>CM048749.1:226341218-227643718 GCA_026315105.1 Locusta migratoria | reverse complement strand
CATTTTGTCCACCTTCTACCAACTTTTTTATTAGGAGCATTTTGCGAGGAGTTATATATATATATATATATATATATATATATATATATATATATATATATATATATATATATATATATACTTTGGCACAGTTCCAAATAAGATTTCGAGCACACAGTATCAAAGCTCCAAAAATTACATCAAGACTAATTTTTATCAAAAATCGCCTAAAATCTAAAGCTGCAAGATTATTACTACCACTATCATCTCCGTTATGCTAAATTTCAATAAACCATTATCATATGTAGAATCTTCGAGAATAGCTGCAACAATATCGCCATCTCCTTGAATTGCCAAAGCGTGAATAACGGCATTTATGTGTCAAACAACAGCAAAAATCAAGTTAATCGTGCTAACCTTTATGCAGCCAGAGAGCTATTTAAAAACAATTAAAAATTGAAGAAAACAACAATCGACGCTTGTGTCGTTTTGTCGGTACTACGAATTGCTACAACTTTCCTGTTCATTTCGCTAATAAAAACTACAGATTAAACAAATGAAAGCATTATAGAAATTAATCTTCGTCATATCCATGCTAAAAACACAAACATAGCTGACACTTATATGACCATAAGCAAAACGAATACAGTCCCTCCAAATAAAACCTGTAGCTGTAGTAAAGTATTATATAAAAACAATTTGTAAGTAGCAAACCATATCTATGAGGCCGTGAAGCGTCTCAAATTGAAGGATGTGTTTAGTTGAATTCTTATCCAAGGATGTGGTGCATGTAGGTGGAATTTCAAAGAAATGATAGTTAGGCAACAAAGGTGTGAATAAGAGTACTGTGTTCTTGTGGTTTACAATTCGCACATATTATGTGTTAAAAATCAATCCAAGGGCAATGTTCAGGAGAAATTAGTAAAAACAGAAAGGAATCATTCGGGAACTATTAACTGGTACACTGATCAAAACAATTAGATCAGTTGAGATATCTAGGTTTTGAAGTATTGTCATCGGCAGATTGAACTAAGATGGTTCGACGTTTCCTATCGATTCTACGGAGTGGAGACAACAACATTTACGGCAGTCGAGGTAATGGTAACAGCAGTAAGTTGCTGCAGACGGTATTGAAGTGTGTTTAGCAAAAGAATTAAACAAGCAGTTGCATTCAGATAGTATAGTGAGCAGATAGTGCAATGCAACAACAACGTGATTTACCCGAAGCTTTGGCATGGAGAGCCATTGGAATTTGGAAGCGCGACAGACACAGAGGGAGGTGGCTGCAGCTATTGGAGTGTCCCAAAGGGTAACTTCCAGGACCTAGATGCGATTTCAGACAATAGCGACCGTTAACAGATGCCACGACGAAGGTCGTCCACGGGTAACATCTGCAAGAGATGGGCGTTATGTTCGGGTAACAGCCCGTCGAGACAGGAGGTTGAATGCAACTCATCTGAAACGCACCCGCCATGCAGACACAGGACGTGTATTATCAACATAAACAGTCTGAAATCGCCTTCGGGAATGTGTCCTCTACTCACGGAGGCCTATGTTGGTCTCATTAAAACCACGACGCTGTTTAGTCCGCACAAACTGGGCCGAGGATCATCAGGTCTGGCTGGAGTCTTAACGAATGGCGCCGGGTTGTCAATATCTTGTGTTCAGCCGGATATCGTCGTTTCCTCGTGGAACTCGGAAAAATTCTGCTTATGTTCAGGAAACATCACCATATCGTGGTGGTGGACGAATGGTATGGACAAGAATCAGTATTAGCGGACGTACGGACCTCTACGTCGTTCAGAATGGCGCTTTGACTGCTCAGAGGTAAATAGACGAGAACCTTCGAACTTTTGTTATGCCTACGCCGTTGCCATAGTAGATGGGATCCATCTGGTGCACGATAACGATCGTCGCCGTAGATCTACATCGGTGGGAAACATGCTTGAAGCTGTGGGAATTGAACGACTGGAGTGGCCAGCTTGTTCACCGGACTTAAAGCCGATTATTATGTCTGGGATGCACTTGGAAGACGCAGGCAGACTGACCAGCGCCTCACAACGGTTGCAGAGCTGGATCTTGCACTCGTGGAAGAATGGCCAAATATTCTTCAAGAGCTGATGAAGTCAATGCCACGCAGATGTGTAACTGTGCTAGCCCTCCGAGGTGATCACACACTATATTAGAGAGCAACGAGAATGACCTTTTCACTATTACCGTAGCCCCATGTTATCTCGCCCTAAGTAAACGCAATGTAAACCGTAAGAAAAGAATTGAGACAGCAAAATATCGTACTGTATCACACAAAAGTTACAATTGTAACCAATATCTGAATTAAATACGTTACCAGGTATTATATGTATATTGTGTTCGATATCTCACCTGATCAAATGTTTGTAAATCTATCGGACCAAACTGCGTGGTCATCAGTCCGTAGCTTACAAACTACTTAAACCTAGGTAAACTAACCTAAGGACAACACACACACCTGTGCCCCAGGGAGGACTCGAAACTCTCACCTGATCCCCAAATTCTTTTGAGCTGATGATCAGCATTAAATTCGTTCTACTCTTCAAAAACAGGACGCTACTGACGTCCAGGACGTTACCTTACTAGGATTCTGTATTCTATAAATAGTGGTGAATATCAACAACTTTAAGATTATTTAGCCACTAAAATCTGTATTGCAGGATGGATTTCATGTTTGTTAGGATTTAAAACTTTACTGCTCCACTGGAACAGGCTGCTGTTAACGAATGATAACTGTATCATCTGTTTTGTTTTCGCAGAAGGGGTCAAAGTAGCGTTTACATGCCCCCACTATTACTCATTCTACGTGAGAACGATACCTTCTAGAGAGCCTTCGTGCTCTAACGTAATACCCGAAATTATATTCGGAAGTAACGCCTACCTAAAATTCTCATTAGATATTTAGGAAGTTTCAGAAAAATGAAGTATGTATCTTTAGAAAGACCTTTGCAAACTCTTCAATGGATCACCCTACACTCAACACCCAAGTACGAACTACAATGTCGTACCGTCGCTCTAGACAAACAGAGATTGGAAATCTAATCTGTTTCGAGATTTACAGAAACACCAAACACATTTTGTTTAGCGTTTCAGTTGTCTAGTAAACAGGTCGTCAGTTGCAAATAGTTGGTCAGAATTATCCTCCGACGGTCAATGGCTGTATTTAATATGAATTCGTTGCTGACTGTCGAAATATAAACGAGAAGAAATAATTGATCCTGTACATCCTGTATAAAAGTTCATTAATTTTTGAATACATTGCTTTCCATCGAAACAATCAGTAAACAAGATGCAGCGAACAAAGTTGTTATAAACGGTTTTAACATAGAGAACTGCGTAAATTTTTTGCAGAAAGAGAGTTATGTTTTCCCCAGAAACTTATAAATTTAGTACAGCCTTATTGAACAACAAATACGAAATATTAAACAGAAAAATGCTGTTGGTGGCGTTTTACAGCGTTGTTAGCGAAGAAGAATTTCTTATAATATCTACACAGAATGTACGTAAGCAGTATAACATAAAACTGTTGTTAACCTGAAGGGGAGCGAGAGGCTAGCAATACTTATCTACTCGTTTCATAAATATTGCGTCCTTAGGATAGGCTAGAAAGGTATAAATGACATTTTCCCTCTATGTCCATCACGAATTCGCTTTCTTTACTTAAACATACGGCAATGAACTTGAAAGATAAGTTGAAGAACTTAGTGTCTTGGTTAACAATTGCAAAATGAATACCGACAAAATGAAATTAGGGAATGTTGTCTGATTAAATCAGACAATTAGTTGGACAAATCAGACGATATGAAAGGAAAATATTTTAAATTTTTTATCATCAAATAGAAATTTCAGTCCCATGAAGTATTTCGTGGAGGCACAGGAGAGTGGGCACAATGAAATTCATATGGACGCAGTATCTATACATCTTATAAAATGGGCTGTATGTGTGGGTGTTTGTGGGCATGTATGTTCCACATCTCCTCCTAAACTACTGGACCGATTTCAACCAAACGTCGTACACATTTTCCTTACTATCATACAACAATCTATGTCGGGGTAAGAACCAGCTACGACACATACGTAAGGAGATATGACGTCATAAACAATGACAGTCGTGAAAAACGGCCGCATCATGCGATAATAATCATCTACATCTGCTCCTAAACTAATGGACCGATTTCAACCAAATTTGGTTCAAATATTCTTAAAAGGTCAGGAATCAATTTCAATGGTTGCAAAAACCGCCGAAGATACATAGTTCATACGATATCAAGTCATAAACAATGAAAACTGCCCCATCTTGCGGCGCGTGTTGGCGTGATTTTATTTGTCAACTATTTGACAATGGGAGCACTTAGCAACTTGCAATAAAGTTTCAACATAATTTCAAATCTTTAAGAAACTTTTTCTCCATGACAACCCCAACAAAATGATGAAAGGAAAAAAGTACATCGCTTACTACTTTTACGATGTTCGTGATGTATATCTACGGCATTTGGCAGGACGTTACAAGTTATTACTTCTGTACTGTAAATTGTATTCGTGAGACAATTCACAGGCAGTACACATACATACCACTGAATGTTCCTTCGATATTACACCACAGTTCGACATATAGTTCTTTAGATATGGTCATACACAATTTGGTTCATGAAAAACAGCATCATCACGCATGAGGTTTCGATTTATTACTCTTTACTGCTAACACCATTCAGGACATATTTTGTAAACATTAGGCACATATACCAGTGAATGTACTTTCTAATTGGTACGACACATATTTCAGGAGATACGACGTCGTAAACTTTGATATTTCCGAATAACTGCTATATCATGCGCTATTTTTCCACATTTCCTCCTAAAAGCATGGTCCGATTTCAACGTAACGTGTTTCACATACTTCTTAGCAGCAGACAACAATCGATGTGGGGTTAAAATCTACCTACGATACATAGTATAGGACATATGACGTCGTAAATAATAAGTTACAAAAATTTCTCATCACGCGACGCGTGATTTACGAGGCTTCATTCATCCACTATTTATTCATCGCAGACAATTTCCTAATGTTACACTCTACAAATCTGCAAAAATTATATTATTGTAGAACACATAGTCAAGGAGATATGATGCCGTAAGTATTTGCTGCATGGAAACGAAACTGAAATGGACAGGTAGTAAGGTAGAAGCATGGTAGAAGCCGATGGACAGAAAAGGATAATCGAGATGCACTAAGATAATAAATAAATAAATACATGTAATTTAAGAGATATGACGACACAAACAATTAGGTTCATGCAAAACCACCACATCACACATAAGGTTTTGATTTATTACGTCTTTAGTATTAACTCTATTTGCGACATATTTTGCAGACAATATGCATATATACTTTTGAATATGCATTCAAAATTACATCATAATATACACATAATCAGGAGATATGACGTTAAGAAAAATGCATGAAAATCCGCCCCATGGCGGATGAGTTTGTAATTTACTACGTCTATATACTACCAACTCCAGTGGCAATACAATTCTGAGATAGTTTTCCTAATAAGTCAAAGAATAACTTTCACGGAAACTATTTTTATTACTTTGAATACTTCATTTATAATTTTGTACATTACGCATATTTCTTTGTTTTACTGTTTCATAAGTCTTTTTCGAGTTTTTATTTTCATTCCTAATGTAAACCCGGCTAATGGCGGGTTTAGCAGTTAATTTATAAGTAAGGAGTTGGCCCACCATTGGCTTTAAGAACACAGGAACTTTTCCAGGATCGATTACTGACGTGTTTTTATAGTTTTCAATAGAATTTTATAGATTCTTATACGAAAAATTCCACCAATTATTTCAACGAATTTAGAGTTACAAATTTGGCCTTAATCTCTTTTCTAAGAGTACCTATAACGGTGCGATTAAGTTGTGATGTGGTGAATTTATTGTCTATGAGAGATGTTTGATGATTTTGTGATGATGTTAAATATACGCGTGAATGTTTCTGGTCGTGTGTGTGTGTCTGTGTGTATGCGAGCACGCATTATCATTTTGAAATACGGCTGTGTGTCGAGGATGGCGAAATATTCACTCAGAGTTATCCGACCAATGAGGAGAATAATAGCTGTGGAAGGAACGTAAACGATGATTCATCGGATCATATCACATACCTCCAGTAGTCAAGGCTCCATGTTTTATAATCGTGGCTTTTGTTATTGATGATTCAGGAACTGCAGTCCTTCCATGAATGTTGAGCCCCAGCCATACCGTTTATCGAAACAGAAAAGGAGTGGATGCCTTGGAAAAGAACAAGAACAGTTGGTGGACAGACAGAAAAAGCTACAATGAAGGAAACTGTGAAGAAATGCTTCTATTGATCGAAGAAAAAAGGGAATACAAAAAGTTTCAGAGAATGATGAGAATACCAAAAATATTAATCGCTTAGGAATGAGATAAACAGATACATGAAAGCCAAATGCCAGCAGAAGAAAAGTGAAGAAATTGAAAAGATCGTTGGAAGGACTGAATTAGCATCTAGAAAAACGAAATCGTCATTCAGTGAAATTAATTGCAACGGCGGTAACATTAAGAGTGCAATGGGAATTGCATTGTTAAACGCATAAGAAAGAGCAGGTAGGAAGAGTACGCCGGCTGTGTTCAGTTATTAGTGGAAGCCTTCACCTTAATTACTGCACTGATGTCGCTTTTAATAAAAATGTTCTTATGTTTGTAATCGTAAGGGACCAAAGTCTGAGGTCATCAGTCCCTAGACTTACAAACTACTTAAACTTGCGCTAAGGACAACACACACATCCACGCCTGAAGAGGAAGGACTGGAACCTCCGTCGGGAGCGGCCGCGCAATCTCCGACGTGGTGCCCGAAACCGCACGGCCTTTTCCGCGGCCGCTTTTAATCGTGGAATGAATTCAGGAGACATTTTGGAAGGACGGTGTATAAAACAGAAGAGCTGAAAATTTCAATGTTTCCTTAATAAAAAAAATAAATAAATAAAATCATTCACATTATCATAACTGATATTCAAAATGATGGCTGGTATTTGTTTCAACAGTTTAGAAAAACAAAGAATCTGTTATTCGCAAACCATAATGTAATTGTGTAGCCGAGATTGCCACATCTCTGGACACGGCCTCCGTGTTCATCACCTACCACAGACCATTACTATGTGGTACAGTTGAGACGTAACATTATTATTATTACGAATTTTGTCGCTTATTAATGTTAAAAGCAATAGGGGGAAACACTCTTTGTTTACAGTGAAATAGAAAAATGAAAAGTCCTGTGAAAATGTGATCTGAATAGTTTACAGTCGGTTACCAGAATTTCATATGGTCATGGTTCAAATACCAACGCGTTTGAGTGTTGACCAAAATTTGTTCTTATTTCAGAAACAGCTGTTCCGAGTTCACATGAGTGAAGATAGACGACGTGTGACATATTGTGAGGTTAATTTATGCTTAGTAAAGTCCAGGACTGTAATACATTAGATTTTGGAAATACTCAAGAATTCCGACTTAGGATATACGAAATCCGTAAACAATATATGAAAAGAAGACGAATCTTGGATGCAGCAAAAGTGTTTGATTCATGACGCACGTATGAGAAACTGATAGATTCTTTTGTTACATTGGACATGTCAATGCCGTTGCTTCAGATTGTCGAGGAACTGTTAATGCTAAATCTTGTACCGCAGGTTTGTTGCCATGCAATATCATTGATATCAGGACAACTGCCGTCTACACCTCTTCATTCTTTACTCTGTCACAGAGTATTCCAAATAATTTATATGCGATGAAAAAATATGAAATATCTGTCCCGTCGTTCTTGTTCAATTGAGTCTTTTTATAGCGATTTTCATTACATAAAGGTTTAAAATCCCTACAATTAATGTTTTTTATTGTTCAAATGTTTATTAAGCTTATGAGACTTAACTGCGGGGTTATAAGTCTCTACAATTACAATATACTTGTAAACCAGCTTATAACAAAGACAGCACAAACATCCATTCCAAGGAGGGATTCGAAACACCGACGTGGAACGACCTCGCGCATCGCAGCATAGCGCCTCCATGCGCTCGGCCAGTCTAAGACTTTTTTTTTTTTTTTTTTTTTTTTTGGTAAAAACTTGAGAGGTCCTCTTAAATAAAACCTGAACGTAGAGTCAACGAACTGTAACCAGTAATATTTACGCACTTAGCCAGTTCAAGAAAGATTACATTCCAAGACGTATTGAATAAGGTAGCGCAGTGGTTATCACACTGGAGGCAAATTCCTGTTTGGTTCCTTTGAAAGAAAGCAATCTGAGCTTCTATTCCACCCATGTCGAATAATTACCTTGCTGACAGGGTGTTAAAACGTAATGTTCTTCCTTCTCTTTTATCTGCCAATAGGGCGAGTACACTAAGTTCATCGATAAAAAAATTTATCGATATATTTTCAAAGAAGTAGCATCAATGGTTGTATTTCCTTCAAAATGTATGTACAGTTTAGTGTAGTATCCAATTTCTTAAACTGGTGAGGCAAAGCGTAATGGAAACCTGTACAACAGCGTGTTTGTTCACGTCTGAAATGCAATCTATCAAAAATTTTACTTGGCATGAATACTTTAGAAAGTTTTAGGAGGTATACCGTAGAAGATATGTACGCACAAATTGTAGACCGGAATTTTGGGTCCGATTTGGCCTTCTAGCACGTGATTCATCGGGTTCACAGGAGACAAATTTGGTGACCAAGGCATCAACCTGGGTTTGGTATAAAGGTTCTCACACTGCTCTACATGTCCCTGGGCATGTAACAGAGACGTTTATACTAGTGTCGTCAGGAATGGCATCAAGCATGTCGGAACGCAAGGGGTTCTTATCTCAGATGGAACCTATAATTACTGAGGCAGGTATTATATTGTCTCATTGGGCTGAGCCCGTGACAAAGTGTAGTTAGATTGGCCGCTACCATGGATGTTGACGTTTATGGACATGGATAGAGTCCTATTGAATAAAGAAAGATCTTTCATCGTGTCAGACAACAAATTTAATTGTTACACGGTCCACAACTGACATAACAGAATATGTCATTAGATCAAAACGCGGATACACTGGAGTCGTCTGCTAGGGAGGCTTATGCTCAACTATGTACAATTACGGTGTGGTTCAACATATTTTACCACAGATCTATCACAGATCGTCAGCTATCGTGCTTTAAAGAACGGGAAAGCGTGCCACCTCCAAGTTTCCTGATGATGCTTGGGCACCCAAGGCCTTGTCGTCCGTTCATGGTTTCATTGTCCTGGGATCACTTTTCCGTAGATGCTCTCTGCAGTAGCATATGGACAGTGGCCAAGCTTCACCAAGTGTCTGGACACAATAATTTGTCATTTGTCTGAGTAGCTTATGTCAGAAGATTAGTGTTTGTATGACACGCAACGTTGCTAGGATGAGGCCCTATTCTTCTCTTCCATCTTGCGGTTATAATGTTTCAGTAATTTAGTGGAGAGGGGGGTAAAAAGTTCAATATTTTATATATTGTGTTTTGCGACGCCAGTCGTTTTGAAACTGCTACAGTCATAAGACGACTAGGTACATAAATTGTGTTTTGGAATATCACTAGTGTCAATAATTCCAGTTGCAGTAGCAGCACAGTGAATTCGGTAGAATTTCTTTCTGTTAGTGGGTGACGTATGTCAACACGGTTCAAATGAGCATAAATACAGGGTGATCAATCCTCAGCGCAACCGCCTTTGCAGCATGCGACTGATCGGCGATGGCAGCTGCAGTGCCCGCTTAGCGGGCCCCCTGACGTCCGCACTAAATTTAATACGGGTTGGCGCGCAAGTTATTTCTGAGTTACATAACACAAACACTTGGAAAGGAAAGTTTATTACTCACCTGTATTACGCAAGGAGGTGCTGGAACTGCCTCCCTTCGTTGTTCGAGCATTTCTGACACCTACTGAGGAAGTTGGTGATTACACTCTGAAGTTCGCTTTCAGAAATTGCAGTGATTTCACGATGAATGTTTGTTTTTAGTTAATATGAAGTATAGGGATTTGATTTGTACACTTTCTCTTTTAATGCTCCCCACACATAAAAATAGCAAAGGGTGAAATCGGGAGAATGAGGGGGCCAAATATTCTTAGTGATAAATATTTCACCGAACACATTACCAATTTCCCGTAATGATAAGTTGGCTGTATGTGCCGTCGCCGAGTCTTGCTTAAATGTCGCGAAGGCATGTTCTCTTTCAGTTAATTGGCCAAATAGAGGCCGCAATATGTTTTCAACATACCGTCACTATTAATAGTTTCCTGAAAAAAAATGTAGGGGCTATTATTCTCTCGCCACTAACAGTGCACCACACTCCTATTTTTTGATCGTGCAAGGGCTGTTCGTGAATTAAGTAAGGTTTTTCCAAACTCCAGTAACGATTGTTTTGCAAATTAACATACCCACTTAGGTGGAACCATGATTCGTCCAAAAAGAAAGTTAAGTTCAGGGCAATTTCTCCGTCATGCACCATTTTCATTAGCAATGAATGTAATGAACAACTTCCTCAGCAAGTGTCAGAAATGGTCGAACAACGAAGGGAGGCCGTTCCAGCACCTCCTAGCGTAATACAGGCGAGCAATAAACTTTTCTTTCCAAGTGTTGTTTTATGTATGTCAGAAATAACTTGCTTGCCAACCCGTATTAAATTTAGTGCGGACGTCAGGCGGCCCGCTAAGTGGGCACTGCAGCTGCCACAGCCGACCAGTCGCACGCCGCAAAGGCGGTTGCGCTGAGGATTGATCACCCTGTACATCGTTTATATGATTGAAATACATCTTCCATCAGCAAGATTGATTGAAGGTGGTCATCACTGAATATAATAATTTTTCATAATAGTGGTTAAATTTTTTATTGTTTTTTTATTTCATAATAATGACATGAACAATCGCTTGACGATGGTTTGCGAAATTACATAGTTAATGTAGCGCATGCAAATGCCTTATCCTCAGGTAGTATTGATAACTGACGTCTTCCGCTTGATTCGTTAATGGCTTGCAAGAATATTAATAACAAAATTAATTCGTGTTCTTAGCTTACTAGATGGATCTAAAGGACTCGACAGTTTCTGATACTGAGAAATAAGCGTTCCACCTAAGTAATGTAAGCCAAATCACGTAATTTCACTGGAAAATTGAGATATTGAACTAAATGCAAACGTAGGCTTCCGCGGCTATTGTCACTATCAATAAAAGTCTTCCGGGTATGAGACCGCGTTGTCATTTTATAAACTCTACCGACGTTTCGGCCGCTGTTGCAGGCGGCCTTCATCAGGGTCTGTTTCTGACTGATGAAGGCCGCCTGCAACAGTGGCCGAAACGTCGGTAGAGTTTATAAAACGACGACGTGGTCTCATACTCGGAAGACTTGTACTGAGAAATATTGATTTGTTAGCTCATGCGACAAATCAGATCCGTGTCGTGAGGCGCGCCTGGGCGAGGAATTAGGCTGGCGGCCGTGGGCAGACAGGGCGTGCAGCGGAAGACGGGGCGATAGCGCGGCTACTCGCGTGTCGGCGGACTGGCGCCGGCAGATAGCGAGTGAATGCGACCCGCGACCGAGGCCGGGCGCGTCCTCCGTCAATGCCGGCGCGCGTATTGATCATGACGGCGCCTAGAAAACACAGCAGGCCGCCGCGTGAAAGCGCGTCCGCCGCCCCGCCGCCCGCCGCTTCGATAAGCGCCTGGCGCGTCGCCAAGGCCAAGCGCGCTCCTTGGCTGCCGAGGGAGCACAAAAAGCAGGAAACCTCGCTAACCTTAACGGTTTATGGTAAAATTTTATGGATTGCTTGACCGCATCCGTGTATCGATTCCTTTACTGGGTTAGTCTACACATTTCGTTCGCTGTCCTCGGCTGAGCACCATTCAAAGTGCAGTACGAAAAAGAACCGGAGACCACAATCAAACTGATGTGGGAGGTAACACTTCGTGTGAAAATCACATGATAGAAAACAACCACATGTGAAGTAAGAAAGATGACAATAATCAATACTAAGTATTGTAGGCGACTCCATCCGGAATCTGGTAGAGAGGGACCACATTAAAATTATTAAAATTGAAAGAACCAGCTTTGGCCGCATTGAAATCTTTATTTTTTATATACAATACAGATCGATTTCGGTCAGTGTCTGACCATCCTCAGTGCTTAAATCCAAGCCCTGTGGGCCCACAAAAACTGGCACTTTGCGTATTAACATCAAGTAGGCAATACATACGTAGAATGTTTATGTTTGACTGCCTACTTGATGTTAATATGCAAAGAGCAAGTTTTTGTGGGTCCACAGGGCTTGGATTCATGCACTGAGGATGGTCAGACACTGACCGAAATCGATCTGTATTGTATATAAAAAAAATAAAGATTTCAATGCGGCCAAAGCTGGTTCTTCCAATTTTAATAATACTATTGCCACCATTGCTGTATTTAACCGCTACTGCACGCCTCGGCATTGAATCAATGGGGCTCTGAATGTATCCTTGGTGCATATAAGTCCATATTCTTTACACCTATTGTCAAAGTCGACCTGGTGTAACTGTGTGTGGTGTTTACCGGGCAGGTCGTTCCCAATCATCAACCAGACACTTTCGACAAGTGAGTGTTCCGGCGAACAAGGCGGCCAAGGGAGATGGGCCACGTCTGCTCGTGCATTATCCTGCTGCAATGTGGCTGTCGTCAAGCTCCTAACAGCTTCCAACACTTCAGATATATAACGCTCGGTACTGTACCTGCACTGCCTACTAAGAAGCTGTGTGAATGTAATCCAACATCACCTAAATTATAATACCCAGTGCAAGACCAGTTTGGCGATGATGCATAAGCAACATTCTCTCACTATGTTGTTCCCGGACTCTAACCCGACCATCATGGTATAATCCGACCATCGTGATACTGCAGGCAGAATCAGGATTGATTGGTAAGTACGATGTCGTTCCATTCTGTTACCCACGTCCGTCGTTCATCGTACCATTACTGCCTGTGGGGTTGACTCAATGGTAATCGCAGCAATGGAAGCCATTCTTCTGTAAACGACGTCGAATGGTACACATGGACACTGCTTCTTGCGAAACCGTAAGAATTTGTTGTGATATGGTACGTTATGCGGCAAGTCATGACAGAATATGATTATCATCACATGTAGTGGTATAGCGCGGTGGGTAGTTTATCGTGTATCCAGTGGTTAGAGATCCGCAACACACTTGCTTGGTTACGTCCGACCGTACGCCGTCGGGGGTTCGAGTCCTGCATCAGGCATGGGTGTATGTGTGTGTGTGTTGTCCTTAGCTTAGATTACCTTAGTTTAAGTAGTTTTTAAGCTACGGACTAATAACACGCAGTTGAGTATGACAGATTTACAAACATTTGAACATTTTGTTACGTCCACACTATAATGGATTTCTCTGAAGGACAGTCCATAATTTCTATGGGCAAGTATTCTACCTCGGTCGAACTCCGCAACGTGCTCGAAAGACGCTCGCTCTCTGCTGCGAGGCATTCAGAAGCTGCTTACTCATAAAACTGCAGTCAGTGAGTTCCGTTTGAGGGTGGTAGCGAGGGGGTCAGGCTAGTAGTGCGCTCGCTGCTGCAGGCTGTAGGAAAATTCCTCCGTGTGCGCAACTTGAGGCAACAATTTTTACAGCGACGAAACTATATTTGCGCGCATCATGGGTACGAAGGGACGAAACGGTGGCAATCGCAACAGAATAAGCAGAAAAAAATCGACCCCGAGTCCGATCTCGCAAAATCTTGTGCTAGAGGTGGAATTAGATGAAGAGTACTAGCAAAGAAAAAGACCCAGCCAGCGTTGTGCATGCCGCGGACGCAGGCAAAATGAAGAGCAGACGAACTACCTGAGTGTAGTTGATCAAGAACACAATGGTCCTAGAAAGCCGATTCTTCTATTCTACAGATGGAAACTGGACGAAATTCATCGATGACCTCAAATATGAGGCAGGATTTAACATGAAGAGTAGGACCCTGGATGATGGCAATGAGCATTTGTGCAAGCCACCAATAAACACTACTTGGAGGACGTGAAGAGGGCCTTGAAGTAGTCTCGGAACCAAACAAGACGCCTTCTACGAACAACAGCAGGAGGACGAAGCCAACGATAATCAAGACACATCAAGGGGATGCTCTGGCTGATCAACGAAGATATGGTCCATAAAGGGCTGGAGTGCTGGGGGTTCGAAGGCGTAGCTATAAAGCTACATAACTAGACAAAAGGATCAAAAAACCGCAATACTTCCTAGTGGTTGAGCCCGCTAAGTGCATGTGGAGAAAGGACGGAGGACCGGACCTCATGTTCGAAGTGGACGAACTTCTAGGCACTGAGGTGAAGCTCATGAAAGGAGCTCGACATGGAGCCGCAGTGCTTCAGATGTCAGAAGGTCGGCCACTTCGTGAAACATTCTAGCAACGAGGAGGTCTCTGTATACAAGCGTATCTGTGGCAAACACACGAGTCGCACTTTTACGACAACCATGGAAGAAAGGGTCAACTTTCGGCCACTGTGGCGGCCCACGTCGCCAATTAGCGAAGCTGCCCGCGGCAACGCCGTAAAACAGGAAAATAAAATACGTCCCAGACACCTGCCGCAGATGGGAAAAGAGAAAACGCCGAAGGAAACGGCAGGGAAAGTCGGCTTATACACCCCCGTGAAGAGTCGCTGAGGTCCGTCGGCGGCCATCCCGCCCGTGCGTATGGCTGGCCCTGCTTCCTGAGATTTTTTTGTGGGGGCGGGGGGGGGGGGGACGGGGGAGTGCGGCTTCGGAACGGAGGCAGACATCGCTAGGCACCCAGGGGGCCACGCACTCCAGTAGGCAGCGAAACGAGAAGAGGACGGCCACCGGCGCGCTGAAGTCATCGCCCTGGAGAAAGCAAAAGCCCTCCTCAGGACGACAGTCCATGCAGAGTTGGAAGCCGTCTGCGTTGCAGAACGCCAGCAGGGACCGCGGCGACGCAGACAGTAGAGGCTTCGCTGCCGCGCGTCACGGCCATGAGGCAGGCTGAGAGACTCTGGCGTCGCAATCAGCACATTATAAATGTGTGTACGCTGTTAGGAAATGAAACTTAAAATTGCGGTTTAACGCTACAGCTGCACACTCGCGAATTTGGCCTCTGAATATACAGGGTGTTACAAAAAGGTACGGCCAAACTTTCAGGTAACATTCCTCACACACACAGAAAGAAAATAAGTTATGTGGACATGTGTCCGGAAACTATTAATTTCCATGTTAGAGCTCATTTTAGTATTTCTCTTTAAATGTAAATTGAAATAATTCGTGCAGACAATTGTCAAAATATCCAATTGTTTCGTTAGTATGTACAGTACTTCCTCGATCCACCGCCAGTTGGCCCAATTGAAGGAAGGTAGTGTTGACTTCAGTGCTTGTGTTGACATGTTTCTCAACAAAAGATTCGGTGGCCGATGGATTGATAGAGGCGGACCAATTCCATGGCCTCCACACTCTCCTGACCTCAAACCTCTTGACTTTAATTTATGGGGGCATTTGAAAGCTCTTGCCTACGCAACCCCGTTACAAAATGTAGAGACTCTTCGTGCTCGTGTTGTGGACGGATGTGATACAATACGCCTTTCTCCAGGGCTGCATCAGCACATCAGGGATTCCATGAGACAGAGGGTGGATGCATTTATCCTCGCTAACGGAGGACATTTTGAACATTTCCTGTAACAAAGTGTTTGAAGTCACGCTGGTATGTTCTGTTGCTGTGTGTTTCCATTCCATGATTAATATGATTTGAAGAGAAGTAATAAAATAAGCTCCAACATGGGAATTAAGCGTTTCCAGACACATATCCACATATTTTCTTTCTTTGTGTGTGAGGAATGTTTCCTGAAAGTTTGGCCGTTCCTTTTAGTAACACCCTGTATACGAAGAACTTTCCGCAATTACTGAAACATTAAGCGAAAAAAAAAAAAAAAAAAAAAAAAAAAAAAAAAAAAAAAAAAAAAAAAAACTGACTGTTAATGGTGAGCTTGAAGAGACCATTAATAAACGTTTTCAAGTATTTACCTGTGTAAAACTACTATAAATGCCCTTAAAATTGCAGAGGGACGCTCTATCTGCACAGTCAAAATGTAGGCCTATCAAAAACCGTACGTAAACAAACCGAAATTTTCGTGATTTCTGGATCGATAAGCAAATCAAAGAAAAACCTTTAACCCGCGAGAACTCGCGTCTTTAAAGTTACGCGATTGATCGCGTGTGTAGCATTTTTTTTTTTTGACAGTCAAAGAACGCTTTGTAATGTACTTAATATGTCTCAATAAGTATTTCCAATTGCGTTTATAAGAAAAAACACATATTTCACTATATAAAATTGGTAAAATGACGATTGTTTTAAAATTACTGTGAGAAAAATGCTTACAGCGCGAGTAGTCGCGGGTTAATGGTTAACGTGAAGAGCACACTAACAAAATAAACGTTTTTAAATACTTTATAGTGTTAAACTAAGTTTTATTTGTACCTAAATTACTTATCGTTTCCGACCGCAATGACATCACACGTCTGGCCTTGCGCAGGGTGACCAACTTACGCACACAACAGACACACTAACACACACACACACACACACACACACACACACACACACACATTCTGCAAGAGGACAACGATGGTGTGGTTTTGTAGGATAGGGTGCATTCACGGCCAGGAGCATCGAACCGAAACAACAAGCAGAAGAATCCAAACAACTGAAATCGTTGAGGCTGTAAGGGCTCTAATGAGGACAGAAGAAAGAAAGAGACAGCTACTTTTTTTTTCTACGAGTACGAAAGAAGGCGGCGTTCCGGAACTCCAAGAACAAAGAAAATATTAAACGAAGAAAAAAGTCTAAGAAAAGCAGACAGCTACATAATCGCAATTAGGGGGTCAACCACCAGCAGCTCTGACCCAGGTTTCTGATGGTTCCA
The DNA here is from genome assembly GCA_026315105.1 of Locusta migratoria. NCBI lineage: Eukaryota > Metazoa > Arthropoda > Insecta > Orthoptera > Acrididae > Locusta > Locusta migratoria. The sequence continues at coordinate 227,626,727 of CM048749.1, read as the reverse complement.
TACGGGCTGTAAGATGAAAACCTGAGCTGTTGCGATACAGCTCGAAATTTTCCCAATAATTGTCATGTCGTAGTTCAGTAGCTCCCTGCAGCTCCGGCAGACTACCATACAGACCGGAGAAGCGGGCGGCCTGCACAGCCAGGCGTTAGCAGAATGTATATCACGAACGCCAGGCTTGACGTTCGATCACTACACCGGACCACGAAAACAAAAACTATATTTGACTGCAGAGCCGTGTATGAGTTCGCCCAGAGAGCGTTTCACATGTAGTGAGCACTGCTACAGACGATACTGCCTTTTAATATTTTAAATTTTATCCCATGACATGCAGATGGCTACATGGCATGATGGTTTTATTTGACAATAACTTTTATCTTGAGCTAAATTGTAAATCTTCTGAAGAAGAAAAATTTTTTTTTGTAGAAACCTTGGTTAAGGTTTATGTAATAAACCATATTATGCAACTGGTCGGCTGTAATTTGTTCACGTTTTGTATCATAGTACAATCGCTTTCTGTTCATGGCACCACAGCATTTCACGTAAAATAATTGTCGCAGGCCGGCCGCGGTGGCCGAGGGGACTGCGGCGCGCCAGTCACGGTCTACATGGACACTACGATCGGGGGTTCGAATCCCCCCGCGGGCATGGATATTTGTGCCTTTCTTAGTATTAGTTAGTTCATAAGTAGTTTGTAAGTTTAGGGTCTGATGACCGCCGGCCGCGGTGGCCGAGGAGACTGAGGCGCTTCAGTCATGGTCAGCACGGCTACTACGGTCGGGGGTTCGAATCCCCCCTCGGGCATGGATATTTGTGCCGTCCTAGTTCGTAAGTAGTTCATAAGTAGTTTGTAAGTTTAGGGACTAATGACCCCGTAGTTAAGTCCCATAAGCTTTACAAACATTTGAATATTTTTGACTGATGACCACGTAGTAAAGTCCTACAAGCTCTACAAACATTTGAACATTTGATTTGAATTGTCGCAGACGTGTGTAAAACATGCAACACCAGTTATTAAAAGTCACATTTAAAGCAGAAGTACTTGCTAAGGTAATCATTTCAGCATTTAGTCATATTTAATATTTTAAGATCTAAATATCTTAATAGTAAAACAGCGAAATAGCACTGCCCTAACTGCAACATTTTTTTAAATACAAATCTGAAAGCTCAAGGATTTGCACCCAGTCATGACACACACCAATTTCCCTATTTTCAGAGATCTTCTACTTATTAATAAGTCTACGGACAGCAATTTTTAAGCGCCTAGTACGTAGTCCATTAAGTTGATACAACGTATAAGAAGTGGGATACATCATTTAGAACTTTTTATGAAAATTGTTGCAACACACACTGTTTTCGTGGTATGCTTTTTGTGTGTGTTGTGTTGTGTTTGTATTTGTAGAACCTAACTTTCTACAGATAATCTGTAGAGACTTCAGTTTGTGCACTGTAGCTCTTTAGTCCTGGTATTAAATGTAACTACTTACATAAAGCAACTCACATTGTAGTCCATACGAAAAAAAAGTCAAATTTGACAAACCAAAGTCTTGGGAGGGTTGATAAACAGTTCAATATCGTCTTCATTTTTTGCTGAAATGTTTACATATTTGCTGGCAAACTTGCGTGCAGAGGAGCATATCCTAACTCACTTTCTTCATTGACAAAACGTGAAATGAAAATCCTTCTCATAGCGTCTAAATTCAACACTGGAGGTAATTGGAAAATAAAAATCGTATATATTCCTTGAGAATATTGATGCTGGATCAGAACTGTAAACGGGTGAGAGCTCTAAACAGTTGTATCTCACTGTCAAATGTTTTTTCAGTCTATAGAATTACAGGATACAGCTTGCGAACACAAATGTGGTGAAATATCCATATTTTGTTACTGCAAACAACAACAGTGACTGAAAGAAACGAGGGAAGCAGAATGAGTGACATAAATGATCCCTTACATATAGCTATTTATAGACACAAATTACTGCAAAGAACAGTTTAGTAAACAAATACAAATCTAAAGAAGAAAAATTGTAGTTTAGATGTGTTCTATCTTGAAAATTCCATTGTTTTTCTCGTTATATTGATCCAAAACAGGCACACGACTATAATTAAGAAAAAGGGGAAAACACACACACACAGACACATTTGTCTTTTTGTCTTTACGTTGTGCCAGCTAGGTGCATAGGGCGACACTGCAAAGAGGACTACATTGAGTTTGGAGAGGTGTTGTGATTGTGTGGGATGTGGTGGATTAGGGCGGGTAAAGAGAATACGGACAGGAAGGGGGTTGGAAGTTGGAGAGAAGAGAGGAAGCCATTTGTTTTCCTAGGAATGCAAGAAGGAGTAGTTGCAAGCGAATAGAGTGGGAACATGATTCACAGGTGACTGAGCAGATCGAGAGCGGTAATTAATGTAAGTAATATTGGGACATGACTTGCGAAAGGTTGATGGGACAGAGTATGGGGAATCTGAATATCATTAATAACAGCCGACATTTGTCGGTAGGATAGCAACACATTGATAGATAACGTTCTTATAGAGCAAGATAAGTTTAACAACTTAAATGCTTGTCCTGTTGAGAATGGTCTTTCTGATCATAGTGCACAGCTAGTAACAGTATATGACATAGCTCCGATCAGCAATTCCAAACAGTCCTCTTGAGTTATGCACTTAATTGATGGTTTAACAACTAGAAATTTCAATGAAAGTCTACAGCAGTTAGACTGCGATAAGGTTTACATATAACATGATGCTAATTTAAAATATAACTTATTTCATGATATATTTGTAAGAGTATTTGAAAACTGTTTTCCCAAGAAAAATAGTTAAATATAATTCAGAAAACCACGGCTTACTGAAGGAATAAAAATACACTGTAACCAGAAAATGGTAACTATATCTATCCACAAGAAACAATACTGACCCAGAAACAATTACATATTATAAAAACTACTGTGCTACATTAAGAAAAGTTATTAAGAAATCTAGAAGCATATGCATCATGTCTGAAATTAGTTTCTCTGATAATAAAATTTAAACAATGTTATTAAAAGGGAGACAGAGCAACCAAGAGCACAGCAAGACGGTATCACCATCAAAGCAAATGGAAAGTTTACTAACAAAAATTTAGAATTTGGAATCATTTTTAATGATTATTTTTTAAATGTTGTGGAGAAAATAGGATCTAAACGTTCATTAGAAGTAGCAAATCGGTTAATGAGAAAGGCCATACCTGCAAAATTTGATACATTTTAAATTCCACCCACCTCTCCCTCAGATATTAGGAAATTGTAAATGGAGTAAAAGCTCACGTGGAATTGATGGCATTTCCAGCAGGGTATTAAAACTTGTTACTAAGAGATAAGTAGGATTCTCAGCCACATATGTAATAGCTCTTTAAAGAAGGGCATTTTTCTTGATTGACAGAACTTCGCTGTCATTAAACCATTGCATGAAAAAGGGGATATGTCTGCTGTCAACTACTCCGTCCAAACTCACTTCTGAAAACTTTATCCAAAATTTTTGAAAAAGAAGCCTCACATATTAGTAAAAATACAGTCCAACAAAATGTCAGTTTGGTTTTCCGAAAAGCATTTTCACCAGAAAATGCTGTATTTCACTGCTGAAATATTAACTGCTCTGAATACCCGGAAATCACCCAGTGGGATTTTTTTGTGATCTCTCAAAGGCTTTTGATTGTGTAAATAATGGAATTCTTCTAGATAACCTTAAGTATTGTAGTATGAGTGGGACACTGCACAACTGTTTTAAATCATACTTAACTGTAAGATTGCAGGAAGTTGAATAAGCAGTTCATGTAATATGCAAGAAACAGTTAATTCCTCTAACTGGGGAGCTATCAAAAATGGGGTCCCACAAGGTTCAGTCTTGGTCCTTTGCTGTTCTTAATATATATATAAGACTTATCATTCTATATTCACAAAGTGCTAAGGTAGTTCTTTTTGCTGACAATACAAGTATAGCTATCACGCATGTCAAACAGGAATTAACTGATGAAATTGTAAATGATGTCTTTCAGAAAATTATTAAGCGATTCTTTATAAATGGACTCTTGTTAAACTTTGATAAAACCTAGTATATCCAGTTTCATACAGTAAATGGAATGAGACCATTAATAAATTTAGACTTTGAACAGAAATCTCTGGCTAAGAGATTTGCATTTATGAGGGATTGAATTGGAAGAAACACATTGAAGATCTGCTGAAACATTTGAGTTCAGCTATTTACGCTATCAGGGTGAATGCAATATTTGCTGATGTACTTCTCAGTAAATTAGCTTACTACGCCTATTTTCATTCACTGCTTTCATAAGGGATCATATTCTGGGATAATTCAATATCGAGTAAAAAAGTATACATTGCATAAAACTGTGTAATCAGAATAATTTGGTTAACCCACCCAAGATTATCCTACATACATCTTCAATGTAGATTCACAATATATCTATTCACTTATGACATTTGTTAGTAATAATTGAAACCAGATAAAAAGTAATAGCAGTGTGCTTTGCTACAACACTAGGAGAAATCGTGATATTCACTATTCAAGTTTAAGTTTGGCAAAGAAAGGTGTGAATTATACTACCTCAAAAGTCTTCGGTCACTTACCAAGTAGCATCAAAAGTTTGACAGATAGCCAACAACTATTTAAAAAGAAATTTAAGGAATCTCTGAATGGCAACTCCTTCTACACCTTAGATGAGCTTTTAGATAAAACTTAGTAACAAGAAATAAAAAATAAAAAATCGATAAATATTGAATGTCATGTATAGACACCATTTAAACTGACATGTTCCACAACAATTCGAAATGTCGTATTTACGATCTATGCAACAAATATTAATCTAATCTGTTTTGTACTGTAGCTTCAACAATGAGTTATCTGAAAGCTTGCAAATCCTTTAGGTTTTTCTATGAGCCTGTCGTCATCTCAACAATTCACTTGAGTGGAGAGAGTGGTCTTCTCTCTCTTAATTCTGCTGTTTTTGGATCAATATGTCAAGGAAACAATGGAGTGTGAATGATAAAACACTTGTTAATTACAATATCTTTTTTGTACTTGTATTTGTATACTGAACTGTTCTTTGTTGAAATTTGTGTCTAAAATACCAAAATACGTTTTCATAAAGAATTATTGCACTCATTATTCTATATCACTGATGTTCTCTTTTTAATTTACAATAACAGAATACGTATATATCACCATATTTGTTCACTTAATCTATAATAGCTAACATTGAAAAGACATTTAAGAGTGAATATCACTTATATGTTAACAAATTTTGATTGATAACTTTTTTGAGTTTTGGCCTGATTACAGTTCTGACATCCAGGACATACACACACATTTTCGGAGAAACTTTTTCAAGGCATGCAAGTGTTTTTATATACAAATTCCTTGTCTTATTGAATGTGACTGGTATGAGTAAGCGTAATTTTTATGTCATTTTTTTGCCAATGAAGACAGTGAGATAGGAAATTATCCTCTGTAGATAGGTTTCCACCAATTATGTAAACGCTGCAGCAAAAAAGGAGAGAGAGAGAGAGAGAGAGAGAGAGAGAGAGAGAACGAGTCAGTGGTATTAGGTTTTACTATTAAGACAGGTACACCGATGTACCAAGTGTGACTTAATTCGGGAATTCTGTCATATCGTTCTCTCTCTCTACGCAAACTGACACATGGTACATGCATGGACAGGGTAGCAGAGAAACTATTCTGTCGAATCATAAGAACAACTTACTCTTATCTCTTTGATAAAGAGGAGATTTGGGTGATCTGGTTTTAAGAGCTATACTGCGAAAACCGTCTGATTAATACGAAAAAGTGCAACCAACGGCTAAACTGCCAGGAGACCAAAAAATTGATCGCAGAGACTTTCATGATCTGCATAGCATATCAGTGTTGGCAGTAGGTGGTTTCACTAAGAACTGGTTAATTTTTTATTATTTAAAGATACGTTGTTTATAGTAAATCATAATATATAGTGTACCAAGACAAAATTTTTGCTTCTTGACATTATATACTTCAGACACCGTTTGAATGATGTGCATGGAATCTGAAATGTGGCATATGTATTTTTTCATTGAGTAGGTTTTTCTTAACTTCTTAAGCTTATGTTCATTATTTTGGAGGATGCCACATATCGAAGTGTGCAGACGTAAATGAATTTCTACCTATATATGTAGTAATGGGATTAGAGGAGCATATGGTCATGGAGAGGAGAGATGGACTAATAAAATACTGTAATAAATAAATACTTCCACAACGCAAGGTTTTTTTTTCCAGCATTGTATGTTTCAATGTAGTCATCATTTTGTATCATCTATTTGATATAATGGCGAACTATGGGTCTTTGCAGACTCTAAAAGGCGGCTGAGGTAATTTTGCCCAAGAAATCCTCTTGTAAAATTTTTGTATTACGCTAAGTAAATTTCTGTACTTCGAAAATTATAGCTGCAGTATAAAACAAGTCGATCGAATTAAAGTCGTAAAGTTCATTTTAACTAGTTCGTCACACATAGAATGGTGAACAGAATTTTTTTAAAGTGGATCACAAACCGTTCACAATTTACTAATGTTGTGTTATATGTTTTCTATTGAAGAAATAACATCGCCCAAAATGACGTTAGTGTAACATTAATTTTCTGTTGGCTGCTGATATCCGACGAAATCTATATTTAGGAACATTCATAACGACACATTTCATATTCGGGATTTTACCATTCATAGGCATCAAAGAAGGTGACTTGAGAAACGAGGTTGATATCCCACGCGAAGATCCATATTTGATTGACATAAAAAATTCTAACCAGTGTAAAAATCAGATTACTGAATTACAGGAGATAACGTCGTAGTAAAAAGTGTCAGAAGTGAGATTTAATAAGCAATACGATAAACTAAAAGATAGGAAACACGTGTATGCAATCGCGCGCGCGCGCGCGCGCGCGCGCGCACACACACACACACACACACACACTCACACTCACACACACTAAAAATTTAGTTGAGTAGCGTTGCTAAAACAAGTTTGACAGAACTTTCTTCACAATAGGCCAAGACTCTCTGAGTCACTTCCCTGACAATCTGATCCAAAACAAATCGACATTTTTATTTAATAGTGAATACATTAAACTCAAGAAAAACTATTTTCCAAGACTGATACACTTTGACGGCTAATTGAAAATTTACTACCAATGCTAGTAGTAGATAGTCTAACAATCGTGTGTGTTTCCTACTCGTGTATGGCGCTCTTAATTTTTCGATTAATTTTGCCATGATTTTTTTCTCTGGCAAGAACTTTTTGTAGTTTCCATCATCAGAACAGACACTTCCCAACAATTCTGCCAATATTTGATGCAAATAGCACATATGGCGAATTATTTGTCTTTCGTTGCGACTTACTTCTTGACCGCTATTCATACAGCGCTCTTATTGAAGCAGTTAAAACCGCAGTGTTTTTATTGGTACATCAGAGTACGATAGTATCATTAACAAGAATTGATTGCAGTATTTTCCACTAATTGTAGAATAATATGTAACTGAGTTCGCAGTGCCCCCGAGCAACTGAGAAAACTATATACTCATTTAAAGAAACTGTAAATAATACAGAATCGTTGCTTTCGAAATAGTTCTTTCTTTGGCTCTCTTTAATACACAGTTTTTTTAGCGTGGCATTATAAGGAAATGCTTCTGAATCAAATTAGAGTTTTCGTTTTTAATTACTGTGCTATAATTTTTCTTGTGTATAAAAGGGCAAAGTTATGAAAATTTTATAATCTTTAGTTTTATCGAAGTAAAGATATTGTTTCCGGGTTTTTCGCCGGTTTCCGCATAGCGCTGACTATATATTTAAGTGGTGATTAGAAGCCTTACGAATTTAGAAGTTGCAGGTTGCGTATAAAATTATGTTATAATTGCGAAAAAAATATACTGTTTCGCTTTTATTGTTGCTTTAAATTTAGTTACTAAAGAAGTTTTTAATTGTGCATTAAATAGGCCTACATCGCTAATGCGTGTAAAACAGAAACTGAAAAATAATGCAGAAGGAGATGACTGTCTCCTATTGAGTAGTACGGGCAATAAGTCCCATGAAAAGAAAAGCAAAGCAAGACTAGTAAAATCATTAGGAAACGAAGGCAACATTCTTTCGAGGTTAATACATCGATTAGAAGACTTTAAGCCAGAGTCATAATCCAGATTTTTTTATAGAGCTAAATCATTTTCTTGTAGGCTACGATTTTTACAGTAAATGTCATCTGCTGTTATGCACTCGTGTGTGTATGATCCAGGGGGTAAGTTCTGTCTGGAACATCATAGACATCACACACACACACACACACACACACACACACACACACACACACACACACACAGAGAGAGAGAGAGAGAGAGAGAGAGAGAGACTTATTTCCTGGAATTATTATGCTTAAACAAATTCCGCATCTCTTTGTCAAGTGTGTGGTGCAATTCGAATGCGATCGTATATATATGGGCTCGTCAGCGGAGGGTAAGAGTAGTCGAGGTAGATCAAGAAGAAAGTAAAGAAAGTACTTAGATTCGGTTCATATATATAAAGAAAATAAATTTAAACTGGAAAAAGAACAAAATAATATAATAATAAAACAATAAAAACCAAAAAAAATTAGAATGATAAGAAAAAATAAATTTTTCTTCTTGCAGTAATTATTAAACAAGAAATCCAAAAACTCAATAAGGGTGAAGAATAATTTTGAAGTAAAAGGCAGACGAGACATCAATGTTAGCATTGAATAGGTGATCATGGAGGAATTTTATTAGAGGCACTCTGCTCCAGACTAAAGGCTGAAAGGCGTAATCAGTTTCTAAAGGTGATGATAATACATATACGTCCGCATTCGAATTGCACCACACACTTGAGAAAGAGATGAGAAATTTGTTTAAGCAAAATAATGCTAGGAAAGAAGTCTGGACTCTGGCATTCTTAAAATTAGTGTTTCGAATATCATGAACACCACACAAACTCACACACACACACGCAGTCATGCCGCTCTGACTAACTCAAACGCACACGAATACGTCGGCGTAACAGTATAACTACTGCACTGGTAGCGTATAATAAAATGGTTTTGACTTGTGAAGTTGCAGAATGAAGTGTATAATCGGCGATATTGTAAGCTGCGGACTTACACGGTGGGTGGGAGCGGCGCCGGACCGTGGTGCAGCGGCTGGCCTAGCGGAGCGGCCGGGCAGCAGAGCATGTTGCGGGCGCCGTCATGTGTCGGTGTCGGCACACGCAGAGCCCGTGTCCGGCAGCGGCAGCGCGCACGTCTCTCACTGTGGCTCGCCGCCTCGCTCTGCCTCTGCCTGCGCCGCCGCCGCCGCCGCCGCGCATGCGCCTGCCACTGCGGCGTTATACCCGCCCGCCAAACAACAGCCCGGCCTGCTCTTGCTCTAGTGCCCGCCGGATTATCACGGTTCTCACTCCGTAGCCCCGTGTGCGCTCATCTCAGACTGAAACTGTTTGCCTAACCGAAACTCGCAACTATGTCATTGACTGGCAAGTAACTATTGCACTGAAGTAACGGCTACGAAGAAAATCATTTCTGAAGAACGGAAAGTGTAGTAGGACCGCTATTGTTTTCTATCTATATAAATGATCTGACGGACAGAGTTAGTGGGAAGCTGCGGCTGTCTGCTGATGATACCGAGGTGGACAAGAGGGTGTCGACATTGAATGACTGTACTACATCTACATCTACGGGGGATACTCTGCTAATCACATTTAAGTGCCTGGCAGATGGTTCATCGAACCACCTTTATACTATTTATCTCCCATTGCATTCTAGAATAGCGCGCGGGAAGAAAGAACATCTGAATCTCTCCGTTCGAGCTCTGATTTCTCGTATTTTATTCTGATGATCTTTTCTACCTATGTAAGTGGCAGTCAACACTATATTTTCGTATATAAAGAACAGCGCAAAAAATTTTTTTACGTTTAGTTTCGGTCGTCTTTTAGATCATTTTCAAGAAATTTAGCTCTATTGATGTTGAGGAGCTGGCAGGAAACTTGGAGCCTTCAAGAACAGTCTAGAGTGCAAAAATTTATTTTTTCCCGACAAAGCTTCAAGGCTCCAAGTTTCCTGCCAGCTCCACAACATCAATGGAGCTAAATGTTCTGAAGATGGTCTAAAAGAAGTCCGAAACTAGTCGGAAAAAAATAAATTTTTGCACTCTAGATTGTTCTTTATATATAAATTTAAATAAGAGTGCTGTTGCCCAATAAATGAAACCAAAATGATTCCAAAAATATGTAATATATTTTCGCACTCGGAGGAAAATGTTGGTGATTAAAGTTTCGTAAGTAGCCCACGCCGCAGCGATAAGCGCCGTTGTTGTAATGATTCCCGTTCCAGATCCTGTAACATTTCCGTGACTCTGGCTTCCCTGTATCGTGACAATACGAAACGAGCTGCCCTTCTTTGGACTCTTTCGATGTCGTCCGTCAAACCCACCTGATAAGGATCCCACACTGGGCAGCAATACTCCAAAAATGGACGGACAAGCGTAGGGTATGCAGTTTCTTTTGTAGTTCTGTTGCATCTTTTAAGAGTTCTGCCAATAAAACGCAGTCTCTGGTTCGCATTTCCCACGATATTATCTACGTGTTCTTGGCCGTTTAAGTCTGTATAACAGTAATTCCTAAGTATTTCGTGGAGTTTACGGCTTTCACATTTGATTGATTTACGTTGTAAACAAAGGTTATAGTCAATTGCCAAGTTTTACACTATGCTTATATATTATTTAGACCGTTCCGGATTTAGTTTTGATCTCCAGATGACTTTACAAGACCAAAAATGACGACGTCATCTGCAAACAACTTAAAGATAGATGCTCAGATGTTCTCCCAAATCGTTTATTTAGATAAGGAGCAGCAGAGGACCAAGTAGGATTCAGGATGACTTGGACCAAATTTATAGGTGGTGCGAGGAATGGCAACTAGCGGTAAATGTAAGGTGATGCAGATGAGTAGGAGAAACAATCCCGTTATGTTCGATTACAGCATTAGTTGTGTGCTGCTTGACAAAGTCGCGTCAGTCAAATATCTAGGTGTAATGCTACCCAGCGATATGTAATGAAATGAGAGTATAAAGACAATCGTGGGGAAAGAAAAGGGTCGACTTCGCTTTATTGGGAGAGTTATTGGCAGATGTGATTCGTCTATAGACGAGGCAGCATATAAAACGCTTTACGACCTCGTCTTGAGTACTGCTGAAGTATTTCGGATCCCCACCAAATCAGTTTAAAGGAAGATATAAAAGCATTTCAGAGGCGGGCGGCTAGGTTTGTAACTAGTAGTTTCGATAAAGTGTTACTGAAATGCTTCGGGAACTCAAATAGAAGTCGCTGTAGGGAAGGCGAAGTTCTTTTCGAGAAACAATGTTGAAGAAATTTAGAGGGCCGGAATTTGAGGCGGACTGCAGAACGATTCTACTGCCGCCAACGTACATTTCGCTTGAAGACCAAAGATCACATAGATTAGGGATCGTACGGATTCATACCAGCATACATTTTTCCCTCGATCTATTTGGGAGTGGAAGAGGAAAGCAAGTAACCAGTTAGTGATACTGAGTATCCTCCTCCACGCACCTTTGGGTGGATTTCGGAGTAAGTATGTAGATGTAGAGCAGAAATTTGTTGACATCTAATATTAAATGTCAGGAAGTCCTTTCTGAAAGTATTCGTCTGAAGTGTATAATTTTATGTGAGCGAAACGTGCACGATGAGTTCAGACAAATACATGATAAAGGCTTTTGAAATGTGGTTCTACAGACGAATGCTTAAGATTATATGGGTAGATTCCAGAGCTGCTCGAAACATATACCGCCTCACAGGCGCACGTCCCGGGGGACTTCAACTTGCATTGGACGTCGATAGTAATCCGAGGCATTTCTGCGAAAAACTTCCATCATGTTAGACGTCTGTCTTCATGGTGGATTAATGTGCATGTCACACAGTTACAGCCGCGCTATGGTGGTTGCACTACCATAACACTGATCTCACGTTGATGTCAAATATTTCTAAACCTTAGAGAGCAATCTTTTACGGACATTGGTCCCTAGACATGCCAACTAGATAAAGCGAAGGACAACAGATGTTAGTCATGACCATTAAATTCGCTGAATCACTTATGGACGCTATCGGGTGCCAGTTCCGCGACCACAGAGCTTAGACTTCTGGCCCCTGCGTGACGCTAGGGACTGCGCGGCAGTTCCCGCCGGAGACTGGAGTTCTGCCTCGGGTATGGGAGTGTGTGTTTGTTGTCCATAGGGCAAGTTAGTTTAAGAAATATATACGTCTAGGGACTGATGGCCACAGCAATTTGATCCAATAGGTTTACAAAACTCTGAACAGTTTTTAAACCCTGGTGCCACGCAGCTCTAGGAATCTACCAAAGACTTGATGAAACCATATGGTCTCCTGTATTACAACCCAAAGGTTAGCCAACACGCTGTCAAGCAGATTGCGTTCGATTCTTTCGTATTTGAGCCCAGCAACTGTTTCGTACTAAGATTCAAGGCAGTACAACCACGTTTCATTTGATTGCGGTTATCTTCAGATGGTATAAAACCTGTATATCCTATTCCACAACAATTATTTTAGGGCTGAGTTTTCGCAATTGCGTAGAAAAAAAAGTTTTCCATGAATGAGATGTTTATGAAACGTAGTACCCCAGTTGCGATGCGATGCTATGCGAGGTACACTCGGGCTAGCGAGCACGCGACTCTTCCGGGGCTCAAAATTCACTTTTGCCACCCACCTGGTAAGGGAAACGGTGTTTCAGTTGTCTGTTATCGTCTCAAATTGCTTCATTGTGCCGAAAAAGGAAGTCTTGTGGAATTTTTTGCTAGATGTCGAAATATTTCGGCGTTCACGTGCATAATGAGCAGGCGCTTGTGAAAATAAACAGGTATTTTTGGGAACGTTGGAAAGGTCTTGTCATCTTGGCACTCTGACAAGATGCCGCAGTCCACAATGATTCGTTCTCATTTCCTGATATAAATTAACTATACAAATGTACCATTTATATCCTCTGTAGTTTTTGCTTGTCTTTCAAACAGTTATTTTCAGCGTACTGAAGATTGGTTGCAATTACCATTTATAGATACGCACCGTTTTCGATTCTAACTTATTTATTTTGATTTAATAATAGATATGACTTAAATGATGCCTTACTAGTTGACGTTTATCACATGGCGCTACAGTGTTTCCACATAGACTGCTGCCTACCTGTCGGAAACAGGCGACACAGACAGGGAGGGAAAGTTCACAATGCTCTTTAAATGTTACTTGGAGGAATCTTAGAAGCGCCACTTACGTGAGGAATGTGACCAATTGTTGAATTGCGGCAGAAGACACGGTTTGTAGCCCTGAATTTAAACTCGTCGCCTAATCTTAATACAACCTTCCGATGTGCAATGTATCCGAGGAAATGGAAAACAGCAACGATTCGCGGCAGAACTGTGATCATGATAGCGGTTGAAACTAACTTCTGGGAGAAAAGACAAAACAGAAAACACGCAGTTTAAAAATTGAAATTAAAGTGTTAGTTATGGCTATCATTGGTTAGCTCAAAATATTGGTTAGTGTCTACACGAGATGCTACGCCACGGACCGATCAGTATTGCTGTTTGGCACTACGTTACAGGTTATAAACGTCACAAATTTAGTATCTCCTGGTACCTGAAAACTGTTTTCAAACCTTTCGTCTAAACATTATTAACACGGTGTATTTATTATAAAACACTATTTATTCTCTTCAACTGAGTATTTATGATCAACAAGGAATCGCCTAATTCTAATATAAAGTACATTTCACTTTCCTTAGGCTTATGTTTCTTGCATTACGAAACACCTAGTATTCAGGCTTGCTCCTGGCTGGTTATTTTATAGTGCGACTGCTTCCTCTTGTGACGGCGGTCTCCCTGGGAGTCGCGATCCACAGATTTAAGAAGACTACGCTACACTACAACTTTGGCAATGTTCACCTTTATTCTTCTAGTTAGCTACTCAAAACGACGAATTGTAGCTTTCTAAACTCGTGTAATGTAACAGGGCTCTGTGATTATAGTAATCGCATACATAGTGCTATACCGTAGCATATGCGGAATGATCCAAATACAGTAGTGTTTGGTTAGTATTGTGTATCAAACATATGTATTTCATTAGCATTATTGTTGTTTTTGTTGTAGTTATGATCTGTGATAAAATGCGAAAAATAGACCGATGAGTCGGGATAGAAACACACAAAGAAAGAAGGCTGGTTATGGAACAGGAAGTGAATTGACCACCTGTGAGAGTTTGAAGCGGCATGCGCTTCGGGCATGACGTTGAACGCTCTGATTAGAAGATAGCAGCTCCAATGCGTCAAGTGTCAACTAACAAACAAATTTTAAGCGGACTGTAGTGAACTGGTACGTTAATGGTATGAAAAATACCTTAATTGTCTTTGTCATTTATATGGGTTACTGATATGCATAAAAAACTGCACTACCACATTTTTGGAGTTTAAATTTATGTATTGGAAATTACATGAAATGAGAGACCTTCAGGCATACCACAGCAGATGACACCACTGACCGTTGATGCTAGTTGTAGGCAACACTCAGTTTTGTATAAGGAATGTAATTGTATTTTCTCCTATGAACATTCGGGATGTAAGCTATCTTCAGTCCACGTTTCATTCAATTATTTCCAGCCGTTTCAGCGTGGAGAGTAACAAACGGTTTAACACACTGTAAGGTACCTTCTGCCATGAACCGTCGGTGGCTTTCTAAAGGTAAATCATACGTTAATTCAGGGTAAAAGCTATCTGCATATCCAATTTCATTCACATCCGTCCACCTGTTTTAGCATGAAGATAAACAAACGTATTAACCCATTGTAAGGTACCCTCCGCCACGCACCGTACGCTGCAGGGTATAAGTTATCTCCGTTCCAAATTTCATTCAAATCTTTCCATCCCTTTCAGTATGAAGGAGTAGATAACATATTAACCAATTGTAAGATACTCTCCGCCACGCACCATACGGTGGCTTACGAAAGATAGCCCATGTATTAATCAGATTATAAGCTACTTGTGTTCCAAGTTTCATTCATATCCGTCCAGTCATTTCAGCGTGAAGGCGTAAGAAACGAATTAACTGATTGTAAAGAACTCTCCGTTATGCACCATAGAAAGTTAATTTAAGTATTCTTAGGAGCTTCGCGCGAGTCCAAGCAATGAGTTGACAAAGTTTTATCGCAATCGGATATACGGTAAAGCCGTGCATTCGATACGAACAAAAGACAAACTAACATTAATTCTTATATACCAGTTTACGTAATTGCAGAGCAATCAGTGGAAGCAACTACTTTCATGAAGTTACTATCAAAGAGTAGGCTTAAGATTAGATTTGAAGTGGAGCAAACACATAAAATTAATCGTGGGTAAGACTGTTAGCATACAAGGAAAAATAACAAGAATCCTCTGGAAGTGTTGTCCACTAACAAAACACTCGCAGAAGCAGCACGCCTCACGCAGTAGAGCGAAAGTATAATGGGAATGATTGGTACTTTCCAAAAGCAGTCGCCGGAAAGAGACTTTTGCATCACGGTATGACCTTATGTAAAATTTCCCGCCGGCCGCGGTGGCCGAGGGGACTGAGGCGCTCCAGTCACGGTCTGCACGGCCACTACGGTCGGGGTTTCGAATCCCCCTCGGGCATGGATAATTGTACCGTCCTTAGGATTAGCTAGTTCATAAGTAGTTTGTAAGTTGAGGTACTGATGACCCTGTAGTTAAGTCCCATAGACTCTACAAACATTACATTAAAATTTCCGAGAGGACACGTTTCTTGAAGTTTCCACCCACATTTGGTTTCCTACTGCGTAAATTTTACTAAGAGACCAAGAGGACTGCGGCGGAGCGGCCGAGCGCATTGAGGTGTCATGCTCCGATGTGCGAGGCCGTTGCCCGTCGGGGGTGTGAATCCTCCCTCGGGCGTGGCTGGTATAAGTTAGTTCATGAGTAGTTTGTAAGTTTAAGGACTGATGACCCCGCAGTTAAGTGCCATTAGCTTAACAAACATTTGAACATTTTGAGACCAAGAGGATAAATGTGAGAGATTAGAACCCACACGCAGTCAAACCTGCAGGTTTTTTTCTCCGTGAATTATAGGCCACTGGTATAGTCAGAGGAGGAAATGAGTCATACAGGAAGTACCACCCCTCCATTCACTGTGAGGTGGCTATCGGACTAGGGATGCAGGTGTATAATCAAACCGACATCCTCCACCTTGGAATTACCGGTGAAGGGTTGGAAACTGGAGTGCAAGGCGAGAAGT
Source organism: Locusta migratoria (assembly GCA_026315105.1). NCBI lineage: Eukaryota > Metazoa > Arthropoda > Insecta > Orthoptera > Acrididae > Locusta > Locusta migratoria. The sequence goes on along the minus strand of CM048749.1, from coordinate 227,610,349 downwards.
TGTGGAGGTGCGCAGCCAGGCGGCAGAGGCCGTGGGCGCGCTAGTGGTTTATTGAGGGCGGCGCGTCGCTAAGCGAGGCGCTGGGACGCGCTGCTAATGCCCGCCTAAGTCACGCCATCAACTATTTAGCCGCACACGCCGCCGGCCAAGCCGGATACAGAGGCAGGACTCCACCAGTCGATAATGACGCCTGTTTCGACTTACTACTCTGTCCACGTAGAGGGGACATGTTTTTCTGTATGCAGTCTCTCCAAATTATAGTTTTAACTACAGCCGTATAAAAATAAAGACACTTCATAATTTTTTTAAATATATGATATAAAATATATAAAGTCCCGTTGCCACAATACCGTAGTTCGCTTCTTGAGGAGCCAGAGCAAAATCTTGTGTCTTACTCATAAAGAGCAGGTTGTCCGCTGCACTTGATTTTTTCCTCTTCCAAATTACGCTCCCTAAGATCGTAAGTCATTCGGGGTTTCTTTGAGTAATGGAAAGGTAGAACACTACCTTCCAAAACTTTTTAGACTTGGCCTCTAGACAGACTTGTAACAGAAGTTGCATATTTTTTTTAAATTCAGTTTTCCCAAAGTACACAAATTAGTTACTCTAAATGTGTATGCATTTTCTAAGGCACTATATGGTCGTGCAGCTAAGAAGAAATATTCTGTTGAAATTAAGCAGTGTTGATATCAAGAATATATTGCCATAATGTATTTATGTAGCCGGCCGCAGTGGCCGAGGGGTCTGCGGCGCGCCGGTCACAGTCTGCACCGCCGCTACGGTCGGGGGTTCGAATCCCCCCTCGGCCATGGATGTTTGTGCTGTCTTTTTTATAAGCTAGTTCATAAGTATTTTGTAAGTTTAGGGACTGATGACCCCACAGTTAAGTCCCTTAAGCTTAACAAACATTTGAATTGTGTATTTATGTGTGTGTTCCTTTATTACTCTACTGCACATTAGTAAGAAATAGGTGTAACCAAATTACGCAGAATTATTGCCAAAATCAGGTACAAGTTCAATATAGCTCGACCCTGAAGATATTAGTAGATAGCACTAATTTCAATTTTAAAGACGAATAACATCGATAAAAAATATGAAATTCGTTTACTTTGAAGATATTACATGATCCAATGTACAAGATGATGCACCAGTGATGGAGTTTATTGCGTGCAATTTATATAACTACTTTTAAAGATATGTAGAATTTCAATTGCCATAAAAATGTGCCACTGATGAATTAACAATCTATTACAGATAGCTTTAATATATCACACAGCACGTAATTGTGCTGAACTTGGAATATCTATGAAAGGTACGCAAAACACTATTTCATTTCGTACAACAACAGAAACTGGAGAAAACAGTAGAAACTGCTCTCGAGTGCGCTTTCCTTGTTTGTTTCGCGGGAGTACTGTCGTTGTACTCCGAATCTCTACCGCTGAAAGCCTTGATCTCCCTACTATTTATCGTCCGCTTCTGCCCATCGCCTTGTGGATAACCCTTCTCCACCCTTTCCGTGGTCGTCCATTTTTTCTTTCGGGAGGCTATCAAGAAATTGTTCTTTTGGACATCTGTTTACTTACATTCCTTTGGCATGTCCTATATTCCGATTAAAACTTCTGCCTTCAAATTAAGCTATATGATGAGTTTTTCGTCTCTAACATCTATATATACAGAGAGAGCGACTCATGCAGCCTGAAACATAGTATTACAATTTGTACCAAGGCCGGGATTTTAACCCAGAGTCTCTTGCTCACAAGATAGTTGCCCTAACCACTATGACACCTTCACACCCTATCACTCTTGCTATTTGCCCCACCTCGCTTTCCTCCTCAGTCCAAATTCTCGTCTCCGCCTCAGTCTACATAATGTTTCCCCTTAAACTCGAACAATAATCTACAAAGGCTCTACAAGTCTGCAGTAATAACACCCTCCATGGAACGAAATGGAGATGGTGTCTGAATCAAGTCGTAGCTGGTTTTACACCTCGTCTGAATCCCGTATTTGGTAATAAAACTTTTCTTAACAGGTCTGCAGCCAAGATCGCTTTCTTCATATAATTACATTGCCGGTTTCGGCGTGCTAGACGCCATCTTCAGACCTGTAGTAATCTTACCTGCATTCTTGTAACATTACTACACGTAAACCTGTAAACCTGTTATTAAACAATCAAAAATGTTTGTACGACTTATGGGACTTAACTACGGGGTGATCAGTCCCTAAGCTTACAAACTACTTATGAACTAGCTAACACTAAGGACGGCACAATTATCCATGCCCGAGGGGGGATTCGAACCCCTGACCGCAGTAGCCGTGCAGACCGTGACTGGAGCGCCTCAGTCCCCTCGGCCACCGCGGCCGGAATTAAACAATCACAGATCGCCCCAACGGACAATGAGTTTCTTATATAAACATTTTCTATCGGTACTTCAGAATGCATAAATACACTTTAAAATTACTTTGTTACAGACAAGTTGCCATGGTGAAGCACAGTGCAGTCGGCGTTCAATCAGAGTAGAAAGCTGACAATCAGCGAGCACGTAGCGTTTCAGAAAGAACTACGTCTGGATGGTGGTTGGTCCCTACCACTCGACTCACTGAGACGTCAAGTAATGTTAAATGGAGTATAGCCGGCCTAAATTATTGTGTTCGCAATACTAAAACGGGTATCCGTATTTTCTCTTATTATGCCGACGGGTCTGAAAATTCTGCATCGTCTTCACAAGTGGTCCATTTGTAAAACTCTGACTCTCTTCGTAATACTTTCTGGAGGTTACTAACTCATTCCATAATTTAGTTATTTATACGAACAATGGTTTCGCATAATAGCATTTTAAACTTTAACTCAGTTTTGAGGACCAGGTACAGGATTCAGGTTTTGGATAGCCGTTCTTTTCTATTGGATGCTATACAGCCATATAAACTCGTTGCACACCATGTCTGCCAATGTACAGCATAAATATTCAGTCTTATCACAATTAATTTTCAAATTCCTGTTTTTACAATCTTACAACAATATGTAAGATATATAACCCTGCTCAGGTTTTTGATCAGCAAGGAAAAATTTATCTATACCCTGGTTCTCTACTTCAGTCACTATATCCATGCACCTTCTGTAGCAAAGACGCAACTTCGAGCACCAATGTGTTGTTGCATTTCGTTTAGATTGAAGCAGAATATTTGAAATATATTTTGCTAACGAACGAATGGCGCACATTTTCGCAGACGTTTGATAGGAAGGTAACACTGTACTTCAACAGTTCATTGTTTTCTGTTCCTTGTTGATAACAGGATAAGGTTTAGACAAAATGACATAATCTCATTAAAGTTCCTACAAACTCACTTATTTGTATGAACAATAATTCAATTGTTTTCCACAAACATTGTTTCATTATACCAAAGGGAGACGCGCTTGAAGACAGTCCGTGTAGCCGCATTATCCGTAACACTGAGTTAGCTGAGCGGTTTACCGGGTGCCGTGGCTCAGGGCGGCCGGTCAGAGAGCTCAACGCCTCTGTAAAAAAAATTGAGCCAAATACTCAACGAACAACCGAGAACGAAACTGAACAAACGACCGCAAGTCATCGATCTACCCGAAGGGTGGGGGGGACCGGTTTAAAGTGTCTGCTTAGTAAGATGGAGGTCCCGGATTCGAGTCCCGGCCACACCACAAATTTTAATTCCACGCCTCTTCTTATATTCACTTACCTGTATTCAATAACGTTAGTATTCACTTTCTCGTCGTCTTGTAACATCTCTAGAAGTATCATATGGCGCTGTGTGTAATGTCTTGCGATCTGGAGGAAAGGCGACAACTGATAAAAATGATAAACTTTTGCCGCGGTGGAGTAGCAGAGCGGTCGAAAGCGTCTCGCTGCGGAGCTCGCGGATGCTCGCCGTGGAGGTTCGAGTCCTCCCTGGGGCATGGGTGTGTGTGTGTTGTCCTTAGGTTAGTTTACCTAGGCTTAAGTAGTTTGTAAGCTACGGACTGATGACCACGTAGTTTGGTCCGATAGATTTACAAACATTTGAACATTTTTTTGGATTTTTTGGACTTTTATTAAGAAAAAAGCCTTCTGGGCGTACAACAGCAAACGAAAAGAATGAGCGCAGAGAACAAGATAACCAGTTACTTAAAAGGGAACCTCCCCACCGCAAATGTGTTCAAATGTTCGTAAATCTATCGGACCAAACTGCGTGGTCATCAGTCCGTAGCTTACAAACTACTTAAACTAAGGTAAACTAACCTAAGGACAACACACACACACAGACATACTCACACACACACACACACACACACACACACACACACACACACACACACACACACACACACACACACACACATGCCCCAGGGAGGACTCGAACCTCCGACGGCGAGCAACCGCGCGCTCCGCAGCGAGGCGCCTTAGACCGTTCGGCTACTCCACCACGGCTCTCCCCATCGCACCCCTTCAGATTTAGTTATAAGTTGGCGCAGTGGATACGCCGTGAAAAACATAGATGACTCGAGAAAACTGGAAGAAGTTGTGTAGAACTTTGAAACAATAAGAAAAATAAAAAAAACTCAACGGTCCGTGCGAAAGATAGGCAGTGTGAAGCATATTGTGAGCATAAGAGAACTCGTCCGAGAAGCTGCAGAGCGAGAGGTCCTTGTATCAAGCCCTCGAAGGAAAAAGTTAACTTTTTATTTTCCCAAAATTATGATATGTCCGTCCATTCATTGATGTCTCTGTTCGCCGTAATCAATTTTCTGTCTGTGTTCTGCGATCGCACCGCAAAATCTTGCGTTTAGCAGACGAAAGGAAGTGCCTCTCCAATGGAAACCTAAAGCATTTGATCGCTAGGTGATAGGTAAACCGATTCCTCCACAGAAATACACGTCTGATGTATTCTGAAAGTAACGAACAGCAACTGCCAGCCAGGGAGCCTCGCCAACAGGAATAATCTCTCCAACGTGCACTGTAGTCGAATGACTTGGAGTTTTGCAAATGTTTGTATAGCTTATGGGACTTAACTACAGGGTCACCAGTCCCTAAACTTACAAACTGCTTATTAAGTAGCTAATACTAAGGACGGCACAAATATCTATGCCCGAGGGGGGATTCAAACCCCCGACCTAAGTGGCCGTGCAGACCGTGACTGGAGTGCCTCAGTCCCCTCGTCCACCGCGGCCGGCTGACGTCGTGTGTTTAGGTGTTTGTTCAGTCGTAGCGTCCTCATTCTACATCGCAGTTACATCGCATCGGACGAACGGAGATAATAATTTTCTGAAATTATATATATATATATATATATATATATATATATATATATATATATATATATATATATATATCGCCTGCGGGAATGCTCGAGTCAAGGACCTCTCGTTTCGCAGCTTCTCACGCTAGCCACAAGACCACAGACTCCTGTGCTTACATTCTGCTCGACGTTGCTTATCCGTCGCATGGACTGCTCATATTTTATATTTTGCTTATTTTTTCATAGTTACACACAACTTCTTCCTGTTTTCTCGATTGAGCTGTGTTCAGTTTTTCAAGGCCTATCCACCGCCCCAACTTATTACTATGAGAGGGGTGCGTTGGGGAGGTTTCCTTGTTACGAACAACGAAAAACAAATACAGTAGCGTAAGCTTCACACATACAACTAGTATCTACAAGTGGCACTAAGCCAAAATAAATACAATACTACGACACGGAAACTACGGTCTACGTTGAGTGCCGCTGAAGCTGGATCCGGCGTAGGAGCGGCCCGTAGCTCGGTATGCATTCGTTGTCCACACTCCGTCGGTGCGCTTATGAAGCGGCATCATGCGCTTATGAAGTCGGCATCGGCTGGGCGGAGGGCTACACCAGGTTACTCGTCTGTCATTGGCTGGGCACTGTCACATGTCTAACCGTAATGTAGTGTCGCAGTACGACGCCGTCTCTTAGGAAGTTGGTAGTTGTTAGTGTGTGAGCGCCTACGAAGAAAAACTAAGCAGCTCACCTTGGCTGCCTGTTGTGCGGGCACTCTACACGGCCAGGCGCTACCACAGCAATGTGCACCTGTTATTCCACAACTCTCCTGTCATTACGAACATTGAACTGTTTACAATGAGGTAAATGTTATTCTTAATAACTTAATTTTTCACTTTTGGGAAGAGCCACAAATTTACTACCACTTTATAGTTGCACTGTGTCTATTGACATGACAACGTTAAAATTTACTAGAAACAGTGTACTGGATGTGGCGGAGAAAGACATATTATATTTACTGTCAAAATTAGCTAGGTGCTGAAGAGAAATGTTGCATATGAAATGAAACACAATGTCTAGAAATTTACTAGAAACAGTATGCTGGATATGGTGGAGAAAGACAAATTATATTTACTGTCAAAATTAGCTAGGTGATGAAGAGAAATGTTGCATATGAAATGAAACACAATGTCAATGAAAGTAGATCGATGACGCTCTGGTGTACAGAACAGACGGACTACGCTAGTGTTCAACCAGTAGTTGGCAAGGGGACTACAAAAATTGCTGTCTTTCGTAAAGGAAACGCAATATATGGTGTGGTTTACTGATATTCCGGATGCGACTACTGATAGATTAAGATAAAATATATAGGTATTCCCGGGGCAGATCTAGTCTCGGTATACCACAGATAATAAGGTGAAGTGTTGAATTAGTATTTGTGCCACGGTCAATATTCGAACCTGTGTCACCTACTTCTGGAGAGGGGATGTGCTTAGTCTGTTTCGTTCATTCGTGTTAGCTTTAATGAAAAGTCTGTCTTCACAAACATGTAACATCTTACGATCCAGACTCTCTTCCTCCATTTACCTAATTACGTGAACCGTCAAATATTTTGAATGGGGTATATTGTTCCACTGAAAGGAACAATAGTTTCTCAGCGTTTTTTATTATTATTTTTATTCCTTGAATTGTTCAGATATTCTTCATTGTAGGGTTTAGGGTTTACGAAACTTGCAATGAACTCCACAAACATCTCGAGAAATATCAAAATAGTTTTGAGAGGCATGATAAGGAAATACACTTCTGGTTATCCAAAATGCAACACCAAGACGACCCGAAAGTATCACTGGCAAATTTACTTGGCGGCTAACACGTTGAACAAAGATCACAAGATTTAAAATATAGCCCCATCTGAAGTGAGGAAGATGATGATATCAGCAGTGAGTTTTACGGCCATTGCTAGGTACAGCCAGTGTAAAGGTCTCGGAGTTGAATCAAATAAGTTCTGGATTTGTTGTTTGGGAGGAAGCGATCCATGCTGCTTCCTAGCAGCGGGTGTTGTATCGCAGGCCAGTTCAGCAGTACAAAAAAGATGGGCGACATAGATGTCTTCAAACCGCGAGTCACATTGCTGCAATGTCGCCGTTGGCATGCTCAGAGTGTGCAGGAGAAGAAAAGGCTCTACGGGTTTAAAGAAGTAATGCTGGCTGGTTACTACGTTCTAGGGGAGAAAATGGGAAGGGGAATGGGAAGGAGGGTTCGAGATTAGGATCCCATTCTACCACAATCCATAATAAACGGTGACGGGCAGTATGGTGATGTGTAATGCAACAGTCTCTAACCACGGTGACTACAGTTTCTAATCCGCCCATCACGATGGTGCAGGCAGAATCGGGGTTCGTCGATGAAAACTATGTTGCCCTAATCCGAGTCATGAACTTAGACGTTAGACCTCTCACCTTAAACACATACAAATCTCTTGCGGTACTAGAACGGGTTACATGCAAGACACTATGTAAAGTGGCATTCACTACCATTAAGGTTGTGGACACGTTGACGCCCAAGATGGGCGAGGATCACTAAGTGTGTTTGCCTCTGTAACTTATAAAATAATAGGTGACGGGAAATATTATGCGGTAACCGCATAACAGAGGCAAACACACTTAGCAAAACAACCTGAATATTAATTGAGGTGTTAGTGCCTATATTTCACTCTGCAGCCAAAACTACACATCGCAAACGGATAGTGTTTATATTTGGTAGTAGGTATCCGTCTCAAATTGTGCACTATTGTGGTAGAGGGTTGATAACGATAAGGGGGTGGAAGATATGGGAGCTTAAAGTAACCGACATATAAATTTCTACGTGTCGGTGTCAATATTTTGCACTGCAACAAAAACTACACAGAAGAACGATCTCTCTGTGTTGTTGTAGTACAAAGTCTCCCTTTGTACACCATTGCAGTTCCGTGACGATAGTTATAGCTATAAGAGGGTGGAAAATTTAGTGGTTGATAGTCGTCAGCTTATATAAAATTCTGACTGAAGACCAGCGATGACTTTTGACACTATAATAGGAAAGAGTTTAGCTACAGCGAAATGTGATGAACATTCTTCAGTGTTTTTTCTGCAACAAGCATGCGAATATAGAAAATTAAGTGTACATTGCAGTTTGAAAAGTAAAACTACCAAGAAAGACGCCAAAACGTAAGAAAGGAATTTTGCATTCTCGATCCGTTTCTAAAGAACAGAAAACGGCGCTGAAAAGTGAATTTACAGACGATAGAAACTTGAAATTTGTAGACGTTGTTTATCTTACACTGTGGGCGTTAGTGATTTTTCGATATTCCCAAACGTAAGAGGGTGAAATAGGAAATGACCGATTTTTTCAAAATACGTTCCTATTCAGGCAACTTTGAAGCAAGAAATACAAAACTTCGAATTTAGCTTTTTGAATGGAATTTTAAAAACACGTGTTTCGATAGTTTTGGGATTTCAACCAATAAAAGGTTTAAATAAGGGAAACTCTTTTAAGGTTGCTACTAAGACTATTTTGATGCTGGATGTGCGAAAATTTGGATTTGGAACCATGGTTAGAATTAAAAAAAAAAAGTATTACTGAATGTTTTGAACTCTGCCATCAATGGTGCATTAGAGGGGGGGGGGGGAGGAGAGTAGCATCAAAATATTTGATTAGGAAAGCATTTTTAAAGCTAAAACTATGACAAAAAATGTTCAAATGTTTGTTAAGCTTAAGGGACTTAACTGCGCGGTTATCAGTCCCTAAACTTACAAACTACTTATGAACTACTTACGAACTAGGACGGCACAAATATCCATGCCCGAGGGGGGATTCGAACCCCCGACCGTAGTGGCCGTGCGGACCGTGACTGGAGCGCCACAGTCCCCTCGGCCACCGCGGCCGGCCATGACAATTTATATTTAGAAGTAGAAACAACCACTACATACCATCCTGTGTACGCGTGCGAAGCAACGGGAATTAATCTGGTTTCTATAATTATAGTTGGTCGTGAATTATATCAATTGTATGTACGTGTGTGTGTGTATGTGTGTGTGTGTGTGTGTGTGTGTGTGTGTGTGTGGTTTATCAATTCGTCGTTTCAGAAAGGCAAGCGTTAGCCACCTGCACGGCCGTTGCTCGCAGTTTAATTTTTGTCACTGGAGAGCAGACATGCGAGAGGCGTGGCGGAGTTACGCTTTCCGAGAAGCGCGCCTGTTAATTACGCTAATACGGCGCGGCGTCGCGCTGATGTCAGCTGCTCAGTGAGCGGCTGGCCCCTGGCAGCTAGAGGGGCCCGCGGCGCGTCGCCGGGCCGCGCCGGGCGTGGCAGCGGCGTGGGCGGCTCGCGTGCGCGCCTAATCCCGCTGCTAACGAGCCAAACACTGTGCACCGCGACGTGTGCGCGCCGCCTCCTCTTCTCTGCACTACAGTTTTGATGGGTTTCTTTTGATCACTTCTTATGTGATGTTTACATGGTATACATCACGATGAGCCGCCCGCGGTGGCCGAGGGCACTGAGGCGCTCCAGTCACGGTCTGCACGGCCGCTACGGTCGGGAGTTCGAATCCCCCCTCGGGCATGGATATTTGTGCCGTCCTTAGGATTAACTAGTTCATAAGTAGTTTGTAAGTTTAGGGACTAATGACCCCGTAGTTAAGTCCCATAAGCTATACAAACATTTGAATATTTGAACATTACGATGTTTTGATAGTAACTGTTTTACACTGGACATGACACCGCTCCTCCCAAAAAAGGTGACAAGTACACTAGTCAAAAAAATTAAGGCATCATTTCAGATATCTAGGTTCTGAAATATTGTCATCGCAGAATGACGTCTTAATGTCGCTTCTACATCTACATGGAATACTCTGCAAATCACATTTAAGTGCCTGGTACAGGGTTCATCGAACCACCATTATACTATTTATCTCCCATTCCATTCTCGAATAGCGCGCGGGAAGAAAGAACACCTGACTCTCTCCGTTCGAGATCTGATTTCTCGTATTTTGTTCTGATGATCATTTCTACCTAAGTGGGAGTCAACAATATATTTTCGCATTCGGTGGAGAATGTTGGCGATTGGCGTTTCGTAAGTAGCCCACGCCGCAGCGATAAGCGCCGTTGTTGCAATGATTCCCATCCCAGATCCTGTATCATTTCCGTAACGCTGTCTCCCCTGTATCGTGACCATATGAAACGAGCTGCCCATCTTTGGACTCTGTCGAGGTCCCCTGTCAAACCCACCTGATAAGGATCTCACACTGGGCAGCAATACTCCAAAAATGGACGAACAAGCGTAGTGTATGCACTTTCTTTTGTAGTTCTGTTGCATGCTTTAAGGGTTCTGCCAATAAAACGCAGTCTCTGGTTCGCCTTTCCCACGATATTATCTACGTGTTCTTTCCAATTTAAGTCTGAAGTAATAGTAATTCCTAGGTATTTTGTGGAGTTTGCGTCCTTCAAATTTGATTGATTTATCTTGTAAACAAAGTTTAACGGATTTCTTTTCGTACTCATGTGGACGATTTCACACTTCTCATTATTTAGAGTCAATTGCCAATTTTGACACCATACTAATATCTTATTCAGATCGTTCTGCAGTTGGTTTTGATCTACAGATGATTTTACTAGACGACGTCGTCTGCAAACAACCTAAGAGTGCTACATATATTTTCCCCTAAATCGTTATGTAGATAAGGAACAGCAGAGGACCCTGCGGAAAGTCCGATATTACCTCTGTTTTAGTCGATGCCTTACCATCTATTACTACGAACAGTGTCCTCTCTGACAGGAAATCCCCCACACAATCGCAAATTTGGGGCGATATACCATAACCACGCAATTTGATTACAAGCCGCTTGTGAGGTACTGTGTTAAAAGCCTTCTGGAAATAAAGAAATACGGAATCGATTTGCGAACCCTTGTCGATATCACCAATCACTTCGTCTGAATAAAGAGCTAGTTGTGTTATTCTGCCAATAAAACGCAGTCTCTGGTTCGCCTTTCCCACGATATTATCTACGTGTTCTTTCCAATTTAAGTCTGAAGTAATAGTAATTCCTAGGTATTTTGTGGAGTTTGCGTCCTTCAAATTTGATTGATTTATCTTGTAAACAAAGTTTAACGGATTTCTTTTCGTACTCATGTGGACGATTTCACACTTCTCATTATTTAGAGTCAATTGCCAATTTTGACACCATACTAATATCTTATTCAGATCGTTCTGCAGTTGGTTTTGATCTACAGATGATTTTACTAGACGACGTCGTCTGCAAACAACCTAAGAGTGCTACATATATTTTCCCCTAAATCGTTATGTAGATAAGGAACAGCAGAGGACCCTGCGGAAAGTCCGATATTACCTCTGTTTTAGTCGATGCCTTACCATCTATTACTACGAACAGTGTCCTCTCTGACAGGAAATCCCCCACACAATCGCAAATTTGGGGCGATATACCATAACCACGCAATTTGATTACAAGCCGCTTGTGAGGTACTGTGTTAAAAGCCTTCTGGAAATAAAGAAATACGGAATCGATTTGCGAACCCTTGTCGATGTCACCAATCACTTCGTCTGAATAAAGAGCTAGTTGTGTTATTCTGCCAATAAAACGCAGTCTCTGGTTCGCCTTTCCCACGATATTATCTACGTGTTCTTTCCAATTTAAGTCTGAAGTAATAGTAATTCCTAGGTATTTTGTGGAGTTTGCGTCCTTCAAATTTGATTGATTTATCTTGTAAACAAAGTTTAACGGATTTCTTTTCGTACTCATGTGGACGATTTCACACTTCTCATTATTTAGAGTCAATTGCCAATTTTGACACCATACTAATATCTTATTCAGATCGTTCTGCAGTTGGTTTTGATCTACAGATGATTTTACTAGACGACGTCGTCTGCAAACAACCTAAGAGTGCTACATATATTTTCCCCTAAATCGTTATGTAGATAAGGAACAGCAGAGGACCCTGCGGAAAGTCCGATATTACCTCTGTTTTAGTCGATGCCTTACCATCTATTACTACGAACAGTGTCCTCTCTGACAGGAAATCCCCCACACAATCGCAAATTTGGGGCGATATACCATAACCACGCAATTTGATTACAAGCCGCTTGTGAGGTACTGTGTTAAAAGCCTTCTGGAAATAAAGAAATACGGAATCGATTTGCGAACCCTTGTCGATATCACCAATCACTTCGTCTGAATAAAGAGCTAGTTGTGTTATTCTGCCAATAAAACGCAGTCTCTGGTTCGCCTTTCCCACGATATTATCTACGTGTTCTTTCCAATTTAAGTCTGAAGTAATAGTAATTCCTAGGTATTTTGTGGAGTTTGCGTCCTTCAAATTTGATTGATTTATCTTGTAAACAAAGTTTAACGGATTTCTTTTCGTACTCATGTGGACGATTTCACACTTCTCATTATTTAGAGTCAATTGCCAATTTTGACACCATACTAATATCTTATTCAGATCGTTCTGCAGTTGGTTTTGTTCTACAGATGATTTTACTAGACGACGTCGTCTGCAAACAACCTAAGAGTGCTACATATATTTTCCCCTAAATCGTTATGTAGATAAGGAACAGCAGAGGACCCTGCGGAAAGTCCGATATTACCTCTGTTTTAGTCGATGCCTTACCATCTATTACTACGAACAGTGTCCTCTCTGACAGGAAATCCCCCACACAATCGCAAATTTGGGGCGATATACCATAACCACGCAATTTGATTACAAGCCGCTTGTGAGGTACTGTGTTAAAAGCCTTCTGGAAATAAAGAAATACGGAATCGATTTGCGAACCCTTGTCGATGTCACCAATCACTTCGTCTGAATAAAGAGCTAGTTGTGTTATTCTGCCAATAAAACGCAGTCTCTGGTTCGCCTTTCCCACGATATTATCTACGTGTTCTTTCCAATTTAAGTCTGAAGTAATAGTAATTCCTAGGTATTTTGTGGAGTTTGCGTCCTTCAAATTTGATTGATTTATCTTGTAAACAAAGTTTAACGGATTTCTTTTCGTACTCATGTGGACGATTTCACACTTCTCATTATTTAGAGTCAATTGCCAATTTTGACACCATACTAATATCTTATTCAGATCGTTCTGCAGTTGGTTTTGATCTACAGATGATTTTACTAGACGACGTCGTCTGCAAACAACCTAAGAGAGCTACATATATTTTCCCCTAAATCGTTATGTTGATAAGGAACAGCAGAGGACCCTGCGGAAAGTCCGATATTACCTCTGTTTTAGTCGATGCCTTACCATCTATTACTACGAACAGTGTCCTCTCTGACAGGAAATCCCCCACACAATCGCAAATTTGGGGCGATATACCATAACCTCGCAATTTGATTACAAGCCGCTTGTGAGGTACTGTGTTAAAAGCCTTCTGGAAATAAAGAAATACGGAATCGATTTGCGAACCCTTGTCGATATCACCAATCACTTCGTCTGAATAAAGAGCTAGTTGTGTTTCGCATGAACGATATTTTCTAAATCCGTCTTGACCTAGGGTCAATAGGTCTTTCTGTTCGAGAAAATTCATAATATTTAAATACAGGATATGTTCCAAAACCCTGCTGAAAATTGACGTCAATGAAATAGGCATGTAGTGTAGTGGGTTACTCCTACTACAGAGTGCAGACAACAATTTTAAGGCAACCGAGATACTGCTCATAACATAAAACGCTGCAGAGAGCGTTATTATTGACTTTTGTTTTCTATACCAAACAGAGTACATAAGCAGTTTGCGTTGAGGTTGAGATAGTGGAGTGACCAGGTAGGTACTGCAATGCAGCAACAACATGACTTAATCGAAGCTATGGCATGGAGACCCATAGGAATGTTGGAAGCGGGACAGCCACAGATGGATGTGGCTGCAGCTATTGGAGTGTCTCAAAGTGTAATTTCCAAGACCTGGAGGCGATTTCAGATAACAGAAACCGCTAAAAGAAGGCAAGGCCAAGATCGTCCGCGATAACATCAGAAAGATATGACCGTTATCTCGGGTTAACAGCCCGTCAATACAGGAGGCTGAATGCAACTCAGAAGCAACGCACCAGTCAGAAGCAACAGGACACGCAACAACACAAACAGTCTGAAACCGCCTTCGGGAACATGGCCTCTACGCACGGAGGCCTATAGTGTGTGACCCATTAAAACCACAACACCGCCTATTACCTGAGTACTGCTTGAGTTGTAAATATATTTTTTAATGAATGAATGAAGGAAGGAAGGAACATAAGGGATTAATACCCCGTTGATATTGTAGTCATGAAAAGCGGAACATTCACTCAGATAGTTTCTTCAGGGGTAGAAATGAAATCGGCCTTGCTGTTTGAAAGGAACCATCCCGGCATTGGTCTGGGGGTGATTTAGGGAAATCGCAGAAAATCTAAATCAGGATGTTTCCTAAATCAGGTTGGCCGGAGGTGGGTTTGTCCTGCCTTCCTTCCGAATGCGAGTTAGTCTTGTTGCCACCGCGCCACTTCTAATGTTAAATGAATTGGAAAACTAACTGCCAAAGCATTCCATCGTTCTACCCTCTGGTGGGAATACAGTTAGCCTGCGGGAAAAAATGAGAGGGGTCATTTGGGTTAGGTATTAAGCGAGAGATCAGTGATCGGTCCGGTATAAATTTTCAAGTACAGTTGATGAATCTCGGACGAGTTTACCTGTAATTGTGAGTGGAGATAGTGCCTGTGGAACCTGGCTGGTGGTAGTTTAATAATAATATTATGCTTGGAGATAGGTCATTTAAAACGTGTTTTTTTCTGTTAATTGACTTATATATACAGGTTCAATAATTCTAAAACAATAGTACCTTGCATTCAGTCCTAAATATTTGACTGATTCTAATGTTCTAACAAACCCTTACATTAATTTTATTTGAATTAAATTTTTCACGAATGGTTTAGTACTTCATGATGGCAAAAACTATGTTCTGTTTAAAAAGTATGACTAGCCGGAAACGCGGAGTTGCGCTGGTGTTTACTTATTACAGTCTTAAGTAGTCCATCTCTCTTTTCCTTTTCTCTCTCTCTGACCACCTTCTATTTCCATCTCTCTCTGTCCATGTCCTCTGTCTGTCCTTCCTCATTGGGGGTTCGAATCCTCCCCCGGGCATGGATGTTTCTGCTGTCTTTAGTATAAGTTAGTTCGTAAGTAGTTTGTAAGTTTAGAGACTGATGACCCCGCAGTTGAGTCTCATAAGCTTAACAAGCATTTGAACATCTGTCTGTCTCTCTATCTCCCCTCCTCTGCCTCCCTCTGATCTCATCTCCAGTCTCTCTGTTCATCTCTTCCTTCTCCTCCCTCCATTTCTCTGCCAGTCACCTCCTCTTCTCTGTCGAACTCCTCCTCCACTTCCTCAGTCCTCCTGCCCCATCTGTGGAAAACTGTATTTAACTCTGTTAATCTCTGTTGATCAGTAAAGTGGTGTCTAAGTTTATTGCGAAATGCCCTCCACCATGCACCGTATGAAGTATTAGGTAGTTGCTGACGTTTTTATTATTTTGAAGGTTAAGTGCACAAAATTTCATCACGATCAGAATAAAACTGCAGTTTTGTCGAAGTATGTAGGTAAAGTACCCTCTGTCATGCACCATACAAAATTTTTCGTAGTCAGTGAATGAATTAAAGATCACGTGTGTAAAATAACCTCGCAATCGTATAAACGTTACGGCAGCGCATGAAATACAAACTAACATGATATGATGCGGCAGTTACCCATGCGTCTCACTGTTTATGACGTCACATCTCCTAACTATAAGTTGTGCAATGAAATAATTGTGTGGTGACATTCATTTAGCGAATACATTAAGTAACGGCGAAGTAATAAATTTAAACGTCATTCATAATGCGGCAGTTTTTCATTAATTTCAGTCTTCATGAAGTGATACTCGTATGTGTCGTACAATGATATAATTATATCCATAACCTTCACGAAAGTGCAAACAATATGTTGACAAAGTTTGATTGCAGTCGGATGAACGGTACGACAGTGCATAAAATACCTACAGACAAAAATTCGTTTTCATAAGATTACTCTGACTGCGAGGGAAAACGGAATTGCACAGAAAGAGTTTCGTGTCTTACTTGTACGTATCTGAATAAGCATCTTTCATTCAATGTTTTGCAAGTCACAAAGAAACAAACTGCATCTGAAACATCCTGTATATTGTCATTGTTGTGTAAACTATTATTTGTTTAAAGAAATCTGAGAAACTACATTGCAGTGCGCAAAAGAATGTCATATCTTAATTGTTACTTTCTCTGGAAAGGTTTTTCATCGCTGTTTACTTTATTATTTAGTGTGTCAAGTGAAAGAGATATTACATTTAATTATTTGGTATAAAAAAATGGATACACAACCAAAGTAAATGAAGAAATGCACGAATGTAATATTCGGAACAATTATCTTTTTGAAGCTACTACTATGGCCATATATGCTGTCTTACTTAAGGAAATTCAGGTCCTCCTGTTACGAACACAAAATTCCTTTTCAGTGTCCAATCATGTTGCAGCATCTCTGAGCCATCGTCAGTACTGAATAAGAAAGCACACGGGTAACTGTATAAATCTGTATCTGCTGCAAAGTTGCGTACATAATAGGTGGACCTGAACTCCTATTAATCAGAATGTAATGGATCCTATATGTAACTTCATGCTGTCGTGTTGCGGTAAAAGATTCTCCATATTTCTAAATTTGTTCCTACACAATTCGTAATACTAGAAAATGTTATGCAATGTAAATGAAAATTTTTAAGATACTCTTTTCTATAGGATCAAAGAAAAAATATTCTTGAAAGTAAACATGTAGAGGATTTGCAGGTAGACAAAAATGAAATTTCTGAATTGGAAACTTTAAGGGGTAATATACAATTTAAATAAATGGTGCTTAAAATTACGCTTTCAAAGTGGTACATCTGAAAATGAACTCGTGCAAAAGTCTTGATATGATGAGTTACTCTGTTGCATGGTCTAAGTTTGATAAAAATACGGTGAATACATCTACTATGTATGTTCACAATGTTATCGTGAAAATAACACAAAGGCCTTGTCCAACATTTTCTGCACTTTGCTCATTTCTTTATACGTTACCTGAATCAGTGCGGAGAATGAGCTGGTTATCACAAGTCACCCAATACGAAGCATTTTGTTTTAGTGTGGTCGCGAAGGAGTCGACAGGGTCAATGGACGTCTCCGGCATAGTTAAAATGCAGTCAAATTGAAACTATTTATTTACTTACATTATCTGATTACAGAGAAATTTCAGCTATTTATACTTACACTTTACTGATATTACCTTAAATTAGTAACAAGCGATCATGAAAAAGCTGATATATTACTGCGTGTCCAATTTAACCTGACAAATCGAAATAGCTCAAATTACGCATAGTACACGAAAATGTTCCAGACATAATATCAATGTCTCCGAGGGGGACAACTACCTGACCTGAAATCAAACGATTTTGCTGTACGATGCTTATTTTTCCGAGTTATTTCAATTTGTCAGACATCATAAATGGAACATACTGCATATATAATACTAAGCAAATTACTGATACGTAGGATAGCTTTGGTACTTATTTATAACGATGAGTTTTGTGGATGAAACTTTTCAGTGAAACTTCTAATTTCAGCGTTTGTGAAGCGTGTACCAATAGACAAGCGAAAATTCACAAGCGATCATGCAAATAGCTGTGTATTGATAACCAAGCAAATTATCAAAGTACGAATTTTGCGTATATTTTCCACATTCTAAGAAATGTAATCGGAACGAGATATACATTGTGTCTGACAATGTTCCGAAAAATATTTTTGGCAAACTTTTTATGTTAGTAAGTAAAGCAGCTACAATTTATGTATCACTGATATGACTTTTTCTATGTATCATAGTATTTCTGGAAAACTATTTTTATAGATTTCGATAATGCTATCATCTTATTTCTGTAATCAGCCTACAGAGAAAAATGAATCTGAATGTTGTGATTATATTCTGTGGCTGTAAAGACAGAGGTCAGGACTTTCCTTTGCTGCGAAATAAACTCCAATTTTCTGTATTTTAGAGTAGATATTGCATATTCCTTCTGTACGTAGTTGTTTCGGCGTACTAGTTGGTGTTATTGTGGTGTCCTAGTAATGATTATGGCGCTGGAAACATGAATTGGTATTTAAGAAGTAATGATTACAAATGAGTGAATTTATAGATTTTTACTATAATTGTGCCATCGAAGTGGCACCATCAGTGATAACGTACAGGGCGTCTTTACATTTATGGGGAACTTTATACAGAAGATACAATTTGCTGAACTGAGTGTTTTTAAAAACAGTTGTTGGAAGTTAATACTTGTACGGGATTTTGAATGAAGAATGCGTGTAATGCACTGTTTGACTTCAAAGTTGCTGAATATGTATAAGAATTTGAGATCGTAAACTCGTCCCCCTTCTTTGGCTGCACATCTCTTCTCACCTCTTTATTTGTACATGTTCTCTGTCCATCCTCTCCTCCCCCTCTATACCTCTTAGTTGTTTCCTTGATCTTGAGCCTCGTTTATTGTTATTGTGATACCTTGATTAGGAAATGAAGTCGCTGTAGATAAATATTTAAATCGATAGGATGATTTGATACAGTAGGTGTCAGAGGGACTGTCCAGATGGTGGTTCTATGAGGAAGGTAGTTCAGTAACAATATTTTTATATATTTAATCTGTGAATGGGTACGATTAAAAAGCTTGGAACAATTCAGTTTTCATAGTAGTGTTTCTTCGTAAGCCAATAAGCTATAAATACAACTTTCCTGTTTTCTATAATACTGACAGCAAAGGATAAAAATAGCCGCGGCGAAGTGGCCAAGCGCATTGACGCGCTATGCTCCGACGCGCGACGCCGCTCCCCGTCGGGGGTTCGGCCCTCCCTCGGGCATGGATGTTTGTGCTTTCTTTAGTATCATGGATACTTTGCCGTCCTTAGTGTTAGCTAGTTCGTAAGTAGTTTGTAAGTTTAGGGACTGATGACCCCGTAGTTAAGTCCCATAAGCTATAAAAACATTTGAACACATTTATAAAACAAAACAGCACATTGTCGTATATCAGGAGAAAGAATATGTGTGGAAAAATAATTTATCTAATATACGAATGCATTCGCGCCAATATGTACCAAAACATTTTCTTGGGTTTCTAGCCGCCTAAGGTGGATTAAAATCAACGAGATTATGGCCGAATTCTCTACGGCCATTGACAAGTGGTGATTAATGAATGTTACCTGCTGCCGTCTTTGTATAGCCACGCTGCCTTCTGTGACGTCTCTGCTGCTCGCTTCAGCTCCCGGTGTGGTATATTTACACTGCACGACTGCCACGCCCGCTTCAAGCTTCTGATGGCTCGGTGACAGGTTCTGATTATCTGCAGGCTGCCATCTTTGCTGAGGGTGTTCTCACATATTTTTAATTCGATAGCTTCGTTTCCGCGGTGGCCGAGGTGACTGAGGCGCTCCAGTCTCGGTCAGCACGGCCACTACGGTCGGGGGTTCGAATCCCCCCTCGGGCATGGTTATTTGTGTCGTCCTCGTTCGTAAGTAGTTCATAAGTAGTTTGTAAGTTTAGGGACTGATGACCCCGTAGTTAAGTCCCATAAGCTTAACAAACATTTGAACATTCCTGAAGTCAGTGCCTCATCTGACGAGACATCTGTCATTATAAGGACAAGTAGTTTCTGGGGCAGAGACTTAAAGGAAGCTATCGAATTGAAAATCTATGAGAACACTCCCAATAAAGCTTGGCATGGGCCATCGGAAGGTTGAAGCGAGCGCGGTAGTCGTGCAGTGTAAACATTACCACATATGAAGTCGAAGCGTGTACCAGTTATGTCACAGAAGGCACCGCGGCTATACAAGAACGGCAGCAGGTAGCATTCATCACTTGCCAATGCCGAAAGGAATTCGGCCGATAGCTAGTGCCGTACGCGGTGTACGAGGGGACTGAGGCGCTCCAGTCACGGTCTGCACGGCCACTACGGTCGGGGGTTCGAATCCCCCCCCCTCGGGCATGGATATTTGTGCCGTCCTTAGGATAAGCTAGCTCATAAGTAGTTTGTAAGTTTAGGGACTGATGACCCCGTAGTTAAGTCCCATAAGCTATACAACCACTTGGACATTTGAAAGCTCGTGGATTTGAAACTACATGACACGGTGGAAAACTAATGTCGTATTGACAATAGCTGCGTGGAAGAAGGAATCTACATGTTTTCACAGTTCATCTCATTGTTTTCTTTTACGCAGCCAGCTTTCACAGAAAACCTGTAGATTGTCATTTAAAAGGATATAAGGATACACGAGTGTATAACTCATGTCAGTAAAAATTTGAAGTAAATCCGTCAAAAGTATGTTTTCCTTTAAATATATATTTACATAAGTACCGAAGCGGTTTCCTATTGAGAGTTCATAGAACATGGTGTAAAAATTGAAGTAAAACAATAGTGTATGTTTTGAAAGTTTTTCTTACAGCGTTTCTCCTATAACTATCATATGAAAATTTACAATCCACGGCCGTCCGAATTCAATTTGTAGTCACATTCTTCTGCAATATCTCGGGTATTAATCTTTGATCGGCACGCACAATTTAGTTGCAGTTCGTGACATGACAGTCATCGGTAGATGGCGAAAGGCGACCTGAACGAAGGTCATCTTTAAATTCCGTCGGGCCACTTTTAAGCACCGTAAACCATTCGTAACAACAACTGCGGCATAAGCACTTACCATCCTAGGTGTTCTGTATCATTTGGTGTGTCTTCGTAAAGGTTTTCTTGCGTTTCGGGCATATTTTGATGTAGACGTATTGCTCTTTTAACTATGCCATTTCGAAAATACCAATCTTTGCGGCAAACGATCTACTCAATACAGCACTGGACAAAAACTTAGACAAGCAGAAATGAAACTTCCTACACTTACAAGTTTAACACAGATGTGTGCAGGAATACGAACCGCACTCCGCATAAACACTCTATTTGGCGTGGAATAACAAATGTTCGAGAATTTTTTGAACAGGCATCATATATTACACACACACACACACACACACACACACACACACACACACACACACACATATATATATATATATATATATATATATATATATATATATATATACCCATTATCTATATATGTCGTGGCGGTTGTTGCTCATATATTCCTATCAGATTACACGCAAGTTTTAGTGTATGAAAACCCAACAATAAGTGAAGAGGAAGTAGATAAACAATATATGGAAGCTGTGGAGCGATGTGTATTAGAGATGCCAATGAAGAGGAAGTTGATGTTAAATTCGTTAGCTGTCTGTCACGTTGTACAAGGAACAGTACAGATATTTAAGATAGTATGTCGAAATGTTACGCTTTTTTGTGCTACTTTTATTGACACTGCTTGTCGTTGCAATGAAATGTTGCTATGACCAAAAGTTGTTGCTATTATCTGTGAGTTGTTAATGGTATCAATAGAATACTTAATTTTTATTGCGATTCGATTCCATTTCATGGATCGATGTGCACCACGACCTGAAGATCCGCACTGATGTTGGTCACTCGCTGATTGAAATCGATTTGCTATTAATAAAGCAAGGATTACAACAAATACTGCTTATTCCATGTGTTCTATTAATATTTATTTCCTATTTGTCTTATTTCAGAGTACTCACTTTCTATGACCTATATTTTTACCCTAAAGGGTAGGATAGGCTGTAGACGATAATTCGGTTGAAAATGTAGTACAAACTGGCAAGGAACAGCAAGATTTAGGATTTATAGGGACTATCTTAACAGAAAAGAATGCTAAGATCAAAACTAATAGTTCACGATAGTTTGGTTAAAGAAGAGAATAGTAAAGAAAGAATGGAGGCGGGGAGCCCGTTTCTTATGGGTCACTTCGGGGTCTTATATAAGCATAAATGATAAAGAAAAGAAATTGTG
Organism: Locusta migratoria; assembly: GCA_026315105.1. NCBI lineage: Eukaryota > Metazoa > Arthropoda > Insecta > Orthoptera > Acrididae > Locusta > Locusta migratoria. The sequence goes on along the minus strand of CM048749.1, from coordinate 227,588,116 downwards.
AACTATAACGAAACAAGAAAGCGTCGGTAATTAAGCAAAATCCCGCAACAAAGAAAATTTAATCAAGTCTGAGAATGTTTATATATAACCAAATTTGGACAATATACAATTAAAGCATACCTTGAAACCAAAAAGACACATTTAAAAGATGATGTACATTCTGTAAAATGAACGTTGATTGAAAAAAAATGGGAGTAAAATTACGTGAAATCACAAAGTGCACCAGAACTTGTGTACAAAGGTGGACCGCAGTTGATAAAACATTTAATGTTTATCATATTGTTCACTGGGTTCCAAATGCTTTCTGAGGTAGCATTGTTGTATTTCTTAGATTAAAATGGGATGCCGTGTAGCTATTAAGTTGTTTCTTTTGGAAAGTTTATCACCAACACGAAGTAAAGAACAGATGATAACAGTTAGTAAGTCGTTTCTTCGTTTATTACTAATACTTAAGATGTGGACAACTGAATTATCGTGGTTGAACTTTTAACATGTCTGGATCTTTTTGAAAATATGCAACTGATTTTACGAAACGATTTTAAATCGCATTAAGAAGTGGTCTCACCCTTCCGTACCAGAAATTCTGGAGTGCCAGATTTGGCGTCATCCGACTCCTACCTGTTCCTCTGAAGAAAAATAAACTGTAGGTGAGTGTTCTGCAGTCTCCTCATAACTTTACTTCAGAGATGAAATCAATCAGAGGAAGTAACGTAAGCAAGCATTTAATACCTCATCACTAATGATTTTGTAAGGAATGGATTACAAGCTTGGATTGGTAAAAGTATGTTGAGAAAAAATGGCAATATTTTCGAAGGAATTACCATGAAATATGTGGAAAATCTAAAAATTCGCTGTATGTTGTATATGTAGCAACAGAAGAGTCATTTGCAGAGATTGAAACTGACGGAATAACTACATTTAATGGAAATTCCTTTACAGGATGTGTAGGGAAATTTCACAATAATATTGAACAGAAAAATTGCCAATGTATACCAAAGAAAAGTTGAAATACTCTAAGTACTGATACGCAGTAAATAAAAGGCAAAATTAAAATTCCTGAATGCTTTCGACTAGACTAATGGGAAGAAAGGAGTTAATTGTTAAATCCATAATAGAAATATTATATGTGTTTCATCCCAGAACATAACTTCTTTTTACTTGCAAGTTACTGCTTAGTAAATTAATTAGATTATTGTAGAGTTAAATTATGGCTTAAAAATTAAGCTGGATGTTATTAAAACTTTAAAAAACAAAATTGAGTGGTTTTCCGTGTTAACGTATATGTGAATATTAATCAAGTTTTGTACAAGATTATTTGATTCCTTATGCACTTATGATACCAAAAGTACCTTTTGGATGAACGTTAGTTGAATGTGGGTAGATGGGTGACTTTGAAAAACAGTTGAAATTGGTAAAAAGCATTACAATCTTCGTTTCTCACCACCATGGAAGTGGAAGCAGATGGTGGAGGAGGATAATGTATTATTGTTCTCAGATTGGACCTTTTCCGTTACTCAGAAAGAATTACTTTCTGTTTGTGCTCGTAGCGGTATTGTAAGTAGGGTAGTTTTGGAAACATTCAGACTTTTTCACTACTGAGGAATTCTGTTAGTTTGTCCACATATTGATTCATTAACAAGTTAGTAAAAGAATTGTATTATGATGCAGACATCAGAAATGATTCACCAACACTAATCTTCAGACCATGCTATTCAAAGTACTAACGTTTATTATCTGATGCATAGTGGCCCTTGTCTTGTCAGTTGACACGCCCTGACATTCTGAAGAGATAAATTTGAATATCCAAAAGACTTGATATTCCTTCACTCAGAAACCACTGAGGGAACTGAAACCGCTGAAGTGCGCATGGGTGCTTTAACTCAAGCACAACAGTAAACATGTTGGCCTACTGGAAGAATTTCACAGTATGATAGGTCTGCAGAAGAAGAATTTCTAATTTCGGATCTTCGAGTGGTTCCTTTTACTGCAGTGATGACAATTTAAAAAAAAAGAGAGTGGGTGGAGGGTGTAAACTGGAATTTTCGTAAGAAAAATGAAGAGGTACATGTGGTGTCGCACAAGTATAAAGTGCGCGCCACCTACTTTCGCCGCGCGCCGCCATGCACGCACGGCGCTGCGTTCTTACGACGTCAGCCACGAGCGCCCTCTGCTGCAACTCCGCTCGTGGCCACGACTGCTGCATCGGTCACTTGGGACTGAGATAGGAACCAGTTAACACTTGGAAATCAGATAGGCACCAGTTAAGACTTGGCTATCGGATAGGCACTAGGCAGGCCTCTAACTCAACTATGTATCAGCATTCTGCAGTCAAGAACTATGTAAAAGTTAAGTATTACTAAGTCTCTATGAAATATATATCTCTTTCTAATTTACTCTAGTGTTTCTAGTTTCTGCTGCCCCACTGGCTGGTCACCTCCGTACCTGCACACGCGTGCATCCTTTATTCCTGTGTCGCTCTCTTTCTACTCGGCCACCGACACCTACGACGGAAACGAAACACAAAGCGGCGACGAGGCTAGGACACAAAAGTGGCGACGAGGACGGGATCCAAAAGTACAACATTAATATTTTTCGACTGAAGAAGAGCAGTCCTAAAGAGAAGGAAACTTTGAACATGGGAACTATAAAGTAGTACGGCGTTCAAAGGAGGAGTGAGAAGAAGCATTTGGTGTCGGGTTAACGAACAAGGAATACTTGAAGAAGACCATTAAGAAAATTATACTACTGACTAAATGAATGGTACACATATAGATTATGAATATTTAGTGTATAATTTGATTCAGATTCACATGGGGCAACATCTGATACGAAAGAGGAGGGCACAGTTTAGATATATGAATGAGTAGCGAAAATCTATGAAGAAGACGAAAAAAATATTATCTTATCCAGTCACATTTATTTGAGCTCCGCTTGTGTTCGACTTCAACATGAAATTATCATACACAAGTGGCAGCACTGTGAACATACATATTTCGTGTGTGTGTTTGATCGATTGGCATGAAACATCTGAAAGAAATACCTGGAAACAATCGTTTCAAAAGTATTGTCCGCGTGTGGAAGCGTTATGATCTTGAGAATGTTTATATGGTAGGCCCTGCGAGGTCTTCATTCTGGAAAACAGCAATAGAACAACGAAAGTACATTTTTGCGCTTCGGGACCGTGTCAGTTCTACATGCAGTTTGTTTTTCCTCAGTGCCGTGTCATGTACCACGAGAACAATGCTAAGTCTCAAAGGGCTCACAGTGTAAGTGCGTGGCTCGAAGAGGATCAGGATGAGTTTACCTTACTGCCCTGACCATCATACTCTCCGCATTTAAATCCAGCTGAGAATCTGGGAGACCTGAGTCCGGCTATTCATGTGCCATATATACTTGACAGAGAAACCTAGAGTAGCTGGCTACTGCATTGGGGTCGGCAGCGGTTCACGCTACAAGAGGTGCTTGTTCGGGCTTATGGCAGATGGTCACATAATGCCTGTAATAGAATGTTAGGGAAAGGTGACAGTACAATGCACCCGAAGAATACGGATCCTGGAAAAGAAAGGAGTGAAAATGATTGTTTTGATCTCTATATTACACGTATCCAAAAGGACAAGAATCAGGAGATGTTCGTGAATATGTGAAGATGACAGGAGAAAAAATACATGTATATGAACATATGTTTTATTTTCTAAGAAAACGCGTTTGACATTGGGGACAGGTGAATCCTTATGAAATTCTTTATATAGGTTGGAGAGAAAACTTATCAAGGAAGTTACCAAAAGGCAAAAGGTAGTAGTATGGAATGCGACAAGGAAGGAGAGAAGTATTGAAAAAGGTGTTCCTTGTCTCCAACGCGTTTCTGTATTTGAGCCGAATAACTAGCAGTCAAAATATTACAAAGAGATAACCATAACTAGAAGGAGACAGGGCAAACATCACTAAGGATACATATTATCCAGCAGTGTTGACTAAAGGAGAGGAAGAATCAATTTATGATTGAGTTGATCCTGAAAGAGGGAAAACAGTATGTAATGATGTTTAATGAAAAGAACAAAGTGATGACAATCTGCAAAGAAGGCTGATATATAATGTGAGATTAAGAAATATCTGTTAGGTACTTACGAAGTATGACGACCTATAATTGAGCCTTTTTGGAGGAAATGAAACGTAAAATATCTGTGTGTATAGGAGCTGTTGTGAACATGTAATATTTGTTGACAATAAATATATTCCGATAGAATAAAGACAGAGATTAATTCAGTGTTTTGCATGAATGTAATAGTGAGAGATATACATATCATGGAAAGTTAAAAAGAAAGCTGAAAAATACTTGAAAAGTTTTGTAATGTATCGGAAGAAAACAATGCTAAAACTGAACTAACAGAATGACGAATCTAGAAATACGAGAGAAAACTCAGGGAAATGGTGAGAATTAGAAAAATCTTTTGGCTGAGCTTTGGGAAGAGAAAAATATATTCTTCTTCGTCATTTGCCTTGTCCGGCATTGCCGCGCGGTGAGCATTGTGACTATTGTATTTGGCATGTTGGTTATTATGGGTTGTCCGGATACCTTTCCTGCCACCAACCTATAAACCCTCCTTCCTGCAAGACATCTGTGTTTCCAATTGCCAGCGTATTCAAATTCAAATGTTTGTAGAGCTTATGGGACTTAACTACGGGGTCATCAGTCCCTAAACTTACAAACTACTTATGAACTAGCGAATACTAAGGAAAGCACAAATATCCATGCCCGAAGGTGGATTCGAAATCCCGACCGTAGTGGGCGTGCAGAACGTGACTGGCGCGCCGCAGACCGCTCGGCCACTGCGGCCGGCGCCAGCGTATACTGTTACACATGTGCAAATGTGTGGACGTTTTTCTGAATATCAAAGAAAGAATGTCCAGAGACATATTTTGTCTCGATATCTATTAAAGGTGTTAAACTGAAGTAGAGGCATTGAATTAAAATTTATGTCGCAGTCGGGATTCGTCTGTCTTGTAAAAAGGAAGTCCGGGGCTCGTATCCCGGCCGCGACATAAATTTTAATTCAATGCCTCTACTTCAGTTTTTGTCAATATTTGAGAATCATTTAACTGAGGCGGGACTTGGATACCAGACCGGTATTCAAATAGTGTGATGTGGAAAACCACCTAAAACCTTCCCAAAGCTAGCTGTCATACTAGTTCTCGTTAATCAGCCGGGCCGATTCCAAGTGGGGTTAGTGCTCCTCCCCGTACATTCTAGGAGTCATAGGAGACAATTTCCAAGAAAGGGGAGGAAAGGTAGAAGAAGGCCTGGAATGCTAGATACAATGAGAGAAGGAAGAAGCACATAGCAGCTTCGCAACAGTCAGATACCGAAGAAGAGAAGAAGAAGACGAATGTAGTGCTTTGTGGAAATAGGAAGTCGGACAGTTGGGAGGAGGCTGGCCTTAAATTTGGTCACGGGGTGAACGACGTCGTGCGTTTGTGGGAAGTGCAGCGGGCGGCCGCGGGAGGGCTCTGTCGGCGCGGCGCCTGCCGGCTGCGGGCATTGATCGACGCCTCGCAGGGAGCCGCCAGTGGCAGCGGCGGCAAACTGCAAGACACTGACGTGAAAAATGTCAATCCAAGTTTGCTGCTAACAGTATTTATTCAGCTTGTGCTAATTGACTCCACTGTCAGCATGTTTCGTCTTATGCCATTTTCAAGTGGACCTGGTGATGTTTAATAGAAATAATTACCTACGTTTACAACACACAATTTTGTTAACGTAAGTGAATTTGTAATGAATTTTTTAAATTTTTTTTTGGTACAAAATCGTATATTGTAAACGTAGGTAATCATTTTATTAAACGTTGTCGCGTCCCAAACTTGGTTATTGCAAGGGATTGAGCGACACGGTTCGTTACAAGGGGTTTTAGCCGTTGACCGAATTGAGAGGGAGACTTTGTCTGGCTAAGATGTTATTATCCCTGGGATTGACTATAAGGATTTTACTACTGAAATAAACCTCCTTTTTAAGTTTAACAATTTCTAGTTTATTCAGCTAAGTTAACAAGCAAACTGTCTGGGTGAGGTATCTTCCACTAAGTGGCCAAGTCTTATACAGAGACGATGTCTGTCTAACACCGTTCCGTCTGCCTTAACAAGAACCCGTCAGTATTACCCACACGACTAAAGAACAGAGTCCCCCGACTACTTCCCAAAGTCCATCAGGTCCCGCAGCTACCGCTGCCTATCTCTCCCGGCTGCCTGCCTGCAGCTCCTACCTTCTGCTTCCAAGTGACTACGCCCAACAACTGCCCGAGGAGCGGCCTGCTCCTAAGTTTTGTACACGTTTCCCCCTTCGACCCCTCACTCGCCTTGCGGGAGCGGCGTCGAAGACTACTCGTCTTCTCATTGGCTGTGATAGTGTACTAGCATTCAGTCGTTCTCCAGAGGCTGGGTGGAAGGGCAGAGGCGCCTCTCCTAATATGGTCACACTCTGCGTCCTGAGCCTCTCATTGGCTCCTCAGGACGGAGTGCTGCCCCCGGCAGAAGCCCTCTCTCTTTCCTCTTCTCATCCCACGCTCTCTGTCTCTCCAGAAATGCTTACTGTCGTAATTGCTGACTTTGCTGACCCTCTTATCCAGCGCACACAGAGTCGCCTTTGTGCCTCCTATCTGGCGTCTGGCGTCCGCCTGGCATGCGAGCTACCTCGTGGCGTCTCCTGCCACGCTACAGAACATTCTGCTTTTCAATACTTCGTTTTCCCATTTTTATTAATTAATTAATCAATTAAGATTTGGCTTTTGGCGTGGATATGACAACGTCACCAGGTCCACTTGAAAATGGCGTAAGCCGAAACAAGCTTCTAGTGGAGTCAATTTGCACAAGCTGAATAAATATTGTTAGCAGCAAACTTGGATTTCTATATTACGATAATGTCGTATTTTGACCTTGTATATGCTGCGGGCCCAATAGAGAAGAAATTATTGATCAATGTTAATCGATGCGACTTAATAAGGGCTCCTTCAAAGGACTTCAAATTTCGTTCTCAAACATCTAGTCTTGTGGGACAATACTACAATCCAGTATCTGCGACAACCACGGAAGGTGCAGCCCACTTCTGGAAACACTGACAGTAAAAGATAATAGCTCCCAAAAGATTAAAATGTTAAAATGATGTTGTTGTTGTTGTAAAATGTAAACTTTCACGGCCGGAAAGGTCAATATTATTAAAAATTTTCCGGACTATTATGCCGTGGTCTCATGGATCTATTATTGAAACCCAACGTTTCTTCCCCAACTGTGGAGAACATTTTCAAGGGTGATCGTGACACTTATGAATGCCCGATGCATACCCTAGCTCGCTACTGACTGAAGCCAAATTCCGTTTTCGAGGGCTCCCGAGCAGAGGTGTGACGTCAGATGTTTTTGATATGCGCGCTCAATTCGTCGTTGCCGATTGCCGTCGCCCGTTGTTAATATCGTCCTATGGTGGAAGACTGTTACATATCTTCTTCAACACCGGAATCCAGATTTCATTTAGTTTCATACCCTCCTCCATCCTATTGAAATTATTAGGGTGTTTTACAATTTCTATAGCCTCTCTGTACAATTTTTCGTGGTATCCATTTGTGGCTGCTAAAACCTGAGTCTTATCAAATTGAACAAGGTGGTCCCCTGCTTGAAAAAATGTTCATCGACAGCTGATCTGTCAATCTCTCCCCTTCTACAGTTTCCCTTGTGCCGTTCTAGTCGTTTTTGACTGTTCTTTTTGTGGTATCCACGTATACGTCTCCACAGCTACACGGAATACTATAAATTCCTGATTTTTCCAGCGGTTTGCGAGCATCCTTTGCCGATTTCAGGTGATCTAAACCGGTCACCTATAATAATAAATTGTAAAAATTTTGCGAACTAGACTGTTATTTTTACCATTAAGTAATTATAATTTCGCTGTTTTCCAAATAAGGAAACCATGTTTTCCAAACTGAATAATATTTTTTTTATTTTTTAAAAGAACTGACCTCCATTTGACTGAAAGGTTTTTTTATTTTTTATTTATTTATTTATTTATTTATTTGTTTATTGTCACAACCATGTTTCCCGGAAATTTTTAGTAATATTGTTGTTGTTGTTGTCTTCAGTCCGCAGCCTGATTTGATGCAGCTCTCCACGCTACCCTGTCCTGTGCAAATCTCTTCTGAGAATAAGAACGGCAACCTAGATCCTTTTGTATCTGCTTACTGTTTTCATCCCTCGTTCTACCTCTATGAATTATACCCCACACACTTCCTTCTAATGCTAAGTTGACGATTCTGTGATGTCTCCGAATCTGACCCACCAACCTAACCCTTCTCTTAGTCAGGATATCCCATAAACTCCTTTTCTTCCCAATTCTGTTGAGCACGTGATATAGCCATTTTATCTTCATCATTCGTCTGTAGCACCACATTTCAAAAGCTTCTGTCATTTATTGTGAACTTCTTACCTATGTATATTAAGAAAAACGTTAGAAACTGAATACCGGGTTATCTATAACTCATTAACAATGGTTTTTTCTAAATATGCTATATGCTGTAAGTGTAGCCCGCGTTAATTCAAAAGAAGACTCCTTTGAAAAATTAATCAAAATACTATTTTTGAGACAAATATGTTTTGGAAAAGAAAAAAAAGGGTTTTTACTAATAGTGTCCAGATTTTCTCAACGGACGGCCCTCCTGTAACGGCGTTTGGTTCATTTACTTTGGAAACATTTGTGCTCTATGCTGCTAAATAATTGCTAAATCCGTCTATCTATCTCTAATGACTACATTGTCTTCGGGACGTTCTACACTAATATTTATTTCTTTTTAATAGGATGAAAGTTTGACTTCGAAAAAGTTGTCATTTTGTTGAGCGTGCAATTTTCTGTTAACTAAGTATAATGTTTTGAAAATAGCTTTCATAGAAAGAAACTGTTGAAAGTCTTTCTCGAATAAAAAGAAAAAGATAAGAAGCCAACATAACTTCGAAAACAATGTAGAGGATATGCTCAACATTTTACAGTTACAATCTCGATAGAGGATAATATTGAATATTTTAAGAACAAAATAACAACCATTGTTTAATTTATTTTAGGTTAATTAATCAACATTATAAAAGTACAACTTGCATGCTGGCAAAACTAGAAACGAGACCCGGTACGATCAACGATGTTATATCGTGTGGTAGCCTTTTATCACCCATGCATAAGGTACCCGTTTTTACGTGAAGGGATTACTTTTATAGGTATAATGGAAGACAAGTATTGGCTACTAAAATTGTCTAGAACATTCAAGAGTATTCGAGAACATTCACCAACATTCAACAGTATTTGAGAGCATTACGCAATATTCCAGAATGTTCCACAATGTTATAAGAAGTTCTGAAAAGTTCGAGCATACTCTGGAACATTTGGGAAGACACTAGAATGTTCGGAAAATCGACGAAAATTCAAGATAACACTGGAATATTTGATCGATCACGATGCAATTACCCATATGTATACATTTTTTCGAGGAGAAGATTTTATATTCCACAAGTCACCTTATGCTGCATGGTAGAGCATACTTTGCAATAAAAGTCGACATCATTACACCGATACGGAAATTTTTATATATAGGAGAAGGACTAGATGGACTCCGAGACGAGGAGGGGGAGGAGGAGAAGAACGGTGAGAGAAGGAAAGAAGATATCGACTAACAGAAGGTTGAAATAAATAAATACCCTAGCAATGCTGTGTGCTAAGTATAGTTGAGAATTAAAATGAAGCATGTATGTGCGTAATGCTCCAAGTCCTTTAGTACTACTTACTTTGACTAAGCAATTTTTGAAAACGTTTCTGATAAGGAGCAAACAGCGGTATCAAATTTATAATCAGTGAGTCGTTTTCACTTTAGAAGCAAATCAACCTGCTATATATTTTGCACTGAATAGCGAAAGAAAGTGACATAGGCGTACCTATACAGACACAGAGATATGTAAGCACTCGGATGAGGGAGCTCCGATCGACAACGCCAATCTATGACAACGGGTGTCTGGCGCAGACGTTAGATCGGTCACTGCTGCTACAATGGCAAGTTATCACGATTTAAGTACAAAAATTCCTGGCAGATTAAAATTGTGTGCTGGAACCGGGACTCGAACCTGGGACCTTTGTCTTTCACGGGCAAGCGCTCTATCGACTGAGCTATCCCGACACGACTCATGATTCCGCCTCACAACTTTACTTCCGCCAGTACCTCGCCTCCTACTTTCCTAAATTCACAGAAGTTCTCCTGTGAACCTTGCTAGACTCCTGGAAGAAAGGATATGGTGGAGACATGGCTTAGACACAGCCTAAGGAATGTTCCTAGAATGAAACTTTCACTCTGCGGCGAAGTGTGCGCTGATATGAAACTTCCTGGCAGATTACAATTATGTGCCGGAACCGGGACTCAAACCTGGGACCTTTGCCTTTCGCGGGAAAACGATTTAAGTAGTTTAAACGTGGTTTTATAGTCGTCGCACAACAGATGGGGCACAGCTTCTCCGCGGTAGCGAAGCGACAGTGGTGGCCTAAAGGGGGGAGGGGGGGTGGCGGACCGCCCCACGCCTCTCGTCTTGGGGGGGGGGGGGAGGGGAGCTCCAAATATCTCGAAAGCACATTCTTTTTTAGCGCCCTTGCCGTCTCGTTGTGGGGCCTCCAAATCTCATCTCGAAAGGTTTTTCTCTTTTAGACTTTCCCTGCCTCTCGTCCTGAGGGGCCTCCAAATCTCAAAAGTTACTTTTCTAGAATAATAAATGTATTTCCAAATAGACGGGGGGCCTCATTTTGTTTTGCCGCCGCCCCGGGCCTCAGACAGCCTTAGGTAGGGATTTTGCTGCACGACAAGTTCACAAGTGCACCGTGAATATTGGCAATCCTGTGAAACATCAAATCTCCGACATCGCTGCGGCTGAAAAAAGATCCTACATGAACGAGACCAACGAAGAATGAAGAGAATCGTTCAACGCGACGGAAGTGCAACACTTCCGCAAACTGCTGCTGATTTCAGTGCTGCGCCATCAACAAGTGTCAGCCTGAGAACCATTCAACGAAGCATCATCGATATGGGCTTTCGAACCGAATGCCCGCTCGTGTATCCTTTCTGATCGCATGACACAAAGCGTTACGCCTCGTCTGGGTCCGTCACATCGACGTTGGACTGTTGATGATTGAAAACGTTGCCTGGTCTGGAGAGTCTCGTATCCAGCTGTATCGAGTGGGTGGATGAGTACACATAGGTAGACAACGTCATGAATCCATGGTCCCTGTATGTCATTAGAGTTCTATTCAAGCTGGCGGATGCTACGTAATGGCGTCGGACGCGAACACTTAAATGCGACAAGGACAGGTCACACGAACGTATGCATCCTGGCTGATCACCTGTCCATGTCCACTCTGCATTACGACGAACTTGGGCATTTTCGGCAGGACAATTCGACACCCCATACGTCCAAAATTGCTTCAGAGTGGCTCCAGACACACTTTTCTGAGTTTAAAAACACTCGCTGGGTATTAAACTCCCGAAAGATGAACATAATTGTGCGTATCTGGGATGCCTTGCAACGTGCTGTTCAGAAGAAATTCTCCCCAGCCTCTCCTACTCTTCCGGAATTATGTATAGCCTTGCAGTGTGCTAGGTGTCAGTTCATTCCAGCACTGCTTCAGACATTACTCGAGTCCATGCTACGTCGCGTTCCCGTGCTTCAACGTGCTTGCGGGGACCCTGCACGATATTAAGCAGGTGCACCAATTTCTTTGGCTCTTTAGTTATATTTTCGTTTTCCTGGTCGTCATTTTGATTTTGTTCTGTTATACAACATTTTTTTGTCTGGCAATACAGTAAATGTTTCACTTAGTTAATCAAAATTACACTGAAGGCCATTTGACCTTCAGATTCAAGTGCCAGGGCAGTTACCTTTTTGGAATCAATTTTTACTTGAACATACGCATAACATCTTGCATCATGTATCCAACTGAGTAATGATACAATAAAAACAAAGATGTGTATTTAAGTAAAAGTCTTAAAGGTATTTAGATGTTTTTATAAAATTGTACTATTTTTGATGGTATGTCCCACTTTTTATATATTAACGTAGGAACATTTTCTGCAAGTTAATCAATTTTCTTATAAGATAGCATTATTCAGCTCCACCAACCAGGTTCCAGAAAAATGTAATATAAAATCTCAGAAAGTTACAGTATTTTTAGCTATGACGGCAAATAACGAGTTCTACAGTGACACGGTATTCTAACTGTACGGACCGGTACGTTTTGCAATGTCTTAATTTTATCGAAATTTATAGGCTGTAAATATTAGAGACGTCCATTAAAATTATCCGGGCTGTTATGGCGTGGACGGTTGAATTTGTTGTCAAATCCCAACGTTTCGTTCCCGTTTGCGGAGGACATCTTCAGGGGTGTCTGTAGGATTGCAAGTCCAACGCAGTTTACTATGTAAACATTAGCTACCTATCAAACGTCATTTAAGAAATTCCAACATGTTGGATGGTTTCAGGGCAGTAACTTACTACTTTTAGTAATAATTAAAAAAAAAAAAAAAAAAAAAAAAAAAAAAAAAAAAAAAAAACAGCCGAAATTGCACACAGCTGGTTCTTTTTATTGGCGACTAGTTTCGGGCTTCCTGGGCCAATTATCAAGTCAAACCAACTTAATGTCATCACAATATACAAACGATAATTCATCACATGTACAATATTTTTTTAATTTTCCCTGTTTTGAAAAAAAGGGGAATATAATTTTTTTTGTACATGTGATGATTTACTGTTTGTATATTGGTGATGACATTGAGTTAGTTTGACTTGACAGTGGTCTCAGGTAAGCTCGAAACTAGTCGTCAATAGAAAGAACCAGCTGTGTGCAACTTTGGCTGTTTTTTGAAATTATTAATAAATGTCATTTAAATTTGTTTAAGAGATCTCTGGATGGACAGCTGGCCAGAAACTAGTCATTTAAAAAGAAACATGGCGTGTATCCGGAAAGTAAGTTTCCATATAACAAAAAGATAGTTACATGAAAACTTTAGCCGCGGCGGAGCAGCCGAGCGCATTTAGGCGCTATGCTCCGATGCGCGAGGCCGTTCCCCGTAGGGGTTTGAATCCCCCCTCGGACATGTATGTTTGTGTAGTCTTTACTATAAGTTAGTTCATAAGTAGTTTGTAAGTTTAGGGACTGATGAACCCGCAGTTGAGTCCCATAAGCTTAACAAACATTTGAACATTTTTGAAAACTTTATTGGTAACAAGTACAACAATGTTCGAGTTATTTTTCGACATGGTCACGTCAAGAATTGTGATATCGTGGAATGAACGCTTATATTCTTGTGTGGTAGAAGTCTGCCTCCTGCGAATGGAACCAGTGTGTGACAGCCGTCTTTAGCTCTTCGTCGCTGTCAAAAGACCCAATGGAGGACGGGAATTTCTTGAGGGATAAGAAAAGATGGAAATAGCTGGAAGGAAGACGAGACTGTATGCTGGATGATCAAATAGGTCCCAGGCGAACTTCTGAAAAACAGTTCCTGTATTGCAAGCCGCTTGTAGAGGAGCACAACACCTACTGAGAGTATTCCACACCTCTTGTTCTGATTGACGCGTTACAGATTCTGCATTCTTTCACAATAATAATGGTAATTTATTGTGGCTCATTGGCCTGGTGCAAATCTTTCAATTGGACGCCACGTCGGTGACTTGCGCGTTCCTAGACCACTCCAGTTATCCAACCTGGAATAATGGACCTACAGCTTCACGTGAAATCCGATCCACGTTTCTAGCGACACCACACATCAGCCCGGGTTTCGAACCTGCGACCCTTCGGTTCCCATTCGAGCGCTTTACTCCAAGTCCACCATGCCCGACTGTTTCACAGACGGACTACTGGTTCCATTCACAAGCAGCTGACTTTCTTGACACAATAATATGAAAGTTGATTCCACCATGTGACAATTGCCTCAATTCTTTTGGTGAGTATGATGAAATATAGTTCAAACACTGCTATAACTGTTACCAGTAATGATAGCCGTATAACTATGTTGTCTTTGTTAAAAACAGGGGAAAGTTACTTTCTGGATGTACCTCGTAAAGGCGAGCTACAGATTGATTTTGCACAGTTTCGTACAAATCAGGATCGCGGAAACTCCCTGAACGCAAAGAGGTCTAGATTTTCATCCAGTAACTTTCGAGTGTGCAGCCAGATCCCGTCGTCATTTTGACACGATATCTCGGCCTGGAATCGTCCCGCCATCTTCAGGTGAGTAGCGAGTACTGAAGAGCCCAGGTGCAATGGCGGTATTTATAGTGGTTCTTGCGCATGCCAAAAGTGCTGGTATCGTTTTGCGCCTGCGTTAGGTGGTGTCATGCGCGATACAGCCGAGTTGTATGTCTTGTCCTCGGTGGTGAAAGAGCAACAGTCTTTTAATCATGGATAATCGATTGATGACGTCTATTACGCTGTGACTGGGTAATATTAATCACAGGATTCCAAGTTTTGTCGAGCTTAAAGCCGTTTCACGATTTGTAAGATTGTCGACGAGACGAATTCCACCGATTCTTTAATAACTTTAATTCAGACACTGGAGACTGGAGTTAAATATTTTGTTTTACTGTATTACATTGTGTGTCCCATGGAAATGCAGTGTTCTGCTAATGCTGATTTTGATGGTTGGAGAAGACGGGTGTGTTTTTCGTGTTCTACACATCGTTCTTGTGCAGTTCGTATTGTCTGGCCAATATATGCAGAACCACACTCACAGGGAATCTTATAAACACCCGATTTTCTAAGTTGCAGATCATCTTTGACGGATCCTACTACGGCCCAGCTCTTTGCAGGTGGACGGAAGATAACCTTGATTTTATTTTTCCTGTGGAACCTTCCTATTTTGGAGGACGCATTTCCGGCAAAAGGAAGGAAAGCAAATGATTTGTAATCGTCATCAGTCTCCTCTGGTGTGGTGCTTCTTGTTATTATAGTTGTAGATGGCCTTCTTTATTTGCCGAGAAGTATATCCATTATCTTTGAAAACCTTCTCCAAGTGTAATAATTCTGCGTGGAGGCCAGACAATACGAACTGTACAGGAACATCCGTCTTCTCTAACCATCAAAATCAGCAGTAGCAGAACACTGGGGACTAATGACCAAGCAGTCTAGTCCCCTCTAAACAACAACAACAGTAGAACACTGCGTTTCCATGGGACACACAATGTAATACTGTAAACCAAAAATTTTAACTCCAGTCTCCAGTTTCTGGGATTCAGTTATTAAAGAATCGATGGAAATTCGTCTTGCCGACAATCTTATAAATCGTGACAACGGCTTTCAGCTCGACAAAAATTGGAATCCTGTGATTAATATTATCCAGTCACAACGTAATCGACGCCATCAATCAATTATCAATGATCAGAAGACTGTTGCTCTTCCACCACCGAGGGCAGCACATACAACTCGGTTGTAACGCGCATGACACCACCTAACGCATGCGCAAAATGACACCAGAACTTTTGGCATGCGCAAGAACCACTATAAATACCGCGACTGCACCTGGGCTCTTCAGTACTCGCTACTTACCTGAAGGTGGTCGGACGTTTCCCGGCCAAAATATCGTCTCAGAATGACGACTGGATCCGGCTGCACACCTGAAAGTTACTGGATGAAGAAATACGCCGGGAAAATTTCAGAAGCCAGGTCTAGATTTAATCAATCTACCATCGGTATTCCGACTGGCGGATTCATTTCAGATATGTTCGTTCTTGTCTCGTTGCTTATTCCGGTGCAAATTGCACTACACGAACACATACTACTACTGATCCACACTTGTCAATATGATCTTAATGCTGTAAGCTAAAATAGCAGATAATATTTTTGTAAGGTAATTAACTAATAGCAGAAGTCTTGTTAGCAGTGGTTATAGCTAAGTATAAAGAAGACATCACAATTTGAATTTTTTGGGTACAGGCAAGTAGATAGCATTCACAATACAGATAAATTACAGTGTAAACTATCATAAAATTTTCCTTTTTGTTCTATTCGGCCTTGGTCCAAGCGATAACTTGTGCTTCACATGATCAGCCTACAGGGGATGGGGAAAACATGGAAACACCAAAACCACCATACCATTGCAGGAAAGCTGTTGACACTCGAGGATTTCCAAGGTTAGGTTTCAAGCGAATCTTATAGCATTATTTCTGCAAAACAGTGACAATTTCAAGTATTTTTATTACCAAAGTAGATCACACAAGCACTATAATATTGATATTTAGTGAATGTAGTGACATGGGTGGCATGGGTATTGGTGTCTTTAGTATAAATTGAGTGTCTTTAGTATAAATTGAAGTATCCTATAAGTTGTTCGTAAGTCTAGGGACCGATGACCTTAGCAGATCCGTCCCTTAGGTTTACACACTTGAACATATTGACCAAGGGATATTTGAGAAAATTTAACCTTGGGTTCACAAAACCAGTCTTTGAAGAAGCGCGCTGTATGAACAAGACCCCTGTCCACTGGGGACAAGCACTGTACCATAGAATTGACTTGATTAGCCATAATGGTCACATAATCCTGCTCCCCATACCATCACCACATTGTGATATGCTTTACTCTTTGGATGTAAACTCTTCAAAAATTGGAAACAGTGTACAAGGGTGATACGAGAAAATGACTTCTTGTATTCCTGCTTAATCGAGGTTTCATGGCTTCGGTACCACGTTTTCTTGTAAGGCAATATGCATCACTGATAAATGACTTGGAATTCCAGATTACCTTGCATGCTGGTGTTCATGGAATTCTTTCGTATTATTTTGGCGCTGAGAAGATTCACGAGCCGACTTAACTTTCCAGTGACTTTCAATAGACTTGTGTCACGATCACTGAACACATATATTCATCGCCGTTGTGAGTTAACGGATAATGTCTTTTTGCGCGTTCCCTGTGAGATGTATGAATATTTGATATGGTGCCTACTGAAACGCCAACACATCTTGACTGCTTTGTTTACGAAAAAGCCCACTTCACTGACTACGCAGAAAACTATTTTCACTAAGACTACTACTTGTAACGTCTTGATGACATTATAAAAGAGTATTTCTTGGTGAAATATAACAAAGCATCCAGCAGTCTTGGCTAGCATCTTAAGTGCAAGTTTGCTATCCTCGCGGTGTTTCTATATTTTTCGTTAACCCCTGTATTTACCAAGCATAGCCGTGCAACAGCGGTGTTATAAAGATGATTGTCACAACGACTTCAAATAAGCAAAGTCGTATTCTACTTTTATTTCTCGGCAGAAAGCTCAACACATTTTACAGAAGTTAGTCAGTATCTGTGAGTGAACCCCAAGGCATCGAAACACAAGCACTTTATCTTTTCTTTTTCAAAAAGCGATAATGTTAAGCACTACAAATAACATCCCACGGTGCAAAAGCAGAGCTCTGCAGCTGAATGTGCTATAACTCTGCTGCCATAGGCTACAGCTGAAGGTTAAATGATGACAATGAGCGTTACCTTCTGCACTTAAAGATGTCTTGCGTCTAGTTTGATGATCCAGTTGCAGAGAACGATCTGAAAAAAAAGGAAATTTCTCTGTTAAAAAAACCAACGTTTTCTGTTGTAATTACTCTCCAAAATTATTTTATTGTGATTATACCTTTAAACATTAGAAAACTATTAAATATTGTAAAAATACCTTCACAGAACTAAAGAAGAAATAACGGCGTGGCTTGCGAAATTTTTATGAAATACGCGATGCAACATATTGAATGTGAACAATAGGAAATAATGGTTACTTTGCAAATAAAGCCAAGAAGGTCACGTGAATGCTCAATAAGTCCTTATTTTTCTGTCGAAGCATGAATCTTCTAAACATTAAAGTTTACGCAGATGTGTGAAAACATAAAGCTGATCTGGAATGTTATCGTAATCAAACATAACTGTTGAACACTTTTAATTTTAACGGGATCAGCTATAATAGACTAGTTCGGAAGTCGTTGCGGATTATTGCTAGGAAAGAGAACCTCTTTTCATTGTCATCAGAACGGCAATAGAAATTGTACATGAGGTAAATTACACACTGCCTGACAAGAAAAATTGGTGCACCCATTTCGATATACATGCATGCTATGGTGTGTAATTATTGAATGTATACACTGTGACGTTACAACAACGTACATCAGCCATTTGGAACGCAAAGCGCGCTAGTTTTACAGCGGAGAGCCTCGAAAGTTGCGGCGATTGAACAGGCAATCAGCCGCTGCGAGACGTTACCCTTCGCCCAGTTTTCCATTTGCGATCGGGAAGCACATGGAAAGCACGCTGGCGGACGTGACGTCATTTCCTATTGCTATTTTTCCCGGCGAAAACATGCATTGTATTTATTTTTAGATACTACGTTGACACTATTATGAGTTACAAACTAGCACGTAGAAACATTTGAAAGAGGAGAGCAGTGCGATTCAGATGATGTGTTGACATCATTTATATTAATTTTATATCAAAAGTTGTTCAGATAACTAATATTTATTCACTTGGAAAAATCCAGAGGCTAAACTAATTGAAGTACAGTAACAAGCGAGGGCTCAAATGAAAGGTCTTATCGAAACGCAAAGTTTGGTATAACCATATTACCTGCAACATTTATATTGTGCATAATAATGCACTTTTAAGGAAAAACAAACTGATTTGTTAATAACAATTAATACAAGACAGATACACAAACAGCGAGGCAGTGATAAGTTGCAGGTATCGTAAACACACATTATGACCTTTTTAGAATACATGATTTTAGTTTATTTTAATATGTTGTCTTTGTATAAACTAAATTAATTTGTTTATCGACCGTAATCGACAGTAATTCTGAACAGTGCATTGGAAAGAGGACTGGAAAATCTACCTGAAAACCATTTCATCTAAATAATTGCTTAAATATTCATTGTGCGACGGCCAAAAGACTTATTTGTCGGTCATACTGAAAATATATACTTAAGATTTTGGAGGTATTATTTGTGTTAGAAATTAATGTATGTATTTCCATTAGAATCTTAACGCGCATCTAACGATGCCAACATATCAACATTTCAATCATTATTTACAAAGTTTTATACACTACTGTGAGAATCACTAAAAGTCGTTAGGTGACGTATTACTGAAATGACGTCACATATCGTATATAAACGACGGCTTGGAGCGGCCGATCATCAGTGGACGGCAGTTGAATCTTGATGGCAGACGTGTGTTGGCAGTGCAGTGAAATCGAGTGAGACGATAGGTGTTCAACATGCCACAGAATTCACCGCGCTGGTCTCTGAAATATTGTCAGATGTGTAGACTTTGATTTTGAACAGTGGTCGGAACTCAGAAATCATTCATCGCTTTCCCACCTTTTTTTTCGATAGAACAATGAACTTTAATAGCAATCATTTTAGGAACAATATCAAAACCCTTCCTTCTTCAGACATATTGGACAAAATTTAATACTTTGTTTGAGTACGGACGGCATGGTGACGAAGTTGCACTTGGTCAATAGCTGTCATTCACCATTCCTAGCAATCCCTCTAAAAACCGTCGTTCTGCGCACTGTGGCTACCGTTATACAGGACTTGTGTGTAAATAGACACGTGAACTAAGTACACGGGTACGAGATAGAGATAGACTTGAAAAACTCGAGTCTGCGTGGAGTCATCGGCAGCCAAGGGCAACTTCGTGAGAGGGGACGTCTGACGAGTGCAGCAGCCTTGCAGTACGGTCCCGCAGTAAACCGACGAGATGCCGCATCTGTTGGGAAGCAGATCATAGCTGTTCCCCGACAACTTTTCTCTCTCAAGCTAATAGGCCGAGAACGACGGCTCGGAGGGAGGGGGGGGGGGGGCGTGCCTCCGACGTCGTAGCAGTGCTGCCAAGGGCGTGGCCTCTGAGCGGAGTCGCAGCTGAAATCGTCGTCGGGGTTCCAGCTTGCATCCTGCATGTTGCAGAGGTGCAGCTCGTAGCATAACAAAAGCGCAGCATCATCGGCTGTTCCTTCAACAGCCAACGGCAGTTCACCGAACATCGAAAATGTTCAAATGTTTTTATAGCTTATGGGACTTAACTACGGGGTCATCAGTCCCTAAACTTACAAACTACTTATGAACTAGCTAATACTAAGGACAGCACAAATATCCATGCCCGAGGGGGGATTCGAACCTCCGACCGTAGTGGCCGTGCAGACCGTGACTGGAGCGCCTCAGTCCCCTCGGCCGGCCCGAACACCGAGTGTACAAATTAATCATATAGTGCCCAGCGAGTCTGTTTCGATTTTGAAGTGGTGTTGTGTTTTAATTCAGGAAATTATACACGTCAGACAGACTTGGTGAATGTGTTTGTGTTTTTGTGTGTGTGTGTGTGTGTGTGTGTGTGTGTGTGTGTGTGTGTGTGTGTGTGTGTGTGTGTTGTGTGTGTGTGTGTGTATAAAATTGGATAAAAAATTTGATAATGACGTCGGTTAGTGAAGCTTCGAACGAAGAACAGCTTGTTTCAGATGAGGGCATTTTGTAGAATGTTTGTTAAGATGAAAAATCAGCTAACAACTCATTTAACTCAGTTTAGACAATCTTTTGAGGAAACTACAGGCCAGTTAAGACAATTTACTGAGGAATCTACAGCTTAGTTAACAGCTAAATTAGATAGACGTCTCGATGAAATTGATGGTACAATACAAGCTTCAAATATTGAGACTAGGGAAGAAATAACGAGTCTTAGTAATAATGTTGATGACACACGTAAACTGCATTACTTGCGATAGAAATAGAAAAGAACAGTGTTAAGCTACGAGAAGAAATACAGAATGAGATTTCTAGTCAAACAGAAAGTGTACGTAAGGAATTGTTAGAATTTATTAAAGAAGTTTCCACTAAGCCGGTAGAAATTCCTTCAATAGATAACACAGAGTTAAACGCTCTGATTTATCAAGCTGAAATGAATCATAATGAACTCGAAAATGTTAAAGGACTGTTCTCTGAAATGTGCAATAATATGAAAACTGTCAGAGGTACCATGGCCGTATCCGAGCGGTCTGGAGCGCAACGTTACGGATCGCGTGGCCTCCCACGTCGGAGGTTCGAATCCTCCCTCGGGCGTGGATGTGTGTGTTTTCGTTCGGTTACTTTAACTTAGTTTATGTAGTTTGTAATACTTGGGACTGCTGATCAAAGTAGTTTGGTCCCATAGGATTGCAAACATTTGCAACATTTTGAGATACCATGAATAAATACGAGGTAGAGCATTCGCGGGGCGAACAAATAAGGGAGTCAGTTAGTCAATCGTTTATCTCATACAGAGATAAGTATCCAACAAATAAACAAACGTTTAGCCGATATCGATTATCAAGAAAACATAGTAACAGAGGTGCCAACATTTTGCAGAACGAGAGTCCTATCGTGATCGGAAATTTAGATTCTAAATTTAGATTGTCGCAGGAAAAGTTTCAAATAATAACAAAGACGATACGATTTCGCTCTATCAATCTAAATCAAACCTTGTTATACCTCCTACGGATTGCTGGGAAGAATTAACAACAGATTTTAAAATAGCTAATGAATTTCCGAACTTTAAACCCGAATGCGAGCTTCATCTGATAATTTTTTAAAACCTTTTGAAAATTCTTTTCCTTCTAAATGGAAAGCTAATAAAAGAACCCAGTATGTTATAGGACACTGGGACGGTTTTATAAATCAATTTAAAGAAAAGTATTGGTCGAAAGGTGAGCAACAGCGTTTACCTTTAGAGGTACTTGACCCACCTTATTATTCTAGGCGGTCGGGAGGCTTCAGAAAATATTTTAGATGGTATTCTAACCGTGTGAGAGTTAAGATTAAGCGTCTTTGGAGATCTGTTTTCTATCTTCCTTCGGCCTAAACAAATCTATATTTTCTTTTTTTCCTTTATTATTTCTCCTTACGGGAGTACCTATCTATCCATCCCTCTTTTCATATTCAATAGTTCTATTGCAGAACCCTGCCCTGATTTGTACCGTTATTACAATGACTGTCACAACAGATTAGCCCGGGAGTGACAACTTAAGACGTGAGTTGAGACGATGACTTGCATTTAAAAAGTTTTTCTTGTGTAGAATGATCAATAGGCTAAGGGCTATCCAAAACTCTTCTCCCCTTTATCTGCGATAAAAGGGTTAATGCCATGTACTGTTGTTACATAACAGATCACAACACAATGTTTCAATGATATTTTATGGCACATGTCACAGCATGACATAGTACGTGTCACATGATATATTACGAGACAACTGGTGTTTGATATGACGAAACAGTGCGTGATGTGACAAGACCTTACATACAACTGCCATGTGTCAAGAATTGACATGCAGTGTAATATATGTGCCTGACCATCGGACATGATAAGACATTCATCATGTGAAATATGATAAGCGTATGACGTGATGTGGTATGTAGTAAACAATATAACGTGTAATACTGGATACCCTTTAACAACAGACATGGCCAATAGTATTAATAAGTAAAAACATGTCGTAGTCGCCTGGGGTTGCGAATCAGAAGATCTTCAAAATTAAAGAAAAACAATTTTTACAGTTATTTTACTGTAATTATTTAAATAACATTTTGGTCGTCAAATGAATGTCAGTGCGCGTTAAATTTAGCTAGAATTTAAACCATATTACATTGACATGATATACTTATTATAGGATTATTATTATTTTTCTTACTTTTATCCAATAATCTACTTCTCACAAAATTTGGAACGATTCGTACAGTTTTAAAGCGTAGAAGTGACGCGCTACAGAAACGTCTTAGAAATAAGGAATTTTTGTACGTAACATCCGAACGTGGAACATAATTATGATCACAATAGCCGAGCATTAATGTTCAGCCCAATTGAAACGTTTTGATAAAGAAATTAATTGACTGGCACTTTATATTTATTTGCTGCCGTTTACAACGATCTGTCATACGGATGATAATGTAGGTCACATTTTTCATTGTATTCGACTGGCACAGTTTCCCTGGACGCTAGCTCCGAAACTGTAACACAGTTACAGTAAGGCAGCCGTTGTAATGGCCATATAAACGGGCTCTGGTTCGGCCTAAAAATAAATAAATAAATAAAGTAAAGAAATCCATCCCGTGCTCGCAGATGAAATAGGAATCGAGCACAAAGACTTCCCAAACTGCGATTCTGACCGCGAGCTTTCGTAACACTATGAGAAAGATGCGTCTTGCAGGTTTTCAGTCGTATTCTTTAATGTTAACTGATTCTTCCGTCGCTTCTTGGTAGAACTTATTCATTATGAAGATTAAAATGCACAATTTTGTGTGTGTTCTACGGTTTTGTTTATTTTGTAAATCGAATACTAGTCTAACCTCCCATTGTACCACACCAGCTTAGTATCATTCTTTGTTAGTACTAATATTCCAAATTATACTGTACTCTGTCCTTACAGAAATTCCTTATTTAATTGTGAACACTTTAACTGAATATGTTTATCTACACCATTTTTCAGTTCGAGTGCATACCTCAGATTTGTTAAGCTTCTCAATTCTCCGGTGCACCCCACGTATACCCTCTAATCCAACCCCTATATTTTTTGTCTATTTGTTTATTTAGTTATAATAGTATGTC
Source organism: Locusta migratoria (assembly GCA_026315105.1). Taxonomy (NCBI): domain Eukaryota; kingdom Metazoa; phylum Arthropoda; class Insecta; order Orthoptera; family Acrididae; genus Locusta; species Locusta migratoria. The sequence goes on along the minus strand of CM048749.1, from coordinate 227,564,468 downwards.
AGGTTTCTCATATTTCTAATATTTGCATCACTTCGTGTTTTGAACAACCCTTAAAACATCAGATTCTTGTTTTATTTTATTTTTATTCACTGTAGTCATGTTGTAAGAATGTATGTTCGCACCGTTTCTCTATGTATGGTATTTATGTTTCCTTTTTTCGGTACTAATAATTTAAAGATTTCATTCAAATATTTATTTACACTGTAACTGCTCAATCAAAGAAGTCAATTTACTTTTCTGTATGCAACAAAAAATGTTCAAATGTCTGTAAATCTATCGAACCAAACTGCCTGGTCATCAGTCCGTAGCTTACAAACTACTTAAACCAAGGTAAACTAATCTAAGGACAAACACACACACACATGCCCCAGGGAGGACTCGAACCTCCACGGCGAGCAACCGCGCGCTCCGCAGCGAAACGCTTTAGACCGCTCGGCTACTCCACCGCGGCTGTATGCAACATGCCTTCTGTTTTACTGACAACACAAGTTCTTTGACTGAACTTCAGTAAATGTCTGATGATGGCCTAATAAGCCGAAAATTGATTCACAAAATAAACAAAACCGTAGAACAAACACAAAATTGTGTATTTTAATCTTCTTATTCCTTAAGTTACCGTATAATCAGTTCATTATGTGTTATTATAAGATAAATAAATCAAACAAGGCGGTGACATGGAAAGCAACAACCGCAACGGACGCTTGTAATAACCATCGTTTGGAACGCTGAGTGTGAGCAGAACGGCTGGGGTGAAGACACGCCCCGCTTCCGTCGCCTCCCCTGCGGGTCCTGTCCGGGGCAGGCTGGCCGTTGCCATGGCAGCGGCGTGCGATGCTCCCCTCGTGACCCACTTCCCGGGAACTGGAGCGGTCGCCAGCCTCCCCAGCCACCCCTGCAAATTCTCACCGCCGCACTTCCCAAATGAGAGCACAATAAGAGCTGCATAAACGCTCAACACAAGATATTCAGAAATGTACTCTTCGAGATGGATCAGAATTACAGCTTTGGCACAGTTAGCGTTATCTAACACTTATCTAGGCTATTTGGTGCACTTCTGTAAGTCTGCCCGTGTACTCATTTACGTTGTTGTCAACGTATTGTTTCCAGTGGATTATTCTGCACTAGTTTTTTGCTACTAATTGGTTTCCGTAGTACTCCAAGTCGAAGGTGATATGCTATCCACCTTCATGACATTCTAATTGGACTAGAATCAAAATTTTCATAGCCTGCACGTCTTGACACCGCCGAGAATTTGATCAAAATATGTTCTGCGTTAATATTTCGTTATTGTATGTTGGGGAAAAATGTCATTTCGGACATCGTTACTCATAAGAGAACTATCAGAAGTGTAAATAACGGATTTTGGTGGGTCATGGATTGTATTGGGACGAAATGTTCAAATGTTACGCTGATGGGACTTAACTGCGGGTCCTCAGTTCCTAAACTTACAAACTACTTGTAAACTAACTTATACTAAAGACAGCACAAACATCCATGCCCGAGGGAGTATTGGGACATAGAGTATGAGGCTATCTAGTTTTTTAGTGTCGGGCCTTGGTTTTCGAGAAAATTGATTTTGAAGTTCACCGCAAGCTGAAAAACGAGCAAAGTTAACCGTATTCTAACCAAGTGAGCATGGAGCAGCTCTTAAGATCTACAGCTACCACATTAGAGGTACCGCGTTCGGTTCCTCTTCGGATATTTTTTTTTCTTTTTTTAAATCAGAATAGTCCGATGTTGTTATTTTTTTTCATTTTATTTTACAGACTATCAACAAACATTGTGTTTAAGTAGTAAGAATTATTGAATTTTGCAAATGTTCAAATGTTTGTATAGCTTATGGGATTAACTACGGGGTCATCAGTCCGTAAACTTACAAACTACTTATGAACTAACTAACACTAAGGACGGCACAAATAACCATGCCCGAGGGGGGATTCGAACTCCCGACCGTAGTAGCCGTGTAGACCGTGACTGGAGCGCCTCAGTCCCCTCGACCACCGCGGCCGGCTTGAATTTTACCCTAGTAATTTAATTGCCACGTCGTCATTACAAAATCTTACTCGCTATCGCCTGCATCGCTTGCTAAGCCACAACTGAAATCCGTATGACATTTGTCGTAAAAGCAACCGAAACACGATGGTTTTCAGCACCAAGCACATTTCATAAAAACTACTATCTTCCAGGGGCACGCAGTTTTTAAGAGCGATGCCTGGAGGCATTGTTCATTCGAAAAGGGTTCTCTTTCATCCGTTAACTTTGATGCGAACGATACGTATTTTATTACCTTTGAAAAAGCAGGTACCCTGAATTGACGTAAAAGTAATGAGTGTAAGTTTCTAGGTAAGAGTTCCGCCTTATATGCAAAACACTGCTTTTAATTTTCATCCAAACATGTTGCAGCATATCTGTGCCATCATCAGTGGGTTTTTCCTGCTTGTTAATGTGTTCGTTTTATATTTCGTCGTCATGTAAGACCTTTTTTCATAATTCGACAATGATAGCTTTGTCATGATTTGTTTTAAAGCACAATTTCTCTTCCGCGTTTCTTTAAACAACACACAAGTAAAACACACATTATGTGGACTTTTTTCTTTCACCATCACTTCACACTTTGGCAAAAGCGGGTGTGTAAGTTTTGATTTTATGGTCATAATAACACAGATGTCCGCGCGGACAGTCCGCTTTCTGTTTCTTCACAGAGCATACACAATTTACACTTCTTAAAAATTTCACACAGTTTACACTGTTTGTTGACATTCTGTAAAAGAAAATTGAAAATATGGTGGACGATTCTGATAACAAAATAAAAAAGGCGGAGACGACCCGAACACGGTACCTCTAGGGTGGAAGGTGTAGACCTTAACCTCTGCGCCACGCACATTTGGTTATGACACGTTTAACGTCATGCGTTTTACCGTGTGCAGTTAACTTCAACATGAATTTTCTCTAAAGTAAAGGCCAGTCGCTACAAAACCAGATAGCCTCATAGTCAGGGTACGTTCCTGTACAACATATCCGAGACCCATCAAAATCCGTTATTTACACTTCTGATAGTCCCCTTGAAGTAGAACTTCCCAGAATTGGTTATTTACTTACCGAAAGTACTTCTACACGCATTTTGTGTCTCTGGCAAACTTCATTGTGTCTAGACATAAATAAGTAGTCTTCTAGGATCTATCCTCCCCTTCTTTAACTTGGCACTACTTTGAAGTGTTTGTTTTCCAGTACTCTGGCAGTTTTCCAGACAGCATTAAATATTCTAAGCGTGTATGATAGTGATACCAGGAGAAGTTGATTTAGATGGATATGACCACGATAATTTCCGCTTGTGTGTTATCTAAGGGTAATAGCTCACCAGTGTTGGTGATGTCGGCGTGCTGTTCGTAAAATATATGCTCCAATATGGTTGTAACTGCACATCTCGAACGACACGTCTCCAGAAACTTTTTTTCTTAACTGCTGTGCTGGGAATTAAATCCTAAAGTACACGAACAGTTCTTGCACATTTTTAAACAAGACTGAGCAACCGTCCACAACCCGCGGGCAGGATTCACATACACTGTAGTTCGTGGGTCGCCTCGTCGTACGGAGTAAAGCACTGATACGAATCGCACCCATTTCCCGACACACCACGCCAACAAATTATGCTTCAAAACACGGCGTTTTGTGAATAACTTCACCTTACGTGCACCCAATTTCAAAACATTTAATTACGTAAATAGAACTTTATTTATCTGCTTACGGCGGTTTGCAATAGCTCCCTCCTTCTGCTATGAATTTCTTCCGTAGGCCGCCTGTTGCCCATCCATGTTTTAAAAGGCAAGTGAATACTCGTTACAACGAAAGAAAAACATATTACCGCAGTCGATTAGAAGATTGGGCTGACTTGTCTCAATTCTGTTTTTTTTTTATTATTATTTCTTTTTTTCTACTCTTGGTGTTAAATTATAATTACCTGATTCTTAAAAACTGAAGTCGTCAGCAGTGTACAGGTTGTTTAGATTACCAAATCCATCTCGAAATACTTTCTTCCAGACCTGATAACTAACGAATCCAACTGGCTCAGAAGGAAATTAGATTTCTGTATTAAAACTGATCAGAACAGCAAGTTTTATAACGAAAACAAAAGCTATGAGGATAAATTTTATTGAAACAGTTGTTCCAATATATCGAATGGAGAGTCAGGCATCCTAAGGAAATGTGTCGAACATTCCTAATGATGTTGTTGTTGTTGTGGTCTTCAGTCCGGAGACTGGTTTGATGCAGCTCTCCACAATACCCTATCTTGAGTAAGCCTCTTCAACTCCACATAAGAACGGCAACCTACATCTGTCTGACTCTGCTTACTGTATCCATCTCTTGGTCTTCCACTGCAGTTTTTACCTCACGCACTTCCCTCCAACGCTAAATTCACAATTCCTTGATGTCTAAGAATGTGTCCTACCAGTCGATCCCTTCTTTTAGTCAAGGTATGCCATAAATTCCTTTTCTCCCCAATTTGTTCAGTACTTCCTCATTAGTTAAGCGATCCACCCACCTAATCTTCAGCTTTCTTCTGCAGCACCACATTTCAAAAGCCTCTATCCTCTTCCTGCCCGCACTGTTTACAGTCCATGTTTCACTCCCATACAAGGCGACACTCCAGACAAATGCCTTCAGCAAGGACTTTCTTAGGCTTAAATCAATATTCGGTGTTAACAAATTTCTCTTTTTCAAGAACGCTTTTCTACCCATTGCCATTCTGCATTTTATATCCTCTGTACTGCTACCATCATTTGTTATTTTACTGCCCAAGTAACAAAACTCTTATACCTTCTTTATTGTTTCGTTGTCATATAATTCCTTCAGCATCACCTGATTTTCTTAGACTGCAATCCGTTACCCTAGTTTTGCTCTTGTTAATGTTCATCTTCTATGCACATTTCAGCACACTGTCCAGGTCCTTTGCTGTCTCTGACAAAATTACTATGTCGTCGGCAAAATGCAATGTTTTTAATTCTTCACCTTTGAACTTTAATTCCTTCTCCAAATTTCACCTTGCTTTCCTTTATAGCTTGCTCAATGATCAAATTGAATAACATTGGAGAAAGGCTACAACCCTGTCTTACTTCCTTCCCGACCACTGCATCCCTTTCATGCCCTTCAACTCTGACAACCGCTGTCTGGTATTTGTGCAAGTTGTAAATAATCTTACGCTCCCTATATTTTACTCCTGCTTGCTTCAGAACTTGAAAGAGTTTATTCCAATCAACATTGTCAAAAGCCTTCTCCAAATCTACAAAAGCTAGATATGTAGATTTGCCTTTCCTTAATCTATCTTCTAGGATAAGCCATAAAGTGAGTATTGCCTCCCGTGTTGGTACATTTCTCCTGAACCCAAACTGATCTTCCCCGAGGTCGTCTTCTACCAGCTTTTACATCCTTCTGTAAATAATTCGTGTTAATATTTTGCAACCATAACTTATTAAACTGATGGTTCTGTAGTATTCACACCTGTCTGCGCCTGCTTTCTCTGGAATGGGGATTATTACATTTTTCTTAAAGTCTGAGGGTATTCCGTCTGTCTCATACATCTCACACACCAGGTGAAACAGTTTTGTCATGGCTGGTTCTCCCAGAGACTTCAGTAGCTCTGAGGAAATGTCATCTACTTCAGAGTACTTGTTTCGACTTAGGTCTTTCAGTCCTCACTATTAAATAAAAAATTAATTGTTACACGTTGAAGGGCGATGAACCTAATTGTTGTTGTGATGGTCTTCAGTCCGGAGACTGGTTTGATGCAGCTCTCCACCCTACTCTATCCTGAGCAAGCCTTTTCATCTCCTCATAAGAACGACAATCCACATCCACTTGAATCTGCTTACTATACGCGTCTCTTGGTCTCCCTCTGCGATTTTTCCCCCACACACTTCCCTGTAATGCTAAATTTACGATTCCCCGATGTCTAAGAATGTGTCCTACGAAGCGATCCCTTCTTTTAGCCAGGGTATGCCAAAAATTCCTTTTCTCACCAATTCTGTTCAGTACTTCTTCATTGGTTATGCGATCTACCCACCTAATCTTCAGCATTCTTCTGTAACACCACATTTCAAAAGCCTCTATTCTCTTCCTGTCCGCATTCCTTATCGTCCATGTTTCACTCCCGTACAAGGAAACACTCCACACAAATGCCTTCAGAAAAGACTTCCTTACCTTTAAATTAATATTCGATGTTAGCAAATTTCTCTTTTTCAAAAATACTTTTCTTCCCATTGCCATTCTGCATTTTATATCCTCTGTACTGCGACCATCACATGTTATTTTACTACCCAAGTAACAAAACTCATCTACCACCTTCATTGTTTCGTTACCTAATCTAATTCCTTCAGCATCGCCCGATTTTCTAAGACCGCAATCCATTATTTTTGTTTTGCTCTTGTTAATTTTCATTTTATATGCTCTCTTCAACACACTGTCCATTCCATTCAACTGCTCTTCCAGGTCCTTTGCTGTCTCTGACAGAATTACTATGTCATCAGCAAAACGCAATGTTTTTATTTCTTCCCCCTGTACTTTAATACATATTCCAAATTTTTCCTTGCTTTCCTTCACCGCCTGCTCGATGTACAAATTGAATAACATCGGAGAAAGGCTACAACCCTGTCTTACTCCCTTCCTAACTGATGCTTCCCTTTCATGCCCTTCGAGTCTAATAACTGCGGTCTGGCTTTTGTACAAGTTATAAATAACTCTCCTTTCCCTATATTTTACCCCTGCTGACTTCAGAATTTGAAAGAGTGCATTCCAGTCAACATTGTCAAATGCTGTCTCCAAATCTACAAAAGCTAAAAATGTATGTTTGCCTTTCCTTAATCTATCTTCTAAGATAAGACGTAAAGTGAGTATTGCCTCCCGGGTTCCTATGTTCCTCCTGAATCCAAACTGACCTTCCCCGAGGTCAGCTTCTACCAGCTTTTCCATTCTCCTGTAGATAATTCTTGTTAAAATTTTGCAACCATGACTTATCAAACTGATGGTTCTGTAATTTTCACACCTGTCTGCGCCCGATTTCTTTGGAATGGGGATTATTACATTTTTCTTAAAGTCTGAGGGTATTTCGCCTGCCGGCCGCGGTGGCCGAGGTGACTGAGGCGCTCCAGTCACGGTCAGCTCGGCCACTACGGTCGGGGGTTCGAATCCCCCCTCGGGCATGGATATTTGTGCCGTCCTAGTTCGTAAGTAGTTCATAAGTAGTTTGTAAGTTTAGGGACTGATGACCCCGTAGTTAAGTCCCATAAGCTTAACAAACATTTGAACAATTTTATTTCGCCTGTCCCATAAATCCTACACACCAGTTCAAATAGTCTTGTCATGGCTGGCTCTCCCAGAGACTTTAGTAGCTCTGAGGGTATGTCATCTACTCCTGGGGCCTTGTTCCGACCTAGGTCTTTCAAGGCTCTGTCAAATTCATCTCTCAGTATAGCATATTCTATTTCATCTTGATCTACGTCCTCTTCCCTTCCTACCACATTGTCTGTAAGTTCATTTCCTTTGTAGAGCTGTTCTATGTACGCTTTCCACCTTTCAGCTTTCCCTTCTTTGCTGAGAAATGGTTTCCCATCTGAGTTCTTGATATTCGTAGAGTTGCTATTCTTGTCCCCAAATGTCTCTTTTATTTTCCTGTAGGCGGTATCTACTTTTCCCCTTCTTATACATTCTTCTACAGATTTGCATTTGGCTTCTAGCCACTCCTGCTTAGCCATTTTGCATTTCCTGTCAGTCTCATTTTTTAATCGTCTGAACTCCATTTTGCCTGTTTCATTTACTGCATTTTTATATTTTCTCCTTTCATCAATTAAATCTAGTATTAGCAACTAACTAGAACCTAAAACTATCTAAAATACTGGTGTCGAGCACAGCCCTTTCCGTCGAGACTGGATCCTCTACATCAGGGGTGGGTAGGGCGCGTGCGCTGCCGCGGACACTGCGGGCACTTTGGCCGCCGTACGGTGCAGTGCGAGTGCAGCTCGCGATCTCTCACTGGCGAACAGCTTTTATTCTGCTGTGCGATTACTTTATAAATTTCTTTACCCGTTTCTGCAATTATTTCGGGTAATGTGCACTCCATGTTGCACACGAGGAAAAAAGAAACAATCCCAGTTCTCAAAGTGTAGCTATTTGTGAAAAAAGAATAATTGATTTGTATCCTACAAAAATGTGGGGACGGAAGTAATGCAGTATACACTATACTGAAAGTTCACAAAATAATAATGGCACAAGGAGCTACTGGGCCAGAATCCGGGGGTACCGTCGCCAAATCGCACTTTAACAAATAGAAGCAGAGTCGTACCAAACTTTTTTTGAAGACATTCACGACATTATCCTCTAAGTTTACTGTGATAAAGCTGAGTTTTAGTCACCAACAAACTGATTATAACTAGCTATATTCCCAAATTATACTATTTTATATCTTATAATTTACGAAATACGTATTGCCAGCCGAAAATCGTTAATTTTCTCATTCAATCACAAACAATCAAAATTAAAAGGCACTTCTACTACATACAGGAACTTCAAATTTTGTATTTTTTAGTGCATAACCTATATCAAAAGAAGGCAAACATCCCTAAATTTGTCCCGTTTCCTAAGATTCACAACTTGTTTCTTTTCGATTGTAAACATAAGACTCCTACACAGAGTCGACAATAGTGATTGGTAAAGAAGGAAAAACGTTATGTTGTCAGTCTTCACTTTAACCTTGCTTACTCCTATGTATGATGTGAGGCCGCGGCGGAGTTGCCTGCGCACTGGGGCGCCGTGCTGCGGTACGCGCCGTCGTTCGCCGTCAGGGGATGAAGTGCCCCGTGGAGCATGGGAGTTTGGTTAGGTCAGTTTACCTTAGGTTAAAGAATTTCCAGAATTAATCTTTCACTCTGCAGCGGAGTGTGCGCTGATATGAAACTTCCTGGAAAATTAAATTGTGTGCCGGAGTCTAGACTCTAACCTGGGACCTTTACGATTCGCGGGCAAGCACTCTACTACTGAACAATCCCGGCACGACTCACGACCCGTGCTCATAACTTCACTTCTGCCAGTACCTCACCTCCTACTTTCCAAACTTCACAGAAGTTCTCCTGCGAACCTTGCAAGACTAGCATTCCTGGTAGAAAGGATATGGCGGAGACATGGCTTAGCCCAGTGACAGCCGGGCGCCGTGGCTCAGCGCGCCCGGTCAGACGGCTGAACGTCTTCTGTAATAAAAAAGCTGAGCCAAAGAACACGTAGCACCAAAACGAACAAGCACGATCAGCGTCCGCAAGGACGAGATCTACCCCATAATAATAATAATAATAAACCAACGTAGAGCGCTTGCCGCGAAAGGCAAAGGTCCCAGGTTCAAGTCTCGGTTCCTGCACACAATTTTAATCTGCCAGGATATTTTAGTTTAAGTAGTTTGTAAGCTACGGTCTAATGACTAAGCATTTGAGTCCGATAGATTTATAAACATTTGTACATTTAAGATATGATGAGGAGTTGTCAAAAATGGCACGTGGTTCGAATTCATTAAGCCTGTAGGTGTAAACAATGAGCTAATGGACACCGATGCTTTAGTATCAGGGAGGTCAAGCAAACAAGGCATTTTTGAGACTGACAGCTCTGCGTGGATTTAATGTAATTAATGCCGACTCACAAGTCCAAAATGGCTGCATATAATCGACTTAGAAGCGCTTACCGTGCATACCTGTCAAAAATTATTACGTCAAAGCGTCCGAGTAAAACGAAAAAACTATGAATGGACTTAACGAAAGAAAAAAAAACAGTAAAAAAGAATGCCATCCCATCCAAAACACAAAATGTACAAATATTCAAGTCTCGCAACTTATTCCTATCACCGCAAAGGTTATTCAAGAACTCTCTCTAATCAACAAATTTGTCAAATATTCAAATGTTTGTAGAGCTTATGGGACTACAGGGTCATCAGTCCTTAAACTTACGAACTACGTAAGAACCAGCTTATATTAAAGACGGCACAAACATCCATGCCCGAGGGGGGATTGGAATCCCCGACGGGGAACGGTCTCGCGCTTCGTAGCACAGCGCCTCAATGCGCTCGGCCGCTCCGCCGCGGCAACAAATTTGTCATAATAATTTTTAATTAGTTACCTATCAACATTTATATTGACCGTAGCAATAGTAGACATGTTTATTTTTAAAATAAATGTAATGACTTGCAAATCTCACGACAGCATTATGCCATAAGAACACTCTACTTTTCCCATTGGTAAGTAAATCCAATGAGTGATATGATGGAGATCGGTTTTCGATGTTCACATGCGGTCAAACATAAATGCAATTTTCGAATTGATAAGTCTGTGCCTATTACATGTAATTAACGCCAACTTTACTATTTTCAAAGTTCAAAAGTATGCAATTTTCTTGCCATTATGTGTATCGTATATCAAAATGTTACAATGCGATTTCCATGTCAAAATATTCTTTTTAGAAACAAAGATGAATGGTCGAATGGTGCAACCTAAAATAACTGACGAAGTTTTACATGAGTTGTCACAAATTTTTGCGGTGGAAGAAATGTGTCACGTGACTTGCATTTTTGTACATTTTATGTACAACTGTTAAAAAGTGACCTAGTACTTAAAAAAAAAAAACATTTGTTTGCACCATTCTCTAGCTCTATTTAAATTTGCTCCAGTCATTTCAACGTTAGGAGGATTACTCCAGACCTTTATTAAAGTTGATTTCATTTTACAAAACAAGAAAAAAAATCATTTCCACACAAACTTTTAGTTCCGAACATACTACATACTCGAGCAGCTAGTCTGAACAGGTGCGTGAATTCATTTGAAGGGAAGTTATATCAAGGAGACCTGGACGTGAAAATGATCTAAAAATCGAAAAACTATTTGTGCCTCTATCTGAAAGAGTAAGGAAAAGACTCCCGAAAAAGTCTGCAGAGGATAAAGAAGCAGCTGGTCAGCAAGATTATGCCACCATATAGAGGCATGCGGCGAGACAAAAACACTGTGAATATTCTTTTCTCATTTTTCGAAACCACATTTTCACAGCAATAGGTACATATTCGTAATGGTTTTAGCTCTGCTCACCAAATTTCTTCCAACTGAAGAATGGGACAATATATTTGTATTACGCCTAATACGTTGCAGAAATATCTATGTTTGTCATTCTGTACGTAATTTTAACGGTAATTTCTAGACAAAATAGTAATGAAGTGTAATAAGGATTTTTCTATAGCCTCAGATATACTCCAAATTACAAAACAAGAGGCATAATGTTCAAATGTTTGCTTAAGGGACTTAACTGCGGGGTCATCAGTCCCTAAACTTACAAACTACTTTTGAACTACCTGATACTAAAGACCACACAAACATCCATGACCGAGGTGGGATTCGATCTCCCGACCGTAGTGGCCATGCAGACTGTTACTGGCGCGCCGCAGACCGCTCGGCCACTGCGGCCGGCAGGCATAATGTGTTGCTACGAATGTTGACAGCAGCCTGACACATTCTAAATGTTATTAGACTGACGATGATCAGATAATGTTTCCAGAATGCGAACGTATACTATAAAAACATCTATTAGGCAAAATATTGTAATTCTTAAGCTATAACTGCTATCTCAATTAATTTCCTATTACAGCTTGAGTTAATGTCATTCGGTGTTGGTCCAAAATCGCAACTTCCCTCGCATTGTAGATCAAGAGTAATGTGCAGCGAAAGCAAGGTATGGAAATGCAGCACGATACCATACAGGTGATCATAAAATATTTAATTTTTTCCTTCCACTTTTTTGTCCTACCACGAACGTCAAGCAGACTTCGACAACGTAACACCATTTTAATGAACTGAAGTGAAAAGGAGCGTCTTGGCGCGCTAGTAGCGTTAGTATGGAGGTGGAGGGGAACTCATCGCTGACAGTGGCCATAGGCAAGCAGTGTGAGCACTCGCAGGCGACCGCGCTGCCTTTTGTGGATTTGCCCACGCCTGCAGCAGACATTTTAGCGACGTTTTGTCATCAATCGGCTATGAAATATATCAATAACGATGCCTATGTTCTCCTTTGAAGATAAAACCTCGTGTTTAGTAAATTATAATAATTTTATCATCTCATAAAGATAGATTTCCGTGCGGCTCTCTGATGCAGTAACATAACCCATTTATGGAATTTAATTAGATTCAGTGTTTAGTTCTTTGTCATTTCTATCGTACTATTTTGTTGCGTCATGATTTGAGATGTTCAAATGTTTGTAGATACTGTGTTTATGGTTATTAATGTTGGCCATTTCTGGTTCTACTCACATTATACACGTAATAACATTTTATTACTGTTTTACTGAAATAGGCGACTGCATTGTCATCGCGTAATTGCTCAAAACAAATTGCTATCACATTTTCCAATGACAGACTTATCTTTGCCTTCATCAACACCTACCTCAATACATTTTATTTTATTTTTTATGAGTTTCAGGTTCTACGCTTGATTGGGTTTGCTCACATTTGCGTAACGATGTACTTCCGATTATGATTCAACTTTCTGAAAAATAATTTAGAAAAATCTGTCAGCATATGTTTCTGGTATAGAGCTTATTTGCTCCGTTGTTAGATATTCAGCTCGATCAAATGTATACTTCATTAAAGACGTTCATATTCCCAGTTGTCTCGAAAAAAAATTTAATGTGCCAAACTGTAGTAATTTTGTATTACTTCAACAGATATTGTTTTGCTGATAAACGTCGATCTGGCTTGCAAAATATAAGTTTATGTTTAATTAATAATAGAAGAGCTCCTACAAACACCTTAATTTCTTACTCTCAGAAAAACGGGAAAAAATGGATTAGACATGTGATTTTCCTATAAGAATCAAGTCTTAGTTCTTAGCAGGGTCGAAACAGGATTTTATAAATGGCTATTTAAAAGTCAACATTCGTCCTCTGAACTATTAAAAATGCTCCACATCTCCAGGTCTGCCCCCAACCCCTCCTTGAACATGTGATATTGGTGCAACTAAAAAATTGCATTTTGCATTTTTATGAAACTTAAAATTACCACTTACCGACTATGGACATTTAAAAAAGTTAAAAGACATGCTCATCAAACGTCATGCTGTTGTGCAAAGTTTCCATCTACTTTGTAAATATTTACGTGTTAATCCACCCATACTCTCCAGCATCGTAGGAAAGTTCTTTGTCGAAAGTCATCGTGTATAGAATTCTTAATAATCTTTTTATTTGTTTGGCTCTGAGAAGAGACTATGTTGAATTTCGTTTTCTTGTGCTGTTGTCTTGGATAGCCATGAGAGACCTTTGATCCAGTATGGCTGCCGTGTGTGTAGAATTTTTGCCGTCCTGCCTTAGCAGTCCGTTGCCCGGGGTGCACCATCTTGGACATTGACACTGGTGCACCCTGTAGCTGAATACTATGCTCCAATGTGGCAACATAGCACCCATACGAGGAAGTTAGATGTACAGCTGAACGATTCAATGATCAGATCGCCAAAAGTCCCGCACTCCGTTGTGGCATAAAGGAAGGAACAACATCAACATTTGAGTGGCGTTTAAGGTGGAACGTGGATGCAACAGCACATCATGGCGGCGAAGACCCATCTGCCGGCCTACCAGGGTTCCATCTGCAGAGAAGTGTGTGGTCAAAATTAAATAGAATTAGAACCGGTCAAGCCAGGTGCAATGCTATGATACACAAGTGGGGACTCCGAGATTCTCCAGCCTGTGATTGTGGTCCCCAAGAACAAACCACTCAACATATCATCAGAGACTGTCCTCTGAGGAAATATCCTGGATCATTCAGTGACTTTATAAATGCCACCCCTTATGCAACTAGTTGATCATCTGTATATATGTATTTACTTGTCACCGTATCTCCTAAACCTGCCACTGTGTTAAATTAGTAAGACCCAGAATTCACATGTATTAAAGTAGTGTATTTATCACATCAGTAAATTTTAGTATTTGAAAACTTGTATCTAATGTAAAACTAAATAACTATCTCCTATGTAATGCTCAATACTTCTGTTGTTGCCATACAAAAAAAAAATCGAGTATAAAAAAGATTAATGGCAAATATTTTTACGAAGAAAAGAATTATGTGTCGTTAGCAGTATTGAAGATATTTTTATTTAATTGTGCTTGTAGCTTAATTCGATTATTAAATTAAAATACCTCCAATACAGCATACGACGGACCGGATTTCTGTCGTAAGATATATGGAGACTGTGGATTCCTCGTCTAGTATGTTGTGAAACACGTGGCTGGCTGGCGGCAGAGGGTGCGGGCGGGCCTTTGCAGGGGGCGGGGATCCATCGGCTGCGCCGGCGCCGACTCCGCCCGCGCCCAGGTCGCCGCCCCCGTGCCGCGCATGCGCACTGCCCCATTTCTACTCTGCGCGCACAGCCGCCACTGTCTGCCTGGCGTTAACTTTCCCTTTCACGCGTGTAATTGACGGAGCGCCCTAGTTTCGTCTCCGGCGGTTTCCAGGGCAACATTCTACGCAGACAAATACTATACCCAGGAAGAATGGCTCGAATAAATCCGAACTTTAGGAATATGTACGAGAACATACCAGCGGCCCAGTCTGTACCGACGTAAACATACACGTAGTATATCGGAGTGTTCTTTTCTGCGGTTCACAAAACGAAGAGACGTGAAATACCCTAAAAGAGAAAGTGTGTAACCATGTATCGAAAAAGTCAAAACATGCAACATGCTAAAACGAGGAATAACATTTGTACATGAAGAAATGTCTGCATCATGACACATTTTCGCTAATTCAGCGAATATTCTATTAAATCCGTGACTGCCGCACTACAAAATCAGTGTATTGTAGTGTCGACAGGAATTGTTGTTGGTATCACACTTAGGAACAGATTCATGCATCCGTATAAAGTTGGTGCGCGAAGCATACAACTACCATCATATCTTACGAAAAGATCTTGCCTATAACACGACAACATTCAGGTCATACGTCAAATCAATAAGCGAATGAAAGGCTTATAACTAGACACTCGTTGATTAGTAAGCGTTGGAATAGAAGAAATGAAGAGCTCAAATTTAAAATTACCCCAAAAAATAGTTCAAATGTTTGTAAATCTATCGGACCAAACTGCGTGGTCATCAGTCCGTAGCTTACAAACTACTTAAACTAAGGTAAACTAACCTAAGGACAAACACATACACCCATGCCCCATGGAGGACTCGAACCTCCGACGGCGAAAATTACACATTTAATAACTCGTTCATAAAGACGGGTCGTACAAAAGTACCTTCATTTGACCATCAAACAGACTGTCGAAATCGAATTGAGTACTTCATAAATACGGCCCTTTGGTTTGGATCCGATTTTAAGGCTTAGACCAGTGGCTCAGACTGTGCCAATCTTGAATGTAAATTTCTCGACCTCCGCTGTTGGATGGAGAAATGTAGGATCCTCCTTAATAGGTGTGGCGTACACTACACTCAGTAAACGTCCACTACGGTAGCGGGGTACATATGGAGCGCACATGTAGACATTTTAGGATAGCGAAGTCACTCTTCATTTTCGAAAATACGCCTTCTTATTCCAAACAGAGTGGCACAACAGAACGGAAATGAGAAAAGTTAATATTGTAATAGTTAATTACAGGAACTGCAATGGAAAACCAGAATTTCTCTCACAGTACTAGCGACGAAAAACTGACTAAAACCAGATGTCAACAGAAATGAAATTATAAACTGAGACTAGAACGTATATCTCAAGGACAAGATAAACACTCAAGGTAGAGGTGTGTTTATAGTGATAACAAAATTGATAATATCGAGTGAGATTAGTACAGATCACAAACGTGAAATAATTTGCCGGCCGCGAGGGGACTAAGGCGCTCCAGTCACGGTCTGCACGGCCACTACGGTCGGGGGTTCGAATCCCCCCTCGGGCATGGATATTTGTGCCGTCCTAGTTCGTAAGTAGTTCATAAGTAGTTTGTAAGTTTAGGGACTGATGACCCCGTAGTTAAGTCCCATAGACTATACAAACATTTGAACATTTTTGAACGTGAAATAATTTGGGTGATGATCAGGGTGGAAAGCGGCACGAACATAATTACTAGGTATTGTTATTGTCTCCTTGGTCCAGCTACTGTAGTTGCGGAACATATTTAGTATTAGATGGAGTTTTTAACTTACCGTATATCTATTCGGAGACACAAATCCTTAAGACAGATGATTGGGATCGAGCGAAATTGTTCAGAAAAAGCCAAGTTTCGTTTCTAGCAGTGACAGTATTGTATATCAGTGCTCAAACTTCAAGAGCATTGTGCAATACACTTTAGACAAATTATGTGCCGATTAAAATTATGGGAGATGAAGATCCACCGTCAACGAACAACCGACTTAGAAAACTGCTACGAAATCAAAGAGAACTTCACTGGAAATTTAAACCTATCCGCAATCTCACAGTGAAGAAAAAATGTTAATTAGCGGAAGGTGGGCATTGCGCGATGCGTTCAACAATTTCGAAATGAATGCTCTATGAACCTACTTTACAGAAAATTCTAAGAGATTTTGGTCCTATGTCAATTCGATAAACGGGTCGAATCTGTACGTCCAGACATTCGGTGATCGTAATAGCGTTGAAACAGAGGGTGAAACACAAAAGGCCGGAATACTAAACGTCTATTTCCAAAGCTGTTTCACAAAGAAAGATTGCACTTTTGTCCCTCTTCTTAACAGTCACACGACCGACAAAACGGCAGATATTGAAATAAAGGCATTCGGAAGCTATTGAAATCACACAACAGGAAGGCCGTTAGACCTAATGGGTTGCCTATTCGATTTTACCCAGAGGAATGAAGAACGTCACTCCTTCTAGCGGCAGAGTGATTCATGTCCGTTTTATGAGTAGTCGTGAAGAGACACGCAAAGCTATAAACATATACCCATCAGCCGTGCAGAATGGCCGTGCGGTCTGGGACAGCATGTTAATGACCACGTGGCCGTTCGCATTGGAGGTTCGAACCCCTTACCAGTTTGGTCATTCGAACATTTATAATGTTGTAGAATTTTGGAACATTTTTTATGCTCGAGTGTTATGATATTTCTGGAGACCGAAAATTTCCTCAATACGAATCAACATGTGTTCCGAAAGC
This sequence comes from Locusta migratoria, assembly GCA_026315105.1. NCBI lineage: Eukaryota > Metazoa > Arthropoda > Insecta > Orthoptera > Acrididae > Locusta > Locusta migratoria. The sequence continues at coordinate 227,547,314 of CM048749.1, read as the reverse complement.
AACGATCATGTGAAACCCATCTCGAGCTATTCGTACAGGAGAGACAGAAAGCAATAGATAAAGGGACTCACGTAGGTGCCGTGTGTCTTGACTTTCGTAAGGTATTCTGTACGGTACCGGATTGTCGCCTAATGAACAAACTATGAGTGTAGGGAATATCAGGCCAAATGAAGAGATTCTAGCTCCCAGAACCCACCATGCCGTTTTCAACAAAGGCGTGAAAGAGATTTCTACTGTGTCCCCAAGTGTAATACGACCATTCCTTTTCACAATATACATACGTCACCTAGTAGATAACATTGGATGTTCAGTGAAGCTTTTCGCAGATGATGCAGTAGTGTATCGATAAGTCGCAATGCTAGAAAATTTTAGCGAAATTTAGATGCTTGGTGCAGGGAGTGTCAATTGCCTCTCAACATAAACAAATGTAACGCACTGCGTATACATAGAAATAGAGATTATTTATTATATTATTAAGCAGTTATGGAACACTCATTGAAATCGGTTACATCCATAAAATATCTGAGTGTTTTCATGAGGAATTATGTGAATTGGAACGCCCAAATAAAAGTAATCATGGCTAAGACAGAAGAATTCTCAGGAAGTGTAATCAATCGACAAACCTTAGAAAACACTCGTTAGGCTAATATTTGAATATTGCTCAGCAGTGTATTTTACCAGGTAGGGTTGTTAGAAAGGTTGGAGAAAATACACAAGAGATCAGCACGCCCCGTTACAGGTTCAGCACGAAAGTGTCACAGACGCTGGAAGAGAGACGTCCTTCAAAAGTCCACGAGGATAAAATTAGAGGTATTAGAGCCCACACCAGTGGCGGATACAGAATTTTTTCTCGGGAGGGGGGGGGGCACAAGCCTGAGTAGGGTGAACATGTCCTTAAGGGCTTTGTGAGACTAATTTAAAACTCACACACATACACGTGTGTGTGTGTGTGTGTGTGAGAGAGAGAGAGAGAGAGAGAGAGAGAGAGACAGAGAAATAAATTTCATCACATCCATCTATCCATCTAACTAACTACAAAATGCACAATTAGTTTCTGCGCACTATGGCGTTATTTTCAAATGTTACAATGATTCAATCACATTAAACAATGTAAATGTTCTAAATTTACCACAAAATAATAATAAAAAACAACAACAGAGAATTTAGAACGTAAATGTCCTGTTTTTAGCTGTGGGCACACTTGTTTCATCCTTCATCATCATAAAGGATGAAGCACATGCCAACAGCTGAACACTGGGCATTCAGGTTCTGAATTTTCGCCAGGTGGGTATATGCGAATCACTATACAGAGGAAGCCATGCGAAATTGCCAATGGTTACTCTACATATTTACAAATTTGAAATAATTGGACTATAAGACGGAATAAGACTGACCACTTGAAAATGCAGACAGTTGTACGAAATGGTCGAAAAATGTTTTCTACATATTACATGGTCAAGTGACTTAATAGTGACTGTACAAAAACGTAGTTCAGATGTTTTTAATCCGAAGGGACTAAACTCCTAAGGTCATCGGTTCCTAGTCTTACAATCTAACTTATTCTAAGGACAACACACACCCGCACCCATGCCCGACGGAGGACTCGAACCTCTGGTGGGAGTGGCCGCGTACTTCACGACGTTGCGCCCCAGATCACATGGCCATTCCCGTACGGCGCACATCGTTTGATAAATTATTAAACTTTTCACTGTTTAATGTGGTTGAATCATTGTAATATTTTTTAAATCATAGAAATTTTAGAATGACGCAATAGTGCGTCGATACTAGTAGTGCATTGATTCAAATGTCCAAATGTTTGTAAATCTATCGGACTCATCTGCGTGGTTATTAGCCCGTAGCTGACAAACTACTTAAACTAAGTTAAACTAACCTAAGGACAACACACACATCCATCCCCGAACGCGGAAGGCCTCGCGATCGGCAACGTGGCGCTCCAGACCGCTCGGCTACTCCCGCGCGGCAGGTAATTATTTGGATGTATATTAATTTGACAAGTGAAGACGATTTTACCTGGTGATGCTAGCAGCACAAAACATCTGCACTACTTCGAAGGGCATCCATTGATTTCGGATTGTTGTCAACTGCCCCTAGACACGAAATATTCAAATGTTTGTAAATCTATCGGACCAAACTGCGTGGTCATCAGTCCGTAGCTTACAAACTACTTAAACCTAGGTAAACTAACCTAAGGACAAACACACACACCCATGCCCCAGGGAGGACTCGAACCTCCACGGCGAGCAACCGCGCGCTCCGCAGCGAGACGCTTTAGACCGCTCGGCTACTCCACCGCGGCCACTAAATATTGCTGCACACTTTGTTACGGGTAACGTTTCCAACACGCGACGCTGCCTTCTGCTCGCTGATGCTCGCTCCCTACCCAGACAGTCATAGTACACGCCTCCTGCACACAGCCAGCGCACGAATCGTCAACTTACCGTCGATGAACAATACAGTAACCGGAGTAGCTGTCTCATTCTTAGGCTAAGTTAGTTTAAATAGTTTGTAAGTTTAGGGACCGATGATCAATGCAGCTAGGTCCCATAACTTTACAAACATTAACATTAACCTAGATATCTCAACTGATCCCCTGTTTTGAACATTTTACGTTAGATTATTGTAAAAAAATTGTTCAAATGTTTGTAAATCTGTGGGACTTAACTACTTTGATCATCAGTTCCTAGGCTTAGAAACTACTTAAACTAACTTATGCTAAGGACCACAAATACACCCATGCCCGAGGAATGACGCGAACCTCCGACGGCGAGCAGCGGCGCGCTCCGCAGCTAGGCGCATTGGATCGCTCGGCCACTACACCGCGGCTCAAATTATTGTATCCCCAAAGAAACAGCACATTGGTTCATATAAAAAATATGTTTCATTTCGTTTATAGAACTGGTTCTAATAATATACAGGACGGACGGAAATTCTCAGTACTAACTTCAATCACTTGTAGAGGGTAGCGAATACGTAACATTTTGAATATGAACCCATGTCCGGAAAAGTATCGTTTTCGTTCTACGACAATTTCAATTCACATGTGTTCTCGGTGTCTGCTTAGGGACAAAGAAAGGCGTCAAAGTTCCCTGACCAGATATACAACAAGGTAGACACGATGATGTGTACTGTGTCAAACAATCCCTAGATGTCACGTATCGTCTGCTTTGTTTTGAGACCGAGTCAATACCTGTGCTTCACCGATAAACATGGTGCAAAACACGTTTGCGGAATACACAGACATGCTCCTTGTGTGTTGCGAAGCTACTAGTTGGCTGTTTCACGAACGTTTTCCACGTCACACTCCGTCGCACAAGCTGGTTGCCCAAGTTAAAAGACGGCTAGGAGAAACGGGCACCCTCACCATGAGGAGGCAGGACTGTGGTGCTCCACGGCGTCGTCGCTCTCCCGAATTTGAAGAAGGTGTACTGTGTTGTATTGAAGATAGTCCGTCAACGAGTTCTCAAACAATTGCGCATGCAATGGCTGTTAGTCTCAGTACCGTCTTGGAGTCCTACATGAGAAACAATTACATCCGTACCACTTACAAAGGGTACACGCTATGCGTCCAGCAGATTTTCCACAACGCGTCGCCTTCTGCCCAAGGTTCCTGCACCGTTACATCGACGCGCCCCTGTTTTCACGTCGAGTTCTCTTCATAGATGGATGTAGGTTCACAACGGAATGTGTTCTGAATATTCGAAATAGCCATGTCTGGGCATACGAAAACACTCATGCCACGCATGTTCAGGGATTTTTAATGTTTGTAAATATTATGGGACTTAACTACGGGGTCATCACTCCCTAAACTTACAAACTACTTATGAACCACTTACGAACTAGGACGGCACAAATATCCATGCCCCTAGGGGGATTCGAACCCCCGACCGTAGTGGCCGTGCAGACCGGGACTGGAGCGCCTCAGTCCCCTCGGCCACCGCGGCCGGCAGGGATTTCTGTACAGGGTTGGAATTAACGTGTGCGCAGGTATTCTGGGCGGTCATGTGATTGGACCATACCTTTTTCCAACCAAGCTCACGGGTCCCGCATGCTTAGTTTTCCTAAGACACGTATTGGACCTGTTCTTGGAAGATGTGCCATTGAATGTTCGTCAGGAAATGGGCTTTCAGCATGATGGTGCACCGCCTCACTTTTCACTGGCTGACATCTCAATAGACGATTTGGTGAAAGATGGATAGGCCGTGGTGGTCCAATCGCGTGGCCGCCACGATCACCGGATCTAACACCTATGGACTACTTCTTGTGGGATCATATGAAGAGCCTAATTTATGATAGACCTGTTGAGATAGAGGAAGATCTGCTGGTACGAGTTCTGGCCGCCTCACAAGACACCGAAGAAACACCACGTGGGATGGAGAGAGTGTTCCAGAACATGCCTCGGAGGCACAGAGTGTGTAACGACGTTGGTGGTCGCCACATCGAGCCGCTGTAGTAATGCGGTGCCGCAGATGCTGGCTTTTTGTTGTTGTCGACTAATGTAAACCATAAGGTGTAAGTTGTAATGAAAATGCGTAAGTAATAACGGAACGATTCAGTATTCTTTTCAAATTGATTGCAACAATTGTACTGGGTCAAGTCTAATTACATTCCTCAAATAGGATTGGATGAGATAATTATCTAAATTGAAACCGCCGTGGAACAGAAACGATACGTTTCCGGACGTGGGTTCCTATTCAAAATGTTATGTACTCACTACCCTCTAAAGTCGTAGAAGTTTGTAACGGGAATTTCCGACCACTTTGTGAACACCAATCACACATTTTCCTTATCTGTCACTCACAGATGACTTAAAGTAAAGAAAGAACTAATAATAATAGTAAGATATAATTTTTACATAGATGATCAGGAGCAGCCGATTCAAATATTTTGAATTATTCGCTTTAGTTGCACATAACTTCGTCGACATGTTTACTGTTGTATTTGTTAACGGTGAAAAGTAAAGGATATAAGCTGTGTTACAATCTACTTTCGTATGGCAATTTTCTCGAAGTTGATATCCAGTACTTGTGCGTTGCCCACTTCGAGAAAAAGGAGAAGGCGCCCAGCCGAAGGCACACGGTCGTCGTTCCCTGGCCTTTGGAGGCCCAGGTATGCGATAATGGCGAACCTGTCGCCTGCTTATTGCATTCCTCCACCGCTTCTCTCGGAAACGTACTTCAAACTCCCAGAGACGAGCGCACCGTAGTATCAGGTTTTACCCCTATATGTCAATCAGCTGAACACTTCTCCCACCTCTCACCTTTGTTTGTTGTTCTGTGTCATGTTGAATACCTCAGGCAGTTAGTCAGCATGTTAAAAATTTTCGCACCTCTATATTCGATTGCTAATCATTGTTCTACGATGATTCAAGTTCCGTATGGTTGGCTTGATGTGATGTTGTTCAAATGTTTATAACCCTAAGCGACCAAACGAGGTTATCGATTTCTAGACTTACAAATTACGTAAACTAACTTACGCTAAGGACAGCGGACACACACACACACACACACACACACACACACACACACACACATGCCCGAGACTTGACTCGAACCTCCGGCGTGGAGTAGCCTCCAAATCTGTAACATGTCACCTTATACCACGAGACCATTCCCACCCAGCAATATGATGTTGTACCTTATGGCAATAACATCTGAATTCTACGCTGCAAATTCTTCTATGGAACATGTGCCTGTTTGTCTCTTTTTATGCTTTTTATTTTGGTAAAATATGCAACCATCTGTTTTTATGGATGTTTTTTGATAGTCTATAACTTTTTTTCGAACCACTACAGACTCATCATCAGTGGCTAACGTACAAAAGCATTATTTTCTCTTGCACCAAGTGTGGGTAGACGTTTTGATGGTGGTTCTGGCAAAATTACTAAACTTTAGTAATAATGAACGAACGCAAAACTGGATGAAATGTAAATGTTAGGTTATACTTCATGTACTTACTGTGATTTTACTGTTGGTAAGGGCGTTTCTAATTTACCTTGGGTACTGACAAAGTTCACAAATCACAGAATGTTGCTATATTTAGTGTAAACATTGGATGTGAGTGGGAAGGGAATGGATAAGGCAGATGTCACAATTCGGTACCTAATGTTCATTGGTTTGAGACGTAGCCTGGGCATCACAAGTAATTAAGGGACATAAATTGTATATCACATATTATACTGAATTTTGCTAGTATATTGTTGCAGTAGCAGTCAACATGTGACATAGTTTAACAGATCTACAAAATAAAGGATGAAACAGTGAAATATTAAAAAAAAAAAAAAAAAAAAAAAAAAAAAAAAAAAAAAAAAAAAAAGAGATTAGTCAATGATTAATGTGGCTTTGGTGAAATAAATAAATTGAACTGTAACACCAAAGTTACTATTATGCAGACAGGCATGTTTGTACAATAGTAATAGGTTATGACCTAAGAAGGGAATGAGAGCGTCTTTTGTTTGTGCGTTTGTTATCAGCTAACCTTAGTAAAGACGTGAAGAGCTTTGAATTAACCTTGTTCAATTTTAATAAATTAGATAGGATGTAATACTGATTAATTGTTCTCGTATTTTAAGATCGAATTGTGTTACATGATCATGACAGATTTCATGTAGCTGTACTTTGAACTTAATTCGATTTAGGTGCATTGGGGCGCTATGCTACGATGCGCGTGGCCGTTCCCCGTCGCGGATTCGAATCCTCCCCCCCCCCCCCGTCGGGCATGGATGTTTGTTAATTTTGACAACATTGTCAGAGGAGAAAACAGCGATCTATTTGGTATGATCAATATACAAAAAACAGTCTTGATCGCAGAAATTAACAGTTTCAATTAACCGGTTTCGACCTGATGTAGGTCACCTTCGGAAATACAAGTAGCCCATGTGGCCAGTGCTGCACTCGGCTGGGCTGGGCTGTCCTGGGCTGTTCTGGTAACAGTTGCCTACTGGCAGCAGAACAGCCCAGCCCAGCCGAGTGCAGCACTGGCCACATGGGCTACTTGTATTTCCGAAGATGACCTACATCAGGTCGAAACCTGTTAACTGAAACTGTTAATTTCTACGATCAAGACTGTTTTTTGTATATTGATGGATGTTTGTGCCGTCTTTAGTGTAAGCTAGTTCATAAGTAGTTTGTAAGTTCAGGGACTAATGAACCCGCAGTTAAGTCTCATAAGCTTTCCGAAATTGATTTGCTGATGACGATTAAGTTTAGAAATATTGAGGACAGCTGTCGATAGTTAAACAATATGTCTGATACTTCAGAAGTACATGCATGTCTGAAGCAACAGACTTTGAAATATCAAATTAATACTGAATACATTCGTTCGAATGCAATGCAGCTTGACAAACTGCAAACGTTGGCAAACTGAAAATGTTTTAAATAGCTACAAATAAATTCACTGATAAGCCAAAACATGACGATCATAGCCCAACACGAGATTTAATCAACTGCGTCTCGGGCACATGGCGAATAGTGGCAATTATAGCATAGATAAGGGTCACAAATAGTGCAGTTCACTGACGTAAGCGACTTTAAAAAGTAGGAATTTTTATACCGGCGCCGCCGTAAACGGGGCATCTCGTAAATGGCGAAGTAAGTCTTCTGTTTGCATGCTACTGTCGAGAGTATGTATAAAAATTGGTTAACTATGCGACAAAGTGTGGTTCGTCCAGGCTTCTGCACAGACCGTGACGGTCAGACGTTTGACTGATCTGTAAAATAGAATAAGCGGCGAACTTAGGTGCATCTAACTATAAAGTACACTGGGAGTACAGGCTAAAGTGTATCGGAGCAACCATTCTGCGCTCATTCTTGAAATGAAACTGCGCTGCAGACGACACCTACGTATTCCCATTCCCACGCAACGAACTCGACAATAATGGTTGCAGTGGGTATATTATCGTCTGGAATGGAGCGTGGATCAATGAAAACCTGTTGCCTGGTCGGATGAACGTTTCACCAGGGCACTGGTCGTGTCTGGATACGTTATGGTAGTAGCAAAGGGCCGCCCGATAAGAGACAACCTGAACGATATTGCGGCCGACCGGCATACCTTTCCTTTTGATGTCCCCACTAGCGATAGCATCTTCCAGCAAGAAGTTCAAGTAATTACAGCAAGAAGATAAAATCATACACAATGATGTCGAACATTTTTCAGGTTCTCTAATAGGCAGTCGTAAAAAGCAAATCATATGTTTATTATCTACTAACCAAGATCATTGTAAATATTTATGTCGATCATGAATTGTAAAGTTTTAATTAAAACTAAAAATTTATGTTAAGTCCAATAATGTACTTCAAAGCACCGATTGTTATACAATGTATATATAAATCTTCGATGCCGCGCCAGTAGACACAGTTTAAGAGACAGATATCGACGTTCGGCTCCGTTCAGTGTTTCGTTAGACTTCTGTGAGTACTGTTGGTAGTGTTGTTTTAACTCAGTATTTTAGTTCAAGTGTTGGTTCATCTATTGAGGTTTTGGTATGTGATAACCTCAAGAGTGGCAATTAAACATATGTATAACTGCAAGATAGTCTTTTTATTTTTTTATTTTTATTTTTATTTTTTTATTCTTTTTTTTTATTTTTTATGCGAAAGTCCTCTTCATACTACCCCAAGTCTCAGGAGCGACGCAAATAACCCCGAAGAATGATCAATAAGAAAGCTAAGTTTTTTAGAGAGATTATTTTAATGTATTGTGCTAATTATTCAAGCGATTTATAAAAGCATAAAACTATAGTAGCATAGTTGTTATACCAAGAAGCACAGTTCAAAAAATGTTCAAATGTTTGTAAATCTATAGGACCAAACTGCGTGATCATCAGTCCGTAGCTTACAAACTACTTAAACTGAGGTAAACTAACCTATGGCCAACACACACACACACACACACACACACACACACCTATGTCTCAGGGAGGACTCGAAACGCCGACGGCGAGCAACCGTGCGCTTTAGACCGCTCGGCTACTCCACCGCGGCAAGAAGCACAATTGTAGTTGAATCGGACCATTCGATCTGCTATCTCGCTCACTGGAGCAGAATTAACTTCCAGCGATTTCTGCTTCGAAATGAGCCCCTATGATCAACGAAGTCGTGTCTGGAGACGCCCCAGACAACGGTGCGATAGCTATGTGACTGTCGCCCGCCAAGCGGCCTGGCGGCCATCTCATAACATCCCCTTGGTTGTCATCCGTGGCATGTTTACGTCGTAGAGGGGCGTCGACGATATTGTACATCCCGTTCTGTTGCCCCTTAATAGCTAGCCATTCTGGGCTTACATTTCAGAAAGGTTACGCCCACCCCGTCCCCGAACACGTCGGGAGTGTTACTGTCGTCCTTCATGCTTGCTAAACCCTAGTTTGGTCATTAAGATCGCCGGTTCTCTCCTTAACTCAGAACGTTATGTGTGATTTACACTACGTTACCTTGGTAACGGCGGTGTTCTAGATACACGCTAGAGAACGTTGTTGCCGCAGTGGAGTAGCCGAGCGGTCTAAAGCGTCTCGCTGCGGAGTGCGCGGTTGCTCGCCGTGGAGGTTCGAGTCCTCCCTGGGGCATGGGTGTGTGTGTTTGTCCTTAGGTTAGTTTACCTAGGTATAAGTAGTTTTTAAGCTACGGACTGATGACCACGCAGTTTGGTCCAGAATTTACAAACATTTGAACATTTGAGAACGTTGTTTAACAAATAAATAACGAAATGTGCATATTATAACTGCGTTTTTGCGTATGTCATTTTATATCTGTGTTATTACACCATGCCAGTACATTTCTGTATTTGTGAGTCTCATTTCTTTCGTCTCTTTCTGTATTGGTACTTAGTCTAGAGGAACAATTATTTCATCGTTCTTACCAGTGGCAGTAGTTGACACTACTCTTGGCAACAAGAACACACATTTTAACACACAAAAACTTGTTTTATATAATGACTAGACGAAAACCAGGCGATTCCTTTGTATTTACTTATTCCTCACTCTTCTACCTCCTCTCCCCTCGCTCTGCTCATCTCACCCTCTCTCGGCCCATCTTCTCGTCCTATCTCAGTCAACTCAGTCCTCTCAGTTCATTTCCTCCTCCCGTCTTCTTCCTTTTACTGTTTGCGCAAGATCAGCTTAATCGATTGAGGCAACTGGCATGGCTTATTTTAAAGGGTGGCCGGTTACACTTCTTGTTTCATTTCTTCCTCAACGTCCCTATAAAAACCCTTACGTATCCATCAACTTTCGTGGTGAACAGTGAAACACTGTAAAAGTTTATTGAAATGTACGTTCTGTCGTGGATTATATGGTAGCTTGCTGGAGGTCAAGTGTACAAAATTTCATCAAGATCGGAACAAAAATGTAGAGTTTGCTGAAGTCCGTAAGTAAAGTACCCTCCACCGCGTGTCAAACGCAATTTTCTATAGACAGTGACCTTAGTCTTGCTTTGAAGTTTATGTATGCAAACTTTCATCATGATCAAAGTAAAGCTGTAGATTGTTTCACGGTCCGTAGGTAAAGTAACCTCCACCAACGACGACATGCGTCATACCTCCTGAACTGTGTCATGGGTGGTTCTTGCCCATACGGTAAAGGATATGTACACCAACGTTGGTTGAAATCAGTCCAGTGGTTTAGGAGGAGATCAGCATTGTCGCGTGGTCCAGCAGGTTTTCGCTCATTTCATTATTTGTGACATATATTCTGAACTATGTGTTATACATCATGCTTACAAACACAGTGACCTTCCTCTTGGTTTCAAAGTCATGTGTGAAAAATTTCATGACGATTGGAATAACAAAACTATATATTTGTGTACAATTTCAAAACAAACAAACGGATGCTCTGTATACAGTGAAGTTGAAGTAAAAAGGTGAGAAATAACACTGTGGGTATAATTTAAGTCTTTATGCAAAAGTAATGTACATCTACAACCATACTCCGCAAGCCACCCGACGGTGCGTGGCGAGAAGTCTAAGCACAACTATCCCATTGTTTAAGGAGCCGAAGGATTTTCCTGTTCGTAGAATTCTTGTGGCTGTGACAAGAGCCAATCGTCTATTGTGTCCTTCAGTTAGTCTTCCTAGTTGAAGCCACTTCCCTTTGAGATGTTTTTTAGCGAACCAAACAGATGGAAGTCACAGTGTGACAAGTTCGTGCTGTAGGGGTGATGATCAAGCTGTTCCCACTTGAACTTGGCCAGTACACTTTGTGTGACCCTGGAAACGTGTGGACGCGCGGTATCATGGAATCACCGTGAGCAGCCCAGGCCGTTTGCTCTTGATGAACTTGCGCAGGCTACGGAGTATCTCACAGTACACGTCACTGGTTTTGTCGTGCTCGAGGAATTCGATATCGGACCTCGTAAGTCGAAAAAGACGGTGAGCATCATCTTGCCTGCTGGGAGCACAGCCTAGAATTTTTTAGAGGGAAATAAAGACATGCTTCGCGTCGGTAGATGTCACACTACGTTATCCCAAGGCGGCATATTCACATTTCTATCGGTTTTGCTGTTAAGACGTATGAAGATCTGTAATTTTAAGACCTTGCTAGTACTTAAAATACAAATTCAGTGTCACTTCTACATCGTCGGCAGTGTTTACTGGCCTCCGCTAACGCTTTCGCTCTATATTCTGCTATGGTATGTTTCCTTGAGCACCAGAAATTCTGTAACTTTATCCCTACATGTTGTTAGAAACTTACAGTGACTAACATAGTCGAAACCGGTCACTAGTTTCCTTGAGCACCAGAAATTCTGTAACTTTATCCCTACATGTTATTAGAAACTTACAGTGACTAACATAGTCGAAACCGGTCACTAGTTCCAAAATAGTACTGTAATCTGGAATGTTATTTTAACCAGATAATTCACCCAAAAGACTATTTCTTGATTTCCAGAAGGCTTTTGACACCGTATCTCACAAACTGCTTTTAATCAAATTGCGTGGTTATGGTATATCGCCCCAAATTTGCGATTCGATAGGGGATTTCCTGTCAGAGAGGACAAAGTTCGTAGTAATCGATGGTACGGCATCGACTAAAACAGAGGTGGCGTCGGGCGTTCCACAGAGTAGTGTTATTGGTCCTCTGCTGTTCCTTATTTACATAAACGAGTTAGGGGAAAATCTAAGTAGCTCTATGAGGTTGTTTGCAGATGACGCCGTCATTTACCGTCTAGTAAAATCATCTGAAGATCGAAACCAACTGCAGAACGATCTGAGTAAGATAAAAAGTGTAAAAAGTGTAAAAATTGGCAGCTGACTATAAATAATGAGAAATGTGAAGTCGTCCACATGAGTACGAAATGAAATCCGTTAAACTTTGTTTACAAGATAAATCAATCAAAAGTGAAGGCCGTAAACTCCACAAAATAACTAGAAATTACTATTATTTCTGACTTAAATTGGAAAAAACACTAGATAATGTCGTGGGAAAGGCGAACCAGAGACTGCGTTTTATTGGCAGAACCCTTATAAGATGCAACAGAACTACTAAAGAAACTGCATACACTACGTTTGTCCGTCCTTTTTTGGAGTATTGATGCCCAGTGTGGGATCCTTATCAGGTGGGTTTGACGGAGGACATCGAAAGAGTCCAGATAAGCGCAGCTCGTTTCGTATTGTCAGGGGAGACAGTGTTACGGACATGATACAGGCTCAGGGATGGGAATGATTACAACAACGGCGCTTATCGCTGCGGCGTGGGCTACTTACGAAACTCCAATCGGCAACATTCTCCTCCGAATGCGAAAATATATTGTTGACTGCCACTTACATAGTTAGAAATGACCATCAGAATAAAATACGAGAAATGAGAGCTCGAACGGAGAGATTCAGGTGGTTTTTCTTCCCGCGAACTATTCGAGAATGGAATGGGAGATAAGTAGTATAATGATGGTTCGATGAACCCTGTGCCAGGCACTTAAATGTGATTTACAGAGTATCCGATGTAGATGTAGATGTAGAATGCTGTTGCCTCCTGTTAGACCATGTTGCCTAATTTGTGAAGCACTGTGGTGAAAAGAACCCGTGTAGGAACGTGAACGTCGCAAGGAGTTATCGAGGGAATCACTAGGAAATAGTCGGCAGGAGGTTGTAGGGCAGCGGGCCCTCGACGGGCGGTGTTGTGGGCGGTCGCCGGTGGCGGCGCAGGCGGCGGCGCGCGGCGTCTCGGCCCTCGGCCCTCGGCGCAGGCAGCGGCGGCGGCGCGCCCCTCCAGGGCGCCCTCGAGCGGCGCAGACAATGGGCTCTCCTCTCGACGCTCGAGGGCCTTCACTTCATCCTGCTGCCGCTGCAGCCGCGCCGCTGTGTACCTACAGACATGTTTTGTGCGACACAGTTAACACTACCTCTCCAGCCCGCTGCGTGGGCCAGGTCGTTAACGGAACGCCGCCTCCGCCTGCGCCGGATCCCGCTGCGTCTTACATAACGGCCGGACAGCTGACGGCCAGCGCGGCCGCTCACTGCTGACGTCCGGAAAGCCTCACGTTCTTTCACGTCGCCTTAGCAGACAGTCATCGTATCTACAGCGGTATTATCGATTTGCCCGTACTTAGAGAACGGAATTGAAAGAACGATCTTCTCGTAGTGTCGTTTGTTTGGGTTTCGCAACGCAGTCGGTAAAACGGATCACTTGTAGAATCACCTACATAGGAAACGCATTAGTGCGGGATCGCAGGTTTCTTCTCCAGTGACGCTCCATGAGCTTCGAATACGAAATGGCGTGCCACAGTTACCACAAAGGAGGTGCAGGATGTTCAGCTACGTATTCCGTCTTAATAGCCACCGTGGAGTAGCCGAGCGGTCTAAGGCGCCTCGCGGAGCGCGTGGTTGCTCGCCTTCGGAGGTTCCAATCCTGCCTGGGCATGGATGTGTGTGTTTCTCCTTAGGTTAGTTTACATCTACATGAAATACCCTGCAAATCGCATTTAAGTGCCTGGTAGAGGATGCATCGAATCACCTTTATATTATTCATCTCCCATTCCATTCTCGAATAACGCGCGGGAAGAAAAAACACCTGAATGTCTGCGTTTTAGCTCTGATTTCTCACATTTTATTCTGATGATCATTTCTACCTTGTAAGTGGGAGTCAACAATACATTTTCGCATTCGGAGGAAAATGTTGCCGATTCGAGTTTCGTAAGGAGCCCACGCCGCAGCGATAAGCGCCGTTGTAATGATTCCCAACCCAGATCCTGTATCATTTCCGTAAAGCTGTCTCCCCTGTATCGTGACAGTACGAAATGAGCTGCCCTTCTTTGGATTCTTTCGTTGTCCTCCGTCAAACCCACTTGATAAGGATCATACAATGGGCTCCAATGCTCCAAAAATGGACGGACAAGTGTAGTGTACACAGTTTCTTTAGTAGTTCTGTTGCATCTTTTTAAGGGTTCTACCAATAAAACGCAGTCTCTGGTTCGCCTTTACCACGACATTATCTACGTGTTCTTTCCAGTTTAAGTCTGAAGTAATAGTAATTCCTAGGTATTTTGTGGAGTTTACGGCCTTCACTTCGTCCTTTTGATCGATTTATCTTGTAAACAAAGTTTAACGGATTTCTTTTCATTCTCAAGTGGACGACTTCACACTTCGCATTATTTAGAGTCAATTGCCAATTTTTACACCATAGTGATATCTTATTCAGATCGTTTTGCAGTTGGTTTTGACCTTCAGATGACTTTAATAGACGGTAAATGACGGCGTCATCTGCAAACAACCTAAGAGAGCTATTTAGATTTTCTCCCAAATCGTTTATCTAAATGAGAAACAGCAGAGGACCAATAACACTACCCTGTGAAACGCCCAATATAACCTCTGTTTTAGTCGATGCTTTACCATCGATTACTACAAACTGTGCCCTATCTGACAGGAAATCCCCTATCCAGTTGCAAATTTGGGGCGATATACCATATACCATATGGCAAGACAGAGACTCACGTCGAGTGAGTACAGTGTACGTTCCAGCGGTCGACAGCAGAAGCATTCTGCACGACAATGGACGAACGTACACCGCACTCACCCGATTCCTTGTGGTAACGACCTTTCTGACAAAGTGAGAGAACTATTGCGAAGGATTCGGTACAACATGCGAGATGCATTTTCCGTGTCATAGAGCGATCAGTAATGGACATAAACATAGACGTGCAGATGGTATACAATGCGTTCCAGATATGTGGCAAAAGATCATAAATGACAGGAGTGATTAAATTAAACATACGAAACTTGTCATTTCAGACAAGATAATACTTGTCATCGCATTTCATCCAGCCCTTGTTGATTCAAAAAGGTAAAGATCAAAATTGCGGTCGTAGTGACCGATTCCTATTTGAGCGAGGATCAGGAGGTGAAAGGTTTTTGGTTTAGTTTGGAGCAGCACCCTTTGGTACTCCAATTAGGACAACACTCTTCCTATAGCTCTGTAACAAATCGTCAGTACAGGTTAAACGACGAGCCTTAGTTGGCGACCAGACAAATCGTGCAATCTCGCTTAATTACTTTCGCAAAATATGTCTATTGGGCTGAAATTAATGCCCAGCTAATGACACCTTTTATGTGTTAGGATTTTATTCGGGTTTTACATGAAAAAAAACTGTTTTCCTTTTGAGTATTTTGTTCAAAAACTCAAATGTTTGTAAAGCTTATGGTACTTAACTACGGGGTCATCAGTCGCTAAACTTACAAACTACTTATGAACTACTTACGAACTAGGACGGCACAAATATCCATGCCCGAGGGGGGATTCGAACCCCCGACCGTAGTGGCCGTGCAGACCGTGACTGAAACGCCTCAGTCTCCTCGGCCACCGCGGCCGGCTGAGTATTTTGAAGTGCGACTTTTCTACCTTTTAAAATTTTGCGAATCGGTGCAAACTATCCACGTAGGTAGATACATGGTTAGAGTCTAAACGATTTGTTTATGGAATAATCGTTATCGATTGTCAATATATTATTTTAAAGTGCAGTTACATTTAGTAGTTATGGTGTAAGTCCAACAACAGTAGACATAAAGGATGATTTTATCAGTTAATTATCTTTCCGTCGTCTATACGTTAATTGTAGTAAGCATTAAGTAAAGTTAAATAATCGTAAAGACGTAGTTTCTTTAATTTTTCGTGAAAAATTATGAAGTCCTAATTCATAAACCCTGCCGCCGGGCAACTAATCAGAATTAAAGTTGGGAACTAAGATGAAAAATGCTCCTATCGCAACAAAAGGCGACAATGTCCTGCCAGAGCCAAAGATTTAAAAGAAGGAAACTAGCTTTTCGACATATGTCACCTTCAAAAATATTTAAACCAAATAAAAGTTCGACATACCCGCTCTTTCTTTCGAGTTAACCCCATTTCCCCTGCGTATTCAGCTCTCGACGTATACATCTATAATAGCTATTATCAATTATTCGGAGTTCACGCACGTAAAGATTTTTTGAATCTGAAGTCAAAAGCTGGTTTTGCTCTTTTACTTCTATGGCCAGGACATAATTGGCTAGAACTGAAAACCTTGTAGTTTAGTCCCATCAAAACAACAACAACATAATCGGCTTTTTTTGCGAAGAATTTTTTTATTTGCGGTAGTACTTCGAAAGTTAACAGGAAATCGCGAATGAAAGTGTCTATTCTTTGTAGATTGATTGGCTGAAACATCTGTATATTACAATAATTTAGTGGATTTCTTCGCAGCTTCCAAGAAAGTGGTGTCCGCCGACAGCTCTTATGGGATGCAGGAGAATAGTGATCCTCTGTCGCGGACGTGATGCGACAGTGTATCTTTCTTAAGTCGCTGAAAGCGATCAACAATTTGCCCTCTCCATCTATAAACTGTTAAGCTCGATCTCAGGTTTGCTCCTGGGTACACGACCAGTTTGGTAATAACCCGCTTATCCGAGCTGGGTGTGCTCCCAAAAAATCCACACGTGTTGTTTTGAGACTGACTCGCAGGTAGGGATGGCAGTTGTAGGTCAAACAGCTGTGACGACAGGGAGAACAAAAGGTACCAACTCCATGAGTCTCCTGCATCAGTGCTACTAACTTTGTTTGCAAATTATTTATTAAGGAGAGGAAGGAAAAAGGATTAGGAAGGAAAAGCTGGCATTGGCTGCACTGGGGCACTGAAATTATACAATGCCGACAAGTGAATCGAATCCGGTTCTCCGGCTTCGTTATAGCGGTCACCTTAACCACTTGGCTACTCACGATCGTCTCTCGTCCGTCTCAAACTTTCACAAGTCGTACGCTACGGCTGTGGCGCTCACATCGTCCATGCCCTCTTACACTCGCTACGACGGATTCCCATGCGAGGTTGAACTAGTGAACTCATCTGCGGTAAAGTAAATGAACCAAATGCCGTCGTCATGTGTAAATACTTACTGTTGATAAAACTCTTCTGAGTTTTATCAAGAAGAGTTTTATCAACAATGACAGCGGCCGCGGAAGCCTTCGTTTACATAAATACTTATCTATAAAAAGATAATTTTGTTATTGCCTCAGGAGAAAAAATTGATACCAAGTTTACAAATCAATAATTATTACATTTTATTATCTCCCAAGGGATTTTTTTGCTTATATGATGCCAACAGTTTGTTGAGTTGCTCCTAATTTTAATCATTTGAAGGAAGTAGAACATTGTACTTCATTACTAACACACTTCGTAAAATATTTCCAAATTAGAAATGGGCTCATTCTGCAATACAACCAATATCTGAGGAGCCCACCATATACACTAGGTGCATGAAAGTCCTATACACTCTGCTCGCACACGCCAAGCATCTACTAGTTCTCACTGCATGACAACAGGCAACTGGCAACTGTTGTTGTTAGTTTTTAAATGTTGGTATTGTTATTAAAATAGCAGTGTTCCCCTTTCCAACGTGTTTTAATAATCAAATTGCTTGGATACAACTGGAAAATGAAAAATAATCTGGTACAACCGAAACTAAAGTGTTATTCGGACCTAAAATATCAGTATCAATTTTCACAGGTCGAAGTTTCTCATCTCTACTCGCTGGCCTTAGTGAGGCTGGCGACTCTTGTATAACGTGATGGTATACATTTAGCACTGTCTGTTAATTATAAAGTTGCGCCGCCGTGGCGGAATAGCCGTGCGCACTAAGGCGCCTTGCTGCGGTGCGCGAGGCAGTTCGCCGTCAGAGTTTCGAGTCCTCCCTCGGGCATGGGTGTTTGTGTTGATCTTAGCATAAGTTAGTTTAAATAGTTTGTAAGTTTAGGGGCCGATGACCACTGCAGTTAGGCCAAATAACTTTACAAACATTTCAACATTTGCGGATATGCCAACAACCATTCGGATGGAAATGTGCTGAACGTTTCGCTGCGTGATTTGGGTCGCGCGCTGAACAGCACACAGAGCGCATGGCTTCTACGCGGCCGCGAGTGGGACTTCGACTGACGCTGCAGAAGCTCTGGGCAGGACGAGAACGTTTCAGTTGTCCCCCTAATATACATTTAGTGGGCTATCAGTTTTCCCTCGTTCTCGGTTTATTACTGAAACTAATAAAAAAGGCGGCTAACATCCCTGCGCCTCTTCCTCACTACTTAAATCAGTCAGCACGACACCCTGAGGAAGTCCACATGCAACAATGGCTGAAATGTCTCACAGTTTTATATATTGACAAACAGTTTACAAATCTAAAAGAATTTTATTGACATTAACAAGGTACTGGTAGATTACGCTTTTATTTCTGAACATTCTCGTTTTATATCACCTTTTATCTTTGTAGTGAATATGAAAATCTACAGGTCCATTTACCAACATTGAAAAAAGAAAACCGAAATGTCTGAGCTGCCTACATCGAGAGTTAGGACATTGTTACACGCGCTCGACTGCGTAGTAGCAGAATAACAGCGTTGTAAGAGATCTTACAAATATCGTCAAAGGTAATCAACTATTGATAACCAACCGCTTCCGATTTGTTTGATGCAAATTAATGCAGTTTTCTCGCGCACGCCACTTTCCTCAGAAAAGTACCTACACCGAGCCTTCCAAATTATTTTCATTCCTTTGGTTCTGATTCTTCTTTTCCCACTACGACTTCCCCAAGCCTTCTCACTTAGTGTTACTGTCAGGTTTTTCTACATATTCAGTTTCTCGCCAATTCGTTCTCATTTACTTTTTTATCAACCCACTTATATATTCAGTATCTTTCTGTTATCAGGTTTTATTATTTTCTGGACGCTTTAAGAACTGAAAAATTCATTTTTTATCCCTATGTCCATTAAATACAAATGTCTTGGAGACGTTTGTTTCTTAACTCGCACTGGAATCTAAGCTCTTGACTTGTGAGAATGAGAGTCACCCAGAGTCTCGCCGCGTGTTTTGTTGCCCTTTGAAGTGTGGCTGTCTTCCGGTGTTGAAACAAATCTGTTACGAAGCGTGGGCATAATCTTTCGATCTTCAAATGTTATAATGTTTTTTAAGCTTATGGGACTTAACTGCAGGGTCATCAGTCCCTAAACTTACAAACTACTTATAAACTAACTTACACTAAAGACAACACAAACATCCATGCCCGAGTGTGCTTTCGAGCCTCCGACAGGGGACGGCCTCACCCATCGGAGCGTAGCGCCTCAATGCGCTGGGCCAATCCGCCGCGATTTCGATCTTCCCTATACCCAAAATGGATAAGGGTTGACAAATAAATCACAAGGATTAGTGGAGCCACAGTTTTCTAATATTTGGGTTTTCTCTATGAGAATCTTCTTTGAGCAAAACATTGGATTTATTTTCGTACCCATACATGTTTCGCTAAAATTGTAGCATCTTCAGTGGGTCCTTTCATTCCTTTAAAACTCCCACTGAAGATGCTGCAACACGTATGGAATATGTATTGCTATAAGAATTAAAACCATTGTTTTCTCAAGGCAGACCCTCATAGAGAAAACCGAATACACTCATTAAGCAAATACAGATCAAAAGAAATCCTGCAGTTAGTATCAATTCATATTCACGGAAATTACGACATTAACTGCGAATGGGTAAAGTTGAAAATGTGTACCCAGAACTTATATCTGACGAAAGGCGTGCCTGAGTAGTCCGTGCAGTGGTGATCACCGCTGTGTTTACAGTGGTGTAGGGGCGAGCGCAGCTGCATACAAAGCGGGAGGCCTGGGTTCGAATCCCGGCTGGGTACACATTTTTCAGCTTTACACATTTGTAGTTAATCTCGTAAATTCCGTGAATATGAATCAATATTATAGTTTAATAAGTTCGGTTGTTCGCAAATAATATTTCCTTACAGTTTAATGCAGTATAATTTGGCGTTGGCAGCAGTGTTTCCTGTGAACAGATTTATATGGTTTTTCTAACTCAGCATAATTTCGGGAACGTTAGACCCGTCATAACATATCTACCATTGTAGGCCCATATGTTCATAGCCACAAAACCCACAATCCTCAGCAAATGTGAGGAAACCAAGTTTCAGTATCAAATAACCGGCCGAGAAACATTTCCTTGTTAGTTCAAAAATGTTCAAATGTTTGTTAAGTTTATGGGACTTAACTACGGGGTCATCAGTCCCTAAACTTACAAACTACTTATGAACTACTTACAAACTAGGACGGCACAAATATCCATGCCCGAGGGGGGATTCGAACCCCCGACCGTAGTGGCCGTGCTGACCGTGACTGGAGCGCCTCAGTCACCTCGGCCACCGCGGCCGGCCCTTGTTAGTGTATTTCAGGTTGCAGTGATATTCCCTCAGCATTTTATAATGTGTCATCAGTTAATCCTCATCTTACTTTATTTTTAAGATAGAGATCTCGTCTACCAGATTCTTTTATCGAACAAATTGAGGAAGACAAAGAGAATAAGATCTTAAATGATAACAGTCATTAATAGTATGCATCCTGTTCTCTTTGCTCTATTTATCCACATACTCTGGCGAAAGACGCGTTAGTTTTGAAGGTCGCGCATATTCTCAGAAGTTGTTGCGGGTTGTGAGCACGTACACGCAACAGTTGTTGCGAGTAGCTAGGCGCTACACCAGTGCGCAGTGCGCGGCCTAACGCTCTACACGGAGACCGGACTTAATGTAGGTCATTTCCTTCGCTTATAACAGGACACAGAGTTTCAGGAGGCCCGTGCTGCTTCTGATATACAGCCTTTTTATGTAAGCGTGTCAAGTATCAAGTCGATTACGGGAGCCCGGCGCCGTAATTTCGAGAGAGTACGTTTATCGCAGTCCGCATCAGGCCGAAGGCTGTGCCGGCGTCGCGGCGGCTTCACGCGATGTGCCCACGCCACTCCCTGCTTGCTTACCTGTTGTACGGAGCAGGGTCCGCGAACTATTGTCTGCAATCCCCCCTTAGTCATCCTCCCTTTATTGTCGTCATAAAAATCACCATCAAAGTAACAGCCGTCCGTAAATTTCCAAACTTAAACAGCTGTTGTCATCTGCATTAACAGTTCCGTTCGACCACTGCCTCGAAGGAACTGTCTTTTTCTGTTACTACTTGTCAACTATCAACAGTGAACTGCTATAAATTGTATCAACTGAGCAGTGTGTTGAAATTAGGGTGTAAGTCAAAAAGGTACATTACAGATAAGAGTGTGTTTAATATTTAAATGTGAATTATTAAAAACAAACACTTGACAACTATCAACAGTGAACTGCGGTAAATTGTATTAATTGAGCAGTGTGGTAAAATTAGGGTTTAAGTCAGAAAAGTACAGGGTGATCAAAAAGTCAGGTATAAATTTGAAAACTTAATAAATCACGGAATAATGTAGATAGAGAGGTAAAAATAAATACACATGCTTGGAATGACATGGGGTTTTACTAGAACAAAAAAGAAAAGTTCAAGAAATGTCCGACGTATGGCGCTTCATCTAATCAGAAAAGCAGTAATGAGCATAACAAATTAAGACAAAGCATAGTTGATGTTCTTTACAGGAAATGCTCAATATGTTCACCATCATTCCTCAACAATGGCTGTAGTCGAGGAATAATGTTGTGAACAGCACCGTAAAGTATGTCCGGAGTTATGGTGAGGCTTTGGCGTCGGATGTTGTCTTCCATCTTCCCTAGAGATGTCGGTCGATCACGATACACTTGCGACTTCACGTAACCCCAAAGCCAATAATCGCATGGACTGAGGTCTGGGGACCTGGCAGGCCAAGTATGACGAAAGTGGCGGCTGAGCACACGAGCATCACGATCATCACCAAGCGACGCACGCAAGATATCTTTCACGCGTCTAGCAGTACTTTGTTGTCTTTTTTTGTTCCAATAAATGTCAATGCAAGCATATGTGTCAATTTTTACCTCCCTATCTACATTATTCCGTGATTTATTGTTTTACAATTTATACTGACTTTTTGATCATCCCGTACATTACAGATAAAAGTGAGTTTAAAATTTAAATGTGAATTATCGCATTAAAAACAAACTTTTGTTAATTAACTTGTTCTCGTGAGTTATAAAATACTTTAAATGTGACAAATTATTTCTTGATTACTGATAATGACTAATTTATTTTTTGAACTGAAATACTTCTTAAAGAAGATCAACTTAGATCACGTTAAAAGCAAGTCTGTTTTATTTCACAACTAGTTTCAGCAAAGCTTGTTGTCATTTTCAAGTGAACAAAAACGTAGAAAAGCTACAATGCACATGTTCATGAAAACACTGCTCAATTTCGTGGTCTAACTCGTGGATTTTATCGTAATAGAACATTACAAAAGGCAAGTGACACAACTGAAGGATATTTCGTAAGATTGCTGATACCATCTGTTGAACAGCTGTTCTTTGAGCGGCAGTAATTGCCTGGATGTCATATATTAGGTGCACACTCATTCGTTTCTGAAAGTCAGCAGTAGTCTGAATTAGAGTGGCGAGAAACCACTGCTTAAATGTTATGAGAGCGTTCATTGGTCTCCAGCAAATGTCTGTCCACAATGCATATAACATGTCACAAGATGTTACATTTGAAGTGTAAGTACATGGAAATCAGTAAATGATACCATCACTTGGTTGCATGGTTAACTTCAGACTTTTTTTAACGTGATCTAGGCTGATCTTCTTTAAGAAGTATTTCAATTTAAACAATTGTAATGTAACTCTACTACGAGCGATATGTCGTCTTTTATTAATACTAATTTATTTGTTATGTATCTGGCAATGTGTAATGAGCGACTTACACAGTTTATCCATCAAACCAAGAAAGTCATGAGAAATATATTTATAATGTTTCTTTCATTTTTCACAAAAGTGTCATAAGAACTAGAAATTAATTAAGAAATTTTAATACGCGTAACACATGGCAAATAAACCGTACAGGATTTTCTATTTATCTTTAGCTTTCTCCTCTTTTTCTATTTTGCTTCAGCTCATGTACCTCGGAGTCATTAAAATAAGCTGCTTCGTTGTTGAAATTCTCGAAGCATTCTTCACAACGGAAATCATAACAGGTTCTGAATGTTTGTCAACTATACTGCTGGTGTAGCTGGTTTACCAACTGGATCAAAAAATATATGCCTTTAGGCAGAATTTTTACTCCATTTTTGAATAAAAAAAGGCCTGAAAAACCGTGGATCACGTATTTGAGGGACTGTGCCATCTCTATGGAAATGTAGTCTTACATAAGACGGACGATGAAAGAGGAATTTTCCTTTCGCTTTTGGAGATAAGTCTAGTAAATTTGTCTACCAGTTTTTAAAAATATTTAAAATGATTGATGCTTCTCTCTGCATTGTCGAAGAAAATATTCTTTATTCAAATAGATATTTTAATATTCTTTAAAGTCCCTCCATAAATAACAAATTTCTTAAGTTGAGGTGTCTTTCACTCTATCAACGGACCTGTTCGTAATTCCTTACATTCACTTAAAGGTAATGACCATTCCACCGGACGCAGTGTCCCTGGTTCACGCTTTGGATGCATACTTCTTACGCCAGTGGAAAAATTTCGCTAAAGGTTTTTGTGAGCGACTTTTACTCGGCAACATTGGTATTTTGAACGCTATGGTCGGAACTTTTTCATGAGCTTTCATTCACTCATGCATAATCAGTTGTGGGTACCCATATTCAGCAACAGGATCAAACATGCTTGGAAGAAACCTTCATTTCCAATAGCATGTGATGCTTTTAATTGTCCTTAGAGTGTTTGTTGCACTCACGGACGTTTCAATTTATAATACCCAGTTGCAGAACTGCATCAGTTATCCATTGTGCATATTCGATTTATGTTTAAGTAGGGATAGAACGGATTTTTTTCGCATTTTCAGTTTTTATTTCATTACAATATTTGCAATTTATAAACTCACGTGGGAATTCTTTTATTTTTTATAATATAATCTACACCGGTTGAAAATTTTAAATTTTTTACGTGCATTACTTCAAGCAAAGACGTAAAGACAAATGTCCAGATAGACACAAAAAGAAAAATATACATGTTTGTTTGTTATTAATACGAATCTGAAGGTTTTTCAGATTTTTCTCAAATTGTGTACTCTTGATCTTCACTGATCGCTGCCTAGACAAGATTTCCTTACAGTGGCTGTCATACCGTACAATAGTCTTCTACACTGTGTGATCGCCAATGACATCAAACCAACACTTTGCAAAGATGTAAGAGCTTTGCTATTGCCAACATAGAGCTTTAAAAAAAGATCACGGCTAGCAACTAAACAATGGTAATTCTTCTCGTTGAACGGCCGCATATAGTTTGGACACTGATCTAAATGAAGCTCTTGGAGTGGGGAAATCATTATGGAGCCGGCCGCAGTGGCCGAGCGAACTGCGGCGCGCCAGTCACAGTCTGCACGGCCGCTACGGTCGGGGGTTCGAATCCCCCATCGGGCATGGATGTTTGTGCTGTCTTTAGTATAAGGTAGTTCATAAGTAGTTTGTAAGTTTAGGGTCTGTTGATCCCGCAGTTAAGACTCTTAAGCTTGACAAACAATTGAACATTTGAAATCATTATGCTCCTTACGCCTGTCGAATCCTGAACCCTGAATTGCTGAAGAAGTGTCTGCATGGCCAGACTCAAAATCTCAATGACTCGCTTACCAAAAAACGAAGACACTGAAGTGACCGGGTGGTGGTGGGGGCAGTGATGCTGTTAAAGCTTTTAGTAACGGAAACATTGGTAGTGCTACAGTATATTGGGATTAATGCTGGAGCAAAATGCATCAGAGAACCTGGACGGATGGACAAGGTTCGCATTTATAAATCAGAGTATGCAGGTCAGTTGGTCACGAAGGAGTCAAGAAAGGAGAAAAGAAGAGAAAACTAGGAAAAAATGAAGAGGATGATATACAGTATGGTCAGCGTGCTTCTGAGTGACTTTTTTAAAGCATATATTAAACGAGTTACAGTCGTTTGAAACTTTAGAAGTCGTTCCTGAATCTCCGAAACCACTTCGAGTAGAGTACTGAAATTTTCAGGGAGTAATAACATAGTATCCTGAGTCTACTGAACTAAAAGAAGAACATAATGTTATATTTAATTAAAATTATTTATTATAACGTACAAAAGTACACAAAGTTTTAACAGTGTAGTTAAAAAATTGCATTTCCGTAAGCAGTGGCTGAAATGCAATTATTGTTGTTCAGTAGACTCAGAACATATAGTTTTACGTCCTGTAAAAGTTTTATGTCAGTGGTTACAGTGGTTCCTGAAATACATCGAAGCAAATTCACTAAATTTAACATTGTCGGGATAGGGCGTTCCAACTACTCTTAACAAATTTCTAATAAGACCCACAAACAAGATTCGCAATAGGTACATACAGCTAAATCGAATAAGTATATAAAGAATAATCATCACGTTAAACTAATACCTGTATTTTCTGTCGTATGCATTATTAAAAAATGTTCAAATGTTTGTGAAGCTTAAGGGACTTAACTGCGGGGTCATCACTTAAAACTTACAAACTACTTATCAAGTAACTTATACTAAAGACAGCACAAACATCCATGCCCAAGAGTGGATTCGAAACCCAGACGGGGAACGGCCTCGCGCACCGTAGCATAGCGCCACAATGCGCTCGGCAGCTCCGCGGCGGCTCGTATGCATTATTACACTGCTATGTTTTGGTGTGGTAACTCTTGATTCAGTTTGTATTGAATACTACTTCGGTATCGGCGAGACACTTTGCGAATGTATCCTGTAAGGTTTAACGCTCTAATAATTATAAACATAGGTTTTGCCGTATGTGTGTTAAGTGATGGCGTTTTTGAAACGGAGGAAATGTCGCCGTGGTGGTGTTTGAATGCGTGTACGCATATGCAGATTAAGGAAACAGTTGTCACGCGCGACGGCAGGACGTGAAACGTGGAACACGTCGGAGTGGTGGCTTGCGTGTGCGCCGCATCGACCGTGCCCTGCGGCTGTTGTGGCGGCCGCTGCTCTAGGCAGCAGGAACGCCCACCCACAAAGTAAGCACGGGCGCAGCTAGGGCAGGCGCAGCACTGGCGGCGCAAGGCAGTAGTAGGACAAACACGTTAACAACTGCAGCACATGCACTCTGATTCTCCAGAGGAGAGCTGCGGTGGAGTAGCCGAGCGGTCTAAAGCGTCTCGCTGCGGAGCGCGCGGTTGCTCGCCGTGGAGGTTCGAGTCCTCCCTGGGGCATGGGTGTGTGTGTTTGTCCGTAGGTTAGTTTACCTAGATTTAAGTAGTTTGTAAGCTACGGACTGATGACCACGCAGTTTGGTCCGATAGATTTACAAACATTTGAATTTGAATTCTCCAGAGGAGAATTTGCAGGTCAGTCCATGCCAAACAAGTCGACACTGCTCTAAACTAAACCTGCAGAATCATTACAGGCTGCATGAAACCCACCTCCCTAAATAAACTTAATAAAGCAGCAGCTTTTCAAACACCCGCAACACGGTGATGTCAACTTGAATATATTGAAAAGTTCAAACAAAGTTTCTATGACATCCGCTTTTTGGAGCAGAATTTCCAGCCAATCGACTTAAATCCAGGAGAAGCTTTCTCAACACAATGAGAATTGAGCTGCCACAAAATTTCACTCTCCAACATGAACCACCAACAGGAATTCATCTGTACTGGAAAATCTGGAGGTCGCTGACAAGAATTAGAACTGGTGTAGCTCCCGTCAAGTCAAACCTAATGAAATGCGGATTCATTAACAGTCAAACGTATCCTGTGAATGTGGAGAGACACAGACGATGGAACACATAACAAACTGCACTGATTGTCCGTCCATATGCAATTCCGAATATTTATGGCCCAGAATTGGGCAGACATATTTAAGTTACGAATTTGAAACCCGGACACGAGAAATTGAAGTAAGCGAGCGCGGGAGCTACGTCAGCTAATCGACACACCTACACTACTGGCCATCAAAATTGCTACTCCAAGAAGAAATGCAGATGATGAACGGGTATTCATTGGACAAATATATTATTCTAGAACTGACATGTGAATACATTTTCACGCAATTTGGGAGCATAGATCATGAGATATCAGTACCCAGAACAACCAACTCTGGCAGTAATAACGGCCTTGATACGCCTGGGCATTGAGTCAAACAGAGCTTGGATGGCGTGCACAGGTACAGATGACCATGCAGCTTCAACACGATACAACAGTTCATCAAGAGTAGCGACTGGCGTATTGTTGACGAGCCAGTTGCTCGGCCACCATTGACCAGACGTATTCAGTTGGTGAGAGATCTGGAGAATGTGCTGCCAGGGCAGCAGTCGAACATTTTCCGTATACAGAAAGGCCCGTACAGGACCTACTAAATGCGGTCGGGCATTATCCTGCTGAAATGTAAGGTTTCGCAGGGATCGAATGAAGGGTAGAGCCACGGGTCGTAACACATCTGAAATGTAACTGCCACTGTTCAAAATGCCGTCGATGCGAACAAGAAGTGACCGAGACGTGTCACCAATGGCACCCCCATACCACCACGCAGGGTGATACGATAGTATGGCGATGACGAATACACGCTTCCAATGTGCGTTCACCGCGATGTCGCCAAACACGGATACCTCTATCACGATGGTGTTTACAGAACCTTGAT
The DNA here is from genome assembly GCA_026315105.1 of Locusta migratoria. Lineage (NCBI taxonomy): Eukaryota > Metazoa > Arthropoda > Insecta > Orthoptera > Acrididae > Locusta > Locusta migratoria. The sequence goes on along the minus strand of CM048749.1, from coordinate 227,519,313 downwards.
TCATTTTAAGAAATGACGTTTTGCCATTCGTGCACCCAGGTTCGTCGTTGCGTACACCATCGTAGGCGCTCCCGTCTGTGATGCAGCGTCAAGGGTAACCGCAGGCCGGCCGCGGTGGCCGAGGGGACTGAGGCGCTTCAGTCACGGTCTGCACGGCCACTACGGTCGGGGGTTCGAATCCCCCCTCGGGCAGGGATATAAGTAGTTTGTAAGTTTAGGGACTGATGACCCCGTAGTTAAGTCCCTTAAGCTTAAACAAAAAAGAAAAAGAAGAAAGTAACCGCAGCCATGGTCTCCGAGCTGATAATCCATGCTGCTGCAAACGTCGTCTAACTGTTCGTGTAGATTGTCGTTGTCTTGCAAACATCCCCATCTGTTGACTCAAGGATCGAGACGTGGCTGCACGATCCGTTACAGCCATTCTAATAAGATGCCTGTCATCTAGATTGCTAGTGATACGGACCGTTCGGATCCAACACGGCGTTCCTTATTGCCCTCCTGAACCCACCGATTCCATATTCTGATAACAGTCATTGGATTACGACCAACGGAGCAGCAGTGCCGCGATACGATAAACCGCAATCGCGATAGGCTACAATCCGACCTTTATCAAAGTCGGAAACGTGACGGTTCGCATTTCTCCTCCTTACATGAGGCATCACAACAATGTTTCACCAGGCAACGACGGTCAACTGCTGTTTTCGTATGAGAAATCGATTGGAAACATTCCTCGTGTCATCATGTTTTAGGTGTCACCACCGTCTCCAATCTTGTGTGAATGCTCTGAAAAGCTAATCATTTGCATATCACAGCATCGTCTTCCTGTCTGTTAAATTTCGCGTCCGTAGCACGTCATGTTCGTGATGTAGCAGTTTTAATGGCCAGGAGTATATATGGTATGAATAGCATACCACATTCACAATGAAGAGGTGAACACAAAATTAGCCTTGTGTATTCGACACATCGACATCTGCATGCCTATTCCGGAATTCACTTTTAAGGTCATGGAACAGGATACTTATCGCTGTACCATATGTTAGGGTCATGTTTAAATCTCCTATGAATCGCAAGGAGAATTATTATTTACATGATGTAATTTCTCTAGTCTCATCCTCACGTCCCTACCGGAGCGATACTTTAATGTACAATATCTCTAGAGTCTTCGCTTATCTTGCTTGCCTAATACTTAACTAACTTTAGTGTCTTTAATTTGAACCTACGTTTAACAGGTTGCGAATGCAGGATTTGTAATTTCCATCCGCGCTTCTCTTTTTTATTTACATTCAATGTCGCCTCTTACCCCTATATAGCAAAGAACTACATCTCTTCATAGAATGAATCCATTTGCCCTATCCTGTTTTGAAACAAAGGCCTGAAACATGCTTACCTACGACTGAGAGTGGTATACTTGTACCTAGAAATTCTGAGACTCAGGTATTTCACGAGTCCACTTTATTCCAAATGGTGCTCATTAAAGTTGTAGTCATACGGTGACACTTTCTAGATGTTTTCATATCTATAATTTTACATTTCTGAACTTTTCAAACTGATTGTACTTGTTCCCTGCACTTTATAATCTTAGTCATATCTAGTGGAGGCTGGAGCTTCAGATGACGGGCGGTTCACCTCTTTCATTGTCGGATCTTGATAGCGACGCCCCCCCCTCCCCGCCTCCCCGCTTACGCTCGGCGTCGAAACACACAATTTGGCGCACGACTGCGAGTGGCGGCGGAAAAAAGCGACCCGGTTTGTCCCCTCCCCTCCCTTAGATATATTTTCGTTAAAAGATCTGGAGAATGTCTTACCTCGGTTTGATTGCGCTTGCTTCAACTCGAGCCGAGGCGTCGGCCTGCCAAGCTTCTTTTTCGCACTTTTCTTCCAAGCTTAAAGCTGAGAAATTTGTTTCTAAAAGATACCGAACGTTTTTCATTTTTCTTTCATAAGAAACACAAAGAATATATGAATATCCACATGAACACTGAAACACAGTAAGTAAATGATTACACTGTTTAGTGACTGTAACAAAATGAATCTGTTACGATGAAGAGACAAGCTACCTTGGGGTCACGTGACACTGTAAGCAACACCCGCTCCTAACGTTACGTATGCGCAAAGGCTGCTCTCCGCAACATCTTTACAAATAATTAAATATTTGTTACAACTAAGACTATAAATGTCATTTGCCCTCAAAATCGCGACACATTTGCAAAAACGTCCAGGGATAATTATTTGGCAAGTAACAATACAAGACATTGTTGTTCCCATATCTGTTAAAAAGAAGACTGGGTTTTAAAAAAATGCTTGCCGTCGGTCTCGAACCTAATACCCTCACCACTGCTGCGCAATGCCGCCTATTCCTATCACACAGCTATTCTTGCTATGCGGAAAGTTGTGACTTCATTATTATTCATGATCGGATCTTCTGAAGACTTTTACAGTTTCAAAATATCCATGTCGGATCCGAACTGCAGCTGTATTGTAAACTGATGGTTAATTTTCGTTAAAAGAATTGAAACCAGCTGCCTTTATACTTTTACATTTGAAGCGGCTTTAATTTATAACTATAAGATATTTTACCAAATATAGCTGCATTGTCTTTGTTCGGGAACATTCGTGCGTAATCGCCATAGCTCCAGTTGCTAGGAGCTGGTGTCCCTGCCAGCTCCAACGCCTCATCCCTCCCTGCCGTGGAAGCGCCCATATGCTCCTTGCAGGGGGTTCAGATGAGATTTTGAACCTCAGCCGCGCATGCGCATTGCAACGCTGCGACCACTGCCGCCTGTGTTAAACGGCCGCGCTACGACTCATATAAGCGATGTCTCTGCGACGTAAAACGTTTCTCTTGCGATAAAAATACTTCAAATGTGCACAGAAAAGGACCTGATAGAAGAACGAAAAGAAGAATGACAGTTGAAAACACTTTTTTTTTACACGAAGAGCTTTTTTCCGGTGTATCACTGAACTAGTGAACACATAGGACGCGCCGCCACTGGTTATATCTTTTGGGTATTTGTATAGCTTATTTAGATAGTATTTACTATCAAAAAATATGAAGCTGCAGCGATCATTAGCATTAATTAAAATTTATTGCGGATGAGTCTAGTTTGAGACCTTTATTAGTAGATGTCCTATTTCGATCCTGTTGTAGGATAATCCTCAGAGCAATGACTGAACAGCAGAGCAATTGATCATCGTCTGTAAACGGTGCCTGTTCAGGCACTGGTCTGAGGATTTTGCTACAACGGGATCGAAACCAGTCATCTATCAATAAACATCTCTGCATATAGACTGATTTACAATTAATTTTAGACTGTACGTAGTTACAAATAAAAGAATTATACGTTAAAAATGTGAGGTTGTTATTTTACGGTTTCAAAGGAAAGTTAGAAGTAATTTACAGTAAAACGCTCTTCTAAAACTTGTTTTAATCAGTTAAAACATACTGAAAGAAAATAAATGTAGGGCCCAGAGCGTTGTAGGGTCTTGTGACGCTGCGTATACGCACTGACGCTGCATGAAGCATTTCTTCAGTTCTGTCATCCAGTATTTTCTCGTGACAACGATTACAATATTTTTTTTAAAAATGCAGTGACATTGAAGCGGACATAAGAATTAAGTACAAATCACTATAAGAGTGAGCAGAACAATAACCAATATGAAAGCATTTGCAATATAATTATGTGAATCAAAGAAAAACAACTATACAACGGTTTCCCAGCTGCCAAAAAAAAAAAATGAAATAAAGTAAAATCAATAAGAAAATGCTGACAAGTAGAACTCGTATTTGAAGATATGAAGCAGAATGTTTCTGACAGTTAGCGCCCAGATTTTGATAAACATCTTTTCTCGCCGAACTCACAATCCTTACGGACGTTGCATCATTGCAGCAAATGGTAAGACCATAATGTACAGTGATGATTTACAGGAATGGGACAGCATACTATGGTACTTAGACTGGCATCCAAAATAGGCTAATTAATACTTGTATCCTAATCACTGATTATAAATTCTGAAATGTTTTCCCTCCTCCCTACCCCCATGACCCACAGACATTGCCGAGGTGGGGTGGGTTGCGTGCCTTAACGATACAGATAGTGGTACCGTATGTGCAACAACAATGGAGGGGTGTCTGTGGAGAGACGAGACAAAGGTGTGATTTCTGAACAGGGGCAGCAACGTTTTCAGTAGTTGCAGGGCCAACGGTCTGGATGATTAAGTGAACTGGCCTTGTGACATCAGCTAATGTGGCTTTGCCACACAGCTACTGAGGATTGCTGAAAACAAGGGAAACAACACTCGTTGCTTTTCCCGAGGTCATGCAGCTCTACTGTGTATATGATGGTGACACTCTATCGGGTAAAATATTCCGGAGGTAAAATAGTCCCACATTCGGATCTCTGTGCGGGGACTATTCAGGAGGATGTCATCAGGAAAGACAATAACTGATATTCTACGGATCGGAGGCTGGAATGTTAGAGCCATAATAGATTAGGGACGTCAGAAAAAGTAAAAGCGGAAAGGTGACGTTAAATATAGTGGGTATTCGTGAAGTTCGACTCAAGGAGAAACAGGATTTCTGGTCAGTTGAGGACAGGGTTATAAATACAGAATCAGTGGGGCTAACGCAGTAGTAGGTCTAATAATAAATTAAAAACCAGGAATGAGAGTAAATTACTATGATCAGCGGAGTGATCGAAAAATCAAAATAGATAAAAAGCCATCACCGATCACCGTTGTACTAGTTTATATGCCAACCAGCTCTGCTGATGATGAGATTGAAATAACGTATGATGAGATAAAAGAAGTTGTTCGGACAGTTACGAAAGGGGATAACTTCATTGTCAGGGGGGACTGTTCAAAAATGTTCAAACGTTTGTAGAACTTATGGGACTTAACTACGGGGTCATCAGTGCCTAAGCTTACAAACTACTTATGAACTAGCTAAGACTAAGGACGGCACAAATATCCATGCCCGAGGGGGTATTCGAACCCCCGACCGTAGTGGCCGTGCAGACCGTGACTGGAGCGCCTCAGTCCCCTCGGCCACCGCGTCCGGCAGAGGGGGGGACTAGAACTCGGTTGTAGGAAAAGGAAGGGAAGGAAAAATAGTAGGTGACTATGGTTTGGGGGAAAGAATAAAGATATGGTCATTTGGCAGAATTTTGTGGATAGTGCAATTTACTCATCACAAACACTTGGTTCAAGCATCATGCAAGAAGTTTGCATACGTGGAAGAGACCAAGAGACACCGGAAGGTACCAAATTGACTTTATAATGGTAAGACATACATTTCGAAACTACGTAATAAACTGTAAGATCCAGTGGCAGATATATACTGACCATAACTTACTGGTTAGGAATTCAATACAAACTGACGAAACTGCAAAAAGGTAGAAAAGAGAGGGAATCTGTATAAATTGAAGTAACTAGAGGTTTTTCAGAGTTTCAGAGGGAGCATCAGGCAAGGATTAACCGAACCGAGGGGAGTAGTACAGTAGAAGAAGAATGGGTAGCTTTGAGAGACACAGTAGTGAAAGCAGCAGAGAAAAAATACGTAGAAGGATAAGGCCTAATAGAAAACCTTGGATAACACACTAGATATTGGACTTCATTGATGAAATATGCTATGTCTTCATGGTGTTTGATAGCGTGTGTCACGACGGCATCCTGTACAAATTATTTGTACTGGAGGGGGGGGGGGGTACCTACGTCGCACGTCCGACTCATCGCGTCCTGTCTCCTGACCACAATGTCCGTGCCGACAATGGCAGGACAACAATCAGGCCCATACGTGGGGGAGTACCACAGGGGTCGTTCCTCGGCCCCTTACTCTACTCATTATATACATGGATGTCCCGTAAACCGCGAGGATATCGTTAGCGTCATATGGGGACTATACAGCACTCTACGCGCGCAGTATCAAAATACGCATTCTCAGGCGTCGTCTACAGACGGCATGCGCCGCTCTGGGAGCGTGGGCGCCTCAAGTTCAATGCGGTGAAAAGCCACAACGTCATTAAAACGTGGCGTATAGTTCAAAAGAATTTGCAACCTGTGGAGATCATGGAGGCCCCATTCAATGGCCCTCCACGGCGAAATACCTAGGGGTAAACCCTAGACAGGCACCTTACGTGGGGCTCATGCATACGAGAAATAGGGTGAAGGCGCTCGGCCGTCTTAGGGCGCTTTACCGTCTCCTAAATCCGGAATCAACATTGTCCCCACAATACGGCGTGGCGTTGTATCTAGCACTGATCTGACCAGTGCTAGAATTCACTGCTCGGCTGTTCTATGAACGGTCGCAGCAGTCTGAAAATAGGCTGATTGCAGCTCTGGCCAACCACATACGTAGGAGGGCTACAACAATATGGCCCTACCTCTTCAGGCAGGAAAATTAGGATAGTAATCATGCCCAAAGTTACACAGAGGGAAACAAAAAACGAGAGGAATGAAAAAAAATATCGAAAGCGGATATGTAAAGACAAGCCTCAAGGCTTTAACCTACACGAAAGGCCGGTCATGTGTCTCCGTCCGAAGGGTTGCCGGCTCATAAGACGTGCTGTTGCTACGCAAACAAACCTATTTTTTTAACGTTTGTAGATTTGGAGAAAGCTTTTGATAGTGTTCACTGGAATACATTCTTTCAAATTCTGAAGGTTGTGGGGGTAAAATACAGACAACTAAATGTCATATACAATTTGTGCAAAGATAATAGTTAATAAGAGTCGAAGGACATGAAAGGCACGCAGTGTTTAGAAACGGAGTAAGATAGGGTTGTAGCCTCTCCACAATGTTATTCAATCTGTACATTCAGAAAGGTGTAAATGAAAGCGAGGAGAAATTTGGAGAAGTTCAGGAAGAGGAAATCAAACCTTTGCGGTTTTTCCGGAGACAGTAATTCCGTCGGAGACAGCTGAGGACTGTAAGAGCAATTAAATGGAATGGACAATTTATGGAAAGGACGGTATAAGATGAACATTAACGAGAGTAAAACAAAGGCAATGGAATGTAGTGTAAGAAAATCAGGTGTTGCTGAAGGAATGCGTTTAGGCAGACACAATAAAAGTAATAGATGAGCTTTGATATTTTGGTTTGCAAGAAACTTCTCATGGCCGAAGAATGCAGAATGGCTATCGGAAGAGAAGCATTTCTGAATAAGCGGAATTAGTTGACATCGAAAATTAATTTAAATATTGGGAAGCCCTTTCTCAAAGCATTTTCTGGAGAGTAGCATTGTACGGGAGTGAAATGTGGACGATAAGGAGTTCAGACAAAAAGTTGATAGAAGCATTTGAAATGTGGGTTAAGGGTTCTAGACGTGGAAATTATTGAAAAATCGAGAACAAATTTTTGCTTCCATCTGAAAGACAAATTTCTCCCGTTTCTAAAAAATTTATGGCTTATTTACTTTTAAATAGTTATTATAGTCTTAAACACTCTTTGAACAAATGTGTGGGCACTGGCCACGCTAATGCCTCAGGCAAGGAATATCACCATAAATATTCCGTGCCAGTCACAGTCATGGAAACAATAAAGCAAATACACAGGACCTTGGAGATAAAAAATGACTTATCAAATGTCTACAAGACCGTACTCAAAAACCTAATGAAAGTTACAATAGCTGCGTGTGGCAACGAATACCGAAATCAGTGTTTGTTGGATGGACAGTGCTCAAAATACGTGTGATGGATGCTGTTATGTTTCAATGATGGTATAATTAGCAGGACAAAAGTAATGGACAAATTAGACGTCCAACCAGGAAGTAATATGATAGCTGCTCTGACTGCCATAGATCGTCAACGACTAATTGCAGCTGAAAGAGCTGCGGAAGCCTCCACTGAAGAGTCCGGAATAAGGAAAAGACTCCCGAAAGAGTCTGCAGAGGATAAAGAAGTAGCTGGCCAGCAAGACTATGGCACTGCAATATTCTGGAAGGGGCATACGGTGAGTCAAAAACACTGTGAACATTCTTTCTCATTTTCTAGACACTATATTTTCAGAGAATTAGGTACATATATCTTCATAATGGTTTTAGATATGTTCACCATATTTCTCCCAATTTAAGAATGGGACAGTATTTTTGTATTATGCCTATTTTCTGTTTCCTCAGTTATACTCCAAACTAGAAAACAAGAGGCATAATGTGTTCCTGTGAATGTTGAAAGCAGCCTACCATTGTTTAAATGCTATTAGACTGACGATGCACCAGAAAATGGTTCCTGAATGCGAACGTCTATTTTAAAAACATTTATTAAGCAACATATTGTAATTCTAAAACTATAAAAGATATTTCGATAAATTTCCTGCCGCGTGGGAGTAGCCGAGCGGTCCGGAGCGCTACGTTACCGATCGCGCGGCTTCCCGCGTCGGAGGTTCGAATCCTCCCTCGGACATGAGTGTGTGTGTTGTCCTTAGGTTAGTTTAACATAGTTCAACTAGAATGAAACTTTCACTCTGCAGCGGAGTGTGCGCTGATATGAAAATTCCTGGCAGATTAAAACTGTGTGCCGGAACCGGGACTCGAACCTGGGACCTTTGCCTGTGAAGTTTGGAAAGTAGGAGGCGAGGTACTGGCGGAAGTAAAGTTGTGAGGCGGCATCGTGAGTCGTGTCGGGATAGCTCAGTCGGTAGAGAGCTTGCCCGCGAAAGACAAAGGTCCCAGGTGCGAGTCCCGGTTCCGGCACACAATTTTAATCTGCCAGGAAGTTTCATAGTTCAAGTAGTTTGTAAGTCTAGGGACTGATGTCCAACGTAGTTTGGTCCCATAAGAATTACAAACATTTGAACATTTTTTGTTGTTGATAAATTTCCTATTACAGCTTGAGTTAATGTCATTCAGTGATGGCACAAAATCGTAACTTCCTGTGCAACGTAGATTAAAAGTAATGTGCACCGAAAGCATGGTATGAAAATGCGGCCCGTTCACGTTCAGGTCCCCTTAACTGAATATTGGAATAACTAAATCCCCGAGTGACGTCGATTTTTCAGTCTCCATTTTCACATGGAGAGTCTAATGTTCTTTGGTGCCTCAGTCTATCTTATGTGATGCTGTGGTGACTTCATTTGTTTGGTAATTAGGGACGGGACTTTCTATTTCTACTTTTCTATGTTATCTCTGTAGTTTGTTTCTTTCGGACGGGTAATGTTGACCCTAGCATGCGCCCAAAGCACCGAAGGAAACCTCCCACAAACCTCTGTCAGCAAGGTAATACAAACAGAAGCGTAAGAGGAAAAAGAGGAAGGTAATAAATAGGCATGTAAATAGGGGACGTTCAAAGCGAATTTGTCCTTGTTATCTGTGCTCTGTCCAATTGTTTGTATACGTGAGGTACCAAATTGCTTTGGTCGTCGGTCCCTAGACTGACAAACAATTTTAACTTGTCTAAGGCCATCACCCACTCCCATGAACCACAGACATTGCCGAGGTGGGGTGGCTTGCGTGCCTCAACGATACAGATAGCCGTACCGTAGGTGCAACCACAGCGGAGGGGTATCTGTGGAGAGGCCAGACAAACGTGTGGTTCCTGAAGAGGGGCAGCAGCCTTTTCAGTAGTTACAGGGGCAACAGTCTGGATGATTGACTGAGATGGCCTTGTAACATCAGCTAATGTGGCTTTGCCACACAGCTACTGCGAACGGCTGAAAGCAAGGGGAAACTACAGCCGTTATTTTTCCCGAGGACATGCAGCTCTCCTGTATGAACATATGATGATGGCATCCTCTCGGGTAAAATATTCCGGAGGTAAAATAGTCCCCCATTCGGATCTCCGGGCGGGGACTACTCAGGAGGATGTGATCATCAGGAAAGACAATACTGGCATTCTACGGGTCGGAGCGTGGAATGTTAGATCCCTTAATCGAGTAGGAAAATTTGAAAATTTAAAAAGGGAAATGGATAGGTTGAAGTTAGATATAGTGGGGATTAGTGAAGTTCGGTGGCAGGATGAACAGGATTTCTGGTCAGGTGAGTACAGGATTATAAATACAAAATCAGTTGGGGGTATCACAGGAGTAGGATTGATAATGAATAAGAAAATAGGAATGCGGGTAAACTACTATGACCAGCACAGCGATCGCATTATCATTGTCAAGATAGATACGAAGCCAACACCGACAACAGTAGTACAGGTTTATATGCCAACTAGCTCTGCCGATGATGAGGAGATCGAAGAAATATATGAGGAGCTAAACGAAATTATTCAGACAATTAAGGGAGAGGAAAACTTAATTGTTATGGGAGACTGGAATTCGGTAGTAGGACAAGGAAGGGAAGGGAAGATAGTGGGTGAATATGGTCTGGGCAAAAGGAATGAAAGAGGAAGCCTCCTGGTAGAATTTTGCATGGAACATAATTTAGTTATAACAAACACCTGGTTTAAGAATCACAAAAGAAGGTTGTATACGTGGAAGAGACCAGGAGACACCGGGAGATACCAGATAGATTTTATAATGGTAAGACATAGATTTCGGAACCAGGTTTTGAAGTGTAGGACATACCCAGGGGCAGACATAGACTCTGACCATAACTTGTTGGTTATGAACTGTAGGCTGAAACTGAAGAAACTACAGAAAGGTAGGAAAATAAGGAGATGGGACCTAGATAAATTGAAGGAACCTGAAGTTCTTAAGAATTTCAGAGGGAGCTTCAGGCAACAATTGACAGAAACAGGGGAAAATAAAACAGTTGAGGAGGAATGGGTAAAATTGAGAGATGAAATAGTGAAGGCAGCAGAGGACAAAATAGGTAGGAAGGCAAGACCTACAAAGAATCCTTGGATATCACAGGAGATACTAAATTTAATCGATGAAAGGAGAAAGTATAAAAATGCAGTAAATGAAACAGGCAAAATGGAGTACAGACGACTAAGAAATGAGATTGACAGGAAGTGCAAAATGGCTAAGCAGGAATGGCTACAAGGCAAATGCAAGGATGTAGAAGAATGTATAAATAGGGGAAAAATAGATACAGCCTACAGGAAAATAAAAGAAACATTTGGCGATAAGAAAAACAGCTCTATGAATATCAAGGACACTGATGGAAAACCAGTTCTCAGCAAAGAAGGGAAAGCTGAAAGGTGGAAAGAGTATATAGAGGGGCTCTACAAAGGAAATGAACTTCGAGACACTATTGTAGGAAGGGAAGAGGATGTAGATGATGATGAAATAGGAGATACTATACTGAGAGATGAATTTGACAGAGCACTGAATGATCTAAGTCGAAACAAGGCCCCTGGAGTAGATGATATCCCGTCAGAGCTACTGAAGTCTCTGGGAGAACCAGCCATGACAAAATTGTTTCACATTGTGTGTAAGATGTATGAGACAGGTGAAGTACCCTCAGACTTTAAGAAAAATGTTATAATCCCCATTCCAAAGAAAGCGGGTGCAGACAGGTGTGAAAACTACAGAACCATCAGTTTAATAAGTCATGGTTGCAAAATATTAACACGAATTATATACAGAAGGATGGAAAAGCTGGTAGAAGCCGATCTCGGGGAAGATCAGTTTGGGTTCAGGAGAAATGTAGGAACACGGGAGGCAATACTCACTTTACGGCTTATCCTAGAAGATAGATTAAGAAAAGGCAAACCAACATTTCTAGCTTTTGTAGATTTGGAGAAGGCTTTTGACAATGTTGATTGGAATAAACTCTTTAAAGTTCTGAAGCAAGCAGGAGTAAAATATAGGGAACGTAAGGTTATTTACAACTTGTACAAAAACCAGACAGCGGTTGTCAGAGTTGAAGGGCATGAAAGGGATGCATTGGTTGGAAAGGGAGTAAGGCAGGGTTGTAGCCTTTCCCCAATGTTGTTCAATTTGTACATTGAGCAAGCTATAAAGGAAAGCAAGGAGAAATTTGGAGAAGGAATTAAAGTTCAGGGTGAAGAATTAAAAACATTGCGTTTTGCCGACGACATAGTAATTCTGTCAGATACAGCAAAGGACCTGGAAGAGCAATTGAACGGTATGGACAGTGTGCTGAAAGGTGCATATAAGATGAACATTAACAAGAGTAAAACAAGGGTAATGGAGTGCAGTGTAAGAAAATCAGGTGATGCTGAAGGAATTATATTAGGTAACGAAACAATAAAGGAGGTAGATGAGTTTTGTTACTTGGGCAGTAAAATAACAAATGATGGTCGCAGTACAGATGATATAAAATGCAGAATGGCAATGGGTAGAAAGGCGTTTTTGAAAAAGAGAAATTTGTTAACATCGAATATTGATTTAAGCCTAAGAAAGTCCTTTCTGAAGGCATTTGTATGGAGTGTTGCCTTGTATGGGAGTGAAACATGGACGATAAGCAGTGTGGACAGAAAGAGGATAGAGGCTTTTGAAATGTGGTGCTACAGAAGAATGCTGAAGAGTAGGTGGGTGGATCGCGTAACTAATGAGGAGGTACTGAACCGAATTGGTGAGAAAAGAAATTTCTGGCATACCTTGACTAAAAGAAGGGATCGCTTGGTAGGACACATTCTTAGACATCGGGGAATCGTAAATTTAGCATTGGAGGGAAGTGTGTGGGGTAAAAATCGCAGAGGGAGACCAAGAGACGCATATAGTAAGCAGATTCAAATAGATGTGGGTTGTCGTTCTTATGAGGAGATGAAAAGGCTTGCTCAGGATAGAGTAGGGTGGAGAGCTGCATCAAACCAGTCTCTGGACTGAAGACCACAACAACAACAACAACAAGGCCATCACACGCACCCATGTCCGGGGGAGGGCTGAAACCTCCGACGGGGACGGCCGGAAAGTCCGTGACACGACGCCTTCGTCTGGGCGAGGATTCCCGCACGGATACGATCTATTGAACGTTGGACATTGTTTGGCACCCGACGTGGTCACAGCACAGCAAATCACCACCGGTGTCATAAAAACGCGCGCATTTAATCGTTTTTTGTGGCACACTTAGTGAGAGGTACAACATGAAAGAATGAATTAACGTGCATTGGGAAACGGACGAACGAAGGGATTGATGCAAGGTGAAAGGAGTTGAAAGAAGCAGATGACACGAAAAGGCGAAATTTTGTCCACTTGTTTCTGAAAATACGACACGACGACGATTGCGAGATAAATCACCTTAATGAGGATGTCCACTTAAATAGATTTGTAAACAAGCTAAACTGCCTTATCTGGATGTTGTAAAATCCTCGCATAATTCAAGAAAAGGCAACGCGCACACAACGAGTTACAGTTTGATGCGGCCTTTTGGCGGACGACATCATCGTCACTTATTTTTCTGAAGATGAGGAATCTCTGACAGTTAATGGAATCCGAAACCGTACTATCATTTTGTTCTTGTGGCCTCCTATCAACGGAATGGACATTCAGGAGCCGAGGTTTCACCAGGGTGGCGCCAGTTGCTATGCTACCCGCGGATCAATCCGAGTGCTCTAAGAGCGGTTACCAGATAGCATGATTCGGCAAAATACTTATCAACAATGGTCTCGTTTTTTTTTTCTTAGGGTTTCTCTTAAATCATTGGTACATGCCAATAAACACCGTTCTATCCCTTACCTCAGGAAGGAAATTCGAAGATTCCTCGCCGAATGCATGTGGAAACTTGTCAGACAGTTGCAGCGAATTTCACGGAGAGAGTTATTGCATGCCACCGCCACAAAGGAAGTCTTGTGCTCGACCGTCATTCATCATACCGTACATCAAAAAATGTTATGAGTTCGTTTACGTAGTTTCTTCGTGTGTTATTAAAAAAATAAAGGTAATAATTTGATGTAACGAACCGGCGCACTTTTTTATGACTACTTCTTTCGTTCCACGACAAATCGGCATACTCCTCGTAATGCGTTTTGAGAACTATTAGTACATGTAAATATTGGTACAACTATTTTGAGTTTCTCATTTTCATCTTTTGCAACAAAACAAGCAGGAATCTGTTTGAAAGTTTTGTATACATGCTAACCCAATACATCAGTTCCCATCATTTACTTTTAAATCAGCCTGACACTGAAAACCGAAGGCAAAGTCGGATTTGCTTGTAATCAAAACCATCAGTGTGATATGAACTTCAGTTTCCCGCGACCGATGTATTGCATAAAGCTAGGTCATATCGTTTACTAGCTTCGTTATAACGGGTGATGGTGTCACTAGACTGAACACTTCACAGTAAAACCTATGCAGAGCATTATTCTCATACAGGATACGTCTTCAGAAGTAACACTGGTTGCACGCTTGAACAGGTAAATAACATCCTATTAACTTTCGAAGCGATCGCGAACGGTATTATTGTATGCAGACTGGTTGTCATATTCAAATAGGGCGAAGACTCGTAGACGGCCCTCGGCTTCGTAAAATGACCCGTTAAAGTCAATTAGGTCCGGAGGTCATTTCCAGAGAATACTAGCATAAATATAGTAGTATCCAAGGTAGACGTTAGTTTTAGAGTTTTAGATTTACTGGAAGCAACGATAATAACGTTATACCGATACCTTGTAGTCACATCCCAATAACGGGAATCAAATTAGGCATTTGGGTACTTAATGAGTTTGCTCTCCCCGAATCAATGAAGGATGATCTGTACGCAGCAGAATAGTAGTACGCCAAAGCCTGTACTGTGTGGGCATGGCTCACCGAATGGAGTACGCTCGTTTTATTTACTCACTATACGCCCGTACTATGGTAGTAAAAGAAGGGCATTTGCATGATTTCGCTCTTAAGAGTTCAGAATCCCACATGGATAAAAACGAAACTCCTATGGAATCAGTGAATTCGTGTTTCTTAACACAGAACACAAAAATAATTTTAGATAGAACTATAAATGACAATAGTTTTTTCGTGATCCAATTTTCATGAAGTAAAACCAATACCCATGCAAAGTTGTCTGGTACATGTGGAGATTAGTGTGTTCAAACATATTGTCGACACACGACGGTTTTACAACTTTATTATATTATAAATGAATTGACCTTTTAACCACATATATATCTATCCAAAAGAATGATTGATAGGTTTTGTCTGCTGGAGTTACGGAATGATTACAATAACGAATAATGTTTGTTACAAAATAATCAGAAGTTTGAAAGAATAATAAATGCTCTTCATAAACAAAATACCTAATTAACTCGAAAGAACAAGCGATAATTGTGGATGGCAAAGATACGGTAGTGGTGGAAAAATTACTTCAACTTTCCCCTTGACAAAATGAGAGCAGGTGTCGCAATCTGACAAAAATAATAGATAACACTGCTTGTGAAACTAAATTGCTCTTTGGCACAAGGCGCTTGCAGGGACAGCTGCTGCGGCTGTGAGAAACCGATCGCTTCTGATGATGAAATAGCACCTACATCTGCCGGAGCTGCGAGTACCTAACCACCGACTTGACGCGAAGTTGCAGATACTACGTTGTGTAGGCCCTCTGCGTCCACAACGGCTACTTCGACATCTGGCTTCCAATCCCAGAGTCCTCGGCTGTCCTCTACAGCGAAGCGCAAAGTGAAGTACTTATGCAACCCCTCGTGTCTAATATTACAGCAAAATTCCCAAATCGTCGTCTCCTTTCGAAGATGAAAAGTGAAGCTTTTTCCCTCATCCTTCGATTCTATGTAGTGTACGTTCAAAAATGAAGTGCACCAGTCAGAATATTGTTGCACTTCTCAGTATCAATTAAGTTCGCCCTGGTTACTCAAAAACGCTTCCCTCCAAATAATAATAATGATAATAAACCTGGGAATTTTGTACCAGGCGTTTATTTCCCACTCAGGAAATCACACTAGCGAAACCATCTCCTTCGATCACATTGCGTCTCGCATTCTAAAAAAAAACTTCACGGTCGGATGGGGCCAAAGAGGCGGCCACTTTTCTCCAGTGTCCGACACGCTTGTTACGATGCTATATGATGGCTATCTGTTGGGTGGTCCCACAAAAACGTAGAGGCAGACGACGGGGTCTCCTTTAGGAAAGCAGGCGCAGCACGCATGCCCATAATTTTTTTCCGGGCGTCGTTCCTTTGCTCTGGTCTCATTTCTTTGTGAAACTGGTCTTAGATCTACTCAGTACAAAATTCTTATACCTTTCAGCAGCAGCTAAACTGCTCACTCGGCTGCCACGTATCCGGAAAACCCTGTTGACGTCCTCACCCCACTGGTTCGGTTCTTTTCCCGTAGAGCAAGGGTGCCAGACTTGTACCTGTTGAATTCTGACACTCTTTGAACGTAAACTCCTTTCGCTAATCTATGACTGCTTTCGCCTAAGGAAGGCTTCCAAAAGAGCAAACTAAGGCCTTCATGTAACTAAAACACCCATACCTTAACCAATGTCAATATGTTAGTGAATATGTTTCACGATCATTGGTGCCTTATTAGCATGTGGCATCTCAAAAGTGAAAGAAAAGGAATGCCAGATACTTCGTACATTTCAAGAGTGGCCTATGGGGGTTTGGCTTCGTGTAGGAAGTGTACACGATTAGCCAAAGCGATTGAAGTACATGTTCGCGTTAAGTAGGAAATCCAGGTTTATTTTATTTATCATATGGGTACACCACAAAAATTGTGCGCTGGCATTTTTGCTAGGAGCTCTAGATGATTATCTGGTTGCCAGTATTTTGTAGCTCTTTTAGCCTTGTCCAGATGATTCAAGCAGATTAATTAGTCGTTAAACGTATGTAAAGGAGCAACAGTTCGAGTCCTAGTCCATTAGCTTTTTATATGTCAGTAATAGCTGGTTTATTTATACTTTATACAGCTGCCACTGGCGAATAAATTAAATATCATACCTGTGGATTGGGAGCAATGTCGGTTCCTTTAGACACGGACAATAATTTTTCAATAGTATTGAGCTTACACATAAAGAAGATACTGGGCTGTTCTCCACGATGTCTCACATAGGTGATATTGGTGGTGATAATCCATTCATCGAATGGGAAAATGATTTGATATACGTTTGATGGTATTAGATAGTATGTGGCGAGCTTCATTATCATTTTGTCTGATACCTCGAGAAGTGAAGAACAGTATGGACTAACACTGAGAATCCTCTCTTTTCCTTTCTTATGGTCTCATTCATAAGAACACAAATCGAATCGCCTTGCAGGTAAACTGTTTAAAAGAAACCAACTTCATCTCAGCGATGTCCTGGAAAATAAGGTTCTTGTATTTTTCAGAAGTCTCTCTACTTGAGTACAGAACTGGCGCCATCGCTGGAAGATACACTGACATATTCCTGACGCAGTAAGAAAGATAACAGTTCATTTCATGCACTATAATGTGAAATATAAATGACACGTTTGAAGCAGAATCGCTAGCAGTGTGGCAATTATGGTCTGTCACGCGGATGGGAAAACTTTGCCGAATATGGTTGTTCAACATAATTCTGCACCACCTTTGTCCTGCGGAATGTTTCCGTGCCATATAGTTAGATTACTCTGTGGTGGTATGTAATAGATAAAGGTAAAATCCAACATCGAAATGCAGACGTAAGTGCGCTGCAAGTCTGTTACTTTGTATTCTCGCCGTTGGGGTGCCATTTTCATGACATAGGAATAATTCTTGTGACACCACATCAAATTCTATCCAGATCATGAAAATAATGTAAATTGAGAAAAATTACATTGAGCACCTATTTAACATGAACTTACAGTACGGTATAACAAATTAATTTAGAGTTCGTCTCGATAATTACAGTATATTGTCTGCAAATACTCATATTACATTAAGTAGATCGATCTACGAAGGCTGGAAATTAAACAGCGGTAACACTGCTTGAAGGCACTATGCTATGAAATCTACTATTGTAGCTGATAGCACACGTTGTTGTTCGACAGGCAGTTGAGTGCTCAATTCGCACCATCAAAAGAACAGGCTATGATAACGGTATACTACGCCTTCCACATCGCTGACAACGGGTCCTACACAATGCTGGTGACAATAATAGTTGCAAACATGTAAGGCTTATGTGTCGTTTGTAAATAAGTAGTTACCACTATTTAAGTTCCAACCCTCCTATTATGTAATGAATGTATATCTCTTAACCAGGTACCGTTACCGGCATTGAATTTAACAGATGGATATTTTTAATAACTAAGGATGAAATATCTTTATTTCTGAACTGGCATGTGTAACGTAATATATGACTACAAAGGGACTGATAACCTAGCTGTTTAGTCCCCTCAAAACAATCAACAACAACAACATGACTACAATGTAATTGAAGTAAAATGCATTGCCAGCCGCGGTGGCCGAGTGGTCTGCTGCGTGTCAGTCACGGTCTGCACGGCCGCTGCGGGCGGGGGTTCGAATCCCCCCTCGGGCATGGATGTTTGTGCCGTCTTTAGTATAAGCTAGTTCATAAGTAGTTTGTGGGTTTAGGAACTGATGACCCCGCAGTTAAGTCCTTTAAGATTTACAAACATTTGAACATTTGACATTAAATAGGCATGTACATATACTTTTAATGAGGAGGTGTTTTCCGTGATGCGATATGTTAACTTTCACATGCATTTCAACATATTTTTGATGATAAAATTGATTGCTGGGTTGCCTGAAACGAGCTTAATGTACGTATTTTTTGTGAAATTCTGTGCTTTGTCTGTACCGCGTAAGATTATTCTTTTTAGTCTGAATGCGAAATATTGAAACATTTCAACTGTTTCGGGGTGTTGAAATAAATTCAACTGCGAAGTTCAAAATTTGTGCTGGTCTGGAATTCGAACCCGGATTTCCCGCTTTGGGCCAGCGGTCGCCTTAAATAATTAGGCTATCCAGGCACGCTTACCTTCCAATCCAATTTCTAAACTTCTAGTCCCTTGCCCATTGATTGCGCTTGCCATGTCTGAAATAACAATAATTGTAAAATATGTGACCAAAGGCAACTGAAAGTTTCAATTGGAACACATTCACACGCTTGATCTCTTGCGGGAATCCAGTATAGGTCTTCGGTTGGAAGCGTGTCTGGATAGCCTAATGGGTTAAGGCGACCGCTGGCCTACAGCGGGAAATCCGGGTTCGAATCCCGGTCCAGCACACATATTCAACTTCGTCGTTGAATTTATTTCAATTCCCCGACACGGTCGAAATGTTTCAATATTTCGAATTCGTAAAATTCGAGATTGCTGACAATAGGTTTGCAAAATTATAGCCGCATACACAAATGAAACCCTAAATAAAAGCAGATTTTTGACGATCGAATCGTATTAGTTTAGACGTGAACTTGACAGTGAAATGTTTGTCGAAGTAAATATTTTTAAATAATAACGTTGATTAATGTTCATAACCATAATATTAAGGTTACATCTGCGCTGTGACATAACAGTGCATTGACGTAGGAATAATAGTATTCTCTGTCAATTTTTTTCCTTTTTTATGTCATCCCCACCTCATAATACAGGCGGCAGTAGGCTAGCAGCGGTTGCAGTTATTCAGTCAAAGGAAGTTAAAAATTGTAGTTAAAAATTAATATCTTCACACATACAAAGGTCAGTTGTATAATTTAAAATAAAATAAATTTAGTGCTGAGATAGGGACTCAAGTAACTGAAGCGATGAATTTATGTATACTGGCAGTTTCAAGATTTTCATGACATATGGACTTCGGTGATTGTGTACAGGATGACAGTTCGTGGGTAGATGTTTGGTGAAGGTATATGAAAAGGTGACAAGGGAGGAAATCCTGAAAAAACTAAATAAAATGGGTGAGGGCAATTGTGGGGATAGGAGCCCTGACAATTTAAGTTCCTTGCCAGTTTTGCCACATCGGTAGTATCGACCGTGTCCTAACATCTAGCCTTATAGATGCTATTGAATTAATTGCCGCACTACACTAACAAATGCCTTTCTTTGAGGAAGTAAGCAGTTACCATATTATTAATATGTGAACAGGAAAATCGAAGTACAGATTTTTAATTTCAGTTATACGAGGACGCCTAAGAAATTTATATAATTTGTAGGTACTCTGTTGTAGATGTGCCCAAAATAAGAAAGATGTTTGTACGTAACCGCCAGCGATTCCGGCTAGATCACCGAAGTTAAGCATCAGATTTGGCTGTTGGCAAGCGGGAATGCACTCAGCCCATGTGAGGCTCACTGAGGAGCTGCTCGAGTTAGACGTAGCGGCTCCGGCCAAGAAAACCAAACACATCGGTCGGTAGTGTGGGGCGCATACCACGGCCCCTCCAGACCGCATTCGCTGATGCCTTTGGGTGGAGGATAACCTGTTAGGTCTTCCGAGGCCTGTAGGACAAATGTTCAAATGTTTGTGTAGTCTATGGGACTTGACTACGGGGTCATCAGTCCCTAAACTTACAAACTACTTATGAACTACTTACGAACTAGGACGGCACAAATATCCATGCCCGAGGGGGGATTCGAACCCCCGACCGTAGTGGCCGTGCTGACCGTGACTGGAGCGCCTCAGTCCCCTCGTCCACCGCGGCCGGCGCCTGTAGGACAGAATTGTTGTATATTGTTGTGTAGTCATAAGAACGGGAAAAGGGAGTGTATTGTTTCATATCTATAAATCTTATGTTATCTTCTGTAACTGTCATTCAAGTTTCCAATAATAGTATTAAGTGAATATGAAAAACTGTGGTGCTATCAATTTCTGACCGGTGAAAATACCGTAGAAAATACACACTAAAGTAACAACGTTTCGTCGGATGGTATTATATGGACGTTCATGTTTACATAGTACATTTGGATAGAAATGTCACAAATGTCAGCAGTAAAACACAAGCAATCGGTGGAACGAAACCATTAACGTTGTTCATCACTGTCGTTATTTCGCTTCCTTTTCTGTAACAGTTACAATATACTTTAGAGCTGAGGTCTCCAATTTACTAAGCCACCAGTGCCAGGTTTCAAATTCCGAATCGCAGTGCGGGCCGGATAGCATATTTGGCGATTACTGAAGAATGCGATACTAAAGCCTACGTTACGTCACTGATAAGGCGGTAACCCCAATTTAACCAGTGTACAGTTTGTGTTATAAAATGTAATGATACATTTGTAATAAAAGAAAATCATTCCTCACTTTCACTGAGTTCCATTCATTTAATTGAATGGGCCATGGCGGTGTGGCCGAGCGCACTGAGGCGCTATGCTCCGATGCGCGAGGCCGTTACCCGTCGGGGGTTCGGATCCTCCCTTCGGCATGGACGTTTGTGCTGTCTTTAGTATAAGTTAGTTTATAAATAGTTTTGTTCCAAACACAGTCAATGTTTTAACATTTCGAATTTGTGCTCACGTGCATTGTCTTTAAACGCATCAAACTGCACCAAGGTTTGTTTCATAATGACGATGGATATTAAAGTCCTTCAGCACAGCTATACGTTCATTGCAGATTATGTACACGACTTTGTTGCTTTTCTCTATTACGAAATATTTCACGCAATTCATAAGCTTACGCTAGGCTTCGACTTTTCTCTTTTTTGTTTCAACCGACATACTGCACAGTGTACACTTATTCGGCACAAAAATCGTACAAAGAAAATAGTATATACCAATGGACACCTTACAACGAACGAACGAAACAAACAAGACGAAATCAATAAAGCACAATATAACCAGGGGCATACTTGAAGTTGGTGCGCGGGCCGTATGAAAGCGCTCCGCGGGCTGGATCCGGCCCGGGGGCTGTATTTTGGAGACCCCTGCTTTAAAGTAATTTCCTAATTTTTACTTGCTCAGTTTGAACAGCTGCTACTAATGAAAGATAGAATGGAAAAGGACAAAAGAGGAGGAGGACATACAGAGATTGGAGAGGATAAGATGGAAGATAGGAGAAGGGAAGGAGTAAATGGGCTGAGACGTGGGATGAATATAGTGGGAACGAGGAGGAAGATGAGGAGGATAAGAAGGTGGTTGGAGAGAGAGGAGGACCTAGGCAGAGAGGGTATGGATAGATATAATGTAAAAAACGATTGGTTTTCGGCAGGGCAATTGTATTTCGCATGCTGCAGTGTCGGTAAACCGTTTGATCTTTACCACGTGGTAGTGACGTAGCCAAGATATTGTCAAAGAGAAATTTAAAGAGAAATTTACAAAGGCTCATGTTTTCATTTATTCTAAAAACAAATTGAACATCTTTATATTTTATGTACATAGTTTGCTTTTCCACCCCCATGAACCACAGACATTGCCGAGGTGGGGTGGCTTGCGTGCCTCAACGATACAGATAGCCGTACCGTAGGTACAACCACAGCGGAGGGGTATCTGTGGAGAGGCCAGACAAACGTGTGGTTCCTGAAGAGGGGCAGCAGCCTTTTCAGTAGTTACAGGGGCAACAGTCTGGATGATTGACTGAGCTGGCCTTGTAACATTAGCTCATGTGGCTTTGCCACACAGCTACTGCGAACGGCTGACAGCAAGGGGAAACTACAGCCGTTACTTTTCCCGAGGACATGCAGCTCTACTGTATGAACATATGATGATGGCATCCTCTCGGGTAAAATATTCCGGAGGTAAAATAGTCCCCCATTCGGATCTCCAGACGGGGACTACTCAGGAGTATGTTGTCATCAGGAAAGACAATACTGGCATTCTACGGATCGGAGCGTGGAATGTTAGATCCCTTAATCGGGTAGGAAAATTAGAAAATTTAAAAAGGGAAATGGATAGCTTGAGGTTAGATATAGTGGGGATTAGTGAAGTTCGGTGGCAGGATGAACAGGATTTCTGGTCAGGTGAGTACAGGATTATAAATACAAAATCAGTTGGGGGTATCACAGGAGTAGGACTGATAATGAATAAGAAAATAGGAATGCGGGTAAATTACTATGAGCAGCACAGTGATCGCATTATCATTGTCAAGATAGATACGAAGCCAACACCGACAACAGTAGTACAGGTTTATATGCCAACTAGCTCTGCTGAGGATGAGGAGATCGAAGAAATATATGAGGAGCTAAAGGAAATTATTCAGACAGTTAAGGGAGAGGAAAACTTAATTGTGATGGGAGACTGGAATTCGGTTGTAGGAAAAGGAAGAGAAGGAAAAATAGTAGGTGAATATGGACTGGGCAGGAGGAATGAAAGAGGAAGTCGCCTGGTAGAACTGTGCACGGAACATGATTTAATCGTAACAAACACCTGGTTTAAGAATCACAAAAGAAGGTTGTATACATGGAAGAGACCAGGAGACACCGGAAGGTATCAGATAGATTTTATAATGGTAAGACATAGATTCCGGAACCAGGTTATAAACTGCAAGACGTACCCAGGGGCAGATATAGACTCTGACCATAACTTGTTAGTCATGAACTGTAGGCTGAAACTGAAAAATTGCAGAAACGTAGGAAAATACAGAGATGGGACTTAGATGAATTGAAGGAAAGTGAAGTTCTGGAGAATTTCAGAGGGAGATTTAGGCAACAATTGACAGAAACAGGGGGAAATAAAACAATAGAAGAGGAATGGGTAGCACTGAGAGATGAAATAGTGAAGGCAGCAGAGGACAAAATAGGTAGAAAGGCAAGACCTACAAAAAATCCTTGGATATCACAGGAAATACTAGATTTAATCGATGAAAGGAGAAAATATAAAAATGCAGTAAATGAAACAGGCAAAATGGAGTACAGACGATTAAAAAATGAGATTGACAGGAAGTGAAAAATGGCTAAGCAGGAGTGGCTAGAAGCCAAATGCAAATCTGTAGAAGAATGTATAAGAAGGGGAAAAGTAGATACCGCCTACAGGAAAATAAAAGAGACATTTGGGGACAAGAAAAGCAACTCTACGAATATCAAGAACTCAGATGGGAAGCCGGTTCTCAGCAAAGAAGGGAAAGCTGAAAGGTGGAAAGAGTACATAGAGCAGCTCTACAAAGGAAATGAACTTACAGACAATGTGGTAGGAAGGGAAGATGACGTAGATCAAGATGAAATAGGAGATGCTATACTGAGAGATGAATTTGACAGAGCCTTAAAAGACCTAGGTCGGAACAAGGCCCCAGGAGTAGATGACATACCCTCAGAGCTACTAAAGTCTCTTGGAGAGCCAGCCACGACAAGACTATTTGAACTGGTGTGTAGGATTTATGAGACAGGCGAAATACCCTCAGACTTTAAGAAAAATGTAATAATCCCCATTCCAAAGAAATCAGGCGCAGACAGGTGTGAACATTACAGAACCATTAGTTTGATAAGTCATGGTTGCAAAATTTTAACACGAATTATCTACAGGAGAATGGAAAAGCTGGTAGAAGCTGACCTTGGGGAAGATCAGTTTGGATTCAGGAGGAACGTAGGAACCAGGGAGGCAATACTCACTTTACGTCTTATCTTAGAAGATAGATTAAGGAAAGGCAAACCTACATTTTTAGCTTTTGTAGATTTGGAGAAAGCATTTGACAATGTTGACTGGAATACACTCTTTCAAATTCTGAAGTCAGCAGGGGTAAAATATAGGGAAAGGAGAGTTATTTATAACTTGTACAAAAGCCAGACCGCAGTTATTAGACTCGAAGGGCATGAAAGGGAAGCATCAGTTGGGAAGGGAGTAAGACAGGGTTGTAGCCTTTCTCCGATGTTATTCAATTTGTACATCGAGCAGGCGGTGAAGGAAAGCAAGGAAAAATTTGGAATAGGAATTAAAGTTCAGGGGGAAGAAATAAAAACATTGCGTTTTGCTGATGACATTGTAATTCTGTCAGAGACAGCAAAGGACCTGGAAGAGCAGTTGAATGGAATGGACAGTGTGTTGAAGAGAGCGTATAAAATGAACATTAACAAGAGCAAAACAAAAATAATGGAATGCGGTCTTAGAAAATCGGGCGATGCTGAAGGAATTAGATTAGGTAACGAAACAATGAAGGTGGTAGATGAGTTTTGTTACTTGGGTAGTAAAATAACAAATTATGGTCGCAGTACAGAGGATATAAAATGCAGAATGGCAATGGGAAGAAAAGCATTTTTGAAAAAGAGAAATTTGCTAACATCGAACATTAATTTAAGTGTAAGGAAGTCTTTTCTGAAGGCATTTGTGTGGAGTGTTGCCTTGTACGGGAGTGAAACATGGACGATAAGCAGTGCGGACAGGAAGAGAATAGAGGCTTTTGAAATGTGCTACAGAAGAATGCTGAAGATTAGGTGGGTAGATCGCATAACCAATGAAGAAGTACTGAACAGAATTGGTGAGAAAAGGAATTTTTGGCATATCCTGACTAAAAGAAGGGATCGATTGGTAGGACACATTCTTAGACATCGAGGAATCGTAAATTTAGCATTGGAGGTGCTATATCGATAGCTGAGATAGGTTGGCAACATCACCTTCGCGGGCCGCCACAGAGAGCGCCCCGCGAAGCCACGGCCGATGGGGGCGTCGCCAGCGTCTTGCTTGGCAGTTAAAGACACCACGACAGAAGACGCGAAG
Source organism: Locusta migratoria (assembly GCA_026315105.1). NCBI lineage: Eukaryota > Metazoa > Arthropoda > Insecta > Orthoptera > Acrididae > Locusta > Locusta migratoria. Next base: position 227,493,998 of record CM048749.1, on the reverse strand, counting down.
ACCAGAAGACCTTCGGACGCCGACCAGCACTCCTCGGAATACATCGCGTGTTTCTAACTAGGATAGCTGCTGTACTTGTTTGTATTTATGTATCGCACTAATTCTAAAATACACTTCTGACTAATGGTTCTATGTCTATAGAAATTCTTCAGAGTTCCCGATTGTGGCCTACAACCTGGACCCACCTTTCTGTGTGATCGCTAAGGACACAACAGGAGGGAATTGTGTGGGGTAAAAATCGCAGAGGGAGACCAAGAGACGCGTATAGTAAGCAGATTCAAGTGGATGTGGGTTGCCGTTCTTATGAGGAGATGAAAAGGCTTGCTCAGGATAGAGTAGGGTGGAGAGCTGCATCAAACCAGTCTCCGGACTGAAGACCATAACAACAACAACAGTTTGCTTTTGTTAGACCTTCTTAAAAATACTATAGTATTTTATATACAAAATTGTGGAAAACAATTCTTAAAAACGTTTTCAATATAAGTCAGCAGAACCTTCAGCTGTTATTCCAAAAGAACTCAGATTATTAGAATGAGAAGTGTTTCTTTGGATTTGGACAATGAGAACGATACGATTGCATGTCATCAAGCTCGCTGCCTGTCAGCCACGACTATAGCTTGATGTTTCGCAAAATTTGCATCAGCATAAATACCTTGCATATTGATTTAGGGGGCGTAAGTCTGTTGTTGTTATGGTCTTCAGTCCGGAGACTGGTTTGATGCAGCTCTCCACAATACCCTATCCTGAGCAACCCTTTTCATCTCCTCATAAGAACGACAACCCACATCCACTTGAATCTGTTTACTATACGCGTCTCTTGGCCTCCCTCTGCGATTTTTACCCCACACACTTCCCTCCAATGCTAAATTTACGATTCCTCGATGTCTAAGAACGTGTCCTACCAATCGATCCCTTCTTTTAGTCAGGATATGCCAAAAATTCCTTTTCTCACCAATTCTGATCAGTACCTCTTCATTGGTTATGCGATCTACCCACCTAATCTTCAGCATTCTTCTGTAGCACCACATTTCAAAAGCCTCTATCCTCTTCCTGTCCGCACAGCTTATCGTCCATGTTTCACTCCCATACAAGGCAACACTCCACACAAATGCCTTCAGAAAAGACTTCCTTACACTTAAATTAATATTCGATGTTAGCAAATTTCTCTTTTTCAAAAATGCTTTTCTTCCCATTACCATTCTGCATTTTATATCCTCTGTACTGCGACCATCATTTGTTATTTTACTGCCCAAGTAACAAAACTCATCTACCTCCTTTATTGCTTCGTTACCTAATCTAAATCCTTCAGCTTCGCCCGATTTTGTTAGACTGCACTCCATTACCCTAGTTTTGTTCTTGTTAATGTTCATCTTATAAGCACCTTTCAGCACACTGTCCATTCTGTTCAATTGCTCTTCCAGGTCCTTTGCTGTGTCTGACAGAATTACTATGTCGTCGGCAAAACGCAATGTTTTTAATTCTTCCCCCTGAACTTTAATTCCTTCACCAAATTTCTCCTTGCTTTCCTTTATAGCTTGCTCAATGTACAAATTGAACAACATTGGAGAAAGGCTACAACCCTGTCTTACTCCCTTCCCAACTGACGTTTCCCTTTCATGCCCTTCGAGTCTAATAACCGCGGTCTGGCTTTTGTACAAGTTGTAAATAACTCTCCTTTCCCTGTATTTTACCCCTGCTGACTTCAGAATTAGAAAGAGTGTATTCCAGTCAATATTGTCAAAAGCTTTCTCCAAATCTACAAAAGCTAAAAATGTAGGATTGCCTTTCCTTAATCTATCTTCTAAGATAAGACGTAAAGTGAGTATTGCCTCCCTGGTTCCTACGTTCCTCCTGAATCCAAACTGATCTTCCCCAAGGTCAGCTTCTACCAGCTTTTCCATTCTCCTGTAGATAATTCGTGTTAAAATTTTGCAACCATGACTTATCAAACTAATGGTTCTGTAATGTTCACACCTGTCTGCGCCTGATTTCTTTGGAATGGGGATTATTACATTTTTCTTAAAGTCTGAGGGTATTTCGCCTGTCTCATAAATCCTACACACCAGTTCAAATAGTCTTGTCGTGGCTGGCTCTCCAAGAGACTTTAGTAGCTCTGAGGGTATGTCATCTACTCCTGGGGCCTTGTTCCGACCTAGGTCTTTCAAGGCTCTGTCAAATTCATCTCTCAGTATAGCATCTCCTATTTCATCTTGATCTACGTCATCTTCCCTTCCTACCACATTGTCTGTAAGTTCATTTCCTTTGTAGAGCTGCTCTATGTACTCTTTCCACCTTTCAGCTTTCCCTTCTTTGCTGAGAACTGGTTTCCCATCTGAGTTCTTGATATTCGTAGGGTTGCTTTTCTTGTCCCCAAATGTCTCTTTTATTTTCCTGTAGGCGGTATCTACTTTTCCCCTTCTTATAGATTCTTCTACAGATTTGCATTTGGCTTCTAGCCACTCCTGCTTAGCCATTTTGCACTTCCTGTCAATCTTAGTCGTCTGTACTCCATTTTGCCTGTTTCATTTACTGCATTTTTATATTTTCCCCTTTCATCAATTAAATTTAGTATTTCCTGTGATATCCAAGGATTTTTTTGTAAGTCTTGCCTTTCTTCCTATTTTGTCCTCTGCTGCCTTCACTATTTCATTTCTCAATGCTACCCATTCCTCTTCTACTGTTTTACTTCCCCCTGTTTCTATCAATTGATGCCTAAATCTCCCTCTGAATTTCTCCAGAACTTCACGTTCATTCAATTTATCTAAGTCCCATCTCCTTATTTTCCTACCTTTCTGCAGTTTTTGCAGTTTCAGCCTACAGTTCATGACTAACAAGTTATGGTCAGAGTCTATATCTGCCCCTGGGTATGTCTTACGGTTTATCACCTGGTTCCGGAATCTATCTTTTACCATTATAAAATTTATCTGATACCTTCCGGTGTCTCCTGGTCTCTTCCACGTATACAACCTTCTTTTGTGATTCTTAAACCAGGTGTTTGTTACGATTAAATTATATTCCGTGCAAAATTCTACCAGGCGACTTCCTCTTTCATTCCTTCTGCCCAGTCCATATTCACCTACTACTTTTCCTTCTCTTTCTTTTCCTACTACCGAATTCCAGTCTCCCATCACAATTAAGATTTCCTCTCCCTTAACTGTCTGAATAATTTCCTTTAGCTTCTCATATATTTCTTCGATCTCCTCATCGTTGGCGGAGCTAGTTGGCATATAAACCTGTACTACTGTGCTCGGCGTTGGCTTCGTATCTATCTTGACAATGATAATGCGATCACTGTGCTGCTCATAGTAGTTTACCCGCATTCCTATCTTCTTATTCATTATCAGTCCTACTCCTGTGATACCCCCAACTGATTTTGTATTCATAATACGGTACTCACCTGACCAGAAATCCTGTTCATCCTGCCACCGAACTTCACTAATCCCCACTATATCTAACCTCAACCTATCCATTTCCCTTTTTAAATTTTCTAATTTTCCTACCCGATTAAGGGATCTAACATTCCACATTCCGATCCGTAGAATGCCAGTATTGTCTTTCCTGATTACAACATCCTCCTGAGTAGTCCCCGCCCGGAGATCCGAATGGGGGACTATTTTACCTACGGAATATTTTACCCGAGAGGATGCCATCATCATATGTTCATACAGTAGAGCTGCATGTCCTCGGGAAAAGTAACGGCTGTAGTTTCCCCTTGCTTTCAGCCGTTCGCAGTAACTACATGGCAAAGCCACATTAGCTGATGTTACAAGGCCAACTCAGTCAATCATCCAGACTGTTGCCCCTGTAACTACTGAAAAGGCTGCTGCCCCTCTTCAGGAACCACACGTTTGTCTGGCCTCTTCACAGATACCCCTCCGCTGTGGTTGTACCTACGGTACGGCTATCTGTATCGTTGAGGCACGCAAGCCACCCCACCTCGGCAATGTCTGTGGTTCATGGGGCCGTAAGTCTATAATCGGTTAATGGCCATTTATTTTATTTCCAAGATTATTGGTTCTTTTACTCTTGTTGTCATTACTCTAGATAAAATATTACCCTCAAAGCTAACTTTAAAATGTATTACTCTTACTGAGTGCGCTGCCTTATGATATACTGGAATATTGGCACGCCAAATAACTACTCCAATGGTAACATTAAACTGCTGTAAATAGATAAATAAGCTATTATAGTAGTACGTATTTTAATTTACCATAACGCTAGTGGACGAATGAAAGTCGTTTTTTCTCTTTTTTCTGGTTATGAAGTTATCCATAATTGGAATTTTAACAGCACAATAGAAATAAACGGCAGCAGTTACATTACATTCCACTGCAAGTAACAACTGCAGTGCTTAACATAGCAATAATGGAGTAAGGTCAACAATGGACAATGGCTAAAGGAGGACTGGGCAATAGCCGATGCTATTATAGCTGTATCTATGATTAAAATCTATAGGGTAAGGTGGTACAATTTCGATCATTTCGGAGAAATGTTGTTCTTACTGGAAATATGTTGAGAAAAGAAATAATTTTAACTATGGCACTTGTTCTTGGATGTTTAACGAATATGTAACACAAATATTAGACCATTAGAAAGGTTATTGTACACACACACAAAAAAGTTACAGAACTGTGAAAAATCGATCGAAAATGTACCACACTAGGTACAATTATTATCACTTCCTCGTGAAATTTTTATTACTGGCTTCTTGCACATAAAAAGCACTTGTTCCCTCGTGCACCAACGCATACTACGTAGTACCAAACATTGCAATAACATAAAATTTGCAAGCGCCTGGAAACTAGAAAATTTGTAAGAGCGCGTTCGACGACGTTGCTGCACGTGTCTCTTAATAGAAAAAAAATTATATCTCCGTTGCGGAAAGTGGTGTATTCTTGGAAAAGACTGGAGGAGCTGTAGAAACCTGCTGCACTACAACGCCACACAAAGTTAAGTGCTACCAACAATACGAGACTGACAAATTTTGTTGATCGGAATTGTACCTATATGGAATTTGTTCCACCTTACCCTAGATGGCTTTGTTGACAGTCGATACTGCTTATCTCTTTTTCGTCGTATGACTGATTATAAGAATATCGTTCAGTTTCACTACACGGCAGCTAGGCCGTGTCTTATTTCATTTAGTCCCTTCCGAGGTTAGAGTCCTCAATCGACGATGGGTGTGTGTTTGTGTGTTTTCCTTAGTATAACTTGGAGTAGTATTTTATCGTTTAGGTGATAGGGAGGGTCCGGATCCCCAACTCCCCCCCCCCCCCCCCTGCTTTGGCTACGTCCTTGGACGTGGCGACACTAACGTTAAGCATTACACCGATATACTTGACGTATTTTCTCGGTGCGTCTATGTTTTGTAAGAATTCTTTAATTTAGTTTGTCATTCAGCCAGAGTGGGCGGGTTTAGTTACTGGCCACAGCACGTGGTTTGTGTTTGGCTGCCGGGCAGCCTTGGCCGACTGCTAGGGGAGGCGCGCGCCGCCAGAGCTTGTGCGCGCCGCCGCAGCGCGGCAGCACCGCCGGCGAAGGCTGCGGCGTCGGCGGCCGCTGCGTCACCCGGGGCAGCGGCGAGCGTCGCATTGCAGCGCCCGGCGCCCCGCCGCTGCGACGCCGCCACGCCCCCCCCCTCCCCCTCCACTGCCGCTGCCGCTGCCGCGCATGGGCCGCTGGCGAAATTGCGCGCGCCCGTACGCCGCCGCGCCGCGTGACAATTACTTCGTGCCAACAATACGCTCGCCAGGCTCCGGAGTTCCAAATTCTGGTGCACGCATTACAATCTGGAAAACTGTTTCGCTCATCTCCTTCAAAATGCAAGCATAAACAAAAATATTAATCCGTAGGCGCAAGTACCGATAACCGAAATAGCTACGTGGTCCGTACCTATCTTAGAAATAAAGATCGCTCCTAATTGCAATTCTTCTTTCGTCTCATTCTGTGTCATAGTTCCGTATGTAATGAATCCGATATATGCATAGTAATTGAATGGGGAAAATTAAATGGAAAAACTTATGGAATCCGACATCGGGGAAGATCAGTTTAGATTTAGGAGAAATGTAGAAACACGGGAGGCAATACTCACATTACGAATTAGAAGAAAGGCTAATGAAAGTCAAACATACATTCTTAGCATTTGTTGATTTGGAGAAAGCTTTTGACAATGTCGACTGGAATACATTATTCCAAATTTAGAAGGTATCAGGGATAAAATATAGGGAGCGAAGAGTTATAATCAACCTATACAAAAACCAGACAGTGGTTATTAGAGTCGAAGGGCAAGAAAGGGACGCAGAGGTGGGAAGGGAGTAACACAGGGTTGTAGCCTTTCCCCAATATTGTTCAATCTGTACATTGAACAGGCAGTGAAGGAATGGAAGGAGATATTTGAAGAGAGGAATTAAAGTTCAGGGAGAAGAAATAAAAACGTTGCGGTTTGTCGATGACATAGTAATTCTGTCAGAGACTGCAAAAGATCTGGAAGAGCAATTGAATGGAATGGACAGTGTTTTGAAAGGAAGATATAAGATGAACATTAACAAGAGTAAAAAAAAGGTAATAGAATGAAATGTCAGAAAATCAGGCGATGCTGAAGGAATTAGATTAGGTAATGGGACAATAAAAGTGGTAGATGAATTTTGTTATTTGGGTAGCAAGATAACTTCTGATGGCTGAAGTAAAGAAGATATAAAATGCAGAATGGCTTTGGGAAGAAAAGCGTTTCTAAAGAAGCGAACTTGTTAACATCCCATATTAATTTAAATGTTAGGAAGTCCTTTCTGAAAGCATTTGTCTGGAGTGTAGCATTGTATAGAAGTGAAACGTGGACGATAAGGGGTTCAGATAAAAAGATGATAGAAGCTTTTGAAATGTGGTGCTACAGACGAATGATGAAAATTAGATGGGTAGATCACGTAACTAATGAGGAGGTGCTTAACCGAATCAGGGAGAAAAGGAGTTTCTCGCATACCCTGACTAAGAGAAGAGATAGATTGGTTGGACACATTCTGAGACATCAAGGAATTGTCAACTTACATTAGAAGGAAGCGTGTGGGTTAACAATCGTAGAAGGAGACCGAGGGACGAATACTGCAAGCAGATTCAATAGGATATAGGTCACCGAACGTATTCTCAGATGAAGATACTTGCACAGGACAGGGTAGCTTGGAGAGCTGCATCAAACCCGTCTGCGGACTGAAGACCACAACAACAACAGTTGAATGGGTCATTATGTTCGTATTATAATTTTTCACATTAAATCCAGTACACGATAGAAACCTTTATTTGCTACAAATATGAAGAGCACAAGGCAAAAATGATGATAGTCACATTTTAGTAACTTTTCAGGACGACGAATTTTCTGCTCCAGTCTGTCGTATATCAGAAACTTTCACCGTTTAATTATCACAAAAACATTTTTATTCTTCTATATCTATTTGTTTAGGTAATAAATGTAATACAATAAACACATTTTCAATTTTAAGGTACTTTATTAAGAACTTAAATAAATACACAAAAAACATGGTTAAAGTGATGGTAGTCATAACAAACTTTGTAAAAACGATGAAAGTCCACTATCTTTCTGTGCTTCTTCAGTGGATCTTGTAACCTTTAAACAGATTCTGTTTACTGTTTATTTTATAAGTCTTATAATATTCTATATTTTAACACATCAGTCCCAAAAAATGTTCAAATGTTTGTAAAGCTTATGGGACTTAACCACGGGGTTATCAGTCCCTATAAACTTACCAACTACTTAACAACAACCTTATACTAAGGACGGCACAAATATCCATGCCCGAGGGGGCATTCGAACCCCCGACCGTAGTGGCCGTGCAGACCCTGTCTGGAGCGCCTCAGTCCCCTCGGCCACCGCGGCCGGCTAAATCTATCGGACCAAACTGCGTGGTCATCAGTCCGTAGCTTACAAACTACTTAAACCTAGATAAACTAACCTAAGGACAACACACACACACATGCCCCAGGGAGGACTCGAACCTCCACGGCGACCAACCGCGCGCTCCGCAGCGAGACGCTTTAGACCGCTCGGTATTCACACTTCAACACAGTAGCACTTACGTCAGTTGATAATCATACAAAGAGGAAAGAAAGACCTGCTAACCCAGATGTATTTCACCTGATAATAAAATTTTGAAAGCCACTTTCGATTAGGCAAGAAAAAGGCTAACGAATTACTGTCTATCATGGTATACATATGAAGAGCACGAGGCAAAAATTATAGTCAATTTTTTCCCATTTTCAGTTTAGTACAGAAATTTGTAGCTGAAATACGGCCGAATTTGTAGGGGGTGTACACGGGAATTTACTGAGTTATTTGCAATTTTATTTTTTATATACATGTGGCGAATGTTCCGAAAGAACAGAGGTCACTTTTGATCCTGCAGTTGTTATTCTTTCAAATTCACAGAACATATGATATCAACTGCGAATGAGCAAAGCTGAAAATGTGTAGCCAGCCGGGATTCGAACCCGGTCCTCCCGCTTTCTAGGTGGTTGCGCTGACCTCTACACCACTGGGGATAACATTGTGTCCGATATACCATACTATTACAAGGGAATAATTATCCAAGTCTTTTTTGGAAGATACATAGAAAATTACAATTTTATCTTTGCTAACGATTGAACAGGTTTTAATCATAAATAATCTGTACTTTCTCTTTTGTTACCAATTTTTTTACACCATGCTGTAATAACAGCTTACAATAATGCAGTAGAACAATAAAAACCGTATAAAATTAACAATACACAAAATATGCAAGATGAATGGACTGGTATCCGTATATTTCAGTTTGTAGACAAAACTATTCACTTCTGAGCAATGGCGGTGTTTATGCATGGGAGTATCCTTGAGTCTATTTTTGTGCACTAGAGTGGTTTGACCGCAATTCGTGTCAATGGGCAAGTAAAAATGCGCAAAATATGAAGCAATAAGTACTCCTAGAAAAAGCTGTTAAGTCTGTGAGATAGTCGCGAAACTCTCTAGGGGAAAAAGTGCAGCTGAAGCGATACTATCACTCAATGCGGCCAATAGGGAGTAGCAGAAGAATGACATGATACAAAGTGAGTAGTTGCTGTTTTCTATGTTGTTGCTTTCATATTTCCCACAATGTTGTGATTTTTCTTTTATAAATATGAGAACGTCATTAAAGTAATATCATTGCTTAATTGTCGGACCTGGTGGTCTCGTGGTGAAGCGCTAAACTGGAAACCGAAATGTTGCGGGTTCGAAACCCGGTCGGAGCACGGACTTTTTCAATCTGCGTTTTAATCCAGCCTTCATCTCTCAACGACGTGAGGAGTCGCCAGAAACGACACGTGGTTCGGATCCCGCGTTAAGCTGTAGGTCCTCTTAGGGACACGCAAGTCGAAGTGGCGTCCAATTGAGAGACTTGCACCAGGCCAATGAGCCACACGGAATTATTATTATTACTGCTTAATTAATGGAAGTCAATAATAACAAAATGTGCAGTGTAATTCATGCTGCTCACAATAGCTGAGTAGTAATCTTATCGTCCAAAAACATTTTAAGTGCAAAAATGAATTGCAGCCTGATGTGCTTAAGTACAAAAGGAAATGATTGTAATTATGTTAGCGTGGTCGGTGCGGACTTTCAAGTTCATGAGTTTTGTTTTATCGGATCTAGGAGATTGTAATATTTTTCAAAACTAGACTTCTTGGAGGCTAGGTTCTGCATCCCCTTATAAACATTCTTTTCATTTTGCTCTGGCTTCTGGGCATTGCGTATACCTAAAATATTTTTGTCGCTACTTGGTGGGTAACAAACTGAATATTTTCAAGAATGTGACATTCTAATACACGGAATATTATTTTTTATAGCTACACGTTTACTTTCTCAAACTAGTAGGTAACCGCCAAATTATGTCCGTATAAGGTCTATATTTTTTGTTAAACTGAAGTACTAAAGTAAGCAGGCTATACTGAAATTGTTAATTAACTGCAGTCGGTGTTCAGACATTACGTTTATCCAGCAGTAATATTATGAGGTAGTCGTTCAGCATTTGCGATTCTTATAACAACTGAAGTTCCGAAGAGCATGAATTGTTAGATGTTTTCTTCTATGCCTAAAAGTGCAACTAACCACCGTAAATGAACACTTCTTTTTCGGACATTATTCTCTTATTTTCCAGCAAATGAGAGATTTCTGTATTGTATTTTTGATAGCTACTACACTTTTTAGCGCCACAAATGCTCCTAAATATTACGGTATTTTGAATGTGCTGCTGCACTCCATATACACATCCAATACACAATCGTTTTGCTGTATGATTTTACGATCCATCCGCTTGGCGATGCTGCAGTTTGCAAAACATCACTGGGATTCTGGCGACTCTTATGTAAGACTCTTTCTTTGACTTACGAGCGAAGTGGTGTACTCCGTAAGTCTCGCATTGTACAGTAGGATGATTTTTTTAGTCATGGATGTAAGTGGATGAAAGTTTACGGTCCGTCACTATTTCTTAGTCATTAACTGGAACTGATCTCAGTACTACTGATGACTGAAAAGTTATGCCTAGCTCATCACATACTACTCAGCTGCTACGGCTTCGATTTGACACAAATATAAATAAAATTCGTGATTATCAGTTATTAAACTATAGAGGTAATTAACTTCAAGAGCTGTAAATATTAGTGGCAAGAAATATAACAATTTCTTGTTTAATTTCTTCAGTATGGGGATATAGTAGGACAAATGTTACGCCATTGTAATAGCAGCGATGTTATAAAGGGAACACTTGCGAAACGCACGGCCACTTTGCGTACCGATCTCTTCCCCAGTTTGACAATGAGAAGTGATACTTCTTGAAACCGGTTTACAAAACAAAACAAATATATAATTTTCTAATGTCGGGCCCGGTGGTCTTGGGGCAAAGCGCTCGACTGGAAACCGAAGGTTCGCGGGTTCGAAACCCAGTCCGGCCTCGGATTTTTCAGTCTGCGCTTTAACCCATCCTTCACCTCTCGACGATGTGAGGAGTCGCCAAAAAACACCACATGGTTCGGATTCCACGTTAATCTGTAGGTCCCCTTTGCCAGGTTAGATAAATGGGGTAGGCTAGAGACACGCAAGTCGCCGAAGTGGCGTCCAATTGCAAGACTTACACTAGGCCAATGAGCCACACGACACTATTATTTTCTAATTAGCGTAAGCAAGTACCTGATAATATGAAAGAGTCCTTGCGAAATGTCAGCGTGGCACTGCTCGGTAAAAACCCTACAATGTGGTTATAGAATGATTGTTGATCTTATCAGTTACATCGTTTTCTGTGAAGTATAATCTTTGTCCATTTAAGAAACGCCTCGCGAGATGTTTGATAAAATCGGTTGTAGTCAACCGGTTTACGATGTAATGGTAGTGCTGCAAAAATTTATTGCTTATACAGACATTATTTACGATATCAAGTTTTTAACAAAAATTGTATAATTTACATGACTTCAGTGAGGTATTATCTTCGCTAATTTTTTAGATGCTCTGCGAGTGGTACGTTACCCTATGTCTTTGGCGAATGGGAACAGAAGATACGCAAAGCTAATTCAGCGTTGCTGAATATAAAATAGAAAAGGAATCCGTAAGGAAACATTAATCTTCTTTGTCTTCAATCCGTTCTCTGGGGAAAATCTGATTACGTTATTTATCCATTCTGCATTGAAAACTAGAAAAGTCATATTAATACCTCTAATTTGCGAAAATATAGAACTTCCATATAAACTTACGAAAGCCATTGACCTCCTTAATGTGGCTCTGTTGCAAAAGCTGTTCATAGCTGACGTCCTTTTCCTATAAACTACTTTCCGGTCAAATTTCAGCTTCATAGGTGAAATGGTTTTCGAGATTTCTTATTTACTCAGTGAATAGTGATCTTTCACTTTTATATGTATGGTGGTCCTAAAATATGTGTCAAAAATGAAACGGCAGGTAGAGGGGACCGAAATAAGCAGTTTTCGTATAGGAATGTGCAGTCGGTTGTTGTGGCGTAAAGTCAGCGCCATACACCAGACGTAAGAGAACGAACGTAGAAAAGGCAGCGATCGACCGAAAGCCAGTCACAAGCAGGCGTCGCGCATCCTGGAGGGAGTGACCGAAGATGCGCGCCCTCTACAAGCGGCTAAATCTAGGCCGACATACGTATGGACGACCGGCAGTTACTATTCTGGTAGAAGTCAGTTACTATTCAGGAAGAAGACATGTACTAGGCAGCTACGAAGACAGAATTAGGACAGTACTAAGTTAGAGCCGGCCGTGATGGCCGAGGGGACTAAGGCGCTCCAGTCACGCTCTGCACGGCCTCTACGGTCGGGTGTTCGAATCCCCCCACGGGCATGGATATTTGTGCCGTCCTAGTTCGTAAGTAGTTCATAAGTAGTTTGTAAGTTTAGGGACTGATGACCCCGTAGTTAAGTCCCATAGACTATACAAACATTTTTTACTAAGTTAGAAGGCGGCTACGAACTTAGCAGTAACTAGATCTCAGCGCCGGACGACGCCGTAAGAAGCGAGAAGAGAGAAGAAACAGACTTATGTTCTAAAGATGAGTATTGTAAATTTCAGTCAATAAAAATCTTGTAATACTAACTACCGTATATCAATGTTTTATAAGTCAAAGGATCCTGCACCTTCATTGACAATAAGATTGGGACGAGTCAACGAACAAAAGGCGACGAGGTCACAACATCGGTAATGACATATGAAAGTGCTAGCGTAAGAAAGGAATGGAACTGAAAGAGGATGTAACGACAAAAAATTATTTATTGATGGTTTACAAGATGTGCTCGAAAGAGCGGCTACCAGTAGCAAGGCAAGATTCACAGCTTCGGTGCATGGTTCGGCGTATATTAGAAAAGACGTGAGGCATTTCGTCCACATACCTAGCAGCAACAGACACGCAACCGAGTAGATCGTCTTCAGATGTGACGGGACTCTCATACAGCAGGATTTTAATATTAATCTTGTACTGCTGTTGATGGTCGCTCTTTCGAGAACCTCTTGTAAACTATCGATTAATACAATTTTTGTCTTTACTTTCCTTTTCAGTTTCCTTCATTTCATACTTCTCAGCTCATTGTCATTACTGACTACAAATTCCTATAGGAAATATTATTTCGGTCCCCTATACCTGCCGTTTTGACATATATCTTAGGATTATCTTGTATACAGAAATTAAGAAAAGTGTTCCTGCGAACCAGCCTAAGTGGAGTTTACACAACATTGGACCTCGAAGCAACGTATCAGTAAAGCTGTTAAAGTACCCATTTGCTGTAGCACAGTTATGCGCAGTCTGGCAGCACCTCCGTGACCTTCTGGTCCACTCAGGTCTCCACCACTTCAAGAGCCAGAGAACAACCGACGCCAGCCTGGGCTGGGCTGCCGCGTCCTGCACAAGACAGCTGAGTGCCGCAAGTTGTGGTCGTAGAGCCACGTCCTGCAGCAGCAGCAGTTTCTGAACAACGCTGTACGTCTGTCGGCCATCCGCATCGAAGCGAGCTTCTGTGCAGTCCACTTTACTGCCATAATAATTTTCATGCTCACTGCCATGTAGTACTAACTGTGGCACGCGATGCTGAGTAAAGCGGTCTGTGCCAGCAAAGCAAGACGTGGACGTCGCTTGTCAAGGTCACCGCCGCGGCCACCACTAACTAGCTGCCGAGGCAGTCGGCACAGGGAGCTTAGCAGAGGCATCGGCACTGTGATGAACACTTACCTTCCACAGAGTTCACCTAACCACCACGAACCAGCACGAATACCTCCTACATCTACATCTACATTCATACTCCACAAGCCACCCGATGGTGTGTTACGGAGAATACCTTGAGTTCCACTATCGGTTCTCCCTCCTATTCCAGTCCCGTATTGTTCGCGGAAACAAAGACTGTCGGTTTTCCTCTGTGTGGGCTCTCATCTCTCTGATTTTATCTTCATGATCTCTTCGCGAGATATACCTAAGAGGGAGCAATATACTGCTAGACTCCTCAGTAAATGTATGTTGTCGTAACTTCGACAAAAGCCCGTACCGAGCGACAGACCGTCTCTTCTGCAGAGTCTTCCATTGGAGTTAATCGATCATCTCTGTAATGCTTTCACGATTACCAAATGATCCTGTAACGAAGCATCTTGCACTGCGTTGGACCTTTTCTACTTCCCCTGTCAACCACAACTGGTACGGATCCCACACCGGTGAGTAGTATTCTAGCTGTGGGCGAACGAGTGTACTATAACCCACTTCCCTTGTTTGCGGACTGCATTTCCTTAGGATTCTTCCAGTGAATCTAAGTCTGGCATCTGCTTTACCGACGTTTGATTTTATATTGTCGTTCCATTTTAAATCACTCCTAATGCCTACTCCCAGATAATTTATGGAATTAACTGCTTCCAGTTGCTGACCTGATATAGTGTAGCTAAATGATACAGGTTCTTTCTTTCTCTGTATTCGCAGCACATTACACTTGTCTACATTTAGAGTCAACTGCCATTCCCTGCCCCATGCGTCAATTCGATGCAGATCCTCCTGCATTTCCATACAATTCATTGTTACAACCTCTCTACACACTACAGCATCATCCGCAAAAAGCCTCAGTGAACTTCCGATGTTATGTGCAAGGTCATTTATATATATTGTGAACAGAAACGGACCCACGACACTCCCCTGTGGCACACCTGACACCACTCTTACTTCTGAAGACCTCTCTCTATTGAGAATGACATCCTGCATTCTGTTATCTAGCAACTCCTCAATACAATCACACAATTGGTCTGATAGACCATATGCTCTTACTTTGTTCATTAAACGTCTGTGGGGAACTGTTTCAAATGCCTTGTGGAAGTCCAGAAACACAGCGTCTGCCTGAGAACCAGTGTCTATGGCCCTCTGAGTCTCGTGGACGAATAGCGTGAGCCGAGTTTCACACATCGCCTTTTCCGAAACCCATGCTGATTCCTACAGAGCAGATTTCTAATCTCCAGAAATGTCATTATACTCTAACATAATACATGTTCCAAAATTCTACAACTGATCGACGTTAGAGATATAGGCCTATAGTTCTGCACATCTGTTCGACGTCCCTCCTTAAAAACGGGAATGACCGGCGCCATTTTCCATTCTTTCGGAACGCTACTCTCTTCTAGAGACCTACGGTACACCACCGCAAGAAGGGGGCAAGTTCCTTCGCGTACTGTGTGTAAAAACGTACTGGTATCCCGTCTGGTCCGGCGATTTTTGAGCGGTTTTAATTACATCCCGCTACTCCACCAATTATGAACAGCGGCACCACTCATACCATGGGACTACAAAATTTTTCACCAGTTGCTAAAAAATAACAGCAAGATCCTATCGTAGTTACAATTTAACATGGACTACCGAACGGTACAGCTATAATAGAACTTGTGCTACTTAAAAGGTACACATTTTAACGGTAATGATTATATGTTTAAGATAACGTCAAATCTACCGCACTGTGTAGCAGAGATAATGACGCGGAGCTGGAAAGGATAGTAACCAGGGAACATATTTTCAGAGCGCTCGGGCATCGCACAGCACTCTCATTCCGTGTATTCATTTGGATAGTAACTATTCCTCTCGGCCATCGATGTGAACAATATATGCCACAGTTGAGAAAGGACGCGTCGCTGACCTGAGATAAAACCTATAGAGGAAGAGGCGAATCGCTCTCCATTTCAATGGGAGCGATGCCACTATTCGTCGATGACAGCCGTGAATAAGTGAATCGTGGCCGAAGACAGCGATAGAAAAGAAGTCATCAACCTAAAGACCTGAAGAATGTGCAATCTTCAGAGAGGTACTCAAACCCTCGGTGTAATCATTGTCATCAATCCGCCGTGAAACTGATCCTTACGTGACCACAAACATACAATCTAGCAATGTTCTCTATACACCACCAAACATTTAGCCTTGATAAAATGCATTAAAAAAAAAAAAAAAAAAAAAAAAAAAAAAAAAAAAAAAAAACCTATCAGCTGTTTATTCAAACCTTATACATCTACCAGTTTCGGTCAATAGACCATCTTCATGGATAACACCTTTGTGTTCTAACACCTTTTTACCCATGAAGATGGTCTATTGACCGAAACGGTTAGATGTATAATGTTTTGAATAAACAACTGATGGTTTTTAAAAATGCATTTTATGAAATATATTACGGCTGTTGACACTCGCCTCACCAAAGCATTCATTTAGCCTTGAATCTCATTGACTAGAGTCTTTAATCCTGCTTGAATCTGAGTTACAATCACCGGCGAACAAGTTAAAATCAAATTTTTGTAAACCTTTTGACTGATATGGTTAAGAATCCCTAGACTTAAAAACTAGTTAACAAAATTCTTCGAGGTTTTTGGCCGCATTGTCAATATGTAAAATTGCGACTTTTTAGCCACTGTTGCAAGTTTTGGCCAGGCACCTTGTCAAAGGCCACTTGCAACAGTGGCCGAAACGTCGGAATTTTAGATATAGATAATGCAGCCAAAAACCCCGAAGAATTTTATGAACAGTGACAACGACTGCGGAAGCCTTCGTTTACATCTAATTAAACTAAATTATACTAAGGAGAACACACACATATATGCCCGAGGGAGGACTCCCACCTCTGGCGGGAAATACCGCCTAGTCTATAGCATGACGCCATAGATCGCGTGGTCATTCCGCACCACCGGCGAAAGTCGCCAAGACCAGCGGTGGGATACCAGTTGTTGTTGCTATGTTCTTCAGTCCAGAGACTGGTTTGATGCAGCTCTCCACCCTACTCTATCCTGAGCATGCCTTTTCATCTCCTCATAAGAGCGGCAACCCACATCCATTTGAATCTGCTTACTATACGCGTCTCTTGGTCTCCCTCAGCGATTTTTACCCCACACACTTCCCTCCAATGCTAAATTTACGATTCCCCTATGTCTAAGACTGTGTCCTACCAAGCGATCCCTTCTTTTAGTCAGGGTATGCCAAAAATTCCTTTTCTCATCAATTATGTTCAGTACCTCTTCATTAGTTATGTGATCTACCCACCTAATCTTTAGCATTCTTCTGTAGCACCACATTTCAAAAGCCTCTTTTCTCTGTCCGTCCGCACTGCTTATCGTCCATGTTTCACTCCGGGATACCAGTATATCACCCGTTATGCGGTCCAACAACCAGAAGTGATGGATGAGATTCCATGTCATAGCAGGACCCTTGCTTTTTCACTCGCTGTACTGCCTAGTTTTGCTGCCGTTCATAGCATGACATACTGGTGTTACATTTCAGCAAGATAATGCTCGCCCGCATAAGGGAACATTTTAGTGTTTACCAGTCGTTACTTTAGCCACCGGGACAAATGGATTTCTCGTCAATTGAGCACGTGTAGAGTTTTATGGGCGTTCCAATACAGCTCGGGATTTTGACATCTTACGCGCTTAATTGGACATAATTTGGCACTATATTCCCCGGAAGAATGTCTAGTAACACCGTAAATTACGGACTTTTTCAGTTTTGAATTCTTTCTCTTGAATAGATTGTCCAGTTGTTCTGTAATTATTGCAATTTGTTTCTCTGTACATCTCTATCACATCTACATCTACATGGGATACTCTGCAAATCACATTGAAGTACCTGGTAGAGGGTGCATCGAACCACCTTTATATTATTCATCTGCCATTCCATTCTCGAATAGCGCGCGGGAAGAAAGAACACCTGAATCTCTCCATTTTAGCTCTGAATTCTCGTATTTTATTCTGATGATCATTTCTACCTATGCAAGTGGGAGTGAACAATATATTTTCGCAATCGGAGGAGAATGTTGGCGATTGGAGTTTCGTAAGAAGCCCACGCCGTAGCGGTAACCGCCGTTGTTGTAATGATTCCCATCCCAGATCCTGTATCATTTCCTTAGCGCTGTCTCCCCTGTATCGCGACAGTACAAAACGAGCTGCTCTTCGTTGGACTCTTTCGATGTCCTCCGTCAAACCATCCTGATAAGGATCCCATACTGGGCTGCAATACTCCAAAAAACGACGGACAAACGCAGTTTCTTTAGTAGTTCTGCTGCATTTTTTAAGGGTTCTACTAATGAAACGCAGTCTCTGTTTCGCCTTTCCCCGACATTATCTACGTGTTCTTTCCAGTTTAGTAATAATAATTCCTAGGTAATTTGTGAAGTTTACGGCCTTCACGTTTGATTGATTTATCTTCTAAACAAAGTTTAACGGATTTCTTTTTGTACTCATGTGGACGACTTCACACTTCTCATTATTTAGATTCAATTGCCAATGTTTATACCATAGTGATATCGTATTCAGATCGTTCTGTAGTTGGTTTTGATCTTCAGATGATTTTACTAGACGGTAAATAACGTCATCATCTGCAAACATCCTAAGAGAGCTGCTTAGATTTTCTCCCAAAGCGTTTATGTAAATAAGGAACAGCAGAGAACCAATAACACTACCCTGTGGAATGCCCGATATCACGTCTGTTTTAGTCGATGCCTTACCATCGATTACTACGAACTGTGTCCTCTCTGACAGGAAATCCTCTATCCTATCGCATATTTGGGGCGATATATCATAACCACGCAATTTGAGTAAAAGCCCTTTGTGAGGTACGGTGTCAAAAGCGTTTTGAAAATCAAGAAATACGGAATCGATTTGCGAACCCTTGTCGATAGCATCCATCACTTCGTGTGAATAAAGAGCTAGTTTGGTTCGCATGTACGATATTTTCTAAATCCGTGTTGAACTTGGGTCAATAGATCGTTCTGTTCTGCCTCGTCCCATTCGATAATTACTCGAGGTGTATTGTTTGTATTAATTTTTCTCTCTTGTCTTGGAATGTATGAATGTCAGCTCGGCGGCGGTTTAGTTGCAGTACTAGGTTGTCACAGCGTAATCGCCCGCTGGCACGCGACGCCAGCAGAAGTTATCGCAGTGCTGCATCGGAGGCGAGTGCGCGTATTCCGCGGCCACGCCTTTACGCCTTTACGGCTGGTGGGGCGCCGGCCTGTCGGCTGGGCCCTCCGCACGATAAAGGCGGGCGGCGCGGCGCCTAGCCGTCGACTCTGACGGCCGGCTCACCCTTTCGGTTCTGCCTCGCTGGACTCGCCGTTAAGGACCAGCTCTCTGTCCTTAAGAGGACTCGCGTCCATAAAGCCCGAGGGGGAGCGGCCGATATGGCCTCACCCCCGCGGCACCGACTACCCTACGCCCATTCCCTCACAACAACAGCTTACACAAATGATCAGTAGTTCCTGACGAAGCTACTCTTCTGCGACTGTGGTTGTCATCTGCCCTGCAATGTCGTCGTACTTCCTCTGCCAAACGCTCGGCCATCGACATAAATTCTTTTACTTCACTGTCACAGTGATGGTTCTGTGGATATTGAAATTACTGTTGCCGTATACTGGAAGAGAATGGGTGAAGACATCCGCGAACTGATGATCATTCAAACAAGGAGGTAGATGAGTTTTATTACTTGGGCAGTAAAATAACCAAAGATGGTCGCAGTATAGAGGATATAAAATGCAGTATGGCAATGGGTAGAAAAGCGTTCGTGAAAAAGAGAAATTTGTTAACATCGAATATTGATTTAAGCCCAACGAAGTCCTTTCTGAAGGCATTTGTGTGGAGTGTTGCCTTGTGTGGGAATAAAACATGGACAATAAACAGTGCGGACAGGAACAGGATAGAGGCTTTTGAAATGTGTTGTTACAGAATAATGTTGAACATTAAGTGGGCGGATCGCGTAACTAATGAGGAGGTACTGAACAGAATTTATGAGAAAAGGAATTTCTGGCATACCTTGACTAAAAGAAGGGCTCGATTGGTAGGACACATTCTTAGACATCAAGGAATTGTGAATGTAGCGTTGGAGGGAAGTGTGTGGGGTGAAAACCGCAGAGGAAGACCAAGAGATGGATACAGTAAGCAGATTCTTATGTGGAGTTGAAGAGGCTTGCTCAGGATAGGGTATTGTGGAGAGCTGCATCAAACCAGTCTCCGGACTGAAGACCACAACAACATGTTGGAGATATACCACTGTCAGTAGCCTTACGTCAGTGATGGTGTACAGGGAACGTGGAATGCAACATCTGTGACTGCAAGCGCCTCTAGTGGCACTAGTGCTTAATGGGAATCTGCGTGAGCAGAGTGGCAGAGATCGCTTATGTAAAAGTTCTTTATTGATACCGATTTCGGCAAATATTATTAAAACTTATATTAGATAGCGCCCCAGCTTGAACGTTGTCAGTCACAAAAAAGTGTTCAAATGTTTGTAGAGCTTATGGACTTAACTTCGGGGTTATCATTCCCTAAACTTACAAACTACTTATGAAGTAGTACTACTAAGGACGGCAGAAATATCCATGTCCGAGGTGGGATTCCAACCCTCGACCGTATTGGCCGAGCAGACTGTGACTGACAGTACGCTCGGCCACCGCGGCCGGCTGTCAGTCACATACAACTAGTCGAATACTTGAGTAGAGACTAATAAACTAAAAATCTGAAATCCGACCCATTACGGCATCGAGGGCCCACTGGGCACCGACAGGCCGCCACCTCATATTCCACCCGAAAGCCCGTTTTACCCGAGAGACTTTCTGTAGAAATCGACTACTCGAAGTGCATGCGCCGTTCGCGCCTACGTGTAAATCAGCAGCCAACCGCATCTCTAGTGCGTCTGTGACGTCAATAATCAACAGATTAACATTACCTGACATAGTCGGTAGATCGCACATTAATAATTTATTGACTGAAACCGAACGTCAGTAAATACATTATTAATGTGCGATCTTGATTTTGATAAATAATCAACAGATTGTGCTGAGTGCTGAGTGTGCTGCTGAATGGGCATGGGTAGAAGCAAGGAACTGTAGTGTCGTCTGCTAACATCGGTCGACCGCATTCATTTTATAGAAATGCTTTCGCATTTTCTTCAACTATTTTCCACTATTTCCTTTTTGTTCTCATCACCGTAAAGGTTGCAACAGAGCTTAAAATTCTTTTTCCTACTAGCGTTCTCCTACAAAAGAGAAGAAATATCTGCCACCAGAAACATATTAACATTTTTCATGAAAAAGCTGCACTAATGATAAATACGAATGTAAATACATAAATGTGTTTTAATGAAAATCATTTCAACACTAAAAGGCTCAGATTTATGAGAAGAGAAAATCATTTTCGACGTAATTTGATCTTTAGTAAGAAAAAAAGATAAGAAAACTAAACAGTTGCATTTTTCTTCATTTGCGAAATTGTTTTATGTACTGCAAGTATAAATTTTCGTCAGCTAATAAATGTATAAGTTTTGAAATTTTTCGATCATACTTTTGTATTTTTAGGTCATAAATAGAGTACAGTATTTGATACATGATATTCGACGAAAATGGCAATTACTTATAACGCTTTAGTCATCAGTAAACTCATCATTCTTTTCTCAGACATAAAAATTGCCCCGTAACCTCGCTTCGTCATTCAGATCCGAAACTAAGCAGCAGACAGCTCTACAATTTTCGTGCTATTGTTTAAACGAAAACGACCCCTCGAAACAGACGAGACTCAGTGCCGGCCGCGGTGGCCGAGGAGACTGAGGCGCTCCAAGTACGGTCTGCACGGCCACTACGGTCGGGGGTTCGAATCCCCCCTCGGGCCGTCTTTAGTATAAGGTAGTTGATAAGTAGTTTGTAAGTTTAGGGACTGATAACCCCGTAGTTAAGTCCCATAAGCTTAACAAACATTTGAACTTTTTTTTGAGACTCAGTACGTGGATAACACGCCAGGGGCGCTGGAATAAACACACTCGGCTTGACTAGTCAACTGAGACAAGAACGTCGATCGTGTAAAAGGGGCTGAAGGCGTCACCGGATACACTATGGAGGGGAACGTAGTTAGTGCCCCGCACTGCCGGCCGCTGTATCGGTTTTCCAGGCCGGAGCCACTACTTCTCAATCAAGTATCTCTTCAAGTGGCCTCACACGGACAGAGTGCATCCCGATTTCCAACAGCGCTCGGTATATCCGACGGTTACCCATCCAAGTAATAGCCAAGCCCAAAAGCGCTTCGATGTTCTAACGAAAACCGGTGTATACACTGCCGCACACGGATGTATTGCAGTGGATCAGTGTGGTTACGGCTACCCATACTGTAAGCTTAATTTATGTTGATTTCCAGAACGTGAAATGGGATTCGTATTTCAGGTCTTACACTACAAAGCAAGCCATATACCTTCAAAACAGCAACCATGTTTGTAAAGTTAAGCAAATATTGGGAGAGGCGTATCCGGCAAATGTTTAAGAGAAACTAAAACTAATCAGCAACATTATGCTGTTAAAAATGTCCACTCCAGTTCCTGATAAAATACTGATTCAGGAAGCGGCAAAGGCGAACATATATTTTTGTCATTTAAACCTTGTTTTGCATCCGATGATGTATTATCAACTTCCAAGAGAAAAAAGGCTTAAAATTCAACGTTCCGTAAGCGACAAACGTCATTAGAGATGGAACATTCATTCGAATTGGCAAAGAATAAACCAGGATGTCAGCTGTGACATTTTCAAATGCTCCTTCCCAGATTTCACTTTAAGGAATGTGCAGAATGTTTTAAACACCTCAGCAGGATGGTGAGATCGGAAACTCTTCTAATCGTGTATGCTATTTCAGTGCATTAACCAATATGCCTACATGACTGCTTGCGCTAGCTATCACTATTTTTTTCCAATTAGAAGATCTACGTTACTTTAAACGTGAATTATTGGAAATACCACAACAGTCTCTTTACAGCTGGTCTAAAATACGCATCTTTCATCACAGGTGTTTCGTCATAAGAGTAAAAACGTCAGAATACAACGGCAACTAAAATTTATTTTCATTCATTTACGGATCGAATTGGGAAAGTACTAAGCACGAACGGAGTGGAATTTATAATCAGACCGACCAGGGAGGTTAAGGAACATTTAAAATCCGCAAAAGATGTACGTCACCCTTTGGACACATTGGGTATATATAAATTTTCTGGTAGCTGTGATCCAGTTTACATCAGTACTACAACACTCGTCTGGGTGATCGTGAGAGGAATTCCCTCCTGGAACATTCGGACAAAGCAGCCGTAACGGAACATGTTTTCCAAGAGGTCAACCATGAAATAAAATTTAATGAGACCAGTGTCATTTCGTAAACCACTCACAAAAGCGCGCACGTATAGAGAAACCATTGATATTTACAAACATCGCAGTAATTTCAAGAGAAAAGAGAAATGTTTTAAATTGGATAAAACTTGGATTTCATCGTTTCACCAGCGGATTAAAATCGATTATTCTCTGTCAATAATGTTGGCAAATACCAGAGATAGTCGCGCAGTCGACGTCACGTCACGTGGTGGATTGTGGTGCTCTCAACGCTGCCTGTATACCCGGCGCTTCCTCGAGATTTTGACGCAGTACGCCACTTTACGTCCGATGATGTCTTTCACAGCCGAAGACGAAACGTTATGGGGAAAGTTCCACTAATCGACCACAGCCAGTGAAGCCGTAAATTTTAAGTGAAGTTAATACCGACCGCCCTTAATTTGTGGATGGTACAATTTTTGGGCTCATATAGAAAAGAACAATTAGCACCTGCCAGAAATGTGTTGTAAACGTACGGCGATAAAAATGCTTGAAGTAAGACGCGCATTTGGTTTGTTATCGCCCAAGACAATCAGTCCAATATCTTTCCGGGAAAAATTACTCTTGACCAATATGCAAACAATTCCTTGCAAACAGGGAGTGAAGAAAACAACTTTAAGTAGAATCAATATAAATGATAAATGAACGCGTGTTGTACTTGAATATACTTTCGTTACAGTATGCCGCCGACAAATCGTGAACGCATCTGGTAAAATGTAAACTGGGATGAGGATTATCCCGATAATGCTGCGGTAAACTGTGCGTGTTACCACGCCGTGCCATCGCGTGCGGCGATAACACGCTTTATGTACAACGCGCAAGGCGGCTATGCACGACACTGTGGTTGTTCCTGGTGAAAATTTTAATTCAGTGGATTTAACAATTAGCAGAAATCATGATAACTTGATATCCGAAAACTGTGTGTTTAATGAGAGAGGTTAGCAAAGATGTAGAAAGCAAGGGACAGCATAATTTGAAACATCAGTACAATTCTTCTGACAAATACAGTGTGTTTCACATACAAAGCAAGCGCAGTGTCTTACGTTGCGCCAGAGTCAGTACTGGGGTGGACAAACGGAGAAAACAGTTGAAATCCTACAAAGTAACAGCACTGTACCGACTGACCATTATACTGTTTCATGAAGTCCTTCGTCCTGTACAGCTCTCTTTTAGTGTATGTCTCCCTGGCGCAATCTGTACATGAGTTTAAAGCCTACGAAAATCCCGACAAGTAGTCCCCACCCATTTAATTTACTAATTATCCGACCCAATTCAAAAGCATTAACAGTGTGCATAGCTATATCACTAGGAGAAAGGATGATATTCACTATTCAAGGTTAAATCTAACTTTGACACAGGAGGGGGTGAATTATGCTGCCACAAAAGTCTTTGGTCACTTACCAAGTAGCATCAAAAGTCTGACAGATAGCCAAATGCTATTTAAAAAGATATTAAAGTAATTTCTGAATGGAACTCCTTCTACACTTTGAATGAAATTTTAGATAAAACTTTTAAAAAATAAAATAAAAAAATGAAAATAAAAAATCCTTGAATTATTGTTTGTAATATATAGACACCATTTACTAAGCTAACAAGTTCCGCATCATTACGAAATGTCGTATATATGATCTTTGGAACAAGTATTAATTTAAAGGAAACTCGCAAAAAAGCTGAAACAAAATAGACCTATTCTCCAATAAGTGAGGACGCGTACAGACAACACCATTAGGGACAACGTTAAGAGGCATTGTTGGCGGAAGACAAAGCACAAACTGTAATTTTGTCAGTTTATGCTGTGGTTAATTGTGTGGATGTGTGTGACCTTGTTTAAATAAAACACTAAATACAAAAAACGCGGAAGCTTGGCGGGAGACATTTCCAAAGTGACGACGAAGTAAAACTCAGTGTGCAGTAGTGATTCTCATCACTGGAAGCATCGTCCTATGAGGCAGAACTAGGTAAGTTGATCGATCGTTACGATAAGTACGTCACCAAAGCTGGAAACTACGTGGAAATGTAGTTTAAGATATGTGCTTCCTTGTGACAATAATTTACAAAAAATATTTTTTTCCCTTGATTTCCGTATACGCCAAGTACAAAATTTTCTGATGGTTGGAACTTTATTGTGAAAATATACACTACTGAAACTAATAGTTAACTTGGTTTATCACTGTTTACACTATTAAGAAAAGTTGATACTTTGCCATGCAAAATTTCGGATTATGTAGCGACAATGTGAATTTTAAATAAAGAAAAAGAAATGTAGATAATGCTATTTACTTATATAGCATAGCTGTACTTGTGTGCTTCTTATGTCCATGTGAGTGTTGGCCTGCTTTCATTCAAAAGAAAAATTAAATGTACATTTAGTCGACTGTACTTAGTTTTAAGGCAGGAAATTTTATTTAGTAACGTATATGTCTTCCAGTGTGACGTCTTCCAGCTAAAAATTGAGTGCAACAGTCTTCTGTAATAGATAAAAAGTGCTACAGATTGACACGTCAATCTAAGAATCGGAGACGCATCATACAGTAAGGTGTCGACATCTGTCATTTGTTGTGTGACGTGGGTTAACGACGTCACATTGACACCACTCTTCACTACAATTTCTCCAGTACTACACAGAACAAGATGGGAAGGTCATCTGTCCGCCCCCCCCCCCCCCCCCCCCGTTTTGGCCACATTCGATGCCTTCATTTGATACCTTTGCGATGGAAGTCATAACCGCGACTCCAAGCACTGAATCACGCGGTTTTCTTATAGGTGACCAAGGGAAACATTTCAGACACACTGCCTCGCTGTAGCGTCAAGAAAGGACGTTATGGATTGTCTAAAAGGGAGACAATGAAACCTCGTTTCCCCTGTGGACGTTGACTACCACATATTTCGCGGTCTAAAACAACAATTGGCTGTGATATGAACAAAAGGAAGACTTTCATAATAATAATTGGATTCACCGGGAGATCTTTCTCCACAGATATTGTGAGGCCACAACCCAACTGAACTCGAGCATAACCCATTTTACCACTTCAGTGCAGCACGATGACCATTATTGCTCAGGATGAAACAGAGATCTTTTAAAACTATTCGACGAAATTTGTACGTGATCCAAGCACAAAGGATGTATATGATGTGAAGCAGCCATTAGCACCTTGCTAAAGAGAATTTTGACAGCCGGCCGCGGTGGCCGAGGGGATTGAGGCGCTTCAGTCACGGTCTGCATGGCCACTACGGTCGGGGGTTCGAATCCCCCCTCGGGCATGGATATTTGTGCCGTCCTTAGTTGTAAGTAGTTAATAAGTAGTTTGTAAGTTTAGGGACTGATGACCCCGTAGTTAAGTCCCATAGACTCTACAAACATTTGAACATTTTTTTGAAATTTGACATTAAAGCAAACAGCACTCTCACGCAGCAGGACATACAGTATGATTTGTCGACGTGAAAAGTTTCCTTAAAGCAAGTGTGACATTTCCGAACTAGCCCCCTCCCCTCGCCCTACCCCCGACTTATAAGTACTTATTTGTTGAAAAGCTTCGAGGGGAAAATGACGTGCATTACTGTGCACCGTTCTTTTTCATTTTACGGTTAGATTTTTGGTGCGCCGGCCGCGGTGGCCGAGGAGACTGAGGCGCTTCAGTCACGGACTGCGCGGCCACTACGGTCGGGGGTTCGAATCCCCCCTCGGGCATGGATATTTGTGCCGTCCTTAGTTGTAGGTAGTTCATAAGTAGTTTGTAAGTTTAGGGACTGGTGGCCCCGTAGTTAAGTCCCTTAAGCTTAACAAACATTTGAACATTTGAACATTTTTGGTGCTAACTGCTCAATAGCACTGCGACTAAAATAGCTACCACTTTCGGTTAATCTTTGTGTAACTAAAGATGTAAAAAGCTAAATGAAGGAAGTCATTTATTCATCTGAATCATTACAATATCTTCTCAGAGTCATTTGAGCAGCACTTTTATCCCTTTTCGTAGGTCACCAATGATACACCTCGTGGCTGAATCACAACGAAATCCGCGATTTTCAAAGTTTCCCGGACAGCAAGAATCCTCTCTAAACATACCTGCATACTTCATATCAACGAATAATGAAGTCTGGCTTCATTTAAAGTTGAGGAACAGTGAGCCTAGTCAATGTAGAACGTGCAATTTCGCACGGGAAATTAAACTTCTGGCGTAATGCATACGACGTGAAACGTTGGCAGCTGTGTACCTTTCGAGATCAGCTTGTCTTCTGTAGTCCGATCTGCAATAAAAGTGTAATTAAACATATTTATGAGTACCGGACACAAACATTGATAACGCAACGTAATTAAATGCTCTTGCGATAATCTATACAGCAAACAAATTAATACGACCTATTAGGGCCAATGAAATATTCACGTACATTTACGCATTTTGATAATGAAACATGAATTTTTATGCGCTGTTCTTAGTTTTACATATGCTTTTCTCCATTTTTAATCAAATCCGCTCGAAATTTAAGTTGTTGTATTCAAATGGAACATACGAGTACATTATGTCTGTATTCTCCCAAGTTGTGTGCTGTCCAAAGTATGTAATAAGCAGTATTCTGAAAAACGAAAACCATTGCTTACGTTGGGTTATAAGTGAAGAATTTTCTTCAAGGGCTCTTCGGTGATTTCCACAATGTAATGAAGACACTAGCTATGTTTTTAAAATCTCACTATTGTACCTAAAATTAGTGATATCTTCTTTACACCGTACCCAATTACTATCACATTAAAAAGGAAAAACAATGGCAATGAAGTGAAATACGATTATGGTTCTTCCACCACAGTGCACGATGTATGTTCGAAATCGCCACGTGTGAAAATGGGATTCTTCAGGGGCACATATCACAGGTTATCATGTTGCCAGGGACAAGGTGTGTGACCTCTTTATAATTTATTTACATATCAGAAGAATGTTCATAATGTAGCTGTCCAACACACGGTCAAAATGTAAACATTGAGCACTTCCTACAGCCTTGCCAAATTAAGCAAATATGTGTTATTACAAAATTGGATTTACTGTTGCTGCGCCAGGCCAATCAAGAGTGCAGTAGTAAATATGTTTGTACAATATGTATGGTCTAAAGTAGGATTTATACGGCTTATAAAAGCACCTTTTATTCATAGGTGGTTCCTAATGAAACCATGATTTTTTGGTTACCAAAACCTATGGTAGCAATTGCCATACCTTTTGATAATTACAAATTGTCAATTTTTTTTACCACATGGCACAACTACTTTTTAATTATTTCGATATCTTTATTCGTTACTGACAAGGAGACCACATGGGTATCGGATTTTAGAATTTCTTTATAGTTCAGAACTTAAAAAAAAAAAAAAAAAAAAAAAAAAAAAAAAAAAAAAAAAAAAAAAATAGCCAAAGCCATTCGAAGCAACTCTCCAAAATTTTCGAGAAAATCGACTTCAAAGTTTCGCAAAGTACGTGTTTGTACTAAGTACCAATAATTAAAAGACTTGTTGCATCTGTACGTGTAGCTCAGGTGGTAGCGTTCAGGCCTTTCAGCCTCAGGGTCAGTGGTTCGAATACTGTCACGGCATTTTTTTCCGTTGTGTTCGAATGCG
Organism: Locusta migratoria; assembly: GCA_026315105.1. NCBI lineage: Eukaryota > Metazoa > Arthropoda > Insecta > Orthoptera > Acrididae > Locusta > Locusta migratoria. Next base: position 227,465,224 of record CM048749.1, on the reverse strand, counting down.
TACACAGTACTAATGTCTAATGGTAATTTTTACAAAAAGTGCACGTGTTTTTGTTTATTCGTAATTTTCTATATTTTATGGAAGGTTCTTAATAATGATAGTCAATCAAAAAATGTAAGTTACATTTTTTACAGTACTGGCTTCAGTATTAGTTGACGACGGTGGTCTCTGATCAGTTTGTGAAGAGCTACGGCACTGTATGTGGAAAGTCATCTCCCTTGATACTAACGGCTTTCCAAGAAGCTACACTACTCAACCACCGTTTTACGTGACGACAAGGTTTTCAACCCGTCTACATACGCATAAATAGAAATTGACACAACACGTGGAATTAGAGGGAAGGAAGGAAGCTCAGGATTTAACGTCCCGCCGACAGCTTGGTCATTAGAGACGGAGCTAACGCTCGGAGTTTTGGGTAGGGATGGGGGAGGAAATCGGCCCTGCCCTTTGAAAGGAATCATTCCGGCATCTGCCTGAAGTGATTTAGGGAAATCACGGAAAACCTAAATGTGGATTTCCGGAGGTGGATTTGAACCACCATCCTTCTGAATGAGAGTCCAGAGCGTTACCACTGAGCCACTTCGCTTGGTTGTGGAAATAGAGTCCGAAAATGTTTTATATAACTGAATGCTATATATATATATATATATATATATATATATATATATGTGTGTGTGTGTGTGTGTGTGTGTGTGTGTGTGTGTGTGTGTGATTCGAACCTCCGACTCTATGGTTATAACGCCAGTACGCTACCACCTGAACTAAATCGACAGATGCAGCAACGTTCTAATTACTGGTACTTACGTGCAGTTTGCAAAATTTCAAAGTCGATTTTCTCAAGAATTTTTTCGAGTTGCGTCGAATGGCTTTGGCTGATTGTTATTTAAGTTCTGAACTTCACGTACCATAAATATAAAGAAATTTTATTTTCTTCATTCGTCACAATCAAACTAAATAATGTATCGCTACAAGTTTCAAAGACTTTGCAGAGGTAAAAACGCATGGCTTAGACTTTACTTATGATTATTTTAGCCTGTGCATTGGAGCATATAAGATTCAGGGAAGATATCTAAACTTTATTTAAAGTTTAGAGGAAAATAATATCTCATTTTGTTCTCGAGATATCGTTTCACATCCGGCGGACGAACCCATGCGGTGTGCCTACTTCTTTCCATCCAGACGTGACGATCATTTTAGGAAAACTATTCCTGTCTGATACGTTATCTGCGTAAGTGATTGAGTGTCCTTTTGCTATTCGTGATACCGTGTATATAAATGTGTCGAAGGATATTGAGAGAAGGCAGATGGGTTCTTGTTTAAGACACATAAAAGCGGGAAACCAGTTTGCAACAGTCCTTCCTTACAGCGGACATGTTGGCCTTATTTGTGCCAAAATAAAATAGCTGAAAGTGACCGTGGAAGATGGAGAAGACAGTGCCAGTGGGAATAAAAGAAAGAGCTGACTCATAGTGGGAGAGGAGAAAAAGATCCAGGAGGCAGTGTCTTAGTCGGGAACATGTGTCTTTTTCTGATCCGGCTGGTCATTTAAGGTTATTTAGATTTAGAGTTTTGGATAAATCAGTTTTCTGTTAGATTTCATATAGACAATTTCATGCATCAGCAATAACATTATTATTTTCACTCCAAGAGTTGTTACCCAATTACAATAGTGATGGGCGCTTTATATAGTGTAGAGCTTCATCAAACCAGTTTTCGTATCTACGAATACAACAGTAAACCAGTGTTATAATTAGTTTGACTATTTATTTGTGCTGCATGATCCTTTAGATCGAAATATTCTCGTTTTACTACAACATTTAAAAACACTCCACCAGTTTATCTCTTCGTGGGTGTTTTCAAGTGATGGACTCACATACAGACAAGATTTTTCTTTCACTCAGTCTTGCGCTTACAGTGATATAATAAGATACATTACAACTTTTAGTACTATTACATCACTTTTTAAAAGAGAAATTATGTGCCAGTTGGGGCATTAAAAAGTGAATCAAATAAAATTCGTGTAATCTAATCATAAATCGGTAAATGTACGCCTGTCGCTGTTCACTTCAGTATTCAAAACTACTGGACGAATCTTCATGCGGTTTTCACAGGAAACACGTGAAAAGTTTGGTTCCACATATAGGCATAATTTTATCGAAATCTGATCACGGGGAAAAATTATCGTAATTTTAAGTGTTTTCAGTAACCGTCGTGTCTGTTTGTTCAACTATTAAAAACCTCTTATCTCCAAAACGACTTCACGAATTTGCATTGGGTTTTCACAGGTAACCTGGCCGTAACTCTGGACAACATATAGACTTCGTTTCATAAAAATCGGCCCATAGGAAAAGGAATATCGTAATTTGAATTTTTTATCTACGACCGTCATGTCTGTCTCTTTCAACACGTTTATCTCCTTGACGAATTTTCTAGGGGTTTTCACACGTAACTTTAGCACATCCTGCGGTTACATAAAGGCTTTAATAATTAAAATCGGATCAGATAAAATAAAGATATAATTTAATTATTTGCCTAAAGTCAGCGTGTATGTCTATTTGTTGAGGATAATCTCCAAAAGTACTACAAGAACTTTCATGGGTTTCCACAGGTAAATTAAGAATACTTTGGAGGTTAACATAAGATTCATTTCATTAAAATTGGATCAGAGAGTGGAAAGATATCGTAATTTTAAGTATTATGTGTATAATTACGAGCAAGATAGCAAATCTCCAAGAGTACTATACGAACCTTTAAGGGGGTTTCATAGGTCAACTGAATCTTGGGGCCGTCCGCGGTGGCCGAGGGGACTGAGGCGCTCCAATCACGGTCTGCGCGGCCACTACGGTCGGGGTTCGAATCCCCCCTCGGGCATGGATATTTGTGCCGTCCTAGTTCGTAAGTAGTTCATAAGTAGTTTGTAAGTTTAGGGACTGATGACCCCGTAGTTAAGTCCCATAAACTATACAAACATTTGAACATTTTTGAATCTTGGGGCAACATAAAAGCTTCATTTCGTCAAAATCATATCAGGGGAAAAAAGATATCGTAATTTGTAGTTTCTGGTGTATGCTACGCTTGAATTGCAGCTTAGTATAGCAAAGATCCGATAGAGGCGCTGTTACTGACATAGCACACCAAGTAACTAATAGAAGGCGATTCTGCGTTGTTTATTCTCAATCTAAGATGCCAAAATTTCCAAATGTTTGTAGAGCTTATGGGACTTAACTACGGGGTCATCAGTCCCTAAACTTACAAACTACTTATGAACTAGCTTATACTAAAGACGGCACAAACGTCCACGCCCGAGGGGGGATTCGAACCCCAGACCGCAGAGGCCGTGCAAACCGTGACTGATACGCCGCAGTCCACTTTTTTTGTGCTTTCTATACATCTGTGCATCGCGGTCGTTGGTTCAGTTCATTCTTGGTTGTTCGTTGAGTATTCAGCTTTTTGGCCCACTTTAGGTTACGGTAGTAACATTAAAAGTGGGCCCTTACGATCGTCTTTTGACAGCTCGAAATTCAAATGAAAATAACGGCTTAACTATTCATCTGACACGAAAATTGAATAACTGAATTTGTAGAGGAGAAAATTCTCTACAAATTTGCTCTCTTATGGTTTTTTTTTTCTTTTTTTTTTCATATCCCGTAGCGTTTCAAAGATATTTGCAAATATAACGGCGATTTTGGGATCTATGTCTGTCTGTCTGTAACGTGTTCCCTGTTTTTAAGACGAACCGTTCAACCGGTCAGCACCAAATTTTACAGACAAGATTGTAGGCCGCCAGAGACCAGAATCTCCCTTTTTCAAATGTTTCGGACAAAAACTACGGTAGGAATACCAAAAACAGCCGTTTGTAATATAATTGTAATTGCAAACTACCCGTTCATCTGACACGAAAATTGAATAACCTAATTGGCAGAGGAGAAAATTCTTAGCTCCCTTATGTTTTTTCATATCTCGTATCGTTTGAGAGATATTTGCAAATATAACGGAGAGTTGACACCCTCCATTGAATTAACGAAAACCAACCGTTCGGAGATGTCACGTGACATTCCACGCCCAGAACTCTCTCTGGCATACGGCATCTTGCGTTGCGTATTGTAACTTACAGGTTGTCATTTCAAAGCAATGGCGCACTGAAGAATTAACAAGAACACATCGTTCTTCGTACGATACATGACAATATAGTGTCTATCACTGACCAAGAGCATTACAATCCAAAAATGAAAAAAATTTGACTTGCTAGCCTTTTGCTAGCATGTTGCATAATTTTATAAGTTGGACATGAGCACATTGCTCGTAATTGCACGTCTTATGTTTTAATTTTTATTCTTCTGGTGAAGGAACCCTTAGATGGTGTCGAAATCTAGATCAAGGTATTTTATCAAATTTTGCAACTGGTTGGACTGAACTTTGTCAAATATTTGCATATAAATTGTGTTACAGGTTCAGCGAATCACAAGTAATTAAAATGTCTTTGTTTTGTTATATACCTTATTAAGAACTGTAGTCACGACACTGCCGACAGATAAGTAGTAGGTTGTAATTTTTTTCTACACGTAGTTCCGTCTGTAATAACCATGATATTGACGGGACGTTAATCCCATCTTTTCAAATGTAGTTTTGATCATTTATTCCATCCCTAATGTCATTCTATAGACGCTATCAATACATGTTACATGGATCCCACATTACTAGTGCAACGCAGTTGCAAAAGAAAAATAATTATATTTTCTGTTTTTGTACCATTATTTAGTGATGGTATAAAACACGATCTATTACTTCAGTTTTACAAATTTCCTAGGCGGTTTTGGTTTGCATGCGTGACGGTTCTGCCATCTAAGCGACGGCACTATAATGCATTCCTTCAAAATTCCCGCTTGGACAGCACAGCAGCATAGTGGAGAAAGTGGGACATTAGGCGAGAATGAGGCCGCCCCTGTAACAGTCAATTCTATTGTGAAAACTTCCAAAAAACACCATCGCTGTTTATAGCGTAGTTAGAAGCTCAGTGAACGGTTGATTTAGCGGCGTTTCTGTAAAACTCTACCTCTTGCCATTTCATCAAACATTTACTTGCCCTAATACTAGTTGTTTCGTAATCTAAAAGGTTTCATAATGTAAACAGGAAAAAGATTTCATACAAGATATAGCCGTAAACCCTTTGTTTTCGGTTTATTTATGAAAGTTTACAATTTATGTGATTGGATAAGTGATAGACGGATTCTCCTCTTGCTTGTAAGCGAGAATTGTTTGAAATGTGGACTGTGGCACCGTTCCATTACTCCGTGGCTGTCTAGAATGGTTTTGAAGGCTTCCATGACACGTCGATGAAGAGTTTCTGTATTTGAGCGGTCTGTTGCATTGAACAGTTGTTTAATATTCCAAAGCACTGAGGTCGAGTTAACCTGCAGGCCATAGAACTGATCCTCCTCTACCGATCCCAGTGCCATAGTAACTACCAGCCAGTGCATCTAGGACAGACTGAAATGTGCTGGTATTCCATAATACAAAAACCAGACTTTTCTTATCTTTTTCAAGGGCACATGTTCCAGGTCTTGTAGAGTGTTCTGAATAAAGCTCCTGTACACAGAACGTGTATTGGGAGAACATACATCGCTACCAGTCACCCCCATTTCCTTCTAGCACATTAATGTTAAACTGATGCTCATGCCTGTACTGCAGCATGACGGTTGCAATCGGCTCAAATATATTGATTGAGTAAAGTTATTATATCATATTTTCCAAACGTTATGTCGTCTGTGAACGAAACTGAAAAGACAAACAAAAGTAGGCAATTTTTACAACAAAACAACAGCTGTAGTTCTTCTGGTGGGTGACTGGCAGTCGTACGAAACTGATGATGGTTAAGGACACACGAGTTTATCGGAAAGTATTCTCTATGCTAAATATGGAGATGTACAATTTGTAGTGTACCAATACTGGCTCTTCTCCATCAGTCTATAGAACGTTTTCCTTGTCAGGCGTTTAGCAAGATGTGGTCTTCCACGCTCAGTAGTCTGTAGTGCTACGAATTCTGTCTCAGAAACGTTACATTACACACGACCAAATGTTGGATGCATCAAGAAGGAAGGAAGACTGGGGCTTAATGTCCCGTCAACATCGCCGTCATTGGAGTCGGAGCACGTACTGGGATAGTTTTTGTCAACTATGGGAAACTGCCCTTTAAAAAGAACCACCCCAGCAGTTGCGTGAAGTGTTTTAGGGAAATCATGGAAAACCTAAGTCAGGATGACTGGAGGCGGGTTTGAACCTCCGTCTTCCCGAATGCGAGTCCAGTGTGTCGGCTACATTTTCAGGAGTTGCTCCTTCGATCAAATTCAGATTTTGGGAGGCATGGAAAACTGTTGAAGGTTTTGGGTATTACTTTTGTACTACATCTCTTTTTTATTCTCTTTTTCATAATTTCTATTTTTCGTTAGTGTCGTCTTTTACACTGGTGGCGGGACTCAGTTTATTTGTATTTTACTTTTATTTACACGTTGACGACCAGGAGATAAGAATCCATACACTGTTAATTTCTGTTTTAGATCTCACCTAACTGAATTAGTGCTTCGTCTGTAATAACTAGGAGCAGCTGGAACGATAAACTGTGCCCTTCGTTAGAACAAGGAAATGGAAAGGAGAGAGGATGGAAGGACGTGTACAGAAAAATTTCTTTCTACATGCAGCCTCGTGTGACGGCATGAACTGAGAGCGTTTAGTGATCAACAAAAGTAGTCGGCAGACGGACTGCCGGATAATGCGCCGGTGAAGAATCGACTGCCCGTGACACGCTCTAAGCCAGAGTTCGTGATGACGGATGGCGCGCGCTCTGCACGCCAGCCCTGCAGTGGGATCGATTCTCGAACATGACCCGCTACAAGTCTCCGGTATTAGCTCGCTTTCCAGGGACGCCTGAGGCCAATGGCCGTACAGTTTTCGATCTGTAAAGAAATATGGTGTCTATATAAATGACAACTGTTGTGATTATTGCGTTCTGTAATTGCGTAATTGAAATATCACTTTAATATGCTAATAATACATTTATTTATGTGGCGCATTGTATGTTAATTGAAGCGTGTAATCTGGAAAACCGTCATAACCTTTGTGTGATTTTTCACCAACGAAAACTGAGTCAGATCATTAGCAAACAAAATAGTACTGCATCGTCAGTTGTTACAGGACTAGGTGTAAGGTGATATCATATCCATGCCGGAAGAGGGTGCCACCGTACATACCACAGAATAACTACGTACTAAGAACATATGTCCGTGAGAGATGCTAAATTTATTGCATGGTGTTAAAAAGTAAATTTTAAGACATAACAGGTTCTGAACAAAAAATTGCCGTTTCATAAATGAACGTGTTGAGACTTCTAACATGCCGGAAATATACATAATACATTCCTGGCCATTAAAATTGATACACCACGAAGATGACGTGCTACAGACGCGAAATATAACCGACAGGAAGAAGATTCTGTGATATGCAAATGATTAGCTTTTCAGAGCATTCACAAATGGTTCTCGTCGGTGGCGACACCTACAACGTGCTGACATGAGGAAAGTTTCCAACCGAGTTTTCATACACAAATAGCAATTGACCGGCGTTGCCTGGTGAAACGTTGTTTTGATGCCTCGTGTAAGGAAAAAGGCGTACCATCACGTTTCCGACTTTGCTAAAGGTCGGATTGTAGCATATCGCGATTGCGGTTTATCTTATCGCAGCCACGTCTCGATCAACAGAGGGGGACGTTTGCAAGACAACAACCATCTGCACGAACAGTTCGACGACTTGTGCAGCAGCATGGACTATCAGCTAGGAGACAAAAACGTAATTTTTAGGATGAATCCAGGTTCTGTTTTCTGCATCATTATGGTCGTTTCCCTGTTTGGCGACATCGTGGTGAACGCACATTGGAAGTGTGTATTCGTCATCGCCATACGGGCGTAAAAACCGGCGTGATGGTATGGGGTGCCATTGGTTACACTTCTCGGTCACCTATTGTTTGCATCGATGGCACTTCGAACAGTGGTGGTTACATTTTAGATGTGTTACGACCCGTGGCTATACCCTTCATTCGATCCCTGCGAAACCCTACATTTAAGCAGGATAATGCACGACCGCATGTTGCAGGTCCTGTAGGGGCCTTTCTGGACACGCAAAATGTTCGACTGCTGCCATGGCCAGCACATTCTCCAGATCTCTCACCAACTGAAAACGTCTGGTCAATGGTGGCCGAGCAACTGGCTCGTCACAATACGCCACTGATGAACCGTGGTATCGTGTTGAAGCTGCATGGGGATCTGTATCTGTACACGCCATCCAAGTTCCGTTTGACTCAATGCCCAGGCGTATCAAGGCCGTTATTACGGCCAGAGGTGGTTGTTCTGGGTACTGATTTCTCAGGATCTATGCACCCAAATTGCGTGAAAATTGAATCACATGTCAGTTCTAGTATAATATATTTCTGCAATGAATACGCATTTATCATTTGCATTTCTTCTTTGTGTACCAATTTTTAATGGCCAGTAGTGTAGATGCCAGATATAAAAATGCAGAGTTTGCGATTGTTCCTTACAGTAATAAAGCTCTCACAACGATCGTAGTTATTTAGCTTAATTGGAAGTGAATACCATTTTCTGGCATTGCTGTTATCAGGATTCTAGGCTCTGACAGGGCTGAAGATCAGCGCATTTTACAGAGATCATCGAGAGCACTTGAATTCTGGTAGGAAAGTAACAGGTCATTACATCCTCCCAGTTGTGCTGAGCTGATGAAAGCTTGGTATTTTGTACCTTTATGAACTACATTGGTCCTTATCCATCGTTGATACGCGGGCCAGTATAGGTATTAAAAGTAGACTGCATCAAGGACGAGGATAATGATTTCTTCGGGTGTGACGGAAAATCTTGCTCATTGGTCTGCGCCGTAGTTCTTAACTGGTTTTCTACGTGGATTTGTAGTTGCAAATTGTCCGCTCAGTTAGTGTCTTCGCATCATTATCTACCGCTCAGTTAGTGTCTTCGCATCATTACCTATTTTATCTGCCTTTAGTCTGTTGGTAACATTCCATCGATTTCGTTATCCTGTCCTCTGCTTTCTATTGCGCGTATGACTAATAGAGCCATTATAAAAGGGCAAATTGTTAACAGAAATTGTTTCTTTTTTAGCCACACGGCCTTAAACGGTTAGTAGGTACCCTACTGCGAAGAGATTGTAGGGATTTACAGAAAACCCAGTGAACGAGAGAGAGTAATTGGAAGATAACGGCCATGAACGTATTTTTAATTGCTCTATCATTTTTTTTTTTTTTACAAAACTCTTGATAATACAAAGGGCACTACAGGGAAAAAGGTATACGTTTCACCTGCGAAAGACAATCCGCAGTAAGTTGTTCTACAAAGTCGATAAGCGTTGCAGATAGTATCAGTTAATAGCTGTTTGCCGCCAATCGCTTGGAAAGCGCGCGTAATGGGATAAATTACGATCCATATGTAGCAAAATGAACGAGCGTGAAAGCTTTTACGGCATCATAAAAGCAGTGAAAGCACACTGAGAATGACCAAGCAGCTTTCTCCAATACTTCGTTAGACCTCACTGTCTTCTTTGCTTCATTTTCTCCGAAGAAAATTACGGTAAAGAACCTCGAGTTTCTAGATAGCCAGAAATAAGTTACTCCAATATTCAAGAAAGGCAATAGGAGTGATCCCCAAAATTACAGGCCTATCTCATTGACGTCGATTTGCAGTAGGATTTTGGAACATATACTTTGTTCGAATATTATGAACTACCTCGAAGAGAACGACCTATTAACCAATAGTCAACACGGATTCAGAAAGTATCGCTCTTGCGAAACACAGCTTGCCCTTTATTCACACGAAGTGTTAAGTGCCATCGACAAGGGATCTCAAATCGATTCTGTATTTCTGGATTTTCGGAAGGCTTTTGATACTGTACCCCACAAGCGGCTTCTAATGAAATTGCGTGCTTATGGAATATCTTCCCAATTGTGCGATTGGATTCACGATTTCCTATCAGAAAGGACACAGTTCGTTGTAATTGACGGTAAGTCATCGAGTAAAACAAAAGTGATATCTGGCGTTCCACAGGGAAGCGTTATTGGTCCCCTACTCTTCCTCGTGTTTGTAAACGATTTAGGAGACAATCTGAATAGCTCCCTTAGACTGTTCGCGGATGATGCTGTCGTTTATCGGTTAGTGAAGTCAACAGAGGATCAAAAGCAACTGCAAAGCGATTTAGACAAAATTTCTACTTGGTGCGAAAATTGGCAATTGACACTAAATAAAGAAAAGTGTGAAGTAATACACATGACCACTAAAAGAAATCCGCTGAACTTCAATTACACGATAAATCAGTCAAACCTTAAGGTCGTAAATTCTACCAAATACCTAGGAGTTACAATTACGAACAACTTTGACTGGAGAGAAGATATGGAAAATATTGTGGGGAAGCCATTCACAGAATATATAGTTTCTGAACTAAGGGAGAGGAGGTATCGTCGACGACGACGTCAGATTCGGAACGTATTCCACATGGGCAAATAAGAAGAAGCAGGTTAGACAAGTTCTTCACTGCGGAACTAACGCCATTTTCAAACCTATACAATGTGAGTCCGGTGCAGCTCAATATTAAGGCCTGTGTTACGAACGCTCGTGGAAGATAGAGCATAAGATACAAGGGGGATCGCAAAGCATTAGGGTCGCAGTTATGTAAATAAAGGTTCAGAAACCGAATATTTTGATATCAGAAACCACTGACCAGTAGCTTATATTTCACGCTGTACGTTTTTTGGATAAGCAAAGGTGTGAAACATGAGACTGTAAATTGCAAATGTTTCTGCTTGAAGGTTGGTAGTGGTACCTTGAGCACAATACACAACGGTTTATTATGTTCGCGTGGATATATTTTCTTTAGGGTTACATTAAGTCTGCTTTCTGAAAACCCAGTCGTAACGAGGCATAAAACTTGTTGATTTGGTCCTAGCTGTATTTAAGAACGACAGCTATAAGAGAGAGGGTGGGCGAGTATACGTGTGCATTGAGACAGGCTGCTCCGCACAGGAGTAGCCGAGCGGTCTGGAGCGCCAAGTCGGAACGTGTGGCCTCCCGCTTCGGAGGGTCGATCCTCCCTCGGGCATGGATGTTTGTATTGTCTTTAGTATAAGTTACTTCATATGCAGTTAAGTCCCATAAGCTTTACAAACATTTGAACATTTTGAACTACATTTTGTTGTGGAGGATTGGATCATAAAAGTCAGTCTAATGTGCACTAAATTTGTTTGAAACTTCTGCTACTTTACTTTTATAGTCGTTTAAAGCTTTGCACTCGTAATCAAATGTAAAGTTTTCAGCACAGACGCATAGGTGCGTCGTCAGCCTTAAAATTGTCTGTTATCATGAGATTTGATGATTTCCGCAAAGCCGAATACGGCAATCACATTTAATAAAGTAGCATGTCATCATCAACTTCTACAATCTAATCAGATACAAAGTTCACTGCTTTCTCCTGCAGGTCCATAAATGGCCTTTCGTAGAATTATTGTGAGCGCTGTTTTCACAAATATATATTTTCTTCTTTCCAACCTGTGGTTTCATATCTCAAAATATTTGCTTTAGCATCCTCTAACATCTCTGGTTTTGATTATAATCTATTGAAACCCCGTTTATGTAGAAACTTTGAGACGCAGATATTAGTTTCGATTTAGTTTCCGTATGTTTCTTTATTTTCTGTCAGTAATATTATGAAATTTACACCGTAATTTCAAAGTTGCTCATCTTCTTTAAGAAACATACAGTATACGTGAATGCATTAATGTCTCTTGTGTCTTCTGATCAAATCAGTGTGAAAGTGGCTTATGTCGCTTCCTACTGTCTTATTTTTGTCACAAAAAGAATTTCTAGATACTAAATAAAATGTGCACGAAGTCTCTTTGAAATTTCTCTGTACATCAAGAATTATGTATCTTCGAACCATTATCCCAAAATCAGCCTATCAACTGAGAACAGTAATTGGTAACTTTTAGTGTGATTTTTAACGTAACTGCTTTAAACCTCTCTCCCACCAGCCCCGTAGTGAAATATATTGGAATAGTCACGAGTCACCCTATAAGATCTGAAAATTGAGTGATGTGGTTTAAGTTGATGCATGTTGCAGTATCTAGAAGAGAGGTTTCCAAACTTTTCCTAATGACAACATCCTTTCTAATAAATACAGCTTTACAAGACACCCTAAACTAATATTAATTACGAGAGCCAAATGCAGCAAGTTAATTTTTATGATCAATTTCTAAATATGGTATCTATTGTCACTGTATTATTAATGCTGTAGTCGAACAATACTCTTTGTTTTTCCAAGTGATCTGCATTAACTGACATTTTTCATCACATCAATAAGAAATGTTCTCCGGCTTTCCTTTTGCTGTCCTCTATTGCCGTACGAGATTGTGAACGACTGATTAAAAAAGTAGTTACGTAATTTTATGGGCGACATCCAACATTTTAGTGCCTACTCGTGGTTTCACTCTCTTTCAACCCCTTTCCACGGGTATTCACGAAAGTAGCGCGTGAACAGAGGTCTAACTTTTCTGTTTCAGACGTACTCGATCCCAGGCGCAGGACCATGACATTGTGAACACGTGTGCCTTGTCATAGCTGATTACTGGTGTGAATTTCCAAATCTGATGCACAACAAAGACTCGCCAATCTCCTCTGCTCCACTTATTTTCTTTCCTGACTGCGTGACACAGCATTCGGCGCCATGATATGCAGAGATATTACTTTGTCTGCATCGGTGTACTGTCGTGTACGGTAAAAATACGATCCAAAACATCGTACTGGCGTGCTGTACAACCCAGTTTGCAAATATTTTGCACAAAAATTAATAACAATATAAAATGAAATACATACAAATAGTGTATTATACTTAATAAAAAAATACAAAATGAAATACATAAATAATAATATATTTTATGTACTTAATTATAAATTAATTTATATTTTTAATATTTGCAAAGGTAAACGGTTCAATAGACTAATACTATTTTAATGCTTCTCTAATTTCTTCCTGCGTTATATTCATCCGTAGACGAAATATAAACATTAAAACCATTGTACAAAACTCCATTAACTGTCTTACAGCAAAATTATATATTCAATTATGAATAACGTTTACTTGAACATTTTTTCCGATCCGACGCATAATAACCGCATCAGTTTATGGTACCAGAGAGAGGTTTTCGTTGCTTGCAGCCAACAAAATACCGAATGTCTGTCAAATTTGGTGCCGATAGTTTGAGCTTCGCGACCGAGAAAGTGGGAACACTGTACAGACACGAACCCACAGTATCAAATCGCCGTTATTTTTGCAAATATTTCTGAAACATTGCGGGATCCGGAAAAAAGCACAAGTGCGCATAGTTGTACAGAATTTTTACCTCCAGAAGTTCGTTTATTTCATTTCCATCTTATATGAACCGTTGATGCGTTATTTGCACATAAAGGCCATTGAAATCTGCCCACTTTCAGTGTTACTAAAGTATAATGGACCGAAAACAGCGTGCGGAAATAGGTGTTATCAGGGAGCCATGAGTTGGGGTGCCACATCCCCGTGATGAGATGGATAACCGGCAGTACAGCAAACATTTCGAAAGAACCTGCATATTATAATTATCCTACAAAACGGGGCCAGAACTTAAACAGTACACGCTTCCTGCAGGCCAGCCAGATTGGGTAAGAAGGTGGTTGTTGTGCATTATTTATGGTCTAGGATGGACTTTATGAAACCATCAATATTTTCATTGGCAATTACTGAGAAATCTCGGAAAGCCATACATTAATACTGCCGAAATTACCATTTGCGCGGACGGTCATTTTTTATAACTTATATTCTAGGCACATCGGTAAAATTCTTATCATATGATCTTCGGATGTCGGGGAATTATTTATCAGCGAGGTCTTATTTTTTACGGAGAACGAAATATTGTAAGATTCATGTAGTTAAGATATACGATATGATGCGTAGTTTTAACTGTAACTAGGGTAACTAAATCAACGTAAGGATTATGGCGTCACCATACTGTGCTTTTAATCACCTTTTTTTTCAATAAAATCTTGTAAGACACCGTTTATCATGGATACTTATGCATATACAGAGTGGTCCATTGATAGTGACTGGGCCAAATATCTCACGAAGTAAATATCAAAGGAAAAAACTACAAAGAACAAAACCTTTCTTGAAGGGATAAAACACATGGCTCTATGGTTGGCCCGCTAGATGGCGCTGCCATAGGTCAAACGTATATCAACTGCATTTTTTAAAATCGGTACACCCATTTTTCTTACATATTCGCCTAGTATGTAAATAAATATGATTTTTTTAGAACCCTTTTTTCGCTTTGTGATAGATGGCGCTGTAATATTCACAAACATATTGCTCACAGTTTTAGACGAACAGTGGGTAACAGGTACGTTTTTTTTTTAAATTAAAACACAAGATGTAGGTACGTTTGAACTTTATTTCGGTTGTTCCAATGTGATACATGTACTTCTGTGAAATTATCATACATAATGAGAACGCTTGCTGTTACTAAGCGATTACCTGTAATTATCTCATGACGTCAGTAAATGCTCAAAATGATGTCCTTCAACTTCGATGCATTTGGCAATACTCGTAATGAAATTCTTCTCAACAGCGAGTAGCTCGCCTTCAGTAATGTTCTCACATGCATTGACAATGCGCTGACGCATGTTTTCAGGCGTTGTCGGTGCATCACGATAACAAATATCGTTCAATTTTCCCCACAGAGAGAAATCCGGGAATGTAAGATCCGGTGAACGTGCGGGCCATGAAATGGTGCTTCTACGACCAATCCTCCTGTCTTTAAATATTCCATTTAAGGCTGCCTCAATTACACGCGAGCCATGTGCCGAACATCCATCATGTTGAAAGTACATCGCCATTTTGTCACGTTGTGAAACATCTTGTAGTAAAATCGGTGAATATTGCGTAAGATATCAGCATACATTACACCAATTAAATAGCCATCGATAAAATAGGACCCAATTATCCTTCCTCCCATAATGCCGCATCATACATTAACCCGCCAAGGTCGCTGATGTTCCACTTGTCGCAACCATGGTGAATTTTCCGTTGCCCAATAGTGCATATTATGCCGGTTTACGTTTCCGCTGTTTGTGAATGACGCTTCGGCGCTAAGCAGAACGCGTTAAAAAAATCTGTTATCGTCGCCGTAATTGATTTTGTGCCCAGTGGCAAAACTGTACACGATGTTCAAAGTCTTCGCCATGCAAATCCTGGTTCGTAGAAATATGGTACGGAAAAAATTTATGTTGATGTAGAATTCTCAACAACGACGTTTTCGAGATTCCCGATTCTCGCTCGATTTGCCTGCTAATGATGTGCAGATTAGCCGCAACTTACTTGGGAATCATCATTTGTTACAGGTCGTGGTTGACGTTTCACTTGTGGCTGAACACTTCCTGTCTCTTTAAATATCGGAACTATCGCACGAAAGGTCCAGGCACTTGGATGATGTCTTCCAGGATAACGATCAACATACGTAGCACAGGCCCGTTGGGCATTTTGATCACATTAGCCATACATAAATACCATATCAATCTTTTCCGTAATTGATATATGGCTCATTTTAACAGGAGTAACGTATCACGAAGCAAATACCGTCCGCACTGACGAAATGTTACACGATACCACATACTCATATGTTTGTGACTATAACAGCGCCATCTATCACAAAGCGAAAAAAGTGTTCCAAATAAAACATTCATATTTATTTACGTACTAGACGAATATAGTAATAAAATGGAGGTACCTATTAATAAAAAAATAAGAGATGCAGTTGATATCCATTTGACCTATGGCAACGCCATCTAGCGGGTCAACCATAGCGCCATTTGTTGGAAAAACAAGCTAGAAAAGTATTGTTCTTTGTAGTTTTTTCGTTTGATGCTTACTTCGTGAGACCTTAAGTGGACCACCCTGAATAGTGTTTCTTGATCTGGAAATTATTTGATGGTCCAAAGTGGCGTCGTAATCACCATATTAAAAATTATTCTGACATGCGATATTCTTCGTACTTGCAAATCGAACACCACATGTTTGGTATCATGTACGTATAGCCTTAGAGCAGTTTTCATTTTATGTAAAGTAGTGTAAAGTGATCTTGCGTTACAAGGGAGACGATTAGATGATTTAGTGTTAATATTATGTCTTGTGTACCTTTTTGTTACACACATATGTTAAAGTATGTAAATGCGTCGAAGTATATAAACTTACAAAATTTCACCGATCTACAGAATTCTTTTTAATGTATGCAGCAGAACGTGCTCTAATAAGGAAAAGGAGATAGCAGTCGAAAAATGCTCCTGATACAGCACATTAAAGGCGATTATGCCATTATGTTCCTGTTCCTCCTCCCCCCCCCCCCCTCATTCTGACCCTTCTCAAACAGGTTCTCTATACTATCTTTACTTTCAGTCTAATTCATTCTATCATTTTCCTCGTCGCTTTTCACTTTTAGGTTCTTCGGTTTGTTAAACCGTGACCAACGGGCCCGTTGGACACTATAGACCGGCAGTACACCCGTGGATATTTTGATTATCAAATACGCCGGGAGAAACTGAAGAATCACAAAATACCATGTTTTGTTTTGACATAACATCTATCTTTACACGTACCACAACTGCTGAATAATTCCCACAGTTTCTTCTCGTTTTGCATACATTAATGTTATCATAAAAAAAGACATTGAACCGTTGGAATTATATTTTAAAACCTACGATATTGAGCTGTGAGAGAGGGCGAAATAAAATACAATACTAAGCTTATTCTCCATGAGGCTCTCTGTCAAACAGTGTAGTTAACGGAAAACTGTTCCATTGCTTGTGAACGGAATACTTTTTGTGTTTGTTTCACGTTACCCATAATGAACACTGTAATACCTAAATGCTCCAAAATTACCATTACTATTGTGCGGAACTGGCCGAGTGGTTTGAGGCATCTTGCAGCAGACTGGGCGGACGATACCACCGGAGGTTCAAGTTTACAAATATTTGAACATATGAATTACCAACATTAAGGATAGCATCAGCGTTGTAAGTACTTTGTGTATTCTGAAGCGAATCTAAATACGTGTGCGCCAAAATTATGCTGTTTGGTAGTGGATCTCACGCCACATCACTTCTTGCTATTGCATATTACTCAGTCACCTCTTACGTCACTCAAGGATTAGTTTTTGAAGGGTATTAACACCTCGACGAATTGAGTTAGGACCCGCGTTCACAAACATTCAGGAGACGGTATGAAATGTATTTAGAGTTTTATATCAACCGTATGATCCTCTTCATATTTTAAGACTGCTTTTTTTGTTGTTGTTGTTACCAACGATAATTAATGTAAGGAAAAATATGTTGAACAGTTTGTAAGACCGCACGTGCTTATCCACCAACAGTGAATTGTTTTATCCGTTGTTACTAATGTTGTTCCAACTAGACGTATTTTAGACACGTCATTACCAAATGTATTATTAAAGGAAAGACGGACTTCACTCACCGATGTTTCGAGAAATAATGTGTATGCGTTCATTCCTCCATTGAAATTATCACATTACCAAATTTTAAAATTTTTTCATAGCGTGCATTCCTCCTGCCAGAAGCATGGAACTGCTGGCAACTTAACAATCGCAGAAAAGTGTGTCGTACCATGTCCGATTACTGCCGCAGTAAAAACGACGCCACGAACTGGAATAATTACACGATCGAGGGGTTGAATCAAGTTTAGAGGTACCACTTCCACTACGTCTTTGTTTTGTTTTTGTAGTTCAACTGACACTGTATGTATTCACACTAAATTCTGTAGAAATATTTTTCTCTTCGTAAAGGAGGTGTAAATTACCTTTAAGGCTCCTGTCTCTGTTAACAAGTTACCGAGAAGGCTTTTAGAAAACGAATATTTTCCTTGCATTTTGCATCCTTTAATTATATTAGATAAAGTAGTGTTAGGTACCAACAATACATTTACACTGTACTCATCGAAAGAGGGACGAAGTCAAAAAATCTCCGTCGTTCTAGAAATGTGACAATACATCCTTAGCAAGTCACGTGTTATCCCGAGTAAAGTAGCACACATGGGCCTCCTCAGAATCCCTTTCGAGCCTTACGCAGCCGACAGTAAGAAGGCTTTATGGCGCCAGAAAGAGTTCCAGTGGCAGAAAAAACAGCCAAACTGCCAGGATGTATTAAGGGCAAGGGAGGAACTACGATCTCACGCACAATGCTGAGGCTGAACACAAAGAGCAGGTTGAATCAGGGACACTTCTTCCTTTGTATGAAAATAAACCAAAAGTTTGGTAAATACGACCTAAAATCTGTAATAAGATAGCAAGTAAATACATCTCTCGTCGCAGGTACTTATGATTATGTATGGAACCACAGACATTGCCTAGGAGGGATGGCTTGCGTGCCTCAGCTATATAGAGCATCGGACCGTAGGCGCAACTACATCAGAGGGGTATCTGTGGGGAGGCCAGACAAACGTGTGATTCGTGAAGAGGGAGGGGTGGGGAGCAGCGTTTACAGTAGTTTCAGGGGAAACTAACTGGACGATTGACCGAGCTGGCCTTGTAACATCAGCTAACTTGACTTTGCCATTTAGTTACTGCGAACGGCTGATCGCAAAGGGCAACTACAGTCGTTACTTTTCTCGAGAACATGCAATGCATCCATTTGGGTAATACGTTCCAAACATGTAGGTAAGTTACAAAATTTGTGAAGAGAAATGGATAGGTTGAAGTCTGATATGGTCGGATAGCAAAGGTCGGTATAAAGATGTTCAGGATTTCTGGACAGGTGAGTACAGGGTTATAAATACAAAATCTGTTGGGGATATTACTGTAGCAGGTCTAATAATAGATAAGAAAATAGGAATGCATGTAAACTGCTATGAGCAGCACAGTGATACGAAGCCAACATCGACCACAGTAGTGCAAGTTTATATGCCATCTAGCTCTGCCGATGACGAGGAGATTGAAGAAATGTATGAGAAGGTAGAGGAAATTATTCAGATAGTGAAGGGAGTCGAAAACTTAATTGTGATGGGAGAACTGGAATTCGGTAGTTGGAAAAAGAAGGGAAGGAAAAATAGTAGTTGGGTATGGACCGGGGGAAAAGAAATGAAAGAGGAAGACGCCTGGTAAAATTTTGCACGGAACATAATTTAATCATGAAGGAAGGTTGTACACGTCGAAGGGGCCAGGAGAGCCGCAGCGGAGTGTCCAAGCGCACTGAGGCGCTGTGCGACGATGCGCGAGGCCGCTCCCCGTCGGGGGTTCGAATCCCCCTCGGGCATGGATGTTTGTGTCGTCTTTAGTATAAGGTAGTTCTTAAGCAGTTCGTAAGTTTAGGGACTGATGACCCCGCAGTTAAGTCCCTTAAGTTTAACAAATATTTGAACATTTGAAGGGGCCAGGAGATACCGGAAGGTACAAGACAGATTTTATAATGGCGTATCATAGACTTATTGGTCATGAACTGCAGACTGAAACCGAAGAAACTGCAGAAGGGAGAAAAATAAGGAGATGGAAACTGGATGAACTGAAGGAATCTATCTTAGGTTAAGGAAAGGCAAACCTATGTTCTTAGCTTTAGTAGATCGGGAGAAAACTTGAGACAGTATTGACCATAATACACTCTTTCAAATTCTGAAGTCGGTAGGGGTAAAATATAGGAAATACTACCAGCACAGAAACCAGATTGCAGTCATAAGTGTCGAAGGGCGTGAAAGGCAAGCAGTGGTTGGGAAGGGATTAAGACAGTGTTGTAGCTTTTAGACAATGTTATTCAATTTGTACATTGAGCAAACGGTGAAGTAAAGTTAATTGGAATACCAGAATACTGATAATTTCCATGTATTTAAATCAAAAAACGTCCGTGAAAGTTAGAGGTAAAGTGCCAACTGGCTGGAACCAGGAAAAGTACAAGGCTGTTCTCTTTCTCGTACAATTTTCAATTTATACTTACAAGATATGATTCACCAGTACCAACTAGAGGACAAAGAGGCAAAAATAGGAGGAAGAAGAATTTGGTGTTTCACATTTGCAGACGGCGTGCTCCTTCTAGTAAAAGGTGAAAAATAATTGGCGTTGAGAGTGGATACCATTAAAAATAGATGAAATAATTATGGGATGAAAATCAGTGCAAAGAGAACAAAGGTAATGACTCTGGAAGGAAATCAGAAAGTAAAGATAATGTTGAATGGAGAGGAAATAGAACAAGTGCAAAGGTTTAAATATCTTGGAAGCGGATTAAAACCAGACTAGCAATGGCAAATGAAGTATTTAAAAGAAAAAGGAAAATTTCCTGAGCAATGTGGAGAACGATCTAAGGAAAAGATTAATAAAGAGTTTCGTATGGAGTGTTCTTAGATATAGATGGTAGTGACTGTAGTTACATTTAAAAAGTATTTTTCCTTCAGTATTTTGGTTGCTCCTCTATGTACTACGTTGTGTCGAATATCTCATTTCGTTCCGAGAAAGTGTGATTTGCGACGCACGCGCAATTGAGACACTCGTTTATTGCAATGTTGGAGAACTTAACATGCTGCGTTGTGGGTGACGCTGCCTGCCTCGTGTTCAGTGATCTCAAATATATACAGAATACACAACAGTAGTGCTTTGGATCCGTGAAAATCGTGACGGTCTATTATTTTTATGTCGGCAACTCTGTACGTATTAGTCGTGTTCTTTCGTGATTTGCGTCCTTTGAAAATAAGTTATGAGCGATTGATTAATCTAATGAATATAGTGATAAATGTATATCTCGTATGGTATAATGTTAGCTACATAAAATAAAAGTCTTTGTTATATGTAAAAAGAGCGCTTTAGTAAAAAAACATTTTAGCGTTTATGTGTTAGAATAATATCTCTGTCACAGATACAGGTCCATCTCCTCTCTCATTAATTAAATTTAGCGCAGACATACCATTTGGAAAATGGCTCTGTGGACACTCAGACAGGGTGTGGTTCATTGTTTGAATATCCGCTCCACAGTCACAACGTTGATCATTTTCTTGTCCCCTTGCCGCGGTGGAGTAGCCGAGCGTTCTAAGGCACCTCGCTCCGGAGCGCGCGGTTGCTCGCTGTAGGAAGTTCGAGTCCTCCCTGGGGCTTGGGTGTGTGTGTTGTCCTTAGGTTAGTTTACCATCGTTTACGTAGTTTGTAAGGTACGGACTGATGACCACGCAATTTTGTCCGTTAGATTTACAAACATTTGAACATTTCTTGTCCCCACCGAAATTTCCAGTAATTGCATCGGCCAACACCATTACGGAACAAGTTCCCTCTTAGGAAGTCTCATCCCTTGTAGCTCCTTCATAGGGTCGTCTATAAGGTTGCTGTTTTTCTCACTGTATCCGTTCCAAACTCTCATCCAGCTGGACTTCTGCGAGAAATCACTATCAAGCAGCTGGAAGGTGTTTTCAGAGGTGGTTTGCGTGACTTCAAGTGGCTGATATGTAGTGGGAGGTCTTGCAGGATGGATAGGTTAGGTGCGACCATAATCCTATTAAATTCTTTCATTTGTTCTTCTTTGCGCCTGACATCAGGAGGATCAATATTGCACAGTACTGGGAGTCACTGGAGGGGTGTGGCCATTAGGGTGCCACTGATCACCCTCATTGCCCTGTTTAGTTGCACATCCACTTTTCTTACATGAGTACAGTATTCGCCAGCAGACTAAAGATCAAGCAGTAGTTCACAAAACCTTTGCTACGGCTCCCATGTATGATCCAGCTAAGTGCTGTAGGATGTTGACCCTCGTCTTTACCTTGCCTACTATTTTTTGTAGGTGGTTCTTGAATGTGAGAGATCTGTCCAGTGTAACTCCCAGGTACTGCACATTTTCATTTTGTTTTAGTTCAGCACCGTCGAACCAGACTCCAAGTTTGAAGTTAGCCATCCTGTTATTAAAGTGAAAACATGTTATTTCTGTCTTATTTTTATTTTGTTTTAGTTTCAACTGTGAAAAATAAGTGATAAGTAAGATGTTACAATGGCTTCTGCCATGTGAACGTCTGTGTGTTGAGTCGCAATGGCAATATCGTCTGCATAGATGAACCTTCGGGACTGTGTTGCAGGAATGTCCTCAGTGTAAACAGTGCAAAGTATGGAAGCAAGGAGCAAACCCTGAGGGAGGCCGTCATGATGATGTCTAAAACCGCTCTCCCTTTTCCACAAGTAGACACTGACCAGACCATCACTTAATATAAACTCCAGGAGCCGTAATAGAAGACGACAAGGAATGAGGTCATAGAATTTCACTGAAAGTCCTTTCCTCCAAACGGTGAAGGGCGCGAAGTTGTTCCAGTCCGGGAGTAGCCCTTCAAGTTCCACGTACCCCCCGGGTTGTTCTAAACGAACAACAATTTCTGGTAGCTGGACTGTCACCTTTTCGACCTCCGGCTATGTCAGTTACATCATCCATAATAGTGATTATTGTGTTGCTTATGGTTGTAGGGGAGTCAAAGGAAAGGAGGAAGAATCAAATCCGTATATTAGTAATATTTTATTTTAAACCAGTGTTTCCATCACAAGGCATTTAATGAATAAATTTCAGATCTATAGGTGGCACTTTTGATCAGTTCTATATTTTTCTGATGTTTATATTGATTTCCATTTTGAGCTCACTTAGTGATATGCACAATGTATGCAAAATCTCGCTTATAACGGACGCCTTGAATTATTTGTCGTTTATGGATCTGTCTACAGTAGCAAAATTTATTCATTAAATTCAGTGTTGCAGAAACTCTACTTCTCAATAAAAATGTAACTCACTTATACATTTTGTACAAGTCACGTCTTTTTCTGTTGTTTTGTTGCAGGAGTAAGATTTATTCGATGTCTCGATTATTTTGTAAATACACTCCCGGCCATTAAAATTGCTACACCACGAAGATGACGTGCTACAGACGCGAAATTTAACCGACAGGAAGAAGATGCTGTGATATGCAAATGATTAGCTTTTCAGAGCATTCACACAAGGTTGGCGCCGGTGATGACACCTACAACGAGCTGCATGAGGAAAGTTTCCAACCAATTTCTCATACACTAAATAGCAGTTGACCGGCGTTGCCTGGTGAAACGTAGTTGTGATGCCTCGTGTAAGGAGGAGAAAGGCGTACCATGAAGTTTCCGACTTTGATAAAGGTCGGATTGTAGTCTATCGCGACTGCGGTTTATCATATCTCGACATTGCTCCTCGCGTTAGTCGCGATCGAATGACTATTAGCAGAATATGGAATCGGTGGATTCAGGAGGGCAATATGGAAACACTGTGCTGGATCCCAACAGCCTCGTATCACTAGCATTCAAGGAGACAGGCATCTTATCCGAATGGCTGTAACAGAACGTGCAGCCACATCTCGATTCCTGAGTCAACAGAAGGGGACGTTTGCAAGACAACCACCATCTGCACGAACAAATCGACGATTTTGCAGCAGCATGGACTGTCAGGTCGGAGACCGTGGCTGCGGTTACTCTTGGCGCTGCATCACAGACAGGAGCGCCTGCGATGGTGTAGCCAACCACGAACCTGGGTGCACGAATGGCAAAACGTCATTTTTTGGCTGAATTCAGGTTCTGTTTACAGCATGATGATGGTCGCAACCATGTTTGGCGACATCGCGGTGAACGCACATTGGAAGCTTGTATTCGTCATCGCCAAACTGGCGTATCACCCGGCGTGATGATATGGGGTGCCATTGGTTACAAGTCTCGGTCACCTCTTGTTCGCATCGACGGCACTTCGAACAGTGGCCGTTACATTTGAAATGTGTTACTTCTCGTGGATCTACCCTTCATTTGATTCCTGAGAAACCCTACATTTCAGTTGGATAATGCAAGATCGCATGTTGCAGGCCTATACGGGCCTTTCTGGGTACGGAAAATGTTCGACTGCTGCCCTGGCCAGCACATTCTCCAGATCTCTCACCAACAAAGAACGTCTGGTCAATGGTGCCGTGCAACCGGTTCGTCACAATACGCCAATCACTACTCTTGATGAACTGTGGTATCGTGTTGAAGCCGCATAGGCATCTGTACCTGTAGACGCCATCCAAGCTCTGTTTGACTCAATGCCCAGGCGTATCAAGGCCGTTATTACGGCCAGAGGTGGTTGGTCGTGTACTGGTTTGGCAGGATCTATGCACCCAAATTGCGTGAAAATGTCAATTCTCTTGTAATATATTTGTATAATGAGTTCCCGTTTATCATCTGTATTTCTTCTTGGTGTAGCAATTTTAATGGCCAGCAGAGTAGTTATCGGCCATTGCATTCGAGTTAGTTTCTACTAACGCAACTAGAGCAAATGATTTCGAAATTTCAGAATGTTAGCCGGCCGCGGTGGCCGAGGTGACTGAGGCGCTCCAGTCACGGTCAGCACGGCCACTACGGTCGGGGGTTCGAATCCCCCCTCGGGCATGGATATTTGTGCCGTCCTAGTTTGTAAGTAGTTCATAAGTAGTTTGTAAGTTTAGGGACTGATGACCCCGTAGTTAAGTCCCATAAGCTTAACAAACATTTGAACATTTGAACATTTCAGAATGTTAAATTCTTTGTATGCACCTAATGCTGACAACTGAATTCGTTCAGCGACATGGCGTCGAGCGTCACGACTTCGTAATACAAAGTACAGTAGAGGCCCGAATAGTCGGCACTCGGCAACTCGACAGTCCAGGTAACTCGGCCACCCGTCCCCCCCTCCCCCCCTGCACACCCTCTGGAGTTAGAATTATTATGGGAGTACATTTTTTCATAGTGCCTTTAAAATCAGCTTAGGCATGATGGTAATTTTAGTGGAATATGTTTTATGAAGTAACTCACTACTGTCCATACTTTTCATTGTTAAAGGCTGTATGTCTTCTTAAAGTTTTCTAAACGTAAATTAAAGTACGTACAATTAAGTAACGGATCATTTCTTAGATATTTTCTTAAATTTATTTTTTGTTTATTACATCATTGTATTCTGAAGTAAAATCATCTGAATATCAAAACCAACTGCAGAACTATCTGAATAAGATATCACTGTGGTGTAAAACTTGGCAATTAACTCTAAATAATGAGAAGTGTGAAGTCTTCCAAATGAGTACGAAAAGAAATCCGTTAATCTTTGTTTACAAGATAAATCAGTCAAAAGTAAAGGCCGTAAACTCCACAAAATACCTAGGAATTACTATTACTTCAGACTTAAAGTGGAAAGAACACGTAGATAATGTCGTGGAAAAGGCAAACCAGAGACTGCGTTTTATTGGCAGATCCATTAAAAGATGCAACTGAATTACTAAAGAAACTGCATATACTACGCTTGTCCGACCTTTTTTGGAGTGTTGCTACCCAGTGTGGGATCCTTATCAGGTGGGTTTGACGGAGGACATCATAAGAGTCCAAAGAAGGGCAGCTCGTTTTGTATTATAACGATACAAGGGAGACAGCGTTACGGAAATGATACAGGATCTGGGATGGGAATCATTCCAACAACGGCGCTTATCGCTGCGGCGTGGGTTACTTACGAAACTCCAATCGCCAACATTCTCCTCCGCATGCAAAAATGTATTGTTGACTCCCTCTTACATAGGTAGAAATAACTGCTACATCATGCGCGCCATTTTCCCATACCTCCTCCTAAAATAATGGACCGACTGCAACCAAACTTGGTACACATACTGCTTACTATCAGGCGAACAACCGCTGTCGTGTAAGAAACACCTACAACTTATGCAACAGGACACATGACGTCATAAACAACGAAATTCCCGAATAACTGGTACATCATGCGAGCCATTTTCCCACACCTCCTCCTAAAATAATGGACCGACTGCAACCAATCTTGGTACACATACTGCTTACTATCAGGCGAACAACTGTTGTCGTGTAAGAATACGAGAAATCAGAGCTCGAACGGAGAGATTCAGGTGTTCTTTCTTCCCGCGCGCTATTCGAGAATGGAATGGGAGATAAATAGTATAATGGTGGTTCAGTGAACACTTTTCCAGGCACTTAAATGTGATTAGCAGAATATCCCATGAAGATGTAGATGTAATAGTAGGACGTATTTTATAACAATAATCTTACCCTTTCTTTTTTAACGCCATTCCCGATAACCCGGCACTTTCACAAACTCGGCCAACCTTCGGTCCACATTATACCGACCTTTCGGTACTCTACTGTGCCTGCTGCCCTCGCCGCGAGTGCGGCGCCTTGCGGGGGCGTGTCTGGCGCGGGGCGTGGGCGTCGCTTCCAGGAAGGCGCCACCACCACCGCCGGCGCCTCATCTGTTATTGGGAATTTCCCGGCCGGAAAATAAGAGGCGTCTGCTGGCTGACAGGCAAGCGCGGCCGGGGGCAACGGCTCCCCAGCCGGCGCGTCGCAGAACTCCACTCTGTTTTCGACGTGAGCTGAATTAAAATGACGGCCGTTCTCACTGTGACGTATAGCGTCGCATTACCAATCCAGTCAGATACTATTTATATACAGGAGAATTTTTAGCCGCGGTGGAGTAGCCGAGCGGTCTAAAGCGTCTCGCTGCGGAGCGCGCGGTTGCTTACCGTCGAGGTTCGACTCCTCCCTGTGGCATGGGTGTGTGTGTCGTCCTTAGGTTAGTTTACCTAGGTTTAAGTAGTTTGTAAGCTACGGACCGATAACCACGCAGTTTGGTCCGATAGATTTACAAACATTTGAACATTTGAGAAATTTTAAACTTGCTCTATAGAAGTTTTACATCGGATCGAAAAGCGTCTAGAGCAGAGGTCGGCAAGCAATCTTAGATGGGGACCGGATAAGTTTGAAAATTTTTATCGAGGTCCTCATATAAAATCGCATGTTCCTTATTAATTTTTGGCCCACTTTAGGCCTTTGGGATCTTCTTTAGACAGCTCGAAATTTAAATGGAAATAACGGCTTAACTAGTCATCTAATACAAAAATTGAATAACCGAATTTGTAGAGGAGAAAATTCTCTACAACTTTGCTCTGTTGTGTTTTTTTTTTCATATATCGTAGCGTTTCAAAGATATTTGCAAAAATAACGGCGATTTTGGGATGTCTGTCTGTCTGTCCGTAACGTGTTCCCTGTTTTTAAGACGAACCGTTTTTACCGATCACGATCAGCACCAAATTTTACAGACATGATTGTAGGCCTCCACAGACCATAACCTCCCTTTTTCAAATTTTTCGGACAAAAAATACGGTAGTAATACCAAAAAAAGCCGTTTGTAATAGAATTATAATTGCAAACGAACCGTTCATCAGACACAAAAATTGAATAACCTAATTGGTAGAGGAGAAAATTCTCACAACTTAGCTTCCTTACGTTTTTTTCATATCTCGTATCGTTTGAGACAAATTTGCAAATATAACGGAGATTTGACACCCTCCATTGAATTAACGAAAACCAGCCGTTCGGAGATGTCACGTGACATTCCTCGCACAGAACTCTCTCTGGCATCTTGCGTTGCGTATTTGATGCTTTTCTTATTGTAACTTACACGTTGTCATTTCAAAGCAATGGCGCACTGAAGAATTAACAAAAACACATCGTTCTTCGCACGATAAATGATAATCTAGTGTCTACAAATGCCATATTAGCATCAGTTAACAGCGGCCATGAATAGTATGAGATTAAAAGACTCATGTTCTGATTGATAGCCGTCGCGTAGAGGGTAAAGCGTTAGACCATCACGCTAAAGGTCGGTGGTTCGAAACCCGCCACTACCTAAATTTTTTTCCTAAAAGGGTTTCAGACACTCCTATTAATTAATTTTTTATTATTTTGGTCCAAAATGTTTGCACAAACTTATAAAACTACAAATCTAAAGTGGTCCATAAAACACGTCAGTGCGATTTTTTATTTTAATTTTCACTCACAAAATAATATGAAATACAACAGACAGGCAAATTTGTATTCAAAAATCCAGAAAAAGTTATTCTTTAATGATTTTCATTTTAATTTTCAGTCTCAAAAATATGAATTACTACAGATGTAAAATAATGATGTATAAAATACTCCAGAAGAACTCATTTGCTATTTATTTATTTTTAATTTCACTCGCAAAAAGAAAAAAGGGATAGCCATTTTTTTAATGAAAAGTCCAGAAACAGGCCATGCATTATACAACCTATTTGAATTTGAATTTTCACTAATAAAGTATGAAATATAATGAAATGTGCGTATATCTGATAAAAAGCTCCTTGGGAAAAAATGACATTTGCGGTCTTGAGGTGGTTGTTAAAGTCCAAGTGCGGAGCAGCTTATGCGAATAGTGTCTTCAAAATAGGCGGTTGTTAGTCTTGGGCAAAAATTATTCACCAAGAAATTCATTTTTAAAATGAAATTTCGCAAATATATCTGGAGCTAAACATAGCAGCCAGGTAGATCGCTAATTTTTTGCAATTTTCATATTTTTCCGGGACTTGTTGTCGCTAAAATTCTTCAGCAGACACAGTTTTATACATCTGCTAGGAAATGTCTTCCTGCAATTCTATTATCTCCATTTGGAGTAATGGCTTTGTAAGGTGGAACAACTTCGCAGCCACATCCGTCCATTCCGCTATAGGAAAAACCTCAAAAGGTGATTTTAAGAATCGTGGTAACTTCTATATTTAGAAAAGTCCTTGAATCTTACTGAAAATTTCTTAAGATCTGATAAGAAATTTTATAATTTGGAAACATCTATATAAGAATTATTTTATATTCAAAAATTGTTGCGAAATGAAGAAATTCTTGCCTTAAAATGTCTCCTTGAAAGAACCTGCTGGCGACGTAATGATACACTTTGTTTTTCGAGGACCAGTTTTTCACCTTCCGTGGTCCATACGTGGACCGCGGTCCGCCAGTTGCCGACCGCTGGTCAAGAACGTTAAATAAAAGGTGAAAGTTGTTTTTATATTTTTTAATGTTAATCGTATGGTAATTTTATGCAATATACAATTATACATAGCAAGGTAAAAAGTGAGAGCGAACAAATCGTCAGGATTGCCACGGTACGAATGAAGAGGACAGCATTAGAGCAGATGTTCGATCGTCTGTTCTTCCAGGTTACACTCACGCATCGGTGAACTGATCGAGCCCCACTTGTGCCTGAAGTAATTGCAGCAACCATGTCCAATTCTCAACCTATTGATGCGACACCAGAATTTCCTCGGTAGGTCAAAACCATTTGGCTTCTTTGTGGGCTCAAGATAGTGGGTACTTGTTCCCAATGTTTTTGTTGACCACTCATGCCTGCAGCTTTCAATTTAGGTCAAATCCATCAGCAATGAGTTGCCCCGCAGTGTCACTTACTGGTCGTCTTGATTGCGATAGTTGCTTTGATGGATGGAAGAATTCTTTGTGCAACGGCAGACAGGGTGATGCAAAGATTTTTTAGCTTTCCTTAGTAGAGCTTGCTTTCTCCTTAAGTGACGTGGAGGGATGTTACTCAGCACAGGTAAGCAGTGACATGGAGTTGATTTGATGGCACCAGTAATGCAACGCATTGCATTATTCAATTTCGTGTCCACCTTCTTCACATGTGCGCTGTCCAACCAGACGAGTACACAGTACTCAGCAGACGAGCAGACAAGACTGATGGCAGATAAGAGTAAACAGTCAGCAGAGACTCCTCAGGATGTACCACCGAGCTTGTGGAATTTGTTGTTTCTTGCAGCGTCTTTGTGGGAAAGCTTAGCAATGTGTTCTTTGTAGCTCAGGACTATATCTAAAGTGACTCCAAGGTATTTTCGAAAAAGATTTGTACCTCAGCTTTCGTGTATTGAATAGTAGTTTGTCGTTTTCAGCACGATTCGCTAGATGGAAAGAAGAGACCTCAGTTTTTGCAGTGCTGGGGATGAATCTCCAGGTCTTACAGGAAGTTGACATCTTATTGAGATCCTCTGCGAGAATTTTTTCGCCGTCTTCGAAGTTATTACTATGTACTACCAGTGCGATGTCGTCAGCATACATAATTGTTGTGGTAGTACGAAAATAATCAGGAAGTCGACGTACGCAGTAGCCGATGAAACTTCTTTTGCACATCATACAAAACATTTCAATAACAAGAAATATTTGAGCATATCATTTTCGTAATGATTCTGTACAATAGTATTTTGTGAAAGCATCTACCGCTGCATTAAGATCTAATTTAGCCTCGCCCACTGTGATGATTCAAGATACATATCTACCTATCATCATCATCATACACTAAGGTGTTTCTGTATGACTGTCATTCATTAAATGATGACCCACAGTTCTTTCTCTGGACATATTTATTCTTAACCGTTAAACTTTTGAAGACAGTATCAGTCAACATGTATTTAATTATTCAGTATTATGAGGATAGTTCGCAATTCAACGCAAAGACGCACTAAGTGCAGCGACAGGCACATAAAAAATACCTTCACAAACACGCAACTTAGCTTTCGACCATTAGCCTTTGTCAGAAAAAGGCACATACTATCATTCATACAATCACACACTGATAAATAAAAGTATGAGTCTTTTTTCTGGCGGAAGCTAATGTTGGAAAGCTAGGTTGCGTGTTAGTGAATGTCTTTTTTGTGTGACTGTCGCGGCACGTGCTTCGACGCGGTGACTTGCAAACTATCCTCATACATTGTCCTATTGCAACCTGGGCTTTCCTCTGAATTTTTTTCTACATGGTGTCCATCATGTTTAATGGTCCAAAGTGAGTTTTGTGTAAGAGCATATATTACTTGTTTGGAAAAAGCTCTAACCGTCTGCTAAGTGTCGTATGCAGACAACCCCAGGGTGGCGTAAACAGGGGCGTGTAAATCAGTGACAAGCTTTACAATTACAAGACGTCATCCCATAGGTTTCGTGTACCAAGGCCGCCCGAACAAATTCGGCGCCCTAGGCAAATTATTATAATGACGCCCCATTTAATATAATCGCAATAAAACGTCAATGTAAAATTGCATCTTTTTCTATTCAATTACCTAATCACAAACAATGAATTACATAATCATATTTCCCAATTAAAATGGGACACTTCATACACTTTTATACAACTATGTTACTTTCTCATCGTTTTTTTATATTTTGTCTTTTAAAAAGGTTTTGGTTGATAGTTTACAATAATTGATACAATTATAAGCTTCATTATACATAGAGTCACAAAAAATTTCATTTTTCTTGTCTTGGATTTTGCAAAATCTCCTTTCAATCAATTGTGTTTGCTGTTTATCGTTCCATTTACAAAGTTGCCAACCCCACAAGTCTTTTTTGAGTCACTTTGGATCGCAGATATGTTTTTATGAGTTTTAATTTGGAAAAGCTGTGCTTACCATTATCTACAGACACAGGAAAAGTAAGCAACACTCTTCGTGCAGTAACTAAATTAGGTACAATGTCTAGAAGTCCATTTTTACAAATATAACTCAGAACGTCCTTTGCCCCTGAGTTATTGGGTACTTTTCTAGCAATGGGTTGTATGTAATTCATTGCCGAGATCAGTAGCATCAATATCTTAGAGTCTGTCACATACAGACCTCCAAATTAAAACTCTTAATTAACAGCTTTGAGAATTTTATTTTGTACATCATGTAACCAATCCCATGAACCGCAGACATTACCGAGGTTGGGTGGTTTGCGTGCCTCAACGATACAAATAGCCGTACCGTAGGTACAACCAGAACGAAGGAGTTTCTGTGGAGATGCCCGACAAACTTTTGGTTCCTGAAGAGGGGCACCAGCCTTTTCAGTAGTTACAGGGGCAATAGTCTATATGATTGACTGAGCTGGCCTTGTAACATCAGCTAATGTGGCTTTTCCACACAGCTACTGCGAACTGTGCGTGTGGAGCGGAGTGTGTGTGATATGAAACTTCCTGGCAGATTAAAATTGTGTGCCGGAACCGGGACTCGAACCTGGGACCTTTGCCTTTCGCGGCCAAGCGCACTACCAACTGTGCTATCCCGACACGACTCACGATGTCGCCTCACAACTTTACTTCCGCCAGTACCTCGCCTCCTACTTTCCAAACTTCACAGAATCATGCAAGACTAGCACTCCTGGAAGAAAGGATATGGTGGAGACATGGTTTAGCCACAGCCTAAGGGATGTTTCCAGAATGAAACTTTCACTCTGCAGCGGAGTGTGCGCTGATATGAAACTTCCTGGCAGATTAAAATTGTGTGCGCTTGCCCGCGAAAGGCAAATGTCCCAGGTTCGAGTCCCGGTTCCGGCACACAATTTTAATCTGCCAGGAAGTTTCAGCTTTTAAATTGTAAGACACACCCAGGGGCAGATATAGACTCTGACCATAACTTGTTGGTCATGAAATGTAGGCGGAAACTGCAAGAACAGCAAATAGGTAGGAAAATAAGGAGATGACACCTGGATAAATTGAAGGAACCTGAAGTTCTTGAGAATTTCAGAGGGAGCTTTAGGCTACAATTGACAGAAACGGGGTGAAATAAAACAGTAGAAGAAGACTGGGTAGCATTGAGACATGAAATAGTGAAGGCATCAGAGGATGAAATAGGTAGAAACGCAAGACCTACAAAAATCATTGGATATCACTAGAAATACTAAATTTAAATGACGAAAGGAGAAAATATAAAAATTCAATAAATGGAGTACATAGGACTAAGAAATGAGATTGACAGGAAGTGTAAAATAGCTAAGCAGAAATGGGTAGAAGGCAAATGCAAGTCTGTATAAGAAGGTATAAATAGGGGTAAAATAGATACCGCCTACAGGAAAATAAAAGAAACATTTGGAGACAAGAAAAGCAGCTATATGAATATAAAGAACTCAGATGGAAAACCAGTACTCATCAAAGAAGGAAAGAGTATATAGAGGGAGTCTACAAAGGAAATGAACTTAGAGACAGTATTGTAGGAAGGGAAGAGGATGTAGATGAAGATGAAATAGGAGGTACTAAACTGCCAGAAGAATTTGACAGAGCACAGAAATACTTAAGTCGAAATAAGGCCCCTGGAGTGGACGACATTCCCTCAGAACTTCTGACGTCTCTGAGGGAACCAGCGATGACAAAACTATTTCACCTGGTGCGTAAATGTATGAGACAGGGGAAATACTCACAGACTGTAAGAGAAAACTGGTGCAGACTGGTGCGAAAATTACAGAACCGTCAGTTTAATAAGTCATGGTTGCAAAATTTTAACACGAATTATTTACAAAAGGATGGAAAAGCTGGCAGAAGCCGACCTTGGGGAAGACCAATTTGGATTCAGGAGAAAAGTAGGAACAAGGCTTATCTTAGAAGACAGATTAAGGAAAGGCAACCCTATATTTCTAGCTTTTGTATATTTGGAGAAAGCTTTTGACAATGTTGATTGGAATACACTCTTGCAAATTCTGAAATTAGCAGGAGTAAAATATAGGAAACGGAAGGTTATTTACAATTTGTACAAAAACCAGACAGCAGTTGTCAGAGTTGAAGGGCAGAGGTTGGGAAGGGTGTAAGACAGGGCTGTAGCCTTTCCCCAATGTTATTCAGTTTGTACATTGAGCAAGCTATAAAGAAAAGCAAGGAGAAATTTTGAGAAGGGATTGAAGTTCAGGGCGAAGAGATAAAAAAAACTTGTGTTTTGTTGATGACATTGTTATTCTGTCAGAGACAGCAAAGGATCTGGAGGAGCAATTGAACGGAATGGAAAGTGTGTTGAAAGGAGCATATAAGATGAACATTAACATGAGCAAAACAAGGGTAATGGAATGCAGTCTTAGAAAATCAGGCGATGATGAAGGAAATAAATTATGTAACGAATCAATAAAGGTGGTAATTGAGTTTTGTTACTTGGGCAGTAGAATAACATATGATGGTCGCAGTACAGAGGATATAAAATCAGAATAGCTATGGGAAGAAAAGCGTTTTTGAAAAGGAGAAATATGTTAACATCGAATATTAATTTAAGCATAACGAAGTCCTTTCTGAAGGCATTTTTGTGGAGTGTTGCCTTGTATGGGAGTGAAACATGGACGATAAACCGTGCGGACAGGAGGAGGATAGAGGCTTTTGAAATATGGTGTTACAGAAGAATTCTGAAGATTAGATAGGTGGGTCGCGTAACTAATGAGGAGGTACTGAACAGAATTGGGAGGAGAAGAAATTTCCGGCATACCTTGACTAAAAGAAGGGATCGACTGATAGGACACATTCTTAAACATTAAGAAATTGTGAATTTAGCATTGGAGGGGAGTGTGTGGGGTAAAAATCACATAGGGAGACGAAGAGATAAATATAGTAAACAAATTCAACTGAATGTAGGTTGCCATTTTTATGAGGAGATGAAGAGGCTTGCTCAGAATAGAGTAGGATGGAGAGCTTCATCAAACCAGTCTCTGGACTGAAGGCTTTTAAAGAATTGAAATATCTCGTCAATCGAATTTATTGCAGTATCCAACATTACAAAATAAAAAATTAATTTTGAAATGATTTTACTCGTCACGAATATGTTCATCTTCTGCTCCATAACCAAACCGTATTTTCTTGGGTCTTAGACAGACTGGTCCATATCTGATGAAAATGCTCGGA
Organism: Locusta migratoria; assembly: GCA_026315105.1. NCBI lineage: Eukaryota > Metazoa > Arthropoda > Insecta > Orthoptera > Acrididae > Locusta > Locusta migratoria. The sequence continues at coordinate 227,430,614 of CM048749.1, read as the reverse complement.
AATGTTGGCTGCTTCTGAAATTTCCCTTATCTTTAGCAGCATTTTTTCAATTCTCAAATCACTTCTACAATCTTCAAGAAAGATTTTTGTTTCTAGCAGAGCATTTTTTATATATTTATTTATGTACTAGTCGACCCGGCAATGCTTCGCAATTGCTAATATATATATATATATATATATATATATATATATATATATATATATATATATATATACTCTTGCTTTGACCGTCAAATGTGCAAAATTTTATCGCAATCGAATAATGATATTGATATCCTAAAGGAAAGAGATCTTTCAGTTTTCCACAAATTTTTCTATTTTCTGGCTAACTATTCGAAACTTTTACTCACTCTTACCTTCCCCTCGCTACGAACGTCGAAAGTGCCAAATTTTATCGCAATCGGACGAATGACTGATACTTCATAGAAAAATTTCTATTTTTACTGAATTTTCCAATTTTTCCGCGAAAGTTTTCAAATTGTTATTTCATAAGAACGTTACTCTTGCTTTGAACGTCAAATATACAATATTTTATCGCAATCAGACGAATGATATTGATATCCCACTGAAAAAAGGTCTTTCAGTTTCTCGCAAATTTTCAAATTTTCCGGGTAACCATCCCAAATTTTTAGTTCATAAGAACGTTCATCTTTCATTGAACGTCAAATGATTAAAATTTTATCGCAATTGGATGAACGGTTCTCAACTTACAGTGTTGAGTACATTTAGAAACACATTGAAAAAGGAACTTTGTTCGAATTTTGCGACTTTCTTTTTAAACTGTCCCTATTTTTTTACTTATAACTTTTCCAAGACCGTAGTGAACAAAACAAAAAAAGAATTACCTCTTTCCGTCGTGTGAATATCAGTTATAGTGCTGAATTCAATCAAAACACATTGAAAAACGCACTTTCAGTTTTTCTCAAATTTTTCAATTTTCCTGTAAATTTTCAAAAAAATTTATTTTATACAAACCTTGTCCTGTTAAGCCGTATTCAAGTGATGCTTTTAAAATCATGTGGCAATTGATTTTAATTCAGAGAAAAAAATTGCTTGTGGTTTTTCCTAAATTTTCCTATTTTCCGGGCGACTTTTCCAAATTTTTATTTGATGCGAACCTTCCTCTTGCTTTCAACATGATATGTACAAAAGTTTATCGGAATTGGACGAACGGTATAGATAGCTCAATGGAAAAAGCTTTTTCAGTTTTTCCCCGATTTTCCTGTTTTCCGGACAACTTTTACATATTTTATCACCGTTTAAACCTTCCCTGGACTTACGCGAATATTTCAAGACTACAATTAGCCAAATCGGTTCAGCCGTTCTCAAGTTTTAGCGAGACTAATGAACAGCAATTCATTTATATACATAATTTTTTATTTAGTTATGGAGTGAGCCTCAATTCGCGTCTGATTTCTCTTAGTTGGTGTACATTGTGTTCAATTGTTCAAATGTTTGTAAATTTATCGGACCAAACTGCGTGGTCATCAGTCCGTAGCTTACAAACTACTTAAATCTAAGTAAACTAACCTAAAGACAACACACACACCCATGCCCCAGGGAGGACTCGAACCTCCACGGCAAGCAACCGCGCGCTCCACAGCGAGACGCTTTAGACCGCTCGGCTAGGTGTACATTGTATTGAAATAATCGTTCAACTACAATCGTTTGATTAAATGACCCATTCCATTTGCTTAATGTTATCGCCAGCAAAGGGGACAGGTTAGGTGACCCGTACTATCTGCATTGGTTTTTATTTCAGAAAGGTCAGTCAATGTTCTCTTATCTTTTCACACTGTAACTACAATAATAATCCATAGTACTTCGTATTCCTCCTTCGCTTTTCAGTTCATGAATAGCGCTTGCGAAGAATGATTGCCGGTAACCTATGTATACTTCTCATATTTTCTTGTAATTGTTTCGCAAAACCTAGTAGGAAGAGGATGTACGTCGTCCGACTCTACCGAGAAAGTGTTCTCTCGAAAGGTTAATAATCAGCTACTTTACGCCTGTGTTTGCTACTGGAGTTTGTTGACCATATCTGCAACGCTCTTGCGCCAACTAAACTATCGTGTGACGAAGCGCGCCGCTCGTGATTGGCTTCCGTTCCTTCCATTGGCTCTATTTGGTAAGGAGATTATAATGTTGTTGTGGTCTGCAGTCCGGAGACTGGTTTCATGCGGCTCTCCACCCTACTCTATTCTGAGCAAGCCTCATAAGTCACGATTCCGTTATGTCTAAGAATGTGTCTAACCAATCGAGGCCTTCTTTCCTACTTTTAAACAAGGTATGCCAGAAATTCCTTTTCTCACTCTTTATAAGTTCCACTATCTACCCAACTAATCTTCAGCATACTTCTGTAGCAACACATTTCAAAAACCTCTATCCTCTTCCAGTATGAACTATTTGATTATAATACCTTTAATAATAATAATAATAATAATAATAATAAACAAAGCATTGAAGCACACGATGTCGCAAGGAAACACAGAATATTCAAATTCATATGTTTTTTAAGCTTAAGGGACTTAACTACGGCGTCATCAGTCCCTAAACTTACAAACTACTTATGAACTACCTACAACGAAGGACGGCAAAAATATTCATGCCCGAAGGGGGATTCGAACCCCCGACCGTAGTGGCCGTGCAGACCGTGACTGAAGCGGCTCAGTCCCCTCGGCCACCGCGGCCGGCACACAGAATATTCCGCTGGATTTGGCCAATCGCAGTGGTAAAGGGTGTCTATGTGATACCGAAGCTGCAAGACGGGCGAATCACAGCGTTTAGTGCCTGTGAGTTACGGGTAGCGAGCATGACGTTCTTAGTGGCGGCCACCCATTAGTTTCACTGGTGATTTTTTATAATGAAGTTACCGAGTAGAACATCCAAATTCCACTTCGAACTGAAACTGCAAAATGTACACTCTCCGAAGGTTTTACCAAAAGGAATAAGGATTATTTTCAGGCGACTTGATTTCCATTTCGAGATCTTCACACGGCAGGGGCAACAAAAAGACATATTGTTCTGCAGAGCTACGCGAGCTTGCAATGTTCTCACGAAATATTTCTACATTCAAATCACTTCGTAATGTTTTTTTAATATTTATTTGACCACACGATAACACTTATAGTAAGAGCATAATTGTTTTCTTGTAGTACTTCAAACGGTGTCAGCGTTTAAGAACATTCAACATTTTGTCGAATGAATAAACAACGATTCCTTAACATTCTTTCTAGGAATCTCAGCCTGGCCTATGTTTTTCTACTATTTATTATGTGTGCTCATTTTTCTTACGCTCTATCCGGTTGATTACTACTAGATATTTTTGGCAAATATTCATCCAATAATTGGTCATCAGTGGTGTAGTTTCACTGTAGTAAATACTTCTCCTATGTATGCAACAAATATTTACGTTCAGGATCAACTGCCAGTCCGTCTAACAGTCACCAGCCCCTCTGCAAGCCCCTTCGCAAATCGTTCAAACATACTGGACTTGTTGCCTTTATCCATAACAGCACACCAAACATAACATCGTCATTAAGTGCTAGATTACAAATCTAAAGGCCTCGGTTCTAACAACGGGCAGTCTTTGTTTTTACACTCCGTCCACCTGTGAAAATTTCAACTTATGAAAAAAATGCCGAGCTACACCGTGGTTCGGAATCATCTTTAAGAAGAGGGTCCCCTTATAACTGACACGATACGTCATATTGCTTGGTGTGTTAAAGGGCTTAACTATTAGATTTTTATAACAACCAAATATCTAACAACAAAATGGGCAACAAAACAAATTATCTCAACATCATTTGCATTTCGTGAAATACTGCCACAATCTAACCAAGTTTTATTCGCCTCTTACAAGGTAAAACATTGGCTCTATCCTAGCCCACTGAACCAGAGGAACGGAGAGAAGGGGCTGGGTAAGTCCGTTTCTAAGTCAAAGGACCGCAAAAATATACTCCTACGTAATCATGATTTATAAATTAAAGAGCCGAGAGGGGTCTAAAAAAATCGCTGTGTGAGATGCGCGATTCGTGGTTCTACTTCCTTCGTCTGAGTATCTGGAATTGTCATAAACCGTTTACTGGACTTTACCTTGATGAATTCCTTATTTGGTTGGCATAGAGGTGGGGTCGCCCATCAAATTACGTCAGTTGTTTAGGGGTAGGGTCAACTCGTATCGAAACAGTGTAAAACTGCGAGATACCTGGGCTAAATCAAGTAAAACAAATTTCACGTCTTAAATATGACCGAATCCTACACAACAATATTTATCGCAGTTATGAACACATCGCATAGTTTCTCTAAGGATACAGACTTTTTTGACACTCCCGCTTTTATCAGAATTCGAACGCAACACGCGCGACAGCAAAAGTGCTGCCCACCCGGGTGCCCTCTCACGCTACGTGAAGAGAAGTCCAGGCCATTCAAGGAAAGACTCCTGCTTGTGAAACACACACGGTCTCCTGAACTGACGCAGTCACTACTCCTTCTTTAGTTTTTGGCGTATTTACACTAAAATAACCAATTAGAAAAATCTCACGTGTCATTAGGGGAAGGGAGTCGAGCAAAATCTCAAGACATCCCTCCACGGGGAAAGGGGGATCTAAAAAGATGCTAAATACCTCATCTACATCTAAATAAATACTCTGCAAGTCACACTGAAGTGCATAAGACAGGGTTTATCGAACCACTTTTATGATGTTTCTCTACAGTTCCATTCTCTAATAGCTCGCGGAAAAAAGGACCACCTAAATCTTTTCGTTTTCGAACTGCTTTTTCCTTTTTTTGTTTTGATGATTATGTCTTCCTATGTAGGTGGGTGCTAACAGAATGTGTTCGCATTCCGAAGAGAAAGTTGGCGAAAGAAGTGTCGCAAATTGATCTCGTCACAACTAATACAAAACGAGCTGTTCTTTCTGTACTTCTTCTAAATCGTTTGTCCGCCCCACTTGGTGGGGATTCCACAATGCGCAACAATACTCCACAATAGGACGCACAAGTGCGGTGTAGGCAGTTCACTTTCTTTAATAGAATTGTGGCATCTTCTAAATGTTCTGCCAACAAAATATAGATTTCGCTACAATATTTTCTGTGTGTTCTTTCCAATTTAAGTTATTTGTAATTGATACAACTAGGTACTTCCTTGTATTAAGGGCCTGTAGTTTTATCGTGTAAATTAAGTTTAACGTGTTTCTTTTAGTGGGCATATGGATGATTTCACACTTCTCATTATTAAGGGTCAATTGCCATTTTTGCACCATGCAGATATCTAAATCATTTTGCAGTTCCTTTTCATCTTCTGGTGATTTTACTAACCGATATAAAAAAAGGAAGCTTGACGTTTAACGTCCCGTCGACAGCGTGGTCATTAGAGACGGACTAACCGATATGTGAAATCATCCGTGTACAGTCTAAGGAAGCTACTCAGGTTGTGCCGCGGTGGAGTAGCCGAGCGGTCTAAAGCGTCTCGTTGCGGAGCGCGCGGTTGCTCGCCGTGGAGGTTCGAGTCCTCCCTCGGGCATGGGTGTGTGTGTTTGTCCTTAGGTTAGTTTACCTAGGTTTTAGTAGTTTGTAAGCTACGGACTGATGAGCACGCAGTTTGGTCCGATAGATTTACAAACATTTGTGTGTTGCTACTCATGTTGTATCCTAAATCGTTCATAAAATGAAGAACATTAGGGATCCTATAACAGTTCACTGGGGGACGCCAGATATCACTTCTGTTCTACTCATAATTAATGGACGCCCCAAGATGGAGTGTCTAACTCCTGCTAATAATGCTTGGCAATATGGCAATATCACGATGTAGATCTCAAGAATTTACCGAAGTCAACAATAATCTAAGAAGTTTTAACCTACTTTTTTGCACGTATTTGGAAACGAAAGGTTGACAAATAATGTTATTTTCGTGTCTCATCACTAACTATGACATCAAAACATACCTGGAAGGCTAATTGCTAGTGGCAACGAAACTTAATTGCTTTTGATCAGTACAGTATGCAGAATGATAATCGTTTTGCAGCTACTAGTCTATAAACGAAAACGGCGAACTATGGGCATTACACTAGATCCATTATACACTTTGAATGTATGGATCAATGAAAACACTTTCCACGTTCATACAATTTGTGCCGTTAGAAGCGGCACGCAATGTTTTGTTTTGTTGATTATCTTGTTCGCTTGGGAGATTATTTTTGTTCTTTCTTTTATTTGTCTGCAGTGAGCAGCGAACAAATTGATATGCGGCAATTGTAAGGTCACGGGTGATGTCTGCTGTTGCCTGTCTCGGTATCTTAAAGGCCCTAGTGTTACAATAAAATTTTGTCGATATTATAGTTCACAAAAGTAATTTATTTTCTCTAGTATATGGGTAGAGAAATTGAAAGATACTTGGAACAATACCATCTTTAAGTTTTTTACAGTGTACATTGTTCTGGTGAAAACAACTTGACTCGAAACGTACGTTACTTGAGAGCTAAGGTATTCAAACACAAAACCTCAAAATAAATACACATTCTTTATATAAGTAAAACGTTGTAGACAGGGATCAGCGATTCAATCTCCGACTCAATATTACTTTCAACTGGTTCAAGGCATTCTCAAGCGCCTCAGAATAACACGAGATTCATATATAACTGTAAATGTCTGTTACTCATGTGACGGTATTGTTGTATAGTTCTCCCGCGCGTATTGATAGAAGGTTGCCATTTTGACGGGGGCGATTTGATCTAGCGACTTATTACACTAAACAACGGCAGGGAAACGAGTTCGTTTTTTGAATTTATATATGTAATTAACAAATGCTATGTATATGTTTGCCACTAATTATGTAATATTCAATCTTTGCCCTTACAAGCCAGAATATATTATACTTACCAGTCTCTTACCATGACAATAGCGTACAGCCAAATGTTCAGAATACCCCGCAACTGCAACGCCATTGGGAAGCCTACTGAAGGTCTTTGAGGAGCCATGACAGCAGTTTTACTTAGGAGTCGATTCCTATGTGCCTCGCAATAACGCAAGACTAACACTCAGGTAATTCATATACAATTATTATTTTTCTTGGCACATATTTGTACACCTATGAAATCGACTTTCTTACTGTATAATGTACAGGACCGTCTTGCCCATCTCTGTCTGATCGTTTCTCGCTCATTTTTTCAAAGGTTGATCAAGACGGTGCTGATTTCAAGGATTTTCAACCAGGCTTTCGTCAGCATGCAACGGAACTACTATACTAAACACGAAATAATGAAAATTAAAAAAAAAAGTTCAATGCAGCTGTAGCTCGATTAATGTCGGTGGACAATAAGGAGTTTAGACAAAAGGATGATAGAAGGTTTTGAAATGTGGTGCTACAGGCTAATGATGAAGATTAGATGGGTAGATCACGTAAATGATGAGGAGTTGCTCAAAAAAATTGGGGAGAAATAGAGATTCTGGCATATCCTGACTAAGGAAAGGGATAGGATAGTGGGACACATTCCGAGAAATCAAGGAATCGTCAACTTAGCATTAGAGGGAAGTGTGTGGGGTAAAAATCGTAGAGTAGAAATGTTCAAATGTTAGTAAAGCTTATGGGACTTAACTACGGGGTCATCAGTCCCTAAACTTACAAACTACTTATGAACTACTTACGAACTAGGACGGCACAAATATCCATGCCCAAGGGGGGATTCGAACCCCCGACCGTAGTGGCCGTGCTGACCGTGACTGGAGCGCCTCAGTCACCTCGGCCACCGCGGCCGGCTCGTAGAGTAGACCGAGACACGAATACAATAAGCAGATTCAAAAGAATGTAAGTTGACGTTCTTTTCTTACTCGCAGATGAAGAGGCTTGCACAGAAAAGGATAGCTTGGAGAGCTGCATCTGCGGACTGGTCACAACAACAACAACATATCTATATTATGAATGGGTATATCTTAGTAAATTGTTGCCCTGTTCCTGACATGATGCCTAGAAACGCGAAACCATTCCCACAAAGCTCTTGGTTGACAACAGGAAGAAATGATCCCTTTACGAATGGTGAACTTTCTTGGTTAGAGCCTTAGAAGTATTTGGCTCGCGTTGATACTTGTGTGAACATGTACTAGATGTTTTCTAGTACTTTCCGTATTTGGGTAATACTTGACTTGTTGCACCCCGCTGTCATCGTATCGTGCGGGTAATGTCGATTATAACATCCACAGAACAAACATGAAATAGTGGGACAGTTAAAGAAACCACATACTTGTCCAGCAAGTTCGCCGCCAGATTTGACACAAAAGCAGCGGTATGAATAACTTCAAAGGCGGACGGAGAGAGTCCTGAGCCGGGAAGCAACAAGCATCCTACCTGCGCCGCTGTCCCCCTCGAGGCTACTTGCGAACAAAACAGCGGCGACAATGGCCGCTGCCTTATTAGCGGGGGACAGCAGCGAGCAGCCGAAACAAACGGCGTCTTTGCGACGCAAAGATAAATGATGGATGAAAGGCGCGCGCCGGCCGCTGCGGTCGCCCAGCCGGCCGGCACTCGCCGCGCGGCCACGCGGTTCGATATATCGAACTGGCGCGCCGGCCCGAGCGCCGCCGGAGGGGCCCGAGGCCGGCCGAGCGCGGCGACCGGGCACTGCGGATAAACCGCGCGCCTGCCACGCCGCGCCGCGGCTCGTGCTGCTGCAACGCGCCGCCTACTGGCCAACGCCGCGGGCGGCTCACGCTAGCTTCCAGGAATCGTTTAACCGCAGTCCACGCACTCCCGTAAAAAGGGCCACTTCTTGAGAAACATTCTCCTGAGGTGACAAAAGTCATGGGTCACCTCCTAATATCTTTTTTCCATTGAAGTGCAGAGGCTAGATGTGGCATGGATCCAAGTCGTTGCAAGTATCGTGCAGGAATACTGAGCCATGCTGCCTCTACACGTACATCTACTTAGATACTCTGCAAATCACATTTAACCACTTTCATAACTTTTCTCTATCGTTCCATTCTCTAATAGCGCGCGAGAAGAAAGAACACCTAAATCTTTCCGTTTTCGATCTGATTTCTCTTATTTTATTGGGATGATCATGTTTCCCTAAGTAGGTGGATGCTAGCAAAAAAATTTTCATATTCAGAAGTAAAAGTCGGTGATTGAAACTTCGCAAACAGAATAACGTCTTTCTTTTAATGATTTCCACCCCAATTTGTGCAATATTTCCGTGACGCTTTTCCCCTGTAACGTGATAAAACAAAACGAGCTGCCCTTCTCAATGTCCTCCGTCAGTCCCACCTGGTGAGGATCCCTCATTGGGCAACAGAACTCCAGGAGAGGTCTCACAAGTGCAATGTAGGCAGTCTCTTTGGTGGAACTAGTGCATCTTCGAAGCGTTCTGCCAATAAAACGAAATATTTGGTTCGCCTTCCCCACAATATTTTCTACGTTGTTCGTAATTGTAAGAAAGAATTTACGACCTTAAGGTTTGACTGATTGATCGCGTAATTGAAGTTCAGCGGATTTCTTTTAGTGGCCATGTGTATTACCTCACACTTATCTTTATTTAGTGTCAATTGTCAATTTTATTACCATGTAGAAAGTTTGTCTAAATCGCTTTGCAGTTGCTTTTGATCCTCTGTTGACTTCACTAACCGATAAACGACAGAATCATCCGCGAACAGTCTAAGGGAGCTATTCAGATTGTCTCCTAAATCGTTTATAAACACAAGGAAGAGTAGAGGACCTATAACGCTTCCCTGGGGGACGCCAGATATTACTTCTGTTTTACTCGATGACTTACCGTAAATTACAACGAACGGTGTGAATCCAATCGCACAATTGGGGAGATATTCCATAAGCACGCATTTGAATTAGAAGCCGCTTGTGGGGTACAGTGTCAAAAGCCTTCCGGAAATCCAGAAATACGGAATCGATTTGAGATCCCTTGTCGATGACACTTAACACTTCATGTGAATAAAGGGCAAGCTGTGTTTCGCAAGAGGGATACTTTCTGAATTCATGTTGACTATTGGTTAATAGATCGTTCTCTTCGAGGTAGTTCATAATATTCGATCAAAGTATATGTTCCAAAATCCTACTGCAAATCGATGTCAATGAGATTGGCCTGTAATAATTGTCATAGTGCTGTCGATGTAGGAGTTTGGGCACGGACTGAGTCTATGTCTCATAAATGTTCGTTGGGCTTTACGTCGGGCGATCTTAGTTGTCAAATCATTCGCTATAGTTGTCCAGAATGGTCTACAAACCAATCATGGTAAGTTGTGGCTCGGTGACATGCAGCACTGTCATCGACAGTCCGTCCAAGTGTGTGATAAGCTGACCTTTACAGATGACAAATGCGAGGGTTGGAACTTAAATAGTGGCAACGGTGCTGTGGAGACTCTATGCAATGCAATCTACTATTGTCGCTGACAGCACACGTTGTTGATATACCTACCCTACCTGCGAGAAAGTGGACTCGCCATTCCCAAGTCACAGGCGTGCGCATAATCGAGGGAAACAGTCACTAGTGAGCCAGTGGTCTAACATAACGCAGCCCGTCAGTGCACAATATTACTGTTCGTTTTTGGAGCATCACCTGCGACCAGCTTTGCGAAAGAAGCGGCAACACTTTCTGCACAAACCACCCATCATTTTGCGCGAAAAAGCGCGGGGAAATATAGCGCAAGTTGTGGCTCCTCTATTCGGTCTGTGAAGTACTGTACCATCTACCATACTCAGCGGACTTTAGTCCTTGTGAATTTGATTTGATTCCGAAGATGAAGGAACCACTTCGTGGCTTTCGCTTCAGAACTGTTCAAGGGATTCGACAGGTAGTAGACCGCACCATTCGAACCATCAACAGAACTGGCTCTGCTAACGGTAGATTACACCTTCCAAATCGCTGGCAACCAAAGGGGTCTACACAACGCTGGTGAATACTTTGAAGGACAGAAACAGGTGCAAACATGTAACTTTTTTGTATCGGTTGTGAATAAATAGTTGACACTCCTTTATCCTTTAATGAAAGACTTTTTATTTGAAACTATAAAAGCTACTACGATTAGCGTATAGTGCGTATATGCCGAGAAAAATGTATAAAATAAAAATTCCTTAAAATTATTATCCACTCACTGAATGCAGCTAATTGTTTAACTAATTCAGTAGCACTCTGCAATTTATAATTTTATGACGAGCTACTTGCATGTGTAACAATATGTATAGAAGCAGCTACAAATGAATTTGTGGTAAAATGTTGATCAGTCAGAGAGATAATCGAAAAAAAAAGGTATGTAGCTGATCAGCTTAACTGTGCATTAAAAGTTTATGTTGCAACCCTCGTAATTTTGAAATCTAATTGTGGATGACCATTAGCTGTCTTCTGCGGCGTTCTGGCGTTATAGGAGTTTCTATTGACAACCGCTGGTGTGACGTAAACAGCTGATGACCTCAGCATTGTCAGTAGACGATGTTGCAGGCGTTAGCCTGGTACATAGCGAATGTTTAACTGTTTCTAAACCTAAGGTACCAAACTGTTGAAATCATTGGTCCCTGTACTCACAAAGGTCTTCAACTACTCATGCTTGGGACAAAACACACGCTCATGCCCGAGGTAAAGTAAAAGACAGACTAATTATAGCTGGTACCCGGCACGCTGCTGCCGAAAAAGAAACAATTAGTCGATCTTCTCCTTTCCCTTCTCTCTGTTCATTTGTTTGTCACCGTCTCCTCTCTCTCATTCTCCTCCTCTTCCCTCTCTCTGCTCGTCCCCTCCTCTGCCCTCTCTTTGTCTGTCTCCTCCCTCCCCTTTCAATCCGTCTTCTCCTCCACCTACTCCTTTCCCTTCTACATACATATATGCGCCAAGTCTGGTCAAACGGTGTCAAGGTCGCAAGGTACCCTTCGCCATGCTGAATTCACTGGCTTGCAAATTATAAAAATCTCCTTCATAAAAACATACATTTATGTGATGATTTTTGTTTGTTGTAATGTACCGTACGATGCCTTGCGAAAGGTAGCCCATGTAATAATTCGGGGTATAAGCTGCCCTCATTCCACAATTTCACACACTCCCCTCCAGACTGTTTAACACACTTTGAGGTCCCCTGCTCCAAGCAGCGTATGGTGGCTTCCTAAAAGTAGCTCATGCGTTAAATTTCATTCACATACATCCATCTGTTTCAGTGTGAAGTGAAACAAATGTATTAATCCACTGTAAGGTACCCTGCGCCATGCACCGTACGGTGGCTTACGAAAGGTAGCCCATGTACTAATCAGGGTATATTCCAAATTTCATTCATAACCGTCCAGCCATTTCAGCATTAAGACGTAACAAACGAATTAAGTAATTACAAAGCATACCCGCCCTGCACCATACGAAGTTAATTTTAGTATGCCTATAACCTTCGCGCGAGTGCAAGCAATCGCAATCGGAAGTACGGTATGGCCGCGCATAAAATACGATCAAAAAGACAAACAAATAGAGATTAATGTTTATATATTAGATTCAGAAGTATGTATTTATTTTCAAATTTGCATTAACCATACGTTGGTAACAACAAATTCCTTCTGCTGGTGGTTTTCACCCCAAAGATTCAGTAATCTTGGTATACATCAAAGCTGACAGCCAAAAAACAGTCATTCAAAATTCTGAATGAACTATGCTTTTCACTTAATCAAATTTTTTAAAAAGTTTTCTCACAAGATGTGACCAATATTTATGTTTTAAATGTTTCTTTAATGATCATCACCCTGAAAAAAGTAAAGTAACTTCCATAGTGAGCTGCTAGAATTTTCAGAAATTTTATTTCATTCGAAATTTCACCGAATTCTCAAAATTTACTGTTTAGTCACTTAAATTAATTGAAATGGTTTTAGGTAATCTGAATATATTAATACTGCACTGATAAATTGAACTGTTCAATCATATAATTTCACCAGGATCAGAATACAACTGTAGAATCTGTGTAAAGTATCCTCCATCATGCACCATCCGAAATTTTATGACAGTAACCTTTCTCTTATTTTGAAGATAAAGTGTCCAAAATATCATGAAAATTTTAGGATGAATAAAGTATCCTTACCCGCATGTCGCATGATGCGACAGGTTTTCAACCATATAATTGTTTATGACGTCTTATCTCGTGAACTACATGTCGTAAGCAGTTCTTACCGCTACGTCAATTGTTACCTCATGGAAGCAATGTGTGTACAAAATTTGGTTGAAATCGGTACAGTGATTTAGAAGCAGACGTCGCATGATGCAGTACTTATCCCGCGCATTTCACTGTTTATTACGTCATACCTCCTGAACTATTTGTAGTTTAGTTATGTAATGGTGCCTATAACCATCACGAAAGTTTCATCACAATCGGTTGAACGGTATGGACGCGCATAAAAAACGAACACACAAACATTCGACTAAAACTTCCGGGCTAAATTGCCGTGGTTGATCGGTAATACTTGTTCCCCCTGACGTTTCGTTCTCAACTGCGGACATCTTCTGAGGTGAGTCGACGACTGTTTTCTAGGCGATGGAGCTGCCGCTTATATAGAGCAGACAGAGGGCGCCACCACATGTCACGTGCTGCCGACTATGCAACTACTTGTGATTATCGTCACTTCTCTCGATTACAGGTAATCGATTGTCACTTGATTGGTGCAAAGTCGACCGTCATATCTTGTCCAATTTCAAACCTTCTTGTTTTCTATTAAAATTGTTTTGAAGTTTGCGGATTTCAGTAGCCTCTCTGTACATACGTGTATAATAGTGCAAACTCCTTGCTAGCACGCTCGTATCACCAAATATTATTTCATGATCTCCGTGTTCTGCTACTGCTGGTTTGTCGATATGTCCCAAACGACAGTTTCGTTTTAATTAACGACAACGCCGGCCGTGAAAGCCTACATGGTATGACACATTCATTTTTATATATTAGATTTATGTGTTTATTTTCAAATTAGCATTAAAATCATACATTAGTGACAACAAATTCCTTCTGCTGGTGGTTTTCACCCCAAAGATTCAGTACAGCGGGCCGCGGGGGCCAAGGGGACTAAGGCGCTCCCGTCACGGTCTGCACGGCCCCTACGGTCGGGGGTTCGAATCCCCCCTCGGGCATGGATATTTGTGCCGTCGTAGTTCGTAAGTAGTTCATAAGTAGTTTGTAAGTTTAGGGACTGATGACCCCGTAGTTAAGTCCCATAGACTATACAAACTTTTGAACATTTGATTCAGTACACTTGGTAAACGTCAATGCTGATAGCCAAAAATTCCGTCATTTAAAAATCTGAATGAAGTATGCTTTCCACTGAAGCATATCTTTAAAAAAAAATTTTAATAAATTTCTTACATAAAATTCCCGTGGTATGAACAATATTTATGTTTTAAATCTCTCTTTGATGATTGTCACCCTGAAAAATGTAACTTCCAGAGATAGCAGCTAGAATTTTCAGAAATTTTGTTTCATTTTGAAACTTGGCCAAAATATGAAATTAACTGTTTAGTCATGTTAATTAATTGAAATGATTGTTGGTAAACTGAATATATTAATAAGGCACTGATAACCTGAACAGTTCAATAATATTTAAAAATTTCATCAGGATCGGAATAAAACTGTAGAATCTGACGAAGTCCATATGTAAAGTATTCTCCGTGATATACAATCCAAAATTTTATGTGATAGTGACCTTTCTCTTGTTTTAAAGGTCAAGTGTCCAAAATGTCATGAAGATTTTAGGATGAATAAAGTGTCCTTATTGGCATGTCGCATGATGCCACAGGTTTTCAAACATATAATTGTTCATGACGTCATATTGTCTGAACTATATGTCGTAAGGAGTTCTTGCCTCTACGTCAATTGTTACCTCATTGAAGGAATAAGGAATATGTGTACCAAATTTGGTTGAAATCGGTTCAGTTGTTTAGAAGCAGACGTCGCATGATGCAGCCCTTTCTCCGAGCATTTCATTGTTTATTACGTCATATCTCCTGAACGCTTGGTTATACGCTCATTTAATGGTGCCTATGACCAACGTGAAAGTGCAAGCAATATTTTGACTGAGTTTCATCACAATCGATTGAGCGGTACGGCCGCGCATAAAATACGAACACACAAACATTCATTTTCGTATTAGATATATATATGAAACAGGGGAGCACGTGCTATATCATACACAATATACATATGTATTTTATTCAGATATTGGTTACAGCTGGACTTTGTGTGTGATACAGTACGATATTTTGCTGTCTTAACTATTCATTTGAGGATTACATGGCGTTTATTCAGGGCAAGGCTCTAAGGGGCTACCATAATAGTTGAGCTGTCATTCTTGCTCTCCTCTAACATGGTGTGTGATCACCGAGGACGGCCAGTACAGTTGTACACCTACATGGCGTGGACAGCATGACATTGCCAATCACCTCTTGAGGGTTATTTGGCCATTATTGCATGAGTACAACAGCTCTGACTTTTTTGGGGAATGCGTACCTCCGTCAATACTGTCTCCAGCCCACACCATTCGTCCACCATGATATGGTGACGTTTCCAAGCAGACTTGTTCCAGGTTCTCTCCAGATCAGGGAACGATTATTGTCCGACCGAACACGAAGTTTTGACTCATTTGTGAACAGAACCAGGTGTCATTCGTTACGACTCCAGTCCTGATGTTCCTCCGCCCAGCTAAACAGTGTCGTGTTTTAACGAGTAAAAATCGTTTAGTAGAGCTGATGGTAACTTCACAAGCAATTTTCGATCAGCGAGCCCAGCAATATAATCAGTGTGATATAAAACCAACTCTGTGCTAAATCCACAACTTAATCGCGTTTCCTAAGAAGATTCGAAACGAACGAAAAGTAAAGGAATTAGATTTAAATGTTTATACGGTGATTTTGTCATGGAAACTTCAGATCTTCTCTGACATCTTGCAAACACATTAATCGAGTGAAATTTCTATGACCTTCATAGATATGGTTTTTCTGGTTGATTTCATTGAAAGCCTTCTTCTTCACTAATTTTGAATTCTCAAGTTCTTTATCAGTGGTTTTTATAGGAATTTCATAAACACTCTCCGTTGAGTAGTAATAATACCAAATGCACGACAGTCCTCCGTGCTCATGAAAGTACAATTGCATGTCTCTTGTTGTATCTGATGATGACACGTATCCGCTGTAAGTGTGTCTTACGAAAGCATGTTTTAAGCGACAGCTTTCAATGAGACGAAAATATGTTAATATTTTCTAAAGCTGTGGGGTGCGCATGTGGTATAATGAATTCCAAATGGTGAGTAGTGACCAAAGTTGTAAACCTTGCTGTTTGCTACGTAAAATTTTCATAAACTTAGAAGTACGTTTATCAACATCAGTAATGTACGTAATGTTCCACGAAAACACTAAGAAAAACCACGTCACGATGGTTATTTGTTCACTAGATTAATGCGTAGTCTTCAAGATCTCTGAGAAACTTTATAGTGTTATTTCAATGGCCCGAAATGTCCAAATATTTTTAAACCTATGGGACCAAACTACTGACGTCATCGGTCCCTAGACTTGCGAACTACTTTACCTAGTGTATCCTAAGGTCAAACCGTGCACACACACACACACACACACACACACACACACACACACACACAAACACACACGCCCCAGTGAGGAATCTAACCTGCGGCGGAACAGTTGTGCAATTCCTTTCATGGCGCCTACAATCTCGCGCGCATTCCCGTGCAGACACAATGTTCATTTTCATGTAAAAAAGAAGTGTGTACATATTCAGGCCTTATTTGTGCTGTTATTCCGAACTTTCGATTATATTCCGTTAAGTTAGAGCGTCAAGTTGTAACGTTGATATTTTTATAGGTAGGCACTGTAGTTCTGAATAATCAAATCAAATCTTTGTAAAGCATAAGGGACTTAACTGCGGGGTCTTCAGTCTCAAAACTTACAAACTACCATAAACTATATTATAATAAGGACGACACAAACATCCATGTCCGAGAGGGGGCGGGGGGTGGGGGGACTGGAACCCCCGACGGTGGACGGCCGAGCGCACCGCATCACGGCGCTCCAGTACGCGCGGCTTTGAATAATCTATAGAAAAATACTAATACATTTTATCATGTTATTAAATTGTCACGTAGGTTTGAGTACAGTTGTAACATAGTTGCACCATCACTTCGCACAAGCTCATGAATACGGGTAAATTCGGTTTCCCTACCACAACAGTTGCCGTTATCGGGCAGACTACTGTTGCCCAAATAAACACAGTCAATCAGCTCAGGCCTTCCGCAGGAAGTCGGTCAGGCTGGGCCAATCCGTCAGGTACCGCCGTGAGGTTTGTATCCCTCCCGACATTCGGTGTTGGTCTGAGCGACCAAGTCCCGTCTGGTCGAGTAGGATCACGCGTCCAATATAAGCGTTCCAGGCAAATGCCGGGTCGTTCCTGTGAAAGGACAGCGCCGATTTCCTTCTCCGTCCTTACGAAAACAATCTGTCCTTTGCTTTCAGTCTCTTGTGACCACACTGTTGACGGTGCGTTTAACCCTAATCTTCCTTGTTTCCGTAATATCTTTAACTTTATTTTTTATTTAATGGGAGGCGTGGTATCTTGTAAACAATTTTTTTTTTTTCAAAAATTATGTACTATTTCTCGAGGACGGTAACTCCTGCTGAACGACAAAGACTAAACATTACCAGAAGAATACAAGGAAATTCGTAGTAACATATGAAGATTTATCAGTTTAATGCGTCACTGTAATTCACGTGTTAACAAAGTTCTTGAAGTGGACGGAAAAACATCTCGCTTAAGCAGACAAGAAAATTTTAAGAAGTACTTCTCATGGCATTCAAGTAGT
The DNA here is from genome assembly GCA_026315105.1 of Locusta migratoria. NCBI lineage: Eukaryota > Metazoa > Arthropoda > Insecta > Orthoptera > Acrididae > Locusta > Locusta migratoria. Next base: position 227,412,799 of record CM048749.1, on the reverse strand, counting down.
TTACTTAATTTTTATACAACATTGATGTAAACGCTTTAGGTGGTTACGAAACAATGTCTTGTCTCGCGTGTCAAAATAACCTGACACAACACAGTAAAAATTCTGTTCTTTGAGTCTTGAAAACTATTATGTAAAATAGGCGAAATTAACAAGGGTAATTTGTGTTGAACAAATCCATGTATATTTTTGTAGCTTTGTATCTTTGATATAATATCGAAAATATAACCCTGGCTTTAGCTGGCACACTTAGAAGAAAAAAAGACGTATAAATTAAGCGAATAAGCCGATAGATGTGAACTATAGCTATCAGCTTCGATTAGTATAAAAATTTCACACACACACACACACACAGTCACTAAGTGTGTTTGCCTCTGTAACTTATAAAATAATAGGTGGCGGGAAATTTTAATGCGGTTAGTCAACACAAGAAATGTTTCAATTGCTGGGGAGCTATGAACACAGTTTAATGTATTATTTTCCAAAGAGTTACAGCACAAATATATAATTTTTAAACGGAACAATAGTTTTTTCTATCGTGCATTGGATTCTTTGAAATCAACTGCGTCGAAATCAATTTAAACTACATTCCTATAACTGTTAGTTTGGGAGCTACAACTCTTCAAAGTTTCAGGGGCAGATACCACAAACGCTGCGCATAACACAATGCGCCTTCTAAATGTGGTGCGGCCGAGTTGTAACGTCGCCGGTGTCACGGAGCCAGAAGCTTCCTCAATGCGCTGTTAGACTGCCGACTGTCGCCGCACACGGCCGTATACCCGACAGTTGGAGCCACACAAACAACCGGGGCTCAATATACCACAGTTACTGACATCGGATGACGATGGCATAAACGCCGCAGTGGAGTAGCCGATCGGTCTAAGGCGTCTGGCTGCGGAGCGCGAGGTTGCTCGCCGTGGAGGTTTGAGTCCTCCCTGGGGTATGGGTGTGTCTGTTTGTCCTTAGGTTAGTTTACCTAGGTTTAAGTAGTTTGTAAGCTACGGACTTAAGACCACGCAGTTTGGTCCGATAGATTTACAAACATTTGATGGCATACACGAACAACGAGTACGTTGACATGTTGCTGATGCTCGGCGAGTGCCGACACGATGCCACTGAAGCAGCCACGGCGTATGCCGTGAGATATCCTAGGCGAAGAGCCCCGGAAACGATTACGTTCTTACGTGCGAACAACGACTTCGGGAAACAGGCAGCTCGATAATGCGCCGCAGTAACAGACGAAGACCTGCAAGAAGTGAGGAGACGGAGGTGTTTGTTTTAGCTGCACTACACCACGATCCTCATGTCAGCTTACGAGCCGTTGCTGCAGTCGCTGGTGTCAGTCGCACATCTGTATGGCGTATAGTACACGGCCACATGTTTCACCCGTACCGCCTGTCACTGACCCAGAGGCTACATGGGAACGATTTCCATGCAAGAGTGACATTCTGTACGTGGCCCATGCGTAATTTCAAAAAAATGTTCAAATGTTTGTTAAGCTTATGGGACATCAGTCCCTAAACTTACAAACTACTTATGAACTACTTACGAACTAGGACGGCACAAATATCCATGCCCGAGGGGGGATTCGAACCCCCGACCGTAGTAGCCGTGCTGACCGTGACTGGAGCGCCTTAGTCACCTCGGCCACCGCGGCCGGCCATGCGTAATTTCACGCTGGAGTCTTTACAAAGTGTTATGTTCTCTGATGAGTCCACGTTCACAAATTATGGTGCAGTGAATCGCCATAACATGCACTACTGGGCCGCAGACAATCCTCGGTGGGTACGACCTGTCGACCGTCAACGTAGGTGGTCTATTAACGTGTGGTGTGGAGTGCTTGGGGATGAAATCATCGGTCCACACTACATCCCAGGTACACTGACAGGTGAGTTATATCGCGCTTTTATAGCCGACAGTTTGGGTGGTCTCCTTGAACTTGTGTGTCTACACACGAGAGTCCATATGTGGATGCAGCACAATGGTCACCCAACCCATTTTGCGCGTGCTGTTGTGGAAGAACTAAACAACAGGTTTGCAGATAGTTGGGGCGCCATGGTCCTCATTCATGGCCCGCAAGGTCGCCCGATTTAACACCAGTAGATTTCTTTTTGTGGGAATATCTATAGGGTCGTGTTTATGTCACTGAGCCCACATCCCCAGATGATCTAAAACGGCGCATAGAGGACGCATGTCGTTCCGTCACACCGGCGATGTTACATCCCGTCCGCAGATCCTTTCGACGGCGCATTGCATTATGCATTGAGGCACATGGACACATATTTGAAATCTCATGTAAATCAACTTCCCACCGCCATAACATCCATCACCCACCACACAGCCATGTATTATGTACAGCGTGTGGTATCTGCTCCTGAAACTTTGAAGGGTTGTAGCTCCCAAACTAGCAGTGATAGGAATGTAGTTTAAATTGATTTGGACGCAGTTGATTTCAAAGAATCCAATGCACGATAGAAAAAACTATTGTTCCATTTAAAAAATTATATATTTGTGCTGTAACTCTTTGGAAAATGATACATTAAACTATGTTCATAGCTCCGCAGAAAGTGTAACATTTCTTGTGTTGACCTACCGCATTAAAATTTCCCGTCACCTATTATTTTATAAGTTACAAAGGCAAACACACTTAGTGAAATACGCTTTATATATATATATATATATATATATGTTGTTGTTGTGGTCTTCAGTCCGGAGACTGGTTTGATGCAGCTCTCCACCCTACTCTATCCTGAGCAAGCCTTTTCATCTCCTCATAAGAACGGCAACCCACATCCACTTGAATCTGCTTACTATACGCGTCTCTTGGTCTCCCTCTGCGATTTTTACCCCACACACTTCCCTCCAATGCTAAATTTACGATTCCCCGATGTCTAAGAATGTGTCCTACCAAGCGATCCCTTCTTTTAGTCAAGGTATGCCAAAAATTCCTTTTCTCTCCAATTCTGTTCAGTACCTCTTCATTAGTTATGCAATCTACCCACCTAATCTTCAGCATTCTTCTGTAGCACCACATTTCAAAAGCCTCTATTCTCTTCCTGTCCGCACTGCTTATCGTCCATGTTTCACTCCCGTACAAGGCAACACTCCACACAAATGCCTTCAGAAAAGACTTAAATCAATATTCGATGTTAGCAAATTTCTCTTTTTCAAAAATGCTTTTCTTCCCATTGCCATTCTGCATTTTATATCCGTTGTACTGCGACCATCGCATGTTATTTTACTACCCAAGTAACAAAACTCATCTACTACCTTCATTGTTTCGTTACCTAATCTAATTCCTTCAGCATCGCCTGATTTTCTAAAACCGCATTCCATTATTTTTGTTTTGCTCTTGTTAATGTTCATTTTATATGCTCTCTTCAACACAGTGTCCATTCCATTCAACTGCTCTTCCAGGTCCTTTGCTGTCTCTGACAGAATTACAATGTCATCAGCAAAACGCAATGTTTTTATTTCTTCCCCCTGAACTTGAAACCCTATTCCAAATTTTTCCTTGCTTTCCTTCATCGCCTGCTCGATGTACAAATTGAATAACATCGGAGAAAGGCTACAACCCTGTCTTACTCCCTTCCCAACTGATGCTTCCCTTTCATGCCCTTTGAGTCTAATAACTGCAGTCTGGCTTTTGTACAAGTTGTAAATATATATATATATATATATATATATATATATATATATATATATATATATATATATATATATATATATATATATATATTTGCTTATGACGTCATGGTGCTAGCGAAGGTTTTGTCATTGAGTGACTCTACGAGGAGACATGATACCTTGGACAAAATTTCTAGTAATTGTGATGAATAGTAGACTCTTTCAAATGTAAAAATTGTAAATGATTTGGACAAACAATTCCCTAATGCTCTAATATAGAATTAGTAGCGTGCTCCTTGACACAGTCACGTCGATTAAATACCAAGGCGTATTGTTGTAAAGCGATATGAAATGGAACAAGCTCGTAATTATGCTAGAGAAGACGAATGGTCGGATTTAGTTTATTGGGAGGCTTTTGTAGATCATCTATGACAGATACGAGTATGTTATTGTATTTTAATTTCTTTTAGTTGACATGTAATTTTAACCTTCTTATTTCGTATAGTCTGAAGAAGGCGTCCTAAGTGACATTGAAACCTAGGTTATATTCTCGTTTTAAGAGTCATCTATAAACACTTGTAACACAGTACTATCCATCCTTGTGTTCTGCTCTAATGTGTAGATTCCTCATTAGGTCGTATTTCAGGAAGACATCGAAGCAAATTAGGGCGTACTACTAGATTATTATTCTAAGAGACGACCAACACACACGAATCACAAAGATGTTTTGTAGACTCAAACGGGAATCCATGAAAGGAAGAAATTCTTTTCTCGAAACACTTTAGAGATATTGTAAAGACCCGGCGTTTGAAGATTAGTGTAAAATATTCTACTCCCAGCAACTTAACATTTTGTGAATGGACCATCAAAATACGGAGGCATATAAGAAGTTGTGTTATGAGTGTTTGGAAGTGTAATAAGCAAATTGACGTTGTTTATTTTAGTGTCAACGCAAGACTGCTATAACTTACCTCCTGTAAGTTTATTAGGCTGTAACTGGAATGAAGTTTTGTTTGCCGGCCGCGGTGGCCGAGGAGACTGAGGCGCTACAGTCACGGTCTGCACGGCTACTACGGTCGGGGGTTCGAATCCCCCCTCGGGCATGGATATTTGTGCCGTCCTTAGTTGTAGTTAGTTCATAAGTAGTTTGTAAGTTTAGGGACTGATGACCCCGTAGTTAAGTCCCCTAAGCTTAACAAACATTTGAATTTTGAAGTTTTGTTTTGAAATACTGTCAACTGCGAAGTTAGCACGTCAGCAGATAATGTGTAACTGGGGTGGCGAACGTTAAGTTTGCGGCGCACCGTCAGATTAAACCTGAAGTGCACTTGCGCTAGTCTGTGATGTAATGACCCTGGCAGAACTGGAAACGGGCGGTCTAGACTGCATACAAGGCAGAATGGCAGCGAGGTTATTTCCGTACGAGCGCGATCGAACAAGTGCGCTGCTACGTGCGCCAGAAGAGAGGCGAAGCCTGCTGCTTCAGTCATGTTCACCTGCAGTGTTGCGGCGTTTCAGTTCAGGGATTAGGAGCAGTTATTTTCCAAGCAGTACAACTTTACGTGCCCTGAATGACGAAGGCTTTAGGGGCAGAACTTGTACTCTGTTTCGGAAATGACGCGAGAAGGATACATACCTTGTTCTGTTACTATCTGCTAAAATTTTTTTACCTGACTTTCGTCATTTCTTGTCTGTCTTCTTTACAGCAGTAAGACTTGCCATTGACCCCTCCGCCTAACTGCACGTCATTTTTGCATCAATTGTTTGTACGCATATGACATAAGCAGATCTTTTTATGTCCGCATTAGAGAATCTTTAGTGCATGTAGTAATACAACTAATTTCCATGTCCATAAAAAACAGCACCTTGCTATCCATCATCGTGTCTGCAGTCTTTTTGAGAACATGCCTGTTCACTACAGGGTTATGACGCTAGCGCTACCTGTTACTCTAAGACAAGATACCTGGCTGTGGCGTACGTCTGCTTACTGCATATCCTAAGTAACTACCGCGTTCGCTCTCTCTGCTGCCTCTCAACAATACCTGCTGAACAAAGAGACAGCCTGTTGATTCGAAAGCCGGCCGCGGTGGCCGAGGGGACTGAGGCGCTCCAGTCACGGTCTGCACGGCCACTACGGTCGGGGGTTCGAATCCCCCCTCGGGCATGGATATTTGTGCCGTCCTTAGTCTTAGTTAGTTCATAAGTAGTTTGTAAGTTTAGGGACTGATGACCCCGTAGTTAAGTCCCATAAGCTATACAAACATTTGATCATTTGTTGATTCGAAAATACAGTTCCAAAATTTCCTTCAAGAAGAAGACTTTACTGAATACATTGTACTGTTCAGTTGGAAGGACTACGGCAGATGTCAGTTAAAGTGTCAGAAGGAACTGAGAGATCTCAGAAGTTACATTAAATGCGAGACGATCAGAATTCATAGAAGTTGGCTTGATTTGTAATTTAGTTTGAAAGTTGTTTGTTATCGTTCAGAGCAGATGTCTCGGTAATATGTCGAAACCACTAATGACAACCTTTGTGTGGCTTGAAACAAAAGTATAGTTACAAAAACCACACATACACCTACGACTAACTACACCGCTCAGGGGGCTCAGCATTAATGTGATGAGTACGGCCTTGGCATACCCAGGGCCCCTGGGCTATGGGTTGTTAAGCGGAGCCGGTCCTCTGACATCGTAACTTCTTGGCATGCTTTAGCGACCTCCGTATGGCGTGGCGATGGAACGTTGTGTATGTCAGCTCCAGCGCAAAGACAGGATGAAAGTTCTACTGTCGTGGTAGATGGTTCCCATACTTCATTGGAACCTGCAGGGATTCACGACGCATGTGGAAGAACTACGTGTACTATCTCAAGATAAAATACGTCACCTCCAGGTGACGAATTTTAAGCTTTCCATTGATCCTGAGATCCGTGGCTACAATCTATACAGGAAGGATGACATTACTGGAGTGAGAGCTAGAGGTGGCTGTTTTTGTCACCACGGCCTATCACTCTGAACTCATGACCACAAGCCTGCAGGTAGCCAGGCCGTTAGTGAATGTACCACCTAGGCTGAATATATTCCTCCACATGTCGTGCTCGATGAAGCGGCTTTCGATGATCTTCTTATCAAGCTCCCCCACACATTCATCTTCTGTGGGCATATAATGTGCTTTGGGGCTGTGCAACTACGTGCCCCAGAGGCATTTCCAGCGCACACTTATTACATACAGGCCATAGCACACACTTCTTCGCTCCAACGTGGTCATTTCCCATCGATCTTTCGCTTTGCCCCAACTACTCAATTAGAAGTAGTCGACGACCAATCTGGATCCACAGGGCAGATGGAATGGGGCCTGTCAGACAACCGCAACGATGGGTTCTCAGTGTCCTGGGTCACTCACAGAATCCCCCACGCTGCTGATGAATCCATTCCGCAGTCATCAGGACAACCGAAATGGTATTTATGATGAGGTGGGCGGCTATGCGGTTTTTTAATTTTCAGCCGACTACAGGCTGTCGGGTGGCAAAGACAAAATGTAGACAGGTTATTCGACAGACCAGAAAGAGATCATGGCAACAGAGTTCTTGAATTCTGTCAATCGTTCCACGAAAAGTTCAGAAATATGGGAAAATATCAGGAGGATATCAGGGAGAAAAGAGAGGTGTCCAGTGGCTGCTGTAATGGGGAATGGTACTCTCCACACCAGCCCGCAGGACCTTACCCAGACTATGGCGGCCGCTTTATTCACGCCACCGCCAGTCAGGATCAGGCTTTCCAGCACCATAGAGTGGCTCCACGATAAAGGAGCAACTCGGGCTTTCGGTCCACCAGGGATGGGAGCTGGATTCTGCGTTGTCTGCGGTTCGTGACACTCCCTGGTCACGATAGAATCCAGTACATTATCCTGCGGCACCAGAAACAAGAAAATCCTCCTCAATCTTTTTAATGTAATCTGTGTGTCAGGCCATTTTACCGACTCATAGAGGGAGACAATTTTAATGCCTTTATTAAAACTTTGAAAAGACCGCATGTGCCCAAGCAGCTATCTTAGTGTTACCCTAACTAACTGCTTGGGGATATCTTATAGCGGATGGTCAGTCGCCGCCTTGTCTGGAATCCAGATAGCTCCTTAGTCGCTTTCCGTGCCGGTTCAACCTGGAGGCATCTTATTATTCGCCAACTCCACGAATTGGGATTTCGTTTATATCTTCCCCTTTTTATTAATATCTTTCTCTCCCTACGCTATTTTAGGTATAATGTCGGCGACGTCCTCTCTGATCGTTTTGAGCAAGAGAACGGTCTTCCTCAGGTTAGTATGTTAAGTGTGACCTTGTTGTCCATAGCAACTAAGTCATATAAGTATTGAAAATTCCTGTCGCAGTTGTTTATTTGTTGATTATTTCCAGCCTTGCAACCATGAGCCGTCAATTACAACTAACTCTTAGTCGGTTGGACACATTGGCAGGAAAGACTTGTTATAAGTTCACTGCTGAGAAGTCTGTGTGTGTTCTTTTTAACTGTTCACGTACTGTTTGTAATTTACCTGAACCATGACTACGTTCTGAATTTTAATGGACACCGTGAAGTTTCTGGGCCTCATATTTTCACTAAACTTTATTGGTTGCCACGCCTGAAAGAACTGAAAGGAGGCACTGTGTATTTTAAACTGTCTTAGGCGCTCGCAATGGGGAGCTGCCTAGCCTTCTCCTTTTTCATAGAGCCTTCGTGCGATCCCGGCTTGATTATGGGTGCACGATGTATGGATCTGCAAAACTTTCTTATTTAAAGATGTTGGACGTGGTGCCGTATGGAGGAATTGGACTGGCTAGTGGGGCACTCCGGGCCGCTCCTTACCAAGTCTCTGTGCTGAAGCCGTTGAGACACCACTTCACATACAGCTACAGCACCACATGCTGCGTCAGGCATGTACCACACCGTCCGCGCCAAACACACCTGCATACAATACAATTATATATTTTTGATGACGTTACAGCGCTCAATGAATGAACAATACCGTTGCCCAGTCTCCTATGCAAAATCTTTTTCGTAATCGACTTCGAATAAGGGGCCTTTTGGAATTCGCGCTAAGGATTGCGTTTTAGATGTGGGTGCGACTCGTTTTAACCTTTTACGTAGAGTTTGGGGCATATTTCCTTTATGGCCACTAAGAGATCCCAGACTCCTTTTAGACTTGACACATGGCACACTTTACTTTTCAATCTGAGATTATTAAAATATTAGGTGGGTATCGCAGTCTTACAGTGGTGTACACTGAAGGATCCAAACAAGGTCCTGTGAACTGTTCGGTAGTGTTTCCCGATCTTGTTAACTGGATTCGCCTTCCCACTGCCTACTGCGGTTTCTTTTCCAGCAGAACTGCATGCGATCCTCAATGCACTGAACAAATGCGGCGTGTTCAGGGGCAATGATTTATTATGAGCTCTGATTCCCTTAGTGCTCTACAATATCTACAGAACATCTCCGCAAATGAGATGATTCATGAACAACTGCACTGACGGCGAAAGCGTTATTCCTTTGGGCACCAGGACATATGGAAATCCGGGGCAATGCAACTGCTGATTGGACTACTTAGGGGGCTTGCAGAGGCCAAGATATCATACAGCGCAAAACGCCCTCTCTCTGAGGGAGGAGACTCGCTGGCAGTGACGGGTAATAAGTTGCGGCTGGTTAAGCCAACTGTCTGTCCGTGGAGATCCTCCTGTCGGTCACTCAGACGGGATGAAGTGGCTCTGACACACTTCCGGATCGGACACTGCCCCTTTACGCACGCATGTTTAGTCAGACGTGAGAATTCCCCATTTTGTAATACTTGTGGCGTACAGATAACCATGCTCCACATTTTAACAGAGCGTGTTTTTTATAATGCTGAGAGGACTGAAGCAGATCTTGGTGTAGCTCTGCACTCTATTTTAGCCGCCGGCAATGGGACAAGTATGACTTTTAAAGTATTGTGATAACTGTAGACTCTGGCCTAAACTATTAGGCTGGAGATTTTAGTGTGTTGTAAAGCGGCTGGCTCACTTTTATTTATTTATTTATTTATTTTATTCCAGTGATTAGCCAGCCCTGTTCGTCTGATAAGTTGTTCTAACTACTTTCCTTAACTTGCTTTTCACGCTGCTCTTCTTTCACTTGTTTTTCGTTTTCTGCGTGTTACCTTAGCTGCAAACGTGTTTTGGGAGATTAATTTTCTTGATTTCTATTGCTAGATTTAGCCCTCCGTTATTTTGTTCAACTCAACTCATACTACATTAGCTGGGTCGCTAAAGGCCTCGATGTTCTGCGCCCAAACCACCACTAACACTACTAAGTAAATACTCTGACCGTACAAGCCCTTTAGACCCGTCGGTGTTGACTGGCCGCCATGTCATTCTCACCCATATAACCTACTTTCATCAGCTGCAGAGTGAAAGTTTCATTCTGGAAACATCCGTTACGCTGTGGCTAAGCCATGTCTCCACCATATCCTTTCTTCCAGGAGTGCTAGTCTTGCAAGTTTCGCAGGAGAACTTCTGTGAAGTTTGGAAAGTAGGGGGCGAGGTACTGGAGGAAGTAAAGTTGTGAGGCGGCATCGAGTGTGTGTCGGGATAACATAGTCTGTAGAGCACTTGCCAGCGAAAGGCAAAGGTCCCAGGTTCGAGTCCCGGTCGCGGCACCCTATTTTAATCTGCCAGGAAATTTCATATCATCGCATACTCCGCTGCAGAGTGGAAGTTTCATTCTGGAAACATCCCTTAGGCTGTGGCTCTGCCATGTCTCCACCATATTCTTTCTTCCAGGAGTGCTAGTCTTGCAAGTTATGCAGGAGAACTTTTGTGAAGTTTGGAAAGTAGGAGGCGAGGTACTGGCGGAAGTAAAGTTGTGAGGCGGCATCGTGAGTCGTGTCGGGATAGCTCAGTTGGTAGAGCGCTTGCTTGCGAAAGGCAATGGTCCCAGGTTAATCTGCCAGGAATTTTCATACTAATGAACTGCCTTATACAAAAGACGACACAAACATCCACGTCTGAGGGGGGGATTCCAACCCCCGACAGGGAACGGCCTCGCGCATCGGAGCACAGCGCCTCAATGCTCTCGACCGCTCCGTCGGGCCGGATGACTTATTCGAAAGTAAACTATCAACAGCTGTAAGCAACTTGTATTCCAGTTCTAGAGTATCGTTATGCGACCTGTAACTTTAATGAACGTAAATTCAAAACTTCAAGTGCTAAGATGATAATGACATCATTTTAACTGCCAAAAATGACAACAAGACAAATCATGACAGAAATGGTTGGTGTAGAAGTGAGATAAACGATTTGAATGGCACGTGCATGTATATAATGTGAAGAAAGATTGTTTTAGTTCACTTTCTCATACGAAAAAGCGTAAAAGGATAGATCCTATCGGAAAAGAAGAAATACAAAAGTCAGTCCACACATTGTAATAACTGCAGCGCAAGCAGGGTATTCAGGAGTACATCTGTCTCGAGCAGTCAGTGAAAAACAGCTCATAATGAGTGAAATGAGGAATTTACTGTCTGCAATACTCTCACTGGCCACTTCTCACGGCGAAACTGCATGCTGTCTGGTGGCGTTGCGGGCACGTAAAGTTGTAAAGAAAGTGTATCCGGAGAAGAGGCGATATTGGCCGCAAATACAGAAATCCACTGGTCTAAGACACTTTGACGAACATCAAGCTGTTGCGGCCCGGCGTCTGGGAAAGACCATCTTCGAAAATATGAATCTGGTTCCTTGTACGCTTTCTACTGTCGTCTGAATCTACGCAGTGTTCTGCCGGCCTTCGAGAGCCCTTGGAAGGCCGGCAGCCCACCGTACACCCAAGAGTTCCGGACGACCTTTACGCCCGGCGAACCGGAGATAAATACGTCAGGCCAACAACAACATCGCCTTGCTTACGCGGACCTCTTCTTGCAAATTGCTCCGATACTCTGCACACTGGCGTATTACTATGCCAGGCAGCCATTGGTGGGCTGTCTTTACTTAAGGTCAAGCCGGAACACTTCGGGCAGTATTCTTCGGGTCATAAACGCTTCACCAACAGGACAACTCCAGCATTACGACGACGACCGAGCCGGCCGCAGTGGCCGAGCGGTCTGCGGCGCGTCAGTCACAGTCTGCACGGCCGCTACGGCTGGGGATCGAATCCCCCCTCGATCATGGATGTTTGTGTCATCTTTAGCATAAGGTAGTTCATAGGTAGTTCATAAGTAGTTTGTAAGTTTAGGGACTGATGACCCCGCTGTTAAGTCCCTTATGCTTAACAAACATTTGAACAGTTGACGACGACCGACAGACCACACTAAGTGTGGTCTGTGCGGTCAAACCCGGACTTGTCGTTCAGTCACGTCGTGATGGTAAACCGTTTTCGGACGTTGTCCAGTACCGTGTACTAACGAGGAAAGTACTTGGTCTCGAACAAACATATATACACCAAAATCGTATGAGAGATATTGTAAAGGTCCCTTATTGCATTAGTGATACTCCCGCATCTGCAAAACTCTGCAGTCGTCCGTTAGAGGCCTCTGCGTGTGTCTTGCCACATTGCACTTTGACCTGTCGGTTCGCCAGTAGGGACGGTGCAGTGTGCCTCCGAAGTTGCGTTTTGTGACGTTATTTGTGTAGTGAATCGTCAGATTGGACGGCAATTTGTAATCAATCCTGCTAATGTATTGCGATTGGTTGAGATGAAGTTACGAAGAACCCTTCTTCGTGAAGATGGTATTAGTGTAGAAGATGAATCATTCGCATGCTTTCTCGTATCTGTTATGGTACAGAAATATTAGCATAAGTTAGATACTGTTGTAACACTAACACAAAATGATGATAATAGGGATGATAATGACGAACAACTCATTGCTAGCGGTAGTGCTATGGTAAGTGCGGGAAGAGGCACAAGCAGTGGCAGTGAATACCAACAGTCTTCCGAGAAGAAGGTTTTAAGTTGCAACTATCATCACGGCTTTTGATGAAAATACGCGAGATAACATTACATAAGTTATAGTTAAGATATCTGCACTACGTATGGCGTCTAAAATTACATCTACAGTGCTATCTAGAGCTTGATTGCAAAGTTTTGCATAAAAACGACACCCAACAGCACATTGAGGTGTACGTAGAGATCCTGTAAGCAAACGTTCATACAGATATGTTTGTTCGAGCCCATGTACTTTCCTTGTAAGTGATGAACTGTGAAATAAACGTTGTTTGACCGCTATTCATTTCACGAAGTGACAGTGATGGATGTCCACGCCTCTTCACAGAACGTAGCTAGCCAAGGTAGAGGCGGTCTTTGGCAGAATACACGACAAGAGAACAATTCAGGCACAAGGTTTTCGGAGAATACCATTCATTGTCTATTGTAGAAAATGGGCCTCCACAGCGTCCGTGTTCTCATGTTGACCTAACAACATCGTCAGTTTTGAATGCAGTAGGCATGGGATCAGCGAGATTGAACCATGTCAAGATGGAGTTACACCAAATCTATGACATGTTGCCGGTAACATCCAACACGCTACGATCGCAGTGTGGTACTATGAGTGTAAACTGCAGCCGCGGTGGAGTAGCCGAGCGGTCTAAAGCTTCTCGCTGCGAAGCGCGCGGTTGCTCGCCGTGGAGGTTCGAGTCCTCCCTGGGGCATGTGTGTGTGTGTTGTCCTTAGGTTAGTTTACCTAGGTTTAAGTAGTTTGTAAGCTACGGACTGCTGACCACGCAGTTTGGTCCGATAGAATTACAAATATTGGAACATTTTTGTAAACTGCAGGGCAGGGCAGGGGCAGAGCCGTAACTAGGGCCCAGCCGCAATCACTGAGCTGCTCCCCTAACTGTGCACTTGTCTGCGCTTCAGTATCCTTCCACGGTTCAACTTACTGCCATGTTGTAACAGGCAGTCACAGGACACCAGCAGAAAACTTTCGCATAACCAAGGAACGCGGCAGTGATATGTCTCCGAAGCGATCAACTCTAGGCAGATGTACTTAAACAGCTGGAGCCAGCCCTTAACCACCGGGACAGCCAGGCCATGTTATGACGTTCAGCCTACGCCAATCGATACCGTACAAACGCTGCTCCTGTCAGGGTCATTATTGGGCGTCGAACCGCCGATTGCTGCCTGACCATGACAGCCAGCATTTTGCCCCTGCCTCATGTCCCGAGGCACGAAATGAGATCTATCGATCCAACTGTCCAAACGTTACAGGGGGGATACACCAAGCCTACCATTAGACCTGTGGTAGTAATTGAAATTACCATAATTGGTGTGGACTACATGAATATAATTGAGGACAGGAAGCATCCTTACATGCTTCATTTTCCGTCAGTCGGTATCCAATAGGATTGCAGTTTACGTAACTAATCCAAGATCATGCTACAGTGATTTGTATACCACATTCCTCCAGTCTCAGTACGACGGAACACTTCTGAGACGATATCAAGAGCCACTTCTGTGGCCACAAACTCCTGGGTCGTAATTTACTGGTATTGCACGATCTGAGCATAAACATATTTGCAAGTTATCTCAGAAAACTTCCAAAGATTTCTCGAATATATACCATATAGAACAGCTCTTGTAATGAGTTCCAAATGAGAACCAACGCGTTATTGAAAAAGAGGTGATAATGCTTTGGATTGTCTGCATATGTGTGCAAGCATACACCATAATTCCCGAAAGTGTTGGGAACCATTCTTATTTGTCACCACACCATCGCCAGTAGTATGGAAGATGGGCACGCCGAAGACTTAACAGGAATGTGCACTCCCTATGGTGAAAGGACAGCTAACTCATATCTTACTACTGCTAGGAAAATTTCAGCAGGTCTGTACCACGCATTAACTGAGCCACTAGCCACACTTTAATTTATTGGCACTGTACTACCGCCCCGCAATCATAGATGTACGTTCCGACTGCAACCGCTTATTTCCAGCAGCAGGTACTAACGCCAAATGGCGGTGCTTTTTATTTGCACAAATCAATTTAAATGGATCAGTTTAGGGAAATATCTGCAAATTATAATGATGGAAATTTTGTTCGAAGCACAAGATATGAAGACATACACGTTGATGACTAAAGAAGAGCTACGACAGTGGCGGAGGGAGTGGTTTACGATATATCCTTCGACGGTGGAGGAAATAGTCATGGGGATATGCGAGATATACAAATATTTCTTTATTGTACATATGCAACACTGAATAAAGACACGTTCTTGAGATTTGTTCACCTGGAAAAATCGTTCGACAATGTAAAATGATGTAAGATAAAATTCTGTGAAAAATAGGAGTAAGGAGTAGTGAAAGTCTTTTAGTATATATAAAAGAAATAAGCCAGAACAAGGAGACTACAAGACAAAGAACGAGGTACTCTGATTAAAAAGAGTATGGGACAAGTACCTAGTCTTTCGCCCCTACTGTTAATAACTCAAAGAAGCAATAACTAAAATGAAAGAAAGGTTCATCAGTGGGAAAACAATTCGCCAAAAATATGGAATTAAAAAGGAGTACATACAAAGTCACAAGCTCCATATTCAACAATACCACAACAGAGCCCTTCAAAAGGTCAGTGTAGTTAAGAGTTTCATCCTCGTGTGACCTCGTTTGTAGAGCCTGTGTCCATTAATAATGCAATGCCGTCCGTCCAGTGGAACTTCAATACCTACAAAACCCAACGGGTCGACCACAAGATTTGAGTAAGTGATGATGTACACTTTGTAAATAATTATACAGCGAAGGAGGAAAGTCGAAGTGTAAATCATGAAGTTAGAGAAAATACGTCATAGGAACAAAGGGGAAAAAAGGATGTTCCAAAAATGTGTCGTATACTTTGAAACAAGAAATATAATCCTAATACATCTGGGTCCTGAAACGCTTTCTTGCTTACATAAAGATGCGTTTTTAGGAGGTGTTCCACTTGCCAATGTATCCCTCTGCCCTTCCGCGTTTTGAGTGCATACGATTTCTCTTGTAGTACTTGACAGTAGCCATTGAAGACATGTCCCCGTAGTGTCTGTAGATTGTAGAATGGTGTTGCATTGACCAATACCTTTAAGTGTCCGTATAAGCAGTCTAGGGTATTGGGGTATGCGGAACGAGCAGACCAAGTTGCGAGGTCTTTTCGAACAATCCAGCGGTCCTTAAATATCTGCATCAGATGCTCGCGCACATTGTGTCGAAAGTGTATTGGCGCGCAATCAAGCATGAAACACATCTGTAATGATTGCGGACGTGGCACATCCTCCAGCAAGGCAGGCAGCACATTAATGAGAAAGTCCATATAATGTGCTCCATTAACCTCTATTAATCTATTACCATGAATCGACAAATCATGGAACACCTCCTACAAAAAGTGTTTGTCTCAGAAAGTATGCGTTTTCTGATACCTGTTTACTGGACTATTTTTTCTTGTGCTATGAATACTACCTCCTCTCGAAGTAAATTTTTTGTTGTTGTACACCCTGTATAGACGTATTACAATCATTTAGTTTTAGTAGTTGCACTTCAGTAACAGTCTCAGATTGAGAACTGGTTTGTGTTAGGGGAGGTCGAAGAGATGCGGCATCGACTACAGGCCAAACTCCGCAACTCATCAAGGGGACTGCAGGCGATCTGACGGGGAAATTGTGCTGTAGCGTGCCATAATACTGCTGGAACAGCACTTGATAAGACAAGTCTGATGGAGCAGCGGAATGGATTTTATATGTCATGGCAGAACGCACATTCATAACCACTTATATGACAATAGGACGTCTCCTTTTACAAAATTGCTCGGCGCTTAGCCATTATCAGCATTTGTAGTTTTTTACTGGGATCTGGCCTTCCAACTTCGCTTGAAGTATGGCAGTCTCCACGCCAGCCATAGGTCCAATTTGGGGCCGAGCGATTTCCACCTCGCGAAGCAACGACGTCCGTTACCCGTCTACCAGCCTCCAGATTGACCTCATGGTTTCAAGTCTCACGTTAGTGCTTCCTAGTAGAAGCCACACCTGGAAGTCATCATCTGACAATCCGATCGATTTCCATGGGTTCAGCGTAAGGTGCTAGAGTGTCCCCACGGCTGTATGGAACTGGTTATAGTCTGACGTGCTCATGAAGTCTGTTGGGAGATGTGATGTACGTGAACAAATTATTACAGTTACAGTGGCAATTCAACTCGTCTCAAAATGCGTCAGTTGCAGAAAATAATAATAATTAGCACCATTTGTAATTGCACTGTACAATGCATGTTTGTGGTCACAAGACATAATTAAATAAATGCTTCAAAAGAAAAAAAAAAAAAAAAAAAAAAAAAAAAAAAAAAAAAAAAAACAAAGGACAACTAGAAATCTAACTCCAATGAAAACTAGAACACTATTTTCTGAATTTGCTGAAACTTATTATAATTAAATCAGACAGTACTTTTCTTTCTCCAGTGTGTTACGTTACATCCAGAAACTCATCAGAAACATTTAGCTAAGAAAACATTAGCAGACATCTCATCTCATCCCTGCTTAGAATACATTCGAATATTTTTTCATTTCCATAAAAAAAGTTTAAACTTTTATTTCTTTAAGTTCAAAAAACTTCCAAAACTAACACTCTAACAATGTCGTCAAACACCAACATAATTTAATTTCCCATAAGTATCATTCCATTGTCTATCCTCTAAAAACAAACTTATTCCAAATTCTGTGAGCAAATATATTTACCAGATCATTTCTCGTCAGTCCAGTAAAACTAAGGGTGCTGCAGGCTTTCTCTTTCGCAGCTAAAACAGAGGGCTTCTGTTGATCTGTATACTACATGGATGTCGAACTTTGAGCGTGCGTCGTAGATGTTCATACTCCGCTTCTTGCCAATTTCTAATACGTCTGCTAAGAATTATTACTAGAGTAAAGAAAATATGTCTCGATTCAGTTTCAGAATCAGTCTATTATATCGCATATTGACATAAAATTCACAACAAAATGTAAGTATGAATTATTTATCACGTAAAACTGATGGAAATATGTTTGTCAAATTGTAACATGGCGGTCAACGAAAAACGATGTGCAAAACAAGTGAATGTGCTGGCACGCTATAGTTCTACATCCAAATACTAGAGTTAGAGAGGTCATTGACCCACAACCATGTATCGTTGTTTACTCCAACGTTATTACAGTACAACACGCGAAATCATGATCGACTATAGTCCGTGTCCACCGCCAAACAGTAGCCGTGATATGGTCGTGAACGTATGCGATCACATTGCGTCTGTTTCCCGTCCCAAAATCTACGTCACACCAACGGTCAGTACCATGTTGATCTGATGAGATTGTTCCGAAACACGTAATTAAATGAAAAATAGTGGGGCCTAGACAGTGCATTATTGTCGCAGAGATCAATAGATATCCTGACGTACATTATCAAGTACGTAGTCTGACTACAACACAGTCACGGGATACGCCGGAACATTCCATTCGCCGTCCTTGTATGTACCGCTTCGATGCAATTCGGTAGTTGTCTCCAAGAGGCAGTGTTGATCACATATAGGAATCTACAATGTTCTGAAATTTCTAATGGGAGATAGTGGCCTGGCAATTAATCGGTATGCTTAGGAATTTTCCGAGATGGTAGATTCGACAATGTGTAATGCTGATATATACAGTAGCCAATCTCACAATTCCATGGTTGTGTGCAGACCATACAAAGTTGGATCGGAATTCTAACAGCCTTTCTACGTTTAGAGAGATACCTTTCTTATCAAACGCACAGCTCAATACCAAAAACACTTCTCCTAGAACTGCCGTAATTTCAGCCAGAAGAATGTTATACTGCTGTAGGGAAGCAAGCAATCCACTCTCCCATATTCCAGCTGAATATCATGGGATGTGGTAATCGTACATACTCACACTTAAACAAGAATAGCCGGCCGCGGTGGCCGAGGTGACTAAGGCGCTCCAGTCACAGTCAGCACGGCCACTACGGTCGGGGGTTCGAATCCCCCCTCGGGCATGGATATTTGTGCCGTCCTAGTTAGTAAGTAGTTCATAAGTAGTTTGTAAGTTTAGGGACTGATGACCCCGTAGTTAAGTCCCATAAGCTTAACAAACATGTGAACATTTTTTGAAACATGAATACACAGTTGGACATAACATACCATGCACACAAAGGTAAATCCACTAAATAGCCGAACCTACGACGAATTGCGCAATTGTGTATAATTTTCAATCTCCATAAGGTTACAAAATAGAAATTTTATATTTAGGTTCGGATTAATGCTAAAAGGGAGAATTTGTTTCATGCCTAATAGAATTAATTACAGCACATGAAATATTAAGCAGAAGGATAAAACTGTGCCAAATTTAGGAAGTTAGGATTAATAGAAAAAGTACAGGAAGTTAAAATAGAAACAGTTCGTATAAGTGTATAAGATAAATTACATAAGGAAACTATAGTTACAAAAATATAATTATATAAGAAAAAACTTTCTGGTGTTTATTTTAAGAGTTTAATATTGGTTTCAATACGTTCTATAAGGAGAAAAATTACCAGTTCTGTAAGGTTTCGGCGTAACACTGTAAGCGGCCAATAAGCGTCGAGCGATTATAAAGAACGACCTGTCTAGACGGAAGGGCCGTTCACTTGAAGTCAAGGTCGGATACACTCTCGTCAGCCGAGCGGAGCAGGAACTGCGTTTCGTTTCCGTGTTTTATTCGGAATTGACGTTCATTATTCCAGGAACAGGGGTCCGTTTGCTTGCAAAAATTAGAGAGAAAATTTTAGTTTCTAACTTCTGTATATAGTTGAGAGCATGTATAATCTACGATTTTGACATTTAAAACCGTCGGGACAAATTTTTGGGCCAAAAAACAGCGGAATTTTGGCACGTTTTACGGTTGCTTCCCAATTACTTGGAAACTATTCACACTAGTGAAAATTTCACTCGTACTAATATGAAAGCGCATTAAATATTGCGTCGATTAACGTACTTAAATGTCAAAATAGGTGCCGGCCGCGGTGCCCGAGGGGACGGAGGCGCGGCAGTCACGGTCTGCACGGCCACTACGGTCGGGGGTTCGAATCCGCCCTCGGGCATGGATATTTGTGCCGTCCTTAGTTCCAGGTAGTTCATAAGTAGTTTGTAAGTTTAGGGACTGATCACCCCGTAGTTAAGTCCCATAAGCTATACAAACATTTGAACAAATGAAAAGCTATGAGAATTGTGGAGCGCCTTATTTCATGTTTGGAAAGTAGCTATTAGCCTAAGCTTTCATACACTTGAAAATCAAAGTATTGAAATTTCCTATGGGAAGCTGCCTCTCTAATGAGCACTTATTATTTCCTATGTATACTTTTTCTCTTTTTTTCTTTCACGTGCATTTATATTAATTTTTATCCGCGCGTTAATTGGTAAGATTGAGGTGCTTAATATGAAAACCAAGTACACAAGTAATGGACAATATGTGATGTTTAAAGTTTTCCCGGCGTACAGATATTTCCATAATCTCGGGCGAACTGCCGGATGTCCGTAACTTCTTGCCACGATATTTCGGCGCAGAGTATTCTGGCCATCTTCAGGTGAGTACCGCCGAAGTACTTCTGAAGATGGCCAGAAGACTCTGCGCCGAAATATCGTGGCAAGAAGTTACGGACATCCGGCAGTTCGCCCGAGATTTTATGGAAATGGACAATGTGTATTTACGTTTGAGTGATATAAAAAATTATACATATGAACAAATAAAAGGGCTAAAACGATTAAAATATCAGAGATTCTCATTTCATCAGGTTTCATTTCCATCAAATTCGTTTGGCAGACTGCAGCAGGTCCCGGTCCAGCATCCGATCTGGTACATCAAGTGCGGCACCTCCACCAACTTCCTCGTCCTGGAACAAATCTTTGATTTCTTCCTTATCCTCGTCGAGCTCAATTTCTGGCGCGTTCTCGCAAGATAATCCACAACACTAATTGGACATCGAGGAGCATTTCCATCCAGATTTGCGACACCCATAAACCTCTGTGAAACCTGTTTAACATGCACAGGAAACTGACTGCAAATCATGCTCAAGCGTTGTGTAATGAGTGGGACAGTCCACCAATAGTTTAATACTTACTTAAATGGAAGAGAGCAGAAAGTTGAAATAACTTCTTTCCATAATGATCGTAAATAAACTTTTTCCTAATCTGGAGAGCTATCAAAAATGGGGTCTCCTATGCTGTTCTTAATATATATATATTAATGAGTTGTTCTACAATCACGAAGATGCTACGCTAGTGTCTGTTGCTGACAAGTATTGTAATCACAAATAAGAATTTACTGATGAAACTGTAAATATCTTTCAGAAGATGGTTAAGTGGTCCTCTGCAGATGGACTTTACTTAAATTTCGATAAAACACAGTATATATTGTAAATGTCATGACACCATTAATAAAAATAGACTTTGGACGCAAGACTAGAATAAATTTCTAGGTGTGCGCATTGACGAGAAATTGAATGGGAAAAGACACATTGATGAAATGCTGAAACGTGTTCACAAATGCAGACCGACGACCACATGCGGAGTGCGTGTCATACTGCTAGGCAATTTTGAAGCGTGTTGACTTAACTAGGACGTCCTTTACGCCGATTGCGATAATGGACAGTCATGGGTGCCGTTTTCAAAACCTGAACAGATTTGTCAGTAGTCAAACGAGACTTCTAATGAAGCGTTTGCAGTAGTTATGGAGTTACGGAAGGGACGTTGTGAAAAATTTGTGGGAGATTACAACCTAGAAGCGACATAGGTTTAACATTTATCTTGTGGTTACGTTATGAGAAAAAAATGGTGTTATATAATGAATGCAGTTTGTACCTTACATGGTACGTTTCGTGACGACTCGTACCTGCAATATCCGGGTCAAACTAAGAGAATTTAGCTGTTATTAGATTTGGCCAGTGCTCCTAAGTGAACAGCCGGTCTGCACCGGTGTCCGTTTCCCCGACACGATGACCCACATGACCTACCCTGACGTAGGCGAGGAAAAAATTGCTGGCATCTATCCAGTGCCGTTCCGATAGGTCGTTGAAAGACTCGTGGCGGACTGGTTAGGTCACAAAACAAAAAAGTGAGTGCACGACATATTACCGGTAACTGCTAGAAAGTACGTCACAGAGTAGTTCGATTACGGATCGAATGCCTCCTGTTCTGATAAAGTGGCTCGCGCGAAAGCTCCCCACGGACAGAGCTACGGTCTCATCTATGCGTAACACTCAACGGTTTAATATTAAAGTACTTTTTTGCCAAATTTTCAATTATACGTAGCATAGTCATATTTAAGAACATTGTTTATCATCTCCGTAATTGACATGAAAATATTTATCATATAATTATGATTGACGTTTACTTCTTATACACTGCTACTATAATGGTTTATTTATTTATTTACTATGAGCTCATTTGTGCTTTTATTTCCATCTGTAGGTTTTCTGTAATACAAATGGGGTAATTTATAATTAGTAACTTCACTTAGACAATACGTCATATATATATATATATATATATATATTTTATGGCTATTACATTTAGTTAAACTTAATGTCGTTTTTATTTCTGTCCTTTCTGCTTAAGATTTTACTTATTTTATTCAATTATGATGGACTTATATGCCTGTAACAGACTTTTTATTTTCTGCCTCAATAAAAAAGATGCAGTGTTTGGGAAGGGAGTAAGACAGGGTTGTAGCCTTTCTCCGATGTTATTCAATTTGTACATTGAGCAAGCTATAAAGGAAAGCAAGGAGAAATTTGGGGAAGGAATTAAAGTTTAGGGTGAAGAATTAAAAACATTGCGTTTTGCCGACGACATAGTAATTCTGTCAGAGACATCAAAGGACCTGGAAGAGCAGTTGAACCGAATGGACAGTGTGCTGAAAGGTGCATATAAGATGAACATCAACAAGAGCAAAACTAGGGTAATTGAGTGCAGTCTAAGAAAATCGTTATGGAATTAGATTAGGTACCGAAACAATAAAGGAGGTAGATGAGTTTTGTTACTTGGGCAGTAAAATAACAAATGATGGTCGCAGTACAGAGGATATAAAATGCAGAATGGCAATGGGTAGAAAAGCATTCCTGAAAAAGAAAAAAATTGTTAACATCGAATATTGATGTAAGCCTAAGGAAGTCCTTTCTGAAGGCATTTGTGTGGAGTGTTGCCTTGTATGGGAGTGAAACATGTACGATAAACAGTGCGGACAGGAAGAGGATAGAGGCTTTTGAAATGTGGTGCTACAGAAGAATGCTGAAGATTAGGTGGGTGGATCGGGTAACTAATGAGAAGGTACTGAACAGAATTGGGGAGAAAAGAAATTTCTGGCATTACTTGATTAAAGAAAGGATAAATTGGTAGGACACATTCTTAGACATCAAGGAATTGTGAATTTAGCGTTGCAGGGAAGTGTGTGGGATAAAAACCGCAGAGGAAGACCAAGAGATGGATACAGTAAGCAGATTCAGACAGATGTAGATTGCCGTTCTTATGTAAAGTTGAAGAGGTTTGCTCAGGATAGGTTATTGTGGAGAGATGCATCAAACCACACCGGACTGAAGACCACAACAACAAGAACAACAGTCAAATTGTTTCATCGACATTATATGTTTACGTAGTTACCCAGAGCACTGTAGTTATCAGCTAATTTATTTTCCTTGATATTATAGCTTTGGTGGGTGATATTTACGTTGTTATTGTGGAATGAATACCTATGGCATGTTTTTGGCTATCCATTTTCGTGGCTGAAAATATGAATACAATTTTCAATGTGTTTTTTGTGTTTTAACTCTGATTGCTCATTGAATAAATTTAGGGGATATATGTAGGCATGTGAATATAATTCAATTTCTTCAAGTATTTTCATGATTGGTCCCTTTACCGTGAAGTGAAGAATTTTCAATAATTCATTTAAGGCCATTATTTCGTGTTTTTGGTTTGACAAAACGTAGATGGATTGTCTTCGGTTTTTCTGGTGTGTTCTTTATGTATAAATTCGAAGTTTCTGCCAGTATGCCCTATATGAAATTTCTGTCATGTGTTGCATATAATTTTGTAGATAACAGGTTTTTTAATATCGTGTTTGATAAAAAGTAGATGGATTGTTTTCGGTGTTTCTGGTGTCTTCTTTATGTCTAATTTCGTAAAAAAAAAAAAAAAAAAAAAAAAAAAAAAAAATGTTCAAATGTTTGTTAAGCTTAAGGGACTTAACTACGGGGTCATCAGTCCCTAAACTTACAAACTACTTATGAACTACCTACAACTAAGGACGGCACAAATATCCATGCCCGAGGGGGGATTCGAACCCCCGACCGTAGTGGCCTTCCAGACCGTGACTGAAGCGCCTCAGTCCCCTCGGCCACCGTGGGCGGCTCTAATTTCGTAGTTTCTGCCAGTCTAGCCTATACAATTCTTCTTACGAGAAATACAAATGTATTAGAGTCAACAATTATTTAGTTAGTTAGGTATCCTCCCAATACAACCAAGAGGAAGTGCCCCTATACAGTAAGCTACCTGTATTCACGTACATCGAGTTTTATAGGCGATGGAATATTTTGTGATCCTGTGAGGACCTTCCGCTATATGCACCCTAGTTTATATGTAAGGTCTAAGATCAACTTTATTTATATTAATCTTCATTGTCTTCCTCATTTTCAGTCCACTAAATGAGATACCCACAATTATTATTGCCTCAAGATAAACAGAAGCGATGGCTTCCATAAGGTTTCAGCGACTTATAAATCTCACCTGTTTATTCAAAAATCTCCCCTAATCTCAAAGTTTTGCATGGACTACGTCCAAACAGTTTTCTGCAAAGCAACCTTTCATATTCTCCGTATAACATGGTTCATATATATATATATATATATATATATATATATATATATATATATATATATATATATATGTGTGTGTGTGTGTGTGTGTGTGTGTGTGTGTGTGTGTGTGTGTGTGTGTGTGTGTGTATCTGATAAAAAAAGTATATATATTCACGGTTCTCTCTATCTCCTTTTGTTAATATTACCCCAACTGTAAAAATATGCAACTGTTTCCATAAATACCAGATAATTAGTGTTCTTTATCCACACACTACGACTTAGAAATGTTTTACAAAGTTTACTCGTGCAAAGTTCCCGTTTCGATGCCTTGCTACAGCGAACGTGCAACGTAGTGCTACTCCGAAGCGGATATTAATGTTGTTGGAAATGTTTTTATAGCTTTTGGGACTTAACTACGAGATCATCAGTCCCTAAACTTAAAAAATACTTACAAACCAGCGAAGACTGAGGACGGCACAAATATCAATGCCCGAGGGGGTATTCGAACCCCCGACCGTAGTGGCCGTGCAGACCGTGACTGGAGCGCCTCAGTCCCCTCGGCCACCGCGGCCGGCGGATATTAATGTTTGGCATTCGTGTCTTTCTGGCAGACAGCGATTGGAGAACGAATAATGAAACAAGAAAGTTTAGGATGCATTGTTTCGCGGCGGGTTATTCTGATGAAATTCTCTCGGGTTTAAAGTGTTTAAGAAAAATGGCTACAGCAACCGCCAGATAAGACAAGCCCTCCATCCGAAGACACGCAAGCAGGAGACCGTCGAGGAGAAGACAAAGAAGTTTACGTTTTTGCCGTTTTGTGGCTCGGTAACGGGTAAAATTGCGACAGATGATGAGACCTGTGAAAGATGATCCAGGCTTAGAACGCCAGGTGTCTACAAGATACCGTGTGAGTGTGGACAGTTCCACATCTGACAGTGCGCAATATTGAACAGCGCTGTGTTGATCATGAATGATGGTTCCGCCTACGTTAGTTCGAGAAATCAGCAATTGCGGAGCACTCTCTAGAAAACAAACATCGCATTGAGTTCGAGGATACATCACTCATTACCAGAACAAATGCTTTCTGAGATAGCGTAATAAAAGAGGCTGGATGCTATCGAAATCAAAATATCTGAAAAATCTCTTAATAAAGACACGGCTTGGTGCTGAGCACAGCTTGGGACCCGGCCATCGGACGCGTGAAGCGGTCGCGGCAGGCACGCGGCCAAAACATTGCCAAATATGGCGATGCGGCTGAGCACCAGTGACGTCACAGGAGGCCGCGCAGGTATATAAGGACGGCGGCAGCAATGATAAGACAGTCAGCACTTGACAATGGCCGAGGAGATTTCGGCCGAAAGCTCGTGGATATTAAACCACTTGACACGGTAGGAATCCCGAAAGAATTTTATCAAGAAAGATTAGGATTAACGTCCATAGACTATGTAATCATTAGAGACGGAACGATAATGTTTATGGGGGCAGTATATCCATCTAAAAATATGCTCTCATATCGCAGATTTCGTAACGGAAAAGTTACACCATGTCAAGTGAGAGACTCTAGCATCCGACATATAGTTCTCATTTCTCTCCGGGAGCTTATCATACTCTCGCTCCTTAAACAAAGGCCTAGAACTAGCGACTGTTGCTGTCGCCCGAAGATTTGAAGAAGATATTATGAACTTCTACACGCAGCAGGACACGATATTTCATTTAAACGGTTACCTTCAACCTGGTACGTAGGTAGGATGATTACCTCAATGCTTGCGGTGATTTTGCCTGGTTGGCATACCGACTTTGAATGTACGATGTTTTTCGAAAGGAAACTTTTTGACCGCCTTAGACAAAAGTCACCTTGTTGATGAAACTCTTCTGGGTATTGGACCGTATCGCCAATTTATCAAATATTTCACCGACGTGTCGGCCACTATTGCAAGCGTAAACGTAACACCCAGAAGCGGAAGCCTTCGTTTACAAAAGTAACCTTATTACCATTACTCTCGTCTGTGTTTATATCAACTGACAAACACAAGCCTGTCGAATTACATACATTTCTACCGCAGACCCTCCTATTTGTGACGGATGTTAGTCTGTCACTTGATGACGTTGAAAGTGACTGATACCCAGTAATGATGCTTCAATATTAATCCCTTCGGCATACTGTTAACGAAAAACACATTCCCGCTTGTAAAACAGAGAATAAGCGCTTGTAGGTGTTTCAAACAAATTCCTACATACAGTAACTTAAAATTCCAATAAAAAGCACAGTGGCATAAAATTGTATTAAGACAATAAGAAGAGATTAGAGTTTTCGAGAAATACAAATGTATTAGTATCAACAATTATTTGTTCGTTAAGTATCCTTCCAAGGCAACCACTACGTAAGCAAAGCTCACCCAACATTCTGCAGGCAATAAATTCAAAAGACAATTCACTTAGTCTAACGGTATCCAGATTATTCACGTCTTCAGAACAACGATGAACGTTATTGAGTTACTCTGCCTGTGTGGGAGGCACTTTGCCAAATGGGCAAAATGTCATGCCTGTTTTAGTTATCAATATATGTGTCATAAGAGGGCGACCTCTTATATCGAATACATTGATAAATCATTTTACCCAGCCTCCCTTTACATTGAAGATTTTTGTACGCATGCCACAATTTTTGGCGAAGACTGGTATGGGAAGTGAGGCAGCAGATGCCCAACTTTACCGTCAGTCTTTTAAGCAGAAACATACTCACCTCTTTTGTTGTCCACCAAGAGCCTTTTTAGCTCGTTACCTTCTTTTCCCTGCTACAGCACAGTTTACTGTCGATCAGTAAAGTTTTAACAGTTTATTTGTATACTTCTATCAATTTATATGCAAGGTGTGACGAAGAGTAAAAAAAAAAAAAAAAAAAAAAAAAAAAAAAAAAAAAAAAAAAAAAAAAAAAAAAAAGAGAGAGAAAGAAATTACATCCTTTACCGAGCGAAAATACTGAATGTAAGACGTGCAAACAATATTTTTACCGAAAACCTCGATTGTTTGCCATGAATAAAGATTATAGAAGTAAACATCCACATAATCGTCACTTTTAGTACATCTACAATTTTCGGATATAGTTTAATAACTGATAAACATTTTTAACAATGCAAAATTGTCGTTTCTGAATAAATGTCTAAAACATATGCAGGTAAAATTTGAGTCATTTTCTGTGATTATTTATCGCTGCATTATGTTATACTTAACTGGATCTCAGATTATATGCTCAGTGAATGGAGTTAAACCGTGAATCGTGCAGAATGCTGCGCGTAGCTACTAGAAACATACTCGTAAAGACCGACGTAATCAGAGAGTAGTTCCAAAACTGCCTGTTTGGTGTTTCCCCATGAGTCAATAAATGCCAACGCCTCTAGTTCATTCTGAAGCGGAATGGACGCAGAGTCGGCCTGGGAAGGATTTTATGACTGGCCAACATCAAAATGTGGACAAACAACACCGGATCCAATATCCGCAGATAGCGAGAAACTTATTTATCTGTAGCCTTCGAGAAATCAATCACGGGACTTTAGGAAGAAGCAGAGGAGTATGCTATTTCGCGCCAGGAATCACACAAGACGCTGGCTACGATGTAAGGATACATCGGGGCCACAGTTATCCTCTGCTCATGCTATGCTACATTTTTTGTAGTTTTCTAAATTACACATAGCAAAAGTTTACCAACACATAACTACTTGTTCTCAACAGTGTCAATTTGTATTCTGATATGGCTTCAAGTGACTTCTTCCATCCCATATAAGATTTGTCAGTAAACTATTAGAGGACAAATGATGCAGAACGTTTTACTGTGAAACGTCCAAGTGAAACAGGCTGTGCGCTACTTTAGTTCCTTGCTGCCTATGCCTACAACCTGTGTTACACTAAAAGCGAGACTAATAGAAAGTTTCTCCTGACCAACTCCAGGAAGTGAAATGGTTTTCGGGTCTCCCCTTTACTGTTGCGGAAACCCGCTTGTGGCGCTTCTGACTACAGTCGTACTTTCACTAAGGTCGGAACTCTGCAAGGACAGTGTTTCAGTGAACTCGACTGCCGCACGAAGCTGTTCCACCACAGTGCAGAACTAATTACATCAAATCTAGACGACATAGAGAAAGAGGTAATTACAGGACTACTTTGTTCAAATGTCCAAATTTGTTTTACATGTAGGCGACTCCATCCGGAATCTGGTTCAGAGCGGCCACATTAAGATTATTAAAATTGAAAGAAGTTCATAAGTTTGAGTTTATGTTTGGTATTCTACTTATGTAATGTCTGCTTAATGTTAATATTCAAAGTGCAAGTTTTTGTGGACCCACAGGGCTTGGATTCAAGCATTGAGGATGCTCAGACACTGACCGAAATCGATCTGTATTGTATATAAAAAATAAAGATTTCAATGCGGCCAAAGCTGGTTCTTCCAATTTAAAAAAATTTGTTTTATGGCCAGGGTCATAGGTCATCTTAATGTATGTAATATTACACTAATATTGAGTCCTACAAACAGACCATTATACTGAACAAATACTGAATACTTTGCAACGGGATGAGGATTTCTTAGGTCCAGTTTAATGAGTGAAATGCGAGGGGTAATTAAAAAACTTGCGATGTTGTTGTTCTCTTCTTTGCAGAAAGAAACATCATGTCTCTGATAATCGTACAGTGATTAACTGTTCTGAATGTAACAGTACTGTATCGTTTTTCCGCACGAGCTATTATCTACGCTTGAAACAATAAATCATAATGCGTGACTAGAAAATCACCAAAAAATCATATACGCAGTCAATATTTGCTCTCTAGAAGAAAAAGAAGTAAAAAAGAGGATATGTAAGAAAGTGCTAGATTAAAAAGAGCTTTATTCTTATAATAAGTATTAGTTAAAATAAAGAAAATTGTAAATACGACTAGTCAAGGGCACATCGAACTTTGGATTCATAACGTCGATAGAAAAGTGAATATGAAATAATATGGAATATTGTAAAAAATGGAGAGGTACACAACATTAAAAACTGTCATCAATTTTTTAAGGGGCACTGAAAGATTTTGGAGCATATATAACCATATTTGAATGCTAGACTGATGTAAACGCAACACTACAATTATCAGCGAGGCTATACGCAGTTAAAAGAATACGGATGCATCAAAACAAACTATATTGTTTTCAGATGAAAATAAATTTGTTGAATACTTAGAAATTAACAGGGAATTACAATTCTATTTTGAAACACAGATTATCTCGCAAGCTTCACTCTTAGAATGTCCCGTTACATTGCACCATGACTTCAAACTACGGTTTTTAAAGAACGTTATCATGAACGGGGTACGAGTTTCAGAGAAGTTGGTATCACAATGGGGCTACGGCAAGCAATATCGCGATATTAAAATGAAACATAGCGCAACTGTAATCACAGACGCTGTGTGACAGTTATCATTAAGTCAAGACGATATTCGATGACTCTGTATTTTTACTCCGCCAGTTCTGTCGGAATCAGAACAATAACAATATTTTAACCGGGTTTACTGCAATGCACTGCGTTTTGTTGTGAACTTAACCAACTGATTTATTAAGGGACATTTACAGGGAGTATGATCGAATATTAAATAGTTCATATTTAAAAAGTTTGGCCGTGTTAATAAAGTGTTCTCTGATTATTTCCGGAAACACGTCACATTTAAGAACTAACGTGCGACATTTTGAATATGAATAAATTTATATTAGTTGACTTAAGTCATACCCTAATACGGTAAACTTGAAGGATACAGAAAAAAGTATAGTCAAAGGAAGTACGAAGCATGTGTAAAATTTGCTGTTATTACACAAAATGCAGAAAGCAAGCACTGTGCAAGAACCAAAATCTCTCTGTATAATCTGTATGTGTAAGAACACATAATTTCGTAAGAGCTGAAGTGTCATAGCACAATTAACGTATTTTTACGACGTTTACTATCAAATCAGAACAATGACAAGTACTAAAAACGTAATATAGATGAAATTTCATTCCAGAAATGAATAAAATACATTCACTTTAATATGAGTGAGATTCACATCTACAGTAACAGGATCATAAAACTGTACCATCATTTTATCAACGCACTAACTCCAAAATGGAGGACATAGTAATAGCTATTTCCGGTGTAGAGAAGAAGCTGAAAGAGCTGAATACAAAAAATCCTCCTGGTCCGGATGGAATATCGCTTCGGTTTTACTAAGAATATTTTGTGGCATTGGCCCCTTACTTAGCTTGCATTTATCTCGAATCTTTAATTTAGTACAAAAGTTACTAATGAATGGAAAAAGCACAAGTGACTCTCGTTTAAAAGAAAGGTAAAAAAAGAACTGACCCACATAATTACAGGCCAGAATCGTTGACATCAGTTTTCTGTAGAATTTTGGAGCATATTCTCAGTTTGAATATAGTAAAGTTCCTTGAGACGGATAAGCTTCTTTCTATGAATCAGCACGGGTTTAGGAAATGTCATTCGTGTGAAACTCAGCTTGCCCTTTTATCACATGACATCTTGCGAGCCATGGATGAAGGGCAACAGGCGGATTGTGTTTTTCTCGACTTCAAAAAGTCGCTTGACGTGGTGCCGCACTGCAGACTGCTAACGAAGATACGAGCTTATGGAACAGGTTCACAGATATGGGACTGGCTGGAAGTTTTCCTAAATAATAGAACGCAGAACGTTGTTCTTGACGGCGAGTCTTCAGAGACGAGTGTATAGTAAAGCGTCCCACAAGGGAGTGTGATAGGACCGCTATTATTTTCTATCTATATAAATGATCTGATGGACAGAATAACTTGTAATTCTCGGCTGTTTGCTGATGATGCTGTGGTGTATGGGAGGGTGTCGTCTTTGACTAATAGCATATAGGATGACATAGACAAAATTTCTAGTTAGTGTGAAGAATAGCAGCTAGCTCTAAACGTAGAAAAATGTAAGATGATGCACATGAGTAGGAAAAACAATCCCATAATGTTCGAATACAGCATTAGTAGTGAGCTTCTTGGTGCAGTCGCGTCGTTCAAATATCTAGACGTAACATTACAGAACGATATGAAATGGAACGAACATGTGAGGACAGATGTGAGTAAGGCGGACAGGCGACTTCGGTTTAGTGGGAGAATTGTGGGAAGATGTACTTCATCTGTAAAGGAGACCGCGTATAAAACGATTGTACGACCACATATTGAGTATTGTTCATGTGTTTGGGATCCGCAGCAGATCAGTTTAAAGGAAGACATGGAAGCAGTTCAGAGGCGAGCAGCTAGGTTTGTTAGTGGTAGGTTCGACCAATGCGCGAGTGTCACGGAAATGCTCCGGCAACTCAATTGGGGATCGCTGGAGGGAGGACGACGATCTTTTCGAGAAATTCTGTTGAGGAAATTTAGAGGGCCGGAATCTGAAGCTGAATGTATAACGACCTTCCTGCCACCTATATACATTTCGCGTAAATATCGCAACAAAAGATAGGAGAAATTAGTGCTCGCACAGAGCCATATAGACATTCTTTTTCCCCTCGTTCTATTTGGGAGTGGAATAGGAAAGGAAATGCCTAGTAGTGGTACAGCGTACCCTCCGCCATGCACCTTACGGTGGACTACGGAGTGTTTATGTAGACGTAGATGCTGCCATTGCTTGCCTGTAGCGACTTTGCCCGATCTCTGCGATTAGTTCTTACAAAATTATTCCGTAAAACATGGAATGGAGTGACAGACGTTCTCAGATGACGCACAATAGTAGAGAGAGAGAGAAACCATAAAACTAATAATACAGTATCAGTTAGTAAGAGTTTGTAAATCTCGTGAATTCGTGATACCATTAAACTTTAACGCAAAGCTGTGTCATCGTTGAGTGAAACAGGGGAGCAGATTACAGAGCAAGTGACTCTACAGTTCGTCGTTATTCTGTGTCGAATCATCTATCATTTACTCAGGATTGGAAAATTTTATAAAAATTCCTGTATATTTTTCGAACAGCCTTAACATTTTCCCCTTTGTTACAATTCTTGTACTTTACGAAAAATAATGTGAATGTGAAAAAAGACAATCATTATGGGCCGGCAGTTTCGTTCGTCAGTATCCGACTTCAGTTGAGTACATGCCTGTTATGCACTTTACAAAGTGATACGTACTTACTCAAAATAAAAAATAAAATAAAAAAAAAATAAAAAGGAAGAGAAGTATATGCGCATGGAAGAGGAAATTGACTGCACTGATTTCGTTGTGGAGACAGAAAGTAACTTAACTGTATTGATCTACATGTTCGAGTTCATGAAAAGAATCTGACAGTTTCAGAAGCTTGGATCTCGGCGTGATATACTAGATACTCAAGACACACATCTATATTTGTGTTGATGTGCTCTCTGGCTGCAAAACGCTTCCGCCTCATACTTAGACTATGAAAATGATGGAATTTTTAAAATTTGAGGATTAACCTTAATAAGTTGTAGCACCACAGTAAACTTCAGATTGATGTGAATGGTAAATATAGTCTGATCAGTTTACGCTATCGCACAGTAGACAGCATGCTACTACACTCGTAATTGCAAGAGCTTACGACAGTTATACTTTGAGCACTGTTTTTACAGTGGCGTATATCTAATATTGCACAGCATTTGTATAAAAAAGAGCGATGCAATCACGTTTCCTGCCCCTCTAATTAAGTTGTTATTATTCTTTATGAACACTGTCCGTAAATACAAAGCCCAAGTGTGAAGTATTGAAATAGAATTCCTGTAAATCAAGTAACAGTGAAATTTGCATACAACTAGAATTCGTAAGCTACGTCCCGCAAAACACATGAACAGAAGCGACAACTTAATAATGGAGTTGTGCTAAATTTTACAACATTGCCAGTGATATTTTACCAGTAACGTAACGATGAAATAGTTGAAAGAATCACCGTTGACACTGTTTCATATAACGTGGGCTCATATGTAGTCTAAGCGGAGGACTGGGTAAGATTGGGAGGTCATAGTTTGATGATGAGGTGGGGAAGTAGCGAATGTGTCATAATAAGAATCCATTTTTTTCATGCATAGATATTGCATAGTAATATTCACGTATCTTAAGAAAATGAAGAGTTTTCTCACTGTAGACACGCACTTGCCGTTTTAATAGATTCTATGGGGTTGACAACAGAACACTCCGTCGAAAACCGTAACATTTCAACCGGGAGCCGAATTAAGGAGGAGAGGGGAGAGGGCTTAGAAGGACTGTAGACGGGGCCTCCACGTGAACAAGTGGCTTCCTCTCTGATTTATTGTAGCCACGCGAATCCACGTGGGTGAACCTCCGACCATGGCATTTTGATGTTGACATTACTACGCGAAACAGCATGGCTTCATCACCACATTGCCTACGAGTAACAATTGAATATTTACCCCGTTAATAGAATCAATATTCAAAAGTGACTGCTTGCGTTGCACAGGTCACTATGCCGTGATGATGGTGCTTACCGTAATATTTTCGAGAAATGCGTCTGATATTGCAATGTATGGACTTTGTACACCTACATAAAAACCTTGCGCTTTTAATAATGTTGCCGGAGATATCATCCTCTTACTTTCTCACGATTTTTGGACTAGTATGCTATGTTATGGTGAATGACAGAGGAGGCTACAAATAATTAACAAATGGGGTGATGCCGCAACTGAGAGAATAAAATCGTAAGACCTTCCCAACCACAAACCTCGAATTTGGTACTCTGCCACTGATTGATTACATCACTTAGTCACACATTGCATGATGAAGGAGTCTCGTTTCAGGGCGTCTTCCGATATCAATGTGAAGAGATATGGGAGTAACAAATAAATCCCGATATTCGAAGTGTTCAAATCAAATGTTTGTAAATCTATATGGGACTTCATTACTGTGGTCATCAGTCCCTAGGCTTACAAACTACTTATAGTACTAACTTATGCTAAGGACAACAAATACACCCATGCCCGAGGGACGACTCGAACCTCCGACGGCGAACAGCAGCGCGCACCGCGGCTAGATGCCTTGGAACGCTCGACCACTTCACCGCGACTATTCTAACTAGGCTTTTCACTTTTCTCCTCATGAATACAACTTCATATCTTAAATACAGCACCAGCGGTGCGGTAAACGGCACCCTCAGGAGCTGAATAATTCCAGCGGTTCACTGTGCACGCAACTATAATTTACGAGGCGATTCTGAAAATGGTGCAAAAGCTCACGCTGTCAAAGGCTTGAAACTCTAATTACATGGATTAGTCAATATGTTTCACTAAAATAACTAAGTTCTTACTTAATGTACGAGCAACTTGTCAGTAATTCTTTTCATTTCGGAGTATTAAGATGTGAGAGAGCAAGTATTAAGTATATAATCCAGATGTAACGTAGTATGTTACTCGACACAGAAAACGCATTACCAACGTGGGACAAACGCATTGCAAAATATTAAGTAAACATTTTATGTGCATTTGAGTGTCGTAACTAGCTGTACATTCTGTAGCATATCGTGATTGAAGTAAATAAGGTTTCATCAGCTGTATCATTAATTTCTTGCCGTATCTGTAATGCTTCCTTCATTCTCGTTCTATTTCGCTAGGTCGATGATTTGGTTGCTTTCTTCGTCATTTTTTCACACGGAAACTGTCTAATAACGTTTGTCACTGCTATATCTCGCCTCAGGAGATAATAACTGAAAGACAATGTCTGATACGGAAATTGTGTTTATTGACAAGACAAAGTAGTCATCTTCTGGAAACAAAACAAACTTCTGAAACTAAGGCAAAAACAACAAGCATCAACTAAAAGTTTTCTTCTGCACCAATTAAGTAAAAGGCAGGGAGATAACGACAGCCTTGAAAGAACGGCCAGGTAGACGGAGCCGGACGACGTATTTCATTGCGGGAAGTCCTGGAGGCGCGGCGTCGCTGGCAGGGACTTTCCCGGAGGCGTCGGTGGCGATCCCTCAGCTATGATTCTCGTAGGCGGTCGGCGGAGAACTACGATCGTGTTGCACTGCGCCTCTCTAAATAGTCGGCGCGCAGTGATACGTGGCAGTCTCGAGCTGGTCTCACATGACTGTGCGGAGGAAAATAGTTCCGGTTTAGTGCGCTTTCTGGTGACTCCGGAACCGCCGCTGTGGAACGCCTCACTGGTATGCATCCATGCGCTTGTACCCTGCATTGCGGGTTGTCAGCTCCTCAGGCGAACCACCGGTACGTGACAGTCTTTTTTCAAACATAATAACGCCAGTTTCAATATTTTTAGGTATGTGCATGTTTTCGAGTAGTCTTCTGTTGCTACTTTTTTTCGTAGTTTTATAGGAGATTCGTGAAAGTTGTCAAAATTTTATTGATATTTGCTACTGATATATTTGTTATCTTCTAAAAAATGGATTTACTTCGAAGTGGTGGGGAGTGTTTATTTTTGTTTCTTTTAAAAGCACAGTGCAGCACTACTGTCCATTTCATAATGATTGACCCCTGACTTTGAGCTCATATTCTGGTCACATTGCACGACCAACATCGATGCCTCGCCGAATAATGTCTACTTTTATTTGGTGTATGAATATTACATTTGAAAAGGGGACGACATACGCGGCAGTATTTAAGAGAAAGTATGCTTTTTCTGACAAAGTGAAGCATGGTGGCACGTCGTGGTAACTTCATGCATGTCATCGGCAGGTATGTAAATAATTATATGTGCAATCATCTGACAGAGAGAATGGTGTTGTCCTGGTTATCTGTGCACGTAGTGTTGTCTGGCCTGACAGGGTAAACAAGGGGTGTGGACACTGTCACTTCTTAAGCGATGAGTGTGAAGAGACACGAAGATATCACGTTCTCATATCATATACAGCATTACCTGGACCTGGCAGTGTGTAAAGAGCTACCGTTCGAGGTCTCATCCTTTGGTCAACTCATGCAATATACAGAGGTGAGGGGCATTTAGAAGTTACTTTGATTAGATATTGGATTGCATTGGAACGTCAGGACGGAAATATTCGCTACAATGACTTTTTGTAGATCACGTCTGATCACCACAAGTGAAGAACAGAGTGATCTGCATCAAAAACAATGTAGACTGCCAACTGAGAGGGATTCTCTAAAAATCTTGTGTTATCTTGCACCTTTGGTCGCAGAGTAGCAACAGAGAAATTAGGGAATTACTGTTCTTTGTGTAGGCTGCCATTAATACAGAAACACAAGCGGCTGTGTGTGGACTGGTTTCGTGATCGGGTATCGCGTATAGATGGTGAATGACATTCTGCTGAATGATTAAGCGCGAATCTACTCGACCCCCAAATGATCATCATCAAAGAGGATGACGATGACCTGGCGAGAACTGCCGAACTTCAAATGTTTTGGAGAGAGACATAATAGTCTTGGCGTCGTGGTATTAGGGGATGATTTGGTCTAGCTTCAGGTCACGCATGTTAATGATCAAGGGAACTCTGAAGGCGAACGGTACGTCACAGACAACTGGCGTCCCTGTGTGTTACCTCTCATGCAAATGGTGCTATTTTTCAACACAATAAGTACATGGCAAGTACTTCTGTGAATGTGGTACTGACGTAATTATTTGGCCGAAAAAATCCTGAGAACAATAATTTTCATGATATTACACTCGTAATAAGGGGGAAAATATTCGTAATTTATTTTAAGATTACTATACAAAGACGTATGAACACAAATAATCACGACATAACAGATAATTGAATAAAAGTTTACATAGTACTTGAAAATGGCCTAAGGCCGAAATATTACTATCTACCTTAAATAAAATATGTAAGGTGAAGGCAATATGCAATATTAAATCATTTATTAGCCTCTCGGAAACGTCTTTGATAGAATATCAACTCCGTCGCAGTGCCAGTATCCATGATATCAAGTATCAGTTACAACGGCTGTAGTCTAACTAGCCTCACGACAAGATATGACGCCTCTTTCACAAATCCCCAATCGAATTAATTCAGAGATTCAGGTAAGAACGAGTGCGTCATACTGCCAAGTTCTTTTATACTTAACTCGCTATTGATACAACTGAAATAACACGACAGACGGTTTCAACCCATGTAGTTTCATTATTCTTGGCGCCTCTTCGTCTGGATACTTCATTTCTTTGTCGAACAGTATGCACAGATTTTGTTTTCCTTCACAGTTTATTACAGTTTGTGGTGAATGTGTGTGTGCGTGTTTCGTACACAAGTGAAGGGTATGCGTCTTTTAGTTATGAAATCGTATAACATCTAGTTAGTTTTCTCCAATATATTACAGGAAGAAATATAGTAGAATAGTGCACGCGAAGAACAGCAATTTACTACAGGAAGAAATACAATAGAGTAGTGCAAGCGAATAACAGCATGGCTGTTGTAGATACGCATCTTCATCCCAGCAGTAAATGTGTCGTCGTAAATATGTACGCTGTAGTTATCTCTCATTGCTGATAACGTGGCTCTTACACTCACCGACCGTTTATAGCCTGCGCGTATTTTTTTTAGAGCTTATCACCGGCAAAGATGTTGCACGCCGGTGGTAAACAGAATAGAACATCTCGTGTCACCTAGTCACATGACATCAGCTGAGTTAACTTACCTGTGTGGTCACAGTGATATTCCACCCTGACCAGGAGACTTTTTTATATTCAATTCCTCCAGCTGCTTCTCTACATCGGAAATAGCTATTACTATGTCCTCCATTTTTGAGTTAGTGCGTTGATCAAATGATGGTACGTTTTTATGGTCCTCCTGCCTGAAAGATTTCTTAGACGTTAAATTTAGAACTTCAGGTTTCTGTTTGCTTTCTTCTATTTCTGTCCCGAAATGATCAACGAGAGACTGAACAGTGGCCTTTGACCCGTTTATCGCTTTACATAGGACCAGAATTTTTTCGGGTTCTCATATAGATCTATTGCTTAGATATGACTGTGGTTATTATTGTATGATCTTTTTATAGATGCATGAATCTCCACTAACTTTTGCCTGTCTTGATTTGCTTGTTCTGTTTTGTGAACCGAGGGTGCAACTGCTTTTGCTTTGGAAGTAACTTTCTAATATTATTATTACACCACGGTGGATAAGTTGTTCATCACTAATTGACTTTATAGGCACAATTTTCTAATACTTTATTTACAGTGCATATAGGACAAAAGACAATGGACAAGAGGAAGACGATCTGTCGAACTAGAGCAGGATATTGTACAAATGAGTGCAGTGGAAGTCCGTAATGGTCATGTATTTCAAATAGCGAGTGTTGGTGGATCGTGGATGACGCACGCCCGTAACATTATTATCGGGTTTGAAAAATACAGCTGTATTTGACATCGATATGTTTGACATTTAATAGCGAAGAGATGGAAATCAAATGTTCAAAAGTTTGTATAGCTTATGGGACTTAACTACGGGGTCATCAGTCCCTAAACTTACAAACTACTTATGAACTAACTAACACTAAGGACGGCACGCCCGAGGGGGGATTCGAATCTCCGACCGTAGTGGCCGTGCAGACCGTGACTGACGCGCCTCAGTCCCCTCGGCCACTGCGGCCGGCTAGAGATGGAAACATCTTACCTTGTTACCAAATCAAATGTTCAAATGTTTGTAAATCTATGAGACTTAACTGCTTGGTTATCAGTCCCTAGCTTACACACTACTTAAATTAAGTTAAACTAAACTAAGAACAACACACACATCTATGCTCAAGGAAGGACTCGAATCTTCGAAGAATATTTACTTTCTTTAATTAACAAAGAAATTATTTTTTCTAAATAGAAACAATAAGCTATGAGAGACTTTGGATTAAGAACAAACACCTCTTCCTTTTTTCTTCCTGAGGCGTATGTGTCCTTATTATAAATTACATTGTTTCGGCATTTATAGTCATTATCAAGTACGTTCGAATATAGTTTCTGTTTCATCAGCCGGCCTCGGTGGCCGAGGGAACTGAGGCGCTCCAGTCACGGTCTGCACGGCCACTACGGTCGGAGGTTCGAATCCCCCCTCGGGCATGGATATTTGTGTCGTCCTTAGGATTAGCTAGTTCATAAGTAGTTTGTAAGTTTAGGGACTGATGACCCCGTAGTTAAGTCCCATAAACTATACAAACATTTGAACATTTTTTGTTTCATCAAGTGTAGATGTTACTGTAGATGTGAATCTCATTCATATTAAAGAGATTGTATTTTATTCATTTCTGGAATGAAATTTCATCTACATTACGTCTTTAGTAGTTGTCATGGTTCTGCGTATGGGGTTAAACAAGATCAGTTTGAATATCTGTGAAATTCAGAGACTTCGCAACTGCAATTACTGAAGCCGTCTGTGTAGGCAGGCATCGCATGCGCCAGATCAGCCAAGCGCGGCGCTGGTCTATATAACTGGTGTAGGTCGGCGTGGGGCTAGGCTAATGTCAGTCTGGAGCCTCGTGGCGTGGCACGCCGCCAGACGGCATGCGGACCTCCAGGCCCGCTGGCTGCGTGTTGCGGGGGGGGGGGGGGGGGGGGGGGACGCACAGTGGTCTCGCCCAGGGTCTCCAGCCCCGCTACTAAACCTACCACTGCTGTTGTTTGGATGCTGCTGCTGGTGTTACATTCAGAGTCCCAGCACTACTGTCCATTTCATAATGATTGACCCCTGACTTTGAGCTCATATTCTGGTCACATCGCACGACCAACATCCATGTTTTATACCTCGCCGGAATCGCTGAATTGTCTACTTTTATTTAGTGTATGAATATTACATTTTATTTGAAAAGGGGACGACATACGCGGCAATATTTAAGAGAAAGCGTGCTTTCTGGCTTTTTCGGCTAATGTCAAATTTAAGGCTGCACAGAAAGCAGACTGTAAGTAGGAGAAAGTTTTGCTTTGCACACTTTAAAGATCCAACCTTGTTTTATTTGCAGACGGAGCTTCGTTATTTTCTGATTAGTCGTTTCGTCGTCATAATATAAAACGCAAGAAGCTGCGATTAAGCTGGCCGTTGTAGCTATTGAGGCGGAGAGGGCACTGCTGTTAAGCTTGAACTTTTGTTGATTACATCAGATGTCAATACTAATATATTGTCTCCGTGTTTGTCAGTTGTTTGTAAAGCAACTGCGTTAGTGGCTGCAGTATATGCGACGCTATGGCGTTGACTGCTGCAGTTCGCCTAATGATGATACGGATTAACCCTGCCAGCCACACCATAGGCCTCCGAGGCCCAGATGATCACTCCTGTCTAATCCCGCTCCAACACAGCTGGAGGGGCCGCGACTCGCATGTAAGCCTCCTGTAGTTATTTGTCGCTGAGCCAGTGTACAGTGCACAACACTTCCGCCCCTGTCGGCCCGTTCAGGTGAACAACTAGGCCTCAGTGACCTCCATAACTTTACAAAAACCAAGGGAAAGGGAGACACAACGGTCAAACAAAATCAGTGTCCCGATTTGAGTTTATGTTGACGCTTTCTGAACACCTTACAGAACCCTGGATGAAGGCTACGCTTGACACATCAACTCCCCGTGACCCACGGGACAGTACTTATTTGCCTAAACATGACTCCACCTGCAGAGGCAGCTCGTAAAAAAAAATGAGCAAGGAGCTATTCCAAAGAGAACTTCCTGTAACATTTGTGACCACAAAAAACAAACGAAAAAATGCTGAGTGATTTCTGTAAGTTGCCAGTGTGTGGTCAGCACCAAAAAGAAATTTGTCCAAATTGTACCGGTAAAAAATGTGAAACTTCCTCTGAATTTTGTGATACCGATTTTAGTTTTAAACATTATTAATCGTACGTGGTTTTCGAACATGATGGATTTTTTGCTTTATATGAAGTTTAGTGCGCCTCGGTTGCACAGTGGTAGAATGCCAGGCTACAATCCGAAGGTCGCGAGTTCGATCCCCGCGAGATCCTAGGATTTTTATCTGTCACTTTCCACTTCTTTCACCTCTGGCAGTATTGCTCTTGTGAAAAATACCGAGTAGCACCGTGGTTCGGAACCCACGTTAAACTGTAGGTCCCCCTATAACTGGCTGGGTAAGTCAGTTCAAAGGTCGGAGGAAGGCAACGGCATACCACCTCCAAACAGGACCATGCCTAGTAAAGCACTGTGGTGTTCAAACCAATCTTCGGATTGCTGATTGCTTTACCTTTTATGAAGTTTAAACTATTATTGTTTAGTTTGAGACTTTGGTTATTTTGTTTTGTGGTTTTTGAGGAAATATATATATTTCTTTAATGTTATTCAATGCTTTTTCGTTCCCATGCGCTACGTACGGTTGAATAGGCGCTCCCGGCGCATTGCAACAGTGGCGGCGCGACGGTGTGACAACTACGCTCCGCCATAGCGTCGCATATACTGCAGCCACTAACGGAGTTGCTTTACAAACTCTTAACTGACAAACACGGAGACAATATATTAGTAATGACATCTGATGTCATCAACAAAAGTTCAAGCTTAACAGCAGTACCCTCTCCGCCTCAATAGCTACAACGACCAGCTTAATCGCAGCTTCTTGCGTTTTATATTATGACGACGAAACGACTAATCAGAAAATAACGAAACTCCGTCTGTAAATAGAACAAGGTTGGATCTTTAAACTGTGCAAAGGAAAACTTTCTCCTATTTACGGTCTGATTTCTGTACAACCTTAAATTTGACATTCGCCGAAAAAAGCCAGAAAAGAAAAGTTTTCTCTTAAATATTACCGGGTATGTAGTCCCTTTTCAAATAAAATGTAATATTCGTACACCAAATAAACGTAGACATTTCAAACGATTCCGGCGAGTTATAAAACATCGATGTTGGTCGTGCGATGTGACCAGAATATGAGCTCAAAGTCAGGTGTCAATCACTATGAAATGGACAATAGTTTGATGCAGTCTACCCTAAGGTAGAGTTTCCTACTCCACATACGTACTACAGTTTTATCCATTTTAACTCCTTACAGTAGTCAAGCCTTGATTTCCCCTTAGTATTCCCGCTCCCCCACCATCCACACCTCTTTCCATATCCGAACTGACTATTCCATGACGCCTGGATATTACTTCTGTCAAATGAACAAGCTGAGCCACAAATGACTTTCCGAATGTTTGTAAACCTGTTGGAACAAACTGCTACAGTCATTAGTCCAGAGACTTACAATCAACTTAAACTAAGAACAACACACACGACTCGAACCTCCGGTGGGAACGACAGCCTCGTCCGTAGCATGACGCCTTAGACCTCGTAGCTATTCCGCGCGGCAAAATTGCTTTTTAATGTATTTAGATTCAGAACTCAAAATGTAATGATAATAAAACCTACAATTATGGATTAGAAAGCCACTAGTTGAAATAAACAGGAAGTAAATAAGATTTCTTGCGAAAATATACTCACCGAGAAACTGCCTCTGGGTTTGTAAAATTAAACGAAAGCTGGAAAAAATATTTTTCCACAAAAATAACTGTTTTTCGTAAATCCAGTGTATTGTCAAACTTTTTTTTTTTACGTTTTCTGCGGAAATATACACGACCAACGTATGGAACTTGCGACGTATAATAGACTTGAGAAAAGCATTAGTTTTTCTATTTCTCTACATCCCTCCTCTCTCTGTGATCATCTAGCTGTTCCTCCGAATTCAAATGTTCAAATGTTTGTTAAGCTTATAGGACCTAACTTCGGGGTCATCAGTCCCTAAACTGACAAACTACTTATAAACTAACTTATACTAAAGACAGTACAAACATCCATGCCGCGCGGGAGTAGCCGAGCGGTCTGGAGCGCCACGGTGCGGATCGCGAGGCCTCCCGCGTCGGAGGTTCGAATCCTCCCTCGGGCATGGATGTGTGTGTTGTCCTTAGGTTAGTTTACCTTAGTTTAAGTCGTTTGTAAGCCAGGAACTAATAACCTAGCAGTTGAGTCTGATACATTTACAAACATTTGAAAAAAAAACATCCATGCCTGAGTGAGGATTCGAACGCCCTTGCACATCGGAGCAGAATGCCTCAATGCGCTCGACCACTCCGCCGCGGCTCTCTTCCTCCTCCCCCTCTAATTCTGTTTCCTCTCCTCCTCCTGCTCCTCTTCCTTCCTTTGCATACCGCATGTCTATTCCTATTCTCCTTCCACCTCCTTCTGACCATCTTCTCCTACTTCAGCTCTCTATCGATGTCGTCTTTCCCTCGTCGTACATACTTAAAATCCAGAAATTACGATTTATCATCTTGCTGTAGATTTTGTGATAACAGCAGGAAATGAAGTTACTCTTTCAAAAAGGTAAACCAGATAACGCACCAATAAACGTTATTTACCGCCATCGTTAGTACAATGTTTTCGTTTCCACTTCATCGACCAAGCAGGTGTGTCATTGTAATTGCCCGTTATCGCTTATCGGAACGCATGGTAGCAGTTGATATCATTTCAGTTTTCAGTGT
Source organism: Locusta migratoria (assembly GCA_026315105.1). Classification (NCBI taxonomy): domain Eukaryota; kingdom Metazoa; phylum Arthropoda; class Insecta; order Orthoptera; family Acrididae; genus Locusta; species Locusta migratoria. Next base: position 227,368,978 of record CM048749.1, on the reverse strand, counting down.
TCACGTATTTCAATGCGTCATAGGAAGGGCAATATTAGTTATATATAAGAAAAGATGTACTCCATTTTTCCATTCTTAACTGCAGATAATTTTTGTTTTGTGCACATCTATGGCAAAGCAGCTTTGGAATTACACAAGTTTCATAGGCCCTTTGTATAACTCATATTGAAAATCAGCATTTCAATTTTCGTGTTCAACGTATTTCAGTAAAATGCGCCGATTATACCAGTTTCGGCGCGCTGTGTCACTATTTCCAACTAAATTGCATTTTGGAAGCAGTCGTGTATAGAATGTCGTGTATAAAATATTACATATAACGGAGTACAAGATGTTCAGTAGGTCATCTGGACAAACTCTGTCCAAGACATGTGCACAGTATTCTATATATTTAACGAGAGGCAATACTATAATATTGTTTCGAGAAGTGTAAACCTTTACTGGTTCATCAAAGTCCAACGAAAACTGATTGAGGAATAAAAACAGAAAAATATACAAATCAAATATTCAAATGTTTGTAGAGCTTATAGGACTTAACTACGGGGTCATCAGTCTGTAAACTTACAAACTACTTATGAACTAGCTAATACTAAGGACGGCACAAATATCCATGCCCGAGAGGGATTCGAACCCCCGACCGTAGTGGCCGTGCAGACCGTGACTCAAGCGCCTCAGTCAGCTCGACCACCAAGGCCGGCGAAGAATATGCGATCTTGGCTATCTAACCCACAATTTTCAAAGATTATAGAGTCATACTTCTTCATTAGTTTACTTATCCACCTAATTTTCAGATTCATCTGTAACACCACGCTTCCAAACTTTCTACTCCTTCCTTACCTGAAGTGTTTATCGGTTATGCTTCAGTTACTTACAAGGGTACATTCCAGACAAATACAAGGAAAGACTTCCCATCGTAAAACATTTATTATTCCATACCAACGAATTTCCCTTTTTTAGGAAAACTTTTCTTTATATTGCCAATCTGCACATCGTATCCTCTCTAGCTTTTATTACTTATTTTACTGCTCTAGCAGCTGGTGTCTCCACTTTACAACTGTTAATTCGACTACGTTTCCATCATCCCTGTTCTAATTTTTCGAAACATTAATCTTTTTTATATTTATTCTCATCAAGTACACCCAGTTACACTTCTGACGATCCAAAATACAACACTAAGAAGTAGCGGAGATATCACAGCCAAATTAATTTGTGAGATTACGCGTAGTAAAATGATTACGAGATTGTAAAGCAGCCCCGTGTGAAGTGCTAGAAGAGGATGAAATCAGTTTTGAGAGTTGCCGCCATTGGTCCGTATAACTGCTGCTACATGCATCAGCATTGGGTCAAACAATGTCTCGATGTGTTGTTGGGGGACAAAAGTCTACGTTTCTTCTTCAAAATTGCTAAATTTGCTCTTGTGTAGCAGCGGGTGTTGTCTCCTAGAGTAATCATTACGCAATAACACGTTTTCGATAGGCCATAAAATGGAATAAGCGAGAGCCTACGTTAGGCGATGCAAAGCTGCTACCACGTGTGGTCGCCTCTTATCCTGTTCCAGTACACGACAGCAATCAGCGAAGATAGGAGAACAGGTTTAACGTTCTTCTTCTTCTTAGGGTCCTTGTCGTAGTTTCAGTCATGCATTCTTCTTAGTTCTTCCGGTGCTATTTCTTGAAGTTCGTTTCCTCAGTCTTCTGGATTTATCCTTCCTTTTCTTGGCTCGAGCTCCCACGTTCTAGAGTGACATTTGTGTAACGTTCTTCGTATTTTGAGGTAACTTTCTATTCTTTAAAATATTGATGATGATTATCAATGGTAGGCAATTGTGTAACTTTAGTTTTCTTAGGTTTGGTAGTCTAATAGTCTATCAAATTTTACTTATCTTGTACTTCAGGAATTTAGGTTGGTACTCCTGTTTGATCGATCGAATTGAATTATTGTTTCTTATTTCACCTGAACATACTGCGAAGTATTACTTTCCTGAGCCTTTTTAATGTCCTTAGCATTATTAAAATATTTGAACGTACAGATTATTTATCTCAGGGACTATATATTGTTATGAAAGTTTATCTTTTTTTTTATCTGTCTCGGCAGTTCACTAAAACAAAGTCAGTTACACAAGTATTAATTTATTTAGACCTTTCATGAAATGGTTTTTGGAAGTTTGCTTTTAATACGGTTCAAAAATATGTTCAAATGTTTGTATAGTCTATGGGACTTAACTACCGGGTCATCAGTCCCTAAACTTACTAACTACTTATGAACTACTTACGAACTAGGACGGCACAAATATCCATGCCCGAGGGGGGATTCGAACCCCCGACCGTAGTGTAATACGGTTCACCTCACTGAATAGCCGATTAAGTAACTTTTACTACATATTGCGATCTATCACAGTCAACAATATTCAGTTAAGCACTGTTCAAAATATCACTGATTTGGTAAAGGTTCTAACTACGGAAAAACCTATGTTAAGACACTTTTTAAATCTCACTCGTTTGTATATTCTTCAAAATCACACAGTACACAATAAATGCACTTGTACAAAGCCACTTCAGTAATTCACAGTTTGGTAACTATATTCCTCACAGTTAATGTTTTACAACAAAATCTCTAATCTCTTTTACAGTTCACATCAACTTTGGTCTTCTTAAATAAAGTTCATTATGCAAGTTTTAGTACTCTTCATAGAACACTTATTATTATTTTGATCTGTCTAACATTGATTATTATATCTTCGGGAGGCAGAATTTTTATAACTATCTTCTGAAGCCTAACCTGATCTGAAGTCCATAGACATTACTGTCGCAAATCGCGTAATACTTTATCATTATTCACCTGATCCTATCAAAATCTCAATACTTTACAAGAAATGAATTTGTCGCAAATTAACAAGTTCATAACTAAACCCATGATTAAACTCGTTGTGAGCTAATCGCGGAGACCTATGTCATAGGGAGCTGAATACATAGAGAGAGAGAGAGTAACACGACTGAGGGTACTGTTTATACTAGTTTTCCAACAAAAGATGACTGCAATTTAGGGTGTCATAGCTAACTTATTCTGTGCCCTTGACTATTCTGTATTACAAACATATGAAATGATTTCTTTAAAAAAAAAAATTTAAAAAAATAAATAAAAAAAGAAAGAAAGAAAGAAATAAAACCGTGAATTCTGCCTCGTAAAAGTTAATAAACTTCAAAATTGACGGAGATGGTGATTCTAATGTTACGATCGCGATGTAGTGTTACACAAGCTTCAACTCAAAAGAGAAGTAACAGTATTACGTAATAGGCTTGTGTAGGAGTGAAATTTAGTGTCATGTTGAACCATACTATCGGATGCAGGATCATTCTGGCTATACACGAAGCAAGAGTTCAACAGACTGTCACCGACCCTGGATGTAGTGCAGGCTGAATCGGCATTCGTCAGTAAACACAACAGCGGTATGTCGTTCCATTCACAAGTCCATGTCCGTCGTTAATCGCACCACAGCCGGTGAAAAGACCTTTGGTGGTAAGCAGTGTTGCCAAATGGCAGAAAGAGAAAATACCTACAGTCTCACAAAAATGTAGCTACGTTTTCCTTACTTTCTCCCTACCACCTCATTAATGTCCCTACATCAGGGTCGCAGCCAAGATTTGGGTCTAGGAGGGGCTGCAGAGGTTAACCAGTTGATCAATGTAACATGTTACAATTCTGAAAAACTTTAAAATAAATATTTGGCATCGTGCTTCACTTGCTAGATTTGTTTCTCCAGTGACTGATCGTTACTGATTCATGGAGTCAAGTATAGATTACGCTGCGAATTCCAAGTGCTCTGTTACAAGAGGATTACTGATTTATCGATCGGACAAGGGTACTTCAAGAACCTAGTAACCATAGAGAGGAACAGCATTAATTAGTTTCCCCAATATGCCGCCAATTCCGAGTGCACTGTTACACAAGGATAACTGATTTATTGACCGCACAAGGATACATCGAGACACTATCAACCATAGAGTAGGAACAGTAGTAATTATTTAGTTCACAGTCAGCACAAAAAAGGAAGTCCATCAGTCTACATCATTCGATTTTCAAAGAGTAATGCTACGTTGACAACGAATACCTAGCGCTTTGTTCATTATAACGTTGGCTGTCGCAAATGCTTTAGCGTTTGCTTGTCAGCATCTTCTCAAAGTACTTACTGGTATATCGTCCTGTCGTAAATAAATAAGTCTAGTCAATAAAACGTGTTTCGTTCATGGAAACAATGAATTTTTCTTGTGCTGACATTTTCTAACACTATTTCCAAACCGACTCTCCATTACACTGATATACATTGAAATCATCGTAATTCGCATCAATTTTAATGTGTCTGAAACTAGATTTTCAAATTAATAATGTTTACTATGAACAGAAAACAACTATGCTGTCTAAAATATCATTGGCTACTTCAAACTTTGTCACAATTGGTCGGCTTCATTGTCGCGTGCTGACAACTCTTCTGTTGCCAACATTACCTGCTAGGCCTGTGTCGGCGATTGTAAAATTTTACCAAAGTACCTACGCGTTGGAGACTTTGGGATGAAAATTCCCTACGTGATTTTAATGCTTAAAACTACCTACGTGTAGGGAAAATTCCCTACGTCTGGCAACACTGGTGGTAAGCGCAGCAACAGACGCCATGCCGACATTCCATGCTTCTACAAACGACGTAGAACGGCGCTTGTCGCGCAACAGGCTGCTGCGACATGGCTAGCAATGCGGCAGGGCGGTCTGTCTCCGCCATGCGCACAACGTGCCTGACATTAGGAGGCGGGTGCAATCGCTTCCGTCGGTCCGTCTTCCTCTTCGGCACCCAGCCATTATACATCCGCGTCAGTTGATTGGTTGCGTCTGAAACGACCACTGAGTCAATTATAAGTTTTTGATATATTTTTGACGACGTTACAGCGTTCATTTCAATGAAATAAATCGCAATTTGCGATTACTTATGGCATCACTGTACTAGGTTTAGATGGAATACCAAAGTGCGGCGAATGAAAATTTGTGCCCGGCCGGGATTCTAACCCGGGATCTCCTGCTTACTAGGCAGACGGGTTGACCACTCCGCCAGCGAGGACACAGTGACCAGCCCGACTGCAGAGGACTCTTGCCTGCTCGTCTCCCGCCACGCTCAAATCTGCAGTCACCACGCCACCTATAGGCTGTGATAATAGGAAAGAGACAGCGTGGCGAATGGAGATTTGGGTGTGGCGACAGACGTGCAGGGAAGAGTCCTGTGCAGTCGGGTTGGTCACTGTGTTCTCGGTGGCGGAGTGGTCAACGCGTTTGCCTAGTAAGCAGGAGATCCCGGGTTCGAATCCCGGCCGGGCACAAATTTTCATTCGCCTCACTTTGGTCTTCCATCTAATCCCAGTACAGTGATGCCATAAGTAATCGCAAATCGCGATTTATTTCATTGATCACTGATTCAAAAATGTCCAAATGTTTGTATAGTCTATGGGACTTAAACTACTGGGTCATCAGTCCCTAAACTTACAAACTACATATGAACTACTTACGAACTAGGACGGCACAAATATCCATGCCCGAGGGGGGATTCGAACCCCCGACCGTAGTGGCCGTACAGTCCGTGACTGGAGCGCCTCGGACACCGCGGCGGGCGATCACTGATTCCTTTGTAGGACAATCCGTAATCCCTATAGGCAACTATTGCTCTTGGGCGAAAGACCCTCGCTGCCTTTTTCGAGGCGTACTGAATCTACTTACGCACCGCACGAAAGAACCACTCCACTTGGGTCCTTTGCATATTGTGCTGTCGGCGCCCGTGATGTGCGCCGCAGTCGCATGCCGCAAATGTCATTTAATTTGCATACATCCTTCAAGGTGTTGAGTGACCAGTTGTATACAAAGCCCTGAAACATTTTGTCTATCTCTGTATTTTACTCCCCCTTTCCAAATTACCTCTTTTTTATATCTTAGTGTACATTATTTCGCATCTCTGATTTCGACTTTCGCGTAACTAGTTCGGCTCGTTTTTTATTTATTTTTAATCTTTTATATATATATTTTTTTATTTATTTTATTTATTTTTTTATATCAGATGTGTTTCGCATTTATTTCCGAATACAATAGTAGTAACAATGTTTCGGCGATTTCTACCTTTGAAGTTCTCGTAGTTCTATTTTTATAGAAAGCATTCACTATATGTTTAGAATATGCTACATAAATTATGAACTTCGGTGCAGTTCTGCTCTGCGTAGTACAATTAACAGATTGATAAATTTCGTATGGTTCAGTGCAAAGTGAAAAAATATCCGTCTTAGTACGTGGAAACTGCACTGTAGGTTTGCATTAGGGACGAACGGTGTTGAAAAGGCTGTCTATAAATCAAGCATTATGTTTTCTGTGCTATTCGTAAATTATTAATGGCAATCCACCAGTATTATTGTAAAACGTAATGTAAAATGACCGTCATCAGAGAAATATGAAATACAATTTTTCCATTTTTTTTAAAGTTCTTAGAAAATACGTCAAGTACGAGGATAACGTCACAGTTGATGTAGAAAAATAGCCTTTATGGAGACATCATGAAAAAAAAATGCAAAACGCGTTTGGCCACCAAAATTTACTTTATATCATTTTAAGAAATTGTTTACACGGAAGTCTTCGAACTGAGAAAGTCATCATAGTACTATACGTTAGCAAATTTCACCACAGAATAATAATCATTAATTTGACTGCTTCATTAATCGTAAATTAATAGTGAGTGGGAACTTTTTTAATACAAGATTTGTGTGTTTGTTTTTCGTGCACATGTATCTTTAAATACTACTGGACCATACTCAATGGTTGGATCTTTTATTTCGCATGTACGAAACTTCACACTAGATGGATGGACTACGAAAACAGTCTTCGTACGTTTCAGACAATTTTTCATGACTTTTACTCAATACTGTAATATATTTTCCTAACGGACGCAGTGAAATATGATTATTCGGCAATAAACGAAATTACGTTTTCAAGAAACGTTTTTGTTTACAGATAGTAGAATAACATCCGCTTCTTTTTACACACATATGTTGAGTATTTTTTTGATTTGTCTACGTTCGCTTACCTACACTCCTGGCCATTAAAATTGCTACACCAAGAAGATGACGTGCTACAGACGCGAAATTTAACCGACCGGAAGAAGATTCTGTGATATACAAATGATTATCTTTTCGGAGCATTCACACAAGGTTGACGACGGTAACGACACCTACAACGTGCTGACATGAGGAAAGTTTCTAACCGATTTCTCATACACAAACAACAGTTGACCGGCGTTGCCTGGCGAAACGTTGTTGCGATGCCTCGTATCACGTTTCCGACATTGAAAAAGGTCGGATTGTAGCCTATCGCGATTGCGGTTTATCGTATCATGACATTGCTGCTCGCGTTTGTCACGTTCCAATGACTGTTAGCAGAATATGGAATCGGTGGGTTTAGGAAGGCAATACCGAACGCCGTGCTGGATCCCAACGGCCTCGTATCACTAGCAGTCGAGATGTCAGGCTTCTTATTTGCATGGCTGTAACGGATCGTACAGCCACGTCTCGATTCTTGACTCAACAGGGAGGTTTGCAAGACAACAACCATCTGCACGAACAGTTCGACGACGTTTGCAGCAGCATGGCCTATCAGCTCGGAGACCATGGCTGTGGATACCCTTGATGCGGCTTCACAAACAGAAGCGCCTGCGATGGTGTACGCAACTACGAACCTGGGCACACGAATGGCAAAACGTAAATTTTTCGGATGAATTCAGCTTCTGTTTACAGTATCATGATGGTCGCATCCGTGTTTGGCGACATCGAGGAGAACGCACATTGAAAGCGTGTATGCGTCATCGCCATACTGGCGAATCATCCGGCGTGATGGTATGAGGTGCCATTGGTTACACATCTCGGTCACACCCGTGGCTCTACCCTTCATTAAGGGACTGATAACCTTTGTCGTTTAGTCCCTTTCAAAATCTAACTAACCAACCAATCAATATACCCTTCATTCAATCCCTGCGAAACCCTACATTTCAGCAGGATGATGCACGATCGCATGTTGCAGGTCCTGTACGGGTCTTTCTGGATACGTAAAATGTTCGACTGCTGCCCTGGCCAGGATATTCTCCAGATCTCTCACCAACTGAAAACGTCTGGTCAATGGTGGCCGAGCAACTGGCTCCTCACAACACGCCAGTTACTACTCTTGATGAACTGTGGTATCGTGTTGAAGCTTCGTGGGCATCTGTACCTGTACACGCCATCTAAGCTTTGTTTGACTCAATACCCATGCGTATCAAGGCCGTTATTACGGCCATAGGTGGTTGTTCTAGCTACTGATTTCTCAGGATCTATGCACCCAAATTGCGTGACAATGTAATCACATGTCAGTTCTAGTATAAGATATTAGTCCAATGCATTTCTTCTTGGTTTGGCAACTTTAATGGCCAGTAGTGTACATTTTACAAATGTGTATTTACTCAATAGGCACACCTAGCTGTGTATAATGGCAGAAATATTTTACACATATGTTGCCCTCCACTTGCCAATCTTTGAGTGGTGTCATTACATAATTTGCCTTTATTTAAACAGTGTACATTAACAATGAATATGGAGATATGTAGGCGAGTGTTTGAAAATTGTTGCGGGTTGAAACCATGTGTGACTGGTAGCAAGTATTATTCTACACCCTATAAAGCAACAAATTTCTACTGCTACCATTGGTGATATACTTTACTTATTTTCCTTTTGTTCTTTCACCATAACAGGCAAACGAATTATGCATAGTAGTCTGTTTTCGTGTATGTTCAATATTATACAGTTATAAATTTCCTGCATTAATTAGACTAGATTTGGGAACAAGCTTGTGAAATTAACGTATCGACCACGCTGTGGTAGTTTAACATGGATTGAGGGGTAGTGGATACACAGGAACTAGCACCGCTCGAGGAGTGCGTAAGGGATGGATTGCAAAAACTGAATAAATAGACAAATTAAAATTCCGGAATACTATAACACAAAAGTGCGTCAAGATTATTTACAAACAAATATGAATATCAAGCGGGCTGTGAAAAGACAAAAAAAATTGGTAACTTGGCTATGGAAGGAGCAGTACGAGTTTTCTGAGTGAGGACGAGAATGAGAAATGTGTTTCAGGTGTTAAGGGGGAGGGGGAGGTGAAAAAAGTATGCAGAGACAAAAATATTATTACGATAGTTTAGGAACACGTTCATTATATCACATTTGAGTTATGGAAAGTATGATATTTCATAATTAGTGCTCATTCCCATCCACGATAATGGTCTTCTCTGATCCTATTGGTGTAGTATAATCGATAAAATTACAGAACAATTTGTTCGTGAGGGCTGTGGTACTGAAACATCGAATTTCAGTCTGCATTCTGGGGTCATCTGTTAATTCTGCTAAATTCATTTAGTCCAAGCACAAAACAACATGTCTGTACAAAATGTACAAATATGTGTGAATCTACCGGGATCTTAACTACTGCGGTTATCAGTCCTAGACTTATAAACTACTTAAACTAACCTAAGGACAGCACACACACACACACACACACACACACACACACACACACACACACACACACACACACACACATCCATGCCCGGGGGAATACTCTAACCTCCGACGGGAAGCAACCGCGCTCTCCGCAACAATGCGCCTGAGAGCGATCGACCATTCCACAGTAACTCAAAATGTTTGAATTGTACTCAGAATTTCAAATATTTGTGATAATTCTAGACGTACCGTAGGATTTGCTAGAAATAAGAACTGAGCGTAATGATCTGTGATCAGAAACTTAATCCATTGGCGCTGCACAGCTTCGGGACGAATACCTTCATCGCCTAATCTAAAAACTATAGAGGTTATTTCTTTTGATGATATAAAGTACTTTTTATGAGTATTATTTGGAAACACTGCCTCTACAAGGCACAGATTGCCAGAAGGGCGTATGGGACTTACGTATTAGGTTTTTTCAACCGTAATTTCGCTTTTATTTTATTTTTATGTATGTATTTATTTATTTTTTCTTATGATAAAGTGTGGCGTCAATGTAGATAGTAGACGGGCAACCTAAAGTACACATCACACGAATGTTATTCTTACTTAAACGCATTACGCATATAGCAGGCCTCTGCATAAGTAACTGCTTATACCATCCGTTTTGCTGAATTCCACATGTAGCCATTTTTGCCAATTTTTACGTTTAAAAGCTTATAATGCCATAAATTAACTCACTATCAAAACAGGATTCTCGGTCAATTTAAAGAATCACAAATAGGTAATTTTCAATATGATAATGTATAACAATGCTCAATAGCTTAACTGTTGAGATGCCTCACATTAAGGCGTAAGAGGCAAGGAAACAATTGCAGCAAGTCCTGTAAGCAGAACTCCCATCTCACAGAAAATGAAACTTATAACTTTTAACTGTTGCTCATTAACATCCCAAAGATTTGAATATTCATGTGAAGAAGTATATAAATTTCACAGTTTGTCCCGTGAATGTTCATCAGATCATCTAATGTAACTTGAAAATAATTTTTGCTACCGCACTTCTTTCCTTCTTTCCTTTTATACATTATTCAACTTACCAAAACGCCGTTCATATCAGTGCATCTTCGGGTGATGTATAAGCCAACCGTAGGTTTCTGCTTATGCAGTTTTGGCCTGTTGTTCATTCCATATCTCATCCAAACTCGATCAACCAAGAAAATTATCTAAGCACGGCATGCCAGGAAGAACGTCAGTTGTAATATATACGTTAGCCTAAAAAATGTGAACATTCAACCAATGTCGTGTTTGGATTTTTTTTCGAATATAGTATTGAGTAGATACATTTAAATTAAGAATATCGTTTAATGACTTCTTGTGCTGTTTATTGAAAAAAAAATCCAGGCAAATCACGGGATGGTCTCTTTCAAAGGGCACTACCCATTTCCTTCCCCATCCATAAGAAAACAATCCGTTCCCGTTAAGGTCAGAGTCCTACAACGGTCATGTGTGTGTGTGTGTGTGTGTGTGTGTGTGTGTGTGTGTGTGTGTGTGTGTGTGTTATCCTTAGCATAACGTAGTCGTGTTCTGACTCTAATACGCACGCTGTAAAAGGGATGTTAACACTAATCTTCCTTACTTTTCCAGTTTTATTTATTTTAAGCTAACCGATTGAGACTTATTTAGATTATGATGAGTGCTCAGTCGAAAAACTAATCATTTCGTTCGTATGTTTGGCATATGAAAATCTCATGCAAAAACTGTACGCTGTTGTAAGACTAGAAGCGTGTACATTGCCTCTATATTATATTTTTGACTGCTGTCGCAGATACGCGAAACAAACTAATAAATGTGGCAATGATATAATTCTTGCAAATATATCGTGTATATTGACTGGAAGAGAAAAATTACGTAATGCGACTTGAACTGCTCTTTGATTTAAAAATACTTTCTTCTGGAACTCGCCTTACGGTGCGTCGTGGAAGACATTTATGGCACTGCTACCACATTCTCACATTCTTCTTCCAGGAGCCGGTCGCGGGAAGAATGACTGTAAGTATCCATATTATGTGATTTATGTAAGACGAATTAACATTTTGCCATAGCTAACATCTTCAGTAAATGCAACTAAATCATGAGTATGAACAACGGCAAAATACTGACCTGTTACCGCAGAGACGGCGAAGGGACATTGCAATGGTTTTGCATCTCAGGATAGTTGCGGTACTCTCTGTTTTGTGTTAAACGTTTTGCTGAATGCCCATGACTTTCATTATTGTTACGGTATTTTTACATAAATAAAGGTAATTTAGGTAGAAAAACAGCTGGCATCATCACTGCATTAATTTTATGCAACATACAACAGGGGATTAAGGATGTCTTTCACGAAATAAGCGCTGGACAACTTTGAAATTCTATCGGAGGAATTAGAGTTCACCGTGATTATACCCACTGTCTTGCGTATTGTGCAGTGAATTAACACCGTAGTTTGTTTCTACATAAATAACTGGACAGTGAATAGAAACAGAATTATTCAGAGGCCTTGTTTTATGTATCTTTCTTTTGTGGTCTGGAAATCAATGGGTACCGTTCATTGAGTAAAACAGCATGGAATTTTGTGAGTGGCTTGTCCTCTCTGAAATGGAAAGGATCGAACAGTTTCATGGGAGGTGTGGAATTCAACACTCTCTCGTCAGCTATACGATTGTTAACATAGCTTAAGTATGATGGTGAAGAAGAAGCTGAAGCTTCATTGTTAATGACAGAAAGGAAGAAGACTTCGTCCTGTATTTTTAGAATTACGAATGGGGATGGTTTAAAAATAGCCGTTAATCGCCGAAACTATTCACCGGAATTTAAAAAAAAGTTGAAAAAGGCGAATTCGACAGAAAGTTTGAATAAAGGAATACAAAAGTGGTGTACTTAATTAAATGTAAAAATCTAATAGCTACGATTAACTACTAAACTTTATTATGTTATATAATAGTTCTTAATACTGAATGTTAGAAATATGAAGTATAACAATGCTTCATTCATAGGTAAGGGAATCGTTATATTTTAGTGTCATAGTAGGATTCTGGAACACCGTAATTTGTTCACGAAACCGTTGCTATTTATCGAGTTGTGTGTTCATACTGTAATTCTGCCTATGTCCGTCATATTCACGATTCATTTGAATAACAAAGACGTATAACATATACAAATAGAAACAACTCATATGATTATAGAACCTTTTCTTAATAAAAGACAGTCACAAAGGAGCTGAAAAAGTTGCTTGAGAGGTAAGGCAAGAAAGACGCCTAACAACTCTACAGAATACTGCTTTCGAATGTTGAAGAGATAGAGAGAAGGGCAAAATTTACGAATATTTTCTACACTCTAGAAACGCTGTCTTATTCACGGTGGGGGTAAAATTACACTAATAGTAGTTCTTTCCCTGCTCCTTCTGTGAATGGCAGGAACGTAAACGTGTGGCACAATCAAGACTGTCTGACATGTAACCTTAACGCCCACCCAGCACAATTTACTGTATTGGTAACTCGCGATTTCCTCTCAGAAAGGCCACAGTACGTGGTAATCGACGGAAAGTCATCGAATAGAAGTGACATATCTGACGCTCCCCAGAGAACTGTTATGGGGCCCCTACTGTTCTTTATTTTTGTAAACGATTTAAAAGACAATCTGAGTAGCTCTCTTTAGACTTTTCGTGGACGATGCTGTCATTTATCGGTTATTAAAGACACAAAAAGATCAAAAGCAACTGCAAAATGATTTAGATAAGATATGTGCATGTTGCAAAAGTTGGTAATTGAGCCTTAATAATGATGAGTGTGAGGTCATCCATATGAACACTAAAAGAAATCCGTTAAACTTCAGTTACACTATAAATCAGTCACACCTACAGGCCGAATTACGAACAACGTAAATTGGAAAGAACAGACAGAACGTATTGTAGGGAAGACTACGTTTCATTGGCAGAACACTTAGAAGATGCTACAGTTCTACTAAAGAAACTGCCTAAACTACACTTGTGCGTTCTATTTTAGAGTATTGTTGCGGATTGTGGGATCCACACCAGGTGGGACTGACGGACGATTTAGAGAAAATTCAGAGAAGGGCAGCTCGTTTTGTACTATCGCGATATAGTGGAGAGAGTGTCACGGAAATGACGAATGAGTGGGGTGTAAATCACTAACAGAAAGCGTTATTTGTTGCGGCGAGATCTATTTGCGAAATTTCTTTCACCAACTTTCTCTTCCGAATGCGAACATATATTGTTAGCACCCATCTATATAGGGAGACATGATCATCATCAGATCGAAAACAGAAAGATTTAGATGTTCCTTTTTTGCGCGAGCTATTAGAGAGTGGAACTATAGAGAAATAACGTAAAAGTAGTTCGATGAACCGTCTGCCATGTGCTTCATTGTGATTTGCAGAGTATCTATGTAGATGTAGACGTCTTTCCAGTACTTGATTCAACAGTTGTCATTGCTTAAACCCTTTCCGGCCCAGTGCTTTCAGCCTGAAGCCACATTTTTACTTTGCGTGCTTTTCAGGCCCACTTGTTCCTTCTTGAACCACCACCAGAAATTGATTACTGGTGACATATAGCGTCAGCGCCAGATACGTGTTACAGTAGCGAAGTGATTGCTGTTGGGTAAAAGCCATTTTTGTGTAGCGCTGCGACGATTTCGAACCAGACTTCAAAATAAAATTAGTTTGTGACTTCTATAGAGCAGATAATTGGAACTTCAGGTATTGCATTATTCTTATAAACCATTTTATGATATTTGAAAGATGTTTTCACTGATAACTGTAATGTGAAGTTTAGTTTCTTTACGAAAATGTAGGTGGTTACAGAATGAAACCACTGAGACAAAAGGACCTTCAATAACGACAAATCTGCAGGTTGCGTTTTATTTTATTCTTTACAGCGCGACGGCATGGATAATAGATCACCATCAAGAGTAAAGCAGCAATTCAGATCTTGTGACCTTAGCACAAATATGCTAATGTATACTTACTGAAATTCCAAGTGATACTGATTCAGCTGCTTCGGATATTGGAAGTGAATGAGACGAAATTGATGGACAACTTCGACTTCTTTCACCTGATGAGTATGTAGTTGAATTTGTTGAGTGCTGGAAGTGTCTCTTTACGTTAGTTGTGGCAACAGTGACGACGATGTGATGCGTGTGATGACAATACAGAGCTAAAAGAGCATACTTAATGGGTGAAACAAATACAGTACTGTCAAATGAAGCAACTGAGTTTTCACAGGACTATGGTTCAATTGTCCCTTCTAACAAATCAAGCCCAACTGAAAGCTGTCGTAACAGCCCAGTGGTTTCACTATGATACCACCTAGAATATTTTATTGTGAAATATCAATTTTATTGTTATTACACTGTATTATTGCTTTCTAGATTTTGGAAGAAATTGTTGTAGTTTTCTTCTTGTGTTTATTCATGGGCATCAAAGGCTTAATAGACCAACAGTCAGACTCGCCGCGGTGGCGTGGCCGAGCTTTCAAAAACGCCGGGTTGCGGAGCGCGTGGTCGCTCGGAGGTTTGAGTCCTCCCTGGGGCTTGGGTGTGTGTGTTTCTTCGTATGTTAGTTCATGTTACTTTAAGTTGTTTGTAACACTAGGGACTGATAACCAGAGTAGTCAAGTGCCATAGATTTACAAACATTCCAACATGTCTTCAAGTGAAACTCGTTGTTTTTCAGCAAATCAATTTGTTCAGCCTATATGACCTCTTTACACTAGCTGCGAAAAAAGCGTCACTTGTGTATTGCCTGACTGGTGTGTTCGCAGTGTGCCATTCTAAATTCATTTCTAGTTTCCCGAGTTAATAAAGGGGGACTGGGAAATGATATGTAGCTCTGCCCATCACTTACGATGACATTTCTGTGAAATTGTAAATTATTCATCGACGGTGCATTCTTACACTTTTCTAAAATTGTGCAAATTTTACATGTAATAGCTATGTATACTCCACCAGGAGTGAATAATAAATGGGACAACATGCATTACAGTTCAGTAGTTATTACTTAGGTAAAGAAGATTTCTTTGAAGAATGGAGATCATAATCTACAGAAGTTTTGTTGTATATGGCACATGAACGCGTGACTATCATAGGTCATGAAGGTACAAACTTCTTTTCACAGTGTTTCAATCAACCTAAATAGAAATATCGACTGGATATTCGTTTAGTTCTCGTTCATTTCTCAACATCTTTCGCGTTATATTAACCTGACTTTAACTTTGGTATCTCACACAAAGTATCTTTTCTCGTCGTTGTTGACACCTATTACATTATCAAGTCGGTAGAAAAAAATTGAACATAAAAATTACTGAATACGTGCTGGAACAAGTGTGGGGAAGAAAAATAAATTTGTTTATGATAGTGAGAAGTATATATATATATATAGGATGAATAGAAATGTATAGACTATATTTCAACTTTTCAGTTGTTTTACTTCAAACAAGTATTTCAGAACGGAAGCTACTTTGCGAGGATCATAAACATTTTTAGCGTTACCTGTGCAGCAGACGCATCTTTAAATGGCTAAAATCTGATTCAGTGATCGACACTAAAATTCCAAGATCTTTTGTTTTCTTTAGGTGAATATATTTTTCACAAACGGAAGTATGGGAACGTAGAGAATAAACATTATGCGACAAAAGTATATTTGTTTAATGTAATCAAAAAATGTTAGAGGAATTTCAACATGTACCAGCACAAAGCAGGTACTCGCTATATGCAGATGCTTCTGCTTCGCCGGGTTGTGATAGTGATAGAAAAAGTTTGAAATAATCTTGGAAAGTGTGATGCCATGGAAAACTGATAAACGTGGTCTAATAACAAATTCAATTTCTGTATAATAATTTTGGGAGAAATATGCTACTAGTAAATTCTGCTATAGGCTGAGGGAACTCAAGAAAAATCGCGTTGTCTCAAATGTTGTGGGGAAGACATATCAGTTAGATGCGTGACAAGAGAAAGCTTTGAATTGGTCTCTGGAATAGAAATCTACTATATTCGTTGCATATCGTTTTGAAGCACGGCGTGAATGCACTAATGCAGTCCTGAGAACTCATATACACTACCAGAATATCGTAATTATCATACACACATAAAAGCTACTTGTTAGACCAACAATAAAAATTGAACAAAATTACAAAAACTGGTTTTTCACTGTTGGTCCGGCAAGTCGTATATATGTATATATGCTAATTGTTATATTTTGGCAGTAAATGTGAATGAGGGCTGAATAATCATGCAGTGATTGAAATCGATAACTAATAAATGTAACTAGCTACACTCAGCCACGTTTCCCTATAGCCATGTTTGATGTGGAATGATTAGTCAAGTAAATGAAAAAATTCTTAGGAACTTAAACCCAACGAGAAAATACACTAATCGAATCAGCAGCCTGCTTTGCGTTGCTGTGGTTATGTGGAATTACAAGAAAGTTAAAAAGGTATTTCGCGAAATTGATATTATTAAATCATTTCTTTGTCCTATTTCTATAAAAATTGTCGACTGTTGAGCATGCTATATATAATTGCCTTTGAGCAAAGCATTCGTAATATACTTATATTTATTTTATTATTTTTTTTATTTTTTTCCCCTTTGCAGTTTCCATCCACTCCCACCGTTCATCTACTCCTTCCTCTCTCTGTTCATTTCTCCTTTCTCTCGTCGTCGTTGATGTTGAAAATGACGAAATAATAAATTAGCAGTTAATTCAAATTTTGTGGTAACGGCGCCAAACGACCACAAAGTTACCTTTATAGAAAACACTGAAGTTTCGAAGCCAGTAAACAGCGTCACGGACAGACTTCGTTACTACGGTGTTTTGAATTCCAGTGCCGACAACCCTGCATCGACCTGGCAGTTGCGGCATTGCGGTTGTCTGGTACGCGCGTGCTACTGCAAATGACCCTTTGAACATGACCGTGCCTGGAATGCGATATCACGAAACGTTGTTCGTTTAGCGCAGTGGCTCACAACCTTTTTTAGACCAGGGACCACAAGGTTCATGAAAAGTAAACTGTGAATGTAAAAATAAATTATAATAGAAATTTTAACATATTCGTTGAAATCAAAAGCAATACCTATTGACAGTGCCATTATAGTAGAAACTTTTAGTACAATATTAAATTCAGTTTGCAACAATGTGGTTTTACAGGTTTCAACATAATTTCAAATTTGGTATTCTGGGACTAACATTGTTGCTCAGAGCTAAAAGTGTATCATCATTTACTTTCAGTCTGTTCCTGAATTTATTTCCCACCTAAATAGGTCTTACAGAAAATGGTAAGATAAACGGAACCGAATTGTTATTGCATTATTATGCGTTTCTACAACACAGTTGCCCAAGAGGATGCATTCAAATTTTTTTTTTTTTTTTTTTTTTTTTTTTTTTTTTTTTTTTTTTTTTTTTATCAATTTGTAATTCGATAAGCATTCACAACACAGGGAGACAAATGAATATATTTAAAATGGTACCGATGTTATCCACATCTGACGTCATCAGTGAAGTTGTCAAGTTATCGTGGTCGCACCGTACGATTGATTGATTGACCACTTAATCCTTTCATTCCAACATTATGAATTTTACTTTGAAAAAAATTGAAATTCAATGTTTTCTGCATTAATGCAATGCACTAAACATAAAAATATGATCTTTAACATTTTTGACCCAAAAAAATTATTGTTTTTTATGTCAAGATTTCATGCACAGCAGACATTTGTATCGAGGTGTGTTATTTATACGAACGTTATTTTGTTGATTCTTAGAAATGTTAGATCAATACTCTTCACCACAGCACCAAAGACAAGGCATTTCATTGCTGAAATAAAATAACACGAGCCTCACTAGCACCGACGCTCACAGCCAAATACAGACAGCAATGTAAAACGACCTCTGACTCTGAATTTGGTATATGCCCCACGAAGCGGCAAAATGTCCTTCTAGAAGCATCTTGTTCCTTGACAACAGTGCGACATTAATGATTGATACACACCATACTGTGTAAAGCAGCTTTTAATACGGTGTTGTCTAGCAACAATATTGGAAATGAAAGGGTTAACAAGGTTTTAGTAATTTAAAATGAATACAAATTAGGAAATTTATATGTTTCGATGATCCGCAGATCACAGATTGGGAACCACTGGAGTAGTTTGTTATTTCCAGCATAATACCTGATCGGCAAGCAGTGCACATTGATATTGGTAACAGTTCAACGTTCACGTATTGTTATTATTATTATTATTATTATTGTGAATGTCGGAATTTCAATGCGCGATAGAGAAAGAAATATCGCAGTTATAGATATGAAAGCATCAAATTCAGCCGCGGTGGAGTTAGCCGAACGGTACTTGGGTCCTCGCTATGAAGAGTTGGGACAAGAAAAAGTTTGCTTTCAGATACTTTGAATAGTCATCATTTTAATACCAGAAGGGTACCTTCAGTTTCACTATTTTGTGTTTCCTTCTTTACTATCTTATATTCTCTACGTAACTGCCATGAAAGAGTTCATTTAGGCCGGCCGCGGTGACTGAGGGGACTGAGGCGTTCCAGTCACGGTCTGCACGGCCACTACGGTCGAGGGTTCGAATCCCCCCTCAGGCATGGGTATTTGTGCCGTCCTTAGTCTTCGTTAGTTCATAAGTTTAGGAACTGATGACCCATAAGCTATACAAACATTTGAGTTCATTTAGTTCTGCTTTTATATACATGAACATAAAAAAAAACCTCGATCAACAGATCTTTTGTGCACCAACGGCCATATGGGCAAACGGCGCGTGAGTGTCGCTCCATCACTAAAAAAAAAAAAAAAAAAAAAAAAAAAAAAAAAAAAAAAAAAAAAAAAAAAAAAAAAAAAAAAAAAAAGGCAATTTAATAACACTTTTTTTCTTTTACTAGCTCTTATCCTTTCCCGTAGTTTAATTTTTCATTAGTATAAGGTAAAAGTAGCGGTGGAATTGGCCTTTTTTAGCAAGCGAGATGTTTAGTTTATGGAGGATATAGAAGGTAGGCGCCAACGCAATTAAAAAATGACGGTAGAGCGCTTGATTGCGCAAGGCAAAGGTCACACGTTCGGATCCCGCTTCCTGTAAAAAAAATTTTTAAAAAATTAAAAATTAAAAAAAAGCGTTCTAAGGCACCTCGCTGCGGAGCGCGCGGTCGCTTGCCGTCGGAGGTTCGAGTCCGTCCTGGGATACGGCTGTGTGTGTTGCCCTTGTGTTAGTTTATCTTAGTTTAAGTAGTTTGTAAGCCGATTACGCATGTGAACTTTTTTTTTTTACATCAAATTCCTATTGTCACTATTAAGAGCTACATAGACACCTGATTATTTTTTTTAGCAAATCTATGGCAAAGCACATTCCGATTTATATAAGGTTTTATTAGCCTCCTTGCATAATTAATATTGAAAATTAGAATTTCAGTTTTCCTGTTCCCGTATTAGTATTATGAGAAATATTTCAGTGCTGAGCTTCTTGTCATTAGCATCTATGTATCGGTCGAGGTGCAGTCGACTCCTCGTGTTGGGAATCGATATACGTGGGAGAAGTGGCGGAGGAGCGAGCATTTGATTAGGGTGGCGCGGCAGTGTGCCGGCGAGGGCAGCCCCCCGGGGGCGACTAGGCAGGGCGGGCGGCCGGTCGTAACCTGTTTGGGAGCGCTCCCGCAGGACGCGTTACGGCCGCCTGCTTGCCGCAGCCACAGGCGCAGTCGATAGCCGTCCTCGCGTCCGGGGTTCGACCACGGGCACGCCAGGCGCGCCCTATCGATCTCGGGCGCGCGCGGTCGAGGCGTGCGGTGCGGCGCGGCCGGCCACTCACCTGTGCGTGCGGACCAGCTGGGCTGCAGAGTTCCCTGCGGCGCCGATCGTCAGAGCCCGCGGCCGGCGCTCGGCATCGCGCTGCCCCGCCGCCAGGAGCAGGAGGGGCTGTGGCGCTGGGTCGCTGTGGCGCGGTCCGCTCGCTGCTGCTCCACTCGCCGGCTCGAAAAGTGCGTGCGGCCCTCACGTTTCCGTGTACGTTCCTTTTGCGGCGATCGGAGCCCCTGTCGCTGCTGCAACCTGCATCGCAACTGTTTACTGCAGCGCCCGACGTCACGCAGCGGCCGCGCCGCGAAGCTGCGCTGCGCCCGCCCGATCGATCTCGCCGACGCCGGCCGAGGATAGCCGAAGACGGAAATACTTCAGCCACTGTTTCAAACCGTCGATAAATAATGCGCCTCCGTCGGCGGTATTAGTTGCGAATGAAACCGACCGCGTTAAGAACGGCAAAGGCCCGGGACGACCCGCGCTACTTCGCTGTTGGGCTTCCCCCTCACCCCCCCCCCTTTTTTTCCGCGTCCTCTCGCCCTTTTTTCCCTGTGTACACCCGATCCTGTCTTCCGCGCTTTCTCTTTTTTAATCTCTGGAAGATTAAAACTCGACCCGCGTTCGGTAGACAACAGCACACGTCGCTTTATCACAGAAGGCGGGATTACTAAATAATAAGCAAGCTGTTTTCGCGCCTATCCGGTGCTCACTTTCATACGTAGGAAACGGCGCAAATCGTCTAACCAAACACAGAAGTGCTATGTGAAAATTCAAAAATTTCAATGTTCGATCGACCTGACTGCATCGTAAAAAATCAGTTCTTTAGGATCGACCATACAATTATTATTTCTATAAAAATAACAAATTTTCAGCTTTTTAATGTGACACGAAATAATTATTTTAAAAATGACTTATCTATTTCATTCACATGATGCAACATCATCAGTGCACATTTAGAATCATGAGGACTCATGTACTCTTCATGACTTAAAATTTACATTGATGATATTCCATCATGTGAACGAAATCGATCTGTCATTTTTAAATAAATATTTCATATTACAAATCCTCTCTTACTTATATTGTTCAAATGTTCAAATGTTTGTATAGCTTATGGGACTTGACTACGGGGTCATCAGTCCCTAAACTTACAAACTACTTATGAACTAACTAATTCTAAGGACGGCACAAATATCCATGCCCGAGGGGGGATTCGAACCCCCGACCGTAGTGACTTATATTGTCTTACCAGTCACAGACGTACTATGTGAAAATTATTATTCCAATAAAAATAACAAATTTCCAGCTTGGTGATGTGATATGAAATATTTACTTTAAAAAATTTCAGATCGATTTCATTCCCGTGATAGAACATCATCAGTGCACATTTCGAGTCATGAGGACTCATGTACTTCTCATGACTCGAAATCTGCACTGATGATGAACGAAATCAATCTGTCATTTTTTTAAAATAAACATTTCATATCACACCACCAAACTGGAAATTGTTTTTTTCTTATTGTAATATTTTGGTGCTGTGGCACATTATTCATTATGGACTCGACATGCAAGATAATTATTTCAGTTGATGGTTTAATCCTTTCGGATCCAGTATCTGCTAGTGTTTACATCAGTTTAACTGTGTTTAACCTACAACACAAACTTTTTTCCCTTCACACTTATACGACTGTGAGCGTTGAATCTCTCCATCATGCACACGTATTTTAATGCGTGGTGGATCACTATAAAAATATCAAATCAGTGTTGCATTGCGCAGCAGTTTGTAAGTTTCAAAATACACCGAATTTATGGGTTAGGTATACTCCACAGTATATATGAAAGTAGTAATGTAACGGTTAGTACTTCAAAATTAATTGTTTTAGTCCATTAAAAATAAGCCGTGTTTTTCACGGTAGACAATTAGTATTATGCAAATAGGTACATATAATTGTATAAATCTTGCTTCTAAAATCATTTTAAAATATCCGGATAACATAATAAATAATTTCCATCCTCCGAAAAAAATTAACTGTGATATTGAAACCACAAAACATGGTCTCCGCCTCAACTGTTCTAAATTCATAGCTTACCCGACATTTCTACACATTGTGACTTAGTAATTACACCTGCCGCGGTGGAGTAGCCGAGCGGTCTAAAGCGTCTCGCTGCGGGGCGCGCGGTTGCTCGCCGTGGAGGTTCGAGTCCTCCCTGGGGCATGGGTGTGTGTGTTTGTCCTTAGGTTAGTTTACCTAGGTTTAAGTAGTTTGTAAGCTACGGACTGATGACCACGCAGTTTGGTTCGATAGATTTACAGACATTTGAACTTTTTTTTTTTAGTAATTACACCAGTACTTTAAAAGATGCCGAGTGGCCGTCGTTACCAGTAAGATACGATAGAGCATCAGTTTACTTGTAGTGTGAGATTGGCGTACTGCACGCCCTTTATCCCCTGTTCTCACTTCTAGGAACTCATGCAACTGTCACCGACCGCAGGAGCAAAATCTCGTTCTTTGTTGGCAGTAAGGTTTTTGTTGACCGAAATTTAACCGATACGTATCGGGTAGCCGATGTGGTAACGTGGTCGCACCACTCGACAAATATCAAACAACAAGAGCTATCACCCAGACTGTATACTTTCATTAAAATAACACGCTTGAAGCCAATCGGATGACAGCGGCCAGCCGCCAGCGATTTTTGTCTAGCTCCAGCAGCGCGCGGTCGCTCTGTTGCCAGTGTTTCTGCACGCATTCAGAGCCTTGTGCAGCTTCCTGGCTGCTCAAAAAAACACTGACCACCTGCACTGCAATTTCAGTCATAAAACTGTTTCATCTTTAGTGTAATAAAGATAAATGTCTTCATTCGCACACGGAACTCTTGAATGCGTCACGTAGGTTCTCCATCTACGTAATTTTCCTCACAGAGCATTACGCACTTAGCTACGTTTGCGCTCAATCTGTCCATTCTTCCATCTCTCGAGAGAAATCACCGATACGCTTTGAGCTCTTAAATGTCACACACGTTAGAGGCATAAACGTTATGGTGAAAAAAACATAGTTCGCAGATCCCTCGCATCTTAGTTCGTCCGCTCCTTTTCCGAAGACTGACGGGGAACAGCGAGAGAACGCGAGAGCGCGTAGAATCGCGTGATTCCCTTCTGCCAGTTACCTTCATTTCGAGCTGAGATGCAGCTCAGCTGTAGTTTCATAGTTCACTGCCACAAGAAATCTATTTTAAAAATGAAGTACTACGGGTACTCTGTATGCAAAGTAGTTGAATACCATTGTATCACCCATTCGTGTAAATATCTGGTTTATTTGCCTAAGTATTTGATGTCAAATTTCCCAAAAATACGGGTAATAGCACCCCCTTTGGCAACACTGATTCATTATATAAAAAAGCTGTCATAAAAAGAAGAGCTCTTTTAGTAGCGGTAGCAAAAGCCAAGAAGAGCGAACGAACTAGGAGCAGCGGACGAACTAGGAGCAGCAGATGAACTAGGAGCAGCGGACGATTATGCCAAACGTATCTCGCTTCATAGTTCATTGGATTCTTTTCCGAAGACCGACGGGCAATAGCGAGAGGGCACGTAGCAGAATTAAAAATCACGTGTTTGCCTTCTGCTGATGAGTCATTTCGAGTTGAGCGTCTGCCTGCTAGATTACATAGTTCAGTGCTACAAAATTTCTGTTTTGATGTGTTCTGCACTCTGCAATATCTGACTAATAAATTCCATAATGCCAAGATACAGAGATAACTCTAAACTTAAACGCGAGAAATTATCCATAAACTGTTGCTTTTGGTTTGCGTGATATCGTTAGCGGCTCAAGCAGCAAGCGCATGAAGCAGCTAGGTGGGGGAACTTTTCCCTTCACCTGCATGTGCAGAACACGCCGCTCAGCCGTCACTCTGAGCGGACGAACTAAAAGAGCGAACTAGTTCGCGGAATAACCGCTAAATAAAGTGAGCGCTCCCGATCGCGAACTATTATGCGCAAGTCTACTCTCAATACAGCTTCACTGCTGGACCGGCGCAAGCTTCTGAAAGCGTCTGGCATTTCTTAGCACGCAGATGCTGTGGTGTTTTCCGAAAAGTGAGCCACCAATTATCTTCCACATTATCATATGCTCCAGTCATCGCGTGAAACATTCCTGACTATCCTTCTGAAATGTGGGCTTATTAAAGAAAAAGTTGAATTTACTTCCGATTCAATATACCACATCCAAAATAATATCTCTATGGTAAATTATTTGTAGCAGGTTACGGAAACCCTTGTTTCGATTTCCCTCTCCTCTTTCCGAGGACAACGTGTCTGATGTTTTAAGCACCTGGCGCTTCCGTGCAACCTAGATAACCTTAGCCTGCGCAGAAACTGTTCTAATGTATCCTTTACCTTTGATCTATGATATCTCGTTGGCCCGTTACCCAGAATTGTTGTAAGCCATCTTGATATGTTGAAAGAACTTACGGGTATGCTGCCGGGTGACGTCGTCGACAACCACCGATATTTCGGCAGGAGGATACCCTGCCATTCTCAAGGCACAACTGCACTTAAGGAAGCAATGTGCAAGCGTATTTAATACCTCGGTTTGCCAAGGATAAACAAGGAAGATAACACACACAGTACAAGTCACTGCAGAGTCGACACAACCAAAGATGACCAAATAACAAAATATCGATACTGACTATTAAACACCAGGTGAGGCAGCATTAATTTTGTCCCTCTGTTTTTTGATGAGACATATCGTGTAGTTAAACACCTTGCCAGTTTGTTGAGACGGCACTTTTGTCTTTTGGCCTAATGTTAGTGAGAATTTAAACGGTTTTTTGGAACATCTAAATTCAATCCACCCGAATATTCAGTTTACTATGGAGGTGGAAAAGAATGTCTACCTTCCTTTCCTTGATGTTTTGGTCAGAAGGAAGGTTAATGGTACATTGGAACATTCTGTTTATAGGAAGCCTACTCAAACTGATTTGTATCTGCGAGCTGATAGTTGTCACCATCCAGCTCAGCGTGAAGGAGTACTTCGTACGTTGGTTCACAGGGCAGATGTAATTTCAGTCCTTGAAAGTTTGTCAGCTGAGTTGTCCCATCTCGAGGAGACCTTTAGTCAGAGTGGTTATAGTGAGAGACAGATTGCGCATTGCGCATTGCTCTATCAGCCTTCTGTGCAACGGGTGAGTGACGATAGTAATGAAGTGGCACCTAAATCTGTGGCCTTACGCAGGAAGCACTGCCAACAAGATTGGTCGTATTTTGCTGAAATATGAAGTGTAGTGTGTTTTTCGACCACCTTCTAAGATAAAGGCCCTGTTGGGGTCCGTAAAGGATGATCTTGGTTTGCGTAAGGCAGGTGTATATCGTATTCCTTGCAGTTGTGGCATCTCATATATTGGTCAATCAGGACTGTGGAAGACCGGTGTATTGAACATAAACGTTACACGCGCTTACAACAGCCAAACAAATCCGCTGTTACAGAACACTGTCTTGGCACCGGTCATACTATGGAATACAACAACACAGAGATTCTGGCATGCACTTCCACCTATTGGGATAGTGTTATTAAGGAAGCTGTTGAAATTAAACTAGCAAGCGACCTTATAAACAGAGATTGTGGTTTTTGTTCTTCAACCACTCATGAAGAGTTTGTAAATCCTACAGAAACTCCAATACTATAACAAGAAACTTCTGTCCAGCTGATGTTGACAGCTAATTTCAAGGTGGAGCAAAGTTTGCGCCGATTGCCTCTTCTTCTTGATCTGTAAGGGCGACATGACACTCCTTGTCGCGAAAGTGATTTTGCGCTAGTTAGGACACTTCTTCCTGGGTGGCTTTACTAATCCCGCTTTACTCTGTTTCTTATGCATCTGCTCTTGGCTGTTTCTAGCAACAGCTGACGTTTCCGGCTGGTAGCTTCTGTATCCACTAGCCACGTTTATGTCCATATCGTCAGTCGATTCATCCGTTGAGACGTATGCCAATCCACCGTGCGTTTCCTGCTGGGTCGTATTGAGATCGTGGGCCTCCCTCCATTGCTGAGTCTCACATGTGGAGCAGACAAC
The DNA here is from genome assembly GCA_026315105.1 of Locusta migratoria. Taxonomy (NCBI): domain Eukaryota; kingdom Metazoa; phylum Arthropoda; class Insecta; order Orthoptera; family Acrididae; genus Locusta; species Locusta migratoria. The sequence goes on along the minus strand of CM048749.1, from coordinate 227,342,527 downwards.
CCGGCGCACAAAATGTTCAAATGTTTGTTAAGCTTAAGGGACTTAACTGCGGGGTCATCAGCCCCTTAACTTACAAACTACTTATGAACTACCTTGAACTAAAGACGACATAAATATCCATGCCCGAGGGGGGATTCGTACCCGCGACCGTAGTCGCCGCGCAGACTGTGACTGGCGCGTCGCAGTCCGCTCGGCCACAGCGGCCGGCCTCGGCACACACTTGACGCCTACCAGGCAGAGCAGAGGCGGTTCGCCATTTGTAAAGCACGTTTTCCAATGGGACACCGCACACTTAACGCAGCCGTGGCGCGCAGTTTTCCCGCGCCTCTGTTCCACGTCCGTCGCGAAGTTTCAAATCATCAGATATGCCACGAAAAAAATTATTTTATGTAGGCGAAGAAAAGCTACATCGTTCTCTGTATTTCCTTCTCTATAACACCTTTCAGTGTTAACACGTAAACCGTCATAATATGCACTATTGGGCAACGGAAAATCCACGAAAATTCACGATGGCTACGACAGGTGGAACTTCAGCGACCTTGGTGGGTAAATGTAGGGTGCGGCATTTTGAGAGGATGGATAATTGCCCCCAATTTAATCGATGGCAATCTAAATGGTGCAATGTATGGTGATTTCTTACGTAATGATATACCGATTTTACAAGATGTTTCACTGCATGACAGAATGACGAAGTACTTTCAACATTATGGATGTCCGGCCTATGGCTCGCATGCAGTTGAAGCGGTCTTACATGAAATATTTAATGACAGGTGGATTGGTCGTAGCAGCACCATACCATGGTCCGCACGTTCAAGGGATCTTAAAACCCCGGATTTCTTTCTGTGGGGAAAATTGAAAGATAGTTGATATCGTGATTCACCGACAACGCCTGAAAAATGCATCAGCGCATTGTCAATGCATATGAGAACATTACTGAAGGCGAATAACTCGCTGTTGAGAGGAATTTCGTTACGCGTATTGCCAAATGCATTGAAGTTGAAGGACATCAATTTGAGCATTTATTGAAGCCATGAGGTAATTAAAGATAATCACGCAGTAACAGCATGCGTTGTCATAATGTATGATAATTTCACAAAAGTACATAAATCACATTGGAACAACCGAAATAAAGTTCAAACGTACCTACGTACCTATAAATCGAATTTATCCGTGTTCCACGCTGACGCAGTTTCTTCAATCGATTTTGCGAGAACTATTCCGTAGAAAAAAATTGTATTTCTCTATCTTATAGCGAAAAGTCAGTGCATAATACTGGACTGGTTTTCTTTTCGTTATTATCCGTAGCTATTGTTATAATACAAAGAAAAATACAACGCCGCGTATATTTGGATGTGTTTGCAGTCAAAACTGTAGTCGCTATTACGCCGTACATTACTATGAAATATAGGTAATGTATTGAAATTGTTTTAATGGGTTAGAATAGCCATGTCTCTTTCTATTTTTGAAAAAGTACATGAGATACATTTGGCGCGACGCGACGCGGCTGTTGCGTGCTGCTTTGGCTTGCTGTGCCGAGTACGTAGCTGCCTCGTGTTTATTTATTTATTTATTTTTGTATCCTTCCAATACAGACGGAAGCTGGCAATGAACAACTTACCGAAATGAAAAGACACGGGGAGTCATAAGCTGAAAATTCCTGCTGTGTGTTGTTGTAAACCTACTAGACCAAACTGCTACGGTCATCAGCCCATAGACTTACAAACTGCTTACACTAACGTACACTAAGCACAACACACACACAGACACACACACACACACACACACACCAATGTCCGAGGAGGACTCGAAACGCGGAGGGAGCGGCCGCACACTGCGTAGCATGATGCCTTAGACCACGCGGCTGCCGGCCGTTGTGGCCGAGGTGACTGAGGCGCTCCAGTCACGGTCAGCACGGCCACTACGGTCGCGGGTTCGAATCCCTCCTCGGGCATGGATATTTGTGCCGTCTTAGTTCGTAAGTAGTTCATAAGTAGTTTGTAAGTTTAGGGACTGATGACCCCGTAGTTAAGTCCCATAAGCTTAACAAACATTTGAACATTTTTGAACCACGCGGCTACTACCGCGCGGCGACTATGTGCTTTTTTGGTCTGCAGTCTCTGGTTTCAGTAAACTTTGTGGCAGGCATGAATGAACTATGTAAGCTAAATTTCCCATTACTTCTGAATAATCACAAAGCCATGTGTGATGCACAACGATTTCCTTTATCATCAGGGGCCTTCGTCTATTTCTTGAAACACACTGTCCACACTGTACCACCCACTACTACTCGATACACGAATAAGATGAACGATCTAGAAACCCAGTGACATTTCTTGTCAGTACTCCTCAAGATGAATTCTACACTACTTTGCGAAATTCAACAGTTCCAAAAATACTACCGTAGCTTTACTAATTACTAACTAATATGATGGCTGCTGTGTTAATTATAATAAATGATGACAGATAAACAGGAGCGCAATGGAATAAAATGCTCGATGGACAAGAACTGCTATATATATGAAGTCGCCAGTATCGTAGTAATTAGGACCATGTAAGACGTACTAATTAAGAACTAAGGAATGAGATGCTTAGCCTGCAAACTGTGACAGGGCTGATCTCATATTTTTATTCTGTAAGATAACTTTGCTATTTTGGGAAGAGCATAATATAATGGGGTGGGAGTGAAGCATATAGCACATGGTTCGGTGCACAAGTATTCCGAGGGAAAACTCCGCCCATATTTCCTTCAAAAATCTGATTGGCTCTTACGAGTAGTCTCATTCCACCAAACCCTCCATCACTTTTATTAATATTCAATACACCGCAATTAATTAAGTTCGTTAACACAATGTAATTATCTCGTGTTAAGCTAGGTTTCTGTTGTTTAAAAAAGTTATTGAAATGTTAGTTTAATAGAAAGATTGCTGGCGCAACACTGTAGAATGTTCAGTTGGCGCAAAAATTTAGCTACTGCGTCGAGTGTTACTGCTGTCGCAATCAGTCGAGATATGGGCCTGAGACTGACAACATCGATGTCAATCGCTTGAGTGTATCACGTATAATGTAATCTAAAACTCTTAAATACGTATCAATTTCTATTATACAGTTGTGTATTTTTGTATAGGAACAGAGAATCATCACTAAAACAAGAAAAGCCACTGGTATCCCGAAATACCGTATGACATTTGTTATTATAAAATCGGCATTGTCTGGTGCCTATAACCGCTACTACTCGCGTCAGCATTGAATCAGAGAGGCTCTGTGTATGTTGTTGGCTTGTCTCAATCCACAGTGCTTCCTAATATTACCAAAGTTGATATGCTGTAGCGAAGGGTGTAGGCGGCACCAGGCACAAGCGGGAGCCAAGGGTGTATGGTGAAGCCGGGGTCAATAGTTCCGCTATCGTTTCTGATAGACAAGAAATTAGATGTCAAGGCAGCAAGGCAATCCAAGAGGCGAAGAGGAAGCCTTGGACATTGCGTGCAATGTGTGGTCACGCATTATCCTCCTGCAATGCGGCCGTCGGTAAGCTCCGAAAGTAAGAGAGAACAAAAGGTTTCAACACTTAAGACATGTGACTCTGTCTGGTTATAGTCTACGTCACGAATGAAGGCGCCCCTGTTTTCAGCCGTTGTGCGCATCCCCCTCCATTACTGCACCGGCAACCTATAATGTTATTTATCTAGGCATGTGACTGGCCGTGAGTTACGCAATGTTTCTCCAGCAGGCTCAACTCTTGGCGTTCTGCCGTATCCCCTCCCCTACATGCTTCCCCTGTCTGTCCGCCACTATGCGCGGAAGCGCCTTCTTACATGACGCCGACTATAGTGTTTCGCCAAGCTCCGAAGGTATGGGAGAACAAAGGGCTCCAACACTTGAGTGATGCAATGCTGCCTGGGTACTGTGCCGGCATTGTGTGTTAGAGGTGTCGGGGAGTGGAGTCCAGTGCTACCCTGACGATAGTACCAGGTGTAGGAGGAGTATGGGATGCATAAGGCAACAGTTCGTCACTCACCATGGTGTCCCCAATCTCTGACCATCACAGTGGTGCAAGCAGAATCGCCATTAAAAGGACATTGTTTTCACTGACCAACCACAATTTTGTCATTATGGTCCTGAAACCGGTAGGGGGTTGCGGGAGCGGAATCTAGTATGCTTCAAATTACCGGTTGCAGGACGAGAGCGACAAAATTGTGGCTGGTGGGTGAAAACAATATCCTTTCAATGTCCTTTTAATGGCGATTCTGCTTGCACGACCGTGATGGTCAGAGATTGGAGACACCATCGTGAGAGATAGTTGGTTGCTTTATGCATCCTATATTCTTCCTGCACTTGGTACTATCGTCAGAGTAGCACTGGACTCCGACCCCTGTAGCAAACAATGCCGGCACAGTACCCAGGCAGCATTACATCACTCAAGGTTGGAGCCCTTTGTCCTCCCATACCTTTGGAGCTTGCCGACAGTCTCGTTGCAGGAGTATAGTGCGTGACCACAAGTGGCATGCTCTTTTTAATTTAACCTATCAAATTGCATGCTAACCTTAGCCTTAGTGTTATCCCAATTTATCACCTGTTCGATGATTGCGGAATCACGTCCTCGGATACATCAGCTGCTGTTAGACCAGATAAATTTTAGCAATATGTGAAAGCAGTATAAACTGCTATACAACAGCAACACATCCAGTGTCTTTTTGATGAATACCGAGGCATGTAGAAGCGGTTACAGCCAGAAATGGCTGCAACACGTGATACTGATTTCATAATTTTTCTCACTTCACATTATCCTGTATATGTGAACAATGTTATCTCTCAAATAAATTTGGGTATTAAATATTTGATTTGTCTTAGGGTTGCAGTTTGAATTGTCAGCAATGTAGGTTGGTATCAAACTGTTGACAGCAAGATTCGAAGATAAAAATCAAGTAAATAAAAAAAATGTTACAAATTGTGCAAGCACGTGTTGCTCGCAGAGGCAACCAATGCCGATGCCGCACTACTACGTACCTCGGTCGTCTGCTCAGCGTGTATGAGAACGTATCCACATATTGCATGCGAGCCACTTCCTGGGTTCTCTCCCACTCTATCTACTCATCGTGTTGTGCAACCAGTGGCCTCAGTGCAGCAATGGTACAACATAAGCATTCAGATTTGTGCCCTACCACCACAACCTCAACTAGAAAAAGTTTAGACAGACACAAAGCTGTCGTCTCCATCACCGCATCAAACGTAGAACTCAGGGTGCCGAAATCGGCCGTACTTCTTGCTCTTTACGGGTTTCTGATACAACCAGATTGTATTGATTGTTCAACTCACACACTAAGATCAGACTTTTCTGTGTTATAATAAACGCTGACTTAGGTCAGCTGCAAAAGATGTTGTCTTCCGCCGTCATTTTATGTATAGTTCACAATATTAATTCGCACTAAATTATCGGGTAGAAGAATAAACTAAAAAATGGCTAATAATGAAAGAGGAGAGTAGATTAATTCTACATCAGTGAAATGACTTGTATGTTATTCGTACATTTAAGCACGCATACACAAACGGCCAACAAATAATCAATATCTACCAGATAGTCGCGCATTGGGAACTCCAGAAAAGAAAATGTTCTTTACTGCAGCGTAGCTAGATGAAACTTACCAGACCAAGCAACGACGTCTATCACTACAAGTTAGTAAGTTTTTCAGCGTATGATAATAAAAAAAAGAGTTTAACGCGCCGAAGACATCGAGACCATTAAAGACGGAAGTAAGGATAAGACCGGTAACGAGCTTATATATCTGGAGGTCAGAGGTAAAGCATCGTGACATTTCGATAACTGCGCAGGAGAGCACCAAGAAGTTGCTGCGAGTCGTATTTTGCTACTTGTACTATAAGTCAAATACACAGTTATGTAATTTGTGTCCTTTCCGCTAGTCGGTACACTACATTGTCCTTGTGAATGTTTTTGTGATATTTTATGGCGGGAGGGATAGCACTCTTTACCACTGCATTTTGATTGTACGTTTGTATAAAACATATACAAAAAGTAGTTTACTCATAACAAGTTGGTACTTCAACAAGGCACACGCGATAAAACCTAAAAAATCGTCACTTTGACATTTACTATAACTTACATGTCCAGGAATGTACTTGCTCTTATAGAACTGTGACAAATGAAACGATGAACTATCAGAACATATTTGTTCTTCTTTGTGTTCAGCACATCGTCTCATACTTGATACACTACCGGAAAAAGTTAGTTCACCTGGAAAGACAGCATCAATGTTAATCCGATGACGACGTGGACGATGCTGAGTGACTGATGATGGTTTCAACGTCGTAGTGGCAGAGCGTCAACTCTGAGTAGCCTTTAATAGGGAACGTTTACAGTCATAAGGCTCAGTGTGATATCAGTGTGTGAAGAAATAGGTGTTGTGCCACGCAGACGCACTCATGTTTCCTTTAGGCAGTTGATCAAGTTTGAAAGGTGTAAAAGTGGATCCTACCGAGTGGCAGGACGGTCCTCTCGCAGACTGGCCACAGAAGTTGGACGTGCTGCGTCACTTGTGCAACCATGCTAGCTGCATGCTCAAGTGAACATTGTCTCACCTGAAGTCGAGGATCTGTAGCACAGAAGCCCGCCAAAATAACATACTGTAAGGGAAGTGGTGGATGGTACAGCTACCACAACACAGATAAGATGTGTGAGCCAAGAAACGTCAACTTCTACATCTACATACATACTCCGCAATCCATCGTAAGTTGCGTGGCGAAGGGTACACTGTACCACTACTAGGCATTTCCTTTCCTATTCCACTCGCAAATAGAATGATTAAAAAAAAAAAAAAAAAAAACCAGAATGCCTATATGCCTCCGTACGAGCCCTAATTTCTCTTGTCTTTGTGATCTTTACGCGAAATGTAAGTAGGTGGCAGCAAGAACGTACTACACTCAGCTTCAAATTCCGACCCTCTAAATTTCCTCAACAGAAATTCACGAAAAGAACGTCGTCTTTCCTCCAGCGATCCCCAATTGAGTTCCCGGAGCATTTCCGTGACACTCGTGCATTGGTCGAACCTACCAGTAACAAACCTAGCTGCTCGCCTCTGAACTGCTTCTATGTCTTCCTTTAAACAGATCTGCTGCGGGTCCCAAACACTTGAGCAATACTCAAGACGTTGTCGTACAAGCGTTTTATGCGCGGTCTCCTTTACAGATGAAGTACATCTTCCAAAAAGTTCCATTTCATATCGCTCTGCAATGTTACGCCTAGATATTTGAACGCCGCGATTGCATCAAGAAGCTCACTACTAATGCTGTATTCGAACATTATGGGATTTTTTTTCCTACTCATGAGCATCACCTTATATTTTTCTACATTGAGAATTAGCTGCCATTCTTCGCACCAACTAGAAATTTTATCTAAGTCATCCTGTATGGTGTTACAGTCATCCTCCCATACACCATAGCATCATCAGCAAACAGCCGCAAATTACAAGTTACTCAGTCATTCATTTATATACATAGAAAGTAACAGTAGTCCTACCACACTCCCTTGGGGCACGCCTGATAATGCACTCGTCTCTGATCAACACTCGCCGTCGAGAACATCGTACTACGTTCTATTACTTAGGAAGTCTTCCAGCCAGTCACAAATCTGTAAACCTATTCCATAAGCTCGTATCTTCCTTAGCAGTCTGCAGTATGGCATCGCGTCGAACGCCTTGTTGAAGTCGAGAAAAACACAATCCGCCTGTTGCCCTTCATCCATGGCTCGCAAGATGTCATGTGAGAAAACAGCAAGCTTTCACATGAACGATGTTCTGAACCCGTGCTGGTTCGTATAAAGAAGCTTTTCCGTCTCAAGGAAATTTACAATATTCGAACTGAGAATATGCTCCAAAATTCTACAGGAATCTGATGTCGACCATATTGACCTGTAATTATGTGGGTCAGTTCTCTTTCCTTTCTTATAAACGGGAGTCACCTGCGCTTTTTTCCAATCACTAGGAACTTTGCGCTGAATTAAGGATTCGCGATAAATGCAAGCTAAGTAAGGGGCCAATGCCGTAGAATACTCTTTTTAAAATCGAACTGGTATTCCTTCCTGACTAGCAGATTTTTTCGTATTTAGCTCCCTCAGCTGCTTCCCTACAACGGAAATACCTATTACTATGTCCTCCATTTCGGAATTAATACGTTGGTCACATGATGGTAACTCTGTGCGGTCCTCCTGCGAGAAAGATTTCTTAAAGGTTAAATTTAGAACTTGAGCTTTCAGTTTGCTTTCTTCTATTACTGCCCCGGAATGATCAACGAGTGACTGGACAGTGGGCTTTGACCCGCTTATCGATTTTACATAGGAACAGAATTTTTTCGGGTTCTCGGAAAGATCTTTCGCTAAGGTATGGCTGTGATAATTATTGTACGCTTCACGCATCAATCTTTTTATAGACATCAACTGTTACCATGCGGTTACTAGCAGTGGGACTACGGGCACGTACACCTCTAACCCAGCTTTCACTCATGCCACTTTGGTGCTGTCAGAGTATCACTTAGAATGACGGGCTGTGATCTTCAGCGAGGAAAGCAGGTTCTTGCTGAATGCAAGTGGTGGTCCCTTTCACGTACGTTGTTGAGCTGGCGAGCGTTGTCGCCTGGACTCTATTCACCCAAGACACGCTGGCCCCATCCCAGGCCTTATGGTCTGGGTTGCGGAAAGCTACAATTATCGTTCACCTGTGGTGTTTGTGGAGGGAACGCTGATAAGCGCTCAGTACGTGCAGAATTTTGTAAGAGCCCTATCTTGCCATTATTACAACAGGAACGTGATGTTTTGTTCCAACGGGATAATGCTCGTCCACACAATGCGCGTGAGACTCGACGGGCCCTGCAAAACGTCCAGCAACTTCTCTGACCAGCACTATCTCCGGTCCCCAAACAAACAACTCTGGTATATAACTGGAAGACAGTCGCGGCGGAGCGGCCGAGCGCATTGAAGTGCTAAGCTACAATGTGCGAGGCCGTTCCCCGTCGGGGGTTCGAATTCTCCCTCGGACATGGATGTTTATGCCGTCTTTATTATAAGATAGTTCATAAGTAGTTTGTAAGTTTAGGGACTGATGACCCCGTAGTTAAGTCCCATAAGCTCTACAAACATTTGAACATTTTGAGTTGAGTAGTATTCGAGAAGTGGGGACATTGTTAAACTGATGCAGGGGCTCTGGGGCGTGTTTAGCATGACAGCAGGTCTCGAAACTTCAACATTTGGCAGATTGTATGTATTTAAAATTATTCGGGTCACTTACAGTGGTCCGAATAATTTCAAATCCATGCATCCCGCCAAATGTTGAACTTCAGTGGTCAGGTGAGGGGAAGCAGAATAAAAGCACACTCATCAACATCGGAACTTGAGATTCCCAGCAGTACCAGCGTACTATGGAATGCTGCGTTATGTGATAGTTGTATCAACGATGAAGAAGGTACAGGAATTAAAATGCGCCGGCCGTGGTGGCCGAGGGGATTGAGGCGCTCCAGTCACGGTCCGCACGGCCACTACGGTCGGGGGTTCGAATCCCCCCTCGGGCATGGATATTTGTGCCGTCCTTAGTTGTAAGTAGTTCATAAGTAGTTTGTAAGTTTAGGGACTGATGACCCCGTAGTTAAGTCCCATAGACTCTACAAACAATTAAAATGCGGACGGTATTGCAGCTATCTACTGCTTATCAAGCGAATCTTTAAGCTTGTGCACCAAAGCCTTAATTACTTGACGTAAAACAAGTTTTTTCTTTAATATTTCCTACGTTATAATCATTTTCCACACAAATTTCAGCTATGAGTATCACTGTAGTAACTGTAGACAGAGAGGGCAACAGGAACCCCACCACTCGAGGTGTGTGTAAGGAAGTAAAATGGAGCCGCCACATCAGAAGCGGTTTCTAACCTTGGGACAGAGCCGCGCGCTCAGTTTCCTGTAAATGATGGGAAAATATTTCACGATAGAAAAAATTTATTCACGTTATGTATTGTACTTTCGCGAAGTCTGGGCAACAAAGTTGTTGTTGTTGTTTCTTTTTTTTCATAAAGGCAACAGGATGAGGTAAAAGTTAAAATATTTTCCAAATTCTGTATTTGTTTGATTAACAAATTTTAGGTATCGTAACTGGATGCCACTGAATTACTTCACATGCAGTTCTCCTTTGCCGCTTCTCCTCGGAGAGTAAATCCTTTGGGGTGATGAAGCTTCACAGTATGTCCTGTCCAAATGTTCAAATGATTGTTAACCTACTGGATCGAACTGCTATGGTCATCAGTTCCTAGAATCGCAATACAAACTACTTAAACTAACTTCACCAAGGGCAAAACACACACACACACGTACTTTCCTAATCATACGTAAGTGCATGGCACAGCGTTCATCTAACCGCTTTTATGTTATTTTTCTACCGTTCCATTCGCTAATAGTGCGTGGGAAAAAGGAACACTTGAATCTTTCTGCTTTCTCTTACTTTACGACTCCCTACGTAGGTGAGTGCTAACAAAATATGTTCGCATTAGGAAAAGAACGTTGGAGAAAGAAATTTCGCAAATAAATCTCGCCGCTAGAAATAATGCCTTTCTTGTTCGAATGTTCAAATGTTTGTAATTCTATCGGACCAAACTGCGTGGTCATTAGTCCGTAGTTTACGAACTACTTAAACTAGGTAAATTATCCTAAGGACAACACACACACACACACCCATGCCCCAGGGAGGACTCGAACCTCCGACGGCGAGCAACCGCGTGCTTGGCAGCGAGGCGGCTTAGACCGCTCGGCTACTCCACCGCGGCAGTGCCTTTCTTTTAATGATTTCCATCTCAACTCATGCATAATTTCTGTGACACTCTCTCCCCTACATCGCGATAAATACTAAACGAACTGCCCTCCTCTGAATTTTTACTATATCATCACAGTCTGAGAGAGCTGCTCAAATTGTCTCCTAAATCGTTTATGGAGATAAGGAACAGTAGGGGCCCTATAACACTTCCCTGGGGTACGCCAGATATTACTTCCGTTTTTCTCGGTGAATTTCGGTCAATTACTGCGCACTGTGTCCTTTCTGACAGGAAATCGCGAATCCATTCGCACAACTGTGGCGATATTCGATAAGCAGGTAATTTGATTAAAACACGGTTGTGAGGTAGTGTCATAAGCCTTCCAGAACTCTAGAAATATGGAATCGATTTGATATCCCTTGTCTATTACACGTATCACTTCATCTGAATAAAGAGTTAGCAGTGTTTTACAGGAATGATACTTTCTGAATCCGTGTTGACTATGGGACAATAAGTTGTGCTCTTCGAGGTAGTTCATAATATTCGAGGAAAGTATATATTCTCAAAAACTGCTGTAAACCGACGTCAAGTATATAGGCCTGTAATTTTGCGGATCACTACTATTGCCTTTCCTGAATATGGTTGTCGTTGGTTTTGTGTACTAGTGGGGGCAAAACTGCAAAGGTCATCAGTCCCCCATTCCATCACGGGTCGACAAAAGAAGAGTGTCAATGCAGAAAATATATGCCCACAATTAAAATAGCAATGGGAGGAAAATCCCACTCAATCAGTAAAATATCAACAAGTCGACAAGAGACCTGAATATTGGAATGATCTGTTCAACTTTCCAGTCTTTGGTTACAGAATCTAATTTGTATACAATATGGAGCGAGACACTTTCATTTGTTACGTAATTTACGTTACTTTAATACTCCAGGGATATCTACTTCCAAATTACGCATGCCGACGGTTGTTCTGCTTCGTCTCTTCTCGTATCTCCAAGCAGATATTATTATCTACCTGGAATAAGCGTGCACGTACTGCAGGTACTGCAAAATACAACACCAAGAAGGACCGGAGATACCACAGCCAAATTTATTTGGGCGATAACACGCTGTACAAAGATCACATGATTGAAAATACAGTCAGATGTGAAGTGTATGAAATTAGCATTAAATGTTGCCACCATAGTTAACCGCCGCTACACGTCTGGGAATTGAATTAAAGAGGCACTAGATGTGTTTTTGGAGTATAGCTGTCCATACTGCTTCCATATATTGCCCAAGTTGTTCAAATCAAAATGTTCAAATGTTTGTATAGCTTACGGGACTTAACTACGGGGTCATCAGTCCCTAAACTTACAAACTACTTATGAAGTAGCTAAGACTAAGGACGGCACAAATATCCATGCCCGAGGGGGATTCAAACCCCCGACCGTAGTGGCCGTGCGGACCGTGACTGGCGCGCCGCAGAGCGCTCGGCCACCGCGGCCGGCTGCCCAAGTTGATCGATGTTCCAGTGGATAGTGTTTACTGGGCCAATCGTTCCGCAGTCGAGCTTTTCCGGATAACAGGCAGGCTGACGCAGTAATGCAGTTCGACGGGCGACTAGGAAATCTTAAACATTGCGTGCCATCTGCTGTAGCGTGGTATAGTGTTGCAGAATGGCCGTCGGCAAGCTACGTGAGGTATGCGAGTACAGCAGGACACAACATTTCAGAGATGTAACGCTGGCTGGACATTGTATTGGCAATGCTATGGAGATGCGTGAGTAGAATTCATACCAACCCAAACCGTGATATCGAATACAGGATCAGTATGGTGGTGCATATGGCATCTACATCTGCATACATAAATGCTCCGCTAATCACATGTAAGAGCATGGCAGAGGCTTCATCGAACCGCTTTCACAATTTTCTATAACGTCCCATTCTCTAATAGTGCGCTGGAGAAAGTGTTCCCGCTGAAATATTTGCGTTTTCGATCTGATTTCTCCTGTTTCATTACGATGACCATGTCTCTCTGCGTAGGTGGTTACTAACAAAATATGTTCGGAAGATAATGTGGTGACAGAAATTTCGCGAATAATCTCGTCGCTACGGACAACGCCATTCATTTAATGATCGCAATTCTTCAACTGTCTCTCACCAGCGTGTCACCGGGCGCCATAGAGGTGGTACACACATAGTCAGCATTTGTTGTAAAAACAATGTTCCATTCGTTTTCCATCGCTCATCGCCGGCGCAGACGCCTAGCGCCTCATGGTAAACCCAGCAATTAACGCCTTGCGCACAGTCCACTCTACTGCAAACGACGTCGAAAGGTACGCTCGGAAACTACTTGTTGAGCAACAAATCGAATACTCCATCACTGTCGCGAAGGTGTTTTCTAAGCTTTGGAGAGCGGTGAAAATTGGATGGAGCCAATTCTGGACTGTATTGAGGATGATCGATGACAGTGAATCCAAGGCGGCGGATCGTTGCAGATGTAGCAGCGCTCGTGTGCTATCTAGCATTGTCCTGCTGAAGGAGAGGCTGTTCCATGTGGGGACGAGTTCTTCGAATGCGTGTTTTCAGTTTGCGGAGAATCTCGCTGTACCGTGCGGAGTTTATGGTGGTGCCTTTAGGCATGAACTCCATATGCATCCCACCTCGAACATCCCAGAAAACAGTGAGCATGATCTTGCCTGACAACGGCATGGTCTTGCACTTTATTGGGGGTGGTGATCCGTGGTGGCGGTACGCCTGTGATGCTCGCTTGCTTAGGGGGTCAAAATGGTGCACACAGCTTTCATCACCAGTCACAATGTTGTTAAGAAACCCAAAATGCTCAAAATGCAACAGCAGTTGTTGACAGATGTCCAATCTCCTTTGTTTTATGTCAGGGGTGAGCATGCAGGGCACCCTCCGTGCACACTCTTTTCTGTACCGCCGCGGTGGAGTAGCTGAGCGGTCTAAGACACCTCGCTGCGGAGCGCACGGTTGCTCGCCGTCGGAGGTTCGAGTTCTCCCTGGGGCATGGGTATATTTGTTTGTCCTTCGGTTAGTTTACCTTAGTTTAAGTAGTTTGTAAGCTACGGACTGATGACCACGCAGTTTAGTCCGATAGATTTACAAACATTTGAACTTTTTTTTCTGTACCGCAGTTCTGCAATCAGGGCCTGTACACGCTCCCGTGATACGCCACACGTCAGTGAGAGATGTGCCTATATTATCCGACGATTCTCTCTGATGAGTTTATCAACCCGATTCCGATGAGTCTCGTCTGTTTCCGTATGCGGTCGTCCACTCCGTGCTCTGTCACAGACGTTGAGGTTAGACCATGTTTACGAGCACGGGCAGCCCACCGGCGAACATTACTGATGCCGATGCACTCCTCACCGTACACAGTTTTCATCCTTCTGTGGATCTCGATTGGAGGCGTGTTTTCTGCGGTTAGAAACTCGATTACAGCACGCTGTTTCTCACGCACCGACTTAGTCACTTTACAGACCACCATGTTACTCGGTACTACTTGAAGCCCTCTAGCGGTAGAGGGTTGTACTTTGCGTCACCTACGCGGCAAGGACAACTACGACATGCGAAACCTCTACCATGCTGCAAACAGACGAAAAAAATTGGAGACATTGCTTTTCATCATCCCCTCGTACTATTCCAGTCGCGTGTGGTTTGCGAATTATTGATTGCTTGCATGGATCTGTATGGGCCGTAATCTCTCTCAGCTTATATTTGCGGTCAGTAAGCGAGATATACATAGGAGGAAGCAATATATTGGTTGATTCTTCAAGAAATGTATGCTCTCGTAACTGTGACAGAAGCCCGTACCGCGAAACAGAACGCCTCTCATGCAACGTCTGCCACTGGAGTTACTTGATCATCTCTGTGACGCTTTAGCGCTTACTAAATGAGGCCGTAACGAAGTGTGCTGTTTTCCGTTCCATCTCCTCTGTCTTCTGTTAATCCTACCTGGATCAGATCGCATACTGAATAGCAATACTCAAACGCTAGCCGAACGAAAGACTTATAACTTACTTCCTTTATTGACGGACTACACTTCCTGAGAATTCTTCCAGTAAAACTCAGTCTGGCATCTTTCTCGCCCACGACTGATTTTAAACGGTCGTTCCATTTCAGATCGCCCCTAATGCCTACTCCCAGATATTTTATGGAAGTAAGTGCTTCAAGTGTTTGTACTGCTACTGCGTAGTTATACAATAAAAAAATCTTTATTTTTATTTGTTTACTTGTATGATGAGGCTCAACTGCTATTTCCTACACCGTGCATCAATACGCTGCTGATAATCCTGCTTTTGGCTACCCTTTTCCAGTGTAGCGACCTCTCGGTAAATTACAGCATTATCCACAAAAAGCCTCATTGAACTTCCAATGTATCTAGGTCATTTATAAATATTGTGAAAAGCAACGGTCCTATAACACATCCCTGAAGACGCCTGAGATCACTTTGGCATCTGCAAGACTTTTTTGCGTTGAGAATGACATGCTGCTTTCTGTTAGAAACACCTCAGTCCAGTCACAGAATTGATCGGATATACCATATGTTCGCAATTTTGTTTATGAAGCTGCGCTGCGGAACGGTATCGAACGCCTTGCGAAAGTCAAGAAACACATTTAGTCGCGATTGTATAGTTACTGCCCTCTGGATATCGTGGGTGAATAGCGTGTGTTATATTTCACATGATCGTCGCTTTCGGAAACCATGTTTATTCCTACAAAGCATACGTGTGGTCTCCAGAAACTACATAATGTTCGAACATAAAGTGTTCCGAAATTCTGCAACTGACCGATTTCAGAGGTATAGGACTATAGATTGGCAACCTTTTTTTGTAAATGGGAATGACCTGCACTTTCTTTCAATCATTGGGAACACTTCGTTCCTCTTAAGACCTTCAGTACACTGCTGGTAGAAGGGGGCAACTTACTCCGTATACTACGTCTATAATCGGTATGCCATCAGGTCCAAGAGCCTTTCTTCTGTGAAGCGATTTAAGTTACTTTTCTATCCCTAGGACATTTCAATATTTGTCATTTTGTCGTTCTTGCGATGGATTATAGTGGGAACTGCGGTGCATTCTTCTTTGTGTAACAGCTTTGGAAAAATACATTTAATATTTCGGAGTTTTGTGTTTCATCCTCTGTTTGAGCACCATTATAGTCACAGAGTTTTTTAATATCTGGTTTCGCCCCAGAGGGCCAAATTCCTTAGGATTTTCTGCCAACCCGGTACACTGCTCTCATACTCGTTGAACGCGTGTTGGGTGGCAGCCTTTACGCTAATTTTGGCATCATTTAAGTTTGATTTGTCTGCAAGGCTTTGGATACGCTGATATATGCGCCGAAGTTCTTTTTGCTTTCGTAACAGCTCCCTAACTCGGTTGTTGAACCAGGGTGGATCTTTCCCATCTCTCGTAATTTTACTCCGTACATACAGTGTGTACATAAAATCCGGGAACACTTTCAATTATTTATTGCACAAGAACCAAACATTGTACAGACGTGATACATACGTCATTTTGAAGAGAAACTCTGAAAGTCTTCATTTCATGTATACCGCCACAGCGTAGTTTGGTAATTTGTCGACAGTCAGCTCTAGTCACAAACTTGGTGAGTTCAGGTGCTATACCAGTCATTGGTGTGGCTTGGTAGCACAGTGGTAGAGTCCCAGAGTATGAATCCAAAGGTCGCTGGTTCATCCGCGATAGGTCCTAGGTGAGTTCAGGTGCTATACCAGTCATTGGTGTGACTTGGTAGCACAGTGGTACAGTCCCAGAGTATGAATCCAAAGGTCGCTGGTTCATCCGCGATAGGTCCTAGGATATCGGGTAGCACCGTGGATCGGAACCCATGTTAAACTGTGGGTCCCCCTTTACTGGCTGAGTAAGCCAGTTCGAAGGTCGTAGAAAGTCAAAGGCATACCACCTGCAAACAGGACCATGTCTAGTAAAGCACTGTGGTGTTCAAACCAATCTTCGGATTGTTGACTGCTTTATTTTCCAGCCATGGAGCAGCCCTTGGCGTCAGACAACACTCATGGCACACTGTAGTTTATGGAAACTACGGGGTCATCAGTCCCTAAACTTACAAACTACTTATGAACTAGCTAATACTAAGGATGGCACAAATATCCATGCCCGAGGGAGGGATTCGAACCCCCGACCTAGTGGCCGTGTAGACCTTGACTGGCGCGCCCAAGAGGTTGCAACATGTCCGAGTAGGAATATACAGTGAATCCGTCTCGGCGAAGAAGACTGGCACGTATAGTTTTCGACGGGACATTTACCTTTGGTGAATCACGCTCAAATTCAATGCATTCGTGTTAATGCTTTGTACCCCAGTTTCGACAGTTATGCCTGTTCATTTTACCATTACTGTGAAAAGTGGCCTTGTCGCTAAAAATTTAGTGGTCAACAATGCCATCCCCATCCTTATCCGGTTGTTGCAACTACGAACAAAACACAAAACGCTTTGTCGTCGTCATTGAGCTTCTGCACTAGCTCCAATATGAATAGTTTCATAGACAACTTCTGTCGCGGGACTTACACTGGCGTTGGAGCTATTTCGAGTTAACAGAATGCACGACGGACATATTTCTTTGGACTCATTATGAATGTCTCTCGTACTCCCCCCTCATTCACTTCACTCACACAGAAATGTCCTTTTCTCTTTGCCGGCCACAAGCAACCCGTCGTAACGAATTTGTTGTGCGAGTGGTAAATGTCCTCTTTTATTGGTGCCTTCTTACCGTACTTGTTTCTAAATATCCTATGAACAGCTGCAGCACACTTGTTTTTTTCAAACTCCAACACATAGAAAGTTCGCTCCGTACCTGAAGTCGCCAAGTTTGCGAGTAACGCTGACTATCGGCGAATTACCAAACTACGCTGTGACGGCATATATGGAAAAAAAATCAGGGTTCCTCTTCAACAGGACATATATATGATATCTGTACATTATTTGATTCTTGTGCACTAAATAATTGAAAGTGTTCCCGGACTTTATGTACACCCTGTACGTAACTGACGCGTATTATAAGGTGCCCTTCAACTTCATCCACAGTTGCTCAACACTGTCAGTGTCACGGACGAAACTATCGTATTGAGAGGTCGAGTTCTCTTCTGATCCTCTTCGCTTTTGGTAAATAAGAAGATCCACCTATGTGAAGATCTCTCGGGAGTGCAGCCGGATGGATTTATCGTCGTGGAACGAATTTTCGACGACACAAAGGTTCTACACCACACATCGCGATACTGGGACTATACAAGGAGGCCAACGAAATCCGGCTACGCGAGAATCTCATAAACAAGGACAGTCGATTTCAACTAAGTCAAGCGTGGAATCCGGCACTAAAATTTCTTCGATCGCAGCGGAAGAAGAATACCGAACACGACGAAGCCAGAGCGCAAGATGAGGTCCAACACTCGAGGCCAGAGCAGGAGCTTCCCCCATCACCGCAGCATCCCGCAGTCCGTACACGCGGTCAGTGGAGGGGGTGACCGCTTGTATATATAGAACAACGGCCGGTGTAGCGCCTCATTCAGCGGGAGTAACATGATGATAATGATGACACGTTACGCTTTCGAAAATTCGTTCCACAACGATCAATCCATCTGGCTGCACACCCGAGAGATCTTCACTCAGCATATTCGCCGGGGAAACCTACAAACACACAAAGATCTTGCTATCTTTCCTGACGAGAAGTATGTGAGCAATCCGCGGACTGGCCGTGTGGTGTCTCGCGTGTAACGTAACAGGTGCAGACCTTCCGCTGCGGACGTTCAGAGGTCGTCGTCCGCGGTAACGGCCGGCGGGTCACGCAGCCGCCGCGGGCCGCACGCACGCCCCGCACAATGCCAACTATCTCACTTATTCGCCCGCGCCATTAGCCCACTCTGATTCATATCCACGGCCTCGCTCTCTGCCCATGTATTGAGCCAAACGTACTCTATTTATTCCGATTTGTTTTTCTACGTAAACTGTTGTTTATGGCATAATACATGTATATTCGGTTGTTACGTCCCACTCTATGCGTCACTGTGGAAGTACAGATCACATTGAGACGTGTCCGACTTTGCGTCCCTCGCGATCTCTTTAATCAATAATAAATATGCATAATACATCTACATCCTGTGAGATTACCGCCCAATAGAAATACTGGTAATTAATAGCTTTTGATAATTAAACAGTATGAAGTTCACTGCAAACATTGACCATGCCAATGCACTAAATGTTACAAAATTTTAATCTTATTAATTATGGTAGCAATGTATGTATGCAGATGGGTGACAACATTTATAGATAGGCCAAAGGTAGAAATTCTCCACGTTCAGATTTGCTGTGTGCTTGTAGCTGACGGGAGGCCAGCGAGCAGGCCGACGTTGGTGGCTTGTTCCAGCTTAGGATTTCCCAGGTTCGTTTCCGGTGAGGGGAGAGAGGGACAATGGCGAGTGCCAGGTGCAGTGCAGTGCACAGCGTGAAATAAAATATTCTAATACTACTTGCATTTGAAGTAATACGATGCAGTTAGGAACCTTTAAGGCCCTCATTACAAAACAGCCTGTTGACAAATAAACAATACATTAGCTGATATAGTCACATCTGACGTAATATGTTTAATTGACAATGAAAGATAATAAATTACCAATGAATACAAGACAGTTACACAACTAGCATGGCAATGTTTGTTTATAAAAGTAATATATTAACTATATCTCATTTTATATTCAATTAATCTTGTGTATTTTATCTTGAAATATTCAGTTAAATCACTTATCTGTGATATAAGAAATTGCACGATTGTAATAAATAGTGCAAAGGATGTGTATACTAATATAAAAACATAACAAATTTGTTTAATGTGTAGTGTAATTACTTTGATTTTAAGTAAAGTTTTAGAAATGTATTGGCTGAGCGCTGTATGTTGGAAGTCGGTTAGAACAGCTCACATGGAGAAGTTGATGACATAGGGAAAAAACCCGGGCAGTTGGGCTTTTGGCGCGTGCAGGAAGTGACAAGTCGGGAGCAAGTGGGGTAGCTGGCCGGGCGGCATCGCTCATCATCAGTCGGCATGTGGATCTCCAGATGGAGACTATAGATTTTTGTGTGGCATTTACCAAGTGTGGTTGCTAGTCGTAGACTGCACCAAGTTGTATCGAGTGCTACTGTGTGTTGTGAATATTTAGCCGGTGGAACATGGTGTGCATCACACTAAATTAAAGTGACTGTGTTTTGTTAATGTAACACGTGTCGTCGCATAGGCATGAACATAAACGGTGTTTGAGACAGGCACATGGTGTGAAAACAATTTGCGACAAATATTCATTTTGTCTGGGGGCTCACGAGCTACAATTCTTTTGATAAATGTGTCGACGTACAGACATATCAGCCACAGGGTTCTAATATTGTGAAATAAACAACATAAAGTGAACTTTCACGTGTTTTCAAAAATAGTAGTTAGTACACCCTTTTCTCCCATGAACTTGACTTTATTATGAATTTTTTTGTTAATCATATGCAGGGAAGGAAAGCTGCGAACGTGTGATATCATCCCCTAGAAAACGAGTCAAACAGTAGCAATCACGATTCCAGTCTTTTTGCATGTTTAGGAATTTGGTTCGCAGTTGGTGGTTGTGAGTTTTTAAAAATTAATCTTCCCTATTTTAAACTCTCACCCTGACCTTCACTCTCGCAATCCATACTTCGCAAGCCACCCGACGGTGTGTGGCGGAGGGTACCTTGAGTACCACTATCGGTTCTCCGTCCTATTCCAGTCATGTACTGTTCGCGGAAAGAAAGATTGTCGGTATGCCTCCGTGTGGGCTCTAATATCTCTGATTTTATCTTCATGGTCTCTTCGCAAGATATACGTAGGAGGGAGCAATATACCGCTAGACTCCTCGGTAAAGGTATGTTCTCGAACCTTCGACAAAAGCCCGTACCGAGCGACAGAGCGACTTTCCTGCAGAGTCTTCCACTGGTGTTTATCGATAATCTCCGTAACGCTTTCACAATTACCAAATGCTCATGTAACGAAGCGCGCTGCTTTCCGTTGGATCTTTCTACTTCCTCTATCAACCCCACCTGGTACGGATCCCACACCGGTGAGCAGTATTCAAGCTGTTGGCGGACAAGTGTACTGTAACCTACTTCCTTCGTTTTCGGACTGCATTTCCTTTAGGATTCTTCCAATGAATCTAAGTCTGGCATCTGCTTTACCGACGATTGATTTTATACAGTCGTTCCATTTTAAATCACTCCTAATGCCTACTCCCAGATAATTTATGGAATTAACTGCTTCCAGTTGCTGACCTGCTATTGTGTAGCTAAACGATACAGGATCTTTCTTTCTATGTATTCGGAGCACATTACACTTGTCTACAATGAGATTCAATTGCCATTCCCTGGCCATGAATCAATTCGATTCAGATCCTCCTACATTTCAATACAATTTTCCATTGTTACAACCTCTCTATATCCTACAGAATCATCCGCAAAAAGCCTCACTGAACTTTCGATGTTATCCGCAACGTCATTTATATATACCGTGAACAGCAACGGACCCACGACACTCCCCTGTGGCACCCCTGACATCAGTCTTACTTCGGAAGACTTCTCTCCATTGAGAATTACACGCTGCATTCTGTTATCTAGGAACTCCTCAATCCAATCACACAATTGATCTGATAGACCATATATCCTTACTTTGTTCATTAAACTGTATCAAACGCTTTGCGGAAGTCAAGAAACACAGCATCTACCTGAGAACCCGTGTCTATGGCCCTCTGAGTCTCGTGGACGAAACTCGCGAGCTGGGTTTCACACTGTCGCGTTTTTCGAAACCCATGTTGATTCCTACAGAGCGGATTGCTAGTAACGAGTAAATTTAATCGCGAGTGCGTGGCATGTTTATTGTGTTAAATTATTCAGTAGCTGAGCATCCATGAGTACTTCCAATTGGGACAATTCACGTAATTACTATTTTTCTGGGATAACGTGGAAATTTAGTCTGGCAGTCTAGTGTATATTAGAAACAGGTGGTGGCTGGCGAACGGGCAGTCGGTCCCTGCTCCAGCGAGACACCGACTGGCGCCGGTATGTCGCACGCCACATGGTTCGGAAAGAGCAGCGCTGCAGCGGAGGAGTGGAATGGGACGCGTGTTTTGAGGAATCCTTAAGATTTTAGTCGCCCACACGAGGACCATGTGATAGTACTTTGGACACAGTCTAACATATACAGTCGCGACACTCACTGCTGTGAAAGTTGTTACCAACTGACAGTTGCTGCGACACCAGCGCTCGTACCGGTGGGCAAGCCGCCGAAGGAGAGATGTTTGTTTATAAATATTTAAACAAATAGTTAGTATAATTTTGTGTTACAAGGATTATTGAAATATCAATAATACCTTGACTACTATCTTACACCTTGAACTCAGAATTGCTTTTATATGTAAGTCAATAATTACTTATTGAGAATAATTTTAACAAAAATAATCCCCGCCAATCAGATGATTTTAAGTACATTATATAAAGCCTCAGGAAGCTACTATGTTTTAGTATCGACTGTGAACATTCGTTCATCACAGGACAGGTTACTCTGTAACTTCAAAATTTGGTATGTTTTTAATGTTTTTCCTTTAACTTTTTGATATCATACTTTGTAAATAGTAGCTTATCTTCAGTTGTAACATTTGTTTACCAGTTATGAAGATGGGCAGCTGTCCCGAAACCGGTCATGTTTTAGAAAATAAAAGCGATCTGGAGACGGATATTCAAGAATTTTATCCACATTTAAGTTTTCCGTGATATCAAAAAATCACTCTAGAAAATGCCTATTAAAGTCCACGGCCATTTGCTTCCCCATTGTTACCCAAAAATTCAGAACATTAACTCCGTCTCTAATGACCAGGCTGTTGCAGGAACCTTAAACCCTTTCGCTTGCAATGACGCACTAATTCGTTCTGGAAGGGTTTCGTCGATCAAATGTATTTTCTACTGAAGAAACCTCGTCCGAAACGGTTGTACCTGGTCCTTGATATATCCTTATACTACAACTGGAACACAGATGGCATCCGACGTAGTTCTCGGGTACACTTGAGAATGTTGCTGACCTCAACAAGATACACACAGCTCATAGTGACTCGTGCTGTACGTCGACGAGCATTGTCTGCTCGAAAAATAGCACTATGATAATGTCGCATGAAACGTAACCCGTGAAGACACAATGTCTGAGACTCTCCATAATGTTGGAAGAATAGGACGCCTTCTGAGCTCATCACCAATCTCACGGACAACGGTCGTCCGGGATTGTGCAAACCGCAATTCGTAGCTGAACACGGTGTGTCGCTCAGCGTCATGTCCATCCTTCCTGCTCACGACACCGCTCTGGTGTGGTGCTACCGACAGCGTACGCGCCGGACGGTAATTCCCTGCTGTCGTTGCTGCTAACCGTGTGTGATGGCGTGTTGCAGTTACTCCATTTATTTATTCGTATGGCTTACATGGCCATGCTACAGTCTTATTTGAAAATTTTCATATGTAACGAATTACAAATACAAAAACTATGTACAAATATGCATAATAAAAGTAAGCAAACAAACAAACCAAAGAAAATACTATAATTAAACATCTAGGTTTCTTAACCACTCTACAGCTCTTGTTGTCACAAAGTGCAGCTCAGTGAGTTCTCCAGGAAATTTCCGTGATGGACACTCTTCAATCAGGTGCTGCATAGTTTGTACAGGAGCACCACAATCACACGCTGGCATCTTCCATGCCCTGTGCGGAATCGGTTCAGGAACGTCCATAGTCTTCTGGGAATACCGAATCCATTCACATGTTTTGTAGGTTCAGTTATAAGATGAGAGTAAGCCCGAGGAAACTTTTTCCAAACATTCCATTCTTGACAGACATCGTAAACATGGGGCTATTCTTGCTTTGGCCATGGTGGTTTTCTGGACTTTAGTCTGCTGGTACGTATATGCCGCAGCTGATTGTACAGAAGTGAGTTCTTCTGAGTGGAGATCTTGTGGAATTCTCTTATTGCTGCTGCTTCTCGTCTTATTGATGGACGTGGAATACTACACAATGCAGGCAGCCATGGAAGTGTAGACTTTTTAGTGCCACTGATTATTCTCATAGCTTGATGTTGTTTGACGTTGACTTTACGTACACGTGCACTATTATTCTATAATGGAGCACAGTATTGTGCCGTGGAGTAAACTAATGCCAATGTAGCATTACGAAGAATATCTGCATCTAGTTTTCTGACAATGTCGATTCTGGTTTTCACTTTTTTTGTTACATGTTCTAGATGGTTCTTAAAGGTAAGAGCGCGATCTAAAATGACCCCCCCAAGTAGGGGACAAGGAAGGTGCCTTCCCGAATAAAGTGCTAAAACATAATTATCACATTCGGGTGTCCCCTGGGCAACAGTGATTCACTGGCTAGTCCTTCCAACTGGCGCTGCAACACAGCAAATATGGTTTCTATAACATTTACTCCATTATTTGTTGTCTGATGATAAGTGTACTGAGCCGTACTGGCTATGTATTTTGTATTTCAATGATTTTATTGCAGCACTTTCTTCGCTACCTCCTTACCTGTTATTTCTGTTGGTCTGCACCTCATTCGTTTTTAATTATTTATAGTCTGACTTGGTAGTACCTCGGTGCTATGGTTTCTGGCGCTGCCCTGTCTATCGATATGCTTTGCTTCCGGCAATCGCAGCGCTGCATGTTCTACCGCTCGTCATGTGATTGGTAGCACGCAGTATCTTTGCGAGAAGCGATGCCTTAACTAGCGGCATGCGCACCGAGCGTAGGGAGTTCCTGTAGCAACAGAGAGAGGGCAGTTTCACGCGGGAGTCGGTTAGATCAGATTAACACGTCACATGGAGGAGAGCTGCCGGCCGCGGTGGCCGAGGAGACTAAGGCGCTCCAGTCACGGTCTGCACGGCCACTACGGTCGGAGGTTCGAATCCCCCCTCGGGCATGGATATTTGTGCCATCCTAGTTCGTAAGTAGTTCATAAGTAGTTTGTAAGTTTAAGGACTGATGACCCTGTAGTTAAGTCCCATAGACTTTACAAACATTTGAAAATTATTTTGGAGGAGAGCTTCCCGGAAACTTGGACAGCGTCGCTCAGTGGTACTGCGTGGGGCGTTTGCCTAGACGAACGGCCGCGCCCGTGGCACTGGCGTGCCGCGTCGACGCGAGTTACGATGAGTGTTCCCTAACATGTACGGGTCAGCTTATGTTTGGCTGAGCCGGGGACAGAGCACTACGATTTTTTCTTATTCTTTATTATGGCTTTTGGTTACAGTGACCATACAGCCAGCGGTTATTACATTGACAACATTACAATAGAATTGAGATTCTTACAATGTATAGCACAATATTAATAAGTATCTCACATCATACAGCCTTAGAACAAAAGTAGAAAAATCATATGTACAAGACATATTTAACAGTACGACTGACATTTGTAATAGTAGTCCTTCAGTAAACTGTACTTAAACTTGTCGAATCCATGAAGGAGGACAGTAACACTTGTGGGGAGGGGGTAACCCCTCGCAACCAGCGTTAGGTAGAATACACTTTGTGCGGCCGTGTACTTGGTGCATGCCAGTATGATGTGGTTGAGATCCGCCACTGCCATTACATCTTTGTCGCAATGCCGAGAAGCGATGATTTTCAAACGGTGTTGGTGGGCAGGGTAACATCCATGTCCCAGTCTCATCCGAATGATAGACGTTGCATGACATCTACTAAGCGTCATCGAATAAAACCACGGTCGTGAGGAGACATTTGGTTGTATAGCTGCCAGGTGTCCTCCCTTAAACGCTTCGTGGTCCCAAGTGCGATAGGCAGCTTTTCGAATCGTCGCTCGGAAGTCTGTATATGGAATCCGCGTGGGGCAGTGTTGTCCTTCCGTAATACTTCTCTTGGCAAGGCGTTCTACTGTTTCGTTATGGGGTATACCTTGATGTCCTTTAATCCAAAGTAAGTGGATGTCTATGCCCACTGTCTGTGCATTTGTTATGGCCTCCAAGACGTCCTATATATATCTATTCGTTCGTTTGTCCAGCACACTTTGAGAGTCCGTGAGGATCAATATAGAGTCAAATGTTCGTGTGCCGTAATAAATGGCCTCCCTGATGGCCAGTAACTCTGCCGTGTAAATAGATGACGCAGGCGGAAGCGCAAACATTTGGTAGGTGCCGTTGGAGGGGCAAAAGAAGGCGTATCCCACCCCTGCTTCAGTTGAGCACTACGATTGCAACGGCGGATACCGGACGCCGAGCCTGCCTTCTTCGTGGAGTGCGGCGCCCGTTCCACTGAGTGTTTATTGAGCTGGCCGCTATGTGATGTAACCTGTCTCCACGACGCCTGGTCCCTCCTGTCTCTCTCGCCTGCCGCTGTCCTTTCGTCGGTCTGCAACATCTATTCCAGCCACATTTGGACCGCGTGAGTAATTGATGTGGACTTCGTTCCGTGCCTGGTGTGAACTGTGTTATCGTGGGCTCGCGAACAACCGGCTGATCAAAAAGTCAGTATAAATTTGAAAACTTAATAGATCACGGAATAATGTAGATAGAGATATGACACACGTTCTTGGAATGACATAGAGTTTTATAGAAAAAAAAACCGTATTAATAGACGCGTGAAAGATCTCTAGCGCGCGTCGTTTGGTGAACATCGTGTGCTCAGCCGCCACTGTCGTCATGCTGGGCCTCTCAGGTCCCCAGACCTCAGTCCGTGCGATTATTGGCTTTGGGGTTACCTGAAGTCGCAAGTGTATTGTGATCGACCGACATGTCTAGAGATGCTGAAAGTCAACGTCTGCCGCCAATGTCTCACTATAACTCCGGACATCCTTTAGAGTGCTGTTCACGACATTATTGCTCGTCTACAGCTATTGTTGAGGAATGATGGTGGACATATTGAGCACTTCGTGTAAAGAATATCATCTTTGCTTTGTCTTAATTTGTTATGCTAATTATTGCTTTTATGGTCAGATGAAGCGCCATCTCTTGGACATTTTTGAACCTTTTTTTTCTAATAAAACCTCGTGTCATTCCAAACGTGTGTCAATTTTTACCTCTCTATCTACATTATTCCGTGATTTATTAAGTTTTAAAAATTATACTGACTTTTCCATCACCCGGTACTTCTGCTATCTAAGAGACCTTGTACTGCAGCTAGTTAATTTTTCGGCGTCTGCTGTTGCCTGTGTTAGAATACGATTCTATACACGAAGTGCAGTGCCTTAGTTCGTTACTCTAAAGTCACATTTCACTCCATTAATGGAGTGCTCGATGTTTGTTAAACTGCGTGAACCAGACTTATCTTTGAACTGACCTCTACCAATACCTTTTCCGCTTTGATACCAAGGGACTTTTATCTGCCTTCTCATGCTATTAGCAATTTGTGCCTTTGTGCGGATGTTATAAGTTTTCTGTGTCCGGTCGGTGTACGGTTTTTTTCTGTCCCCGGGGTCACCCTTTCTATGTCCTATGTCTGCCCGCTTCCTTTGGACTTAATGATCAGTAGCCTTCGGGGATATTTTTATTTTTTTCAAGTCGCTTTACCGCTTCTCCGGTTAATTCTAATCAATCAACAATTGATAAGTGTACTGGGGGCGCTATTTTGATATTGTGTAGCAAATATTTCCGTCCGCTCTGTGTCTGTCCCATGTGCGGATGTATTTTGGGCAGTTTTCCTTTCATTCGAAAAGTCCCTTCCTTTCCGAGCTGGTGTTCTCGCGCAGGGATAAGGGCAAGCACCTTGTTTATCCGAATTCCCGACACTCTTCCTGGGTTGCAGTGACCTAACTTGAGTGTATCTTTCCTCATACTTGTGATAAACATGACTATGTATACCTTAATCTTATTGGTGCTTATTTTTCTTTTACTATTTTATGATCAGTTCATACTTATCAAACCAAACTTTGCTCGTTTCTCGGCCTTCAGCCATTTCAGTTTATGTAAGGTAATGTCTGTAATAATTTTTAACTTTTCGTAACTTGCTAAGGCTCTTCAAGCCGTCCGTTACTAAGCATTACTTGTTGCTTACTGTTAGATTTGCTCAACAACAAAGGTTTGATCACTGAGTCGTTCACTACTCAAGACATTTTATTAATCTGTATTAGTTGTGGGACCTTAAGACCGAATTACTTTGCTCAAAGTTTAAAAAGAAAGGAACGGTTATAGTCATTTTATTTCTTGTGTCATGTATCAGTTTTTTAAGTTATTATTATGAAAGATCTTTATTAATATTGTGTGATCACTTTGCCAACAAACTGTAATAAATTGTTATTTCAAGCGCTGCCCTTTATTTAAACCTCTACCAGGTATACCATTGGATCACGTACAACTTTAAAGGTTCTCAACTGCTTTTGCACAACATCGCGATTCTCCTACCGGCCAGAGTTGGTCCACCTGAAGTCTGACGACAAATACGGCCCCATTCACGTTCCCATGCAGTCCACCACATTCGAATGCCCCACAAACCTACATCCTACCGATTCGGCCAGAACGGTGTATTTTCAGTACCATTCTTGATATGTGTATGAGAAGTCAGAACATGCTTCGTGGTACGCCCAGACAAACGAGAACGCTGACTTCTTCCTCGTTGTGAATGGAAATTTAAGTGGATTTTTATCTGCCCGTTCGAAGAAACAGTGGTACAATAGTTTAAAGCAATGATCTATTTCATTGTAAGTTTTAGTAGAACATAAAAAGCACGAAGAATATCTTGCACACAACAAGCGACTAAGGGGGGACAGTCGCGAAAAGGCAAGAAAAAAATCTATGTCTGTTGTTGGCCTTGTTCAGTGGTTACAAACCACCAGTTGCGACATAAACGTGTACTACTGTGTTCGGTGTTGGCTTCATATTTATCTTTGCTATGAATAAGTGTTCACTATGCTGTTCATAGTAATTTACCAGCATTCCTGTTTTCTTATTCGTTATTAGACCTGCGTTGCCCAAGATTGATTTTGTATTTATAACCCTATACTATCCTGACCAGAAATCTTGTTCATCTTGCACCATATATGACTTCAACCTATCAATTTCAGATTTATAATTTACCTACGCGATTGAGAGAGAGAACATTCCAGGCTTTGATCCGTAGAATGCTTGTTTTGTTTTTCTTGATGACAACATCCTCCTGAGTAGTCCCCGCCCGGAGATCCGAATGGGGAAATATTTTACGTCCGGAATATTTTACCCAAGAGGGCGCCATCATCATATATTCATAGAGCTGCATGTCCTCGGGAAAAGTAGCGACTGTAGTTTCACCTTGCTTTCAACCATTCACGTTAGTTGATGTTACAAGCTCAGCTCAGTGAATCATCCAGACTGTTGCTCCTGTAACTACTGAAAAGGCTGCTGCCCCTCTTCAGGAACCACTCTTTTGTATGGCCTCTCCACAGATACCGATATCTGTATCGTTGAAGCACGCAAGCTACCCTGCCTCGGCAATGCCTGTGGATCATTGGGGGTGGGAATAAGGAAGCGAAGACAAAAATTTTATTTATACAAGATTCACAGCGACGTAGCATGGATCCACGTACATGTCAGGCATGTCGACCACATGTCCAACAGCAACAGACAAACGGGGAACAATATCTTCTTCAGTTGCTCAGTGACCGGCGGCCAGTGCACACGTGACCAGCAGCAGCTCTACATTGTACGGTAACCGGCTAAATAGAAGCGACTTATTTTCATTTCGTGTGTGCTTTCTTTTACAGTTCTTAAATCTTTAGTGTGCTCGCGTATTTATTTATTAAGAATGGCGTTTAGTTGTCAGTTCAGTTGTTGATATTTTGATTTATTAGCTCGCGTATATATTTTTCAGATTCGCCGGTAATAAACAATTTAGTGTTAGGTTCATAGTTTTCGAAGCTCACTGTTTATCAAACTTCTGTGTCCTAAGACGTACTTACTTGGAAAAAAACAAAAGTTTTTAGAATGGCTAGGAACTGTGACTGCTGCGAACGGATGGAGGTAGAGTTGGTGACTTTTCGCTCGTAGCTTCAGGCGGCGTTGGCTTCGCTGGCAACGCTTGAGACTGCGGTGGGTGTGCGCCGCTGTTGTGGGCCGCTCGCGGGGGTGCAGCAGACGCTCTGTGCGTCTGTTGAGCCCTCCGGTTGGCCTGCGGCTGTGGCCAGCCCGCTCACTGCCCGCGAGGAGGTAGCCCCCCAATCCGTGGTGGATTGGGAGGTCTCCTCAGCGCGTCTCAGGCGGCGTAAGACTTCCCGGGGGACCGAAGTGGAGGCTTCCCCGGTTAGTCTTGCCAACAGATTCGAGGCGCTGTCTATGGCAGAGGATGTTCCTGATGCAGATGGTGTCGCTTATCCTGTACTCGCCACGCTGCCTTCAAGATCCGGGAACTCACAGAGGGTGGGCTTGTTGGTAGTTTGGAGCTCCAACGTTAGGCGGGTGATGGAGCCCCTTAGGAAAATGGCTGCTAGGGAGGGGAAGAAATCCAATGTGCACTCCGTGTGCATACCGGGGGGAGTCATTCCAAATGTGGAACGGGTCCTTCCGGATGCCATGAAGAGCACAGGGTGCAGCCAGCTACAGGTTGTGGCTCATGTCGGGACCAATGATGTGTGTCGCTTTGGATCGGAAGAGATCCTCTCTGGTTTTGAGCGGCTATCCGCAGTGGTAAAGACTGCCAGTCTTGCTTGAAAGATGAAAGCGGAGCTCACCATCTGCAGCATTGTCGACAGTACTGACTGCGGACCTTTGGTTCAGAGCCGAGTGGAGGGTCTGAATCAGAGATTCCTCGATTTGCGTCAAAGGGTGGTGGGTTTTCGGGTTCCGCTGAATAGGTCAGGAGTCCACTATACTCAGGAAGCGGCGACACGGGTAGCGGGGGCCGTGTGGCGTGGACTGGGCGGTTTTTAAGGTTAGAGGGCCTCGGGAATACACAAAATGGGTTTCAGTCTCAAAGGGGGCAGGTCAGACACAGGAAGAAAGCAAATATAGAAATCATTGGTATAACAGTTGTAAATTGTCGTAGCTTTATTGGGAAAGTTCCAGAGCTCCAAGCGCTGATAGGAAGTACTGAGGCACAAATCGTTATAGGTTCTGAAAGCTGGCTGACGCCTGAGATAAGTTCGGCCGAATTTTTTTCCAAGGGCCAAATGGTCTTCAGAAAGGATAGAATAAATAAAAAAAGGGGGTGGCGTGTTTATTGTTGTTACTAACGGTTTATCCTGTAGCGAAATTGAGACAGATACTTCCTGTGAGTTGGTGTGGGTAGAGGTTATTCCTGGCAACCGGAATAAATTAATAATTGGATCTTTTTATAGGCCCCCTGACTCAGACGATGCGGTTGCCGAAATGTTCAAAGAAAGCTTGAATCACATTTCAAATAGGTATCCGAAGCATACTTTTATAATCGGTGGCGACTTTAATTTACCCTCGAAATGTTGGCATAAGTACGTATTCAAAACCGGCGGCAAATATAAAACATCTTCCGAACTAGTTCTGAATGCTTTTTCTGAAAACTACTTCGAACAGTTAGTTCATGAACCCACTAGAATAGTACGTTGTTGCGAAAATACCCTTGATCTCCTACCAACAAATAATCCTGAGCTAGTAAAGAGCATCAAAACAGATACAGGGATTAGCGAACATCGAGTTGTAGTAGCGACACTGAATGTCGAAATGCCTAAATGCACCAAAAATAAACGAAACATATATCTATTCAATAAAACAGATAAAAATTCGCTTCACGCTTTCCTGAGTGATAGTCTCCAGTCTTTCAAAACTAAAAATGCGAGTGTAGATCAGTCGTGGCTTACTTCAAAGACATAATATCAGTAGCAATCGAGAGATTTATACCAAATAAATTAATAAAAGAGGGGGCTGACCTCCGTGGTACACAAAACAGATCAGATCACTGTTGCAGAAACAAAGAAAAACCGATGCAAAATTAAAAAAAAAAAAAATCACAGAATCTACAAGACTGGCAATCTTTTACTGAAACTCGCAACCTAGCGCGGACTTCAATGCAAGAAGCGTATAGTAGTTACCACAACGAAATCCTGTCTCGTAATCTTGCAGAAAGTCCGAAGTCTGGTCATATGTGAAGTACACTAGCTGCAAAACACAAACAATACCTTCAATACGCGATAGCAATGGTAATACTACCGCAAGGCAGAATTACTAAACACAGCTTTCCGAAATTCTTTCACCAAAGAAGACGAAGTGAACACTCCAGTATTCAGTCCAAGAACAGCTGCCAGCATGCGAATCTTAGAAGTAGATGTTCCTGAAGTAGTAAAACAAATTAAGTCTCAAGACAAAAATAAATCTTCCGGGCCAGACTGTATACCAACTAGATTCCTCTCAGAGTATGCTGATGCAATAGCTTCGTACTTAGCTATAATTTACAACCGATCACTCAGCGAAAGATCCGTACCCAAAGACTGGAAAGTTGCCCAAGTTACTCCAATATTCAAGAAAGGCAATATGAGTGATCCCCAAAATTACAGGCCTATCTCATTGACGTCGATTTGCAGTAGGATTTTGGAACATATACTTTGTTCGAATATTATGAACTACCTCGACGAGAACGACCTATTAACACGCATTCAGAAAGTATCACTCTTGCGAAACACAGCTTTATTCACATGAAGTGCCATCGACAAGGGATCTCAAATCGATTCCATATTTCTGGATTTCAGGAAGGCTTTTGACACTGTACCCCACAAGCGGCTTCTTATGAAATTGCGTGCTTATGGAATATCTCCCCAATTGTGCGATTGGATTCACGATTTTCTATCAGAAAGAACACAGTTCGTTGTAAATGACGGTAAATCATCGAGTAAAACAGAAGTGATATCTGGCGTTCCACAGGGAAGCGTTGTAGGTCCCCTACTCGTGTTTATAAACGATTTAGGAGACAATCTGAATAGCTCCTTTAGACTGTACGCGGATGATGCTGTCGTTTATCGGTTAGTGAAGTCAACAGAGGATCAAAAGCAACTGCAAAGCGATTTAGACAAAATTTCTGCATGGCGCGAAAATTGGCAATTGACACTAAATAAAGAAAAGTGTGAAGTAATACACATGACCACCAAAAGAAATCCGCTTAACTTCAATTACGCGATAAATCAGTCAAACCTTAAGGTCGTAGATTCTACCAAATACCTAGGAGTTACAATTACGAACAACTTCGACTGGAGAGAACACACAGAAAATATTGTGGGGAAGGCGAACCAAAGGTTACGTTTCATCGGCAGAACGCTTCGAAGATGCACCAGCTTCACCAAAGAGACTGACTACATCACACTTGTGCGTCATCTCCAGGAGTACTGTTGCCCCTTGTGGGACTGACGGAAGACATTGAAAAGGTTCAGAGAAGGGCAGCTCGTTTTGTTTTATCACGTTACGGGGGGGGGGGGGGGGGAGCGTCACGGAAATGTTGCAGGAATTGGGGTGGAAATCATTAAAAGAAAGACGTTATTCATTGAGGCGTGATCTGTTTGCGAAGTTTCAATCAACGACTTTTAGTTCTGAATGTGAAAATATTTTGCTAGCACCCATCTACTTAGGGAGACATGCCCATCCAAATAAAATAAGAGAAATCAGATCGAAAACGGAACGATTTAGGTGTTCTTTCTTCCCGCGCGCTATTAGAGAATGGAACGCTAGAGAAAAGTTATGAAAGTGGATAATGAATCCTCTGCCGGGCACTTGAATGTGATTTGCAGAGTATCTATGTAGATGTAGATGAGCTGGGACTCTCATACACCCAAAGAAGAAATTTACGCACTTAAATCAGGTGAACGGGGTGGCCAAGGAGCTGATCCATCCCGCCCTGCCGGCCGCGGTGGCCGAGGGGATTGAGGCGCTCCGGTCACGGTCCGCACGGCCACTACGGTCGGAGGTTCGAATCCCCCCTCGGGCACGGATATTTGTGCCGTCCTTAGTTGTAAGTAGTTCATAAGTAGTTTGTAAGTTTAGGGACTAATGACCCCGTAGTTAAGTCCCATAGACTCTACAAACATTTGAACATTTGAACATCCCGCCCTACCCACAGCGTCGAGGTGATTCCTGGCGAAGTGCAGCATCGTTACGTGACTTGGACCCTGCAAATTACTGAAGTCTCCTGCAGGAAAATGTATATATGTTACCTCTGTAGCCATCCATTACGCGAAATTGTTGTTTGCTGGTGCTGCATTTTGTGTACGAACTAACCTCTCGATTATATCCCATAAGTGATTGATTTATATCGGGCAGTCTGCGTGGCCCAATCATCCGCTGTAATTGTCGAGAACGTTCTTCAAACCAATCCCGAAAAATTATGGCCCGGTGACGTGATGCATTGTCATACACGAAAATTACATCGTTATTTGGGTTCGTGTTGTCCATGAATGGTTGCAGATGAACTCCAGCTAGCCGAACATTATCATTTCCAGTCGATGATCGTTTCAGTTGGACAAGAGAATGTCGTCCATTTCATGTAAAAACAGCCCACACCATTTTGGAGCCAGCGTTAGCATAGTGCCTTTCTGACAACGTCGTCCATGGCTTAGAGAGGTCTGTACCACACTCTAACCCTGCCATCAGCTGTTACCAACCGAAATAGACTCATCTGACCCACCTACGGTTTTCCAGTCGTCCAGGGTCCAACCGATATGGTCACGAGCCCAGGTAGCTGTAGGCGATGCTGCTCTGTTAACAGAGACACTCGAGTCGGTTGTCTGCGCCAATAGTCGCTTAACACTAAACCGCAAACAACAAACCACAGCGAATGTGCAACCGGAAGTTAATTTAGACGTTCGCGCTGAATGTGACCGCATTTAAACTGCCCGCCATACAGTAATGACCAAAGATATTATTTAAAAAGTCAGAGGGGAACCAATTTATGCGCAGTAGCAATTACAGAGATGTTCCAGGATGCCTCACACAGAGTGCAACCCAGAGTACCCCTGAGAGCTACAACACCAAAAATAGGTTTTCGGCATTCACAAGATCAATATATATATATATATATATATATATATATATATATATATCACCCTGATAATTGAACTTATTCTGGTACAACAACTTTCACCCAAACTTTAACATCTTCATTCGAATTAACTTTCCGACGATTTCTGGTCCTCAAACTCAACGATTCACGGGCAACAAGATAAGAAGTACCATAATCACGATTAGGCGCCGCTCCAATATTCGATATGCATTAATGTTTATCTCGTTGAAAAATTCATGGCCACCTTTGTTAGCATCATCAGTCATAACAGGTGCGACTGTCAGTAGTTTTTATTCTAAAATTGAAAACAGCTCCAACAAAAGTTATAGGAGCACTTAAAATATATGTTTGTAAGTGTGGTAATGTGTGTTGCTCCCTATGGCTGCCATCTTCATCGCCTCTGTCGTTGCTGTGTGGGCGACGTGGCTCAGAGGTCGGAACGTTTGCTGGTCCGGGTGAAAATTATATTGCTAGTCCATTACTAAGCTGCCATGTTTTCAACTGCTGGCCTCCGTAATGTTTATACAATTGCACTGTAGCTGCCTGGTGAAGTGCCCCTCAGTAATTAATAATAATTCATACTACGTCCTGCCCTTCTTCTTGGTCTCTTGCCCTCCATTCCATCTTGGTTATCTTCCTCGGTATCCTGCTTCTCCATACTCTTTGCATGTACGTATTCACTCAATCTTGACTCCTCCAGTAGGGATCTCTCTCTTCCAAAATTTCTCTCGCACTCTCATTTTTATACTATCCCTTTTCGACATTCCTTATCTGCTGCTCTGGAATTTCACCTCACACGTCTGTGTCCTGCTTGCATTTCTCTTATTCGTAACCCACGTTTCTGATGCATATGTATCTCTATACTTATAAGACGCATTTGTTGTCTGTCTGTCTGTTCTCTTATAACTCAAGACCCAGACAACCAAATAACGTGAAATTTGGTGCACGTACACAAAATTACATAGGGCGGTTCTTAAACAGGTTTCGTTCCATCTTTTGGAAAACTAACCGGAAAATTTGACAAAAAGTGAAAGTGCGTTTTCAATGTGTCCGTGTAAATCTACATCTTCGCACTGATCTTGATGAAATTTTGCACAATTGATCTCGAAAAGAAGATGGTTACTGTCTACATAAAATTTCATTCGATGCATGGGGGAGAGTACTTTACTTACAGACTTCGATTGCAATCTCTGTATATATAAGACGCATATTGTACGCTTCTACAGAAAACCTTATTTTAAACCCGGACAAAGCCGGGTACTTGTGGTTAGTAGGAACATAATACGCTCGATACATCACCGGTATGCTCTTCTGGGCTACGTTTCTCCTCCATGCTAAGCATGTTACACTCTACAGAATCAGATGTTTAGTGAATGTTTGAATGTTCTTGTCTTCTAGTCATTGAGTTGCATTACAACTGGACACCCCACCAGGGGGCTCACGGTTCTTTCGTAAGTACGTGTGTGGCGTGCACGAGGCCCCCTAGCTAATGCAGTCTTCCTTCCTTCCTTCTTTACTTCTCGGACTGCATTATCTCCTCCCCCTCCCTTCCTTTCCTATCCTCACTCCTTCCCCTCCCCACCGGGGGACTGATAACCGTAGCAGTTTAGTCCGCCTATCCCAACCAAACAACCCAACCCACAACTGGACAACTGGGCTGTAACGTGGCATGAAATTTGAACGCACACACACACACACACACACACACACACACACACACACACACACACACACGGCCCGCGATGGAATAGCCGGGCGGTCTAAGGCGCCTCGCTGCGGAGCGTGCGGTTCTTCGCCGTCGGAGGTTCGAGTCCTCCCTAGGACATGGGTGTGTGTGTTGTCCTTAGGTTAGTTTACGTTAGTTTAAGTAGTTTGTAAGCTACGTACTGATGACCACGTAGTTTGGTCCGGTAGATTTACAAACATTTCATACATTTGAAACACACACACCAGGTGCCCTGCCAATCGCGTCACCCTGTCCACCGACTGTCACATTTACTATTGCCGGTGCAGTGGAAAATTACACCTGCATTGCGTTTAAATGCACGAGTACTATTTTAAATTTGGTTAGATACTCCAATAAGTTACAAAAAATAAAAACGAAAATTCCTTTGGTATGTCGGAACGCCGTCCTGGCGGAAATTAGGCCTGTATGGCAGCGCTGATAACTCTTCGCGATCGCCGCTCCTGTCTGTAATTAAGTGCAGGCTGCGTTGTTCTCGGAACACTCTTCACAGTGTGAATCTCGAAATATTGAATTCCATAACGATTTCCGAAATGGAATGTCCCGTGCCAGCTCCAGCTATTACTCCTCGTTAAAACTGAATAGAGTTTCTCTTCATGTGCCTTTAATCACGTCAGAAAACTTTTGACATTAATTACCGGTGAAGAAATGACAGCTTGCCGATGCAACGCTCTTATATATGTTGTGTCACGATACAACTGCCATCTGTATCTGTGTTATCTCAGGACTTTTGTCACGTTAGTGTTGTGTGCTTGGCTGAGGCTGTCTGAGATCCCTGGAGATGGAAACGTGAAAAATGTGCAGAGGCCATAGTATTTCTAAGAATCGCAGAATTCCACCTTCCCCCTCGCGACCACGTCTATTTTGTTGACGTAACTCTCGTAAGCGCCGCGCGAAGAGACGTCCGCTGTCACCTCCAGAATGCACATGACCTTACGTAAAGATTGTGACAGTTTCGCCGCCAGCAAGCTACATTCTAATTCTGCTGCCCCTACCGCAGTGGCGGACTAAGGCTGTCGGATGCCCGGGGCGGCGGTAAAACAAAACCAAAACTTGAGAGACCTACCTATTAGCATGTTTGAAAAAAAATATGAATGCTCCCCAGTTTTAGACACTCTTATTCGTGTACCAATATTAATCCTTAACTCTACTCAAGTGTCAAATCACTCTAAATCAGTGGCGGACTAAGAGGGGGGGGGGGGGGCGGACCGCCCCGGGCTTCCGGTCTTGGGGGGGCCTCCAAATACCTCGAAAGCAAGATTTTTTTTAATATTCACAGAATATATGACATCAACTGCGATTGGGAAAAGCTGAAAATGTGTACCCAGCCGGGATTCGAACCCGGGTCTCCTGCTTGCTAGGCAGTTGCGCTGACCACTACACCAGTGGGGACACAGTGATCACCGCACCTGCAAGGACTACCTAAGCACGCCTCCCGTCAGATACAAATTCCCAGCTTCGCCCTGCCCACAGTACTCAAATCGTCGTTATGAAACTAATTCCCGTAAGAGTAAGGGCTTCAAACTTGCCCACCCCTCCCCACTAACGATAGGATCATTGCCCGTCACCGGCATATATGTGGCGTCTGTTCCGAAAGAACAGACGTCACTTCTGATCCTGCAGTTGTTATTATTTAATATTCACAGAATATATGACATCAACTGCGATGATCACTGTGTCCCCAGTGCATTCGCGGCCGCGCGGCTTCAGCGGTCGAACTTGCGGCTAGAGCGAACTAGTCGGCGCCGCCGGCTTTGTTTACTTTTGCGCGCGTGTGATTACTTACTGAGTAGAAATGGAATCTCAAATAAGGAAATGTACGTTGAAATTTAGTTTCAGTTTTGATGTAGACCGTCCGAAAATCTACGAGTTTGATGACTGGTTCTTCGGAACTTTTAATGTACCAGAAGAAGACGTGTTCGGCGTGGCGTACGACTTCATCAGTAACGTGTACACGGTGAAGCTGAAAGACGATGACTGCTGCCGGAAGATCATGGAGAAGACCAATGGGACACTGAGTACAAGACAACCAATGGCCAGGTGAGCAAAGTGACAATTACATATGCGGGACTGGGTCTTAGAACCGTGAAAGTGCACTTGCTGCCTTTTGAATTAGATCTGGGTCATATAAAAAATGCTCTCTCCACTTACGGTACCGTATACGCAGTCACTGCCGACCGGTGGCGCGGAAATTTGCATTATAAGGTAGATAATGGTGTGAGGTCTGTCAAAATTGACTTAGAAAAACACATACCATCGTTCATAAATGTATGTGGCTTCCGGGCCCTCTTTGTATATCAGGGGCAACCTCGCACCTGTTCTTCCTGTAACTTAGCTTGCCTTTACAGAGCACAATGTCCGCGCAGGCGTCCTGTGCAATTACCTGTTGAGGTAGACGCGGAAGGCAGACAGCGAGCCCAGTACGCAACAGACGCGAGCCGCTTCTTTACACGTCCTGATGCCGTCACAGCCCCGCCGGATGACGTAGTGCTCGCTCTGGCGGCGGCAGTGTCTGAGGTACCGCAAGCGAGCGCCAAGCCCGTCAGCTCTGACGTGGAGATGTCTGACGCTCCCTCAGATAAAGACCCAAACCCCACATCGAATGTCGGTTGTGAAACAAGTTCTGCTCCGAGTACACCAGAAACACCTACAAATTTGACAGAAGTCACTGGACCACAAGAAAGTGCACACGGTGAACCGTCGAAAGCTACTAGCACCAATTCCGATGTACCTACGCTTGCTTCCTTAACACAAGTACAAAGTACCGAAGATAGTATTTTCGCAAATAACGCAAAATACAACGGAAAATGTTCCGGATCCTTCGGGGGCGACTGAAGTACAGTCGGTTGCCCCTGAGCGAGCAGTTCCCTCCTCAAAAAAATCTAAAAAGTCTCCGTCTGGGTCCAACAAAGAAGATAAAGGACAAACCTCGCCGGACAAAAAGAAATTACGCGTAGCTCGTGAAGGTGCTTCAGAAACTGCCGAACACCTCCGACCGGTAGCACAAAAGGTTGCCGCAAAACTAACAACCAGACCACCTGACGAAACCGATATACCCAGCGCCACTGCCGCGACGACCACGGAGCCTGACGGCAGTACACGAAATACTCTAGTCGATCCATGGTGGCAGGATGTGGAAATGGAATCGAACGAGGGCCACATAAGTCTCAAATAATGCGTGCTGCGTGTGTGTGTGTGTGTGTGTGTGTGTGTGTGTGTGTGTGTGTGTGTTTGACATAGTAGTTATACGTTTGTGATTACCTCCTCCCCTACAAATGAGCGATACCTTCACCTACAACATAACTATCAACATTAATAAGATTCAGAGTGAGATAAAATTCAGAGCGCTCACAGACTTCCTCTATAGCAGTAACGTAGACATCGGGCTACTGCAGAAGGTCAACGTAGAACCAAATGTGGCGGGATTTGTCACGATAGCGAATATCAGTGTCGAACATCATACTGGAACGGCAATCCTGCTACGTGACGGCATTCCTTATACCAACATCGTGCGACTCACGAACGGCCGAGGCATATCGTGTGAGATTAATGGCGTTCAAATAATAAACCTGTATGCACCGTCAGGCAACAATCGCCGGCAAGAACGCGCCTCCTTTTATAAAAATGATGTGCCATTCTTAATTAATGACAATGCCGCGAACTGTGTTGTAGGGGGAGATTTTGATTGCGTCGTCTCAGCCAAGGATCAGACGCCACACTTCAATAACTGTTTAAAACTGGACCACCTAATCAGAGGGATGAAACTGATAGATACATGGGAAAAAAATACATGGCGACCGCATTGCGTACACCTATATCGCCAACAATTCAGCCAGTCGAATCGACCGCATCTATGTCTCTGAAGACCTAGGGCGACAAGTAGTTAATAGTGACATCGCCCCCGTTGGCTTTTCGGATCACAGTGTCCACCAATGCTTCATGAACCACCACCGCCCCCAGGTTCTTCGTGGGAGAGGATACTGGAAGCTGAACACCAGCCTATTAAAAGACAAATAGCTGGAAGAAAAAATTCGGCGGGTATTTACACAAGCGAAACGATCCCAAACTCAAAATCGATCGGTCATAGACTGGTGGATACAAAAAGCGAAACCTAAACTTAGATCAACAGTTAAAAGTTACGCATACCAGAAATCCTATTGGTATAAAGAAACAATAGAATTTTATTTCTCATGCTTTCGTCAGCTATATCACGCCACCGATTTGCCTACCAACGATGCTTATAGGCGCATTAAAAAGTACAAGGCGAAAATTACCAACTTGTATCGCAAACGAATGGAGGGAGCCATAATACGGTCACAGCCGAAGGATATCGCATCAGAGGAAACAGCGTCATTGTTCCACTCATTAAGTACACTACGGCGGCAAAAATCTAAACTCATTGAAGGGGTTGAAGACGGAGCAGGGACCATTATCACAAGACAGCGGGATATTATGTCACGGATACGTAGCTACTATACAGACCTTTATGAAGGACAAGACATTAACTTCGGACACTGTAATGACGTTATTGCTGGCATAGCACCTATCATTTCACTAGAAGACAATGAAGCGCTTGAATCTCCATTTAGTGAAGACGATATCAAAGAGGCAGTCTTTAGTGCCGCAAACAGGAAGTCACCCGGACCCGACGGCCTAAGAGCAGAATTCTATCAACATTACTGGCACATCTTGGGCTCTACATTGACTCAACTCGCCAACGAAATGTGGCAGCAGGACTCTATACCAGACGAACTGAAGGAAGGACTTATTGTCCCTTTACCAAAACAGGGCAACAGCAGAAAAGTTAGTGAACTGCGGCCTATAACATTATTAAATGCAGATTTCAAAATCATAACGAGAGCGATTAAGCAACGAGTGCAACCCTTACTGAGCAAAATACTCGGGAAACACCAGGACGCAGCGTCATAACGGCCGCCTTCGAACTTCGGGACGTCATATTCATGTTTGCACACAACAATGAACCCGGCGCTCTGCTCTTCCTAGATTTTGAAAAGGCGTATGACCGCATAAGCCACGACTACCTGTTCCAGGTAATGAAGAAGATGGGGTTTGGACGACGTCTCCTCCACCTACTGAGACACTGTATTTACAACGCCTCATCTCGCGTGCTCATTAATGGCCACCTGACTGACCCAATACCGATCAGACGATCTATTCGGCAAGGTTGTCCATTATCAATGGCATTATACGCCATAGCAGTTGAACCATTACTCGTCACCATAACACGCACATCACCTGGAATCACTATAGGAACTGAAAAGATCACTTGCGTTGCGTACGCTGACGACGTTCGTTTAGCGGTGACATCTCTGGAAGATCTTTCGAATGTAAGGGATTTCATCAGCTACTTCACTACGGCCACTGGCGCTAAGTTGAACACGAAGAAGACTACGCTGCTTCACATAGGAAGAGGCATTGGCGACACGACCCATCTAGACTGGTGTGCAACTAGAATGCACCACAAAACACTCGACGTCTACTGGTGTGCAAAACCAGACGACATGGCAACCAAAAACTGGAAGGACATATTGCATAAAATTAGAGCGACAACATGCATCTACTCCAGTAGGGACTTGGACATTTTCCAATCGGTCCACTAGTTTAGTAGGCGATGTGGAACATACATACACTCACACACACACACACACACACACACACACACACACACACACACACACAGCCTATTTTATAAGACGTAAGATGAAGGAGTGTAGACCTCTTCTGAAGAGGACGTTGCTAGGCGGTAGGGGTGGGGTTGTGAATGTTTGTAAGGGGGGTGTTGGCCTTAAGAGTTTTGACTGCTTAATATATTCGCGTTTATTGTTATGTTAGGTGGTCAGTAAGCTTGAAAAGAGTGTGGTTCACTGAATTAGTTTGGTCATGTATGAGGCTTTTTTTCTGTGATTGTTTTTTATGTGGTAGTTTTCTATAGTCGAGTATGTGTTTCTTGTTCTTTCTTATGATTTCCATGTCTGTGTCCCTGGTGGTGATTTTATTTTCGTTTTCCTGTAAGTGTTGTGTAAAGGTTGAGTTACTTGTTTTATACCTCCAGGCTCGTACGTGGTCTTTATATCTGGTGGGGAAAATGTCCTTTTAGTGTGATCTATGTATCTTCCATCACATGTGTTGCCTT
This sequence comes from Locusta migratoria, assembly GCA_026315105.1. Lineage (NCBI taxonomy): Eukaryota > Metazoa > Arthropoda > Insecta > Orthoptera > Acrididae > Locusta > Locusta migratoria. Next base: position 227,299,820 of record CM048749.1, on the reverse strand, counting down.
TAATTGGTATAATTCTGATTTTCTGGATGGAACTGTATTTTCTATTGTTTTTTAAAAATATTATTGAAGTGAATTGCTGCATTGGTGAGCTATTTTAATGCCTTGTTGTTTGAAAATATTGGATATTCTGTGTTTGTATTTGTGGTTGTATTCTATACCATCTCTTTTCTGTATTTTTCCCACTTTCCTTCGCTTTGTTTGTTGTGTGTCTTGGCCCATGGTTCATGAACTAGGACATAACTTTTTCAAGCTCGCTGTTAAAAAGTAATGGAGAATGGTTCTGAGAATTGCCACATAACTTTAATCTTACACTTCAAATCTGTTAGTTCTACAGTGACACGACGAAAAAGTACACCTGAAGAGACTACGTCGAATTTGATCTGGTTGCGGCATATGCAATCTGGGAGATAGTAGATGTATTGATAATAGTTTCAACGTCGTCCGCCAACAGATAGCGTGATGACATAGCTGCCACAGCACCGTCTGTGAGTGCTGTTTTATAGATGAAGTACTTTATCCATTTCAGCAACTGTTCAGGTTATAAATTAATAAAATTCAGCAACCAGTTGCTTGTCATTATTTATTTTAGACGACCGGTTTCGGACGCTTGAGTGCCCTTCTTCTGGTCTATTTTAGTATTGTTTAGTATTGTTGCTACATTCATTAAGCAACAATACTAAAATAGACCAGAAGGAGGTCACTCAAGCGCCCGAAACCGGTCGTCTAAAATAAATAATTACAAGCAACTGGTTGCTGAATTTTATTAATTTATGTTTTATAGATCATATGTCTTAGTGTGAAGCAAAGAGGCGCCATGCCACTAACACACATGCACTTCTGTTTCATACAGCCCAACGAACAAGTCTGAAAGGGTTCAAATTGTGGCTTTCCAAGCGACGTGATGGTCCATTCGGAGGGTTGCTTTACGTGTTGGACATGCTGCGTCAATTGTTCAACGATGCTGGTTGCGATGATCACGTGAACATTTTCGGGGCCCGGGATCGATTCCTGGTCTGGTCGGAGATTTTCTTCACTTGGGTCCTGGATGTTGTCCTTATCATCATTACATCATCACCGACGAACTGCTTCAACAATAAATATTGAGGAAATTGGAAAACTCTAAGAGGTTGTCCAAATTTTAATTCAGTTCATCTACTGTTAACAAACGTTGATTTTAATTTCTGCTCTCCTCATTACTTCCATTCTGTTTTAATTTATTCTCGATCCAAATGCTGTGCTCATTCAGTATCAAATGTTCAAATGTTTGTTGAATCTATCGGACTCGACTGCTTGGTCATTATTTCTTAGCTTACAAACTACTTAAACTAAGGTAAACAACCTAAGGATAACACAAACAGTCATGCCCAAGGGGGGAATCGAACACCCGACGGCGAACAACCGCGCCAACAGCAGCACGGCGCCCCAGTACGCACGGCTAATCCGCCGCGGCCTTGTGCTCGTTAAGATATTCATATAGTTCTTCCTGTCTTCACTGAGGGCAGTAATGTAAACAGCGAGACATAACTGTGATATACCTCTGTCCTCAGTTTAATTTCACGTCTTTAAGTTTATTTTTTCTTACCGCCATACAGCAGTACCATTCAGTCACTTCTTGCTGTTCTTCGGTTTTGCCTTCACTCTTAGGGCATAACCAACTATTGAACTATGCTATTTAAGACTGCCCTATCAAATAGTCACATTAAATTTCAAATTGAAATAGCATTTTGATTGTAACGAGCAACAACGTAAATTTCCTTTCGACCCTGGGCATCGCGTGAAAAACGTGATGAGTAGTGCTTCCTTCAGCTTATTCAATCCACTCATTACATCTCAAATGCAAATATGTAGCAGCAACTCACCAAAAATAGATAGCACTTCATTTTGTTCGGCTAATTTCGACCTAAGCCGCAGCGGAGCGGCCGAGCGCATTGTAGCGCTATGATACGATGCACGAGACCGTTCCCCGTCGGGGGTTAGAACCCCCCCCCCTCGGGTATGTATGTGTGTGCCGTCTTTAGAGTAAACTAGCTCTTTTGTAAGTTTAGGGACTGGTGACCCCGTAGTTAAGTCCCATAAGCTCTACAAACATTTGAACATTTTTTTATTTAGACCTATCTAGTGTAGCTTAAAGGCTCCAAGCAGTGTAAATCACGAGTCCATGAATACAGTGTCGTTAATAGTGTGGAAGTAAGTTAATCTTGAGTGTAGCAAGACATCGTCCAGTACTTTTATGCAGTATATTTACTATCATGTTTCTTCTCTCTTTTGGCAACCAAAACCACTCTGCGTTAAAACTCGCCTATACTTTAGCCTACCTTATATATTCATCGTGGAAAATAGCACAGCTGGTAACCCGTCTTATCACTGACCTACTCTGTTGCAATAAGTGGACCATATACTTTATATATACCATATACGCAAATACTTTAATTTCATGACAAAATATCGGCATATTGTTGCAAACTAAAGCTGTATGATTAACTATAAATTTTATACAGTCAATATTGCTTAAATTTTATTGACTGGTGACCGGTTCTTATCTTTACAAGATTATCAGACCTACAAATGTAGTACAGAATTAAAATTAGAGGAATACATAAATTAAAATTAGCTGAAATTAATAGGTCAGTTATGAAAATTACAAAACGGGCATGTATCCATGGCTGGAGCAGTAAATAATGAGTGCCAATGGTCAACTATTAAAGAGACAAGTTCAGCTATTACTGAAATTTACTATTTCTTAAATATTGCTCATACAGAAATAAAAAATTTGCATATGTCATTCATTTATAGGGTGAGGATTAATTGTCACCGTCAACAAAAGAAGAACTACTAAAATTACTGAAGAGTAAGGAATATGACAAGCCTATTTGCTGGAAACCCAGGAAAAAGATACTGGTTTCCTCTTCTCTTAATTCCTGATAAGTCCTAATGTGTGGGGATTACTTGTCAGAAATTGAGTTTTTTGAGTTCCACTAGATACCATGTGCGGCAAAGAAGAATGTTATGATTGAAAGGATTCTCATATGTCTTGTTATGTCGTGGTCATCAATATACAGACGGATGTGGATGTGTAGTTACATTTCGGTTTTAGTACTGACTTGCATTTGATTATAGAATATGATAGCTGAGTATAGGGCATTACATATCCCATGGTTAACTACTAGTTAATAAATCACTTGCTCATGTAAAAGCCTGTTGATGTAATTATGGTATTAACCAGTATTAGCAAGGCCTTGTAAATTAGGGGAACTTTCTCTTTTCATTGTCGAAAATCTGACATTTGGAAACGAAAGCATAGCCTGTTGAAACTAGTAATATGAGTTACCATAAATAAAGTGACTGTGGCCTGGCTTCGATTATAAGAAGCTGTTATATTTTTAAATACTTACGTAATATTTATTTATTTACGGAAATAAATTGTTTATTGCAATTTAATTAGGTGCTTCGGCGCGAACTGATCACCGTGGAGGCATGAATGGACACGTCCACAGCGTAATGCATACCCTGCCACCTTGACGTCGGAGCCCGAAGTGACTGACTGACGTTGACTTTTCCTGTCCCAACCGATCCCCTCCCAATACTGAGTCACCGACCTGCACAGAACTCAAGGCCTCGACATCCAAATTCCTGGGCACTGTTATTCAAGATTTTGGTGGGAAACAGTCCTATCCACGCCGCTTCCTCCCCTGTCAGTTTTGCACTCGTGTGTAGTATTACATTGAAAGTTTTATTCAGTAAAAAACATATCTGCGACGCTTGTCGCTGACCACCGCTATCTGTGGCAGCTAATTACTCTCTTCATATATTTTTGACGTTCATCTTTCTTTTACGAGCTGCCCAGAACGCGGTTGAGCACTTCGTCTTTCATGTTTCACCACTGGATGAGGTCAGACGCACATCAGTGATTTCTTTACTACCAAATGTATGTATGAGATCTTTTTCTCTGTGAAATATGTTGAAAAAACAATCACTTCAACTGAAATTTTTTACTTACTTAAAACGACCCACCTTTCAATGATTCATGAAGTGTTTCTATTTTCCCAGCTGTAATCTTGATTATGTAACATGATGCTTGGAGCCATTGTTGGACTTGTATCTGCAATTTGCTAGAAAATTCTAGAATTCATTATGTGTCATCTTTATGAATGTGACTTTATTGTATTGCCTGCAAGGAAATATTCGATAGATTTAAACAGCCTTTGTCACTAAAACTAACTTAATACTTTTTCATGGTAATTCAGTTAACAAACCAAGCATCATTTTACATAATGCAGCAAGAGACTTTTATTTTTATTTATTTATTTTTATTATTTATTTATTTATTTATTTATTTTTGAACTTTACAACGGGGTCATCAGTCCCTAAACTTACAAACTACTTATGAACTAACTTATACTAAAGAGGGCTAAACATCCATGCCCGAGGGGGGATTCGAACCCCCGACCGCAGCGGCCATGCAGACCGTGACTGGCGCGCCGCAGACAGCTCGGCCAATAATCTGAAATTCTAAGCCTAAACTGATGTTCCAAACTTACGACGTCGCCAACACCGACTACACAAAAAGGTAAGATCAGACCCGCTAATACGCTTATTTGGTCCTGAACAATTTGTTCTACTATCGCAATACGCAATTTCTGTTCGGCTTTCGTTTTACCGGTGGAAAAGTTACGATTTCAAATTTTCCGAGTAGCTGGTTGGTAATTAACAGAGTTTTAGCGGAAGGGTTCGTGCTTGTCTCTCTGCAAATTTCTACCCCGTGCTTGTGACGATTAATTTTACCTTATTAAATACATTATTGGATAGGAAATTAATAGTAAAACCATTGCGTGTGACAATAGTTGGCCCCTCTCTGTTCAAAAAATTTTTTTATGTTTACATATTAGTACCGTCAAGACCCGTAAACAAATGAGCAACATGGATCCCGCTAAAGACACCATTGTTCCCCAACTTACAGGTCAAATTAGTGAAGTCCCTAAATGCTGAGCCCTGGACATTCATAGCCCTGCCTAACCCACCAAAATCGCTTTTGGGAACTGGAAAGCGTGCAGCGGTAACTTCCGCCTGTCTATGCAGAGAGTGCGGAGACACCCTTGCCGATCAATCCGCTGCTTATCTGTGGAAGAGGGCGATGCCAGAATATTCAAGGGTTCCCCCTGGCCATTCTGTGCATCGTCGGGAAAAGAAAATAGCAGGACATAAATCTATATGGCCATCCATCTCTCCACTACTTATATACACAACCAAACTCCATGGCTATATGCAGTATATCTGGGCAGTATAGTAATCCATTTCATGATTCTAGAGGTGTATACCATAACTACAATATACCGGGTGATCAAAAAGTCAGTATAAATTTGAAAACTTAATAAATCACGGAATGATGTAAATAGAGAGGTAAAAACTGACACACTGCCCCACTTTTTGGACAAATGGGATTTTATAGGTGGTTTTATAGGCAAGTTGGTTAGAACTCAAGAATTATGGGGATCAGCTGCTTTACAAAGTAACATATTATGCTTAAGACCTGAAGGAAATAAGTACCTGATTAAGCAAATTTAATTTGCGAAACCGGTTGTGAGTTCTTAGTAAAGAATTTTTAACATTCGCAGTGGTGTGTTATCAAGAAAATGTTCACCATCATTCCTCAACAATAGCTGTAGTCGAGGAATAATGTTGTGAACAGCACTGTAAAGCATGTAGGGAGTTATGGTGAGGCAGTGGCGTCGGATGTAGTCTTTCAGCATCCCTAGAGATGTCGGTCGATCACGATACACTTGCGACTTCAGGTAACCCCAGAGCCAACATTCGCACGGACTGAGGTCTGGGGACTTGGAAGGCAAAGCATGACGAAAGTGGCAGCTGAGCACATGATCATCACCAAACGACGCGCGCAAGAGATTTTTCACGCGTCTAGCAATATGGGGTGGAGCGCCATCCTGCATAAAAACCGTACGTTCCAGCAGGTGTTTATCAATCAGGCTGGGGACGATGCGATTCTGTAACATGTCTGCGTACCTCTCACCCGTCACGGTAGCAGTTACAAAACCAGAATCACGCAGTTCCTCGAAGAAAAAAGGCCCGATAACGGTCGATGTGGTGAATCCAACACATGCCGTGACTTTCTCGTCATGCAATGGAGTTTCCACGACAGTTCTAGGATTTTCGGTAGCCCAAATTTTGCAATTGTGGACGTTGACAGACCCTCGAAGCTAGAAATAAGCTTCGTCTGTCCACAACACGTTACTCAACAAATCGTTCCGCCATCTTTTGAAACGCCCACACAGCAAATGCCCTTCCCTTCACTAAGTCGCCAGGTAACAGTTCATGATGCCGATGGATTTTGTAAGGATAGCATCGGAGGGTACGCCTAAGTGCCAACCAAACAGTAGTGTATGGAATGCCGGTACGACGTGCGACTGCACGAGCGCTGACTTCCCCGTGCATAGACGAACCCGCTACAGTCTCCATTTCTTCATGAACTGTCTCAGCAGCATTACGACATGTGCTCGGTCTGTCACTACAGGGTCTATCTTCTAAACAACCCGTGGCTTCCAACTTCGAAATCATTCTCGCCACAGCTACATTTCTCAACGGACATTTACCCGTTCGAATCCCCTTCATATGGCGATAGGATCGTAACGCTGATCTAGCACATTCCCCATTCTGATAATACAGCTTCAGTAAAAGCGCCTTTTCAGGTAACGTCAACATGCTGCGTCTGCTGGCGTATCTGATTCTCTCTCTCTCTCTTTTTTCTTTCTTTATTGATATTTCATTCCCCTGATGGGGCTGGCTGGCAGCGCTTAAGGCGCTCTTCAGCCTACAGAATTACAAAAATCAAGAAGAAATACAAAAATGGCAATGGGTACATACATGGAGGAAAACAAACACATAACATGGTGAAAAGAATGAAGGTAAGACCTCGTTGAATGGAGCGGATTTAAGACCGGATAAACACACATGGTGATGACGACGGAGTGACACAAACACTGTAATACTGATGCACAAGGACAATTAAAATACACGGGCGTCGGCTGCGGGGTGGCCGTTCGCAGTTTCATTAAAAATAAACTGATTAGATTCACTCCGACAAACACGGACAATTCACACGCAGAAGATGAACTAGTGTAGTGAGATGTTGATGGGGACGGACAAGGGGAGGAGCGAAGCGGGGTAGAAGGGGAACAAAGGACAGGGGAGAGGGGGCAGGAGAGAGGAAGGGGCCATAGGGCCATACTGAAAAGGAGGGGGTGGGATGCTCCAGGAAGCTGTAAGGAGGAGTAGGGGGGGGGGGGTAATTCTCTCTCTCGATTTTCATGCGCAGTCACTGACGTTTTGCTGTCCAGCGCCATCTGTCGGACATTTTTTGAACTTTTTTTTTTTTTTTCAATAAAACTCCAAGTTTTTTCAAGCATGTTTGTCAATTTTTATCTCCCTATCTACATTATTCCGTGATTTATTAAGTTTTCAAATTTATACTGACTTTTAGATCACCCGGTACGTTAACAGCTGACAAATATGATTTTCAAATGTTCTAATGTTTGTAAATCTATGGGACTTAACTACTCTGGTTACGTCCCTAGGCTTACTAACAAACTTAAACTAAGGACAAACACACACAACCATGCCCAAGGGAGTACTCGAACCTCCGACGGTGAACAACCGAGCACTTCGCAGCAAGGCGCCTTAATGGGTTCAGCCACACCACCTCAGCGACAAATATTAATTTATGTCATCACCATAACATGGCGCCATCTGTTTTCCAGAGATCTACAGAGCTACTGACACAATCTATGTGTCAAAACAGTAAGGGCGAGAAAAGCAACACTAGAAGAAAGAGTACAATATAAGAGAAAGTTGATAATTGAGTTCTACAAATTTAGTTGTGGTCTTAATGTAGGAATGAATATGGTCTAGAGCAGAAAGATTAGAAAAATTCGTAACGATAATTACTATCATATGTTTTATTTGAAAACACAGTGTCTACCACTAACAGAGATAGTAATACTTGTGTGAATTACGAACGCCACTTTCGAGAACAGACAGAAAAGATAGGGGAAGATCCATCCTGAGGTGGCTGGAATATCTGGTAACTTGTTTCCTTTGCCCGAAAATCGCTATAGTTGAAAATCAGCGGTTAACAGCGTTTTATTATTGAGGTAATTTTGAAAATCTTGAATTGGGTAGTTTGTAGATTAGGTTTTCTAAATTGTGCACTTCTAGATGATGCTTTTATGCACTGTGTAGAAATAGTATTAGAGTGATTAATAAAAGTGGTTTTGCAAAAGGCTTGCCACCGGTATATAAAAGAAAATGTTAGATGGCAACCTTTAAATGTTCTCGAAATGTCCCAAACTAATAAAAAAAGTCTCCAGTTTTTTGGGAACATTCATGTTTCCCCACAAAGAATTTCTCGCTAACTCTTGTTTAAAGAAAAAAAAATGGGGTAGCTGAAATGGAGCAAACTCAGAACGTTAATTAAGCATTGAGAATAGCTATCTCACAGCTGACTTCACTTGAAAAACCTAAAAATAGTAAATAAACTGAGTCAGAGGATAGGGAAGAAGAATAAATCAAATATTTCGACACGAAAACAAAGTGCATTGCTTCCACGTATTGTCCTGTGTTAATTTGCCCGTAGACAACGAAATTACTGTTAAGAAGCGATAATGATGTTCCTTTCGAAACTTGAAGTAATAACGTGAGATTGTGGTCCTAATGGCAACGTAGAAGTACTCCAAAGTAGTTTGTCTTTTTTTCCTCATTTTTCCCGTTTCGAAGGCTTAGACCATGTAGGCAGATCAGTAAATCAGATGAGGATTTCTTTTCCTGGATATATACCTTATCTCCCTTGCACTTCATTACACTAAAAATAAGTATTTGTATGTCATTTGTTATTACTATGGCCCGAAATCCATACATTATAAAACATCAAAAAACTATCTATAAAATGTTTGAGCAACAAGAACACTAAGGGTAAAAAAATATTTGTATTGCAGGACAATGTGCAATTGCGTAATACAATTTCCATGCGACACTTGTAGCCGCGGAATATTTTTGGTAGTAGATGGCTTGAGGGTGGAAAAGTGGAGTAAGTATTAGTTACGCTCTTTAGAGAATTAGTTCCTCATTAAAATATTCAATTAATTCTTCTTATTTCTAAATTGTTTAACTGTGGAGATAGTTTCGATGGAGAAAGGTCTTGTTTGTTAATATCAATATCGCCTGAGAGACTCATTGCATTAGACTACGTAAGCATGTTGTACAATCGGCGGAATGTATAAGAAGCGTAATGAAGCCATTATACGTGCAAGGGAGAGTCGCAACTGTAATACAGAAAGCTATGGCGTGAATTGAGGCTTTCCACTGGAATTCGAGCGGTGAACACTACACAGTTGTGTACACTAAATCTGAAATAAACTGAAATAAAGAAAAGCGGGATTAATTTGTATTCTGGTGCGTGTGTGTTATGATTTAGAGCCGACGGAAAAGGAAGTGGAAAGCCGGTAATGGAATTCAGGAAGAATGTTAATTTGGTATTTAACAGAAACATACGAAAAAAGCGTGAAGGTGGAGAAATACAGGAAAAAATGAAAGCAAGAAGCGAAAGATAAGCAAGAATTGATATTGGACGGCTTATTGTTACAAGCGCCTGCTTTATACTCACAGAGACGAGCAGTAGCAGTCTTCCAATTGCGTTTGCGCGTTAACTTCGCGATTTTTATGTCATTATGGAGGGAGGTTTCACTAATATTTTACCGTAATGGGAGGAAGTGGTGGCCTTAGTCAACAGCAAAAGCATTAAATCTGCAATCTTACTGTAAACACAAAACGGATAACATTTCAGTCACATATTTCAAAAGAGAAAGTATAACACAGCATATAAAGCTTTCTACACCAGAAAACCGCTGTAATGTTTTCATTTTTGGACAGAAGGTGCAACTACATATCAACATCACCAAACAGCAAAGTATGCCATACCAAACATCTAAAATAATGTGACGTCTAGAAATACTATAATAAAATTGTTAGCGAAGAAAACAGACTATACATGATGTTCCTGACACTTTTGCGTATATAATCGATTGTAGCTAGTCTCAACTTCTTAAGTGTCTTTTAGACAAGGCACTAACAAGTACTCTGACAATTTCAGTAGCTATATTTATTTTATTGTTACCTGCCAAGATACAAAAACATTGTCAGTGCAACAATAAACCGTATAGGCCTATTTTGGCTGAATGAAACGTGCAAAATGACAAAATTCGACAACTACGGAACCCTCTGCCATGCACTTGAATGTGATTAGCAGAGTATTTATATAGATGTACACAAAAATAATTTTGCGCTATCTGAAGATGAGACGATCACTTACACAAAATTTAAAGAGAAAACGTACATTTAAGTTAAAGAAACGAAATATATTAATATATCCGAAAGAACAGACGCCATATATACATGTTGCACAGTGATAAAGTGCCAGACTACAAACCCAAAGGTCGCGAGTTCGATCCCCGCCAAGTCCTAGGATTTTTATCTGTCACTTTCCACTTCTTTCACTTTTGGCAGTAATGGTCATGTGAAAAATACCTAGTAGCACCGAGGTTCAGAACCCACGTTAAACTGTAGGTCCCCCTATAACTGGCTGGGTAAGTCAGTTCGAAGGTCGAATGAAGACAACGGCATACCACCTCCAAACAGGCCTAGTAAAGCACTGTAGTGTTGAAACCAATCTTCGGATTGTTGACTGATTTACCTATATGTGTATAATATATATCTGAAGAGTGATTTCTATCATCACATAACGCAAAACTTTATGAACACAGAGCAAAACATACTACAGAGATTACCTAACATCCGTTTATTAGCAAATCAATGATATAATACGAGTCACAGAATCTGGTCCTACCATAGGTAGGACCAGCTGGACAGGTCTGGTGAGGCATCTCCCAACGGCAGTGACAATGATGGCTGTGCGTGGGACTCCATCTCTTCCTTTCTTCAGCTCCTGTACTTCCACATGTGCCGTGGGATAACTTCTTCTTGCAGAAGAACGATGTCACCGACTCGGATCTCCACCAATCCTCCATTTGGACGTTTGACGTGGTGGAAGTTGCGCAAGAGCATGAGATACTCTCTGCGCCAGCGCTCCCAGAAATCTTCCGCTATTTCCTGACAGAGCCTGAACTCCCTATTTAAGTTTGTTACTATCGGTGGCTCAGGTCCGATTGGCAGTGTGGTTAGTTTTTCCCCCACGAGGAAATGTGTTGGAGTGAATATGTCGTCTTTGGTTTGAGAGACTGGCCTGGAATTTAGGGCGGCTTCAATATTCACCAACACGGTGTATCCCTTCTTCATCCGTACTGGAACGATCGAGTACTTTTCGGAGACACGTTTTGGTTAAGCTGACTATTCTTTTCCAGAATCCTCCCCACCAAGCCGCCCTCTGAGCTATAAACTTCCACGTTATGCCATTCTTAGCGAGGTATTGGTGGGTCTTATTAGCAGCGATGGCTGTTCATAACTCCGATATCTCCTCGCTGGCTGCGTGGAGTGTCTGGGCATTATCACTGTAGATGGTGTGTGGAATGCCGCGTCTACCAACAAATCTTCTTTGTAGTGCCAGCAAGAACGTATCCGTTGTTTCGTTGTGGACAGCTCCAGGTGAACTGCACAGGTAAAAAGTATGATGTAGCATTTAGATGTGATACTTCCTGCTTTGGCGTAAAGAGGCCCTGCAAAATTAAAGCCAGTCACTTGGAAAGATTTGTGCGATGTTACCCGGTCGACTGGCAGTGGAACTTCTTTTACTTGATACCACGCACTATTTTGCATGGAAGGCAGCGATAGATAACTTAATAACTTTATTTATAGCACAACAGGCATGCAAAATCAAGAAGGAGGAGCGAAGCTCTGAGAGCACAGTTCTAACTCCCAGATGATAAAAACGGATGTGGGTGTATGGGATCGAAAACTTCGTGAAATGATGGTTTCCATCAAGGATAAGTGGATGTTGTTCTTCTTTGGTTAATTCTGCATAATGCAGACGGCCACCGAGACGTAATAAGTCCTCGTCCAAAAAGGGTATGAGATTCTTTATTTTCGATGCTTTTGGTAGAGACATGTGAGCCTTGATTTCTTTGGGGGAAAAACTTGTTTTACAGCTTGATCCAAAAACGTCGAGCTGCTGCCATTTCTTCTGAAGAAAATTCACCGTACAAATCACCTTATCGATGAGTTTTGTCTTCAACGAAAGAATGTGGGCAGTGACTCGCAGTAGTTTCCATTAGGAGCTAAACCTCTCGATTCTATCAGTGGCTTGGGTGTCTCCGTAAAAAGGACCTGAGAATCCAGGTGAATGTCCTTAGTTTCTGGAAGACAGGTTGGTGCAAGATATTCATTTGACCAAAGACTGTATTGTGATAGCCAATGGGGTCTGTGCCACCATAGTTCCGTCGTATGTAAGCTTTGAGGCATACTTCATAGGTGATCCGCAGGGTTGTCTTTTCACGGACAATGCTTCCATTGGGATGGCGAGGTGTAGTTATGAATTTCTGTTATCCTGTTGCACACAAATGTTTTTCAAGTATTAGGGTTATCTTTTATTCAAGCAAGTGTCACCATACAGTCCGTCCAAAGAGTTGCTCTAGTATCATGTTACAATATTTTTCCTATTGTGGACACTGGGGTTACTAAGCCCAGGTGGTCATAAAAACTGGCAGTTGCTTGCAATAATATTCTTTTGTAGCTACTGTCTGTGATATCTTGCCAATAGCTTCATGCTCGGCCACACAGAATGTATCAATTCAATTACTGTATTCCACTAACTCTTAGCACATACGAAGTTTTCATGAGCTCTCGTCCTTCAGATTTCCATATTTCTAATGGTTGCCCAGAGTTCGTCGCCCATTTTGACATAGACAGCTTGACTCAATTAATGAGTGATGTTGGTTCATAGTAAAGTGTTCTTGCTCCGTTTTCCTCTGCCACGCCTGCTGCAAAGTCATCCTTGTAAGTGTTATGGTCTAATAAGGCACTTGCGGTGCGAAATTGCGATTGGTACATGGCTACAAATTCTCTCAAAGTAAGAATGGACTACATTTAAGACTGAACATGAGTCGTTTAAATTGATAAGTTGTTCTCATTTGAATGCTGCTTATTTCATTTCCTCCGTGATTATGATCACTACATCTGGAAAACTTCGTCAGATCTCTGTCGTCAGGATGGAGAACTAACTGCAAAAAGGCCTGTGTAATCTCCGCGACTATGGCAAAATGTTGCATTCCAACATGCATGAGGATTGCAGTTACTTCGGGAAGAAGGTTAGGCCCTGATTCCAGGACGTCATTGAGTGAGGGAGAGTCTTTTTCTGGCGAAGATGCATCAAATACGGTTCGCCACTTGTTGAGGCAAGTAGAAGGTATCCGCTGAATTTTGTGTTGGAGCCAGTTCGATGTGGTCATATCTGATATAATTTGCCATTTGTGTCTCATATGCGGCACTGAAGACGTCATTTGTCTCCATACGCCTCTGCAAAGTGAGAAAGCGTTTCTCCGCATTACCCCGATTATTTGGGAGAATGGCTGCTGATTTTTGTGGGAGACGGACTACACATCGATGATCCTCGATAGAATAGGAAGAGTTTCTGTAAAAGTTCTGTATCTTTTGCACTCAGTAATTGGTCCTGCTTGTCGCATATTCCGATTGCCACTAAATCCCAAAAATTTCGGACTACGTTATCAAATGTTTCCTTGGCAGGTTGGCTGATAAGGTTAACGACGACTTGATTTACAAAAATTCTTTGTCGACTTCCGCTAAGGATCCATCCAAATTTGGAAGGCAGGAAAGCCAGTGACGAAAGGGGGGGGCGAATCGCGTATCGGTGTAGTGTCCTTAACAATTTTCCATTAATGATCCGCTCCGATGAGTAGTTCAATGGGAAGATAATCATATCCATCTGCTAGATCAGCCAGTTGCAAATTAGTAATGCGTTTACTTTTAAACCCTGTATTTTCTGACGGATGCCTGGAAAACGAATGAAAACACTCGAAAGCGGTAACCGTTACGTGAGCATTATTCCATCACTTTTCAACGTCAGGCGAACCAGACGGCGAGAGTGTGCCGTAGTGAATGAAGACCCAAAGGCATCGACTGCCAGTGGCTGATTCGCAACGACTTCCAGTTTTAAACTGTCGATCAATGATCTGCTGATAAAGCTAGACTGGCTGCCGTCATCTAAAATGCAGCGTGTAAGTCTATTTATGCCTGTGGTTCCTGATACGTGTCGTTTGCAGATAAGTGAATCCTAAACATCCGGTATTCACATTGCCAACTGAACTACTTTCTGTAGGAATGGCCGATGAAGTAAGATTTCCCGAATTGCTGCAGATTGATTTCTGATGGGGTTTCTTCAAAATAAACAAAATACCTTTCCTTTCTTCCTACAGTCTATCACTGGTTGAGACAAAGAAAACACCTATTGCAGGATCTCAGAATCCTAGTGCGCTCCTGAACATCCTTCACGTTCTTGCAGTCTTGTGCCCAGTGCCCACGCTGTTCTCCAAACACACACAGTAAGCTTCGACTTTGGGTAAGGACTTGTGCATTGTCTGTCCAGACTTGGATCGAACGTTGTCTGCTGCTGTAGACGATACAGTGTTATTTAGTTTGCAATTTGTTTCCCCACGAATCTTTTGCGTTGTTAGTGCCGCATCTACCTCTTTTGACAAGAATTCCATTAATTTCAAGATGTTTCCTTATGACAATTTCGTCCTCTCATGTGAATTACCCAGTGCCTACAAATGTCTTCCGGGTAAGCGCGAAGTATCTTTGGAACTAAAACTCAACCATAAGCTTCTACGTTCTCTCACAGTGCATGTAGAGCTTTAATACGCTTATTACAGTCAATAAATGTTAAGAAAATCGAGGGAGTCGGATGTTACAGTTGTGACGCCTGACAGATGATCCATATGTGCTTGGATAATCCTTTTATCCCAATAACGTGCACGTAAAATGTATTTGGTCCGTTCGTAATCAGCTGCAGTTACTGCAACATTCCTTCTACTAAACTCTTTGGTTCTCCACCCAGATAGCCTCTAATAAGTATACGTTTGTTGACAGTTAACAAGTTCGGGTCTGCGTCGACGAAGGATTCAAACTGTTCTCAGAAACGAGACCAGTGTTCAATGTCCCCGGAAAATGCCTCTCGCTTAATCTCTGGTAGTCGAACATTGTGACTGCACGACTGTGTAGATACCCCAGAAGTCGTCTTGCCGGCTGTGTCATCTGAAAGTCTTCCCTCAATACCGTGGTTTGTCCTAAGGATCGTTCGCTTTGTGTAGTCTTCACAAGCTATCACATCGGCTTCGTATTCCGCGTCATCAAATAAGTCTTGTGTCGCATCGTCCAAGATCTTTAAACTATCCAAAGTTTCTTATAGACAACTGATGGCGTTTTTCTATTTCATTTTTGGTCGTGGAGTCGTCAAACGAATCTATTTGATTAACAAAACGTGTAGCATTGGAGCGCTATATTCCTCGTCTACGTTTTAACTTAGCAAGACAAGCAGTTGTTTCAGTCTCTGTGCTCATGATTAGTTGTAATAACAGCGTTGCTAACAGATGGCAGCACTTGATACGCGTTAATGTAAAAGTCTCTCGCTAGAAGTCAGCGAGGAGTTTGTTATATAATCAAACTAGCTTAAACCCGCGCGTGTTGATTGATTATGACAGATAAGCTACATTTCAGCAGTGTGCTATGAGACCGGTTTTGAAGGATGAAATGAAAGACAATACCTTCTTTATAAACAAACTGAACATTATTCCTATCTGATTGCAGAAGTCTATGCACTTACCGTTTATGAGGAAAGTAAGTAGTGTAGATCAAATCACACGTAAAAATGCACTCGTTTCGAAGAATCCAATCACAAAGTTCAATAATAATGATTGTAATAATATCACAGATCGATGCGCGAAACGTCAAAGCGATTTTTTTAAAGTGATGTATTAAAAGAAATTTCTTTATTACTGCTTTATTTATTTATTCTTATATTTCCTTATTCGTATGCTTATCCTTACAGAGAAAGAGCTGAAGAGATTGTAGCACGCATAGACCAAAGATATGGTCTGTGGCATCACGTTTCGCTGTATGTAACCTCCTTGCTATAGAGTCGCAAACGTCATCGCTGGCCTTCAGTCCGATTTTTATAATTCGACTACTTTCAACCACCATACCTTCCATTCCCTTATAGCTATCGGCATGGAACTGCTATGGTGTACAACGGGAGACTTCGGACAACAATTACACACACACACACACACACACACACACACACACCATTCGTTTGCGTTCTGTAGTTTTCGCTGCAGAGCGAAATATTAACACACAGACACACACACGTAGAATTTTATATACACCGATATCTTTCCATCCCAATATACTCCACCCTTTTATCATATAAACCCTCAAGCAACAATGCAAACAATAAAACCATTTTCAAAGAGTAAAGATAATTTTCAAAGAGTAATTATTGTACCGCATTTCGCGTTATATTCTTCAAATTACTAAATATCTGGCAGGTCGCTATATAACCGTGCCTAAAACCCTCCTCAGGTATAAATTAGTAACTGTACAAATATTTAAGTCTCTGCGTCTTGTCTTTCGGACGTGATAAGCGTACACGGAACAAAAATAGAGCTATCCGATCGCGCCATAAAACCGTGCCTAAAGTCTTCCCCCGGGTAGGGGAAGACATTAGTAGACATTAGTAACTGTACAAATTTTTAGCTCTTTATATCTTGTGGTTCAGACGTGATAAACGTACACCGAACAGACATTCACATTTATAGATATAGATTATTATTTTACGCTCTACTCAAATATTACTCCAGCAACTATTTCACATGCACTAAGCCGATACATTACATTACTTAACTGAATGCTTGTAAGCTGAAGATTTCAATGCGTAAATGAATTAGCTGAGATCATGCGTGCGTGGTACGTTACGCGTGGAGAAATTCTGCCGTGTAGTCGTTCGAAATGGATACGTAAGTCCTCTTGAAGTGACGTAGACGCTCCAGAATTTCCAAAAGTTCCCGCCAGTGTCGTCTTGTCCCGGTTTCGGCACCAGAAATGTGTGGGAACAATTAGAACAGTGATTTCAAACGTCACGTAACGCACAATTTTATCAGCACAGAGGAAAACATCAGGTTATATTCCATAGTTTGCGCTCCACGACTGTGAAATGTTTCCAGTATTCTGAGATTTTCAGCTATCAGTCGATCTTTTTCTTAAATTCTTTATTAGCAAATCATGATTTCAACCAGTAACTGGCCATTACCAATGCATGTGTTTAACTGAAGATGTTATAACTCACACCACGCCAAGTATGACAGCTGGACATTTTTGCCCTTTCTAATCTACACACTCACAGAGATTACATAACGTCCGTTTATCAACAAATCAAACACACAATACAAGTCACAGAAACAAGGACGGCTTTTATCAGTTCTCCACAGAGACGTTCGGTTTGGATTTCGTGCTCAGCGCGACTTGTTGTCGCTGGACTGATCGCATATGTTGATTTACGGCCGCTAATAAAAATGATATTTGGACAACTCACACTTTGGTACTGCCCCTAATGAATAACTGGTTTTATTTCAGTTATTTCAAAAAATTCGTCCGTTACTGTGCAGAATCAAGAGTTTGAAGAAGAGAAGACAAACGCACTGCATGAACTTTGCGAATGAATACCACTGTATGTAGGAGATAAGTAGAAACTTTATTTAAAACTGAGAGCACTACAGCATTTCATTTCGTTCTTGAGATATTCCTTTTATATCGGACGGAGTGACCGGCGTAGTTTGCCGTGTTGTGACCATGAGGGCTTGCCGCCTGTTATGAAATTCTTGTCATTCCGTTTTAAGAAAAGTAATCAGTGAAAAATTTCATTTTTCACTTCGCTCAGTCTCACATTTTGGCTACATAAAGGACTGAATTCTTCTCGTTATTCGTAACATTTAACGTTGACCACTGCACGCAATAAAAGCAGTGGAGGAGATATCCATATAACAGTTTACTGTTATAAAAAAGCTTAATTTTAGCAGTAAAATTAGAAAAAGGTCCGTGCGAGCTGCCGACTACTTCCTGCTGCAAAAACCTTGTTCCCTGGCCCAAACTGAGAACTGACTTGGTTCAAATTACTCTAATAACAGGAAGTTAACGATACAGTGGGTAATATACGTACCAGCTCACACGAAGTTACACACAGGCAATAACAAACGAGCCACCACAATTAAAGTTATTTCATAAAGAAAAACATTTATGGCGTAACGGAACATAAAAAAATAGCATCTGAGCTTGTTCTCAGCACCGGTGAACGACAATGTAGAATAAAAAAAGAGGGAAGGTGCTCGAAAACTACAATTTATAGGCAAGTCAAAATTATACTGAACTTAACTTGTTTATTCAGGTCGAACGCAAGTAAAATCCCATTTACAGAAGCTAATACTGACGATGCCCAGCATTGAATTCAACATAAATTACACAGAACTTAACGCTACTGGGGGGAGGATTTACAAACCACACTCACTTGCTCACACACACGCAATGCAATAGCGAAACTCACCAAAATCAGGGTACAGAAACGAAGCAGAAGCAGGCGCCGCTATGGTAGGCGATTTTCAGCAAACCCGGAGGTACACACAACACAATATACAATGAAACTGCGAAGATGGGTCTGATCTGTCGTGCCTGATTTGAGATCGTGCGTGAGTATAGCAAAGTTAAGTTGCATTTAGATTAGACCGCGAGCAAACAAGCTAACGGCGACACACGGCTACGTTACAAGATCGCACTCCACTGGAGATGAAGTGGTTAAAAATCGGAATTATTACACAAAATCACGGCGGACTCTTAAGTTGCAATCTAAGAGTAAACTACCTAGGCACTGGTTTTGTGAGAAATGGCGTGAATTCAGGTGACTAGCTGCAAACCCCTGAAGTCGGAGTTCGGGCCCATGTGGTTCCGAAAACCGATAGAAATTAATACATTCAATTTCCTAAAAATAAAGAAAATTAACTACGGTATGCAACCCCTAGAACTGCGTGGAATTTTACAAGGAAGCTACTGAAATGCAGCAACATTCGATTGCCTACAGAAGCGAAAGAAAGCCTGTCACTTACAAAAATGTTCAAATGATTGTATGGCTTATAGGACTTAAGTACGGGGTCATCAGTCCCTAAACTTACAAACTATTTATTAACTAGCTAATACTAATGACCGCACAATTATTCATGCCCGAAGGGGGATTCGAACCCCCGACCGTAGTGGCCGCGCAGAACGTGACTGGCGCGCCGCATACCGCTCGACCACCACGGCCAGCAAAATAAAAATAAAAAGTATAGCATGCAACCCATATAAATGTTTAGAATTTCATAAGTAAGCTATTGAAGAAGGTTGTACAAGACTCAGAGAGAATTACTGACAAAGACTGAGTGGATATTACAAGTTCGGAGAAGTAACAGCAAAATTAAAAATAGGTGCGGAGAGAAGATCGAAGAAGTTAGTGGAAATCAGAAGGATACACAGATAATTACTTGCCTGATGGGCATGGAACAAACAATAGTGGAAGCTGAAGGCCACGTGGAACACACATATCACTCACGGAAAGAAACGATAAGAAAAATCTTACATGCACTGTAAAAAATTGAACATATCGTCTGTTAGAAACTGGGTCCCACAGAGCTAGAAAGAATTTACACAGAGTTCATACACTGCCACATAATCACAAAAGGTGTGAATATACCAGGCCGTTATCACACTGCAACTAGTAACACATACACTGAGTTTATCCATTGGAAATCACTGGATTGAAAAACTGGAACACATTTCCAATCACGATCGGAAAAAATATTACAAAAAAATTAATCTAAGTTCAAAACACGATCCGAGCACAAAGTGCTCACCGAGCGGCCAGGAGACGGGTGCGAAAGCTACCGGAAACGGCAAAATCCACGAGTACAGCGGTGGTGGGGAGAGAAGATCTTGAGACTCGCCGTGGAGAAGGCTTGTTGACTGGCTTCTAACAAAACGGTGTAGAAACCTCTTTTGTCGCAACAGCAGCAGGGGTTGGTAACGACCAACTACCGACTCTGAGCCAGAGAGAACCATGCAAAGCGAGCTATTACCACCCACATTCAGACAGCCATTAGATCCTCGCACATCCACTTAACAGCAAAACAAGTACACATTCTCACAGGGACAGTGGCATAGCGGAGAAGCCATACTTATTGTCACATTCATAACCACAATAATAAATTATTAAAATAAAAAAATCCAAGCAATCCAAGCAATATTAACTAACATTTCAGAAATTAATATATTAAAACATGAAATAAAAATGCTATTTCTCATGCCTTGAAAAGAGTGGGGTTATAGTTTTAACAAAATGTTAATCTACCGACATCAAATAAATTACAATTTTATAAAAAAATATACGGAAGACGACAGACGCTCGTTTTTCAACATCATGTTTGTAAATGTGTCGATGTACGTGTATATATATTTAAAAAAAACTGTTCACTATCCTACAGAATTCCTCTTTTATACAATATATAGCCCTAAAAAGTGCAATGTGCTGCAGCAGAGAAAGAGAAGGGAAACATTTGAAAGATGTCCTTGTCAGAGCAGAAAAAAGTGTGCATGTTAATTTCTCCAAGACTCTGACAGAAAGGGGGGGTCATCATCCTCACACCTGCCTTCCTCACCAAAAGCTTGATATCTGAACATATTAAAGTATTTTTTTAACTGAAAGAGAGTAGGAGAAAGAGGGATGATATTGTGCCAATGAGAGATTAAGAGAGGACAGACATTCATGGTGGGAGATTCTGTGGTAGCCCCTGACCGTGCAGAGTGGATGGTGACAGCCTCGACGTGGCCCACTCCCCTAGTAGTGTTTCGATGTTATAAGAAGAAGATGAACGAAACACGAAGCGAATGTCACCCTCAAGCGATGGCCGGACGTACTAGTACCTCCCGGCCCCGCCAGATGCGCTACACGAAGGCTAGCAGAATGCGGCCCAGGAAAACACCAAAAGTTAGGCATGTTCTAAAAATATGCCAAGCCAACATTGAAGGCTATAGCAGAGCAAAAGGTGATATCCTCTCCAAAATTATGAAAGAAAATGAGGTAGATGTACTGGCACTTCAAGAAACATATACCGATGAGAGTTCAACTTACCAACTTAAAGTGCAAGGATTTACCACAGTTGCCTCCAAAGGTCGTGAAAAGCATGGAATCGCAACACTTATCAAAAATCAGCTATTGAATAACACTACAGAGCTTCTTATGCCCACTGACATTGCCGTAGGTATAAAAGTAAATGGTTTAACGATAGTCAACGTATACAAACATCCATCCAAAAAGTGGGCATCTCCTGTTCTTCCTTATGTAAGCCACCCAGCAGTGTACATCGGAGATTACAATTTTCACCATTTCAGATGGGGATACCAGTCCTGTGATGATAAAGGCCTGCAGATAGCAGATTGGGCTGATGTCAACAATATCCATCTCTTATACGATGCTAAGGACAAGTGCACATTTACGTCGAATGCATGGAAAACTTCAACTTCGCCAGATCTCTGTTTTGTGACGACGAGTGATGATGGGATCCCAATGCAATCGAAGCGAACTGTTTTGACACGCCTGCCAAAGAGCCAACACTCACCAGTCATTATCGTCATTGGCCTGCAGATACCAGTCATAGACAGCCCACCCATTCTCCGCTGGAACCTTCGCAAAGCACGATGGGACAAATATCAACCTCGCGTGGAACATACTGTGACCAGAATACCTCCAATTCCGTTAAACTATGAGAGGTTTACTAAACTGCTGCTGCTAGCAGCTCAAGAAAATATTCCACGTGGAGCCAGAAGAGAATACATACCAGCCTTTAACAAACAATGTGAATCTCTTCTTCAGGAATATAACAACACCGGAAATCCCCAGACGCAGACTCACTGACGAAGCTTCTTGACGAAAAAAGAAGGAAACGATGGCATGAACTAGTTGAACAGCTTGATTTCACTCATTCCAGCCGTAAAAGTTGGGGTCTTCTCAGAAAATTAGGTAGTGCTGTACATCCAAGCTCCAAACAGAGTGCTGTTAATCCTAATAGAATAAGCTCAGTTATACTTGGAAACTCAAAGATCCGCGTCGCTACACAACAGAAAAAGGACCTTAAAAGACTCATGGCTGAAGCACTGAAGAACTGCGCAGAACAGTCAAACATTGTGAGCACTATCTCTGAAGAAGAGCTTATAACTGCAATAAATGACATCAAATCAAGGAAAGCAGCCGGACCTGATGGAGTCTTACCGGAGTTTCTAAAGAACTTAGGCCCAAGAGCCCGCACATGGCTCTGCAGATTTTTCTCCGCCATACTTGAGACTGAAAACATCCCAAACAAATGGAAGGAGTCGAAGATAATAGCTATCTTGAAGCCTGGAAAGGACGAGAGAGATCCCAAGAGTTACAGACCTATGTGTTATGTACAAACGTTTCGAAAAAATTCTCCTAAAGAGAGTGACTTACCTAATAGAGGCAGCAATACCCGTGGAACAAGCCGGTTTCAGGTCGAAGAAGAGCTGCTGCGATCACGTCCTGGCACTAACCAGCACGTTGAACGTGGTTTTCAGAACAAGAAAAAGACCGGTGTAGTATTTATAGATCTCTCGGCTGCATACGACACGGTCTGGCTTAAAGGATTATTGCATAAGCTTGCTAAAGTAGTCAAATGTAAGAAGTCAGTAAAGCTCTTCTATAATATGCTATCCACAAGGAAGTACAGGGTACACATTAACGGAGAAACAAGCAAAGCCCGCATACTTAATAATGGACTCCCACAAGGCTCTGTGCTAGCTCCTTTACTGTTTAATTTGTACATCTCCGATATGCCGGAACTCAAATCACGGAAGTTCGCATATGCCGACGATCTGGCCATTGCCCTGCAGGGTGAGTCTTTCGAACAGTTAGAATCAGGCTTAAATTCTGATTTGGTGCAGCTTCATAACTACTACAGGACCTGGCATCTGAACCTTAATGCATCAAAAACAGTAAGCACAGTGATGCATCTGAACAACAAACAAGCAGAAAGGAAGCTGTGCTTAAATATAGCAGGCCAGAGCATAAGACACGAAAGAGCACCGAAATACCTGGGTGTTAAACTGGACCGCAGCCTAACGTTCAAAGAACACCTGCATGACGTCAGTCAAAAACTCAGAGGCAGAATCAATATCATTCAGAAACTCGCGGGCTCTACCTGGGGAAGCAATGCTACGACACTTCGCACTTCCTCCATGGCTCTAATCTACAGCGTTGCAGAATACTGCGCACCTCTATGGGCTAACAGTTCGCAAGTCAACAAAGTAGATGTTCGTCTAAATGACACCTTGCGAACAATAACTGGAACGTTGAGACCTACTCCTACACCATGGCTCTCGGTGCTGGCAAATATTGAACCTCCGTCACTCCGCAGGCAACATGCAATCCAAAGAGAAATAGAAAAAAATTGCTGCTGACATCATATATCCCATACACGCTGATCTAAATGGCCCGACACGATTAATGTCTAGAAATCCCTTCTGGAACCACTCGTCGAACACTCGGAACACCGTAACAGAATGGAACCACCTATGGCAGCAAGCAAATGTTCACAATGGACACCTCATTAAGAACCCGGCTGATCGTGTTCCTGGTTTCAACCTCCCTCGAAGAACCTGGGTGGCATTAAACAGACTGAGAACCGGTGTTGGACGGTGCAACGAGCTGATGGCCAAGTGGGGCTACGTGGACGATCCTCAATGTGACTGCGGCGAAATAAAGATGATGTAGCACATATTTCATTGTAAAATTCGTGGTTTTCGGAACGGCTCGCTAGAGGATCTGCATAGACTTACAGACACTGCCATTTCGTGGCTTTGTAATTTAAGAGTTTCCGTTTAGTTGTAAATTATTTTGACAAATTTATTTTCCCTTTAATTCTTAATTTATAAGCATTGTAATAAGTATAACTCATTTCATAATGAATAATGTTTTGTTAGATTTGTATGTTAATTTAGTTTCTCGTGTTGAATGTGTCTAGTACTGTAAGGTATCTGGCATATCGAACGCAAAATAAATAAATAAATAACCATGCTAAGTGCCCGCATAAACGGCAGCCAAGGCGGGCTGCTGAGCTCTCTTTTCGTAGGCGCTGACACACAATGAAATAAACAACGGCCAACGGAAGAAGAAACGGCGCTGTACTGTGGCACTACATTACGGTCAGCCAAGTGACAGTGCCCAACCAATCACAGTAGGGTACCGGTTGTAGCCCTCCGCCAATGCCGGCTTCATAAGCGCACCGACGAGTGTGGAGGGCAGAGCATACTCAGCCACCGGCCGCTCCTACGCCGGATACAGCTGCCCCAGCACTCGGCGTAGTTTTCGCAGTAATGTAGTGTTTTCACTTGGCCTAGTGCCACTTGTAATAGTTATTGTCTGTGTGTATGTTCTCACTATTATACTTGTTGTTTGTTGTTCTGCGTGTCTGACCATCTTTTCTTCTTGACGTTTTGTTATTGTACGCCCAGAAGGCTCTTTTGTTTAATAAACCGTTAGCAATTTTAGGAGTTGTTGTCTTTCCTGCAGATCGCAAGACTTAACAGAATTGGCGACGAGAATAAAACTTTGTCTTAGTAGCCTTCCATAAAGGAATTTCTTCACTCCTTGACGGAAACTCTACTCCAGATACAGGAGGCGCTCATAGAGTTGGCACACCACCCGCACTCCCCAGCGTTGCAAGACGTAACTCTCAGAGTACATTCCATTGCCGGAAAATTGAACAATCTGCATATGTCACCGCCGACGTTTCCCACTTTCGATAGGGATTTGGAACCATGACCGAATTATGTAGAGCGGCTGGAACAACATTTCCTAGCCCCCAGAGTCCTGGATGGAAAACCGGCGTCGGGCTTTCGTCTTAGCAACAGTCGATTCTCAGGTGTATCGCTTGATTCAACAATTGAACCCGGAGCAGTCGCCTCAAGATCTCTCGTATGCCCACATAAAACACTGCTTGTCTGAGTATTTTGACACGCAAGTACACGTCACCTCCGCTCGCCAGGTTTTCTTTTCCTGTCGAAAGTTTCCAGATTAGACATATCGGGAATGGAGTGCGACGCTGCAGGGTCTATCTCTTAATTATACATTCAGGTGCACCAATGTCACCTGTAAGCAATCCTATGCTCCTTCATTGATTCGCGATTTGGTGGTGTTACACGCTCCTCGCGAGGGTCTTTGAGCAGAGATCTTGAAGTTACATGACCCGTCCCTCGACACCTGTCTGCCGATCATCTGTGCCTTTGAAGAGGCTCACCGGCCACCGTCTTCGCGCTTTGATGCCGCCGTGTTCACGGCTCGCGCCGGCGCCGGCGCCGGGCGGCGGTCTCGTCCAACCGTGGTCACAGGCCGTGACCGACGGTCCCCGCACGCCTTCCCTCTTGTCCGGATTGCTTCCGTAAACACCAACAAGCCGAATGCCCCCACCGGCAGTTTAGGTGCACGGTTTGCTACCGAACGGGTCACACTGCCGATGTTTGCCAGGCTTCACAGCAACACTGCGTTGACACCACAATTCAGGAGAATGGACAGGCGGCTGATGAATCATTCACACAGGACTCGGAAGATCCGCATTACGATGACGGGAAAGTATTTTCGGTCATTCCTCAGTCTGGAGCTCGGCTCCTTCTCACGCTAGAGCTCGACAATACTTCTGTGGTGTTCGACATCGACACTGCGTCCTCCGTGTCTATCGTGGATGGTGTCACATACGAACAACTGGGGTTTCCAGCGTTGTCACCCTACACTCAAAACTTGCGCAGTCTCAGCAATCACCACATACAAGTCGACGGCGTTTTTCCGACATGAGTCGCGTACAACGACCGCTCTTTCACCACTCAGTTTCTGGTGGTGCGCTCGGCTGACGCCTCCAGTCTCTTGGGTTTGTAATACTACGCTCTTTAACTTAATCAGGTGTTAATGCGATTGTTAATGTTCGGGGCCACTTTAAAGTTTCACTCGTGTTGTAATATTATGGGGAAGTACTTTGGCAGATCAAGCACATTTAAATACCAGAATGAAACTTTCACTCTGCAGCGGAGTGTGCGCTGATATGAAACTTCCTGGCAGATTAAAATTGTGTGCCGGAACCGGGACTCGAACCTGGGACCTTTGCCTTTCGCGGGCAAGTGCACTACCGACTGTGCTATCCCGACACGACTCACGATGCCGCCTCACAAATTTACTTCCGCCTGTACCTCGCCTCCTACTTTCCAAACTTCACGGAAGCTCTCCTGCGAACCATGCAAGACTAGCACTCCTGGAAGAAAGGATATGGTGGAGACATGGCTTAGCCACAGCTTAAGCCATGTCTCCACCATATCGAGTTGGGTCTTTTCCTAGCAACTTTCAACTTTGTGTATCGCGCTTCTGACAGGCACGCGAACGCCTATTTCTTTTGCAGGCTGCTGGTTGGAACAGACCGAGCATTTGTCACCTCGCCGTTGGTCTGCTTCCATGTGGAGCCGGACGTGGACGCGGCTCTTGCCGCCGTTTCGTTGGACGCCAACACAGTCCAAAGGGCTTCTGCAAAAGATCCAACTTTGCAAGCCCTCCGCGCCAAATCAGTGTGGGATGGCCGGACAGTCGTCGTAGCGTCCGCGATCCGGCAATCCAACATTTCTGGCAGCACAGACATAGTCTTTTCGTCCGCAGTGGATTATCATACATAGTGAATCGGAAATTCCCCAGGTGGTCATCCCAGAGACATTGCAACGCCGTGTCCTCGACCTCCTCCACGCTGGTCATTGAGAAATCGTCCTCACAAAACAGCTGCCGCGCCGTCACCTTTATTGGCGCGGGTTAGATAAAGGCATTGCCCACCTCGTATCCGCCTGCTCCACGTGTCAGTCTCGCCAGGTAGCACCTCAGCGCCAGTACTTTTCTTGGCCGGAGGCAGCTGCTCCTTGGGAACGTCTTCATGTAGACTTCCCAGGGCTTTTTCACAGATCTCAATGGCTCATCATGATTGATTCTGGCCCCCTGTTTACTTCGGCCCAGTTCAAGGAATTGTGTTCCACCAATGGGATTTCTCTCGTCCATACCGCCCTCTTCCATCCGGCGTCTAACGGCCAGGCTGAACGTTTCGCACCAACGGTTGAGACCCAACTCGATAAACTGCTGTACCATTACCTAATGGAAGAAGCCGTGCTAATGTTTCTGGCGTCGTACCGAGCCGGCCCGCATATAGGCAAAAGTCCAGCGGAATTACTTCATGGGCGACCGTTCCGCTCTCCCTTATCTATTCTTGTTCCAGAGACTTCGCGGCCTTCCGCCCGTGTTGCAACGCACACTTTTCACATCGGTCAGGTAGTCTGGACGCGGATGTTCTCCCACCAGAGAGCTCGCTGGGCACCTACGGTCAGCACCAAAGTCTGCGGTCGGGCGATGGCATTACTGCTATGGGACGATGGCTCCATAGCCCACCGGCACCTCAATCAGCTCCGCCCCCACTGGTGAACGAAGGGGAGCCGCCACAGCCTACCGCCGACCACCCTGTGGCGGGACCTCCACCGCCGCCCACTCCGTCGGCCGCTCCGGTGGCCCCTGCTGCGATGCCGTCCCCGCCTCATGAAGACCACGGGCCCACGGATGTCGACCACGATGTTCCCATCGCCATGGACATTTGTGGGGTTGTGCACAGTTTTGTATGGGGGAGGAATGCTGTGGCAGCCCCTGACCGTGTAGAGTGCCCGCATAACAGGCAGCCAAAACGGCAAAACGGGCTGCTGAGCTCCCTTTTCGTAGGGGCTCACACGTAATCACATAAACATAAACAACGGCCAACGGCAGAAGAAACGGCGCTGTACTGTGGCACTACATTACGGTCAGCCAATCACAGCAGAGTACCGGTTGTAGCCCTCCGCACCGGCGAGTGTGGAGGGCAGTGCATACTCAGTCACTGGCCGAGTATGCACTCAGCGTAGTTTTCACATTAGTGTATGTTTTGTCTTTGGCCTAGCGCCAGTTGTAATAGTTATTGTCTGTATGTATGTTCTACTATAGTACTTGTTGTTTGTTGGTCTACGTGACTGACCATCTTTTTACTTGATGTTTTGTTATTGTACGCCCAGAAGGCTGTTTTGTTTAATAAACCGTTAGCAATTTTAGGAATTGTTGTCTTTCTTGCAGATCGCAGGACTCAACAGGAGAGGTACAGCGGAAGTGAAGGATAAGGAGATGAAAGCCTTGTGAGACACACGTAGCAAGGCTGTGTGAGGGACATGTTGAGCTTCAGTACTGGGATAGACTGGAGCGAAATATTAACACACACACACACACACGTAGAATTTTATATACACCGATAATTTACCATCCCAATATACTCCACCCTTTTATCATTATCAACCCTCAAGCAACAATGCAACCAATAAAACCATTTTCAAAGAGTAAATATTGTTTCGCATTTCGCGTTATATTCTTCAAATTACTAAATATTAATCTCATCGCTATAAAACCGTGCCTGAAACCTTCCTCAGGTATAAATTAGTAACTGTATAAAAATTTAAGTGTCTGCGTCTTGTCGTTCGGACGTTATAAGCGTACGCTGAACAGACATTCACGTTAATATATATATATATATATATATATATATATATATATATATATATATATATATATATATATATATATATATATATATATATGTGTGTGTGTGTGTGTGTGTGTGTGTGTGTGTGTGTGTGTGTGTGTATGCCGCGGTGGAGTAGCCGAGCAGTCTAAAGCGTCTCGCTACGAAGCGCGCGGTTGCTCGCCGTGGAGGTTCGAGTCCTCCCTGGGGCACGGGCGTGTGTGTTGTCCTTAGGTTAGTTTACCTAGGTTTAAGTAGTTTGCAAGCTACGGACTGATGACCACGCAGTTTGGTCCGATAGAATTACAAACACACACACACACACATGTATTTATCCGATCGCCATAAAACCGTGCCTAAAGCCTTCCCCGGGTAGACATTAGTAACTGTACACATTTTTAGCTCTTTATGTCTTGTGATTCAGACGTGATAAACGTACACCGAACAGACATTCACATTTATAGATATAGATTAAGCCATACATTATTCTAACTGTGAACGAGATGGCTCTGCGAGTGTTGGGGGCGGCGCTAAGGCGTGTGGCAACGTAGAGCGTTTCGCAGCGTCGGCCTTGGACCTCAGATCACGCCGGCGGCAAACCTGTTTCATTATCGTCAGTTGAACAGCGCTCCACGTCATAGCTAGTACTGAGCGTAAACAGGCCTCGTGGCGGTGCTGTGTGATTTTCTAGTCTTCTTCGTCCAAACGTGTTGTGTTGCGCTTGAAGCAGAGGTAGCGGTGCAGAGAGGAGGCGGTGTGTCCTCGCCCTGGTGTCGACTCGACGACCTCCAGGCTGCAAGACGGGGATCACAGGACGGACGGAGATCGCAGACTGCATCCTATCGTTCAGGTCAGTCATCCTGGGTGAGTTTTTCTGTTGTTCTTGATCTCCTTCCTGAACGCTGTTACTGGAGACCAGATTCTTCCATCTTCAATACCAAATGTCACTGCCGTGCGCTGATCATGGATCGAACTCCTACTGCTGCTCCTAACGCCGCTACTGCCAATCCTGAAGATACTAACTCTCTAACTATATCAGCGTCTTCTTTGCCATGGTATTTATTTCATGAACCTTGCTGGAGGTGAAATAATCTCAATCAAATTATTAACACTGTTTCTATCTTTAAGTGAACTCTCTCACTTTCAAAATGATCGTTTTCAAATATTGATGAACTAAATGAAAATTCTATCACTCATACGCAAATCAAAATTTGTCACAATGAAATAGTTAATCACCGACTTTCGCTATTACGTTAACTTTTCTCTCTCAATCAGTTACTTTTAAATACCTGACTTTGAATTTTGAACACTTTGCTCATGAAACTTTAATAAGCTTTGTTATATTGGCAAGATTAGGTAACTACTTGTTGCAAATAATATGGAACACGTATCATCAAATTTCTTATATTTTGATAAGAGTCAATCATGCATCTACATTAATTACCATAAATTACATGAAGTCCAGCGATGTTCTTCACTGTAGTTCGACAATAGATCCTTTACAATGTGCTGATTACAATATTTTCATTTAATACAGAAATTGTTTTGCTGGCTCTTCCTTTGGCAGCTTATTAGCAGTATGCAGAGATACTTCGCGAATCGCGTAACTATTCGCGACCGTTAGCGTCCGCGATGACGCTACCGTGTTTCGGACGTCTGGACGGACACCGAACCCGTAACGAATTTCTGCCTCAGCAGAACGAACGAACGAATAGAGGCTCAATACCTGTTTATACTTTACTTAGATACACTTAAACACTGGTTTCATTTATACTTTTCATTGTAGCACTTTTAACAACTTTTTTTTTTACATTTACTTAGTAATAACACTTTGTTACATATATTGTTTAAGCACTCCGCGGACCGCATACGATCGTCTGTTCACGGGGCGGCAGATACTGCTGCTTGCCTGCTCTCGCATAGGCGAGCGCTGCTGTCCAATAAAGCCTCTGACCTGAGGAGCTTTTTGATTACCGCAAGTATCGATCTTTGAGCTCTTTCACAGCGAAATATTTTACACACATAAATTAAATATGACAAGTAATTACTGTAAATACAGAAAACATACAAAGTACATAAAATGAATGAAATGAAATATACATAGTCTAATAAAGTACACAGATAATGAATAAATGACATGAAGTGGTTATAGTTACATTACATATTACAATCATTAATTAAATGACATTATAACATCATAATTACTACCTATACACGACATGCAGGTTCAACTAAACAAAATCTCTCAAGTGAGGCTCATACTCAGTCATGATGTATGGCTTACCTCACACGATTAATGTGGAAAACCTTCCAAAACCGTATTTTGGATGGTCAGCACACAAACCCACGTCATTAATCCACCTGGCGAACATGTACCCGGTCTCGAATATGTCCACTACCCGGAATGCGGCCCTTAACACGTTCGCTGCCGTTCACTCTCTGGCGCGATGATGCTAGGTGCCACTTCACGCTCTGGCTCGTGATCGTATTTTGACAGTATCTTTTCATAGTTTTGAGCCACTGAATATTTTGCTTTTAGTTTTTAGTTTATTTGCATTTGTATTTTTTGTGAAAACAACAAATGAACAATATAAACAGTACATACAAGGTATTTCACAAAACATAATGTATATAGGATGGTAGGTCGCAGCACGCGCCACAGCGTGAGCGGCATCTGACGCAAGTAACGTTTACACGCGCCAGGGCGTGAACGGCAGCGAACGTGTTAAACCAGTGCCTAACCGGGCGGGAACGTATACATTTACTGATGAACGACGTAAATCATCTTACCTAGACCACCAAATAATATAAAGCTGTCAGACAATAAATTAAGGCAACACTATACGGGATACAAGGTTAATGTTTTGCAAATGTGCGTCCCATTCAAATAATGCAGAAGTTGGTGCAGTAGGGACTAACTGGAGTAGCTCACAATTGGTGCACTTCTTACTGTAATGACGGACAGCAGACGGCGATCCTCTGCAGTGTTGAAAACGGCTGTGGGATGCACTCTCAATGACGTGCAGTGGGCGGGTGCCCCAAGGTTCTGTTCTGGGGCCAAAGTTGTTACTCATGTAATAAAGATACGGCTCAAGTATAACAGATAGTTCTAATATATGTTTGCCGACGACACTAGCTTGGTATTGAAGTATGTCCTCTATAATATTGATGCAGTATCAAATAATGTAGTTAAACAAATAAGTGGCTTTCAGAAAATAAATTGAAGTTAAATCACAGTAAGACTTTGTTTTTTTAAGTTTCTAAGACACAATTTAACAAAAACTGACATTTTTATTACACAGAACTGGCACATGTTAAGTGAGACTGAACAGTTCAAATTTCTAGGCGTTCATATAGATATTAAGCTGTCGTGGATAGCCCATGTTCAGTATGTTGTTCAAAACCTAATGTTTGGTTGTTTACCATTAGAATGTTCCTGAAATAAATGATATTACAACACGAAAAGTTGTCTATTTTGTGTATTTTTATTCGCTTAAGACGTATGGTGTTATTTTATTATTATTAATATTATTATTATTTATTTCTATGATTCAGAAAGAGTATTTATTCCTCAGAAACGGGCGGTTTGTGCAGTATGTGAGGTTGAGCTCTTATGTTTAGTAGTCTACATTGGTCTCTCAATACATATTGTCTTGAATGTCATTTGTTGTTAATAATCATTGGTTATTCCCAAGAGTTAGTAGCTTTCATTGAGTTCATACTAGACAGAAATCGAATCTGCATTTGGATCACACCTCCTTCACCCTCGTGCAGAAAGGTGTGCAGCATTCTGCCGCATGCACTTTTAATGAACTGCCACAAGAATTCAAACAGCTTAGTTGTGATCCACGCGCTTTCGAGGCTAGACTGAAAAGATTCCTCGTGGCTCAATCATTGTTATGATTCACAAGAACGATAATTTCTGAATCCGTGTTGTCTGTGTGTCAATAGGTCGTTCTCTTCGAGATTGATAATGTTCGAGGAAGGTCTGTCTGCTAAAATCCTGCTGTAAAACGACGTCATTTATATAGGCCTGTTCAAATGTTCAAATGTTAACTACGGGGTCATCAGTCCCTAAACTTACAAACTACTTATGAACTAGCTAAGGCTAAGGACGGCACAAATATCCATGCCCCCGACCGTAGGGGCCGTGCAGACCGTGACTGGAGCGCCTCAGTCCCCTCGGCCACCGCGGCCGGCGATATAGGCCTGTAGTTTTGTGGATCACTCGTATTGTCTTTCTTGAATCTTGAAGTGACCTGTGTAAATTTCCAGTCTTTGGGTAAGGATCTTTCGCTGAGCGAGAGGTTGTATACGATCGATAGGTACGGCGTATTGGATCTGCATTTTTATAGGAATCTAATATACAGTTGGGAGACTTACTTTTCTTAAGTGATTGTTGCTTTAAAATAACAAGCGAAACGCCGCGCGCACCGCAGCACGGCGCTCCAGCACGAACGGCTAATCCGCCGCGGCATCTTGAAAACTCCATGTTTTCCACATGGACAACTGTATGTCGCACTTTCCTACGTTGAAACATTTTCAACATTTATTTACACGTCAGAAAACAAAAATTTCAATTTTGTGTATCAAAAAACCATTACAATATATTATGTTTTGGAAATAATTTATTTCTGTTATTTATATTCCATTCGAAATGAATGATCAGACACATTTCTATGTTTCACCTTTATATAGTATCTAAGGTGCTTTAAGTAACACACGAAATGAATGTTTTTTTCATTATTTGTTTAAGTGTTCGTTTGTTCGCATCTTAGGCTCTATCATACCGTTCAATCAATTTAGTGTTTGCACTTGCGCGAAGGTTACAGGGATAGTAGAAGTAACTTACAGTATATACATAATATATTAATATACAAATACATGTGCACTGTTGTAACCGAAAAGCTTACAAAGTTCTAGACCGATTTGATACAGCGTTTGCATGCCACTCTAATGAAATTTCAGAGGCACATGCCACAATCTGGAAAGGCCCACTAACTTTAGATTTTTATAAGGAACTCTATTGAACATTCGGACGGAAATGGACGTAGCGGCAAGTGAGGAGGAGATGAACTGAGGTGGGAGGAGTTTATGGACAGAGGTATGCGAAAGAGGAGATATGCAGAGAACAGGAAAGCAAAGATGGGCAGAGAAAAGGGGAACTTAAGCTGTAGCTGCAATTCCCAAATGTATTTATGAATTGCGAAGTACTGCCGAGTCCACTAAGAGTTAAATAATTGTCAAATGTTCAAATGTCTGTAAACCTTGAAAGACGGCTGTCTGCCGTCTTCCGTAGGGTTTTAACTTTATAAATTATCTAAGCTCACTAGACAGCCTTTTTTGCTAAAGGAGAACCCCTCTCGTTCGGAGGCATGAGGAATAGCATTTCATTTCATGTTTTTAAATGTTAGTTTCGGTAATATTGCTGGAATTTTATTATGCTAATAATTTATCATTGTATCTGTGTTTTTAAATGTCAGTTTCTGTAATATTGCTGGGATTTTATTATGCTAATAATTTATCATTGTGTCTATGAGTGTGGCAAGATGAACGGTTTCTCCGTGATGCCACTGTCTCTTTTTTTGCTTAAACGAGAACCCCTTGCTTTATTCTGTATGTGCATGTATGAGAATCTTCTAGCATGGGAGTCTGAGTATGTATGAGAATTTTCGTCGTCGGCTGTTGGCTGCTCGCTACTAGTGTTCTCTGGCTTTTTATCAATAGATAGTCGTTACCAAGCTCTGCTTTTGATGCTACCAAAGGGGTTCTTCTACCCTTTGGTTACAAGTTGTGTTGGCAATGCCCAGTTAGCGAGCCTCGACAGGATGCGCGAGTTTCAACTCTCCCCACCACCTCGGTTTTTCCAGGGGTTTCTACCGATTTCTGGTGGATTTCCGGTGGTGCAGGGGACTGTGTGGCCGATCTGAACATTCTGTGGCTGTGCTTTGACATGGTAAGACGTTCTGGATTTTCTTTCCTCCCTCGAGATGGTAGCGATTCGTTGTCTCGTTTGTTAGACTTCAGATCTTGGATTCATTTTTGGGGATGAGTTTCCCCGATCAGGTACAGAAATGTATTCAGTTTCATTTCGGTGATTTTGCATAGGTAAACGCGGTGAATATGCAAATAATTCGGTTTGATAACGGCTGGGAATCGGTAACCTGTGTGAGACTAGCTGGTGGTGAATCAACTCTGTTTAATTTCTCTCTAGCTTTGTGGAACGCAAATAATATGCGGGAATATTTTTATTCTGTGTAATGCATGTGAAATATTCTTTTCCGTTTCCTCCTTCCGCGAGTGATATGTACTCCACGTGGTGTGACTTCAGTTACCACTGTGTCTGTTTCTATGCCCTTCAGGCAAGAAATTATGCATGTATCTTTCTGATTTCCATTAGTACTTCGCGATCTCCTCTCCGTCTATTTTTAAATTGTTGTTTCGTTTCCAAAGGATTTATAGCTAGTCACTTGAGTTCTCGCCACTTCTCGCACAGCAGTGCCTTACTATTGTGCATTCTTGCTTCGTAATCTCTGATTCCGTTGGTTTTTGTTGAAATGAATACAATCTTTAAGCACTTCGCCTTCAGTGGGGTGCCGCGGGGGAGTAGCCGAGCGGTCTAATGCGTCTCGCTGCGGAGCGCGCGGTTGCTCGCCGTGGAGGTTCGAGTCCTTCCTAGGGCATGGGTGTGTGTGTTGTCCTTAGGTTAGTTTACCTAGGTTAAAGTAGTTTGTAAGCTACGGACTGATGACCAAGCAGTTTGGTCCGATAGATTTACAAACATTTGAACATTTTTTCAGTGGGGTGCGAATATCTAATGTAGCAGAAACGTTCCGTATGTCTCAATAATTCCGCATGCTCACAATTTGATTTGAATGAAAATTAATCTCGCTATTATCGCGTACCACCTCAAGTAAAGAAAGACCATAGTGACCTACGAAGTTTACTTTTCTTGTGTTGTGTGGTACAGCCTGGTACGCTGATTTTCGCCTACGATAGCGGCGCCTGCTAGTGCTTCGTATCAAAACGCTGAGTTGTGTGAGTTCCGCTTTGCTTCGTGCATGTGAGTGGCTGAATGCTTGTTGATTGTAAATCCCTCCTCCGACGATGTTCAGTTCAGATTACTTTATTTTAAATGGATGCATTTTTATTGTTTAACAAAATTGGTGCCCCCATTTGGTCATGTTTGAAGTGAATAAATAATTTATTATCAGTGAAACTTTATCCTAATTATGAATATTAGTTAACGAATACCCTCCCTTTTTTATTAATGTTGTTTATTCACCAGTGCTGATAAATTAAGATGCAAATTAAAATATTTTTAATTCCGTTGCGCCATAAACATTCTCCCAGCCACCTTCATGAAAGGGTTTAGTTCGGGGTGGCTTGTATATTAATGATTGTGTGTAATTCTCGTGATCTAAGATGTCTGTTGGCCACCGTCTCTTTCTCTTCCTGCTGCTAAAGTAAAGTGAGTAAGTTCTAAAGTCTGGGCCAGGGAACAAGCTTCTGCTGCAGAAGTAGTCAGTAGCTCACGCGAATCCTTTAGTTGGTTTTACGGCCAGAGTTATA
Organism: Locusta migratoria; assembly: GCA_026315105.1. NCBI lineage: Eukaryota > Metazoa > Arthropoda > Insecta > Orthoptera > Acrididae > Locusta > Locusta migratoria. The sequence goes on along the minus strand of CM048749.1, from coordinate 227,263,521 downwards.
TGTTTAAAGTAAGCTTTTAACTGGCTCCCTTCAGTTAGAGTTAATTTTATAATTAACGGTTCTCTTTCAACCTACTGAACCAAACAACTACGGTCATCAGTCTCTATAATTACAAACTACTTAAACTAACATACACTAAGGATGACAAAACACACACACACACACACACACACACCACACACACACACACACAAACTCGTGTCCTAGGGAGGACTCGAACCTCCGGCGGGGACGGCCGCCCAGTCCGAGCATGATGCGCTGGACCACGCAGCCTTCCGCGCACCAATAATAATTGTATGTGTGTATGTTGCGCGTATCTCCACCTAAATTAAGGAACCGTGGTTCACAGGTTCCCTTATTATCAGACAACAATCGCTATCACTACGACTTATTACAATTTGAGAGGCATGACCTCATAACCATGAGAGTAACAAAAATCTGCTCCATCATGCGGCGAGTGACTAACGAGACTTTATTCTTCAACTGGTTGAGAATGAGTGCACTTCGAAATCTGTAACAAATTTCACAGATAGTTTCTAACCTTTATGAAACTTTTTCTCGCTGCAGAAGTTCATAGCTTACTGTTTTACTGCTGTTCATACAGTTAACTACGGTATTCGTCGTGACGTTACAATTTATTAATTCTGCATTAAATTATATTCGCGAGACTTACATACCAGTGAATATAGTTTGGAAATTATATCATAATACAACTCGTAGTTCATCAGATATAGGTTCATGAAAAACCGCCACATCAATCATGTTTCGGTTTATTACATCTTTACTACCAACTCCGTACACAGCACATTTCCCAGAATCTTCTGAAGTTCCTTTATTTTACGACACACTGTTGGGGAGATACAACGCCATAAGAATTGAGCTGCATAGAAACGTAACTGAAGCCGCACGGGAATGACCCTGCGGTCTGGGTCATTATGTTACGAATTGCGCGGTCGCTACCATCGGAGGTTCGAATCCCCCCCCCCCACCTGTGTATGTTGACCTTAGCATAAGTTGGTTTAAGTAGTTTCTAAGTCTAGGGACGAATGACCCTTGCAGTTTGGTCTGTTAATGTTACAAACATGTGAACAAAACTAAAATGTTTAGAGAATAGTCCATCGACAGAGGAAAGAAGGACTAACACAAAAGACGACAAAAGACGAAAAACTACACACCCGCGCGTTGTAAAAAACATATGTGGACCCTTTATCGCATGCGGGCTTAGTGACATTTCTTAATTATGCAATTTAACATGAAATATTGTACTTAAATCGACTCTTACCAGTTGTAAAGAGATCAATGTGTATTTTAGTACACTTAGATCTTTTCCACTCAAACGACAGCGATTCCATGTTAAATTGGATATTTATGAAATGTCATTTAGACCCCTTGTGGTCCATATATCCAAAACGTAAGGAGGAATGGTACTTTTGCTTCATGTCACTGCCTAACAACACAGCTCCATGAATTTTCGAGCATACATAAAGAGACCTGTTACATAACAGTGCAGAAAACAAAGAACACGCAACGAGACCAGCAGAAATGACTTTTTGCAAGGGCAATAATTATACTGAAGTCATCGATGCAGTACTGAAGGAAGGATATATCTCTAAAAGGATATGTCATCACCATGGAGAGAAATATATGGTTTGTAACATGCTCCCGAGGTGACTGGGGGTAGTAAGAGTTTCGTGATAGGGAATTCTATTAATTCACAAGTACGTATATTTGAAAACTGCCGGACAGTCATTTGTGCATAAGGTCACGCTGCAGTACGTCCCCGTTAAGCATTATACACATTTCCGATACAATATAAGCCAGGTGAACGGGTAGGACAGTCTATTTGTCGAATACTGTCTTGTTCCAAGAGCTTCCCCAACTGCACTGCTCGATACCCTTGCACAGTGTTAGTCATGAAAATTAAAGCAGGGCCGAATGCCTCCCCAAAAAGATGTACATTTGTGAACCATGTTACATGGTTCGAGTGTTCCTTTGCCATGGACTGACTGCGGCCATTTGATCGATGCTCTTTGGTGCAATCGATAAGACGCGTGTAAGGCGGGCGAGGAAAGAAAAGAGTCTCTGGCGAGTGAGGAGGTGGCGCTGCGCATGCGGGATGTTGGTGACCGGAACGCATAGCGAGCGGTGGTGGTCTTGGACAGCTGCGAAGGGCAGAGGGTCGTTCATGTGTGATGCATAGACAGAAACTTTCGGGAGTTCTGAGCAAGACGTCGGCACGCTGTGGCAGCCATGCTGTGTAGAATGACGGTATGACGCCTTGCAACTTCTGAAACCCTAATTTGCCCCGACCAAGTGATATTGTAATTTGCTGAAACTGATCTAAAGTTTTCTAAGAGGGGAGAATGTGGACAGCACCAGTAATGAGTGAGTCGTTTGGTTGGCCGGAGCTAAGGCACGAACTGTTACCTGCTGTCTTAGTAGGGCAACATTTGTTGATCTGGAAGTCAGTCCTGTAGTATGAAAGCTTGACCAGTCTACGGGGTGGGTAGATGTTCAGTAATTTTAAATGAGCTTAGTTTGTATGTGCTACTTTAATCAGGTTTCTGTTACTGTAACATCTCGCTGTGTGCTATTGTTTGTAGTGCTGAAAGTTCCTTGCATTAGCAGAGTAGTAATTACGGATATCACTGAGATCTCTCATGATAAGGTGTTGATGGAATTTCTTGTGGTAAACTGTTAAAATAAAAATATTGCATGAGAATAGAAGCAGTTAATTTTCTGGATGAGCTTTTAAAATATTTATCTGATGTTCTCGTGAAGTTTTGGTTGAACTGAGTTAACTTGTTAAAGTTTAACGGCAAGCGTTGATGAACTGGCTGTGTAAATTGCTGTAAAGAACTGTTAATTTTCCTAAGTGGCCGAAGCATTACACCCTTGGGCAATAACTGAAAGCTCTATAACCTGATTATAAATAATAAAAGCGTTAAGTTCATTTGGTACACTGTACCGTGCTCCATATGTTAAAAATCTGTCAATATTGTTGTTTAAAAATTACCATTTACAACATTCTTGTAATGTCTTCATTTTAAAGCTCTGATCAGTTATAGGGGCGATAAAAAGAAATGGTAGGACACGGTGTTGATTGTTCAGCCAATTTAAGAACACTGTTTTCTTTTTGGGGTATTGAAGATTAATAAACCTTGTAATAAAGTGTTTGACTTTCAATATAAAACCAGTTCGCTCCACTTCCCACCGAATCCCGTGTCTCTTCCTATCAATTTGGAAGCAGTGCAGTGCAGCAATAACGGTGACCGAGGTCAGTACGCTCACGCAACATTGTGCCTCCCCACACCTGGACCACCAGAAGTATTATGTTCGCCAACGCCACTGGAGGCATCGCGTGAACCCGCGCCTCGCCATATTACAGTAGGCCTGTGTCCAGAATAGTCTTGTGTAGATCGGGAATGAACTAGTTCGGAAGAGCGCTCCCGCAAGCTAACTAGTTCGCGGATCACTGGCCTCTTAGTTCGTCCGCTCCTTTTCCGAAGACTGACGGGTAACAGCGAGAGGACGCGAGAGCGCTCAGAATCGTGTGGTTCCGTCTTGCCAGTTGCCGTCATTTCGAGCTGAGATGCAGCTCAGCTGTAGTTTTAGTAGCGGCAGCATAAGCCAAAACGAGCGGACGAACTAAAAAGAGCGACCTGATTCGCGGCCGAGCCGCGAACTAAAAGGAGAGCTACTGGTCGCGAACTAAAATATGCGCGATAGGTCGCGAAGTAAAATATGCTTGATAGGTTGCGAACTAAAATATGCGCGATAGGTCGCGAACTAAAAGATGCGCGATAGGTCGCGAAGTAAAATATGCTTGATAGGTTGTGATCTAAAATATGCGCGATAGGTCGCGAACTAAAATATGCGCGATAGGTCGCGAACTAAAATATACGCAATAGGTCGCGAACTAAAGTATGCGCGATAGGTCGCGAACTAAAGTATGCGCGATAGGTCGCGAACTAAAATATGCGCGATAGGTCGCGAACTAAAAGATGCGCGATAGGTCGCGAACAGAATTAAAAATCACGTGTTTTCCTTCTGCTGATGAGTCCCATTTCTAGGTTAACGTCTGCCTGCTAGATTACATAGTTCAGTGCTACAAAATTTCTGCTTTGAAGTATTCTGCACTCTGGAATATCTGTCTAATAAATTCCATAATGCCAAGATATAGAGATAACTGTAAACTTAATTGCGAGAAATTATCCAAAAACTGTTTCTTTTGGTTTGCGTGATATCGTTAGCGGCTCAAGCAGCAAGCGCATGAAGCAGCTAGGTGGGGGAACGTCTCCCTCCACCTGCATGCGCAGACCAGGCCGCTCAGCCGTCACTGGGAACGGACGAACTAAAAGAACGAACTAGTTTGCGGCTTTGCCGCGAACTAAAGTGAGCGCTCCCGATCGCGAACTATTATGCGCAAGTGTAGTCCAGAATCGCTCAGTGGAGAAGAGCGCTTGCCCCACCCCCATTGATCCGCTCCCCGCGCCCCGGCTCCATCGCAGACGCCGCCTTCAATATGCGGGGTCGCCCTCCCGCCGCTGCGGTGCGTGACAGCTCGCCCTTTGCATACCGTTCCTCTTCAATGTGGCTGCAGTCGACCCGCAGTGTAATGTGGGCGCCTTCTTGCCTCTTGCACTAGGAGGGATAGCCATTATCTTCCGCTTTAGTTGTGTGTCTTTCGTCACCTCCTTTCGTTTGAGCAGAAGGGCCTATGTTCTGAACGCTCCCCCATGCACATAAAACAGTGCTTTGACCAATACCAAACTAGAATGAAACTTTCACTCTGCAGCGGAGTGTGCGCTGATGTCAAACTTGCTGGCAAATTAAAATTGTGTACCGCTACTCAGGCCGGTAGCAGCAACTAGGCGTGTTCCGTAGTGTTGTTACAACCGATGACGGGTTCACGGTGTCCATCGTAATTTGGAGGAGATTCAACTATGGCAAAATTAAGAAGAGAATAGGTAGAGATGTTTACCTTTGGTGAAAGTAGGAAGAGAACCAACAGCTAGCTCTCACAATAATCGCACTGACGTGGTTTACGGCCCACTTTAGATTTGTAGTTTTATAAGTTTCTGCAAAACAGTTTGGACCAAAATAATAATCTAAATAATAAAAAATTAATTAATAAGAGTGTCTCAAACCCTTTTAGGGAAAAAAATTTGGTAGCGGCGGGTTCCGAACCACCGACCTTCCAACGCCTAGCCCATTACGCTACAGCTATGGACCACAAGACGACTCCTTTAATCTTATACTATTGATGGCTGTTGTTAACTGATGCTAATATGGTATTTGTAGACACTAGATTATCATTTATCGTAAGAAGAACGATATGTTTTTATAAATTCTTCAGTGCGCCATTGCCTTGAAATGAGAACATGTAAGTTACAATAAGAAAATCATCAAATACGCAACGCAAGATGTCGTATGTCTGAGAGAGTTCTGGGCGAGGAATGTCACGTGACATCTGCGAACGGCTGGTTTTCGTTAATTCAATGGAGGCTGTCAAATATCCGTTATTTTTGCAAATGTGTCTCAAACGATACGAGATATGAAAAAAACATAAGGGAGCTAAGTTATAAAGAATTTTCTCTTCTACCAATCAGGTTATTCAAAATTCGTGTCAGATGAACGGTTCGTTTTCAATTACAATTATATTACAAACGACGTTTTTTGGTATTATACCGTATTTTTTGTCCGAAAAATTTGAAAAAGTGAGGTTCTGGTCTCTGGCGGCCTACAATCGTGTCTGTAAAGTTTCATGCAGATCGGTTGAACGCCGCGCTGGAGTAGCCGAGCGGTCTAAAGCGTCTCGCTGCGGAGCGCGCGGTTGCTCGCCGTGGAGATTCGAGTCCTCCCTGGGGCATGGGTGTGTGTGTGTGTGTGTGTGTGTGTGTGTGTGTGTGTTGTCCTTAGGTTAATTTACCTAGGTTTAAGTAGTTTGTAAGCTACGGACTGATGACCACGCAGTTTGGTCCGATAGATTTACAAACATTGGATTGGATCGGTTGAACGGTTCGTGTTAAAAACATCCCAAAATCGCCGTTATTTTTGCAAATATCTTTGAAACGCTACGAGATATGAAAAAAAACATAAGAGAGCAAAGTTGTAGAGAATTTTCTCCACTACCAATCAGGTTATTCAATTTTTGTGTCAGATGAATATTTAAGGCGTTATTTTCATTTAAATTTCGAGCTGTCAAAAGACAATCGCAAAGGCTCACTTTTAGTGTTACTGCCGTAACCTAAAGTGGGCCAATACTAATATCAAGTTAAACCCATACTTACCTAAATCATCTATTATTTTTCTTTCACCCGCCGTACCTTTCAAATACACCATCCCGGCTTTTGCATGGAGTGATTTAGGAAAATCACGGATAACAGAAATCTGGATGACCGGAGGTGAATTCAACCAACGTCCTCCCGAATTTGAGTCCAGTGCGTTACCACTGCGCCACCTCGCTCAGTCCCAACTTGCAATAAGATGACCAAAAAAATGTTCAAATGTTTGTTAAGCTTATGGGACTTAACTACGTGGTCATCAGTCCCTAAACTTGCAAACTACTTATCAACTACCGTATACTAAGGACGGCACAAATATCCATGCCCGAGGGGGGATTCGAACCCCCGACCGTAGTGGCCGTGCAGACCGTAACTGGACCGCCTCAGTCCCCTCGGCCACCACGGCCGGCAAAATAAAAATAAAAACTACGGCATACAAATGTTTAGAATTTCATAAGCAAGCTATTGAAGAAGGTTGTACGAGGCCCGGAGAGAATTACTGACAAAGACTGAGTGCATTCTACAAGTTTGGAAAAGAAACAGCAAAATTAAAAATAGGTGGGGAGAGAAGATCGAAAAATGTTAGTGGAACAAGATGTGGTACAGTGCATGGTGCTCATGTTATTTTGTTCACCCTCTGAATCTTCACTACCGGGTGTTACTAGCGAACCAGGCAGAGAGGATTTTGAAAATTACGTAGATGGGAGTGAGACTGAAAGCGGTGGACGCGTGAGGAGGCGATGCGGCAGCGGCAGGGCGGCGTGGCGTGGCGGAGGAAATGTCAAGTGGCGGAAGCCGGCCTCCCTGTGCACCGACCGCCGCGGCTGCAGGAGCAGGCTGCCGCTGCAGTCAGCAGTCCCGTCTGTAAGCGGCTCCGTTCATTTCATTGCCATCTACGCTACACAGTAGAGATGGGATAATTGAAACATCTGACGGTTTCGAAACCAATGAAACCGTACCATCTGTGGTTTCGAAACACTGTTTCGAAACCATGAAACCGTGAAGCAATGTATATTTTATACAGAAATCTTCGTTCTAGGAGGGCAATATTTTGCACTATGTGGACAAGGGTACATACAAGAACCTGTCAACCATAAAGTATATATTTACTTCTTGGTCTGTACGAAACATGTTGATAAAGATTTTCTCCCGTGTTGTTGATGTTGCCAACATAGTCACACGAGGCCACCGGTATGGTAGGTAAAAGTTTACCCCTGTAGGAACTCACAAACTGCAATACGGTACGCATATTACAGTGATGGATCATAAATGCTACTTTTTATACATACTACATAAATTATAGGGAATAAAGGGCACACTAAATAATCACAAATAATGCTATGGAATTAGAAAAATAATAAAATAAGAGACAAGTTCACCACTTCTACGTCTTGGCCGTTACACCACCGCCGCAATTCCTTTAACATGACAGTCGAAAAATTATAACGACAGTAGGTAACTTCGTTTTCGCTCGTAAGAAACTGACTCTTTAACACGGGATTAAATATGCGATGTACCCTTGTTCGTATAAAAAAATGTAATTTCAGGCTTCAAGTAGTATCTTATTTTTTAAAAATGTAGATTCACTCGTGTTTTTAATATGGTAGATAAACCTAGAATTTAAGCGGTTATTTCAATGCAAATAGTGAACGTTGTTTTGCAGACTCCAGTAAAATGAAACATCACATTTCGATACCATTAGTCTGTTCCGCCTTCTGCATTGGTAGTTTGAAACATCGGTGTCGTGAAACCGACACGAAACCGTGAAACCGACACGAAACCGTGAAACCGACACGAAACCGTGAAACTGACAGGAAGGAACGGTTTCAGTGTATCGACAATCGACCGCGAATGTGATCCGAAACAGAATGGAATAAAACCGCATGGTTTCGAAACCGTGAAAGACGCCGGTTTTGAAACACTAAAACTGTTGTGTGTATCGAAACCTGGTTTCGAAACCATGAAACCGTAGCCAATTCTACTACACAGATTACGATATACAGGGTGTTACAAAAAGGTACGGCTAAACTTTCAGGAAACATTACTCACACGCAAAGAAAGAAAATATGTAATGTGACCGGAAATGCTTACATCTACATCTACATGGGATACTCTGCAAATCACATTCAAGTGCCTGGCAGAGGGTTCATCGAACCACAAATATACTATTTATCTCCCATTCCATTCTCGAATAGCGCGCGGGAAGAAAGAACACCTGAATCTCTCTGTTCGAGATCTGATTTCTCGTATTTTATTCTGATGATCATTTCTACCTATGTAAGTGGGAGTCAACAATATATTTTCGCATTCGGAGGAGAATGTTGGCGATTGGAGTTTCGTAAGTAGCCCACGCCGCAGCGAGAAGCGCCGTTGTTGTAATGATTCCCATCCCAGATCCTGTATCATTTCCGTAACGCTGTCTCCCCTGTATCGTGACAATACGAAACGAGCTGCCCTTATTTGGACTCTTTCGATGTCCTCCGTCAAACCCACCTGATACGGATCCCACACTGGGCTGCAATACTCCAAAAATGGACGCACAAGAGTAGTGTATGCAGTTTCTTTTGTAGTTCTATTGCATCTTTTAAGGGTTCTGCCAATAAAACGCAGTCTCTGGTTCGCCTTTCCCACGATATTATCTACGTGTTCTTTCCAGTTTAGGTCTGAAGTAATAGTAATTCCTAGGTATTTTGTGGAGTTTACGGCCTTCACTTTTGATTGATTTATCTTGTAAACAAAGTTTAACGGATTTCTTTTCGTAATCATGTGGACGACTTCACACTTATTATTTAGAGTCAATTGCCAATTTTTACACCATACTGATATCTTATTCAGATCGTTCTGCAGTTGGTTTTGATCTTCAGATGATTTTACTAAACGGTAAATGACGGCGTCATCTGCAAACAACCTAAGAGAGCTACTTAGATTTTCCCCTAAATCGTTTATGTAAATAAGGAATAGCTGAGGACCAATAACACTACCCTGTGGAACGCCCGATATCACCTCTGCTTTAGTCGATGCCTTACCACCGATTACTACGAACTGTCTTCTCTCTGACAAGAAATCCCTTGTCCAATCGCTTAATTTCCACGTTAGAGCACATTTTAATATTTCTCTTTAAATGTAAATCTCTGGTGCCAGACTTCATTCCAACGTGAACAAATTGTAAATTTTCACAATCAACATGTGTGGGCTGACGAGAATCCGCACGCTATTGTGCAATCACGTCATCAACACTGATTTTCTGTGAACATTTGGACAGGAATTGTTGGTGATGTCTTGACTGGGCCTCATGTTCTTCCACCTACTCTCACTGGAGCACGTTATCATGATTTCATACGGGATACTCTACTTGTGCTGCTAGAACATGTGCCTTTACAAGTACGACACAACATACGGTTCATGCACGATGGAGCTCCTGCACATTTCAGTCGACGTGTTCGTACGCTTCTCAACAACAGATTCGATGACCGATGGATTAGTAGAGGTGGACCAATTCCAAGGCCTCCACGCTCTCCTGACCTCAACCCTCTTGACTTTCATTTATGGGGGCATTTGAAAGCTCTTGTCTACGCAACCCCGGTACCAAATGTAGAGACTGTGATACAATACGCCATTCTTCAGGGCTGCATCAGCGCATCAGGGATTTCATGCGACGGAGTGTGGATGCATGTATCCTCGCTAACGGAGGACATTTTGCACATTTCCTGTAACAAAGTGTTTGAAGTCCAGGCTGGTACGTTCTGTTTCTGTGTGTTTCCATTCCATGATTAATGTGATTTGAAGAGAAGTAATAAAATGAGCTCTAACATGGAAATTAAGCATTTCCGAACACATGTCTACATTACATATTTTCTTTCTTTGTGTGCCGCGGCGGATTAGCCGCGCGTACTGGCGCGCCGTGTTTCGGTGCGCGTGACCGTCCGCCGTCGGGGGTTCGAATCCCCCCTCGGGCATGGATGCGTGTGTTGTCCTTGGGTTAGTTTAACTTATTTTAAGTAGTTTGTAAGTCTAGGGACTGATGACCAACGTAGTTTGGTCCCATAAGAATTACAAACATTTGAACATTTTTTCTTTGTGTGTGAGGAATTTTTCCTGAAAGTTTGGCCGTACCTTTTCGTTACACCCTGTATTTCAGTAGTTACATGCACACTTCGGCACTGTTTAACGTCTGTTATCAAACATCAAGCTGTTCACAGTAAATAACTCGCAACTTATAAATCTGATTTTGCGAATGCAACACAATACAGGGCAATTTTTTTCTACCGTGTACAATCTCTACGTATTCATCGATGAGAGGATAAGGAATAAAACAGAGGCATAATGAACGTATCTCCGTAAATGCTCACCTTTTTGTGTGTGTGTGTGTGAGAGAGAGAGAGAGAGAGAGAGAGAGAGAGAGAGAGAGAGAGAGAGAGAGAGAGAGACAGACAGACAGACAGAGAGAGAGACAGACAGACAGACAGACAGATAGATAGATAGAGAGAGAGAGAGAGAGAGAGAGAGAGAGAGATTTTTTATATCTTTATTTATTTATTTACTTAAATTTCCGATTGTGGAATCTAAACATCTCATAAAATTGGCTGTATGTATGTATGTTCCACATATCTCTTTAAACTACTGGACCTATTTCAACCATACTTGGTACACATGTTCCATACTATCAGGTAACAATCGATTACGGGATAAGAACCATCTACGTCACATACGCCAGGAGATATCACGTCATAAGCAGTGTCATTCGTGAAATACGGACGCATCATGCGATAATATTGTACATCTACTAATGGACCGATTTCAACCAAATTTGGTACAAGTATTCTTTAAGGTGAGGAATTATTTGCTACGGTGCCAAAAACCACCTACGATACATAGTTCATACGATATCACGTCATAAAAAATGAAAACTGACCCATCTTGCGGTGCGACATAGTGAGATTTTATTTGTCAATAAACTTCAATGATAATTTCAAATCTTTGCGAAACTTTCTTTCGTTGACAACCCTAATAAAATTTGAATTGAAATTGATAGCATATTGCTTATTATCAGACAACAATCACTGTGAGGTTAAAAACTACCTACGACACATTGTTCATTAGAAATGACGTCGTAAACAATGAGTCACAAAAACGTTCCCATCACGCGAGGCGTGATTTACGAGACTTCAAAAAATCAAATGTTTGTATAACTTATGGGACTTCACTGCGGGGTCGTCAATCCCTAAACTTACTTATGAACTACCTAATACTAAGGACGGCACAAATATCCATGCCCGAGGGGTGGGGGGGGATTCGAACCCCTGACCGTAGTGGCCGTGCAGACAGTGACTGGCGCGCCGCAGTCCCCTCGGCCACCGCAGCCGGCTACGAGACTTCATTCGTCTTCTATTTATTCATCACAGACACTTTCCTAATATTAAACTCTACAAATTTGCAAAATTATATAATTGTAGGACACATAGTCAAGGATTTAAGATGTCACAAGTATTGTGCAGCATGAAAACGACACTTAAATGAACACATAGTAAGGTAGAATCCGATGCACACAAAGAAAAGAACGCGATGGACTAAGATAAGAAAAGGATAAATACATATAGTTCATGAGATATGATAATACAAACAATTAGGTCATGCAAAACCACATCACACATGGGGTTTCGATTTATTACCTCTTTACTACTAACTGTATTCGCGAAATATTTTGCAGACAGTATGCCGATACATATCTGAATGCACATTCATCATAATAGACACAGTTTCGTTTCTAATATAACACTGTTAAAATGCGTATATACCAGGGCAATACTGGATTTAGCAGCTAATTTCATATATTTCAAAGCTCTTATTTTGCAGACAGTATGCCGATACATATCTGAATGCACATTCATCATAATAGACACAGTTTCGTTTCTAATATAACACTGTTAAAATGCGTATATACCAGGGCAATACTGGATTTAGCAGCTAATTTCATATATTTCAAAGCTCTTATGATGTGAGTTTGAGCTGTTTCGGCTCGTTAGAATGACTAACGCAGTCTTCAATACAAACATCGAGTAGTTTTTTATCCAGTTGTTCACATTTGAAGCGAGTATTTTGAGGCTTGCTGGCTTCTGGTTCTCATCCAGCGCGTCCTTGCTAACTGGTAGTCTGCCTTGTTGATTTGTTAATGATACTTTCCTTTTAAAATATATCTCCTCCCTCATTTTATCTCATCTTGTTGCTACATCTGCCTTGTGACTTCTACCTAAGTTGCATTCACTGATGAGAACGTCGGTATGTAGTTCATACGACGATCTATTTTACAGCCCCTTGTTGTTTCTGTTGTGTTCCTCCGCGTTGCCATCTGCAGTTACGGACTCGCTCTCGTAATGGAGCAACTGACTGGGGGGGCCCAGGACGTGGGAGTAGGGCCGATTCTCTGCAACCTCAAGAGTATTTATAATAGATGATGATTTATTAGATAAACACTTAACTTGGTCTTAAGACTGTCATCGGCAGCAGGTGCCACTTTAACATAACTTAAGAGTTCTCCCAAATCTTCGCATCACTTGTCGTCGGACGAAGCAGTATGCAACGTGATTACAATTCTAGCATCAGTCCACAACACAAGCGCACTAACACAAGTCACCAGTCGGAGTCTTCTGCCAGAAGTGAACTACTCCGCGGCACTACAACGTTTCTCCAATTACTCTAGAGCAGGGCTGGGCAAATCCGTTTCGCGAGCGCTCTCAGCGGCTCACGCGGCCTGCTCGCGGCTCCCCCCCCCCCCCCCCCACTCCGCCAGCCAGCAGTGCCCCCCACTTATACTCGACTAGCCGCGCACCTCACTACACCACACGGAACCACTCGTTCTCGATAACTTCGAGATGTTGGTTCAAAATCGTTTTAAATAAATGCAGAATGATGTATGTTTATTTCTTTTTTGTTCGTAGTACCTCTCCTCTGAAGTGACAATTCTTTTATGTGTACGTCACCTAGTTTATCTTGACAGGAAACTGCTAGGCTTTGTGATCATAGACTTTCTTCCCCTTTATGTTTTCTATATATCATACGAATTAAGTTTAGTTATCCCTTTTACTTCCTCCAGGGAGGAGGTTTTACTTTTACACTTGATAAATTATACTTATCTTAATAGTTCCTAGGTTTTTGCTTCCCGCAGCAGGGAACATAGGCAGGGAACTTTTTCCATTGCTCTCAGGTCTTGAGTTCTGGAATTTTTTCCCCTTCAGAATGGTGTCAGTTTTCATTCTTTCCTAAGGATGTAATGAACCTTAATAATGGTTACCTTCTAACCGACCACCCAGTTTCTCGTCATTGTAATGAAGCAGGTTTTTAGTTGCAGAGAGTTCAGTTTTGTTACATTTTGTTAAACAAAATCTAGACAATTCTGTGAGAATATAACGTAAAAATTAGAATAAAAGTCTTTTCTTAATTCTTTACGTCTATGTCCTATTTGTGGCCAGGAAAGTAGGTTTTATAGTGGTTCGAAACTGTGTTTCATCCTTACATGAGCAACCGTTGCATGGTACAGGATACACAATTTTCGGGTAAGCAGTATTAACACTTACTTCCCACTCAGATATGCTGTGCCAGATATGATTGTACCAGTGCCCTTTTCGCGGAAGCCGTATCAGCTTGAAACGACCTCATGTGTTTTGTGCAGTAAGTATTTCAGCTTGTCCTTACTCATCGCCCTCACAGCTACACAGTTGCCCCCGTGCACTGAGCACAGCTCTGCTGCCCGCACTGCTGGCTCTCAAGGCCGCTCAGCGCTGCCCTCGCGGCTCTCGCTGCTCGCGGGCAGCCGCGCGAGCAACTCTCGTGCCCACCCCTGCTCTAGAGGGTGTATCTGCTCCCCTTGTCTATCATGTGGCGCCTCTATATGACGTCTGTGGCGCGCGCGTGCGTCCGTTCAAACTCGCGACGCCACAATCCCCCCCCCCCCCCCCGTCGAAAAAAAAAAAAAAAAATGTCGCGCTGTCGTCGTGTAGGACTGTTGTCCGCGACGGCGGCGAAGGTGAGGTCTGGACGACGACGTTATTGAGGGGGCGGGAGCCGAGACTACAGCCGGCGACAGGCTCCTGTCCGCGCCCCGGTATTCACACTGCGCTCCCAAGGAAACGCTCGGGAAACCAAGGAAAGGGCGCACGCTGACGTCAGGGCGACGGACGCTGGGGCTTTAGCAGAGGGGCAGCGAGGCGGGGCGCCGAGGCGAGGCGACGTCTGCGGCGACCATGATTTTTTTTTTTTTTTTTTCACTGCTGCCTGCGTTTATAGACCCGCTGCCTGTGTAATATAGCGGGTCGGTCTTCCACAACGGTCTCTTAGCCGCCACACCGGTCGTCTAGACACATTTGGTGTAGAGGACCAGTGTGCCGTTGCCCATGTCCCACCCCGTGGAGGTGGAACTGTGTTTTGAGAAGTCTGCAGTATTTACTCAGCAGCTACTATATACATTTATTAAAATAATTACAATGATAAAGAAATACATATGTTTACAATTTTATAAAAAAAATCATTGAATTACAATAGCATTGTCAATTATATAAATTTCATTACCTACAAAATGTACCTAACAACATAAGAAGTATAATTTAACATTTACCTACACTATCATAAAGGTACTCTTCATTATAACAAAAAAAAAAAAAAAAAAACAGATACATTACTTTGCTGAAAACATTAAGAGCTACTATTCTGATTTGAATTTTTTTTTCTATTTTCCATGTATCTTTCTTGTAAATAAATAACGAACAAAATATACTTTGTCATGTAAAAAGTATAATTAAATATTTAGCTACACAAACATAAACGTACTCTTCGTTATAACAGGAAGCAGTCAGATACATTGTTTGCTGGAATCATTGAAAATTCCGATTCTGATTTAAATTATATTCCATGTAACTGACTTATATGTAGAGATACAATATAATACCAGTTTAATTATAATTTCCTACAATGAAGTAAATTAAAATACATTAAAAATATAAAATGTGTAAAAATAGTAATATCAATTGAACTACAATCAATAGTAAGTTTATAAATGTTCAGTTTAACTGTTTTGAAAATATTTATTTATTTCTTCTAAACAAAGTACTAGATACAGTTAAATATCTTAGTTCCTAAGCACATAAAATATATAGTAAAGAACTCATTTGTAACAGTAGCATGTTTTAACAATTAATCATCGTAGGTTAATATATATTAGTTTGGAAATACAAAGTTCTCATGGTTTCAGTCAAAATCGTAATTCATATGTTATGTTTTAGATATACAGGATGACATTTTGGATCTGAGAAGTATAATACCAACATAACTCATAGAAAATCAGCAATTACATTATTAGGACAATGAGTATGAGTGCAGGAACAACTCTTTCACACGACAACTTTTGTGTTATTACATAATTAGAAATTACGAGGTGTGTATAAAAATAGTTTTAATTAAAGCAAGAAACAACAACAAAGTGATGCTGCTAGGGCATAGAGTTTGGGTACAAGAGGATCAACAATTTAGTTACCGGGATTGCTGACCCGGCGGGGACGACGGTGCGAGCTGCGACGACGGCAGCGGGGATTCGTCGACATCCATCGGGACCACCTCTGGCTGCGGCGGTGCTTGGGGCCGCGGCTGCGGACCCCGGCTGCGTGATCGATCTGAAGGCGAAAGCTGAGGCGCAGGATCACGCATTCGACGCGAGCGCAGCTGATTAGCATGGCGGCGGCACTGCAACCATGTGGCAGAGGACAAGATCAAATACATGTTGCATCCGCCGGCCGCGGTGGCCGAGGGGACTGAGGCGCTCCAGTCACAGTCTGCACGGCCACTACGGACGGGGGTTCGAATCCCTCTTCGGGCATGGATATTTGTGCCGTCCTAGTTCGTAAGTAGTTCATAAGTAGTTTGTAAGTTTAGGAACTGATGACCCCGTAGTACAGTCCCATAAGCTTAACAAACATTTGAACATTTTTGATGTTGCGTCCCAGCACGCGCTGAACGATACCGGGTTCCTAGCGTTGACGTCCCCGGAAGGTGCGAAGGAGTACGGGATCGCCCACCTGAAAACGCAATGCGCCATAATGCCCCATACTGCGTGTGGGAGGCTGCAGCAAAATAAGAAGTGTCCGATGCGGGCGGCCGTGCAGCAGTTCTGCCGGCGAAGGTCCGATGAAAGGAGTACACAAAATAATTTTCACTTAATTTTTGCCTGTCATACAGCCTTGAGCAATGTTTTATTACAAAAAACTAAGCTACAATTCTATAGAAAACAATTTTATATAATATTTTGTATCATTTCACTAATCGATATAACATACTGTACTTATTTTCATATCTTTGCTGTAAACCAAAGACTTTGTTTTATCTTTGGAGTATGTCTTGCACTCACAGTTGTTGCGTTTGACGAGTCGAGATGTGACCTTCGTGTAGAGAGGAGTCGGTGTGTGTGACCTTCGTGCAGGATACTGTCGGGTTAGTCTGTCTGTGTGTTAGACTCGAAGAGTAAAAATTCAGTTTTGAAGAGTCGCAACCAAGTCCGCAGATTGAAAATTTTATATGGAAATTTATGTCTCAAATAAGGTAAACTTGTACTTTTCTATTGTTATGTATGGTAGCCTGTATTTAGCCTATATTGTAGTTGGTTTGTCTTTTGGGTAATGAATACTGTTTAATTCAGCTCGCATTTATCATTTATCCCTGTGTCATTTTACCAGTTCCTCGTTCCTTTCACCAATTTGAATTGCTATCCGTTCTGATCATTGTTTCTTATGATAGAGTTGCATAATTATTGTGTTTGTAAATTTGTATGCTAATTAGAACAGTTCAGTGTAGGCATTTTGTGATGATCAGTTGGTCTATTAATGAGAGCAGGAAGTACTTTGTTCATAATTGCAGTAAAGATCATAATTAAAGATTTTCTCAGTCTCAATGAAAGTTCAGATTATTAAGGTAGTTAATGTTAGTAACAGTTAAAGTGATTTGTTTGATTAGAAGAGAAGTAGATCGCGTAAAGAGATGAGACATATTTGCAGTGTGTGATACTTGAAATCTTTACCAAATTTGTAGAACATTTTTTATTACATTGAATCTGTATGTAATTGTTGTACAAATAGGCACATTATCAAGTGCAGTGATCTTGATATCCAATTAATATCAAATGTCCTTGTTTGGCATCCTGTTAATTCAAGTAGCAAAATTATCACCGTAGTAGCACTTTCTGTTCGCTTTCGCAGTCGAATTATACATGTATAGTCTTGTTGCTGGTATATGGTGCACGCTAACAGATCTGAACATTTCATTTTCTCACATTGTTTTTCACACACGAGATTAATGTGTAGACCAATTACGAGTTTAATTACTGCTGACTTATTAACAACTGTACAATTTAAAGTGTTATCCGTTGCACATCAAACTAAACCACATTTACGTAAGATCATTGCATCCCGTGTCAGTTGCAATTTATTCTAACAGGGCAAAGGAAGGTACTAAGTCTCATTGCTTAGTCAAATTATTTTGTTACCAAAACCACAACAGAACATTTATTTGGGAATTTTAGCGGGGACGGTCTCTTAACAAAAACAGTGACACGCTCGCCCCACAAACACATACTACTTTTCATTTCAAACAAACACACACGACTTTTACCGTCACGTTGGCATCGTGCGGTACGTAGATAGGAATAATTGCAACGTTTGTTCCCTGGAATGAGTCCCGCGAAGCTTGTCATGTGTGACTTAAAGGATCGTACAAACCATTCTGCCTCTCCATTAGACTGGGGGTGAAACGGCGCGGTGGTAACATGTTCAATACCGTTCACCTGACAAAACTGAATTCAGGTGACACGAATTGAGGTCCATTGTCTGAGACAAGAGTTTCTGGTAACCCTTCAGTGCAAAAGATGGCATTCAAGGCACTGATAGTACTGGCTGCCGTTGTCGATGTCGTGGGGACGACAAACGGGAATCTACTAAAGGCGTCAACTACCACCAACCATCCGGTATTCCAAAAGGGTCCAGCATAATCCAAGTGTAGTCGCTGCCAGGGACCACTGGGGCGTGGCCACGCAAGAAAAGCGATGGGCCGCCTGGTGCTCCGCGCATGCGGTGCAGCGTGACGTCATATTCTCAATTTGCGAGTCCATTCCGGGCCACGTGCAATGACGTCGGGCTAACTGCTTAGTCGGGACAATACCCCAGTGTCCCTGATGTAACAACTGAAGCACTTCCTGTTGGAGGGACCGGGGAACAAGCACCCTAGTCTGGTCACTGTCGGTATGTAACAAAAGTACCCCTTGTCTAACAGATAATGCACAAACGGTGAAGCAATATCCTTCGATCTTGTGGGCCAACCAGAGCGGACAAATTGCATGAGCACACAGAAATCTGCATCGGCAGCAGTTGCTTGGGCTATGCGGCGATGATCTAAAGGAAAATCCCGAACAACCGATGCGTCGGCGGCATCAATGTGCAAACATGCCGCGTCTAACGAGTCAAGCTGTGTGTCCTGTCCTACAGGCAAACGGGACAAAGCGTCCGCGTTGACAAGCTGCGTCGTGGGGCGATACATGATCTCGTAATTGTAGTTAGACAAAAATCAAGGCCCATCGTTGCAATTTTTGCGCCGTCCTTGGAGGAACTGGCTTGCTGGGACTGAACAGCGAAGTTAAAGGTTTATGGTCAGTAAGCAAGTAGAATTTGCGGCCGTACAAATAGTGGTGAAACTTTGTGACCCCCATAAACGATAGCTAAAGCCTCTTTTTGTATCTGACTGTAGTTTTCCTGGGTTTTTGTCAAAAGCTTCTACGCGAAGGCAATCGGACGGTCCACCGATCCGACCCTGTGGAACCAAACCGCACCTAATCCATAGGAGGATGCGTCCACAGCCAGGACTACCACCTTGTTAGGATCGAAATGTGTTAAACAAGCATAACTAAGCAAAGCATGTTTGAGTCTGTCGAATGCCACTTGACAGTCTTTGGACCACACAAATGGGACATTTTTGCGACGCAGCCGGTGCAAGGGCGCCGCAATTTGCGAGGCCTGAGGAATGAATCGGAAATAATAATTCAATTTTCCCATCACTGCCTGCAGTTCTTGGATGTTGTTGGACGGAGGCAAGTCCTTGATAGCACGTAGGTGCGCTTGCAATGGGTGGATTTCCTGAGCAATTAATTACGTGGCCAAGATAATTTCTTTCTGGAAGAACGAGCGTTTATTCTTATTGCATTTGAGGCCCTCTGCCGACAACACTTTGAATAAGCTCTCAAGATTTGCTAAGTGTTCTTCCGCCGTGCGACCCGACACCACGATGTCATCAAGGTAGTTTGAACAACATGGCACCGACGCTGTCAACTGTTCTGAAAACATCGCAAAACCTCTGAAAAACTGCCGGTGCTGATGCACTCCCGAACGGGTCTTTGGAGCTCAAAGAGGCCGGTATGTGTATTGATCACAAAAAACTTCTTAGAACATTCGTCTAGTGGTATCTGCAATAGGCCTCCCCTTTTGGAAAAGAACCGCGCTTCGCCAAGCCTGTCCATTAATGTCTCCGGACGAGGTAATGGATACGTATCTATAATTGTCTGCGGGTTCACCGTCGATTTAAACTCGGCACACAACCGTAACTGACCCGAAGGTTTCCGTATAATCACTAGGGGTGACGCCCATTGGCTGCCAGAAATCGGCTTAATGACTCCATTTTCTTGCCAACGTCGTAGTTCCGCTGCTACTTGATCAAGGATTGCGATCGGCACCGGTCTGGCTTTGCAAAACTTCGGCTTGGCATTGTCTGAGTGAGACGTGCGCAAAGTAACTAGATGAACATCCTATACCTTCTGCGAATAACCCACTATACTTTGATCACAATTCGTTGATTTTATCCTTAGGCACAATAGACGAAACTTGCAAAACATCCTTCTGAATTGACAATCCACAGAGATCAAATGCATCAAGTCCGAAAATATTTTGTGTGGAACGTGCCTGCAAAACGAGAAAGGAAACTGTCGTCACATCATGAAATGTAGCTGGCATACTGAATGAGCCTAACAAGGGATTGTCCTCGCCGGTGTAATCTGACAGAATCTGTCTGGCAGGGGAAAGCTTTGGCGATCCAAACTGCTCATATGTGCACCGGTTAAGCAACGTAACTGACGCGCCCGTATCTAATTGCAGCTGTACATGTCTGTTAGCCACGAGCAAAGTAACGAACACTTTGTTCTGACGTTCAATTGGCAAAGCACTATCCACAGTAGAACGACGACGCCGAACCTTAACCTTGTTGTTCAGTGAATCAGTCGTACGTGACTTGACAAACTGTTTCTGGGCAACCTGTTTGCGCGAGAGAGAAGGAAAATCACTAACAGCGTTGTCACTCTTATCGCCCGATTTGTCGCCTGGAACTACAGTAGCCACCGAATGGGCACGCTCCGAAGCACAATTAGTCGGCACATGATCAGGAACCAAACCAGTAACACTAGGAGCGTCAGCTGTAGCAACATGCGCAGTAGCAATAGGCGCCCAAGTATGCGGAACAGTGGCCATAGCAGCAGTAGCAGTAGAATCTGTAGTAGCAGTCTTTGGAGCGGTAGCAGCATTTGTATCAGT
Organism: Locusta migratoria; assembly: GCA_026315105.1. Taxonomy (NCBI): domain Eukaryota; kingdom Metazoa; phylum Arthropoda; class Insecta; order Orthoptera; family Acrididae; genus Locusta; species Locusta migratoria. Next base: position 227,242,631 of record CM048749.1, on the reverse strand, counting down.
AGCAGCAGCAGAAGTAATAGCAATAGCGTCAGTTGTAGGCACAGACTGCAAGCACATTGTCTTTAAATGTGAATCCTCACAACAGTCATTTTGCACAACCGAGTTTATGACATTAATGGAATGCACTAGTTTGCGCGAGGAAGCAACCTGTCTTGTTGGCACTGAGAACTTACTCATACACACGGCTTGCACATGGCCTGTCTTGTTACTTGCGAAGCAAATAGCGTACCTGCAAGGACACTGCGCCCGCTTATGGCGAGAAATACATTTTGGGCAAGATTTAACACTTGAAGATTTGTCGGCGCGTTGTAGCCGGGAACGAGTAACTGTTTGTTTTGCCTCGCGCCGCGCGCGGCGAATTGGTAACGCCAGCAGGCGCCTGTTTATCACTGGAAACACGCGGCCCGAATTACACTTCACATTAATACTAGGGCTTGACATTTCACACTCAGCCACGTCGTAAGTATCTCGAGCCTCAATTAATTGTAACACAGTGTCAAGAGAAGGATCAGGCTGTCGAAAAATAGTCGCACGAATTCTAGAATCCTGAATGTTCTGGGTAAACTGTCCCGCAACATGTATAAAGATGACCTAAAACAGGTTAGGAAAAAATTCAAAACATTTATTTCAAAACTTCGCCTAAGTTTTACAAGTGTTCTTCCGCCGCGACATACGCCTTAACAACGTGACCAAGGCTGTCCACCTTGCAGGACAGAGCCGGCCAGAACCAGTATTGAATGCTGATTCTAAAATCACGCCACCCTTCTGGCGTCAGTGCTGAAACTACTGACGTTTCCATACTACCGTGGAGCCAATAGCAGACACCCACGTTTGATCACGTGTGCTACTGCTGGAGGACTGAGAAGTGTTAGCATCAGTTCCTTCGCTCTCTTCAGTTTGAGCTCTCGTACAGAACACAGCGCCGGCCGCGGTGGCCGAGGGGACTGAGGCGCTCCAGTCACGGTCTGCACGGCTACTACGGTCGGGGGTTCGAATCCCCCCTCGGGCATGGATATTTGTGCCGTCCTTAGTATAAGGTAGTTGATAAGTAGTTTGTAAGTTTAGGGACTGATGACCCCGTAGTTAAGTCCCATAAGCTTAACAAACATTTGAACATTTTTTTTTTTTTTTTTTTAACAGAACACAGCCTCTGTGCGGGGCGAACGGCCGCATGCCGTCCGCTCCCGCCTAGCGGCTGTTCGGCATCAGCCACCAACTGTGTGAACCATAACCATAACCATTACCATTACTTTTTTCCATTTTCTAATTCGCTAACTTAGACTGGCATTCATTCATTGCACCCGACCCCAGGGCGAGTCCCGCCACGTATCCCGTATTTCAGAATATACAAACTATTAACTTGAAGCCTATCTTTTATTTGCAATTCAGCCACCCTTTCCTAGGGCGCTCACAAGCCTTCACCGCTCCGCGTTCCATCCTGACAACGCTTCCAACCCATTTTATTTATGCAGCACTGGGATGGGTTGTATAATTTTCCTATCATCCGTAGGATAAAGATGAAGTGCTGTACACATGATATCACTGTACGACTTCCCACATGAACACACAAGTTTACACTTCCTAGTAAGACCCCATAGTTCCGTAAGCCATTCTTTATTCGTCTGTCCTGATAACTTTTTCAGACGAAAAACTTGTACCTTGCGGCCGCAACTAAAATTTGGTCCTCAAAGTACGAAGTCAACTTGCTAGTAATCGTGCTATACTCCACTTGATCAGGCCGTGAATACGGAAAAAGTTTCCGAATCAATCGGAAAACTTCTGTGCCCCCTACCGATGTTTGTATAGCTTATAGGACTTAACTACGGGGTCATCAGTCCCTAAACTTACAAACTACCTATAAACTACCTTGTAATAAAGACGACACAAATATCCATGCCCGAGGGGGGATTCGAACCCCCGACCGTAGTGGCCGTGCAGGCCGTGACTGGAGCGCCTCAGTCCCCTCGGCCACCGCGGCCGGCGGCACTACCGATAAAAAGAAAGGTTTGACGCTCTGACCTGGTACTTGATGAGCAGTTAGGTGTTGTTCGAACTGCGCCAGATAGTCCTGCCCGTCCTCTTGCTGTTTGTCGAATGGGCGGAACGGAGGGATTGCTGCCGCCGTTGCCGGCTGTTGTACCACCGTCTGCTACTGCCGCTGCGTCGTAATGGCACTGCTTGTAGCAGCTGTTGAATTTGATTGGCCTGCAATCGAACAGAGAATAAAGATGTGTCCTGGGGGTTAGAAGCTGAAAATGAATCCATTATGTTAGACTGCAGATGCTAACAAGTGTGATAAACTATCGAAGCCGCCGTCTGAAACAAAGTGCCACACACAAAGTGAGGCCTCACAAGTTCAAAGTCACAAGGTGCAGAGAAAAAAAATCCCCTCGTCACCAACTGTTGTGTTCCTCCGCGTTGCCATCTGCAGTTACGGACTCGCTCTCGTAACGGAGCAACTGACTGGGGGGCCGAGGACGTGGGAGTAGCGCCGATAGGAACTCTAGATGATTATTTATTGGATAAACACTTAAATTGGTATTTACACTGTCGGAGGCGGCAGGTGCCACTTTAACATAAAGAGTTCTCCCAAATCATCGCATCACTTGTCGACGGACGAAGCAGTATGCAACGTGATTACAATTCTAGCATCAGTCCACAAAAAGACGCACTGACACAAGTCACTAGTCGGAGTCTCCTGCCAGAAGTGAACTACTCCGCGGCACTCCCCAACGTTTCTCCAATTACTCTAGAGGGCGCACCTGCTCCACTTGTCTATCACGTGGCGCTTCTATATGACGACTCCGTCGGCGATGTCTGTGGCGCGCGCGCGCGTTCGTTCAAACTTGCGACGCCACAGTTTCTATTCAGTGCTTTCCTACACGCTATTTGTCTCCTTTGTAGCCGTTCGCGAGCCAGTTACACGCCCTCGCCGCCGACGCATTTTGCGGCAGTGTTCTTTCCGCCCCTCTGTCGATTGCTAACTCGGGAGTGGGTTTATTTACGCAATTTTAATTTTTGAATTTCATAATAACAGACATCTTTCAACCTTGCATGGACTCTTTCCGTTTCCTTGACTACTTATTGTGTCTGATGTAACCGCACTGTTGTTCCTCTACCTTAAAAAATGAAAACTAGCTACCGTTTCGTATGTTTGTCCAACTGGATTTGATGCATGTTGTTGTTTAACGGTTGTTGCTACCGACCACCTCCAGTGGCCGGGAGGACCTTAGGTGGCAATTCACCAAACTGTCACTATTTGCATCTGTCAATAGATTTTTATATATATATGTTGTTGTTGTGGTCTTCAGTCCAGAGACTGGTTTGATGCAGCTCTTCATCTCCTCATAACACCTGCAACCCACATCCATTTGAATCTGCTTATTGTATCCATCAATTGGTCTCCCTCTGCGATTTTTACTCCACACATTTCCCTCCTACGCTAAATTCACAATTCCTTGAGGTCTAAGAATGTGTCCTACCAATAGATCCCTTCTTTTAGTCAACGTATGCCAGAAATTCGTATTCTTCCCAATTCTGTTCAGTACCTCCTCATTACTTATGCGATACACCCACCTAACCTTCAGCACTCTTCTGTAACTCCACATTTCAAAAGCCTCTATCCTCTTCCCGTCCGCACTGTTTATCGTCCATGTTTCACTCCCAGATAAGGCATCAGTCCACATAAATGCCTTCAGAAAGGACTTCTTTAACCTTGCATTAATATTCGATGTTAACAAATTCCTCTTTTTCAAACACGCTTTTCTTCCCATTGCCATTCTGCACTTTATATCCTCTGTACTGCGATCATCATATGTTATTTTACTGCCCAAGTAACAAAACTCACTTACCACCTTCATTGATTCGTTACCTAATTTAATTCCTTTAACATCGCCTAATTTTCTAAGACTGCATTCAATTACCCTTGCTTTGCTCTTTTTAATGTTCATCTTATATGCTCCTTTCGCATACTGTCCATTCCGTTCAATTGCTCCTCCAGCTGCTTTGATGTCTCTGACAGAATTACAATGTCATCAGCAAAATGCAAGGTTTTTATTTCTTCACCCTGAACTTTCCTTTATAGCTTGCTCAATATAGAAATTGAATAACATTGGGGAAAGGCTACAATCCTGTCTTACACCCTTGCCTACCTCTGCATCCCTTTCATGCCTTTCAACTATGATAACTGCTGTCTGGTTTTTGTAGAAGTTGTAAAAAATCTTCAGTTCCCTATATCTTACTCTTGCTGATTTCAGAACTTGAAAGAGTGTATTCCAAACAACATTGTTAAAAGCCTTCTCCAAATCTACAAAAGCTTGAAATGTAGGTTTGCCTTTTCTTAATATATCTTCTAAGACAAGCCATAAAGTGAGGATTGCCTCCCGTGTTCCTACATTTCTCGTGAATCCAAACTGGTCTTCTCCAAGGTCGGCTTCTACCAGCTTTTGCCGGCTGCAGTGGCCGAGCGGTCTGCGGCGTGCCACTCACGGTCAGCATGGCCGCTGCGGTTGGGGATTCGAATCCCCCCTCGGGCATGGATGTTTATGCCGTCTTTAGTATAAGTAGTTTGTAAGTTTAGGGACTGATGACCCCGTAATTAAGTCCCATACGCTCTATAAACATTTGAACATTTTTTCTACCAGCTTTTCCATCCGTAAATAATTCGTGTTAAAATTTTGCAACCATGACTTATTAAACTGATGGTACTGTAATTTTCACACCTGTCTGCATCTGCTTTCTTTGGAATGGGGATTATTACATTTTTCTTAAAGTCTGAGGGTATTTCACCTGTCTCATACATCTTACGAACCAGGTGAAATAGTTCTGTCATTGCTGGCTCTCCCAGAGACTTCAGTAGTTCTGATGGAATATTGTTTCCACTTATAATTTTTCAATAAAAATAAGACGTTTTAGCTTGGCGGGTGATGTGAAATATTTATCTTACATATCGATTTCGTTCCCATGACGGAACATCATCAGTGCAGATTGCACGTCATGACGACTCATGGACGCTGCATAAAACATTTTATGGCCAGATCCATAAAATAACTAAAACTGTCTTTCTAGTATACATCATAAGTTTAAAATGAGGTAGCTGCTTACATACATCTACTCAGTTTAGGTGTGTGTAAGCAGCTACTTCATTTTAAAGAGCAGGCACCATTTTTGATCCCGCAGCCATAATGGATGAAGTCATACATTTCTTTATGGACCGTATGCCTGCTTATTATGCAGTCGTGCTGAAACTTTCCCACCAGGACACAGATATCACCATGACTCTGCGGACTACCCTAGCGTGCCTACTGCCAGGCCCAAATTTTCAGGTCATTCATACACTACTGCTGACATGGTGCCCCTGGTCTCTTCATTCATTACTGCCGACTGAAATTGGTACAGGCATGCCTATGTGTACCCAGAGATATACCGGGTGTTGCAAAAAGGTACGGCCCAACTTTCAGGAAACATTTCTCACACACAAAGAAAGAAAATATGTTATGTGGACATGTGTTCGGAAACGCTTAATTTCCATGTTAGAGCTCATTTTAGTCTTTCTCTTTAAATGTAAATTGAAATAATTCGTACAGGTAATTATCAAAATATCCAATTGTTTCGTTAGTATGTACTGTATTTCCTCGATTCATGTCATCAATACAGATTTTCTGTGAAAGTTTGGGCAGGAATTGATGGTGATGTCTTTATTGGGCCTCATGTTCTTCCACCTACCCTCACTGGAGCACGTTATAATTTCATACGGGATACTCTACCTATGCTGCTAGAACATGTGCCTTTACAAGTATTACACAACATGTGGTTCATGCACGATGGAGCTCCTGCACATTTCAGTCGACGTGTTCGTACGCTTAACGACAGATTCGGTGACCGATGGATTGGTAGAGGCGGACCAATTGCATGGCCTCCACGCTCTCCTGACCTCAACCCTCTTGACTTTCATTTATGGGGACATTTGAAAGCTCTTGTCTACGCAACCCCGGTACCAAATGTAGAGACTCTTCGTGCTCGTATTGTGGACGCCTGTGATACAATACGGCAGTCTCCAGTGCTGCATCAGCGCATCAGGGATTCCATACAACGGAGGGTGGATGCATGTATCCTCGCTAACGTAGGACATTTTGAACATTTCCTGTAACAAAGTGTTTGAAGTCCAGGCTGGTACGTTCTGTTGCTGTGTGTTTCCATTCCATGATTAATGTGATTTGAGAGAAGTAATAAAATGAGCTCTAACATAGATAATAAGCGTTTCCGGACACATGTCCACATAACATTTTCTTTGAAACTTCCTGGCAGATTAAAATTGTGTGCCGGAACCGGGACTCGAACCTGGGACCTTTGCCTTTCGCGGGCAAGCGCACTACCGACTGTGCTATCCCGACACGACTCACGATGCCGCCTCACAACTTTACTTCCGCCAGTACCTCGTCTCCTACTTTCCAAACTTCACAGAAGCTCTCCTGCAAACACGCAAGTTGTGAGGCGGCATCGTGAGTCGTGTCGGGATAGCACAGTCGGTAGTGCGCTTGCCCGCGAAAGGCAAAGGTCCCAGGTTCGAGTCCCGGTTCCGGCACACAATTTTAATCTGCCAGGAAGATTCATATCAGCGCACACTCCTCTGCAGAGTGAAGTTTCATTCTGGAAACATTTTCTTTATTTGTGTGTGAGGAATGTTTCCTGAAAGTTTGGCCGTACCTTTTTGTAAAATCCTGTATGAACACCCAGAGAACGTTGCCGCGGTCGGCAACGACTATATAAGACGTTAGGTGTCTACAACAATGGCTGGTTATCACGATGCAAGTGAGTTTGAACGTGGAGTAACAGTCTGCGCTAGAGTTGGGACACAGCATCTTCGAAGTAGCAACATGGTGAGGATTTCCCCCTACGACCTACATCCATGGACCCTTTACGTCAGCAGGGAACTTTGGAAGCTAGTGGAGGCTCCGTAATGGACGTGTGCAGTCTGACAGGTGACACGTACGTACGAATCCTGCAACATCTCCTGCACCCATTCATGTCCGTTGTGCATTCCAGCAGGACAATGCGACACTCCACACTTCCAGAGTGGCTCCAGGAACACTCTGATCGCCCTAAACTCCCCAGACGTAAACGTTACTGAGCATATCAGGGATGCCTCGCAAAGTGCTGCTCGGAAGAGATCTCCACGCCCTCGTCCCCTTACGGATTTATGAAGAGCCCTGCAGAATGCATGTTGTCACTCCCTTGCTGCTCTGTTTCAATAACAAAATTATGTAATAAAAAGTACAACATATTGGAATTCCAGTAACATGAAGATAGGTAGAAGAGAAAATTGCTGAGCCCAGGTACCCTACGGCGGGGGTGGAGACAGAAAAAAAGTAATAATCTTTAAACCAATTCAATGTTATGGTTAAAGTTTATGTTATCAAGTCCACTTGTGATAGTTTTCTTGACACTTTCCTATCTTCCCTTTACCTCACTCACCTTACCGCGAGCAGCGTACTAACTCGTCTAGTTGTAATAGTCCGAACGTTGCACGTGAGGCCCGTAGGCGGTTGTCACTTAATATTTGACTAACCTGGTGTCTTCTCTCTCGTAGATGTCTCCAGCGCAGAAGCAGCACACAGGTCGTAGACTCGAAGTTTTCTGAGGTGAGGCTGAAATTGAAAGTGGTGGATACTGTGGCAGTCTAAGTGCCATTAACGGAGTCGATGAATTCCTTCAGAGATGCTAGTGGCTCTATTATATCAATCACACGAATACAGAAGCCACAAACTGCATGTTGACGTCAATATTAGTTTCCTTTAAAAAATGCACAAAACTAACGTTGTTACAGCCATAACACACTGTGACATACATTGCACGCACTTTAAAAATATTTTAGCCCCATTATAGACCGATTAATAGAACACTGGTTATCGCAAGTGCCGCTAGATGTTTACTGTGTCGTGGCTCGCAGTGATCTGACTAGCAGTGGAGCTGGGCTCCATGCTAGCGCCTAAAGTTTTGGCGCTAACCGACACTTCTAGAACGCCACACTCACTCTTTAACTAAAATACTTTATTTAATAAATCTACAAAACAATAGTGTAATCACAAACAATTAATTAACACACATTATGGCGATAGAATTGATAATGGAATTTTTATTTATTAAATAATTTAAAAAAATAGTTGGGAGGTTGTGGTGCGTAAAGATATAGCAACAGCCAATCAGATTACTCTTAGAGAAAGGGGCGGAGTTTTCTCACGGGACCGTACTTAAAGTACCATCTGGCACATGCACTTCCTACTGTCCCATGTCTATTTCATTATAAGTAAATGAAATTATGAAATCAAATAAAGCAATGGCTGCTGGCTTGCAAGCCAGTACCGCCACAAGCCACGTGCAAAAACTCACTCACTTCAACATTCCTTTTCTTTCATCCAGGGCCTTCAGAGAACATAACTACAATGATTAAGCTATAACTCATGCAGACGTGACCACCATCTCTCTCTCTCTCTCTCTCTCTCTCTCTCTCTCTCTCTCTCTCTCTCTCTCTCTCTTTTAAATGATTTATCTCTACTGTATGACAGTGGGCAAGAGTCTAAAATGTAGGTGGTAGCACTGTACTAAGGCATCTAGAATAATGAATGTCATTTTTCTTCTGGATTTTTATCTACATCGTTCTTTATTTTACTCTGTGACGAGTTATTTTCAAACAAATTTATAATGTTAAATAGTGGTCTTGACTACTAAAATAGGTGCCTACAAGATTATCGTGTGTGAATACTACAGCTGACAGTTTTAACACTGGAAACATTCCTTCTTAAGGATGAATTACCCTGTAACTGTATTCCGTAAAAGAAAACTTGCTTTAAATTGCTGCTTTTTCGCTCTCTCGGGTTTCCAATGATTGGAAGTGGAAATGTTGCTGAATTATATAAAAATCTAAAACTTTTTAACTTTTCACCTTTCTTACGGTTTCCTTATCCAACCTTACATTTATCATCGTTTTTGGTTTGATATTGATTTTGAGACCAGTTGTAATAAATAAATAGATGATATTTTAAGAACCTTGTTGACGACTTTTCCTGGTACTGTATTTGTATGGATTACCGTATGGTGATCATCTGCGAAAGGAACTGACTATGGTTGTTGGATATTAAACGTATTAGATGTATGAGCAACAGGCGAATACGGAGGTTTTTGGGGATCCCACAACTGATTTCCCCCCATTCAGAATGATCACCATTGTTTGGATTTTCTTTTTCGAGCTACTAAGTACAGCTACCTGCAACCTTATTTTTATATACGGAATTACCCATTGTTTTCCTATACCATCAATTCCAGTAGTACCTCAGTTTATCTAGGAGGCGAATTAACGTTCAAATGGCGTATTGAATTCAGCAACTCTTCTGTAATCCGAACTGTGATTTTGCAAGGAAACTACTGATGCTAAGGTACGATGCTATCATGGAGTGTACCCCTCCCCATAATATTGGAAAACTAGCGTCAGATCCCGGTGATACCCTCCGACCATCACCTTCTACCCTTCTGTCTATCCATATAAGGTTCATTTTCATGGAGCTCAGTCGCTATGACGTCGTATCTGCTGAACTATGTGTCCCATAATAATATAATTTTCCATATTCGTAGAGTGGAATATTAGGAAACTGTCTGCGAATTGTGTTGCGAATGGAGTTGGTAGTAAAGACATAATAAATTACAATTTCAGGAGTGATGCGGCAAATCTTCAACCACTGCATTGTTTTTGACTTCATATATCGTGAAAAATGTGTAGCACTATGATAGGATCTCAAAGGTACATTTAGTAGTATATGTCCATACTGTCTGCAAAATATGTCGCGAATACAGTTAGTAATAAAGACGTAATAAATGGAAACCTCATGCGTGATGGTGCGCTTCCTATTTCTCATTAACTATGTGTCGCATTATTAAATAATCCCGAAGGCACATTTATTAGTATGTCTTTAAAATGTTTCGTGAATAAAATTAGTAACGTAGACGTAATAAATTGTAACGCCGTAAGTTAGCTTTTGTTCCTAAGTCTACTGACCTCAGCAGTTTGGCCCCTTATTTTTACAAACAAAATGTTCAAATGTTTGCAAACCGAGGGAGGACCTGATCCTCGGACAGGAGCGGCTGAGCAATCCGTGACATGGCGACTCAGACCTTACGGCAATTCCCACGCTACGGAGAAAGATAAGGTTTGAAATTATGAAGTTTCAAGTTTCTAAGTGCACCCATTCTCAAAAAGTTGTTGAATAAAATCTCATTCACTCGCGGCGTCGCGCAGGAGTAGCCGAGCGGTCTGGATCGCGCGGCCGCCTGCGTCGGAGGCATGGATGTGTGTTGTCCTTAGGTTAGTTTTACTTAGTTTAAGTAGTTTGTAAGCTGCGGACTAAGCACCCAGTAGTTGAGTCCAATAGATTTACAAACATTTGAACATTTTTTCACTCGCTGCCTCATGGGGCAGTTTTTTGTGTCTAATTATTTTTGATGTCCTATCTCCTGGACTGTCGTGGTTGCTTCTTTTTAGCCCTTTACCGATTGTTACCTGAGGATAAAGAATATTTGAATCAAATTTGGTTGAAATCCTTCCCTTACTTGAGGAGATGTTGAACATTATAGCACGATGTTGCAATTTTTCGCTAATTTTACTGTTTATGGTGTCGTAGATGGTTCTTTTCCCCAAAGCGATTGTTATGTGATAGTAAGGAATATACCGGGGGATCAAAAAGTCAGTATAAATTTGAAAACTTAATAAATCATGGAATAATGTAGATAGAGAGGTAAAAATTGACACACCTGCATGGAATAGCATGGGGTTAAAAAAAAAGTTCAATAATGTCGGACAGATGGCGCTGAACAGCAAAACGTCAGTGACTGAGCATGAAAGTCGCAGCATGTTGGCGTTACCTGAAATGGCACTTTTAGTGAAACTGTATTATCAAAATGGGGAATGTGCTAGTTCAGCGTTACGATCCTATCGCCATAGGAAGGGGATTCGAACGCTGTGGCGAGATTGATTTCGAAGTTTGAAGCCATTGGTTGTTTAGACGATAGACCCCGTGGTGGCTGACCGAGCACAAGGCGTAATGCTGCTGAGACAGTTCAGGAAGAAATGGAGACTGTAGCGGGTTCGTCTATGCACGGGAAAGTCAGCTTTCGTGCAGTCTCACGTCGCACCGGCATTCCATACGCTACTGTTTGGTACAAAATTCATCGGCATCATTATGGCGATTTAGTGAAGCGGAGGGCATTTGCGGTGTGCGCGTTTCAAAAGATGGCGGAAGATGACGATTGGCTGAGTAACGTATTGTGGACCGGCGAAGCTCATTTCACGCTCCGAGGTTTTGTCAACGCCCATAACGGCCGAATTTGGGCTACCGAAAATCGTAGAACGGTCGTGTAAACTCCATTGCACGACGATAAAGTCAAAGGGAGGAGGATGTAGATGAAGATGAAATAGGAGATACTGTATTGAGAGAAGAATTTGACAGAGCCCTGAAAGACCTAAGTCGAAACAAGGCCCCTGGAGTAGATGATATTCCCTCAGAGCTCCTGAAGTCTCTGGGAAAACCAGCCATGACAAACCTGTTTCACCTGGTGCGTAAGATGTATGAGACAGGAGAAGTACCCTCAGACTTTAAGAAAAATGTTATAATCCCCATCCAAAGAAAGCAGGTGCAGACAGGTGTGAAAACTACAGAACCATCAGTCTAATAAGTCATGGTTGCAAAATATTAACACGAATTATATACAGAAGGATAGAAAAGGTGGTAGAAGCCGACCTCGGGGAAGATCAGTTTGGGTTCAGGAGAAATATAGGAACACGGGGGCAATACTCACGTTACGGCTTATCCTAGAAGATAGATTAAGAAAAGGCAAACCTACATTTCTAGCTTTTGTAGATTTGGAGAAGGCTTTTGACAATGTTGATTGGAATAAACTCTTTCATGTTCTGAAGCAAGCAGGAGTAAAATATAGGGAACGTAAGGTTATTTATAACTTGTACAAAAACCAGACAGCGGTTATCAGAGTTGAAGGGCATGAAAGGGATGCAGTGGTTGGAAAGGGAGTAAGACAGGGTTGTAGTCTTTCTCCATTGTTATTCAATTTGTACATTGAGCAAGCTATAAAGGGAAGCAAGGAGAAATTTGGAGAAGGAATTAAAGTTCAGGGTGAAGAATTAAAAACATTGCGTTTTGCCGACGACATTGTAATAATCTCAGAGACAGCAAAAGACCTGGAAGAGCAGTTGAAGGGAATGGACAGTGTGCTGAAAGGTGCATATAAGATGAACATTAACAAGAGCAAAACTAGGGTAATGGAGTGCAGTGTAAGGAAATCAGGTGATGCTGAAGGAATTAGATTGGGAAACGAAGCAATAAAGGAGGTAGATGAGTTTTGTTATTTGGGCAGTAAAATAACAAATGATTGTCGCAGTACAGAGGATATAAAATGCAGAATGGCAATGGGTAGAAAAGCGTTCTTGAAAAAGAGAAATTTGTTAACATCGAATATTGATTTAAGCCTAAGGAAGTCTTTTCTGAAGGCATTTGTATGGAGTGTTGCCTTGTATGGGAGTGAGACATGGACGATAAACAGTGCGGACAGGAAGAGGATTGAGGCTTTTGAAATATGGTGCTACAGAAGAATGCTGAAGATTAGGTGGGTGGATCGCGTAACTAATGAGGAGGTATTGAACAGAATTGGAGAGAAAAGAAATTTCTGGCATACCTTGACTAAAAGAAGGGATAGATTGGTAGGACACATTCTTAGACATCAAGGAATTGTGAATTTAGCATTGGAGGGAAGTGTGTGGGGTAAAAATCGCAGAGGAAGACCAAGAGATGGATACAGTAAGCAGATTCAGACAGATGTAGGTTGCCGTTCTTATGTGGAGATGAAGAGGCTTGCTCAGGATAGGGTATTGTGGAGAGCTGCATCAAACCAGTCTCCGGACTGAAGACCACAACAACACAACAAAGTCACGGTATGGATTGCATTTACCACATCTACCGTTATCGTGCCTTTTTTCTGCGTAATTCTGCGTAATTCTGGTTTTGTAACTGCTACCGTGACGGTTGAGAGGTACGCCGTTATGTTACAGAATCGCATCATCCCCAGCCTGGCTGATAAACACCTGCTGGAACGTACGATTCTTATGCAGGATGGCGCTCCACCCCATATTGCCAGACGCGTGAAAGATCTCTTGCGCGCGTCGTTTGGTGATTATCGTATGCTCAGCCGCCACTTTCGTCATGCTTGGCCTCCCAGGTCCCAAGACCTCAGTCCATGCAATTATTGGCTTTGGGGTTACCCGAAGCAGCAAGTGTATCGTGATCGACCGACATCTCTAGGAATGCTGAAAGGCAACATCCGACGCCAATGTCTCACCATCGCTCCGGACATGCTTTACAGGGCAGTTCACAACATTATTCCTCGACTACAGCTACTGCTGAGTAATGATGGTGAACATATTGAGCATTTCCTGTAAAGAACATCATATTTGCTTTGTCTTAATTTGTTATGCTAATTATTGCTATGCTGATCAGATGAAGCGCCATCTGCCTGACGTGTTTTGAACTCTTTTTGTCCTAATAAAACTCCATGTCATTCCAAGCATGTGTGTCAATTTTTACATCTCTATCTACATTATTCCCTGATTTATTACGTTTTCAAATTTATACTGACTTTTTTATCGCCCGGTATCTACTTAATTTGGTTGTTTGGTTGAAATCAGCCCAGTAGTTCAAAATATGTGCAAAATACATAGCCGTGGTGGAGTGGCCGAGCGTTCTAAGGCGTCTCGCTGCAGAGGTTCGAGTCCTCCAAGGGTAATGGCTGTGTGTGTTGTCCTTAAGTTAGTTTAAGTAGTTCGTAAGTCTAGGGACTGATGACCATAGCAGTTTGGTCCAATAGGTTTACAAACATTTGAACATTTGCAACATACATATAAAAAAACATACATACATACATTTTTATAATATGTGTGTAAGTAGTAAAACATATGGGTAGTTACTGACATCTCTCCTTTCTCATAGACAGATTTAATTCATGTTTCAATATCTCGAAAATGGCCCTACAATTGTACTGAAGCATTTGTGTAGTTTGTCTTAGCATTGTGTTAATGTGCCTTACGTAAGTAAATAACCAACCAACAATTCTGTGTCCAGTTATAAGCACTGACTATATTATAAACGTGTAATGCACAAACGTAATCCACATAGGTTCTCTTCATTCAGCTGATGTCATGCGTTAATTTTTCAACGAAATATAAATACCGATTACATGAACGACAAACACGACTGCCTAGCGCTTAAACAAAAGCCGCGGTGGAGTAGCCGAGCGGTCTAAGGTGCCTCGCTGCGGAGCGCGCGGTTGCTCGCCGTCGCTGCTTCGAGTCCTCCATGGGGCATGTGTGTGTGTGTGTGTGTGTGTGTTGTCTTCAGGTTACTTTACCTAGGTGTAGTTTGCAAGCTACGGACTGATGACCACGCAGTTTGGTCCGATAGATTTACAAATATGTGAAGTATTGTTTTTATTTATTTATTTACCTTTTTTTTTTGAGCTTCAACAAAATGAACATTATAGCACTATTTCAGCGAAAAATGATATATTTCTCATATGTAAGGTGTGCTTTTGCAAGAAATCTCAGTGGCTCAGACATTATAACTGCAGAACTATAATGACAGCTAACGAAACAATGTATATTCAGTTTCCACACTATGGAAAGAATTTTATTTGGAGAGATGTGAAATGTTACGTGAAGCACTTGACTGTTGGGTACTTACACCTTCAGTATGATTACTTGAATATTGTTGAAGGCTGTTGATTGCCATAGCCCTAAATTGTGAGCATTCGGCGAGCAGGGGGAAGGCTACTAAGAGTTCTCTCTCTCTCTCTCTCTCTCTCTCTCTCTCTCTCTCTCTCTCTCTCTCTCTCTGTGTGTGTGTGTGTGTGTGTGTGTGTGTGTGTGTATGTGAGTGTGTGTGTGTGTGTGTGTGTGTGTGTGTGTGTGTGTGTGTGTGTGTGTCCGCTCCCACTGTTTCTTTATCCTTCCCTGTTGCTTTGCGTCATTGATGGAATGGATATTGATTTGTCTAATATTAAGGATTTTTGTGGGTTTGTATCATGACTGTGTGGTGTTTGTGTGACGAAACATTAGTGCTACGCTTGCAGATTTCACTTTTGGCATACGTTTGAAGTAATTAAGTTCAATTAGGTGGTGGTTTTCATTGCATCGAATGAATTATCGATGTTATCCTTGTCGCCACACTTATTGGTAGTATGTGGATCGACGCTTGCGCGTGTATGCACACACACACACACACACACACACACACACACACACACACACACACACACACACACATTCATACATGTATATCGATGACATATCGTCGTGAGAGATGTTGTGACTGTATAAACGTATTGAAAACTGAAACTGCTATACAGATTTCCAGGAGTGATTCTTACAAAAATAATTATCACCCTATTAGGCAATACTGTTTTATTGTATATACACATATCGGTTTCTCTAGATTAAGTGTTTGATATTAATGGTGTGAGGAGTCTAAAGGGCAGAAATGGTACACGATCTTCATCATCTTCATCAGCTTATATCTATGATATAATACTTGTGTCTGTGACGTAAAAACTCGATCTGTAGGAAAGGATCTAGTAGCATGTACCTAGTACTATGTATGAGTATGTATTTGGTTAGTACCTTTCTTCATGTCTTGTTTCTTGTAAGCGTGTCATTAAGTAATGAAATTCGAAATAAATAGAGCGAATTATGGATCGGAAACAAAACAAGAGAGAGCGCGAAACATGGAAGTGGATTTACGAATTGTTGATGAGACGGTTTGGCAATGTGTAAAGGTTCGGGCGTGACGTTGAGTGCTGTGATTGGAGTAAATCAGCCCCAGAGCTTACTAGCAAGTAATTTAATCGGACTTTATAGCCACAGAGAGAGGCAGCAGCGCGCCTGGCCGCTAGACTAGCCCGCGCAGCGCGGCCGCGAACGCAGGCGCAATGCAGTTCGGCGGGAGCGCCGCATTCCGTTTCGATCGCCTTCTGTCCGGGCGCCTCGAGTTTTTACTGTGCCTGTTAGCACACTCTTATTCGTGCCGACACCACTTGCAAAGGTGACTCCAATGCCGTGGAAATAACTGACACAACTATTCGTAAATAATGAGCGTACCAAACGGTATTGTCTTATTCACTATGTTTACGTACAACTCATCTTCCGGAAGACGATCTAGATTTTCGTAAACCGATTTTCGCTGTCGTGTTTTCATGGTACAGCCTGAATCGGATTTCCTAGCCCACTTAATATGGCGGCTGAAAAACAGCTGATTCAGCTCCTGAATTAGTCAGCACAATCGCTATTTTTCTTTATTTAAATACACAGGTTCATGGTCACTCTAATATTTATACTTTTATTTCAGATTAGAAAATGTCACTCTGTCGATATGTGCCGAAAATTCTTAACAAGAAAACATAATCTGATTAGCCAACAACGCTTCAAAATCGGTTGCTTTTACATGAGCACGAAAATCGATTGTGGAATCGGCTGAAGACTTGCACAATAGAAAATCACCCTCATTCTGCCACCGCCCTTGTAAAAGAAGCTAAGAGGATCGAACAGGCGCTCTCTGCCCTTAGGGATGGGAAACTGCCCAAACAAGGCGAAAGAATCAGCAATGATCAACGGAATTAGGGTGCAGAAGGCAGTGAAATGTAGTCCATTAAAGACACGCATTGTGTGTCCACAGGACATGTGACCTATAAAAAAAAAAAAGTTTCGCAATGAACTCTCCATTTGCAAAATATTCCGAATTATTTCCCTATTCTGCACTACATAGGGGACTTCCAAGTGGAAAATGAACATGAGCAAAAGCTGGAATAACTCTCCGCGGTGAAGTGGTCGAGGGTTCCAAGGCACCTAGCTGTGGAGTGCTCCACTGCTCGCTGTCGGAGGTTCGAGTCTTCCCTCGGGCGTGGGTGTATTTGTTCTTGCTATCTTAAGTTAGTATGAGTAGTTTGTAAGCCTATAGACTGAGTACGACAATACTTAAGTCCCACAGATATACAAACATTTGGATTGTGTAACGAAGCATGTAGGTATATATTCCAATCTGCTTTCATTACGGAACCTCCCGATACCAGTATTGCATAATAATAGGTATGGATGCAATTGGTCTATTATCATTTTCTTTTCCAAAACTTTTGTTATTCTTTTTTTATAACGTAACTAGATAAAGTCATTTTCTATTACTTGGTGTCGCGGAAGTTTGTTTATTATCAAACATTAATTAGTTCATGCCAGTCGCGTATTGTTAGAGCTCCGATAGTATGCTAATTAGTATTTCTGTTAAGGATAATTAAATTCTTTTCTCATAATATTAAAGTACTTATTATTGTGTCTCACAATTAATGGGAAAGTTTTGCCCTTATTAGTTTCTGTATAATTATCGTTAATTACGAAAGTATTGTTTACAACCCCATTAAATTATATTTGAATATGAGATACTATTAATTTAACTGATTGTTGTATACCAATTTACTGCGTATTATTTACGCTATCTTGTACTACAGCCAGTTGTATGTAACTGTTTACTTTTCCATTATAATTAATTTAATATACATAATTAACAATACGTAATTTTCAGTGACATTGTTTGGATGATATAAATAGGACGCTTTCGCGCTATGTAATTGAGTATTGTTTTATCCCTGATCGGAAACACAATCCACGCCAGTAGGGAGTCTTGATTCGTGATGTATCTGAGGCGCAGTCCACGTCATTCTGATTCCCGATTATGAACAATTATAGTAAGTCCTAAAAAGTTAGTCGTGTTAACAAAATCAAACCGCGGGGTCATCAGTCCCTAAATGTACAAACTACTTATAAACTGACTTAATCTAAAGACAACACAAACATTCATGCCCGAGGGAGGATTCGAACCCCCGACGTGGAACGGCTTCACGCATCGGAGCATAGCGCCCCAATTCGCTCAGCCACTCAGCCGCGGCGTTAGTCGTGTGGCAAGTGTTTCTACCGGTATTGTGAATGGACCATTAATATTTGTGCCACATTAAGATGTACACTATAGAGTAGTGTATTCCACACACGGTGTAAATTCGTATTAGTGATGTGTGGGATGTAAGTACTGGGCTGTTAATGAGACTTTTACGCTGGCCATAAATGGGGACAACTTACTTTTAATGAATCATTAAAGTGTCAATGAACTGCAATCCTACGTGTTGCCTACATCATTTGTAGTAGATTAGTCTTGTCCCGTCGAATTTCAGTCAGCCGTTGGCGAAAGCGCCGATCTACGAGAACATCAAGAGGCAACGAGCTACGACCCGGTAACGTCACAATTGGAGTAACTCGCCCAGGGGTATTATTCTAATAGAGCATGGAACGTTAGACGTTTTAACGTTACAGGAAAGCTAGAAAATCTCAAAAGAGAAACGTAAATCATCAACCTAGGTATAACGGGGGTTAGTGAAGTTAATTGGAAAATTGTTGTGAGACGAATATTGTTTAATATAAACAGCTGCAGAAAATGGTATAATCGGAGTAGGATGCAATGTGGATTGGCTATCGTGAACAGTTTCAGTCTTCGTCAGATTAGACAGTGACACACCGCCAAAAACGATACTTCACGTACACATGCCGATGTTGCAGCAGAAGACGAAAGGGGACAGAAAGTATATGAAGATACTGAACGTGTAATTTAGTAAGTGAAGGCATTTGAAATCCTGTTATCTACATCTACATAGATACTCTGCAAATCACATGTAAGTGCCTGGCAGAGGGTTCATTAACCACTTTCATAACTTTTCTCTACCGTTCCATTCTCTAATAGCGCGCGGGAAGAAAGAACACCTAAATCTTTCCGTTTTCTATCTGATTTCTCTTATTTTATTGGGATGGTCATGTCTCCCTAAGTAGGTGGGTGCTAGAAAAATATTTTCACACTCATAAGTAAAAGTCGGTGATTGAAACTTCGCAAACAGATCACGCCGCAATGAATAACGTCTTTCTTTTAATGGTTTCCACCCCAATTCGTGCAACATTTCCGTGACGCTTTCCTCCCCGTAACGTGATAAAACAAAACGAGCTGCCCTTCTCTGAACCTTCTCAATATCTTCCGTCAGTCCCACCTGGTGAGGGTCCCACAAGGGGCAACAGTACTACAGGAGAGGACGCACAAGTGTGATGTAGGCAGTCTCTTTGGTGGAGCTGGTGCATCTTCGAAGCGTTCTGCCAATGAAACGTAACCTTTGATTCGCCTTCCCCACAATATTTTCTATGTGTTCTCTCCAGTCAAAGTTGTTCGTAATTGTAGAATTTACGACCTTAATGTTTGACTGATTTATCGCGTAATTGAAGTTCAGTGGGTTTCTTTTAGTGCTCATGTGTATTACTTCACACTTTTCTTTATTTAGTGTCAATTGCCAATTGCCAATTTAGTGTCAATTGCCAATTGCCAATAGCATGGGGGTTTGGATCACGACTGAAGAGGGAAGGACTATGAGAAAATACATGTTTTGCTTTAGAAATTAGAAAGGAGAAAGTCTGAGTTATGTAACAAATTTCAGATGGTAGTAGCACCGTAGTAGCTCATTGTCAGACAGAGATTACAAAATGACAGATTGGACTTCAAGGCGAGCCTAGAAGCAGATACAAATTCAAATCACATTGTAATACTGTTGAAGAGCAAAATGAGTGTTAAATAAATCATCCGGAAGCATCAGTGGGGAAGAAAGTGGTATACTAAAATCCTGAAAAGTAATCGAAAGTATCTTCGCTAAGGGCATGGATATTGGTGTAGGTAGTACTCGCGAAGGCAGTTCAATTGATGAGGAATGGACTTTACGGAAAATGGCAATCACCGATGGCGGGCAGACAGACATAGGTACAAGTAACTGCGACGAAAGAAAGGAGCAGAGCAGTATAAATCCATTAAAACTGAAATAAAAATCAAGTGCAGATAGGGCAAGATGAAACGGCTGAAATAAGAGTGCGAAGAAATCTAAAGAGAAATTACCTCCAGTAGGATTCACTCAGGGTAAAGAAAAGTCAAAACAACCTTAAATGAAGTTAAAAACCAAGGGTGGCAAAATTAAGAGAGCAAAGGGAAATTTTACCTTGAAACAGTTTTCCCTAACTGGGCTTAGGTGTCGCCCCATAGCCACGCCATTCGTCTGTTCGTAGAACTCATCTTTCCATTTTAAATACGTGGTACTGGGGCAATATTTAACCAATTCTGCAATATCGGGTGGAAAAATCAGTTTGTTTTAAGACCTCTTTAAGAGGAACCATAGAAAACAGCGATACTGCAGCAAAGGTAACTATCTTTCTGCTGGACTACTGATAAAACCTGCCGGATTGTTGATATACGAATCTTCTCGACCTATATCTGGTCATAATAGCGTCGTCAAGAAGTGGCCAATCGAATTAGTGGACGAATCAATAGCACTCACGATAGTTCTTAGAGGAATATTTTCTTATTTCTTTGTAGATCTTCGGCAAGTCATAAAATCTTGGCGGTAGCGCAGCTTAATGTAAAAGGTTTTTGAGCGATCTGTTTAATAGAGAACTCCTATATCAACAGCGCAACAGTTCTGAGAACTTTGTCATCGGGGTTTGTACTCAGTTTTCCTAAATGTCTGCGATTTTATAAGTCGTTAATCGTACCACAGTCGCGTTTCCCTTATCGCCCACATTCCTCTCAACCACAGCTAAATTTGTTTTGGCAGGCTTTGCGCGACGCTATACTCCCACAGTATAGCTTCACTGCCACAAGCACAAGTGAGCTGAAGGCATACTTTGCGTCCCTGTAAGAACAAATCTTACAAAATGTCTGGATGGATTAATAACTCTGTGAGAAGTGTGTAAGTAGCGGATGGGGAGTTAGCTTATAAATTATCAAATATCTTGCCCTGCCTATTGGACGTTGTCATATTACGCCTGCTAATAGTCATGTCTATCCCAGTCAGCTGTAATAAGGAGATACAATAACGTAGTTTTTTTCTGAGCGGGTCCCGGCGGGTCTGTTTAATCCGGTGTCGTAGTAAAGCCTCACCCGTTCGTTTGAAAATCCGCTGCGCCTTAGCAGAGCTTCATCTTAAAAACAACTTCGGAATAACCCGGGCGGCTCTGCAACAAGACGAAATGTGAAGGGACATGAAAGCCGCACTATTTTCTTCTGGAGATCTTCCATGCGTCGCACATTTCGTGAAATCTCCACGAAAAGGCGTAAAGTTGTATAAGGTAACCATAGTTACAAATGAAAAGTAATATCATTAGTGCGTTTATTTTGTAACGATGCTGTTATAGATTAACTATAAAGAGACGTGTTATATAAATGACAGATCTGAAGATGACCATAACCGGTTGTTTTAACGAGTAAACATTGTGGTCATCGAAGTAAATAAGGAAAATAAATTATTAATGGATCGCCGTTATTTCGCGACCATGTTACAGCTTCTCTGACCACTGACTTCCGTGACATGATGCACTACATCACGGTCGCATGGTCCAGGTCTCCTTATCTATATCGTCTCAGTTCTACTCTTTTATTGCATCAGAGATTTGATTTTTGTTTAATGCCACTCATACGTTCTACAAGATTACCAGTGAATTTCGTTTCTTGGGGCCGTCAAAACGCACTCCTACTAAGTCTGCTCTAATCTTCATCGTTTGCCACATCCACCATCACAACATTTCTGTGGTCTTAATTTTAATTTTCATTTTGTCTTTTGTCCGATTAATTTTTTTAAGGTTACAGTACTTTTTATCTTGACCGTTCATAGGTCTGATAAAGACCGCAGTACTCGGCCTCTGCACAGATTTTCCCATTTTTCCCTCGTTTAGCGGGCGGCATAGTGGAACGGTGACGATATAACTGCGATGATTAATATAATTATTCATGTTTGTCTTTATTCTCTAATCATGCGAGTATTTTGACACTAGAAAGTTTTATCAGTTGCTAGGACGTTGTTTATTTATTATTTGCAGTTCCCTAGCAACACCAACTGTCATAAGCTAAGCGTGTAACTTCTTTAGACTTCGTCGGAAGTGTCCCGCACCACAAGATAAATTAAAATTTGTAGAAGTAATTCCTTTAAATAGTTTATCAAAAATAAATCAGGTTTTTGTACGAGCGGGGCAAGGAAAACAGTCTGTGGCCGTTACTAAAATTTCATCAAAATCAAACACAGTCACTCCTGTTCGCTGTCGTTAACTAGTACTGATAATATTAACATTCCAAAGCCTTCTAAACACTGTTGTTCCACATTCTCATTCGATACTCATATAATGTCACATTCGAAGCTAATCAGTAGTGATTCAATCAGAATTAAATTGTTTTCTGAAATAAGTCGAGATTCTGCATAAGAATCAAATTGTTCTTGGTATAAAATATTCTTGATCATAAATAAATCTTCATAAATGCAAGATATCTTTCAACATAAACAAATATTTATTCTTGTTCATGTTAATACAGCGTCAGTTTAGCAAGAAACGTGAACGTGAACCACTAGCTTGGACTGGATCTCAAACAAGACTAACCATAATCTAATATTCTTTTCTTTTCTTCTTTGAAACGAATGGAGCGCGGCAATAAAGAAGGCGCAGCAGCAATCGTAGCCCCGTAGCTGTCGGTTAAATTTTCATAGTGGCCGTCTGTTGTAATGTTGGCTGCGGCGGCGAAGACGCTGCCCTTGTTGATTGCGGCGCCTCAATCGTACATGGAACATACAGAAACAAAACATTTCAAGAATCATATTACAAAAAATTACAATATTTACATAAACATCAAATATGTATGCATTCTATTTAAAAGGTTCGTTTTTTTTTCATTTTTTATTTATAACTTCAAAATAGGGATGACATAGGAAAATGTAGTACGACTATCTTGCCCCACTACAGCGGTTCGGGCGCAGAATGCGGCCCCGCCGCAGCCTGATTTCTTGCTGGCTGTTTTCTCGGTCTCTCGTTCATTTTCTCCAGTTGTTCTATTCGGCCTTTCAACTTGGTCTGGTATACAGCGCAAGATGCCATTTCCGGCCTAATCGCCTGGATGGCAGCTTTATTAATTTTCCCGTTCTTATCGCTCCGGTCCAGGATCGAAGACATCCTGGCAGCCACTCTACCACCACTGTCCGCTCTTGGCATGGGGCCAGAGGAACCGCAGGGTCGGCTGAATTCTCAGAAGTCGCCCCATTATGTCGTGGGGAGACAGAGCGCATAGCGGACGTATTCTAATCGTTTCCGTTTGAGTCACACAAGATTGCCTACAGAAGCGGAAGAAAGCCTGTCACTTACCGAGTACTGGCCTTTCCAGCATGGCGGAGCATGGAGCATGGACGTCTTATGCAGCTCGCCCATCGCCCTGGCGCCACGCCTATCGCACACATACTGGAGCTGCAGCATTCAACGTGCCGGCTCTGACAGACTGGTCCCCTTCAGAGGCCTCGCCAGCGACGACTTCACCCAGCTCAAGTCGCCAAGTATGGACCGCAAACCCAGTCCAAAAGGAGCTGGACTAAGCTAACCAGACAGGGTATGTCACCAAATTTAATACCTTTTGGGATTATACAGCCACACGACCAACGGACCTCAGTCACCGCCAATAAGCGAGTACATGACAATGACTAACGATGCCGGGGTAAGAGAGCAGCGTGGACACATACCATCAGGTTTTCTTCATCGCCACAGCACACTGTTATGATGACGAGTATTGGGGGCTTTCCACAACGATTTCTTGAACGACGACAATACGTATTCAGATGTTCCAATGTTTGTAAATCTATCGGACCAAACTGCGTACTCATCAGTCCGTAATTTACAAACTACTTAAACTAAGGTAAACTAACCTAAGGACAAACACACACACCCATGCACAGGGAGGACTCTAACCTCCGACGGCGAGCAACTGAGCGCTGCGCAGCGAGACGCCTTAGACCGCTCGGCTACTCCACCGCGGTTATTCAGAATTATTGCACTTCTGAACATATCGTATACTATCAGTGCACATCAATGATTTTCATAGTTTGAATGATAACAGAATTTTTAAATCCTAACGTGCAAGTAATGGTTTCTGCGAATTTTCTAATTTTGAGAATCATAACACGGACCACGACTCCAAAAATCTTCTGGTTTTGTCAAATATTTTAATAGCATATGACGCAAACCATTGGTACGATTCGTTTTACTTTAGATTCAGGGGATACTGAACCCACACCTACGTTCAACTTTAAAAATTTTAAGCAGTAAACTTGGTATATGCAACCGTTGCCCACATAGACGTTTACTGAAGGGAGTCCCTTGTAAAATTAATTAACATATTTGAAGGAAACTTCCGTGTAACCCGGCAAACCATCATGAACGTTGGGACACGCAACAAGTCAAGCCACACCATGTAAATTAAAAGATACTTGAAGATGTACGGTACGAAACCGGTAGTAACGCAATAAAGGCGTATAAAAACAGCTAAGGCGGACTGCAGTAATTCATAGAAAGACATCCTGATGGTTTATATTACTTTCTAGAATTGATTTACCCTTTTGGGAGAACATGCCCCGGGTATCCAGGGAGACGGTAGAGCATACCTGCCTATCCAAGCTGTGATCCCACGCCGGGAAGCGAGGTCCTGGTGAGCAGGGACGAAGGTAGGCGCGCGTCCCTCTAGAGGGTAACTAGAGACCGCCAGCCGTCTGCAGCGCACTTCAGAAGCGCGTCGCTCACCAGTTAGCGGACAACCCTTACTAATAGCTGGTCGGTCCCAGGTGCAACTCCCCCTTCGCCACGTATCCTTCGCGTTCTCTTCAGGTGAGGAACTTGAACGTCTGCGCATTGCTGCCAATGCGCAGGCTGTGGCTACTCTGTTAGTTCAAATCAAATGTTTGTAAAGCTTATGGGACTTAACTACGGGGTCATCAGTCCCTAAACTTACAAACTACCTATGAACTACTTACGAACTAGGACGGCACAAATATCCATGCCCGAGGGGGGATTCGAACCCCCGACCGTAGTGGCCGTGCTGACCGTGACTGGAGCGCCTCAGTCACCTCGGCCACCGCGGCCGGCTTACTCTGTTAGGTCGATGGGAGTGGGAAGTACTGATCCATCCACCATACTCCCCGCACTCAAGTCCATGTGACTGATTTAAAGACGAAGGAACCACTTCGTGGCATTCGCTTCAGAACCGTTCCAGAAATTCGAGAGCCAGTAGACTGCTGCATTCCCATCATCAAGAGAACAGGCTCTGCAAACGGTGTTCTACGCCTTCCACATCGCTGGAAACGGTTTCTTACAACGCTGGTGACTACTTTGAAGAACAGTAAAACAAAAAACAAAAAATCTTATGGGACTTAATTGCGGGGTCATCAGCCCATAAACTTACATTCTACTTATAAACTAACATACTAAAGATAACACAAACATCCATGCCCGATGGAGGATTCGTACCTCCGACGCGGGAGGCCGCGCGATCCCTAACATGACGCTCCAGACCGCTCGGATACTTCCGCGCAGCAAGGACAGTAACAAGTGCAAACATATAACGCTTTTGAATCGGTGGTGAATAAATAGTTGCCACTATTTAAGTTCCAACGTGATATATCGTGACGCCCTGAGTACGCTGTTAAGCACATTGGTTTCTTGTTTGGAACGGGTTTTGTAAAAAACTTACCATTTTTTTTTTTCAATTATATATTTTTGACAACGTTACAGCGTTCAATTTCCGATCAGTTATGACTTCACTGTACTGGGCTTAGATGTAATACCAAAGTGCGGCGAATGAAAATTTGTGCCCGGAATCTCCTGCTTAATAGGGAGACGCGTTGACCACTCCGCCACCGAGGACTCTTCCTTGCACGTCTCCCGCACACCCAAATCTCCAATCTGGTGTAGGAAAGAGACAGCGTGGCGAATGGAAATTTGGGTGTGGCGGGAGACGTACAGGGAAAAGTCCTCTGCAGTCGGGCTGTTCACTGTGTCCTCGGTGGCGGAGTGGTCAACGCGTCTGCCTAGTAAGCAGGAGATCCCGGGTTCGAATCCCGGCCGGGCACTAATTCTCATTCGCCGCACTTTGGTACTCCATGTGAACCTAGTACAGTGACGCCATAACTGATCGCAAATTGCGACTTATTTCATTTATTGAACGCTGTAACGTCGTCAAAAATATATAATTGAAAAAATGAGAGTTTACTCGCATCCTCTCATTTTTTCAGTGGGCAAGCTGCTTTTCTTAATATTTTCAAGTCCTCTAGGTCAGCCACCAGAAAAGACCCCGCGAACCACTGTTTGGAAACCACTGATGTAGGCAAATTAATCTTCTTTGGAAGAGAAGTGCATAAAAATTACCCGTCTAGCTCCACTGGATCTAATTATCAACCAGTGGCTTCAACTGGACATGCCATACCTGAAGTGAAGTGTGAATTCTCTTCTGAAACTGAAGCCACTATCCCGTACAGAGGAAGTGTATTAGAGTGACATCTCCTGGGAATCAATACTTTTTTGTGTGCGGTGTTAATTGCACGTTCTGCAGCAGCTGCTACCACGTCATAACACGTTATCTACCTTTCATCGTGTGAGCAGCCGGTCTTTTTATCGGGCGGCGGCCAGTGTAATGAACGTTGTCTGCTCGGCTCGGCGCGGCGCGGCAGTGGTGACCTCGTGGCGGCGGCGGCGGCGGCGGCGGCGGCGGCGGGCGCAGCAACGCGTGCTGCCGTTACACCTGCAGTATTGATTCTTTCCAGTTCCGCGTACCTTGAAATTAGCGGCACGCACCCGCAGATTAGGCCTGCCTGCATGCGGACCTTTAACTCGGCACAGGCACAAGCATGCGCGCCTGCACACTTTATTTCAAATGTCTCTCACAGTAGGAAAGGCTCGTTTTGTCACCCTAAACAAAATCACGAAATTTGTAGGCAGTTTCAAACGTAGAAAATTGATTTAAAGAAAAGGAATTGGACTCTACGCTGAACTGTACTCGTTCCGCAGTTGTCGGAAACCTTTTTGATACAATTACGTCGTAGTATCCGACTAAATTCAATAGGGGAAAGGAGGGTGAGATGACAGTAACATCCCAATTGTTTTTGTTCTTTTACTTTAGACGTGACCCCTGCATGAATACTTCAGAGAAACCATTAGAGTTTTGAAACTTCCTGGCATATTAAAGTTGTGTGCCGGAACCGGGACTCGACCCTGTGACCTTTGCTTTTTGCTGGCAAACGCTCTACCACTGAGCTACCCCGACACGACTCACAGTACCGCCCCACAACTTCAGTTCTGCCAGTACCTCGTCTCCTACTTTCATTCTGGAAACATCCCTTACGCTGTGGCTAAGTCATGTCTCCACCATATCCTTTCTTCCAGGAGTGCTCGTCTTGCAAGTTTCGCAGGAGAACTTCTGTGAAGTTTGGAAAGTAGGAGGCGAGGTACTGGCAGAACTGAAGTTGTGGGGCGGTACCGTGAATCGTGAAGGGGTAGCTCAGTGGTAGAGCGCTTGCCCGCGAAAGGTAAATGTCCCAGGTTTGAGTCCCGGTTCCGACACACAATTTTAATCTGTCAGGAAGTTTCATATCAGCGCACACTCCGCTGCAGAGTGAAAGTTTCATTCAGGCATTAGAGTTTTGTTTCCAACTACACATTTCGTAGTTTCTCTTAATGTAACATTTATGGCAATTACTTTGGTTTTTTTAATTATGTCAAACCCGTCTTACCCTCGTTTGCGGGTAAGATGAACGTCGGAGGGTAATGTGACGAAGAAAAACACAATTAGATAAACATTTAAAAAATCATTTTATTTTAAGCACAGAAGTGGCGTAGTTCGATACAAGCAGCAGGCGCTCATTACGACAGCATAAACAAAGTTCTTAATCTTCCATAGTAATTATCGATTTCGCAAAGTTCTTCTCTACTGATATCATGATCTTCGTCTCCGGTTTCAGTGTAGTTGGCTGATATCGAGAAATTAGGGAGTGCCTAATCACATTTCTTTTCAGAATGAAATTTTCACTCTGCAGGCAAAGGTCCCAGGTTCGAGTCCCGGTTCCGGCACACAATTTTAATCTGCCAGGAAGTTTCATATCAGCGCACACTCCGCTGCAGAGTGAAAATTTCATTCTGGAAACATCCCTTAGGCTGTGGCTAAGCCATGTCTCCATCATATCCTTTCTTCCAGGAGTGCTAGTCTTGCGTGTTTGCAGGAGAGCTTATGTGAAATTTGGAAAGTAGGAGGCGAGGTACTGGCGGAAGTAAAGTTGTGAGGCGGCGTCGTGAGTCGTGTCGGGATAGCACAGTCGGTAGTGCGCTTGCCCGCGAAAGGCAAAGGTCCCAGGTTTGAGTCCCGGTTCCGGCACACAATTTTAATCTGCCAGGAAGTTTCACATTTCTTTTGTTTTTTCTTATCATTTTGCACCCTGTTTGTCATTCAGTTTTTCTGCTTTTTTCCTTTATATTTCTTTTTCTTCGCTTTGGTTTCTGTTTGTCATAATTAAGGGGGAGGGGGGGCAATTTTCTCAAATCAAATGATCAAATGTTTGTAAATCTATCGGACCAAACTGCGTGTCATCAGTCCGTACAAACTACGTAAACTAAGGTAAACTAACCTAAGGACAACACACACACACACCCATGCTCCAGGGAGGACTCGAAGCTCCAACGGCGAGCAACCGCACACTCCGCAGCGAGGTGCCTTAGACCGCTCGGCTACTCCGCCGCGGCGGCAACTTTCTCACCTGCCTCCTTTTCGCAAATTCACACACCTCCACAGCAGTGGTCGGCGATTCCTGCCTTCCTGTGACCATTGCTGCCTGTTGGTCCTTCATTTAAACTATCAATACTGCAAGTTAGTATGAAAAGCTCATTAAAATGATTTACTAATTCTTTGGCAAAGATGACGAATCGTCAACTTACCCGAAACGGCCGTTCATAACTTAAACCTATGAATAACACATCATTAAATTCTATTTGTAGTTTATTATATACATTAAAGAAACATCATGGTTTACAGTTTACGAAAAAGCTGAAAACCCAGTTGGAAAATTTTACCACACCTGTTCCGGAAGCTATTTCGGTGCACTGAAATATTACAACTAACAAGTCCGTAAACAATACTAGCGTGTCAGTGATAAATTATGACTGTGGGCCTCAGTACATATTGTAGCACATCTAGAGGGCTAATCCCTTGCAAGGCAAGACCCTCATTTGCTGCTCTCGACAATCGCATTAAATAAATGATTCGTCATCTAAGACTCCTCGTCATCTTACCCTACGTTCCCCTACACAAGGAGTACATTAGGTTGGCGCAGAAGTTCGTAGCGTTTCTCCGTAAGTTCAATACAACATCTACACGAAGCCTTTAGTCATCAATATTATATTGTCCTTCACTATTTACAACAGTCAGCTAACGCTGGGACGGCCGCGGTGGCCGAGGAGACTGAGGCGCTCCAGTCACGGTCTGCATGACCACTACGGTCGGGGGTTCGAATCCCCCCTCGGGCATGGATATTTGTGCCGTCCTTAGTTGTAAGTAGTTCATAAGTAGTTTGTAAGTTTAGGGACTGATGACCCCGTAGTTAAGTCCCATAGACTCTACAAACATTTGAACATTTTTGAGCTAACGCTGGGGTAGCTTTCCAATTCCGTGGCCCAAGAAATTACATATCTTTGAGGCGAAAAAGTCGTCGAGCCTCGTTCTTACCCCATTTTCATCCAGAAAGGAAGTTCCTTGAAGGTTGTTCGATAGAGAGCATAAAAAGTGAAAATCTGCGGGTGCAAGATGGGTGAGGAAAGACTTTCCTATCCACCTCCTGTATAGTGCTTCTTGCCAATCTAGCAGAATGTGGGTTCGTGTTATCATGGAGTGGCATCACTTCACGCAGTCTTCTCGGTCGTTGTACTTCGACTGTCGTCTGCAAGGCGCCTCTGTTAACAATAAGCGTCAACAGTGACGATAAATCTAGGAGAAGCAATTGGTTTTACAGTTTTGTGGGTGTGCACAAGTCTTTGCACGGGGAGTACCTGCTTTGTTTCAGCTCAACCATACTCATTCTTTTCCATTTATCGTCACCACTAACCATAGAAAACAGGAATGTCCGGTGTTGTTCACAAGCCAAATGATGACGAACTGACAGATATACCCCATATGGCCATCCGCTGATTTTAGTGATTTAGAACATGCGGTACACGTACACTTGATTTTGGAACTTTCCCGTTGCATACAAATGTCGCACGATGGTGCAATTATCAGAGTTTGTCCCATTTACCAAATCTCGAGAGTACTGACGTGGTTCATTGTGGATTAATCCGTTTAAACAATTTTCATCAAACTATGAAGGTATTGCTGAGCGTGGAGAGTCACTGAAGTTAAAATTAGCAAACTTTTTTTCCTATGTCCTTTGCAATAAACATTTCACCATATGCAACACAAACATTGCTTGTTAGCTCTGATGCTGTCACCTCTTTACTGAAGACAAACAGAAGAATACTTCTGCATGTCCTTTCTCCACTTGCCTCTCTATCTTCTAGCCTTAAAAACTTCACTCACTATCGCCAGAAGACGCAAATATCAACAGCGAACTACAATTAAAACAAGTCCATAGCAACCGTAATCCCAAAATACAAAATAAAACGCAACTAACTTGTCCACTAACCTAATGCAACATTTCCACGGGACACCGTAAGAAAGGTGTACTTTTTTATTTATTTTATTTTTTTATTTATTTTTGTAAATCATTAGGACCTTGTCAACGACTGCTTACACATTATATTTACTCCTCATAAAATATTCATGAAATTATTTGTCGCCAGTGGTGAATCTATTATACTAACCACTAGAGCAAAATACGATTCCAGATTGGTGAAGTTCCGGGTTCAAGTCTCGATCCGATATACAGAGTGATACCGTAGTGATGTTTCAAACTTACCGGCTTGTTGGGGAAAAGTAAACACATCAGTCTGTAGTAAGGGCGTAAGTCTGGAAACGACCGAACCGAAAATCTACTGAAATGCCGCCTTAGCGTCGTATATCGCCGTTGTTTATCCTAGCTCTGATAATGACGTTCACATACCCGCTGTATACTCTCCTATGCCCACAAATATTTTTCCCTCTTGATGGACTAGTAACAGAGCACCTAAGTTTACATCACACAAACCGAAAATCCTTATTTTACGATGCCGTAATAATGTATTCTGTTTACCTGTCCAAGTTTCACAAGCTGCTGCAACTGTTTCTGAAAATGTTATTCTGCAGCTTTAATGCAGGCATGGCATCGTTGCACAAAATTTCCTGGTACGTGTTCCGATATCCGCGGTGTCGCCTGAACAGTATCGGACACAGCAAAAATTCTTTCGACGAGCCTCTTCAGTCTCGACAACCGTTTCGTACACAAGACTTTAGACATAGAACCAAAATAAAAACACAAGTCGATTAGGATCACATAACCTTCTCTTTTTACACACCTTTCAGGGAATGTCTTATCCAGACGTTCACTAAACCACAGCCAAAGGTGAGATGTGGTTCCATCATGTTGCAACCGCTTCTGTTGGCGAATAACAAGTGAGATATGTTCCAGAAAAGTGGGGATTTCGACATTGTCACTGCCATACATTGGTCCCTTACCTTACATCGATACATTGACCCCTCTTTGCTATATCTGCCCTTAGGAGATAATAACTAAAAGACACTGTCTGATACGGAAATTGTGTGTATTGAAAAGACAAACTAATCACCTGCTGGAAACAAACTAACAAACTTCTGAATCTAAGGCAAACAAAACAAACATCAACTAAAAGTTTTCTTCTTCACCAATTAAGTACAATCCAGGGACATAACGACAGCCTTGAGAGAACGGCCAGGGAGACGGAGCCGGACGACGTATTCCGTTGCGGCACGTCCTGGAGGCGCGGCGTCGCTGGCAGGAGGCGTCGGTCGCGATCCCTCAGCTATGGGTTTCGTCTAACTCGTCTAGAACTGCCGTCGTGTTGCACTGCGCCCCCTCGAGCTGGTCTCACGTGACTATTGTGACGATACTGCTGGCCCTTTCATCTCAATGTTATCGTGCGATACCGTCTGCCTGGTCCTCCCATCTCAATGTTACCGTACGATACCGTCTGCGTCGGATCCGGAATCGTGTGGTTCAATAGTGATACATGTTGCGTGTGAAGTTAGTTAAAAACGAAATAGCCAGTCTAAGAATCAGTGTAGGACAGTGTCTCGGTAATACTGTGATCAAAACAAGTGATAGATTTCATTAATTAAGAGATTTGTATAAGACGTTTCCAGATAGTTCTATAAACAATACTTTTGACATTGTACATTATTTTAATAAATAGACAGACGAAGGGTACAAACTTGTGAAAAACATAAAGAAATGAAAATAAATAGCATTGTATATATGTCTGGCTCATAAACAAGTTGTGTTGACCAGCTAATAGTGTTAATTAGTGTAAAAATCGAGATTTACAATATTGAATTCTTTGTGTATATTGTCTGACGTGAGATTTGAGTGTATTTTCAGAATCGCCAAGATATTCGATAGTTCAATATATGTTAGGAACATGTATGATGTACTCATTAACAAATTAATTCACATTTTACATCGCACTTTGTTGTCAAACAGCGAGTACCGCGATTAAGACTTAAAAAGAAGTGTGTCATTTAAAATTATTGTATGTATTGTTTTCATTTTATATTGTGATTATTTTTGTGTACATGAAATGTTTTACTTGTGTGTTTGGTAATTGTAAATTAGTATATTCTATTGTTATGAACAACGCTTAATGTAACGTCATTATTGTCAAGGTTATATATTTGCCTCACCGCCTTGCGTGGAGGAGTTCGAGTTTTAGTCATTTTGTCGAGTGCTCTGGGAGCTATGTCAGTCTGTTGTCTTAAAATGGAAGTACTATCAACTAAGTTCTGTTGTATTGTGGATGTTTTGAATTTGTAATGTTTTGGTGGAGAAGAGTTTTTTTTCCTTTATTGAATTTTATGCCCTAATTACAGGCAGGCTGGCAGCAGCTGATGATGCTGCTCTACAGCCGAGCGAATGATAAACAATGAACAAAACAGAAAATAAAAATTAAAGGTGATAAAATGGCGCTTTTGCAATGACAAGATGAAATTTTGGGAGAATGTTAAAAGACAATATGACAGCGATCAGAACATCTATGGTTGTTAAAACAAGACATTGCCACGGTGGCTAAACACTCACTGCAGACAACTGCAGACGACGAGACATAGAGGATCCGAGTGGGGGAGGGGAGGCGGATGCGATAGGCGAGCCGAAGGGCGTGGTGTTCGAGGATCTTGAGGGATTCATAATAGGAGGGAAGAGCGGATATCCAGGCAGGATGGAAGCAGCAAAGGACGGGACGCATGAGGGAACGGTAGGTATACAGGATGGTGGAAGGATGTAGTCCCCATGTCCGGTCGGAGAGGCATTTTAAGAGGTTAAGGCGGGAGAGGGCTTTTTGTCGGACGGTTTTGAGGCGAGGGTTCCAGGAAAGGTCTCTGTCTAGGGTTAATCCGAGGTAGCGGAGGGTCTTCGTTTGCGCGATGGGGCGACCATGGAGGGTGGTGGCGAAAGGAAGGGGTGGTGCGACCTATGATGATTGCCTGGGATTTTGTAGGGTTGACAGTAAGGAGCCACTGGTTACACCAGGAGGAAAATTCGGAGAGATGGGACTGAAGGAGACGTTGGGAGCGAGCGAGGGACGGGCAAGGGCAAGGAAGGCGGTGTCATCAGCATGCTGAAGAAGATGGACAGGAGCCTGTGGTCGGGGCATATCTGCTGAATATAACAGATAGAGGAGGGGCGAAAGGACGGAGCCCTGGGGCACCCCGGCAGAGGGGTAGAACAAACGGGAATTTTGGTTATTGACAGTGACATAGGATGGGCGTTTGGAGAGGAAGGAAGCAATGAGACGGACGTAATTAATAGGAAGGGCGTAGGTTTGGAGCTTGAAAAGGAGACCAGAATGCCAGACACGGTCGTAGGTCTTCTCAATGTCGAGGGAGACGAGGATGGCGGCACGACGGGAATTAACCTGGACGGAGAGAAGGTGAAGAAGGCGAAGGAGCTGGTCATCGACGGAGTAGGACGGCCGGAAGCCACATTGGGAAAGGGGAAGGAGTTGGTGTAGACGGAGGTGTTCGTAGATACGGCGTGAGAGGATGGATTCGAGGACTTTGCTGAACACCGAAGTGAGACAGATGGGACGGTAGGAGGAGGCTTCGGAGGGCGGTTTGTCAGGTTTAAGGAACATTAGGATCCGGGAGGTGCTCCAGAGGTCTGGGTAGAATCCGGTGAAGAGAATGACATTGTAGAGTGAAGCGAGGGCGGAATGGAAGGAGGAGGGGTGGAGAAGAGGTTTGATTCAAATTAATAAGGAAGAAGTAAAAAATTGTACATAACGGGTATTTATTTCTACCACGACGCCCCAGGAGAATAATGTTGCAGCAAGCAGAACCCCCATACATCGAAATTTTGAAAAGATGAGTATTTTGTTTGGAAGTGGTAGAAAGGAACTGTAATTACTTATATAGCATGTAAATGTTTCACTGTGCGGAGAAAAATAGTTCAGGTTTAGTGCGCTCTCTGGCGGTGCTCGTCGCGTGAAACCCCCGCTCTTGCGCCCTGCAATGCGGGTTGTCCACTCGTCAGTCGAACCACCGGTACATGACACTCTTCATCATCCGGAACGTTAATATTATCGTCTTAGACGGGGCTTTTGCGATAAAGTACTCGGCTGAGCTTCAATTGAGCTTTAAATAGCCTGAGAAAGCTACCTGCAGACAGGAACTTTAAACCACCATGATGTGTAGGCGTACTTCTGCTGTTCAAATAATTATTCTCCCACCGATAGAAATGAAATCTGAATTCACGCTCATCTCCTACCTAACGTTTTTATTCTGATAGTATACTGCGCACCGCAATATTAGTCAATGATACAACAAGACAACAACGTACTACTTACCGCATATTTTCTGATAGCAGACGTTTGCCTTATGAGACATGACCATCCCAATAAAATAAGAGAAATCAGATCGAAAACGGAACGATTTAGGTGTTCTTTCTTCCCGCGCGCTATTAGAGAATGGAACGGTAGAGAAAAGTTATGAAGGTGGTTAATGAACCCTCTGCCAGGCACTTAAATGTGATTTGCAGAGTATCTATGTAGATGTAGATGTAGATTACACGAGGTATGTCTGTAATGTACTACACAAGTCTGGCTAGGTGTAAGAGAGGGTCTGAAGGCCCTAACCTTGCCAGGTAAAATAAATTCATAAATAGATTTATCTACTTACGGTTTCGTTACATTTCACCTGATCGATACAATCCTGTTATCATCTCAGTCACCAATATGTGAGCTCTAAAATGCCTCTCGTAACTAGATAACTCATTGTTCAAAACTAGCAACGGAATAAATGCAATAATAGTGTTCCAATACAGAAGTGTTACGAACATTAAGCGTAAATAGCTTGCAGGCCTTTCATCAAGAGTAAGTGAAATACAATCAGGCAGGTGATGAAGTTCGCTGAATGGAATTTTGTCGATGGGTAATTTCTAATTGCCGATTAATTCCGTACTCAATGGTCACTAACGAAGCAGGTTACACGCGCGACGGCGTCAACAACAACGGTGTTAGTGCATCGCTAATACGCATGCCATTGTGGAAATACATTTTCAACAATACTTCTTTGTAACATAGTGTGGGCTATAATCGAAAATCGTTCATTTAAACATGTTGTTTAACTGAATCGCCATACACACCTTACATACGAAAACTTACAAAAAATTATTGTCAGTAACATGGAAAGGTATTAGTCTGTTAGTCTGACAACAAAACTGCTAAGCGTGGCCAGGTACGTGATGAGTACCTTGAACACACAATTGACTCCGTACTACCGTAACAAGTGAAACAGGAAAAATTTACTTGACTAAAATTCCTGGGGCACTTTGGATGTCAGTGGGAATATCCTATATGTCTATATGGCATACAGACACCAAGATTACGCACTTGACTGCTGTGGTCAGACGCTTTATCGCCATAGTTACCAACTGTACGCCCCTCCTCTGTTCAGAAAACGTGTCTGAGCCGGTAGCTAAACACAACAGTAACTACAAAACTAAACAGTCATTGAAATCTGTGTGGAAGTCCCAAGAAATGATTACCTCAATCTTTGACCTTATCCCCGGAAGATGTATGCGTTATGTCGTATCAGTTTCCTTGGTATGCAAACTATACTAGTGTGAAAATACAAAAAGAAGAAAATGTTGAGATATAAAACCGCATATAAACTTTACTGAAATTGCAAGATATCGACATTCTGGCCACCGTGTAGTATTTTCTTCGCAGTCGAAATCTTTAAAAAAAGTTATCGACGTCTTCATCTGTATTTCGTGATTCACGTTATGTGGTGGAGAATATTTCCAGTATCACTGTATATACCACTGCTTCCCCCTTCCTGTTCCTTTCTCTAATGGTGCTCATTGTCAGTAAAAGTACGGATTAACACTATTTCACCTCTTTGGTCATGTCGCAGAGCACCAGTGACGTCACAGCCAGCAGAGCAGCTATATGAGGACGACGTCATTCGACAGTCAACCACTTGACAATGGGCGATGATATCTCGGACGAAACGTCGTGGATAGGATACCACATGACGCGGCTGGAAACCCGTGAAAATATTATTAAGTATTTCACCTGTTTTTCTCATTGTAGTCGTTTTACAGGACGTATGTTGCTCTTCGAAGGACGCACTCTTGGAACTTCAATAACAAACCTCTCCGTGATACTTGACGTCTCTCTTGTAGCGCCTATCTCTGGAAGGTTACTGTTTCTGGAGTCAATTCTTTCGCGGATGAATTTCATTTTCTTAAGATTCGTCCAGTGTACCTGAGCCTGTGATATGCTTTTTCTACACCTCATTGTGGTCATTCCACAGTCCAAAATTACTGTACTGTAAAAATGAACACTACAGCCCTAGAGTCGTCTATCATTTCAAAAGTACAATGCAACTGTGTAACCAACTAAAATAAATAAGTATGTACGTTAAAATCTGTGAAACACTGATGCTTTAAGTCTTTACGAATTAATCTGAAACATGGATCTTTCGAAAAAAGACAAGAAACCACTAGATTTTGAAATCCGGTGGTACAGCAAAATGTTGAAAACTATATGTTAGGTAACTACTGAATCAAAGGGAGAAAAATTAGTTTTCTGTGACTATTAAAAGTAGTGAACGTCTGCATCTATTTGGAGGACGAATCTTGAGGCATGAAAAATTCGTCGGTTTCGTGAGGAAACTGCGGAACGCAGAAGGGTCAAAAATTTTAGAACCAGAGCAAGGGATGAATTCAGTGACATTTTCTAATGGATATAGTTTCAGTAGCCAAGTAGAGGTGAAGAGACTTGT
This sequence comes from Locusta migratoria, assembly GCA_026315105.1. Classification (NCBI taxonomy): domain Eukaryota; kingdom Metazoa; phylum Arthropoda; class Insecta; order Orthoptera; family Acrididae; genus Locusta; species Locusta migratoria. The sequence continues at coordinate 227,205,177 of CM048749.1, read as the reverse complement.
CCAGGATAGTATGTAGTACTGCATAAAACCAGTCTTCGGATTGACCTCAACACAAGCATAGGAGACAAAAGTTACACGGGAGATTCGGAGAGTAACGCACAATAATTGTAGCGATAATTATGAAATTTCACGAGATATACATGTGAAGGGCAAAATAATAAGAACACCTAACATATACACAATATTTCTTTGTTCGTAAGGAGTTGGCCGAACTTGGCTTTGAGAAGAGCTGAAACCCGTGGAGGCACAGATACGAAGAGTATCTTTATAGTTCCCAACAAAATGTTATCCATTTTTGTACTAATCTATCCGTAAATTATTTCAACGACGTTGGAGCAGTAAATTTGTCCTCACTCTCTGGTGTGAAACTGCTCATATCGGTTAAATCATGTTGAGGTATGGAGATTTTGCAGTCCAGGTGAAATGTTCTCTGATATTCTGATGCTGTACAAAGCACACATGAACCATTCTGACGCGCTTGTGTTTTGTGTGTGTGTGTGTGTGTGTGTGTGTGTGTGTGTGTAGGCGCATTATAGTTTTGGAATATGGCAGTGTTTATTAGCAATGTATTAGTCATAGTAAACAGACAGTTTGCTGTCGAGGGTAGTGATATTCTCATTCACAGATATCCAGCCACTGAGGGGGATGATAGAAAGAGTTGAATAAAATTTAGATTCCTAAATCGTGATGGAACGTCCCCTATACTTGACTGTGGGAAGCAGGCTTGCGGTATCGTACGCTCCTTTGGGGTTTTGGAATATAAATTCGGTTTTGTAGGAATTAAAGATACGTGATGTTTCATCGGACCATAACACATACTTCCAGCCATCAAGTGTCCAGGTTTTATGATCGTAGCTCCACTTCCTTCGCAGCTTTGCTTTGGCTTCCGTTATTAAGGGTTTAGCAACTGCAACCCTACCACGAACGTTTTATCGAGATGGTATTACTTTTGCCGTGTATTTTTAGTTAACCATAAACGTTCTTAATGCTCACCGGTCGTTTTCAGTTAACTTAGGGTTTCGCCTGCCGATTCTCTTCGCCAATGATGTTTCGCGTTGTTCTGTGCGCGCTGACATCACTGAGGATATAGTCGCTAAACAGTGCAGACGTTTCCGTCACAAATACTACCACTAACTGCGCACCGTCGATTTCACCGATTATTTTGTGTTGACCGCGGCAGAAGGAAATGTGTACTACAATAAGGTACGTTGTACGTCATATGCACTGCGGCCGCGTCTCAGTTTTAACATGTATGTAACGGTGCCAAGTTACAACGATAGGTATTGTACCGCACGGTGTTCATATGGATCACTCAGAATGTATTTGACAAAATGTATGAAAGGAGAAACTGGAAAAATGACGTCTTCATTTTTGGAAAACGATAATACAGAAAAACAGCGATCTGAACACTACTACTAACAAAACAAGAAGAGATTGAACAATGTGAAGAAACAAGAGAAAGTCTAGAAAAAATTGATGAAATATACAGAGTTGTAAAATGTAAACAATGACAGAACCGCAAATAATTAGCAACCAAGTAATGATAAACAAGTAGGGAAAGATAAAGAAAACCGAAGAAAACAAATATGTATGGAAGATATACCTACGTAAATTATACGATTCTGCAACTGATCATGAATGACTAGTCTTAAGGAGGAACAAGACTGTGACGAAAATCATTGGGGACCAATAATAGAAAAATGAGAGGTGGAGAAAGAGATACAGGGTCTCAAAGAAAGGAAGAAATAAAGAAAGGCAATGGATTGATATCAAACAGCGGCCTCAAGATCGAGAGGTGCCTTAATTTTTCGATGTCATTAAAAAATTAAGATTGTCGTTACGAATCCAAAACTTCCGATATACTTCACAGCAACGGCTACGGAACGACATTTAAAACAGAGGGTGACGGCTCAAGGACGTACAAATGGTATTCTCTGTTTGCTTAGCTGACTGACTTCATTGCATTCCTTTCCTCGAGATCTTGTATCGCTTTCTCCACCTCTTATTTTTGAATATCGCACTACCTGGTGCGTGTTTCTCTAGAGCAGTGTTTTTCAACCTGTGGGTCGCCGCCCCCAGGTGGGTCGCAAAGCCTTGCTGGGGGATTCGCCGCCGCAGGACGAAGTATCTGCACCATACAGCAAACAGTCAAGAGCATGCGTCAATACTATGGTTTCGAAGTGCAAAAACATACGCTTAAGAAAAGTTAAATGCATTTTATATTAAATTTACGCGATTAGTTTTTCATTCCTGTGAAGGAATGCGAGCAGAAGTTTGGAGACGAAATTAAAGTCCAGGGAGAGGGAACAAAAACCTTGTGGTTTGCTGACGACATAGTAATTCTGTCATAGGCAGGTAAGGACCTGGAAGAGCAATTGATCGGAATAGACAGTGTCTTGAAAGGAAGGTGTACGATGAACATTAACAAGAGTAAATCGAGGGTAATGGAACGTAGTGTCAGAAAATCAGGCGATGCTGAGGGAATTAGATTAGGCAATGAGACTAGTAGATGAGTTTTGTTATTTAGGTATTAAGATAACTCCCGATGGCCGAAGTAAAGACGATATAAAACGCATGATGTCTATGGTAAGAAAAGCGTTTCTCTGTTCCGTCTCTACCACAAAGACTATATGCTACACCCTTCCCTGTAAGTGGTTTCTCCCTTAGACGTTTACTATTTGCGTAAAAAAATAAAAAACACTATTTTCGGATTTGTGCGTTTTTTGCTCTGGCGCAGTTTCCTCGATCATTTTTGCAGAAACTATTAGGTAGAAAAAAAAAATATTTTTCTGTATCTTTTAGCCAGAAGTCACTGCATGATATAGGACTGGTTTTCTGGTGGTTATTGCCCATAACTATTCTTATAATAAGAACTAAGGTACAATGCCCCGCATATTTTGAGGAGTGTGCAGTGAAAAATGTAGTCGCTGGCCACTTTGCGTTTGGTGCATTTTACACCATACATTACTGCGTTAGAAATACAGCTAAAATGTCTAAATTGTTTTTAACGGTGGAAGGAAAGCCATACCTCTTTCCATTCTCGAGGAAATAAGTGAGATACTTCTGACACGTAGCGACCGGCAGCTGAGCGGCACACGCGCGCGGCTGTTGTCACCTGCTGTGCCGAGTGCGCAGCTGCCTGTACAGACCGAAGCTGGAAATGAACTGCTTCTTGGACTGAAGATGCTGATTGTGTATTTTTTCGGTCGGTCTATAGTTCCTGGTTTCAGTAAACGATGTGACAGACATGAAATTCCTATTACTTGTACGAACGTAGGCTTTCGCGGTCATTATTGTTAACGTTAAAATTCTTCTGAGCTATTTGCCGCGTCATGATAATAAAATCTTTCCAACGTTTCGGATCCGTTGCTGGATCCTTCCTCAAGGGAATCTCCTGAGGAAAGATGCTGCAACAGATCCGAAACGTAGAAAAGATTTTATTATCATGACGCGGTTGCAGGATCCTTCCTCAGGGAATTACCTGAGGAAAGATCCTGCAACGGATCCGAAACGTTGGAAAGATTTTATAACGATGACGCGGCAAATAGCTCAGAAAAATTTTAACGTTTCCTGTTACTTGTGAATGATCATCTCGGCGAAGCCAGGAGGGATGCACAGCGATTTACTTTATCATAAGGAGCCTCCTTCCATTTCTTGAAATACTCTTTCTACTCCTTCGTGGAGTTCGACATTCAGTGCTACACCATAGATGATGTATGATGTAGAAATCTAATAATTTCCCTTGTCAGTATTCCTCAAGCTGAATTCTATTCAATAATTGCAAAAATACTAGCATAGCGTTACTAATTACTAACATACATGGTGGCTGTTGATGGTAATTATCATTAGATATCATGACTGAGACAAAATAGGAACGCAGAATTATAGCCGGTGGCAGTGGCCGTGCGGTCTGCGGCGTGCCAGTCACGGTCTGCACGACCTCTGCGGTCTGGGACTCGAAACTCCCCCTCGGGTATGGATATTTGTGCCGTCCTTAGTATTAGCTAGTTCATCAATAGTTTGTAAGTATAGGGACTGGTGACCCCGTAGTTAAATCCCATAAGCTATACAAACCTTTGAACATTTGATTTTCGCAAAATAATAAAATACTTGTCACAGAAGAACAGCTGCTGACAAGGAAGAAGAATTGCAGACGGCAATATTGTAGTCCTCAGCACAATGAAGAGCTACGAATAAAGATCTACACTTTTCGTACAAATGCAGTTAAACAATGAAACTACGATATCCATTTTTTTTTTTTGTATCGATGTATCTTTCGACCTAATTCATGTGAAATTCCTACCAGGTGTTACTGAGAAGAAAGGTGTTTCTTTCTGATTATAAATGTCAGGTATATAAAGGATTTTTAATTATTGAATTTGCGGTGACACTTGTTTCTCTTAATTATAAAAGAAAAAAATAAATTTCATTATAATTACATTCCTAAAACATACCGCTCATTTTTCTTTAGTAGGTATGACGTCTCACAAATTGCTTTGCTTCTCTATTACGTCTTCCTTAATCAGCATCTGAATCTCTCTGAACTGTCACCTGAGTGGTCAGAATACCTGAGTAGCTCGTAATGAGCTTCCATTGACGACACAACTTCGCCATATATTTGTCAATTTTGTCTGTCGATCAACAATTTTATGCGCACTTTACGATAATTGAATTTTGAAGGCACTCAATAATTAAATCTAATAGCACCTACAGGTTTGCAGTAGACATACAGCAAGTGCCATGTTGCGTGAGCAAGTTGCCATGTTGCACTGCACTGCCCTCCTCTGCGTGTGCTGCGTGAAGTGTGCGCTGACTGCAGAGGCCCTGCGCCTCGCCTCTGCCTCTGCTCTGGCTGCGCTGCGTCAAGTGTGCGCCGGCAACACCGTCTGTAGAGAGGGCCTCTGCGCTGGCGTGACACGCCAGCGCAGAGGCCCTCTCTACAGAAGGTGTTGGCACTGGGTTTTTTTCAAGGTCTGGGTGGCCAGCAGCCACTGAGACAGCCATTTGGAACAACCAGCGTGTGCAACTGCCAGCCTTATCGGAGCAGTGAAACATTTCTTACGGTGCGGTGTACGATATTGTTCATAACATTTGAAATTTGGTAAAGTTAGTGCTCACTGGGTGCCTAAGAACGTGACACACAACCGAGAAGGGCAGCGAACGAGGGCAAGGCTGGCTCAATCAACGCGTTACTCCTCATAATGGCATGACTCTCTGACAGGAATCGTCACTTTTGATGAGTAATGAGCATACAACTACACACCCAAAACCAAGCAGGACTCTGTGGAGTGGTAACATCTACATCTACATACTCTAAAAATCATATTTAAGTGCCTGTCAGAGGGTTCATTAACCATTTTCATAACTTTTCTCTACCGTTCCATTCTCTAATAGGGCGCGGGAAGATAGAACACCTAAATTGTTCCGTTTTCGATCCGATTTCTCTTATTTTATTGGGATGGCCATGTCTCTCTAAGTATGTGGGTTCTAGCCAATATTTTCACATTCAGAAGTAAAAGTCGGTGATTGAAACTTCGTAAACACATCACGCCGCAATGAATAACGTTTTTCTTTTAATGATTTCCACCCCAATTCTGGCAACATTTCGCTGACGCTTTCCCCCCGGTAACGTGATAAAACAAAACGAGCTGCCCTCCTCTGAATCTTCTCAATATCTTCCGTTAGTCCCACCGGGTGAGGGTCCCACAATGGGCAACAGTACTCCAGGAGAGGATGCACAAGTGTGATGGTGGAGCTGGTGCATCTTCGAAGCGTTCTGCCAATGAAACGTAATCTTTGGTTCGCCTTACCCACAATATTTTCTATGTGTTCTCTCCAGTCTAAGTTGTTCGTAATCGTAACTCCTAGGTATTTCATAGAATTTACGACCTTAAGGTTTGACTGATTTACCGCGTAACTGAAGTTCAGCGGATTTCTTTTAGTGGTAATGTGTATTACTTCACACTTTTCTTTATTTAGTGTCAATTGACAATTTTCGCACCATGTAGAAATTTTGTCTAAATTGCTTTGCAATTGCCTTTGATCCTCTGTTGACTTTACTAAACAATAAACGACAGCATCATCCGCGAACAGTCTAAGGGAGCTATTCAGATTGTCTCGTAAATCGTTTATAAATACAAGGAAGAGTAGGGGACCTATAACGCTTCCCTGGGGAACGCCAGATATCACTTCTGTTTTACTGGATGACTTACCGTCAATTACAACATGCTGGTTCCCAGCACTAAATAATTCAAAGTGACACAATCGGCTTGAAAATGGCTTGTGATGGTCTTCCAAGATATGCCTTCTCTGTTATTCGCAGACTTTGGAGCACAGGGGGCCACTGTGAACGCTGCAGCCTACATTAAAACTTTGGTTAAATTGTTTCATTTCCCTTGTGACAAACCCACAGTAATAATTGCTCACTTCGCCAAACCTCTTTGTGACAATGTGAGAAGTGTCAAGCCACTCTAATTTATTAATCTAATATTTTTATGACTTTGGCTGCATCGATGTTAGGAGATCATTTATTGCTTGAAATATAATACTTCTCACCTCATATATTGTATCAATGGCGGCTGATTTCAGTGCAGGGTATTTTGTGGGAAATATTGCCTGACTTCACAGTCAAGGGCCGCTCGTCGCTGCCAGCGCCAGGGCTCAGGTAAGGAAGGGTTCTTGGAGCAAACAGACAATACAGGACCCCCTTGACAGGCTGGTTTTCACCCAGAGGAGCGCTGCCCACCACGGTTTGGGGTGGAGGAGTTGAAGTGCTGGCGTCCGTCTGCTGGACTTACCTGGTAGTGCCTGTGGCTTTGTATCAGGGGCGGTTGCTGTAGCTGTAGTTGTCTGTTTCTATACTTAGAGCAGCGACAGATCGACTCCCACATATTAATCCCAGTGGAAAGCTGTGGTGTCATATGCCAAGAAACTAACGAGCGTATTAAACATAAGGAGAGGCATTGAATTAAAATTTTTTGTTGTGGCAGGGATTCGAACCCGGGACCTCCTACTTACTAGGTAGGCGCTGTAGAGCACTCAGCTAACACAGCGTTATAGTCAAAGTGGCTAAATGGACTGTCTTAAAGCACGTCCCCCTCCACACCATATACTTTAATTCTGCCTCATGTTCCCTGTGAAATTGCCAGGGCTCTCCTACAATGGAATAACACCCCAGAAAACAACGCGAATGGGAACTATCCAGCCTTCTTCCTCAGGCCGAGGAGATATAAATATCAACAAATAATACAATTCCTTGAGGCAACGTTGTCTCGTTATACCAAAGGTATTAAACATAAGGAGAGCCCTGGCAATTTGATACGCATTTTACAGGGAACATGAGGTAGAATTAAAGTATATGGTGTGGAGGGGGGCGTGCTTTAAGGCAGTCCATGTAGGCGCTTTGGCTACGACGCTGTGTTAGCTCAGTCTGCGTCAGGCAGCGACGCGGTGAGGACGGGCGTGTTTACGTCCCGCCGCAGAGCTTCTCGCGCGCGCGCTTGTTTACGTGTTCGGCCGCTCTCGCGGGTGTAGTATTTCCTATTATAGAATGGCTCACTCATGGCGCAAGTCGACGATAAAGATCAGCTATTCGAACGAATATGCCCGACCTAAAGCTCACGAAACCGAACGCTTTATACGAGAAGAGGTTAAAATCGATCCACAAGATCTCATAGGCATACACCTCTCTATCTTGAGTAGTGTTGTCTACTTGAAAATGATCAGCGAAGAAGTATGTGAAAGAATAATTCGAGCTAATAAGCATGGACTCAAATTTAAGCACACAGACGGCCATGTCGGCGATGTGGTTATCGATCATGCGGGACTCGGACTACGTACAATACGCATTTTTGAACTCCCATTCGAAGTGCCATCTGAACTCGTGATTGAAGCGCTCCAACCTTATGGTACGGTGCTCAGTCATGTTGCAGAAAAGTGGTCCACTTTTATAACGTACCCAGTTCTTAACGGGGTTCGGCAAATCCGAATCGAACTTACCAAACACGTCCCGTCCTACCTGTTCATAGGAGGTTGCAGGGCCGTAGTCATATACGACGGCCAGCCGAAGACATGCTCAGGATGTGGTAAAGAAGGTCACGTTCGCTCTGAGTGTATGCAGCGGAGGATCGCACAAGTACCAACAGGAGAAGCTGTGCTAACGCCCGCGCCGACGTCACTCCCACTGTCATACATTAATGTGCTCCGGAGAGGCGCTACGCCGAATATTGACCCACCCATTCCACAAGAACAGATACCAGAACCGTCAGAATTGGTGGCCGCTGACACAGATGTGCTTCCGAACAACCAGAGCACAATTTCTCTGTCGACATCGACGGCTGAAGAGAAAGAGCCGGAAGCATGAATGGACGTTGACATCGCAACACCCACACCCGCCGTCGCTCTTGAAAGCCGGGACTCGCTGCCGCAATCTGATACAGAGGTACACACACGCAAGCAACGGTCGCCGAAGCGGCACAAGAAACGCCGTTTATCGTCGTCGGGCACCTGTTCCACGGGAGACGCTGCAACACACAGTGAGGATAATGAAATTCAAAGCACAGACGTGGAGTCGCTTCTCACCGCACAACAGAACGACGCAAACCGCCCAGTACACGAGAAACATCCGACGTCGTTCATCGGAGACCAACAAGTGGGTCCGCCGCCGAACCCTGATACAGATCCACCGCCATTGCAAACCTACGCGGGGATATCTCAGCGAGATTTGCCTCATATGATCTGGTCCGAGGATCATGATGATGATGACTCAATGAAGGACGACACGGACGCGGCAGCGGCCGCGACCTCACCCAAACACTAGTCACTCAGGAGATGCGGATGGTTCCGAAGGACACGACAGCACTCAACAGATGTTCAACAAACTCCAGCATCATGAATGCTTTTCAACGTGCAGTGCAGCAGCAGGCATATCGAATAGCATCCATCAACATCAATACGATTAGAGCACACGTCAAACTACAGCTATTAAAGGACATGTTGAGGGCGTCGGATGTTGATATAGTCCTCCTACAAGAAGTCAATGTAGACAGTTTTCCCGCACTGTATGGGTACAACACATATATTACACCAACGCATGACAGCGCCAGCGGCATGGCGATACTTTTACGTGACGGTATCGATGCTGAAGACGTGGTATATCTGCCATCAGCACGGGGGCTTGCGCTGACAGTACTTGGGCTCCGAATCATCAACATATATGCTCCGTCAGGTACAGACCGAAGGCGGGACCGTGCCAGATTCTATGCAGAGGAGATTGCTCCTCTTTTCTTGGGTCGATATAATCACTTTTTACTTGGAGGTGATTTCAACTGTGTGCTTGACCCGAAAGACCAATACCCACATTACACCTCGTGTCAAGAGTTACGACTGCTGGTGAGAGATATGAACTTGATCGATACTTGGGAACGCGTCCATGGCAACCGGACTGGATACACATACTATACCAGTCATTCAGCAAGTCGTATTGATCGATTTTATGTTACACGTAGTCTCACACATGCTGTTCTTGATGCGGAATTGTGGCCCGTTGCCTTCTCAGACCACACCGCATACATATGTACGATCGAACTCCAACGCCAGAAGGTGTGGAGGAGTCGAGGTACCTGGAAAATGAATGTCGCACACCTCCGGGATCCTGAGTGCAGACGCTTAATAGAAGACGCTTGGAACACCTGCGAGCGACGCCTACCGACATTCCCCACGACGCTACAGTGGTGGTTGGACTGCGCCAAGCCTGCTATACGCCGAGCGATGATTGCATACGGAAGAGAACAATCCTTGTGGAGACGGAACACCCTGGACTTCTATTTTACGACGCTACGGGAGCTCTCAACACGCACCTTCACCAGAACGGCAATCTGCAGTCAAACGGGTACAGGCTCAGATAACATCTATAATGCGCCGCAACCTAGAAGGCACTGTCGTCCGAGCTAGAGTTTTTGACCGAGTACAGGGAGAACCACCATCGATGCACCACGTCATCAGGGAGAAACAACGCAGTCGGAGAGCCTTAATACATGTCGTCGACTTGCCGGATGGCAACAGTCTAACATCGCAAAAAGATATTGCCACCGCTTTTCTGGAACATTACCGACACCTTTACGGCAGAGTGGAACACAATGCGACAGCTTTTGATGAAGTTCCACAAACACTGTCGGGTACCCTTGATGCGACAGCGGAAGGATTACTCATGGCAGAGGTTACGGAAGATGAAGTGGCAGAAGCTCTGGGTAAAGGCGCAGCAAACAAATCACCGGGACCGGACGGACTCCCGTTAGAATTTTATTGGACATTCAAAACTCTCATGCTACCTCGGTGGACTGATATGTACCGAGAACTGATGTCTCCACATACCCCTCTTCCATCAGCCTTTGTGGAGGGTATGATAATTCCTGTCCCCAAACCGTCAGGTGGGAAAGGAATACAAGACTACCGGCCGCTGACACTACTCAACTCAGATTTGAAGATCTACACGAGGATACTTGCAGCTCGCATCAAACGCGTCCTCCGCCAAATTATCTCCCTTGATCAAACGTCTCTCGGTGGTGACAGCAATATCCAGACAGCGCTCAGTGACTACCGCGACGTGATAGCATTGGCAACAACCTGTCGTCTCAATGCTGTTTTGGTGTCCGTGGACTTTGATCGCGCTTTTGACAGAGTGAGCCATGCGTACATGACAAAAGTGATGACGAAAATGAACTTTCCACACGACTTCGTTACCGTAGTAATGCGACTACTCCACGGTGCTTCCTCCACAGTGCTCGTGAACGGACGTGCGATAGGACCAATCAAAATCTTCAGATCTTTGCGGCAAGGGTGTCCACTGTCGTCGGTGCTCTACGCCATAGCTATCGAGCCGTTACTTTGTGGCCTTAGGAACAAGCTAACAGGACTGACGTTCAGGGGCCACACATTCATCTGCAGAACATATGCAGACGACCTTACCTTCCTGGCGCGGTCGGGGGACGAGATACGAACGGCACTACGCTGGATTGATCTGTATGGTTCGGCTACAGGAAGACGCGTTAATATGGCGAAGTCTGGGGCTATGAACATTGGACGAGGGCTGCCAGATAACAACGTGGCACCTTTAAGATTGATGGACACAATGAAACGTTTGGGAATTACATTCACCAACGACGTCAGACGCACGGCAGCGCTCAACTATAGACGGCTCCTGCAGTCTATCAGAACGAGTGTTCGAGATAACATGTTAAGAACATTAGACATGATGCAACGGGTCACTTTTGTGAACATTCACCTGGCATCGCGCATTCCACACTTGGCGCAAGTGCTCCCGATGCCGGTGGTTATGGCACGCTGCCTCCTAGCGGCCTTTGGATACTTCGTGAGCGCAGGTCTAATTTTCAAAGTCCGATACGAAACTCTCATCCTCCCCATTAAGCGAGGGGGCCTCGGACTTGTCCATGTCCGCGAGCGCGCTGTGGCTCTCTATGTCAGTACGATGGCCAAGATGTGGCGTCGACACCAGTCAAGTCTGTCCGGCACTTTGATAGAGGAATTAGCACCACCTTCTCAAAGAGCGCCAGTTTTTGTCGGTCACATATCACCGTCTCTTGCACATATTCGTAACTTTTTCGTCGAATACAGTTATGTACAAGCGGACCTACCGACTACCAGGACCACAACAGCACGCGACATATATTGCTTACTATTACGAGGACGATCAGACAACGTGATAGAGAGACGGCATCCGACAGTAACGTGGACAGTGGTATGGCGGGCAGTGCACCATGCGTTTCTTGACACAGAGACACGTACGCTGTGGTATCTGATCGTCAATGGAAAATTCATGACGCGTGCCCGATTACATGCTATACATAGAGTGGACACGCCTCTGTGTACTCAGTGCAATGAATTGGATAATGAAGTACATCGCCTGACATGCGGCACTTCCGCAGAAGCGTGGAGTTTGGCGCAAAAAATAGCTTTTTTCCTTCGAGTTGCTCCGCAAGATATCGAACCAAGGATATTACTCTACCCGGACGAGACATACTACCCCCGAACAAAGACCAATGCAGTAACTTGGATTCCAGGATTGACAGTCCTCTACCTTTTCAGAGAAGGCCCCAAGAACGCAATTGACTTTTGGACATTTCTACAAGAACGGCATTCTACGATCAAGAACCACAAGAAATACAAACTTTACTTTGCTAACTTTCTAGGAAGTGCTATGAGCGATCCCCCGCGCAGTTGGGGAGTACCGGGTATGAGAAGTTAATTTCTATATTCGCCGACTTAAAGCTAGAAATGATCAGGACAATGGAACTTACTCTAAAATCTATCGAGAAGACGTTCCCGACTCCAACGAGAGGCGCGTTGGCGATCGCCGAGGTGCACTTCTAATATTAGTTTAGCAGCCAGCCACAGTGCAATACAAGAACTGAGTTACATAGCGTTATTAATTTCATTTCAATTATGTTTATATGATTTTTGTTTGAAGAAGACATTTAACTTTAATTTCTGTTTAGAGAAGTACAAATTTTCATTTTCTTACTGAGAAGACTAAAACGGCATTGAAGCCAGCGAAAGGCGGGGTTGAAGGGAAGGAAGGTGCCAAAAAAAAAAAAAAAAAAAAAAAAAAAAGGGGGGGGGGGGGAAAGAAAAAAAATGTGGTCTAAAGCGCCTACCTAGTAAGTAGGAAAACCCGGGTTCGAATCCCAGCCGCCACATAAATTTTAATTCAATGCCTCTCCTTATGTTTAATACCTTCGGTATAACGAGACAATGTTGTTTCAAGGAATTGTATTATTTGTTGATACTAACGAGAGTGTTTCCACTGGGCCTCCCTGGAGGGTTCATATGGGTCCTAAAAAAGCAGCACCAGAGTAGAGAATAGGGCAGACGGTCTTTGGTGAGTTCAGAGTCACTGACAGAATTTTATTACACTCGTAGATGTTATTATTAGCAAGTCTTCTTCCGTGAGAATTCTGGTGGCCCGACTATTAAAAGACATGGGTAGACGCTGGATTGGCTCTGTCATATAGTATTGACAGCAAGTGCAATCTATATGGTGACTGCGATCATGCATTAGTCGACACTCAAACTAGGATTGGATCCCGCATTTTCGAGGGGCGATTTTCTTGATCTGTGAAGAGAGATAAAGAACGTGTTTTGGAGAAGAGAGTTTGGAGAGTTACTTATGGGCACTGGTGGAGAGCAGATACCAAGCAGATACCTTCTGCCCTCCGGTAAAAACCAGATCACTTCTTGGCAGTGTTAAGGACGACCTTGGTCTACTTAAATCATGAGTTTACAAGACACCTTGCCAATATGGTGTGGAATACATAGGTTAGATTATTCGCACCATTGAAGAACGATGCCGCGAACACCAAAGGCACACGAGATTACAGCAGCCAAGTAAGTCGGCAATCGCCGAGCGTTGCCTGTCGAACCTCCACGGTATGGATTATGACCAGACCAAGGTCCTAACACATATTTCAAAATTCTGGGTTTGCATCATCAAAGAGGCTATAGAGATCAGGATAGGGAAACCAAAACTGAATCGAGACAACGGCTATTTTCTTAGCAAAACCTGGTAACCCGCAATTATACGGATTAAGACAAAGACTGAAACATCCCGTAGTGTACTGACTTTGAGGGCGGGGGGTGAAGCAGATGGGACGCCCCCGCCGGCGGACCCCCATGGGCGCGGACCTGAAGACCTAGGAGGGAACACCCAGACGGCGGACGAGAGGAGGCGGGATCTGAACCGTGGACCGGGCGCGGGCCGCGATGTTCTCAGACGAAGCGGCTGAAGGGGGAGGGAGGAATTAATATATACCTCACCCTGGCCGCCCCCATGGCAGTATATCAGCACACCTGATGATGGCAATATGGTCGATTGCCGAAATATTGTGTCCTTGCACACACACACACCAGGCTGTTCACCCGAGATTTATTTCATTAAAATTTTTAACAAAAACTATTTCAAAAAAGAATAATATTACAAATCAAATTAATATCCACTGAAAAGTAAAAAAAGATAATTGCGTTTTCTTCTACAACATAATAACCAACTTACCTTTGCTACACATCAATATTTTGGAACCATCTATGTGTTTACCACGCAAGAAGATTGATTGGTACCCACTTTAAATCGAACTAACACATACCTATGAATAACAATCAATGATCAAAATATTTTTAGAGTCTCCTAAGTAAAATGAAATGAAAGATATCAGGCTGCTTAAAAGTCAGTAAAGTTATTACAATAATATAATGTAGTTACAATTATTGTTGAGTCGGTGTCAGACAAGGAAACATCCGATGCGACTTCGGTTTCAATGTTCTCGTGTTATTTTTGCTGGGTATATTGTAGTGTTTCCTTGGCTGACAATAACTGTAACTACGAGGGTTGTCCATAAAGTGAGGTTCCCAATGCGCTACAGTCGTGAGGAATGCTGTTAAGTGTGATCTGGCAACACTGTCATGCAGCTTGGTGCCCCCTCTCTCCACTGCCACAAGTTGGAGCTGTCTGCGACGTTCAGTGTAGGCTTGGCAGCCATTAGCGATGGAGCTTCCAAAAAAAAATGTTCAAATGCTTGTTAAGCTTATGGGACTTAACTACGAGGTCATCAGTCCCTAAACTTACAAGCTACTTATGAACTACTTACGAACTAGGACGGCACAAATATCCATGCCCGAGGGGGGATTCGAACCCCCGACCGTAGTGGCCGTGCAGACCGTGACTGGAGCGCCTCAGTCCCCTCGGCCACCGCGGCCGGCGATGGAGCTTCCGCTTGTTTCTCCCGCCAGGTGCGAGCTACGATCAGTAATCCGTTTCTTGTGCGCAAAAAACACTGCGCCGATGGATATTCATGCACAACTGTGTGAAGTTTATGGTGACAAGTGCTTGAGTGTACAACACGTTCGTAAGTTGTGCAAAGAATTTAAAGAAGGACGTACAGATGTCCATGACGAACAGCGTTCTGGTAGGCCATCGGTTTCGGACGAAACGAACGCAAAAGTGGAAGAGACAATGCTGAAGGATCGACGAATAACAGTTCGAGAACTTTGTGAGCTTATCCCTGATGTAAGCAAGTCCACCATAAAGCACATTTTGACAGAAAATTTAGGTTATTCCAAGGTTTGTGGACGGTGGGTCCCGAGAATGCTTACGGAAGACGACGAACGGCAACGCGTTCAAGCGGCTCGCATTTCTCCAGGCCTACGAAAGCCGTGGAGAGGAATTCTTGGACTCCATTGTCACTGGGGATGAGACCTGGGTCCACTATTCGACACCGGAAACGAAGGAACAATCCCGTCAGTGGAAACATCCATCGTCACCGAAGCCGCGTAAGTTTACGCAACAACTGTCTGCCGGCAAAGTGATGGCGAGCGTGTTTTGGGACAGGAAGGGGTTATTGTTGTGCGAATTTATGCCTACTGGAGCAACAATAAATGTTGATCGTTATTATGAAACATTAAGGAACCTTCGTCGAGCGATTCAGAACAAGAGGAGGGGCATGTTGACGAAGGGAGTGAGTTTTCATCAAGACAACGCTCGTCCGCATGTCGCCCGTGTGACAACTGAACTGATCGACAACTTTCAATGGGATATTGTGACACATCCGCCCTACAGTCCACATTTAGCCCCAAGTGACTATCATCTCATCCCCGAATTGAAGAAACACCTGGGAGGGACACATTACGCAACCGGAGAGGAAGTGAAAGAAGTAGTTCTACGCTACCTTCGCAGCGCGGCAGGAGAATTCTACGACGCAGGCATCAAGAAGATGGTACACCGAATGCAAAAATGCATTAATCTTAACGACGAATATGTCGAAAAATAGGAAATATTCTAAGCTTTTTTCCATATCTAATGTTATTTAAATACATTTGTTTTTCAATTTAAAAAAAAAAAAAAAAAAAAATTGGGAACCTTACTTTATGGGCAGCCCTCGTACATTATATTATCGTATTAACTTGGTTGACTTTTAAGTAGTCTACTATTTTTCATTTCATTTTAATTAGGATAAATCTGAAAATATTTTGATCATTGTTTGTTATTCTTAGGTATGTGTTGAGTTAGATTTAAAGCAGGGAGGTACATACCTATCTTTAAAAATATTTGTAGATCTTATGGGACTTAACTACGGGGTCATCAGTCCCTAAACTTACAAACTACTTATGAACTAGCTTATACTAAGGACGGCACAAATATCCATGCCCGAGGGGGGAGTCGAACCCCCAAACCGCAGCGGCCGTGCAGACCGTGAATGGGACACCGCAGATTGCTTGTCCACCACGGCTGGCTCTACCTATCTACTTGCGTGGTAAACACATTGATGAGTATATAAAGTAAGTTGATTATTAAATTGTAGAAGAACACGCAATTATTTTTTTACTTTTTAGTGCATATTAATTTGATTTAGAATAGTTTTCTTTTTTGAAGTAGTTTTTTTTTCGTTAAAATATTTATTTATTTTTATTTTTGGTGAATCTGAAGTACACTAACGAATTTTTGTGAATATGGGTAGACCTACTAAACGTGCTGCTCATATGAGGACAAACACCGATCTCAACAGAGGAAATCTACCTTGAGGACAACTTCAAAGTAGACTTGCAAAGAACGCAAAAATAGACTGTCAAAAGTGCGAATTTACATGAAAAAGTTTTGAACAGGGAATTACTTCACCATAACGACGTTACAAAATGTTCAAATGTTTGTTAAGCTTATGGGACTTAACTGCGGGTCATCAATCCCTAAACTTACAAACTACTTATGAACTAACTTATATTAAAGACAGCACAAACATCCATGCCCAAGGGAGGATTCGAACCCGCGACGGGGAGCGACCTCGCGCTTCGTAGCATAGTGCCTCAATGCGCTCGGCCACTCCGCCGCAGCTAACGACGTTACAGTAGGTGACTCAAATATTCGGATAGCCTATAAAATATTCGGGCGAGTAACGTTAATTTGCTCCTAAGAATTGTAGAGTTCCGTTAGTTTGTCATTAATTCCATAATCAGAACTTAACCAAACTCTCATCAAACTGTCCTTAAAATACATCCTTTGGAATAAAAAAAAGGATCATCGAAATCGGTTGGCGTGATATTGAGTTATTCGTCCATTTGTCGCACACATACGTAAAACAAAAGTCTTGTACGTTTTTCTTATATATGCCATTGTCAGAACTGGATCAAATTTAAATGGGACCAAACGGGAAGCACCAGTTTCAAATAAAGAAAAAATCATCGTAATGTCGTAATGTGAGGGGAGAGGGGAGGGGAGCTGAGGGTTTAACGTCCCGTCGACAGCTTGGTCATTAGAGACGGAGCTAACGTTCGGAGCTTTAGGTAAGGGTGGGGAAGGAAATCGGCCGTGCCCTTTTGAAAGGAGCCATCCCGGCATTTGCCTGGAGTGATTTAGGGAAATCACGGAAAACCTAAATCAGGATGGGTGGATGTGGATTTGAACGACCATCCTCCAGAATTCTAGTCCAGTGCGTTACTACTGCGCCACCTCACTCGGTAAAGAATCATCAAAATCGATTCACACAGTCGAAGGTTCTGAGGTAACAAACATAAAAAATTACATTCGAATAGAGAACTTTTTTTTTTTTTTTTTTTTTTTTTTTTTTTTTTTTTTTTTTTTTTTTAATGTCGGTTACAAATAGAATGAGACCTGAAAGATAAGACATATCTTTATTTTTCTACATAATTTCCAACAACATTGAGACATTTGTCATGCCGCTGTATAACCTTCAAAAAGCAGTCCAGGAAAGAATAAGGGCGTTGCATACGGAAGAAACGTTGAACGGCTTGTTTGACGTCAGCATTGCTTCCAAAGTGTCTTCCACTGAGAATCTTCTTCAAAGCTGGGAATGTTCAAATGTTTGTAAATCTATCAGACTCAACTGCTGAGTTATTAGTCCGTAGCTTACAAACTAGTTAAACTACAGTAAGCTAAGGACAAAAGAAATATCCTTGCTCGGTGGAAGGCTCGAACCCTGACGGCGAATGGCCGCGGGCACCGCAGCACGGCGCCCCAGTGCGCACGGCTAATCCGCTGCAACTCAAAGCTGGAAACACATGGAAGTCACTTGGTGCGAGATGAGCAAATCAAATGTATGTAAATCTATCGGACCAAACTGCGTGGTCATCAGTCCGTAGCTTACAAACTACTTAAACTAAAACTAACCAAAGGACAACACACACGCCCATGTCCCAGGGAGGACTCGAACCTCCGACGGCGAGCAACAGCGCACTTCGCAGCGAGGCGCCTTAGACCACTCAGCTACTCCACCGCTGCGCGAGATGAGCAATGTATGGCGGTTGTTGGAGGTTGTTGTTGGTTTTTGAGGGGACTAAACAGCTAGGTAATCAGTCCCTTGGTGAAGGCGCTCCTAACCAATAGTAGCAATATGGTCTCGCGTTGATATCCAACAGCAGAACGCCAGTTCTGAGAACGCCAGGCCGCTTTTTTCGAGGTCTTTCGACCATAGCCGTTCCGAAAGCAACGCCCTGATTTTTATTTATTTATTTTTTATTATTTTTTTTTTTTTTTTATTATTTTTTTTTTTTTTTTGACGGCTTTTTGAAGCTCATAAATCGCTTTTACAAATGTCTCAATGTACTTGGAGATTATGCATAAAAATTAAGATATCTGTTATCTTTAGCCGCGCGGGAGTAGCCGCGTGGTCTGGAGCGCCACGTTACGGATCTGGCGGCTTCTCGCGTCGGAGGTTCGAGTCCTTCTTCGGGCATGGGTGTGTGTGACTTGTCCTTAGGTTAGTTTAACTTAGTTTATTAAATTATCAATCATAATGCAACCTTCCACAACAATCATATTAAACATCTTTGCATGCCTGCACCGTAGCAACTGCCAACTGTAAACATGTGACATCTTTGGCCAACTGTCAGAACATCTCGATGATAAAAAAAAAAAAAAAAAAAAAAAAAAAAAAAAAAAAAAAAAGATTATTTAACGATATTTGTGTAACACTACATAAGTGTGACACAAAAGTTCAAATTATCGGTAAATTAACAGCAAGACATTGCCGAGGATGTCACAAGGTCGTAAGTAAAAAACTTATTATTGAAAAAAAAATCAAGCATAACTTAAAAGTATATATAACAAAGTATATGTAACAAAACGATGATTATTATTATATAAAAATTTTGTGTACTTCGCAGATTGTCTGACGATGGCTAATTGTGCCGAAATGGATCCATAACATCATCATAATAAAAAACTTTATAGCAACATATTGGTATAATTACATGATTTCTCTTAGTTTAAGTAGTTTGTAAGCTAGGGACTAATAACCAAGCATTTAAGTCCCGTAGATCTACAAACATTTGGAGATTTCTTATCTTTAATGTCTCGTTCTATCTTTTCCTTTCCTTCACAACTCTGCTCACAGTCGACAGGGGAAACTTATTTCCCAGTTTCCCCTCCTAAATACTTCAGAGGCACGTATATATATATATATATATATATATATATATATATATATATATATATATATATATATATAAGTTTTTTTGATCTGCTAAGGTTTTTTCGCATGTGTGAATAAATTCAGTGGCTGCACATCGTGTCCGCGGCCACAGCGGTGTTCGCTGTGATTGCTGGGGCAGAGAAGGGTCCCGCTGTTCGCGGCCTTTTCGCTCGCCGCCCACGCCGCTCTCGCTGCAGCCAATTACCGGAACGTCAACAGCCGGCCGCCGCACCGCCAGTTAGCCGCCACCACACCCTCCTCCCTCTACACGCTGCACAGAGGTCACCCTCTGCTGGGCCTTGTTTACTGACGCTGGCTACACACGCCACAGGTTTTCACTGTCGGAGAGCTTTTGACAGCAACGTCTGCCGTGTAAATGAATTATGATGCATTTATTGCGCAACAGGAGGAACTAATCCTAGTCATTTAGAGGACTTGCATAGAACCGATATACATTTCGCGTTCCATAGTTTCTCTCTAATGTCCCGCCCATCCGCACATCTGCTCTGATAAGTTACTCTTTATGAACTTGCCATACATACGTTAGCACAGTACCGTCTCATTACATTCATCTTTATTACGGAACAAATCCATCGTAATTATTTTATCACACTTCAGTATATCATCGCATATCTACATAGAAAACGACAATAAAAACACTCTTTAGTGTTTACTCAAGTTCGTACTTTTGATAAGCACACCTGTGCAATGATTACCTGTGCAGAGTCACATTACTCCACCTCCGCTACGAAAAAACGGCCTCTTGGTCCGACAGCTGAAGAGGATCCAAAGTGACCCAGACCTACCAGTGCATAAGGACATTCCTCATCTAGCATTGAGAAAGTTGAAGTCCAGGAAGCCTCCACTAGTCTCAGCGCAACAACTACAAGACGCGGATTTCAGCATCACTGAGCAATGGCGAACGGACTGGAGCACTGTCAACTTCATAGCTCTCTGGCCCGACCCCACAGAAAGACCCACGGGATTCGAACTTCCCCGCCGACAATGGAAAGCGCTTAGCAGAATCCGAACATCTCACGGAGTCTGTCAGAATTCTCTGTATAAGTGGGGCATATCGACAAGTCCTCAGTGCGACTGCGGTGCTTTGCGTCAGACAATAGACCATATTGTGTAAGACTGCAACATCAGGTCTTACCCAGGTCCAAAAACAGACCTGTATAAAGTGACAGCTGATGCAGTTTCATGGCTGGCTGGCTTAGACATTAATATATAAGGACCATGTTCGCTGCTTATCTTTCTTAATTCAGTTAATATAAATTGTGTAAATTTACTGCTCATTTCATTGTTGGTTTTTTTATTACTTATTTTAGTTTCCTAACTTAATATTCTTTTATTAGTGTTGATTCAATTGTTCATCTTACTGTACGAGGTAATA
This sequence comes from Locusta migratoria, assembly GCA_026315105.1. Taxonomy (NCBI): domain Eukaryota; kingdom Metazoa; phylum Arthropoda; class Insecta; order Orthoptera; family Acrididae; genus Locusta; species Locusta migratoria. The sequence goes on along the minus strand of CM048749.1, from coordinate 227,184,291 downwards.
TATCTTTCATATATTTTTATTAATATTTTATAAATTTTTTCTTTCCAAATTCTACTGCAGCACACATAGTAATGGACTTTTTACTGCATGCCTGTATACTTCTCTGTAATTAATACACTCAAATTTTGATATAAGCTGTTTGTTGTCTCTGCATCCCACCTGGGGAAGTGTCATTGTGTAATGTATCTTACGTGTCCAAGTGTTTATGTCATACGATAAATAAACAAAATGTACTTTTGATTCTAATATTCGTCAAGCAGGAGAGGTTTTTTTTTTTTTTTTTTTTTTTTTTTTTTTTTTTTTTTTTTTTTTTTTTTTTTTTTTTTTTTTTTTTTTTTTTACATGAGTGTAAAAGCTACCACAGCCAGCAAAACGTCGTCTAAGCTCGAAATTATCAGAAGTAAATAAACCGTTACTTGTACAAGCATGCTTGAGCTGTGTAGGTGCGTGAGCAATATGTGCTTCCTTGTACAAGCACGCTTGTGCATGCGTGCTTGTTAAGCATGCTGTTACGTGTGTGGCCGCCTTTAGATTTACAAACATTGGAAGATTTTTGTTTCGTGCGGTTCAGAGCGTTCGAGATCAAAGGTGTCCCTTGCAAGAGTCATATCGTCGGCAAAGAGTGAGACAAGATCTCAGATAGTCGCGCTTTTTGAATTTAAACCGCTTCTTATGCCCGCCTACGTAGCTCAGCGGCAGCGTCGCTGAGCACTGATGCAATGGTCCCGGGTTCGATTCGCGGCAGGGGACTGGGTGTTGTGTGCTGTGCCCTCATCACTTTCATCATTATTATCGACACGCAATCGGCGAAGCGGCGTCACTAGAAAGACTTGCATAAGGCTGCTGGACCCCTATGGAGATATCCCGGCCACGAAGAGCCATACGATCAATTCATTTCATGCGGCTCGTCTATAGGACATATCGATAGATGCTCGCCGTAGATCTCAGAGTAGAAAAAAATCGACATTTTTCTGGAGATATGAGAGTACTGGAAGAGTGTTAAGGCGGCCGCGGTCGCCAAGCGGTCTGCAGCGCGTCAGTCACGGTCTGCACGGCCACTACGGTCGGGGGTTCGAATCCCCCCTCGGGCATGGATATTTGTGCCGTCCTTAGGATTAGCTAGTTCATAAGTAGTTTGTAAGTTTAGGGAATTATGACCTCGTAGTTAAGTTCAAATTCAAATGTTTGTTAAGCCTATGGGACTAAACTGCGGGGTTATCACTCCCTAAACTTACAAACTACTTATCAACTAGCTTGTCCTAAGGACGGCACAAATATCCATGCCCGAGGGGGGATTCGAACCCCCGACCATAGTGGCCGTAGTTAAGTCCCATAAGCTCTACAAACATTTGAACATTTTAGAGTGCTAAGAGGTCATATTACGTCGATGATTTATTTCAAACGTTTTACTTTACCACATTTCGATAATTATTTTGCCGTACTGATGCACACTTCCAAATAGTCGCGAAATTGCCGCGGTGGAGTAGCCGAGCGGTCTAAAGCGCCTCGCTGCGGAGCACGCGGTTGCTCGCCGTGGAGGTTCGAGTCCTCCCTGGGGCATGGGTGTGTGTGTTTGTCCTTAGGTTAGTTTACCTAGGTTTAAGTATTTTGTAAGCTACGGACTGATGACCATGCAGTTTGGTCCGATAGATTTACAAACAATTGAACATTTTTGAAGATCGTTTTCTCTGTGAAATATGATGATAATATAATCACTTCAACTGAAATTTTTACTGTTCAAAATGACTCAACTTTTAATGATTCATGAAGTGTTTCTATTTCTCCAGCAGTAATCGTGATATGTAACATAATGTTTGGAGCCATTGTTGGACGTGTATCTGCAGTTTGCTAGAAACCTGTAGAATTCATTACGTGTAACCAAATCAAATGTTAAAATGTTTGTAAAGCTTATGGGACTTAACTACGGGGTCATCAGTCCCTAAACTTACAAACTACTTATGAACTACTTACGAACTAGGACGGCACAAATATCCATGCCCGTGGGGGGATTCGGATCCTCGACCGTAGTGGCCGTGCAGACCGTGACTGAAGCACCTCAGTCCCCTCGGCCACCGCGGCCGGCTACGTGTAACCCTCATGAATGTGACTTTATTGTAATGCCTACAAGGAAATCTTCGGAATTAAACGAAGTTCATTCGATTTATAGCCTTTGTCACTAAAACAAGAATTGGGCCTGTGACGTCTGAGTGAATATCGCCCGTTTTATCTCCTACATGAACAGCACGAGTAGTTGTCCCCTTCCGAAATTTATAAACAACGCAACAAAATAATTGGATGTTGGTTTGTTTTTAATTAGTAGTCTTCGACACAGTTTCACCATGATATAGGAGCTACATCTAAGAGGCTTGACCTTCAAATGAACACATATGCATACAGGTCAGTTACCCATTGCGGATCGTAGTCACTGCGGCATTTGGTTTTAACGATAGGAGAGGGTTGATCACAGTTAACTGTCAGCCACCATTTGTGTAGCCCTAGTGTAGTAGCTAAATGGATATTTAGCTCCTGTATTTGGTTTCACTGTTCAATTCTTACGGATGTAGTAGGATGGAACTGATGTGTGCGTTCTGAGCGTGGACCGCGATGGAGTAGCCGCGCGTACTTCAATGCCGTGCTGTTGTGCGCCGTTGGGGGTTCGAGTCCCCCCTCGGGCATGGGTGTTTCTGTTGTCCTTAGGTTATTTTACCTTAGTTTAAGTAGTCTGTAAGCTACGGACTAATGACCACGCAGTTGAGTCCGATAGATTTACAAACATTTGAACATTTGATCTGAACGTGGACGCGGGAGGAGTTGGCCGTCGTTCGCGAACACCTGAGCATGCTTTTGGCCACGGTCAGCTGTCTCCAGGCTGCTGCCTTGGGGTGTGGCGGCTGCGGCATGGGGAACCTCAAAACGTTCAAATGTTTGTAGAGCTTATGGGACTTAACTACGGGGTCATCAGTCCCTAAACTTACAAACTACTTATGAACTAGCTAAGTCTAAGGACGGCACGGGGATTTGAACCCCCGACCGTAGTGGATGTGCAGACCCTGACTGGAGCGCCTCAGTCCCCTCATCCACAGCGGGCGGGAACCTCAGGTGTCGGTTGTTACGTCCACTGTCTCTGTAGCGCAAGTGGTGAATTATATCGCGGAGCGGAGGGCCATTGTGGAGGCTGGCCGTCTGGCCTCGCCATTCATCCGGTGGACACGTGGCCGCTTCTTAAGCAGCGTCCGAGCAGCCACACGGTGGAAGGCGTTTATTAATTATTGGGAGCTCCAATGTGAGGAGTGTTTGGAGCCCATTAGCTTTCAGGGCCGGAGGTAATTCCTTTCTGTAGCCGGAGGGTCTCATCCGAGATGTGGAGCCGGCCGTGCCTGCTGCTCTCTAGCTCAGGTCGCCACCAAGAAGTCCGTCACTTTAGTTCTGAGGCTATCCTCAGATCGTTCAGACGGCAGGCAGAACTGGTGAAGACTGATTGTCCTCGCGCGAGGGGTACTACCAGAGCTGTCAATGTGCAGCATTTTCCCAGAGTTGATCGGAGTTCTTTGGTTTGCAGGCGAGTGGAGCATCTCAACGAAAGGCTTCGTCTACTCTGTGACGGTCATGGCTGCAGATTTCTGGACTTGCGTAGTTGACTAGGGAATTGTAGCACTATGGGGTGCACTATGCCAAGGACTCTGCTACTCTGCTACTCTGTGACGGTCATGGCTGCAGATTTCTGGACTTGCGTAGTTGACGGGAATTGTAGCACTCGATAGGTCAGGGGTGCACTACGCTAAGGCATCTGCTACTCGCCTAGCATAGTTCTTCTGAAGTGCACATGCGATTTTTTATGGCTGTAGAATGTTTCAACATATTTTCAGTTCGAATATAGTAAATTTCCTTGAGACGGAAAATTTTCTGTCCACGCATCAGCACGACTTCATGAAGCACCGCTCGAGAGAAACGCAGATTGTTTTTCAAATCATATCTTATGAGCCATGGCTGAAGGGCAACAGGCATACTGCATTTTACAAATATTCAGAAAGGTGTTTGACACTGCAGACTAATAACGAAGATACAAGCATATGAAATAGGTTCTCGGATATCTTATTGGCTCAAAGACAAGTAACAGCACCCAATACGTTGTCTTCCAGAGCGAGTGTTGGTCAAAGACTAGGGTATCGTCAGAAATGCTCAAGGGAAGTATGATCATTATTATTCTCTATCTTTAAAAATGATCAGACGTACAGAGTGAGTAGCAATCTTTGCCTGTTTTCTGATTATGCTGTGGCGTACGGGAAAATGTCGTCATTGAGTGACTATAGCAGCATAGAGGATGATTAAGACAAAATTTTTAGTTGTGTGAGGAATTTCCGCTAGCTCTAAATGTAAAAAAAATGAAGGTCATGCAGATTTTAAGGTGGCAAGCACCCTCACATTTATTTTATTGGGATAAATTCATACAGTAGCATTAGCGGGGCTGCCTTGTGGATCAGTTTTTCGCCTGGCCGAGAGAACGCAAATTTCTCCTCCCGCACGGGCGCGGCTCGAGGGGTGTCACGGAGGTGGACTCGCCTTCTACGCGTTGGCCTTTTAGAGGGGAGGCCTCACAGTGGACTCGTCCACTTGGAGAGAGAGGTTTTGGAGTTGCTGCACGCTGATTGGAGGGCATGTGCCGGCCGCGGTGGCCGAGGGGACTGAGGCGCTCCAGTCACGGTCTGCACGGCCACTACGGTCGGGGGTTCGAATCACCCCTCGGGCATGGATATTTGTGCCGTCCTTAGTATAAGGTAGTTCCTTAGTAGTTTGTAAGTTTAGGGACTGATGACCCCGTAGTTAAGTCCCATAATCTGTACAAACATTTGAACATTTTGAACGTTTGAGGACATGTGTAGCACGGCCAACGTGGAATCCTCTCATTGGCGGAAGTGATTCTGAATTTCCTAAGGCATATACCCCCAGCGACTCGTCATGGAGGGCCCACTTTCTCTCTAGCGTTTCAGCGTCTGCACTGTATCTCGGCGGCCGAGTTTATGCTCGTCGTCGGAGAAATAGACCTTTTGTCTGCAGGCGTTTTAGCGCACTTGTTGCTACATTACATGCGGTACTACCGTAATTACGGAACGACGCATAGCGATCGGCATAATAAGCGAGTCATACGTGTGCTCTGAGGGTGAGCCGTAAGCCTAGCGGTATCAAGTGCTGAGTCTGACGCTTCTCGTCTTGCTACAATACATGCAGATCCTGTTTGGGACTTTATACGTCCATTCCAGTAGTTAAAGCTTATGAACATATTTTGAGGGCTCAACGGTGGACTGACGGAAGCTGGTGTACCACGCCAACTTACTAATAGGCAGGGAACGTACTGGCTGTTTGACCACAGTCTTGTCAAAGTTATTCAGGTTTTATAGGTTTGCAACACCATTGGAATCAGGTCGCAGCCACGACGAGACCACACACGGTACAGTGTGCTAATTGCTCAGGGCTCCCTTCCTTCCACTGAATTCAGCTTACGTTTGACGTGTTTTTCGCTCATTTTCACTCTTTTGCGACTGCAGCGTTCTGTGACGCCACTTATAATTTATTGATTAATTCCTGAGAGGTACACGAGATCAGACGTTTTCCTAAGTTCATGTAACATTATCATTTACCATATTCTGTTATTCTGCGCCTAAAAGCTTGTGAAATTCGTGTATATATATATAATCTTTACATTCATTCATTTTCTATTTTTTACATAAATAATTAAATCGTAATTTTGTTTTATAAAAAATTCTCGTATCACTTAGACCACCAACAAACCCACTGCTGACTCAAGACGCCCATTTAGAATAAGAGTTTGGAGGTCTGGGGGGCTAAAGTGGTACTAGTTCAGTATAAGAAGTCAGCTAGCTCTGATTTTGGGGGCCTTCTCTTGCGTCAGGCGATACCACAAAAAGAAATACATGACAAGCGTTACTGTTGCGCAGAAAGGCGAGGTAAGAGATTAGACAGTATAAGACTGCCCAAGCATGAGCAACGCTAAGAGATGAGTAGGAAAAACAAATTTATAATGTAGTGTGCTGCTTGACTCAGTCGCGTCGACTAAATATCTAGGCGTAAACTTGCAGATCTATATGATACTGAATGAAATTGCAAGAATAGTCGTGGGGAAGGCAGCTAGTCAGCTTCAATTTATTGGAATAATGCGGTTGACCTGTAAAGTAGACCACATATGGAAAGGTTCTGAAGTGTTTGGGATCCCAAACAGATCGGTTTAAAGGACACAGGAGCAACTCAGAGACGGACTCCTAGGTTTGTTACTCTTAAGTTGGTCAATGTGCAACGGGGATGCTTCGGGAATTAAAATGGGAATCGCAGGAGAAGAGGCGACGTTCATTGCGAAAAATAACGTTGAAGAAATTTAGAGGGGCGGAATTCTTAATGCAGAATATTCCTACTGCCACCAATTTACGTTTGACATTAACACAGAAAAGATAAAAGAAATTAAGGCATGTAGAGAAGCATACATGCTTTTACCCCTGTCTCTATTTGGTAGTTAACAGCGAAAGTAATAAATCTTGCGTGGGATTGCCAAGTATATATGTAGACGTAAATAAACGTACACTGGCATTTTGGGACAGTTGAGATTGTCGAAGTGTATGTGCATGTTAAAGTGAATTTTCACGATGTGTCGCTTAGGAAAGTGATGCAACAATTGCCAGGAATTTAGACTTTTTTTTGACGGGATATGGCCAGAGTTAAGGAATGCAGAATCGGAGATAGTTAGTTGGCAGAAAAGGCTACAGTTATTCATCACCACATATGAGACGTATGTACAGAAACAAGTGGATCTGTATTTGAAAGTAATCGCTTTAGAACTCGAAAAATTACCATACAGTAGTATTTACAATCTTTAATGTAGTGGTACTAATAGATTATATAATTACCAGGTAATAATATTCCTGTCGGAGCACAAAAAAGGCAAATACGTTTCATTTTACTAGCTGGTGTGTTTTATGCGGCAACAGAGCGCTCACTTTACACACCTTTCGCCTACACAGCTCATTCGTATTCTACGGTTACGGTTACGGCTACGATAACCAAGGTCGCCGAGAGCGACGGTGAAGCAAATAAAACTGTTTGAGAGTAAGCTTCCGATGCCTGACTATAATTTCTCACGTACCAGTGTTCTTGAAATGCAATGATAAGTATTTCGCATTAGAAAAATGTTCAAATGTTTGTTAAGCTTATGGGACTTGACTGCGGGTCCCTAAACGGCCTCTCGCAGCGGAGCACAGCGTCTCAATGCGCTAGGCCACTCAGCCGCGCTCGGCCGCAGTGGCCGAGCGCTCTGCGGCGAGCCACTCACGTTCTGCACGGCCACTACGGTCTGGGGTTCGAATCTCCCTCGGGCATGGATATTTGTGTCGTCTTTAGTATTAGCTAGTTCATAAGTAGTTTGTAAGTTTAGGGACTGATGACCCCGCAGTTAAGTCCCTTAAGCTTAAGAAACTTTTGAACCTCGCCGCGGCATTTCGCATTATACAGAGGCGAGCACGCCACTAGGGTTCGTCCGTCGGACATGAAACCAGTATCTCGAGAATGCAATGAGATATTATTCTGCTCTCAGTTTTCAATAAAATGTCAATATGTCCTCTGAATTTGATACGCTATTATAAGTTAAAATCAAACATATGTAAAGTCCAAAAAAAAATATGTTCAAATATTTGTTAAGCTTAAGGGACTTAACTACGGGGTCATCAGTCCCTAAACTTACAAACTACTTATGAACTACCTACAACTAAGGACGGCACAAATATCCATTCCCGAGGGGGGATTGGAACCCCCGACCGTAGTGGCTGTGTAGACCGTGACAAGCGCCTCAGTCCCCTCGGCCACCGCGGCCGGCTATGTAAAGTCCACGAATTATGTTTTTACCTTTTCGAACTTTTTACAATATGTTGCAATACTTTACTTGATTTGATGCTGCACAGTAACTGTGGCGAATAAGGAAAAACACATCAAGCCTACGCCAAGCTCAGAATTGAAAATTGTGCCAAAATCTTTTTTTTTTCCGGTGAGTGTATTTCTTAATTCGGATAATAAGTTTCATAGCGGTCGGAACGTCGTCTCCTAAGGCAATTGACACTTTTGGTATCCAAGCATCATAGTTTTTCGGGTGTATCTCGATAAAGTATATAGATTTCGAAAAGGGGAAAATGGTGTTTCTAGATAAACGTCATTTTCTTCTAACGAAACAATGGGGCTGAAATGATACTGAGATACTCAGGCGTTCCTGATGACGCACTTTAAATATTAAGGTAAATGAAATTAAAAAAATAAAATGAATGCAACAGAAACGTGCATTTGAAGATGTTAAGGATTACCTTACAAATGCACTGTTACATCTGTTTGAAGAAACTTTCGGAGGTGTGAGAGTATCTTTACTTTCTGCGATTGGTAGTGTCAGTTTCAAGCATTTTTTGAACCATGATAAGTTTACAAGAATATATTTACCGAACGAAAAAGGGCGGATAGCTATGTTCAATTGTTTTAATGGAGACATTACAAATTACATGGTTTTGCAGAGCTCATTTTTTCAGTTTGGGTCGGATTATTCGAATACTCGTGAAACGCAGGGGAGGTACCAACGTCCACGTTGGTTTTTGGGAGAAACAAATTGCTATAGATAGAGACACGTGGCAGGGAGAGAGTAGTGGGTGGGGAGGGGCCGCTCATCGCAAACAGTTTTTGTTACATACAATTTACGCTGTTAAGTTATGGGCATACCTTAATCGAAATTCCATAGTTTTTCAATATAACCTCGATAAATGTCAATATGCAACGGTTTATCGTATTAACTGCACAATTTATCGTCACAGACGCGATTTACGGGTATATCCGTGAAAAATGTAATATCATTGCCACAGGCACATACGATAGTCTGTGGCGAATAGCAGTTAAAACTGAAAAATTTTCTGTCGCAGACCAAAATTGCGATGATATATGATTTTTATAAATGTTATTGATGAGTAAATGGACAGTATAAAAATAGTTTCGTTACGAATCTCGGTAACGGATAGTATTTTGGGAAAAAGTTTAAGGCTTCAAGGAATAACCATCTAAATAATATATCGCGAAAATTACGACGATTTGCCATGAATAGAAAGTGTAGATGTGCCAATCAACACAATTGGTACTTCTGATACCTAAAATTATGATGTTTGTAACATAGCATCTGGGGATTACACAGTTTTCGAAAACTGGGAAACTTATTTCCTAGATAAGCATATAAACAACTTCGAGATTATATTTGAGTCATTTGCTACTCACCAAGATACGACTCTTTAAGAGTAGCATTTTCGAACATATTGCTGTCGCATGCTATCGTTCACAGACAGATATCTCGTGAACCAAATAAGATATCATTCTGCTGTCAACTTTAAATAAAACTTCAATATTTCATATTTGCGACCTACAATCAATCATTCCAAAAGGCTATGCAATGTTTTTTTACCTTTGCAAACTCTTTAAAATATGTTGCAATACTCGACTAGACTGGGTGTTGCACATTAACTGTGACGAATAATGAAAATAAAATCACTCATTTGTCGAGCGAAGATATCAATCTGTAAAATGTACAAAAATCAAATTTTTAGTCGTGTAGATTTCTTTCTAATCCCATGGTAAGTTTCAGAGCGGCCTGCACCGTCTTTCAGCACAATACGTACTTTTTCTAAAGAAACATGACGGTTATACGGTTGTATCTTGATCTTGTATGAGAAACATTGTCGAAAACGGAAAAATGCCGCCTCTAGATAAATGTCTGATGGGTGTACTGCAAATGTTTGAACAATTTGCTATGGTCAGTTATTTAGATATTTGAAAATCACGGTGCAAAAACGGCTAAAATGGGTTTTGTGATTTTGTGGAAGAGTAGAGTCAGTTTGAACCTCTGCATCACGGTAACGGATAAAGATATCACAAAAATTTAATAAGTATTTTGAGAATATTATCTTAAGAATCTATATTAAAAATTTCGACGAATGTGATGAGTAGAAAATATCTAAGTGTCCATCACCACATTTCATGATTGTAGCACCCCAAAAAATGCCCAAAAACCAACCAATTTGCTCAGTTTAGATGGGCTTCAGGAAGTGGGTAATATTTACAATTTTGAATCCTCACTGTAGAACAATGATATCCATTAAATTCGGCGTTGGAGAAGAGACTTTCAGTAATTTGAGTGGTACTTCAGTTAATACAGTAAAAAGCTTCAATTAATGTTCGTCCAGAAATGCTTTATTTCTCAAATTACCACCTTATTACCACTATTATTAATGTACCAAAAGTGCGGACAGTTTCTATGTCGTAATAACTTTAACAGTGTTTATACTGTACAAAATAAATAAATATAGAGAAATGAGAATTATATACAGTTTCTATTCCAGTGCGTCTTCCTGTGAGTTTGTGTTTATGTATGCGAAGGAGGTTTCTGCCCTCATTCTACTGAGGAAATACAACTTGTCAGTGGCTAGGAATTCCAAATGAGGAGGGCTTTTATTTACATCAAAATTGCGTCTGAAGGTGGCACATTATTTAAATGTTCCTAGCTCCGAGCGAGCTCAACATTATTTTTTATTTCGTTGATTTTCAGTTTCATTGTGGTATGCTGTACCTGTTTTAAAATTGTTTTCTAGCTGTCCCAAGAACTGTCCAAAATCAAGAACAAAAAGCTAAAAAGTCGAGACGAAGGAGCAGATGCAGGACCTTAGTCAGTGTGGCAGTAGTATAATGCGCTTACGTTTATTATACCGACTTTCACAACTAAGGCATCGACAATTACAAGACATCCTCATGTTAATAATAATAACAATGGTCGTTTTGATGGAGATAATTATTCAGAAATATTGCACCTCGACTTCGGTCAATTGTTTCTATTTTGAGGGGACTAAACAGCTAGGTCATCAGTCCCCTTCGGTCAGTAACACTGGTCAACAGTGATTTTCTTGCCAATTAATTGACAGTGAATGTAGGGTAACTTTATAGCCCTGAATTCGATATGTCAGTAGTTTTGCTAGATTGTAATTATTGTGATAACATACAGTATGTAGATAAACAAACAAAAATTCAAAATATTGAGATACATTATGCACGCAGTCAAATGAAAATAAGAGAAATATACGAAAATGATCGCAAAAAAGTTGTTTCATTGTTGATTCAGCATCTAATACGAGAGTAAAGGATGAAACAGACAGTCTTTTAAAAAACATAACAATTAGGGTATGGAAAAACTCCGCCTGTGTCACTTTTCGTTGATCGGTAGGACAGTCACGCTGAAGATTCCAGCAATAGTCTGCCATCATGTGCTTGTCCCTTCTACCTTGATATCAATACTTAAAGCTTCCGGGCTGAGATGCCGTGGTCCATACATAAAACTTCCCCTGAAGTTTCAACCTCGCCTGCGGAAGGCATCCTCGGAGGTAAAGCGGCGTACTGCAACGAGAACCGCTTTACCTCCGAGGATGCCTTCCGCAGACGAGGTCGAAACGTCAGGGGAAACTTTTATGTATGGACCACGACATCTCAGCCCGGAAGCTTTAAGTAATGTCGATACCTGCCGTGAAAGCCTTCATTCTACCTTGATATCGTTCTTCCATCAGCTGAAAATCTTGATGGAATCTTTCACATTGTTCTACGCTGTAGTCAACAAGATTGTCCAGAAATCTATCAAGATGGCTGTGTAGGTAGTGAATCTTAATGCTCATATTAGCTCCCAAGCTTGTGAAGTTTCGGTGCATGTTTTACACCAGTTCATAATTATAAGGTCTTTCTAATTACCCAAGAAATTCTTGACAACGGAGGCAAAACTGCTCCAAACAAAAGCTTCAAAGCATTTCAAAACTTTAATGAATTCAAAATTAAGCATAAACTTCCAAATTTGGGGACTATCAAATATACCAAATTTTAATTTTTCAGTACTGAGTCCAGAGAAAGATTTGCATATTTTCTTAATTATTTTTTTTAATTTTATATTTTTCATTTTTCATTACTGAGTCATTATATTTGTCCAATGCTTTCACAAATTATTTAATTAGACCAAGCTTGATATGAAGTAGTGGAAGAATGATTTTGTCCCTGTCAGCTGTTCTTTTAGGATGTTAGTTGCTCCTAATGTAAAGCTATCTCTTGATCATGCTTTGCTCTGCTGTCCTACATGCAAATAAAATAAGTAAATTTTGTCTATCCATTATGCTGTCCAAGGAAAAAGTAAAGCAACACAGATAGGACATTGGTGTTGATTATAACGACGTTTCGCTCGAATGGCGCTCTGTGCTCGAACAGTGGGGTGGAGGACCCTGAACTTTTCTGCAGCAGTGTGACCAAATTACTCTCTTTGAAATTGTGAGACACAAGAGGGTGTCTCAAATTACTACCACGTTCAGTAATCTCACATTCTCCTCTATAACGTACAACATATAAGATACTACATTTCTACATATGCAGTCACAAAATATAAAATAAATAGGCGGACAGTAATGTGAAATTCACAACCGATTTACTGATAATTTAACTATTAAACGCTACACGTCAGAGGTAGCTTGTATCGACGAAGCTACAGACAATTTGGGAAATCCGTTTTCAGATTCAGCATACCAAATACGCCTATACCCAGTATTCGTTCAAATATCCCTAGCACCAAAAAACAAATTATTTTTTGTAGGGTTGTTTAAGTGACCATATTCGTGAGGACTTATGTTCTGCAATATTTTCTGTGGTGTACGTGAGGCCTCAGGACTTGAATACTGTAATGAATATGGTCAATGATTCACCTAAATCGGTATGTAGTATTTTTGAATAAATATTTCTATCAGAACGACTTCAATTTAACATCTGTACTAGCGTAGTGGTAGACGTGCAAACGACTCCTAATGGAGTCTTCATACAACGTGACACACTTTCAAAGTCTAGTTTCTTATTTTCTTCTTACTATACAAACAATTAAAAAGATTAAGAGTAAGCGATGTTAGAAACCTTAGTGTCGTAAGCAGTCTATTACACTAATGAACCTACGCAAAACAGTGTCTTGCTCGGCAATTTAGTGTCCATATACGGAGAGTATTTCTTCAAGTCTAATCGCTGTCACTCATCCGAAATTACGATATTATTGTGGGTCTTCCATGAAAAGTTCTGCTATGAGATTTTTGCATTGTTCAATATTATCCTCCTGTCTAATTCACTCTCTTACCTAACACAGACCGGGCGGTCGTATTGGCCACTTTAGGTTACGGTAGTAACAGTAAAAGTGGGTCTTTGCGATCGTCTTTTGACAGCTCGAAATTAAATGAAAATAACGGCTTAACCATTCATCTCACACGAAAATTGAATAACCGAATTTGTAGAGGAGAAAATTCTCTACAACTTTGCTCTGTTATGTTTATTCATATCTCGTATCGTTTCAGAGATATTTGCAAAAATAACGGCAATTTTGGGATGTCTGTCCGTAAAGTTTTCTCTCCTTTTAAGACGAACCGTTCAACCTATCAGCAACAAATTTTACAGGCATAAGTGTAGGCCGCCAGAGACCAGAAGATCCCTTTTTCAAATTTTTCGGACAAAAAACACGGTAGTATTTGTAATATGATTGTAATTGAAAACGAACCGTTCATCTGACACGAAAATTGAATAGCCTACTTGGTAGAGGGGAAAATCCTCTGCAACTTCGCTCTATTTTTTTTTTTTTTTTTTTCATATATTGCATCGTTGTAGAGATATTTGCAAAAATAACGGAGTTTTGACACCCTCCATTGAATTAACGAAAACCAGCCGTTCGCAGATGTCACGTGACATTCCTCGGCCAGAAAACACTGTGGCATACGCCATCTTGCGTTGCGCATTTGATGATTTTCTTATTGTAACTTACACATTGTCATTTCAAAGCAATGGCGCACTGAAGAATTAACAAAAACACGTCGTTCTTCGTACGATAAATTATAATCTAGTGTCTACAAATGCCGTATTAACATCAGTTAACAACGTCCATCAATAGTATGAGATTAAAGATCATAAGTCCCACCTGTTCACCTGTTAGCTGTAGCGTAGTGGGCAGTGCGTTGGACTGTGACACTAGAAGTCAGTAGTTCGGAACCCGCCACTACCTATTTTTTTTTCCTATAAGGGTTTCAGACACTCTTATTAATTAATTTTTTATTATTTAGATTATTATTTTTGTCCTAAATGTTTGCAAAAACGTATAAAACTACAAACCTAAAGTGGGCCGTAAAACACGTCAGTGCGATTTTTTTCTTTGTCACCTAATGAAGCTGCTGCCCAACACACTTATATTGCATTCTCTTCCTTTATAATCGCGCGGAGAGTGATCTCTCTGCTCTCACAGACTCATTCACCCTGTTATGTGCAAATGCTTCTGACATTTGTTCTCGAAGGACTGTCACACATTTACAAGTTTACTCGAAAGTAAACTCTCAGATAGCACCCGTCAGCGAAAATTCTCCTCTAGTGTAAGGCGGCGAACCGTCCCGGATTCTGCGGGACAGTCCCGCATTTGGACTCTTAGTTCCGCATTGGGATAATTACAAAATGGCAAAAGCGTCCCGTTTTCCAGTTATTTTAAAATTGCTGGTCTAAGAGCACAAGCCGAAACTATTTGTGTACGGAACGCTATGTCATACTGCTTCCAAGTCAACTTCACAATGCATCATCTACGAATAAATAACAGTATTCTTACATTAAATACAAAAGAAAAACAAAAACAATACACATCATCTATTTCAAAATGACAAAGTCACTAGCAGTGGAAGTTGTTTCTGTTTTAAGCTGGTACTTCATTTGGTGATAGGATGACGTATTAAAAAATTCTGTTTTTGGCATATTTTCTGTGCCTTCTGAAGTACGTTTCAATAAGTGTAATGGAATATTTTTCGGTGTTCAAGGTGGCAAACATGATGTAATATTATCACAATCTGTACTGGAATCCACATACAACATCAGCATTCATCTTACTTCCTTCTGGAATAAAAAGGTTGTGAAATTCTGAAAATGCAAAAACGAAAGTGAGTGGACATTGCATGTTTTCAGGCACAATTAAACTCTGCGCTTCATCGAAAGGACTTGTACAATAGACTAGTTCAGATGGTTTATTAAAAAAAAATTTTTTTTCAATTTAATTCGAGGTTCAAAACTTAATTATTTGAGCGAACTAAGCTACTTATCAGTATATGTTGAGGACGATGCTGTTAGAGCTGGAACAAATAAAAGTAGTACAGACGACGAAGGCAGTCGGAAAAACGTAACGGAGAAAAAAATATAAAAACTGTCACTCTTAAACTCAAAATAGGAACATGAGAAAATATTTATGAGTTGTAAATAAAGATTGCAGTTTAAGCATAAAATGTCACTCATGTTATATACATTACTTTAAAAGTAAATGAATTGGACTCCTCTACTCGCCTAAATTTCTTTCCCAGTTTGAGAATAACTGGCACAATTAGTCTCTTGATCTTAGTCCTCCTTCAAATCCTCGATATGTTCCGCATTGAATAGTGAGAAAGTTGGCCGGCTTACTCCAGTGTAAACTAAGTACTATCTGCGATTATCACACTGTTTGACTGTGAGAGCCAAATCCCTTGCTTGGCTTCCAACCCTTAGTCTACTTGTGGGCTACTCTTCAGATTAATTTCGACGGACATCTCAACTCTCGTGTTCCACACTGTGACACTGTACCCCAGTAATCGAGCATCCTGTTCTCTTCTTGAGTTGTCTCAACGTCGAGTCAGTCAAACTACAATTGTCAAGTCTCATGTGTCAAAGAGCAACCTTATAATTTGAATCAAAAATATTTTAACAAATATTAAAGAGCTATTACTCACACAGTAAATAAGAGACAAGACATGCCCGTATAACGTAAAGGTGGTTCCATAACTAACAACACTAAGTAACACAGTTGTAAGAATATTTATTCATTTATTTTTTGGCCGCAAGATGTAAGGATTGCCCATTATTAGTTATGGCAAAGCGCTAGCCATTACATAAAATATAATTATAGCATAATTTCAGTATATAATCTCTATTGTTACATCTGTTGCAACATATTATTGATCTACTTCAAGATATGCATATGAATTACTTTTATGAAATTAAGTTAAAACTGTATGTATTCTAATTACACGTATTATATACAGGGTGTTTCACTAAGTGTGTTTGCCTCTGTAACTTATAAAATAATAGGTGACGGGAAATTTTAATGCGGTAGGTCAACACAAGAAATGTTACACTTTCTGCGGAGCTATGAACATAGTTTATTGTATCATTTTCCAAAGAGTTACAGCACAAAGATATAATTTTTAAATGGAACAATAGTTGTTTCTATCGTGCATTGGATTCGTTGTAACCAGCTGCGTCCAAATCAGTTTAAACTACATTCCTATCACTGTTAGTTTGGGCGCTACAACCCTTCAAAGTTTCAGGGGCAGATACCACAAACGCTGCGCATAACACAATGCGCCTTTTAAATGTGGTGGGAGTTGTAACGTCGTCAGTGTCACGGAGCCAGAAGCTTCCACGATGCGCTGTTAGACTGCCGACTGTCGCCGCACCCGACCTATACCCAACAGTCGGAGCCACACAAACAACCGGGGCTCAATATACCACAGTTATTGACATCGGATGACGATGGCATACACAAACAACGAGTACGTTGACATGTTGCTGATGCTCGGCGAGTGCCGACACGATGCCACTGAAGCAGCCACGGCGTATGCCGTGAGATATCCTAGGCGAAGAGCCCCGGCAGCCATTACGTGCTTACGTGCCGAACAACGACTTCGGGAAAGAGGCGGCTTGGTAATGCGCCGCAGTAACAGACGAAGACCTGCAAGAAGTGAGGAGAGGGAGTGTGTTTGTTTTAGCTGCACTACACCACGATCCTCATGTCAGCTTACGAGCCGTTACTGCAGTCGCTGGTGTCAGTCTCACATCTGTGTGGTGTAAAGTACCGGCCACAGGTTTCACCCGTACCGCCTGTCACTGACCCAGGAGCTGCATGGGAACGATTTCCGTGCAAGAGTGACATTCTATGAGCGGCCCATGCGTGATTTCACGATGGAGTCTTTACAAAGTGTTATGTTCTCTTATGAGTCCACGTTCACAAATTATGGTGCAGTGAAACGCCATAACATGCACTTACTGGGCCGCAGACAATCCTCGGTGGGTATGACCTGTCGACCGTCAACGTAGGTGGTCTATTAACGTGTGGTTTGGAATCCTTGGGGATGAAATCATCGGTCCACACTACTTCCCAGGTACACTGACAGGTGAGTTATATCGCGCTTTTATAGCCGACAGTTTGGGTGCTCTCCTTGAACACGTGTGTCTACACACGAGAGTCCATATGTGGATGCAGCACGATGCTCACACAGCCCATTCTGCGCCTGCTGTTGTGGAAGAACTAAACAACAGGTTTGCAGGAAGATGGTTGGGGCGCCATGGTCCATTCATGGCCCGCAAGGTCGCCCAATTTAACACCAGTAAATTTATTTTTGTGGGGATATCTAAGGGATCGTGTTTATGTCACTGAGCCCACATGCCCAGATGATCTAAAACGGCGCATCGAGGACGCATGTCGCTCCGTCACACCGGCGATGTTACATCTCGTCCGCAGATCCTTTCGACGGCGCATTGCATTATGCATTGAGGAACATGGACACACATTTGAACATCTCATGTAAATCAACTTCCCACCGCCATAACATCCATCACCCACCACACAGCCATGTATTATGCACAGCGTGTGGTATCTGCTGACATGAGGATCGTGGTGTAATGCAGCTAAAACAAACACCTCCGTCTTCTCACTTCTTGCAGGTCTTCGTCTGTTACTGCGACGCATTACCAAGCCGCCTCTTTCCCGAAGTCGTTGTTCGGCACGTTAGAACGTAATGGCTGCCGGGGCTCTTCGCCTAGGATATCTCACGGCATACGCCATGGCTGCTTCAGTGGCATCGTGTCGGCAGTCGCCGAGCATCAGCAACATGTCAACGTACTCGTTGTTCGTGTATGCCATCGTCATCCGATGTCAGTAACTGAGGTATATTGAGCCCCGGTTGTTTGTGTGGCTCCGACTGTCGGGTATACGGCCGTGTGCGGCGACAGTCGGCAGTCTAACAGCGCATCGAGGAAGCTTCTGGCTCCGTGACACTGGCGACGTTACAACTCGGCCGCACCACATTTAAAAGGCGCATTGTGTTATGCGCAGCGTTTGTGGTATCTGCCCCTGAAACTTTGAAGGGTTGTAGCTCCCAAACTAACAGTGATAGGAATGTAGTTTAAACTGATTTGGACGCAGCTGGTTTCAACGAATACAATACACGATAGAAACAACTATTGTTCCATTTAAAAAATTATATCTTTGTGCTGTAACTCTTTGGAAAATGATACAATAAACTATGTTCATAGCTCCGCAGAAAGTGTAACATTTCTTGTGTTGACCTACCGCATTAAAATTTCCCGTCACCTATTATTTTATAAGTTACAGAGGCAAACACACTTAGTGAAAACCCTGTATAATCTATTCTGGTACCAACAGGCAGCGATACATATGTCAGAGCAGACACAGTGGATATACTCCAGTTAACCACAGCGGTCACCCCTATCGCACGAAAGGTCCAAAACTAAATTATCTAATAAATCTAATGTCTAATTTGTAGGCCTCTAATAATCGTAACACTTATTTCATAATTCGACTGTTCATTTTGTTTTAATTCCATTTATAAATGTACCGCTGAAAATATAAAATTCTCTTGTATCCTGATCGTTAAGGTGGAATGGCAGAGTCTTACAGTAGCGGAAGAATCGTTAAAACTAAAAGCAGCTTGTGTGGGGTTTTCGTTTATTACATCTCGTATGGGCTGCTTCTGCTATCTGATATTACCTAAAAGTGTCTTACAGTTGACTGTCGCAATTTGGATAATGTTACTTTTTTGGCCTTCAACTGTACTTCTAACCGTTCCTGTCGGTGCCTTTTTTTTTCTCTTGTTCTCATCTTGTGGTAATTACTAGGTTCCATCTCTTAAATCTCAACGTATCTCAGACAGAGTCGATTCAAAATGGAATGTTTTCAGCTTCTGATCTATTTTGTTCAACTCATACAATAGTCTGTTATGGATTCCCTTCGATCGAATCGCATAGTATTCTACTCCTACCTGACTTATTTCTGCAGTTGTATTTCTACATGCACCTTTCATCATGTTCTTTTTCTTTTTCATATTACTCTCATTGTGTGAACCGTAATAGACAGGACGGATAAATATAGTGGAGAGAAGGGAGGAAGGGAGCTTAGGGTTTAGTGACCCTCGACAACGTGGTCATTAGAGACTGAGCTATCGCTCGTAGTTTTGGGGGCCGCGCGCGAGTAGTCGCGTGGTCTAAGGCATGATGCTACAGACTGAGCGGTCGCTCCCTCCGGAGGTTCGAGTACTCCCTTGGGCTTGTGTGTGTGTGTGTGTGTGTGTGTGTGTGTGTGTGTGTGTGTGTGTGTGTGTGTTGTCCTTAGTGTAATTTAGTTTAATTAGTTTGTAAATCTCTGGACTGATGAGCACTCTAGTTTGGTCCGATAAGTTAACAAACATTTGAACATTTTGAAGTTTTGGTTAGGGATGGGGAATGAAATATGCCGTGCCCTTTCAAAGTAGCCATCCCGGCATTTGCCTGGAATGATTTAGGGATTAGATTAGATTAATACTTGATCCATAGATCATGAATACGACACTTCGTAATGATGTAGAACGTATCAGGTTAATGAAAGGTGTCTGTACGTTACATTACACAAAATATTACATGACACTTTTTTTTGTAAGTAACATGTTTGAAACAAATACAGTCACGGAAAATTGTGCTAGTGCAGAAGAGAGAGTAGCAGTTACTTTAAAATAAAGTTCAATAATGAATAGAATAGAATCACGAAAACCTAAATCTGGATGGTCGGAGGTGGATTAGTATCACCGATCTCCCGAACGCGAGTCCAGTGTGTTACCACTGCGTCATCTTGCTCGTTGTAGTGTAAAATATCCAAAGAAGAGCGCCACGCATCGTTACAGGTTCATTTAGTAAGCATGAGAACGTCACCTAGACAGTCAGTTTCCGCGGTAGACATTAAAAGGGTGTTCTGCACCACGGCATGGGGTACTATCTAACTTCAGTGGGCATACCTTCCTTCTGTTATACATTACGAAAAGACCACGAAGGTAAAACTAGATAGATTCAAGCACCCGCGGAACTTTACCAACAATCTTTCTGCCCGCGAACCATAAGCAACTGTAACAGGAAAAGAAGGGAGTGCCTCCGGTACACTCTGTTCCTTGTGCCACACACCGCAATGCGGCTATCGCGGGAAGATGGAGTTATTTATGTAAATATTCATGGGACATTCATGATTTGCTCCGGTAATAAAAGGCGTACATCGTTACATACACTTTCGTAATTAAATTTACTGAAGTTATGCGACAAAAGAAGAGTTACACCGAACGAGGATCCACAAACAAATCGTGTACAAGATAATTGCGATATTATGGTCACTGATTTCTCGTGTAATTATGCCCTAATTAGTAGAAATGTAAACTTCTTGACTGAGGCTCCACCTGTTGCGTCCCGCTAGCTGCTATTTTACGAAAATTTCGCATTGACAATACTATCGCTGTTCCAAATTCTCATTACTCTTTAATAGTTTCCAAAAAGGATAAAGCCAAGACCGCTTGTAAATACTTTTATTTGGGCGACCGGTTTCGATGGTCTATGCCATCATCTTCTGGTCTAAAAATGTTTTACACAGCCGTCATTTTGTTATATCAACCGTTGTTGTATAATATAACTTAAAGTGCATAGATGCACTACGTCATTGTAATAAAAGTTTACATGTCAGTATAAGTGAAGTAAACTTTTATTACAATGACGTAGTTCATCTATGCACTTTAAATTATACAACCGTTAACATCACAAGATGACGGCTGTGTAAAACAGTTTTAGACCAGAAGATGATGGCACAGACCATCGAAACATGTCGTTGAAATAAAAGTATATACAAGCGGTCTTAGCTTTATCCTTTTTGGAAACTATCACAATAATGGATCGCCTCCGTAAAATATAAACAGACACACCGATTACTTTTTTACGACTGCAAACTTCCAATAACTTCGTTATTTGTTCTTTAATTGCTAGGCCAATATACTTTTGTAGTAGTAAGCGACTTATTGCAAATAAAGTGATACCCTCAGTCCTCTTGCAAAGTGTTCTAAGATGCAACTTGATAAAACACACAAGTTTTTAAATCTGTTGTTGAAAAACGAGAAACGATTATAGAAGTTGTCATTCATCAACAAAAGACACAGCTTTCACAGGTATCATGCGCACAACAGGTGGTTTATACTTAAAAAATAAAGTTTTTAAATCAACCATCTACATGATGAGGCCACCTAGGTTTTCTCTCGTTTTTCTCCCCAAAATAAACTTACCTGAGCATCGTGGTGTCGCGTATTTCTACAGATTGACTATGATTCAGGCGCTGTTAAGTGATATGGAGAGGGAAGAAAAAAATAATTTTTCCGATCATTGAAGCAGCGCAGTGTTTTGGATCGTCCGTCTTCTGACTGGTGTTACGTGGCCTGTCACGACTTCACCTCCTCTTCCAACCTCTTCTTATCAGAAGCATTTATCAAATGTTTGTAAATCTAAGGGACTTAATGCTATATCGATAGCTGAGATAGGTTGGCAACATCACCTTCGCGGGCCGCCACAGAGAGCGCCCCGCGAAGCCACGGCCGATGGGGGCGCCGCCAGCGCCTGACTAGGCAGTTAAAGACACCACGACAGAAGACGCGAAGACCAGAAGACCTTCGGACGCCGACCAGCACTCATCGGAATACATCGCGTGTTTCTAACTAGGATAGCGGCTGTACTTGTTTGTATTTATGTATCGCACTAATTCTAAAATACACTACTGACTAATGGTTCTATGTCTATAGAAATTCTTCAGAGTTCCCGATTGTGGCCTACAACCTGGACCCACCTTTCTGTGTGATCGCTAAGGACACAACAGAAACATGGCGACGAGGATGGGATTGTAGATACTATTGTAATTGGTTGTATTTGTAAGAAGCGCACTGCATTGCCTTGCCGAAGTTGCTCAAGTGGTCAAATTTTTCGCAAGCATTGCGACACCACGCACGCACGTGCCAATAGGGTTTGTTGTCTTGGTCTTCGTTCAATGCTCTGGCGTATTGGTTAATTTTGTCTGGTAAAGTAGTTCAGAAAATTGTTATATTGCTCGGGAAGGCGTGTTTCTTTTTTTGTTGTTGTTGTTTGTGAGATATTGTAAGCATGACTGCTCCCCCACCCACAGTTTCTGCCGGGCTTCCTCAACTGTCACAGCCAGGCAACGCGCCACCTACAATTGTTGATTTATTCTGTTATTCAGGCACAGGCGCAGCAAACAGCAGCTCTGCAAGGACTACTGTCTCAAGTACTGCAGGCTCAAGCACAGCAACTGTCGCAACAGCAGCCAGCAGCCACCACACCGAAGGTAGTGCCGTCTTTCCGTCCCTTCAACGAAGACAAGGAGGACTGGGAAAAATATGTTCAGCAGTTGGAGCAGCATTTCATCGCCCATCACGTACCAGGTACTGACAAAATTCATTTTTTTCTGTCGTAGTGTGGCCCCCAAGTCTTCGCGATTGCTGAAAAGCTGTTCCCGGATAATAAACCCGATCAAGTGCAGTTTTCCACCTTAGTAGACGCCCTTTCAAAGTACTATTCAGACCACGTGCATGTAGCGGCCGCCCGTTATCAGTTTTTTAGACTTCGAAAAAAGGAAAATCAGACGTATCGCCAGTGGGTGACACAACTGCAGGGAATGACAAAAAAATGTCAATTTAAGTGCATGTGTGGTGCTTCTTATGCAGATTCTATGATCAGGGACGCGGTAACACAAAATGTGACAGATCACAAAGTTAGGGACAAAATTTTACAATATAGTAACCCCTCATTACAACAAGTATTGACTATTATTGATCATCAGGACGCGTGTGAATTAGCTACCCAGTGCTTTGACTCTCAAGTGTGTAGTGTAGCGTCTCAAAATGAGCGACACACGGCTGGCCGCAGCGTCCGCCGAGGCAATAAACATAGTTCGCGGAAACTGCCACAGACTTCCCGCTCGGACGCCGTACGTCAGAAAGACAACAAGCGCCAGAGCCACACGGACACCGTTCGTAATGTTAGAAAATCTTGTCCACGTTGTTTGTCCAAACATAAACGAAGTGACTGCCCCTCGCGAAAAGCTCAGTGTTTTGCGTGTGGAAAGCAAGGACATGTACAATCGGTGTGTTTACAAAGACAGCGACAGGTACCTGGTGAGCCATCTACAAATTTAATCACTTCTAGTACAGTGAACGAGCATTTCATAAATGTTCTCTCAGACAACTCTCGTGTTGCAGTGTCCAATAAAAGTGAACAGACCCCGTTGCTTCGTAAGAACAATAAATTGTTTGTGAACCTTAAGATTCAAAACTTGCCTGTGGAATTACAGTTAGATACGGGAGCGTCACTTTCGTTACTAAATTATCGAACTTACAAATTGCTGGGCCAACCTCCGTTGCAACCTACTCCTGTACAATTGTCAGCATACAATGGGGACACTATAAAGGTACTCGGTAAATGTAGCTTGCCCGCAAAGTACCGAAATTGTACGCAGACAGTGACTTTCCATGTACTGTGTTCGGAAGATTCAACTAACATTTTTGGACTAGATTTATTCGACTTGTTCAACATGAGTATACAGGAAAATGTGCTGACTGTTCAATCGTGTGTGCCCACCGACAGCTTAGATAAATTGTGCAAGGACTTCGCTGTACTTTTCACAGACGGCCTTGGTAGAACAACAAAGTTTATTGCACAAGTGACACTCAAGGAATCGGCCCAATCCAAGTTTTGTCGTGCGCGCCGTGTGCCTCTCGCCCTGCAGGACCAAGTGGCATTTGAACTTTCAGAATTGCAACGCAACGGTGTTATAGAACCTATTTCAGCCAGTCAGTGGGCCTCCCCCATAGTGCTTGTCCGTAAGCCGTCTGGCCGGCTCCGTATCTGCGCCGATTTTAAGAAGACTGTTAATCCTCAACTGGTTGTGGACACATTCCCACTTCCACGCCCAGAAGAACTCGTGGACCAACTCGGGGCGGGAAAGTACTTTTCTAAAATTGATTTAAAAGATGCTTATTTGCAAGTGCCTTTAGATGAGAAATCGCAGAATGTTTTAGTTATAACTACTCCTATTGGGTTATTTAAGTTTTTGCGATTGCCTTTTGGTTGCGCATCTTCTCCTGCTATTTTCCAGCGGTTTTTAACACAGTTGACCGCCAAGGTTCCCTGTTGTTCGACGTATTGGACGATATTTTGGTTACTGGTCGTACCCCCGACGAACATTTGAGAAATCTTCGTTCGTTATTTGAAGTGTTGTCGGAAGCGGGCTTCCGCTGTAATAAGGACAAATGTGTCTTTTTTTCAAACAGAAATTGATTATCTGGGTCCTCGCATTAACGGGCAGGGTGTACATCCCCTGCAGACGCATCTACTTGCTATAAAGAATTTGCCGGCTCCCAAGAATCTTCGGGAATTGCAATCTGTGCTCGGTAAATTGTATTACTATTGCAAATTTATTCCAAATGCTGCTCAAATCGCTGCACCCTTACATCGTCTTCGGAAACGGAATGTTCCTTTTCAATGGACACCTGAATGTGACGCCGCTTTTCAAACCTTAAAACGGGAACTCTTGAGTGACAGATGTTTAGTTCATTTTGATCCTTCGCTTCCTGTAGTCTTAGCTGCCGATGCCTCAGCCTATGGGATTGGCGTTGTGATGTCACACCGGATTGGACAACAGGATCGTCCAATTGCTTTTGCGTCAAAGTTGCTTACTGATGCGCAGCGCAAGTACTCTCAGATAGAGAACGAGGCGCTTGCTCTGGTATATGGTGTCACCAAGTTCCACCATTATTTATATGGTCGGAAATTTTTTCTTGTTACAGACCACAAACCATTGCAATCGTTGTTTCACCCTCACAAACCTCTCCCGGAAACGACTGCCCACAAATTGCAGCGGTGGGCTCTGCTTTTGTCTTCTTACAATTATGAAATTTTGTATCGCCCGTCATCGAAACACGCCAACGCGGATGTCTTATCTCGCCTTCCAGTGGGCTCTGATCCAGATTTTGATTCGTCGCCGGCGTCTTGTTTTGCGCTCGACGCCCAGGTTTCCGATTGGCTTGCATCTTTTCCTCTTGATTCTCGGACGGTGGCACGGGCTACCGCCGCCGATCCGACATTGAACAATTTAGTACATTATCTTCGTTCGGGTTGGCCCCGATCTTCGAAGCACATTGCAGACTCCGAAGTTCGCCTATTTTTTGCGCACCGTAATGAGCTCTCGTTGCAAGACGGTGTCATCTTGCTCCGCAGCGGAGCGGATCAGTTGCGAGTGGTTGTGCCGACGTCGTTACGCGCACAAGTCTTGCGACTTCTGCACGAGGGCCATTGGGGTGTAGTCCGAACGAAGCAGTTAGCCCGCCGCCATTGTACGTGGAAGGGCATCGACGGGGACATACAGCGTATGACGTCCCGTTGTCGCGTTTGTGCAGAGCACCAGTCCGCTCCACCGCGCCGTTTCTTTTCGTGGCCGAAAGCAACCGGGCCCTGGCAACGTCTTCATGTCGATTTTGCGGGACCTTTTTGGAATTCTCGTTGGTTAATGTTAGTGGATTCTTACAGTAATTTCCCGTTTGTGGTGCCTATGTCTTCGACCACGGCGACTGCCACCGTTACGATTCTACGGTCCATATTTTGCCTTGAAGGTCTGCCACAAACGATCGTCACTGATAACGGCCCACAGTTTTCATCGTCAGAGTTTGCTTCCTTCTGTCGGAGCCAGGGTATCGAACACGTCACTAGCTCGCCGTTTCATCCTTCGTCGAACGGTGCCGCGGAACGTCTCGTGCGCACGTTTAAAGAACATATGACCCGCCTCAGGCATGACCATTCCCGCGATGACGCCTTGCTCATCTTCCTGACTACCTATCGGTCGCAGCCTTACAATGGCTCCTCGCCGGCGGAACTTTTGCACGGCCGGACGCATCGCACTCTGCTTCACTTGCTCCACCCACGGCCACGCAGCTCGGGGTTCGTGCTGTCGGCTCCGTCGTCGCCTCTTCGTGCTGGCTCGCCTGTTTGGTTCCGTTCTTATGGCACGCGCCAGCGTTGGCAGCACGGCACAATTGCTCGCCGCCTCGGCCGCGCAATGTTCTTAGTTAGTACTGCGCGCGGCTTGCAGAAGCGGCACCGCAATCAGCTCCGTCTCTGTGTTTCTGGCGCGGGCTCTGTGTTTCCAGCCGTGGAGTCTGCTGTCCAGCGGCCGCCGCCGCCGCAGCAGCAGCAGCAGCAGCAGCAGCAGCACCAGAGCGCGGCCGCCACGCCTCCGTCCCAGGAGCCTATGGAGGTGGACGTCCCACAGCTGCCGCCGTCGCCTCAGCCGTCGGCGCCTCCCGGTCCGGCGCCTGCTCCTTCGACGGTTGTCCGCCCGATGGAAGTAGACGCCCTCGTGGGGCGTCCCACACCGGCCACAGGCCGGACGTGGAGACGCGCGCCGCCGCCGGTTTCCTCGCGGGGTTTACGGTGGGCGCTCGCGGTGAGATCCGGGCGCGCGAGCCGGGCGTCCCCCGCTAGCAGTCAGACGCCTGCCTCCATCAGTGGTCTCCACCCGGCTCCCTCTCCCCACGGCCGTCGGCGCCCAGTGTACCGAGACGCGCCGGCCATGGCTCCCGAGGGGGGGAGGGGTGCTATATCGGTAGCTGAGATAGGTTGGCAACATCACCTTCGCGGGCCGCCACAGAGAGCGCCCCGCGAAGCCACGGCCGATGGGGGCGCCGCCAGCGCCTGACTAGGCAGTTAAAGACACCACGACAGAAGACGCGAAGACCAGAAGACCTTCGGACGCCGACCAGCACTCATCGGAATACATCGCGTGTTTCTAACTAGGATAGCGGCTGTACTTGTTTGTATTTATGTATCGCACTAATTCTAAAATACACTACTGACTAATGGTTCTATGTCTATAGAAATTCTTCAGAGTTCCCGATTGTGGCCTACAACCTGGACCCACCTTTCTGTGTGATCGCTAAGGACACAACACTTAACTATGTTGGTCATCAGTCCCAAGGCTTATAAACTACTTAAACAAACTAAAGTAAACTTAAGCTAAGGAGAACACAAACACCGAGGGAGGACTCGACCACCGACGGCGAACGGCCGCGCGCACCGCAGCAGGGCGTCTTAGTGCGCACGGCTATTCTGCCGCGGCAAGCATTTCTGAACTATTGTATGGATATTTACCAATCTATTTCTTTCCCTGTAGTTTTCACTCTCCACAGGTCCCTCAGTGTCGTAGAATCTATTCGCTGATATCTTAACACATGCTCCATTATTGTCAGTCATTTCTACAATCTTTCGAGATTCTGCGGAGAACCTTATTTCTTATCAGTGCACCAAATTTTCAACATTTCAAAATATTTCTTTTTTTCTGATAGTGCTCCAAATGAACGATATGATAAATGTTCCCCCAGAACTAAGACAAGCCACTGGTACTGTCTGACGTCTTTCGGCAAACACTGCTGTGTTCTGTGCTAGTCTCCCTGCTTCGGCCGCTATATTTTACCTTGGTTTCAAGGTAACAGAATTCGTCAATTCTCGAATTTCGATTGTAAATTTCTCACCAGTCACTTTTGTGATGTAACTTCTTACTTCGTGGTTGTGCCACTGACTCTCAGTGCATATTCTGCACTCAGCACACGTAACAGACGACAAAATATACAATACCGGTGAGAGGCGACCAAATATTGATTCAGATGGAGCAACCAGGTACATTTGCAGATAAGAAATATCCGAGAGCACAGGAACCAAAGTAAGCAGTCCTTGGTCTATAGAATGATAGGAAGGACGTCTAAAAGAACACAATATTGACTGATAGCTTTATTTTCTGCCGTTTTCACTAATGCATATCAGACGATGGCCTGTTAACTCGGAAATTCATTTTCGATGCATAGCTAAGTAAACATTTTTATTGCAAAACTGGGACATAAATTTGCTTTTCTCTAGGTCTTGTGCCAATTCAACTTTGCAACTTAACCTGTGTGTCTCACACAGAGATGGAAAAATTATTCTGTAGATGTTGATCCGTCTGACGGATGGGGAGGGGCGGGGCGGAGTGGCCGAGCGCAATGAGGCGCTATGCTCCGATGCGCGGAAGCTGTTCCCCGTCGCGGGTTCGAATCCTCTCTCGGACACGGATGTTTGTGTTGTTTTTAGTATAAGTTAGTTAATAAGTAGTTTGTAAGTTTAGAGACTGATGACGCCGCATTTAAGTCCCATAAGCTTAACTAATATTTGAGCATTTTTTGGGTGCGGAGGTTCGGTTGTTTTCGAGAGTGGCGGGCTGTTCGCCGGCATCGAGTGACACACACCCCCCCCCTCTTCCTCTTCTCTCACATCACACTAACAGCCCAAACATGCCACCGCACTCTGCACCCTTCCTCAATCGCCTCAGCAAAGCGCAGGGACGTACTCACTTACTGCGCACGCAGACACGCCAGGCAATGGGCCTTGCGGAAAATAAGGTACTTACAGTTGACATTCAAAAATACGGTTCATCGGTTGCAAAGCTACAGGTTTATTACTTAACCATGGTCTCGGCTTCAATACGGAGAAGTAAAAATATTTAGTTACATGAAAAGGACAATGGCTCTTGAGCAACAAAACTCACGTTCAAGTTCCACCATCTGAGTTAGATGCCACCCACAGTGCTGGTCACACACGCGACCTATAGCGGCGTGTTTTAGTTACGTTGAATATGTTCTGCTTTCTAATCCTGACGCATGTGATTTTACATTTGCAACTTGAACGTCAGCTCTGTTTCTCAAGAACCATTGTCCATTTCATGTAAATAATTTTTTTAACTTCTGTTGAAGGCTTCCTTATTCGAAGCCGAAACCATGGTTAAGTTTTAGCTTTGCAACCAATGAGTTGTATTTTTGAATGTTAATCTTTCACGAACGGTTACTGTTTCAACAGCCATGTTTAAAATTGTAAAGAGTAACCTACACAAACAAACCTCGATTACGTGAACACTTCCTTCGCATTGAAATAGTTGGCATTCACTTTTAAATTTACTCACGTATGATCGCTTAGCAGTTTTCTAGATGTATAAAAATGGTTGAAAGAACAAAATTTACGAATCAATAGTTTTTCCGAATTGACAATGTAGAGTCCAACAAATTTCTTTTCTAAAGGCAGAAAATTGTGGAGTGACGCTGAATCAAATGCTTTGGTCTGAATACGGATTGTGAGAAAATTGGCATAGGGTTTTCTGGAAATCGTTTTAAATTGTTAATTATGTCATATTATGATCCGAACATGCCTTTTTACCTCGTGGATTTCAGTACTTTTTTTAAAAAAAAGAAATGAAATTAAAATAATTTGAAAGCCCGCTAAAACGCTACATTTGAATCACGTGATGTTTGTGACGTCATACAACACGCTGCTGCTGCTGCTCTCGTAAGATAAACAAATACCTGTATATTGTTTGGGCCGAGGCCTTGTGTCTGGGAGTTAACATTTGCATAATGACCTACAAATATTGCTTAGTTCCACACTGTACCAATACATCTGTTAAGACTCCAAAAAAATTGATCTTGCAAGTATCAAAAAATGAGAAGATACACAAAAGTGGTTGACACTGGCGCGAAGAGATCCAAATGAAATAGCAGCTACTTCATGTTTGTATTTCTGTCATTTTGATGTAAGTAAACAATATTATTCCATTGGTAAACTAAATTGTTTAGTATCATTCTCTTCTACTGCAAAGGTGTAAAGTAGTATTATGTGTAGGTTAATGACCTGATGTTTACATTTGCGAAGTAAAACTTCATAATGTTACACGCCTACGATTTATGTGTAATTAAAGCCGTTTCGTAATATATTTGGTGAAAGAACAACATGAATATTGTTGCAGCCCACTATAAAAGTATAGCATGATTATGAATATTGTTGCAGCCCACTATAAAAGTATAGCACTGATTATTTATCTCCAGTAAGTGCAATTTTATCACCAATAGCTCTTAGTCAAATAACCGTTTTATACATCGACAACGCCCTTCTGGTTACTTTACAACAACTTACCCTCTCGTTAATATACGTATATGGGAGATGTCTGTAATGCGCCGATTTATTTAGCTTTCAAACTACCGTAATATGCAAGTGTAAATACGATTAAAAGTGTTAGTTACCCAAATATGTGTTTATTGAAGCTTTACTGGGTTAAATTTTACTAACTATCCCGGCGGCTTCCTGTGAATATGTTGGCAACAGATGCTGAATAGCGTGAATCATGAGACGTCGCCATTAGCCAATCGCGTGACAGCGCAAATATTTTGTCGTGAAACCTTTGATTTACGAGGGCAGTTACTTTTACTGACCGGACAAGGGTACATACAAGAACCATAGAGCAGGAACAGCATTATTTATTTACATTATGGTTTGTACGATACACTAATCTAGTCATTCTATGTGGTCTGAACATCTACACAAAGATTTTCTATCGTGTTGTTGATGTTGTCAACATAATCACTCAAGGCCGCTTGGATACAAGATAAAATTTCACCCTTTATTGCATAATATGGTGACTTCAGATTAAGTCTGCTGACATCAACAAAGAGGGTACTTTTTTCCAATGCCATAAAATATCTCTCGAAATAATTAGCTTTAAAATGTAGGTATGCGATACTTACAATGCAGTTTTCACATTTCTTATTTCTGGCACATAAAAATGAATGAAGACACCATAATTGCATCAACTTTAGGGAGGTTTCCGCTGTCAGCCTTCACATAACCATCTTCCATTGTGGCATATAAACTGTAAACGCGTTTAGATCACGAAAAAACTGAACTTAAAGCTGCGAAATGGAGGAAACGCGTACAGTAATACTGCTCCGACTTCTAGTTGCCGCGCTGTAGGTGTTCTATGACGTCACCAGTACTTCAGCCAATAACGGAGCGTGTTCGATCACATGATCTAATCGTGAAATTTGATGATTTTTAAGCTTTAATTACGTAAAAATAACAGATGTTTTGAAAGAATTATGAGCGAAAATGCTGTCTGAATGTTATAATCACTCAGAATAACAATAATTCGAACCATATTTTTAACACAGGAAAATACCCTATTGAGCCCAAATAATGAAAAGTGTGAAATCGTCCGCATGAACACAAAAAATACTTTAAAATTCATTTATACCATAAATCAGTCAAATATAAAAGTTGTAAATTCATTTAAATACCTAGTAATTACTATTATGAACAACTTAAATTGGGAAGAACATTGAAGAAATATTGTGCGGAAGGCGGACCAACGGCTGCGTTTCATTGGTACAACACGTAGAAGATGCAACAGTTCTACCAAAGAAATTGTCTATACTACACTTTTCCGGCCTATTTAGGAGCTGTGCTGCATATTGTGAGATCTCTCGTTTAGTACTGTCACATACAGTGCGAGACTCACGGAAATCATGCATAGATTGGAGTGGAAATTATTGATGGGCGTTATTCATTGACGCGAGATTTACAGAATGAAACTTTCACTCTGCAGCGGAGATTGCGCTGATATGAAACTTCCTGACAGATTAAAATTGTGTACCTGAACCGGGACTCGAACCTTGGACCTTTGCCTTTCGCGCGCAATCGCTCTACCACTGAGCTACCCCGACACGACTCACGGTGCCGCCCTACAACTTCAATTCTGCCAGTACCTCGCCTCCTACTTTCCAAATTTTACAGACGTTCTCCTGCGAAACTTGGAAGACTAGCACTCCCGGAAGAAAGGATATGGTGGAGACATGGCTTAGCCACAGCCTAAGGGATGTTTCCAGAATGAATCACTCTGCGGCGGAGTGTGCGCTCTACAAACATTTGATTTGAATGCCCGAGGGAGGACTCAAACCTCAGGTGGAAACGGCCGCCCAATCCATAGCGTGACGTTTTAGACCAAGCGACCATTATGCACGGCCGCGGGAGACTTATCATAATAATAAGAGAAATCAGGCGGAATCATACAGAAACCCGAAAGATTTAAGTGTTCCTTTTTCCCTTCGCCTTGTTAGAGAATAGAACGGTAGAGAAATACAGTATTATGAAAGTGGTTCCATAAACCTTCTACCAAGCATTTAAATGTGATTTGCAGAGTAAATATGTAGATCTGGACTATAATGAGAAAGAAACATGCGGAGTAAGTTAAGTAAACTATTCGATAGTAAGAGAGGTGATAGTATAGATCAAAAATAGGACAAAAATTTGCAGTAAACATGAGCTCTTATATGCGTAAATAGGAGCTATGAACAGGTGTAAAATTTCGCTGCGCTGTAACAAATATTTTCTACTTATTTTTAAGAGGTGGTAGTATGGTTAAAACAAGAAAAACGTCCAGTAAAAGTTTAGAGCGCATCCTTTAACGGCTATGAGCATTTCCTCAGCAGAATAGATGTGTTTCACAATAACGGGGAGATAAACAAGTGATCATAGCTTTTAATGTATTAATTTTAGATCCTATGTTTACATGATATTTTTCTCCTTGTTTTGATCCATACTATCACGTTTTGAACATCCTGTACATTATGTATGACGCATATTTTCGTGGCGATATCCATTAATTTTGAAGCCGCGTGATGTGGCTTACTGACCACTAACTTTCGGCCGAGATCTCCTGTGCCATTTGTCAACTGGTTGACTGTCCTACCGATGCCGCTGCCGTTCTGATATACCGCGCCGCTGCCAGCGGCGTCACCAATGCTAAGTTCCTGATCATATTTTGGTATAGCGACCGACGCGCTCCGCTTTAACTCAAATGTTCAAATGTTTGTAAGTCTTATGGGACTTAACTACGGGGTCATCAGTCCCTAATCTTACAAACTACTTATGAACTACTTACGAACTAGGACGGCACAAATATCCATGCCCGAGGGGGGATTCGAACCCCCGACCGCAGTGGCCGTGTAGACCGTGACTGAAGCTCCTCAGTCCCCTCGGCCACCGCGGCCGGCCCGCTTTAACTCCTCAATAACAGTTTCCCAGCCCGTGCTAAGCTGAAATCCACCGTCTTTATCGAGAATGTTGTCAGATATTTTTATCTCTATTGCCTGGTTTATTGCGCTATCCCTAAAACTCATTCGTCCGTTTAATAATAGACGTCTCTTTGAATGCAAAAAAAAAATGTTCAAATGTTTGTAGAGTCCATGGGACTTAACTACGGGGTCATCAGTTCCTAAACTTACAAACTACTTATGAACTAGCTACAACTAAGGATGGCACAAATATCCATGCCCGAGGGGGGATTCGAACCTCCGACCGTAGTGGCCGTGCAGACCGTGACTGGAGCGCCTCAGTCCCCTCGGCCACCGCGGCCGGATCTTTGAATGCAATTCGACACCCATTTTCTAAAGACTGTTCTACTACAGCTGAATTTTCGGGATAGAGTAATCGTAAAATCTTTCAGGCTCTATGATGCGTTATGCTGTAGTGCGAATAGTGTGGCCGACATAAAACTGCCCACACTCACACGGAATTTGGAATTACACCTGGTGTTTTAAGGCCTACATCGTCTTGTACAGAATTGATTAGGTGTTGAATATTTGCTGGAGGCCTGAACATTGTGTATTCGCTTTTAACATAACAGACGGCCACGCGTGGCAATTATAATTGAACGTTTGGGGTACAGATACAATCCAGCAGTCGAATACGCAGTGGATTCATCAGTTGACTTCGGAACAAACTGTCGCCATCTAAAATTTCATTGGCTATCTCAAGCTTTGCCGCGATTATTCGGCTTCATTCCCACGATCCAACAGCTGTTGCCAACATAGTTATACCACGTACGTGTCGCGGATTGTAAAATTTTACCGGTATGTAGCAAGGTTAATAAATATAAGGTTGGGCAGTAAGCGCTCTGCTCTGCCATTGCCTAGCGCTGTGACATCACTGTGGGACTGCGCCCTCATAAACGGCCTGCACAAGCTTATTTCGGTACGGCACGGAATATGCATTTATAATAAGTTTTTGACTAAAGAAATTGTTTCTCCCTTAAATACAAAGTGCTATTCTGCTGTAAAATATTCCATTTAAGAGTGCTGGGTCATATTCTATCGTAGATTTACGCGATACATATCAGTAACATATCAAATCACAAACATATCGACAATTTCTTTAATATGAACAGGAATGTTTCAAACACTTTTTTCCGTGGCAAATTAAGCAACTCCGACTGTAAATCCCATACATGATCGGTTTCATTGAAATGCCGGGAGCCTATTCGAGAATATGCAACATTTACATTGTCCTTCCTGTAGCACTTTGAGAGCAACACTTTCTTTAACATTTCAGTTCCCTTTGTGTTTCCGCTGTGAGAATTACAACCCATAATAGCACAGCCTGGCATTGTATAAATAATAACAGAAGTATTTCAAAGAATTACAGCAGAAACGATACCACGCGCGACAGGCACTCGGGAAATCAATATATGTACTTTCCACTATAAACTTTTTACTTCCAAACTATGAAGCGAAACATATTATTTAACCTTTTCATTCCCAGTGTTGTTCCTCGACGACAACAACGTATTAAAAGCTGATTTATACCGTATTTTCTGTATCAATCCTTAAAATCGCATTGTTGTTGACGAATAACTTGCTTCTAGTACGACATTTTGCCGCTTGGTACGGTGTTTAGTCACTTCTGAGGCATTAAACTGTCCGTCTTGAGGGTGTTGTTACGTTGCCGTCTGTACGTGGTTGTAATTAGGAGCGTGATTGTGGTTCATGTTATTTTATTTCAGCAGTGAATTGTCTTGTCTTTGATGCTGAGGCGATGATTATGCTAGCATTATTGATCTGGCAGCGTTAACAATCATCAAAATAACGTCCCAAGTAATAAAATACCTCGTTACAAACGTCTGTGTTAACGCATGAAATACATAACATAAG
This sequence comes from Locusta migratoria, assembly GCA_026315105.1. Taxonomy (NCBI): domain Eukaryota; kingdom Metazoa; phylum Arthropoda; class Insecta; order Orthoptera; family Acrididae; genus Locusta; species Locusta migratoria. Next base: position 227,149,189 of record CM048749.1, on the reverse strand, counting down.
AAAACAACAGATCGATCAAAAATTTTGAAGCACGTAATTTGATGTTTTATTAATATAGAAAACACTGAATTTTAAGTTTTCCAAAGCTCAGTTCATAATGTGGGAATGAAAGGTTTAAGCAAATGCAGCAGAAACGGTAACACATACGAGTTAGGAACCAACACCGCATATTGCTTCACTCCCTGGTGTCCCACAGTGACGTCATGCGCAGAACGTCGAAAACGCGTTTCCTACTGCGCATTGCTTACTGCGCCCCCCTGGGTATGTAGCAATGTTGTCGGGTCCCAATTAGATTCCCAATAAGACAAGAACTGAACGCTACACAAAGACTTTCGAAACGTTGTATTACCATCCCACTTATTTTATTTCAATTGTTTTGTTTCATATGGAATTTCTATCATTAAAGTATGATTATGCTACAATTACTTTGTATCCAATTCAAAAGTTTTTAAGAAGATAAACATGTGTTATAACAAACATTTCTGTACTGCTCGCTGCGAGAAAAATATGCTAAGCTGTGATGTAAACATGTGCGGTTTTGATTTTTCCTTCACAGTCATTTTTAACATGAAACAGGAAAGTTGTTTTTGTGCTTACATTTATAATCTTACCTGTTCGTACAATGCAACAATTAAACGTGCGACCATTGAAGCTACTAATCTCATAGATAGAGCAGCTCGAAACATATCTCTAATAACCCGTTTCCAATTGATTTACCAGTAATTTCCAAGAATGCTTGCTATCGAAGTAGCTCGGTCTGAACTGATACGTTCCGAACGTGCAATTCTAAATCGGTTACACGGCTACGCACTAAATTTCCATTAAAAACTGTCACACCCATTTAGTGATTAGCTCTCGATGTAATTTTCTGTAGATATTGTGCAGTGATTTATTATGCGATGAAAGTCGTATCTATAATTTATTTATTTATTTGTTTGTTACACAAACGAAATTTTGATCTTTTGTTCTCGCTCATCTCAGAAATATATACAGCATGGATACCTAAAGCGTATTTCAAATTACATTATCATGTATGTCATCAGAAACATTTAACCATTTTCTACTAAAATCACGATTTCCGAATATGTTGTTACGTAGATACGCACCATCACAGCTTCAAATTTCGCCCATGACAGTTGGAGCAGTGACATTTACACTGAAATTCATCAAAGACATTAGCTATTTCCTATGAATGTGTCACCATTCTCTTGTAAAAATATTCACGTCGACGCAGCTTTGTAAATTTACCACTCCTCAAAATTATTTGTATGTCATTATACGTTCATAACATTCATATTTTGTCATCTCGTGCATCAGTGCCCGCGTAATCGATTTAGAGTTGTACGTTCGATATATGTACTGTTTCAGGGCGAGCTATTTCGATTGCAAGCATTCTTGGAAATTACCGATTTACCTGTCCATTTTGACTTCTACTCCCAATCAAGTTCCCGATTGCAATAACAATAAATGAGCTCAGAAGGCTGGGAAGGAGGAGACAGAGTATGGGGGGAATGGAATTGTTTTAAAAAGGGGAGATGATATAGACGCAGAGAGGAAGGGGAGGAGATGGATATGGTGTGGGTTAACATGGAGTGGTGTGAAGTTAGGGGGAGGAGGAGATGGACAAAGGAAGGGGAAGGAAGGGATAGACATAAGGAGAAGTTACTGCGAAGCGTTGCCGGGTTTGCTAGTGATTTATACAACTAGCAAGATGTTTTACAACAGAAATACAATGTTGTGCGCCAGACAGGAGTGTTTCCCTGCTAACCGCTAAACTTTAAACGCCTGGCCGAGGGGACTGAGACGCGCCAGTCACGGTCTGCACGGCCACTACGGTCGGGGGTTCGAAAGCCCCGTAGGGCATGGATGTTTGTGTCGTCCTTAGTGTTAGCTAGTTCATAAGTCGTTTGTAAGTTTAGGGACTGATGACCCCGTAGTTAAGTCCCATAAGCTTTACAAACATTTGAACATTTTCATCAGTCCCTAAACTTACAAACTACTTATGAACTAATTAATACTAAAGGCGGCACAAATATCTATGCCCGAGGGGGGATTCGTGCCCCGACCGCAGTGGCCGTGCAGACTGTGACTGGCGCGCCGCACTCCCCTTGGCCACCGCGGCCGGTGAACATATCTTATTCGATGATTCTACAATTGAAGACTTCGGGGGTAAATAATAATAACCCTCAACTTGTGTATTTTTAATGTATTTGGAGCAAACAGTCATATCCGACAGTATGTTTCATTTTCTTCAAGTAGTACATGAAGCTTCAGAGAGATGGCAGATATAAATATCAAAACAAATATTAAAACATGCGATAGAAACTAATTTAAAACATACAAATCGTCATATGTCAACACTTTATTAATGAGGGTTATCATTATTTTCCCCCGAGTGCTTCAATTTTGTCCTAGGTCTGCACATACTGGGATTCTGTAATCAAAGAGCCTGTAAAAATAAGAATGTGTGAGGACAGTTTTAACCGTGACAGTGGGTACAATTTTAGCGGTGCATGGAAAGCAGCGGCAGAGACATCTCGTGCACCCTGTCGATACTACGGGAGCGTGCCGCCACCAGCGCAGACGTGGACACCATATACGACGGCATTACGTAGCCGCCAGCCAATCAGAAGCTGACCATTCACAAGCCATCTACTTGCTATTTAGGACCATCGCAGCACTAGACAACCAGTCAGTTGCTCCTGACGAAGGCGATGGAGGTAAGCGCCGAAAGCGTGAAGTTTCAAGTTCTGACGTGCCAAGAAGTCCGAGAATATATATGTTGGTTGCACTATTTATAAGAAAGTCTGAACCGATTTGGCGGGGAGGTAGCTTAGAAGCAGGAGACGGACATAGGATACTTTTTGCCCCGTTTGACCGCGTATTATATCAGAATTTGAGAAAAACTAAAAGTACGCTTGCAGCTGGGATCATTTTCTCGATTCTCCAACAATGGGATTATTCATTCGCTACTCGCCTAGCGACCAAATACGATGTAACAGAACGAACAAATACGCCAAGAAGGTAAGAATGAAGGGAGATGACATTATGGGGACTGATGACCCCGTAGTTAAGACTCATAAGCTGTACAAACATTTGGACATTTTTTAACGCGTTTCAGAGTGTGTCGCAGTGGTCGGTGATTGGTCAGCGTGAGAGGCAGCAGACAAGCCGCGGCTCGCCCGCCAGCTGCACGCGCGCCGCTCTGCGTGTCTTTTCACGGCTTATCTGCCGGCAGTGCCACACGTCACGTCATCAGACAGCCGTCCCACACACAAGCCCGCGTTTCCAGCGCTCTGCTTCTCTCACACTCGGAATACCTAGCAGCCCCAGTAAACACAGCGGGCCTACGTACTTACTTGCAATCTATATCTATAAATGTTAATGTCTGTTCAGCGTGCGTTTATCACGTCTGAATCACAAGACACGAGGAACTAAAAATTTGTAGTTACTAATGTCTACACAGGGAAGGCTTTAGGCACGGTTTTATGGTGATCGCATAGCTATATTAATGGGTATGTCTGTTCGGTGTACGCTTATCACGTCCGAACGACAAGATGCAGAGACTTAAATATTTGTACAGTTACTAATTTATATCTGAGGAAGGTTTTAGGCACGGTTTTATAGCGATCTGTTAGATATTTAGTAATTTGAAGAATATAACGCGAAATGCGGAACAATAATTACTCTTCGAAAATTATATTTTCTCTTTGATAATGGTTTTATTGGTGGCATTGTTACTTGAGGGTGATAATGATAAAAGGGTTGAGTATGTGGAGATGGAAAGTTATCGGTGTATATAAAATTCTACGTGTGTGTGTGTTAATATTTCGCTCAGCAGCGAAAAGTACAGAACGCAAACCAATGGTCTGTGTGTAATTGTTGTCCGAAGTCTCCCGTTGTACACCATAGCACTTCCATGCTGATAGCTATAAGGAGGTGGAAGATATAGTGGTTGAAAGTCGTCAGCTTATAAAAAAATTCGGACTGAAGGCCAGCGATGACGTTTGTGACTCTATAGCAAGGAGGTTGCATACAGCGAAACGTGATGCCACCGGCCATATCTTTGGTCTATGCGTGCTACAATGTCTTCAGCTCTTTCTAAAAAAAATGTTCAAATGTTTGTAGAGCTTATGGGACTTAACTACGGGGTCATCAGTCCCTAAACTTACAAACTACTTATGAACTAGCTTACACTAAGGACGACACAAATATCCATGCCCGAGGGGGGATTCGAACTCCCGACCGTAGTGGCCGCGCAGACCGTGACTGGCGCGCCTCAGTTCCCTCGGCCACCGCGGCCGGCAGCTCTTTCTCTGTAAGGATAAGCATACGAATAATTTTATTTTTTTACTTGAATGTTGATTAAAAATGTTTGTTCCTAAAGAAGGTATTGTATTTCATTTCATCCTTCAAAACCAATCTCATAGCACACTACTGAAAGATAGCTAATCTATCATAATCAATCAACACGCGAGCGGAGCCGCGGGTTTAAGCTAGTTACTTAAACTAGTATTGCCTGTGGTCGAAAATCGACCAATTGTGTTTACAATGGTCACTGGGGGTAAAATTTTACGTATCATGTCGGCGGCCTCACGTGACTATGTTGGCAACATCAACAACACGAGAGAAAATCTTTGCCCATTTGTTCGGAACCACGTAGAATGAATCGATTAGTGTATCGTACCGACCTTGAAGTAAACAAATAATGCTGTTCCTGCTTTATGGTTGACAGGTTCTCGTATGTACCCTCGTCTGCTCAGTAAAAATAATTGCCCTCGTAAAGCGAAGATTCCATGAGAAAACATCAGCGTTGTCAAGCGATTGGCTAAAATGAAGACTCACAGAATTCTCACTATTCAGCTTCTGTTGCCAACATTATCATAAGAGGCCGCTGGGATATTTCGCAAAATTTAACCGGCACTGGGAGGTATGAAACCGTATCTTTTATGTATTAAGGAAAATGCTTGACACAATAACAACAAATAAAAACGGAAGTATATACTTCTCATGCCATTTTCTAATTATATATCTTTCATTAGCCTAATATTTGAAATGGAACTACCATTTCGGTGTTCGTATATTTATAAAACGCCAAGAAATGATGTTATTTCTATACCGTGATATTCAGAATTCCAGAGCTGACAATATGTCGACTTCGTAGTTCCACCCGAGCACCGCTAGATGCCTCTCCCGGCGCATCATCCTTTATATCGGCATTCAAATGAAAACATCCATTTCCTTTAACCACTCTTAATCACTGCAAAAATGAAGCATTTGAACGGCACAAGAAAGTGAGTTGGGAGCACTCCATGTTTCGATATTCACTTATTTTAATACTGCAGATGCGCTGCATTACAGCGTCTTTGGCCGAGGCGAATAACCAATCAGTGAGCTGATTGTTGGAGAATGTAGAATTTGATCCAAGCTGTAGATAGGAAAATGTCTACTTCCTTTTACCACTTTTAATGGCTAAATGCACACATAATATTTATAGTCGTTAAATCTACGACAAACAAGCTTTCGAATTATGTAACTTTCATTGGCCTTCTTGTACGAATAAATTAGTGGTCTGTACCACAATTTTCGTGCTAGCGTATTTATATGATTCTTAGTGCACAGATATCGCGCATTCATCCCCTATTCCTATATTTCTATCCTATACCTACAGTGAATAACTTTAATATTCGGACACTGTGATATTTCAATCTTGGAACATCATAACTTTTTTGTAACAAAACAAACAAAACATATAACCAATTATTACATTACATGATATGCCTTGTAAGTAATAAGATAAATTTTATTAAGATAACTTATATAACTTCCTTAATAATACAATTTCAATATATCTCGGTTACTTTAATATTAACTAAGTATTTCAAGACAAAATTTTATTGAAAATAAATGTTTCGATATCTTGTTGGGTAGCCATTCTGTTTTATCACTTCTTTCAAACGCTGCTGCATACTGCTAATGATAGTTTTTAAATATTCATTCTTCTTTTAGTCGACGCTTCAGACATTCTTTGGAAGATATTGGTGTACTTCTAATACGTTGTTTCAGTTCTCCCCATACATTCTCAATCGGGTTGAGATCTTGTACTGAGGAGGTGGTTGTAAACTTTGGTGCAGTAGTACAACAAATATTCCTGCACAATGCGAGGCTTATGTTTCGGGTCATTGTCCTGGTAAAATTTAAAGGTTTTTCATACCCCCATGGTTTCATCACTTTTTCGTAAATATTTCTTTAATATGTTTAAATAGACATATTTGTCCATTTGCCCGGTCCAAATGTCGATATACAGCCCCAGACAAGGACGCTGCCACCTCCATGCTTTACAGTTGGTTTAATATTTGTGACTGTAAATTCCTCATTCTTCTTCCGCCACACCATGCTTCGTCCATCCGACCCACTAACGTTAAATTTACTTTCGTGGGAAAAAATGACGTCATTCCACCAAACTGCATCCTTCGTAATAAACTCCCTAGCAAAGTCCAGCCTTTTCTGTCGATTCTGTTGACTCACATGCGGTTTCTTCCTAGCCACCCTTCCATTGTATCAACTTTCTTTCAATGCTCTGCGAATCGTTCGAGGATGTACCTTCTTTCCATTCTTGTTTAGAAGCTCGGTGCACTGAGTGTAGGATCCTTCTTTATTTTTCGTATTAGCTTCCTCTTGTCACGTGCATCCAACTTCTGTGGCTGGCCCATTTGTGGTATGGAGTCTATACGGTCCTCGTTTTTGAAACGCCTGACAATATCTGCCACAGTACTCGTACCCATGTTGAGCATGACAGCAATTTGTCGATATGATTTTCCTTTCGTATTGTGAAAAATCACAAGTTGTCGTATCGCAAAGTTGGTATTAGCTTTGCGTGGCATCGTACCGTCTGGACAGTCGACCGCGCTTGTAAACACACACCTGCCTACTGACTAGAAGCAGGCCTACTACAAAAAAATAAAAAATAAAAAAAAAATGTTCAAATGTTTGTATAGCTTATGGGACTTAACTACGGGGTCATCAGTCCCTAAACTTACAAACTACTTATGAACTAGCTAATCGTAAGGACGGCACAAATATCCATTCCCGAGGGGGGATTCGAACTCCCGACCGTAGTGGCCGTGCAGACCGTGACTGGAGCGCCTCAGTCCCCTCGGCCACCGCGGCCGGCTGGTTTATTTTAATGGCATTCTTTAACAACTGTTTTACGTTATGTAAACAACGTTCATACTGTTATTTACAAGACATGTACCTTGATATATTATTTGGTTATATTATTTTTTTCGTTCAGAATACAGTCATAACGCAGCAAACTAAAAATATCTTAGTGCCCGAATATTAAAGTTATTCACTGTATATATACAGGGCTATTCACAATGAAGGAACAGATTTCAAAAATTTATTGCTTTGAATCTATGAAAGATAGAAACACCATTCCAGCGTTCCTGGAAAGAGAAAAGGTCAAATTTTTATACATTCAATATTAGCTCCGTGTGTTACATGACAAATATTGAAACAGTGGCTCATTTCTTGCCACACATGAAGCATCTTGCTTCTCATTATCAAATTCAGAGCCGCAACAATTTGATGTAGCGGACTATCAAACTTGCCAGGCAACAGTGGAATTAAAAACACTGTCTTTTACGTAAGGGGTAAGGTTCGGAAACTTGGGAGGCCGTGGTTGATGAACTTGATCTTCCGCTGCTCCTCATCCAGTCCAACACCCTGGGATGGTATCATTCAGATAATGTTGGGTATTGATACAGAAATGAGGCGGGGAACCGTCTTGCATGAAGATGAAACCATCTGAATCCTCTTCAGGTTGAGCAAATAACCAGTTTTGAACCATTTTTGATAGATTAGTCCTGTCACAGTTTCCTCCTTGGATAGGAAAGGCCCATAGACTTCGTTAAAATATATAACACAGCAGAATCTGTCGAGGAACATTGGAATTGTCGTTCTATCAGTAGAAGAAGAATGGGTAGCTCTGAGAGACAGGGTAGTGAAGGCAGCAGAGGATCATATAGGCAGAAGAACAAGGCCTAATAGAAATCCCTGGATAACACAACATATACTGAACTTAATTGATGAGAGGAGAAAATATAAAAATTTAGCAAGTGAAGCAAGAAAAAGGGAGTACAGACGTCTGAAACATGAGATTGACAGGAAGTGCAAACTGGCTAAGCAGTAGTGGCTACAGGACAAATGCAGAACCATAAAAGAATGCATAACTTGGGGAAAGATAGATACCGCCTACAGGAAAATAAAAGAGATATTTGGAGACAAGAAAAGCAGCTGTATCAATATCAAGAACTCAGGCGGAAAACAAATACTAAGCAAAGAGGGGAAAGCTGAAATAGAATATATAGAGGGCCTATACAAAGGAAATAAACTTCAAGGGCAATATTCTAGAAAGGGAAGACGAATTGGAGGGAGATGAGAAATGGGATATGACACTGCGAGAAGAATTTGACAGAGCGCTGAAGGACTTGAGTCGAAACAAGGCCCCTGGAGTAGACGATATTCCGTCTGAACTGCTGATTTCGTTTGGAGAGCCAGTCATGGAAAAAAAAGTTCAACCTTGTATGCAAGATGTATGAGACAGGAGAAGTACCCTCCAACTTCAAGAAGAATGTCGTAATTCCAATTCCATTGAGAGCAAGTGCAGACAAGTGTGAAAATTACAGAACTATCAGTGTAATAAGTCATAGTTGCAAAATACTAACACGAATTATTCACAGAAGAATGGAAAAACTTGTGGAATCTGACCTCGGGGAAGATCAGTTTGGATTTAGAAAAAATGTCGGAACACGGGAGGCAATACTCACATTACGACTTATCTTAGAAGATAGGCTAAGAAGGGCAACCTACGTTTTTGGCGTTTGTAGATTTGGAGAAAGCTTTTGACAATGTCGACTGGAATACACTCTTCCGAACTCTGAAGGTAGCAGGGGTAAAATATAGGGAGCGAAGAGTTATATTTAATATATACAAATACCAGACAGCGGTTATTAGAGTCGAAGGGCAAGAAAGGGACGCAGAAGTTGGGAAGGGAGTAAGACAGGGTTGTAGCCTTTCCCCAATGTTGTTCAATCTGTACATTGAGCAAGCAGTGAAGGAATGGAAGGAGAAATTTGGAGAGGGAATTAAAGTTCAGGAGAAGAAATAAAAATATGCGGTTTTCCGACGACATAGTAATTTTGTCAGAGACTGCAAAGGATCTGGAAGAGGAATTGAATGTAATTGACAGTGTCTTGAAAGGAAGGTATAAGATGAACATTAACAAGAATAAAACGAAAATGGAATGCAATGTCAGAAAATCAGACGATGCTGAAGGAATTAGATTAGGTAATCAGACAAAAAAAGTAGTAGATGAATTTTGTTATTTGGGCAGCAAGATAACTTCTGATGGCCGAAGTAAAGAAGATATAAAGTGCAGAATGGCTATGGGGAGAAAAGCGTTTCTAAAGAAGCGAAACTTGTTAACATTCAATATTAATTTAAATGTTAGGAAGTCCTTTCTGAAAGCATTTGTCTAGAGTGTAGCATTGTATGATATTGAAACGTGGACGATAAAGAGTCCAGACAAAAAGATTACAGAAGCTTTTGAAATATGGTGCTACAGATGAATCATGAAGATTAGATGGGTAGATCACGTGACTAATGAGGAGGTGCTTAACCGAATTGGGGAGAAAAGGAGCTTCTGTCATATCCTGACTCAGAGAAGGGATAAATTGGTAGGACACATTCTGAGACATCAAGGAATTGTCAACTTAGCATTAGAGGGAAGTGCGTGGGGTAAAAATCGTAGAGGGAGCCCCAGGGACGAATACAGTAAGCAGATTCAAGAATATGTAGGTTGCTGAACATATTCTCAGATGAAGAGACTTGCACAGGTCAGGGTAGCGTGGAGAGCTGCATCAAACCAGTCTGCGGACTGAAGACCACAACAACAACAACAACTTTTGTTGTTCGGAAGATACAAATTTTTGAAATCCTTCTTTTTGAATAACCCAGTATATATTATAAATGTGAAAGTTTTTATGTTTCCCACCACAACACGCTAAAACTGCAGCATGGGTTTGGATGAAATTTCAAGTGAAGGTAGCTTACATCCTAGATTAACAGATTGGTTTCTTTTAAAACGATATATATAACAAGCTTCTAACACATTTGTGGAAGAATCAGCTGCCGCTGAGGAATAGCCGTGCGCACTGAGGCGCCGTACTGCGGTGCAAGCGGCCGTTCGTCGTCGGGAATTTGAGTGATCCCTTGGGCATGGGTGTATTTGTTGTCCTTAGGTTAGTTTAACTTAGTTTAAGTAGTTTGTAAGCTAGGGACTAATAACCAAGGAGTTAAGTCCTATAGATTTACAAACATGTGAACAAAAATATTCTGAATGCCATAACAAAAAGCATTGAAGTTTTCTGTGAAATGGGATCTACTTAATAAGCCCTATTGCGTGTAAATACGCCAGAGTATATACAGCAACGAATGTAAATGTAATACGAAATGCGCTCAGCAGTGGCAGCTCGTCGTGGAGGTTCGGGTCCTCCCTGGGGCATGGGTGTGTGTGTTTGTCCTTAGGTTAGTTTACCTAGGTTTAAGTAGTTTGTAAGCTACCGACTGATGACCACGCAGTTTGGTCCCATAGATTTACAGACATTTGAACATTTGAACAGGTGGCAGGTAATGTAACAGCTGTTGCAGTTAAAATAAGCAACGCTCTGTCTTTAGAACCATTCTCCTCGGTTTTATCCTCACCATTTTTTCTCACATTCATGATTTTGGTACTTACACCCTTTTTTATTTCAAGTCTTCGATTTAAAATGCAGAAATATTACCTTCAGTGGCGGACTAAGGCTGTCGGAGGCCCGACAAAACAAAATGACGCCTCCCGCCCACTTGGGAATAGATATTTTACTAAAAAGAAAGCCGGCCGCGGTGGCCGAGGAGACTAAGGCGCTCCAGTCACGGTCTGCAAGGCCACTACGGTCGGGGGTTCGAATCCCCCCTCGGACATGGATATTTGTGCCGTCCTAGTTCGTAAGTAGTTCATAAGTAGTTGGTAAGTTTAGGGACTGATGACCCCGTAGTTAAGTCCCATAGACTTTACAAACATTTGAACTAAAAAGAAAAATAAAGTAGCTTTCGAGATTTGGAAACTCGCTGGACGAGATGCATGGGACAATCCAAAATAAAAGAGTCTTTCGAAGGCCGACCCAGACGAGTGGCCCGGGGCAGTCGAGATACCTGAATATAGATTGGCACGAAAGGCGTACTCTGAGTCGGATACTGACATTTTGGTGGTCGAACATGGCGAACATGATGGACGATCACTGTATTCAAGTGCAGAATATGCGTCTCCAAGCCACACGAAATAGACAATGTAGACACAGTGGAAGGATAAACGGGAGGAATTGAGTTACAATAGGTAGAACCAATTGTTCACACAGCCGCGGCAGAGTGGCCGAGCGCACTGAGGCGCTATACCCCCGTCGGGGGTTCTAATCCTCCCTCGGGCATGGATGTTTGTGTCGTCTTCAGTATAAGATAGTTGATGTGTGTAAATTTAGGGACTGATGACCCTCAGTTATGTCCCATAAGCTTAACAAAGATTTCAACATTTTTGAGAGCCCCAAATAACACAATCAGTAATGAAAGATTTCGAACTCGGGATTACGGAAATGCTTGGAGCGATGATGTAACAGATGAAGACGCAGAATCAAGAGTCAGACGGAAGAATAACGACAAGTTTGGAAGTACTAACGATGCGTTTCAAAGCACAGAATGAAGAGCTTAGAAAAGACATTAGAACTCAATTTCGAGAACTTAAACATATAAAGACACAAACCAGCGAACTTAAAACGCAAACAAATGAACTTAAAATGGAAATGGATTCCGGTATGTCTAGGATTGATGAGCAAATTGAAAAGATCAATGATGACGCGAAGACATAATTAGACATCATTGAAGCTTTAATGAGAGGACACAAAGAATTATTTACGGGTGTTGATAAGGTTTAATTGGACATAATCAGTCAATCTGTGGTAGATAAAATAACGAAAAAGGGTGCACGAACAGTAGAGCAGATTTGTGACCAACAGTCCACATAAAAACATGTTTTGAAAATCGCGCTAAAGAAGTACGATCAGCGCATTAACAAAATAGAGACAAAAGCAAAAGATGAATTTGTAAAGTCAGAAACAGTACTCTTACAAACAATTGAGTACAAAAGAAAGAAAGAAACAGGCGGTACTAGTACTGATTCGATAGATTCTTCTAGTGCTAACATAAAACAAACAGTTATATCGTAAACAAAAAATTACACAGCCGTACAGTAATGCAGAGACAGACTCATTATGCTGAACACACAGGAACAGACGTACACCTGTATCGATTTCACACCAAATTACGGTGCCGTTAACGCAAGGAAAGAATATTAACAGCGAAACACTTACAACTCCAGAAGCTACAAAAGGAACAGATGCGACAGAACAAAAGTTTTGTACGCAATTACATCGTTTTGACGCAGCTGAAGAACACGTTTTGTATGAAACACAGCACAGAGTCGTGTACAGAGTACACGCTAAGATGGCGGAATGTCGGGTAGACATTATGGTTATGCGAAACATTCATAATAAGGTAAGACGACACGATATAACACAGACCATTTTCTCAAAGTACGTAGTTTTCAACATTACCGCGAGGAAAGCAATTCGCTTCATGCTAGGACATTTACCGATGAGTTTCGAGTTGGTGTTTCTGAACACTGGAGCTTATCATATAAACTAAATTCATTTGCTCACAAGTGTCAGGAGTTGTAGCGGAACAATGAAAACGTTGCATCTACCTGCAAGACGTACTAGGAATTCTGCACAGCATTTTTGTCAACATATTGATGGACACAGGCCCAAAATTATTACAGAATGTTCAGTACGAGAATTCATGAGAAAAGAGACAGATAAAGTTCTTTGAGGATGTTGTTGTTGTGGTTTTCAGTTGGCAGACTGGTTTGATGCAGCTCTCCACGGTACCTTGTCCTGTGCAAGCCTCTTCACCTGACAATACAAAGGGAAACCTCCACGATTTATACCCCATACACTTCCTTCTAATGCTAAGTTGGCCATTCCTTGATGTCTCAGAATGTGTCCCACCAACCAATCTTTTCTCTTAGTCAGATACGTCTGAAACTCAAGTGCGCACGGCTATTCCTCAGCGGCATCTGATTCTCCCACTTTTTGTCTGAGCTCCTTATCGTCCACGTTTCACTCCCATACAATGCTACACTCCAGACAAATGCTCTCATAAATATTCAAATGTTTGTTAAGCTTAAGGGACTTAACTGCAGGGTCATCAGTCTCTAAACTTACAAACTACTTGTGAACTACCTTATACTAAATACGACAAAAACATCCATGCCCAAGGGGGGATTCGAACCCCGACGGGGTAAAACCTCGCGCAACGTAGTATAGCGCCTCAATGCGCTTGGCCCCTCCACCGCGGCATGCTTTCAGAAAGGACTTCCTAAAATATGAATTAATACTGGATGTAAACAAGTTTCGCTTATTCAGAAACGCTTTTCTTCCCATAGCCATTCTGCATTTTATGTCCTCTTTACTCTGGCCATCAGAAGTTATCTTGCTACCCAAATATCAAAACTCATCTACTTTTACTGTCTCATTACCTAATCTAATTCCTTCAGCATCAACTGACTTTCTGACGCTACATCTTTGTTTTACTCTTGTTGATGTTCATCTTAAAACCTCTTTTCAAGACATTGTCCATTCCATTCAATTGCTCTTCCAGATCCTTTGCGGTCTTTGACAGAATTACTATGCCATCGGCAAATCGCAAAGTTTTTATTTCTTCTCCCTGAACTTTAATTCCTCTCTTCCTCCCTTCACTGCTTGCTCATTGTACAGATTGAACAACATTGGGGAAAGGCTACAACCCTTCCCAACCTCTGCGTCCCTTTCATGCCCTTCGACTCTAATAACCACTGTTTGGTTTTTGTATAAGTTGAATATAACTCTTCGCTCCCCATATTTTACCTCTATTACCTTCAGGATTTGAAAGCGTTTATTCCAGTCGACATTGTCAAAAGCTTTCTATAAATCTACAAATGCTAAACAGTAGGTTTGCCTTTCCTTAGCTTGTCTTCTAAGATAAGTCGTAGTGTGAGTATTGCCTCACATGTTCCTACATTTCTCCTAAATCCAAACTGTACTTCGCCGGCCGCGGTGGCCGAGGGCACTGAGGCGCTTCAGTCACGGTAAAAACCGTACGCTTGTTTTGGAATGTTGAACCTTTCGTTAAATCAGACAATAAATTGTTCATTAACTTAGCTATTTGGTTTAATTATGGCCCTGATATTAATGTATAAGAAACAGTGCATTAAATTGATTATGTGCGCAACGGATATTTTTAACAAAACCACTGTGTCATGTAACCTTTTGAAACAGACACTGACTATACTCAAGAATTTTGACTGCGAGAAAGATATAAGAAAAACCACAAATCACTTTCTTAATGCTTGACTGTGAGAACCTATATAGGTCAGCTTCCAATTATTGAAATCCAGATCAACTATTATCTTACTATGGCACCAATAATGAAATATGTTCAATAATATTATTCAAATCAACACTCCACTAAATCAAGTAATTATCAAATGAAGGAAGTGGGTTAATTTTCTAACTACATAAGTGAAATATGAAACAGGGTTAACTTGCTTATTATTGATAAACAGCATTACATTACTTACATGATACAACTTCTGACTTGCTGGCAAAGCAGCCTCTGCTCTACATCGGAGCCATACACACAACCCACCCGCTCTCTAAGCGAGCTGAACCACTAGTGCTTAACTCTCTGTGTCTCTGCACGAGCTACAATGCTATGCAATACATGATCTTTGCCAGAGATGAAGCTTTACACATATCGATACATACAATAGAAGCGATATTATACATTTTCTTGCAAGCAAGTTACTCGATACAAAACAGGAGGCACAATATTAGACATTTTCTTATTTTCTTATATTTTATGGACACGTTTCATCACCCCCCTCCTACCTATTAAAATTTTGTAGGGTGGGTGATGCCAATGGCATTGCCTAGCCAGCAAAATTACTGAATTTCAAGTCCACAAATCCATTAATGACATCCGAAATATAACAAGATCAAAACAACAGATGGAGTACATAGAAAATTTAAAAAAAAAAACAATGTGACAGTCATAAATACATGCCATTTTACAGAACAGTACCATCAAAAGTCACGCGTGGAGTGGTACAGGGTGTGACAGGCATAAGCAAATGTCAAAATTTACAGAACATCAGCAATAAGTGGAATATATGACAATTATACATAATGGTAAACATAAGTATATATAGAATTTCAGGAAACATAGTTTGACAAATGATATAGTGGAGAAAATGAGATAGCTAGAAGTAATACACAAATGGAAAAACAAAATATACAATAATAAACGTGAACATATACAAAGTTTTACAAAAGATAGTTTAACTAATGTCATCATTCTTTAAAGAAAATGTGGTAATTACAAGTAATACAGACAGTAGTGTAAGTTCCATGGGTTTAAATTTTGTACAAGAGATCAGTATTTTTCGGAACATAAAATGAACATTTGTATCTTGTGCACAATGTAGTCTATGTAAATTTTTAGTGCACTTAGTATAAGACAGAGTGTCAGTTTTGTATTCTGTGATGCATTTAAAATGCTATACTTTCATGGATGCTAGAACATACATGTAAAATTTTTGGCTACATAGGCTTCTGATCATGTACAAAATAATATTACTGCTTCAGCACAATAGGATTTCAATATAACGTTTGTCAATCGAATAGGCACAATGACATTTCTGACTAAGTATATGTATCTATCAAGAGCACAATTTTATTTTGGTCACTGACTGTAAAAGAACCATGAAATATACCTAAACACTGGTAATGAACCTGTGGACAACGTTTGCAATGGGAGGCACTGAATAGTATATGCACACGAATAGCACATTAGCTCCTAACATTCATTTTAGGTCTGCACACGAACACAAAACACTGTAAGATTACACCACACTGTAGGCGGGCTGACTGGTTGCATTGAAGTGGAAGTCATGGGGAAAAGGTTCTGATGTATTCCTCCATGCAATTCGACAACCAAGTGTGCTCCAACCAACAGAGCTATTAGCCGACTGCATCCGCAGCAAACTGGTGATGGGTGGCCAAGGCTGCAATGGACAGTACTGTGTGGCCAAACATCATCCAACAAACATCTTCATTAAAAGGCCCAAAATCAGTGGTGTATAGTAACTCGTCCATTGTTCTGTGTGCATTCTGGAATCTCGTGTGCGAAATCGCCACTTCCCATGCGTGTCCAAAGTACATGAAATAAAGCATTTTACACACAAATTAGTAACATAGTCATGATATTTCAGTTTAGACTGAAAGAAAAGTCATTGATTAGAACATATCTACAGAAATATTTTCCCACAAATTCAAGTGGTACAGATGGGGTCATGGTATTAAACCATATTTTTACATTACAAGTAGTGTCCTGAAGACGGATACATTTGAATACCAATGAGTAAGTTAATTCTTATATTAGAGTATCTATAACATTAGTGTCATTTCATATAAGCACAAGGCTTTACATACTATGTACATATTGCTTTACAAACACATAATCGTATGAAATACATTGAGGGTGCTTGTCATAAACTTGGCATGATATAACTTAAATTGACATTCCAATTACCATTTGTTCATATCTCTTTAAATTAATATATATCACTATGGTGGTGATTACATTACCACAAAGTATAACACTTAAATTACATAAGTTGCCATGGCCAGGCTTTTGTCTCAACTGAGCTACATATTTCATTGCCTTAAGGTATAACACATCAGGGTAGTTTCGTGAGAATATCAAAAGAGGTTCAAGTCATCAGGTCATGTCTGTGTCTGTCTGAGTCAACAGTAGGGTCAAACAAAACAATTAGTGCAAATTTTGGCACAGTAATAGATGTACATCACAGTAAATCATCCAACAACATAAACACAGACGTAATATTCGTTAGGCATAGCTGCAGATTTTCATCAACAAGATCATCAATAAAATTTGGAAGATAGCAGTAAGCAAAAGCAAAGTATTTCTGTGCATTATCTTTCTAGACTTAACTAGGCGCAATTTATGGCATAGCTGCAAGTTTGCAAGATAGATGGCTGTGTGCAACGTATAAGCATAACCATACGTTGTCATTGAGCTTCATTATAAAATTAATTAGCATAGTGGTAGGGCTTAGGTATATAATTAGTGAGCATAGCGGTAAGCTTTGATTGCAAGAGCAATACGCATAGCTGCAAGCATAATTAGAAATATTCATTACACATAATTACAAATAATTACAGAGCATCAGAAGGATATGAATCTCACCAATCACACATGCCATTGAAGGCACAATGCATCAACATACAAAGTGGTGCACATAAGCACAAAGAGAAAACACAAAAGGGCAGTGCGAGTAAGCACATAAGAAAAGAACAAAACATAGCATCATTAGCAACATAGCGATTCTCCTCATAATTACTTCATAATCATTGTATAATCTCGTCATCATTAGCAACATAGCGATTCTCCTCATAATTGCTTCATAATCATTGTATAATCTCGTCATCATTAGCAACATAGCGATTCTCCTCATAATTGCTTCATAATCATTGTATAATCTCGTCATCATTAGCAACATAGCGATTCTCCTCATAATTGCTTAATCTCGTCCACGTAATTACATTTATCAAACATCTTTAACTGTTACCAATACCTTCCTTACCATCATTTATCCATAAACAATAATGCATTTTAAAGACCACCATGACATATTGTGTATTGCCTTACTCATCATCCTCCATAATGTTCTTGGCTTACCAAAAAATGCTCGTGTCAACTCAAAATCTTCTTCGCTCGCTCAGAACTTCGTAAGTTATGCAATTAGTAATACAGAAGAATATTTTCTGAAACATAGGAACTTGATTAGATTACACAATCAAAAATTTCCATTAATTTTATTTGTCTTGCACAGCCACAGAGTTCGTTATATGCAAATTGCAAGATAATCAAAGTTTCGTATGACAATATCCCAGCGTAGCACAGAGTATAAGTATTCAGAGTTAGAGAAAAGTAACAGTGAGAAAAAGAGGTGGATAGAGCGCACTAAGGAAAGGCGGAAGAATAGTGACACTCAGCTCGAGAACGGGGCACCAATCGCCACTTGGTGTGTCCAAAACAGATTAATGGACTCTCTACCCCAAATTTTATGCCTTGAAAATCCTTTTTGATGAATTAGAGCATGGATTAGCAGGTCTGATTTCAATGTTTTGCTCTTGCCTTTCCGGGGTGCGCGATCTGCTTAGACCCCGAATCGTGTTTTCGTATCGCGGAAGGCGATCACGAGAATTATCGCGTGTGCCCTCCCGACTACGCTTCTCAGCGTTATTGTTGTGATTTTCAGTCTCGCGATCACTATCAGTATTGCGTCTATCACGCCAATTAGTATCATTCGAAGTATTGCTGTTTTGATAGTAATTATTGTAGCGTCCTCCGCGACCAAAACCACCACCTCGGTTGCGGCCACGAAAACTTCCACGGTTAATTTCACGATCATGAAAATCACTATTCTCATTGTCGCGTCTTTGTTTGTAAGTTTCATTAGTGAAAGAATTATTTTTTGGTTTATCGTCGTACTCTGAATACCGTATGGTACGCGGCGGGCTTTGTTGCGACCGGCGATCATATCTGTTTGTTTCATAATATCGACTGCGCGAGGAATTTTCCTCGTCTTCTTCCTCTAAGTCTTGTAAGAGATTTCTAAAGGCTTCAATATCATTCTTGCATCGTGCCGCAATGGCAATTTGACGCAAGTGTAGAGGCAATTTGTTCAAACAAATTCTAATTAATTCCGCAGGGCAGTAAGGTGCCGATAAAAATTGATTTTTGTATACTAAGTTTTGGAAATATTCCACTGGGCTCGAGAAATTTGATCGCTCAAAAGTTTTGAATGTCGCAATACTGTTTTTAACGCGGTCTTGTGCCGCTTCCGACCAGTATGCGGATAGAAATGAGCGTCGGAATTGATTCTCGCTATAGCACTCTTGTGCAATAGCTCTCATTCTGGTGGCTGGCTCGCCTTCCAGATAACCACATATAAATTCTAATCTGTGCTCAAGTGGCCAATTCGGGGGAAGACAATAATCGAATTGCTGCAACCACTCTTTAGGGTGCAAGTCATTCGGAGAGTTTTTAAATGTCTTGAATTTACGCACAGTCAGGAAATGCTTGTAGTCAAACGCTTCCTTTCGCCCGTGCGGCGTAAGTGAGCGTAAACTACGCACTGCGTCTTCATTGTTATTACTATGAGGTACACTTCGTTCACGTACCAAGCGACCTACTTGGCTCGAATCATCATTGTCATTTTCGTTCAAATTTTCTTCTACATCTTCGTATGCATTTCCATAAGTGTGGTCAAATTTCCTCTCTATTCGCGCCACGCGATCATCTAATTTTCTGACCTCAGCCTTGTATTGCTGATTAATGGTCATTTGACCTTGTTTGAAACGGTCAAGGGCGAGATATTCATTAGTTTCATTAAACGGGGTAGGATGCGTTACATCAGAACTTTTGTCACTGTTATCACTAATTTGGGTAATTTTAACAGTGAGATCCTCAACCTGTTTATTAATTTTATTGATCTGTTCCGTCGTGCCTGACTGGAAGTTCTGCAACTTTTCATCAAATAGATTACTCTGTTGCTTCAATTGAGCGAGTTCGGTGGTTTCTATATTTTCGACTCGTGACGCAAGGCTTTCCACTACCGGGTTAATCTCGTCGCGAATATCTTGTCTTATTTGCTGAGATTCACGTTTGAAAGTATTGAGCAGTTGTTCCCTGAAGCGATTGTTGTCCTCATTTATTTTATTAAAACTACTTTGAATACTCACAAACCTCGAATCGCACGTCTGTTCTATTTTCTCAAGTTTTTCACCTTGTTTCTCAAGTTTTTCACCTAATTTCTGAGATTGTTCCTCATTTAACTTAGAGATCTGTGACAGTAATATCTGCATGAAATCATTTGGTAATACGTTTTCCATAGCTGTCGCACAAGTATTTTTTGCAGCAGAGCTAGGCGGAACCGAAGCATTATTTTCCGCAACCACGTTACAAGAATCGGAATTCTGGATTGTCGAATCCAGTACTTTATCATTATCCATATTGTCTATTCCTGAACTAATCTGTTCTGCGTTTTCGAACACGGTATTTATTGTCGTATTTGTATCAGTGCAGTGAGAAGACTCTTGTAAAAAATTCAGCTTCTCTCCTTGCATCATTCAAGGTCTCATTTTCGGAAGCAGATTTAGCATCAACGCGGACTCTCCTATTCTTCGACATTGTTAACATAATTTTATAGTAAAGTGACCAATAATATTTATTTTCACCTACTGTAAATTTTTGAAAATTACACACGGTAATTATGAGAGAACAATAGGTTGAATCGGGCTGGTGCAACATACAGTCACAATTGAGATTACGCGAACCGTTAATTATCACACGAGTTCCGCGGTACTAGAACTTTCATCACAACAAACATCAGACAATATAAAAGAGAGACTTGTTCAGTAGTAATGCAATTATTTGTATATTCAATTCATCTACTATAAACAATACTACACAATCTCAAGAATGGTAAGTAACAGACTACAGAAACAATTACTACGCTACTGTTGCTACAACAGAGGATGGTGCTACAAAAATTAAATTAAGAGCCAAAAGGTAAGTTGGTTAGTGGAAAAGACAAACTAACTGAAATAAGACTACGTATCTAACTACGTCACGATCCTGTTTGTGAACTATCCTGGCAGAAAGGGCGCCAGATAAAAACCGTACGCTTGTTTTGGAATGTTGAACCTTTCGTTAAATCAGACAATAAATTGTTCATTAACTTAGCTATTTGGTTTAATTATGGCCCTGATATTAATGTATAAGAAACAGTGCATTAAATTGATTATGTGCGCAACGGATATTTTTAACAAAACCACTGTGTCATGTAACCTTTTGAAACAGACACTGACTATACTCAAGAATTTTGACTGCGAGAAAGATATAAGAAAAACCACAAATCACTTTCTTAATGCTTGACTGTGAGAACCTATATAGGTCAGCTTCCAATTATTGAAATCCAGATCAACTATTATCTTACTATGGCACCAATAATGAAATATGTTCAATAATATTATTCAAATCAACACTCCACTAAATCAAGTAATTATCAAATGAAGGAAGTGGGTTAATTTTCTAACTACATAAATGAAATATGAAACAGGGTTAACTTGCTTATTATTGATAAACAGCATTACATTACTTACATGATACAACTTCTGACTTGCTGGCAAAGCAGCCTCTGCTCTACATCGGAGCCATACACACAACCCACCCGCTCTCTAAGCGAGCTGAACCACTAGTGCTTAACTCTCTGTGTCTCTGCACGAGCTACAATGCTATGCAATACATGATCTTTGCCAGAGATGAAGCTTTACACATATCGATACATACAATAGAAGCGATATTATACATTTTCTTGCAAGCAAGTTACTCGATACAAAACAGGAGGCACAATATTAGACATTTTCTTATTTTCTTATATTTTATGGACACGTTTCAACGGTCTGCACGGCCACTACGGTCGGGGGTTTGAATCCCCCGTCGGGCATGGATATTTGTGCCGTCCTTAGTTGTAGCTAGATCATAAGTAGTTTGTAAGTTTAAGGACTGATGACCCCGTAGTTAATTCCCATAAGATTTACAAACATTTGAAAAAAACTGATCTTCCACAAGGTTGCCTTCCACAAGGTTGCCTTCTACAAGTTTTTCCATTCGTCTGTAAATAATTCTCGTTAGTATTTTGAGGTAACGACGGAAAATAACCACAAAGTCACTCATACAGAGAATAAAGAAATGACGACACCAAATCAACGTTATTTACAGACTTCGTTGATATGCACAGTTCAGCAGCTGTAGCACCGAAACTGTGCAGAATGTATTACTTAAAATGGCTCATTTACACACTAACTTACCTGGAATGCTATTTCTCGAAACTTCATTACTTTCGTGTGGCACTTTTACCAACTCATCTGACTGGTACGCTGTGCAAAAGTTGGTAGCACTTCAATTTTCGATGTACATCCACATAAGTTTACCACTCTAAACAGCTACGTACACAAGTTCGGTGAATGGTCTCAAGAAATACGGAAACAAAATACCAAAATACCAATGTTCATTAGCTACAGTACACTTCTGAAATATGTTGTACAAATGTTGGAAATTGTCTGCAAACTCTTCTTTTCGAATCCCACGAAGTTCTGCAGTCACGCGTTGCTGGATCTCCGCAACCGTTGCAACTGCCTGTGATGATCTTCACCTCGTCTGCTATCAGACTCAAGACAGCCGCCGATCATCCGCAAGCATGCGTTGCACTCGTTCGACGTTGTCTGGGACTGTGATTGTGGACGGTCGATCCGAATGTGGTAAACCTGAACATGGTCGATACCTTGCTTACTTTCTCTAAAGCGTTTAAACCATTCAAACATACACTTTTACTGCTGCTTCAAAACCATACACCTGCACTAAATTCGCTTGATTCTCCATTACCGTTCAGCCTAATTTCAAGCAAGACTTGATGTTAACGCGTTGCTCATTTTGCGCTCCGTGCTGCAATGATACGAGTTCTCACGCTGACCCTGTTAGCTGGGTCTCATCGTGTACCACCGCTTCACTGCAGGGCTTTGCAGGATAGGGAGCGCTTGTTGACATGTCCATCAATGAGTATGCTCGGACACCTCATCCTCGGCAGTGCGGTTTGTAAAATATGGGACCATTCACCGAACTTTCTTACGCACTTTGAATTTGTGCACATCTGTGACAAACCACCTTTCGAATTATAAAAGTTTTATTGACCTCCTCGAATAATTATTTGTCATCGGTGTTGTTTTTTTCCTTTTTTTGTGGGTACGCCATACTCCCGTATTACTTATCCAAAGCCGGCCGCGGTGGCCGAGCGGTCTGCGGCACGCCAGTCACCTTCTGCACGGCCACTACAATCGGGGGTTCGAATCCCCCCTCAGGCATGGATATTTGTGCTGATCTTAGTATTAGCTAGTTCATACGTAGTTTGTAAGTTTAGGGGCTGATGACCCCGTAGTTAAGTCCCATAAGAATGAAACTTTCACTCTGCAGCGGAGTGTGCGCTGATATGAAACTTCCTGGCAGATTAAAATTGTGTGCCGGAACCGGGACTCGAACTTGGGACCTTTACCTTTCACGGGCAAGCGCACTACCGACTGTGCTATCCCGACACGACTCACGATACCGCCTCACAACTTTACTTCCGGCAGTACCTCGCCTCGTACTTTCCAAACTTCACAGAAGCTCTCCTGCGAACCATGCAAGACTAGCACTCCTGGAAGAAAGAAAGGATATGGTGGAGACATGGCTTAGCCACAGCCTAAGGGATGTTTCCAGAATGAAACTTTCACTCTGCACCGGAGTGTGCGCTGATAAGAAACTTCCTGGCAGATTAAAATTGTGTGCCGGAACCGGGACTCGAACCTGGGACCTTTGCCATTCTGGAAACATCCCTTAGGCTGTGGCTAAGCCATGTCTCCACCATATCCTTTCTTCCAGGAGTGCTAGTCTTGCATGGTTCGCAGGAGAGCTTCTGTGAAGTTTGGAAAGTAGGAGGCGAGGTACTGGCGGAAGTAAAGTTGTGAGGCGGCAACGTCAGTCCTGTCGGGATAGCACAGTCGGTAGTGCGCTTGCCCGCTGAAGGCAAAGGTCCCAGGTTCGAGTCCCGGTTCCGCCAAACAATTTTAACGTGCCAGGAAGTTTCAAGTTCCATAAGCTCTACAAATATTTGAACTTATCCAAAACTCATGACTGAGGTATCACTTTCAAGGTTTTGTTATCGACTAATGACGAAAAATACACACATACTTTCAAGTTATAGCTTTGAAAAAACTTGTAGGCTACTGTTCGTACAATTTGAGTTCATACCCGGCGAACGATCGTAAATGGGTCATGTATTTACGGTTGCTTCCATCAGCCACCGGGGTGGCTATCAACTTAGTTTGCGCGGCCGATATAAAAGCAATATACAATGTGCCATCTATTAACAATCTTTTTAACTTACATGAACTACAGCTCTTGCAGCTTTTTAGATTCTTTATGCAAGGCAATTCTATTCAACGGCGATTCTATGTCCAAAAACTGACGACTGTAATGCAATTAATGAATTTGTCGTTTCCAGTTTGTTACCTGGAGAGGCAAAGCTTTACCGCAGTTCTGATTCTGTCCAACTTGAAATAACTAACGACCTTCACTTGTACCCGAAGAATTCTTGAACTCTTTAAATCCTTCCGGTTTAACACCTCATCAATTGCCTTTAAAGAAAAATACTATAATTATAATAATCTTGCGCTAATCAGGGATTCATTAAAAGTGCAAGATTAGTTGTGCCTCACTTAGGCGAGTTCATCATCACTGCTAAATTCATTGACTGGGATAAAACTGTGCTAATACCCCGCATTACCCTCACACCTACTGATCCAACCTTGCCTTTCCAAATGATAAGAAGACAATTCCCAATATAAGAAGCTTCGCCATGACCATAAAAAAATCACAAGATCAGACCCTTCAAAGAGCAGGATTATATTCACCAGAACCTGTTTTTTCGCGTGGACAGTTATGCGTGGCTTTTTCACGAATTAGCTCATTCAGTGATATTTATGTTTGTGCCAAAGATAAATACAGCCAATAAGTAAACGATGATCACATTGTAACTGCTAACATTTTTTTTCAAAGAAGTTTTGTAAAATAAACAAGTTTTGAAAAAATAAAAAGGAAAAAGTCAATATCTGATTTTTTTTATATGTTTCACAATAAATGATATTGTATTCAATTAAGTAAATTTTCTTACAATAAGGCTAATATTTGTTACTACTATGCAGAGTTTATTATCTTTTATACATATGCACTTGCATCTGCCTTTTCTGCATTAATATCCTACCTGTCTGTGACTAATCAGGATAGAGTACGAATTATTTGCACGGGTCAACTAGTCAACATTAAAAAATGTTCAAATATTTGTAGAGCTTATCGGACTTAACTACGGGGTCATAAGTCCCTAAACTTACAAACTACTTATGAACTAACTAATACTAAGGACGACACAAATATCCATGCCCGAGGGGGGATTCGAACACCCGACCGTAGTGGCCGTGCAGAACGTGACTGGCGCGCCGCAGACCGCTCGGCCACCGCGACCGGCCAATATTAAAAATCGGTACTGAAACATCGTCACATCACTTGTATGCAGTCTAGACGCAACAGCCGGTTTTATACTTGAAACACTTAAAAATATCTTCACGATTGAAATCATGATTGTGTGATAATAAGTTAACCAAAGCAATCAAATTCTGTAATTTCATAAAAAATATGTTACTGTTGTTCCCCACCGAGAGAAAGTAAATACCACAATTTGTCACTCAGACAAATGAAATAAAAACTTTAGTTGGGTACTGTATAAGTTGTGGCTGACCTGCTTCCTTGAAGTTGTTAGGCGCCTGAAACTAAGTTCTGAGGCGCCGCCGTGCCAGAAGTCGACACCTTATTGATCTGAGCGGCGTGGCGTTTAACGCACACATAGACGCGACGCGGTCCGTCCTATTTACAAGGCGTCTGTGTGCGAAACTCCAGACCCACGAGTAAACCCATCTCCATTACCAACAAAGAGTCGAAAATACTTAAGAAATTCTCATCCTGTACATTTCAGAAGAAAAATGTCAAAAAAGTTTTATCTTCCGAATTACGAAACTTTCATACATAATCTGCGCCTTCAGCAGAGATCCATTGTCATAAAACTTATCGTTTGCCTCATTTACGAACGGTCTCATATTCTCACAAGATGTGTGGAATTATCTGCATTCCCTTAGAATACAGGTCGCTGTGAATTTACACTCAAAGACACCTTCCTGCCTCAAATTCACCCAAAGGCTACTCAGGAAGATACGCTTCATCATATTGAAGTGCAACGTAAACTAACGTTTGGACGTAACATCCCAAGAAAGTGTTCAGTAAAGTTCAATTAGCCACGGTGCTGAGGAAGTGGTATACTTCTATCTGTCTCTTAGAGTAACATATTATTATTATTATTATTATTATTATTATTACATATCAGAAAGATCAAAAGAAACACTATTACGCAATACCAATAGAATCATTATATAAATAAGCTAACACGAAAATTGTGGTACAGATTACTAATTTATTCGTACAAGAAAGCTAATGGCCGGCCGCGGTGGCCGAGGGGACTGAGGCGCTTCAGTCTCGGTCTGCACGGCCACTACAGTCGGGGGTTCGAATCCCCCCTCGGGCATGGATATTTGTGCCGTCCTAGTTCGTAAGTAGTTCTTAAGTAGTTTGTAAGTTTAGGGACTGATGACCCCGTAGTTAAGTCCCATAAGCTTTACAAACATTTGAACATTTTTTGAAGGCTAATGAAAGTTACATAATTCGAAAGATTGATTGTCGTAGATTTCACGAATATAAATGTTATGTGTGCAGTTAGCCATTAAAAGTGGTAAAAGGAAGTAGAAATTTTCCTATCTACAGCTTGGATCAAGTTCTACATTCTCCAACAATGAGCTCACAGATTGGCTATTCACCACGACCAAAGACGCTGTAATGCAGCGCATGTGCAATATTAAAACAACGTATTAAAATAAGTGAATATCGAAATATGGAGTGCTCTCAACTCACTTTCTTGTGCCGTTTAAATGCTTCATTTTTGCAGTGATTCAGAGTGGTTAAAGGAAATGGATGTTTTCATTTGAATGCCGATATAAAGAATGATGCGCCGGGAGAGGCATCTAACGGTGCTCGAGTGGAACTACGAAGTCGAGAATGCCGATATTAATGATGTTGCGCCGGAAGAGGCATGTAGCGGTGCATGGGCGGAACTACGAAGTCGACATGTTGTCAGTTCTGGAATTATGAGTATCGCAGTATCGAAATAACATTAGTTCTTGGCGTTGTATAAATATACGAACACCGAAATGGTAGTTCCATTTCAAATATTAGGCTAGTGAAAGTTATATAATTCTAAAATGGCATGAGAAGTATATACTTCCGTTTTTATTTGTTGTTATTGTGTCAGGCATTTTCCTTAACACGTAAAAGATACTGTTTCATACCTCCCAGTGCAGATTAAATTTTACCAAATATCCCAGCGGCGTCCTATGATAATGTTGGCAACAGATGCTGAAAGAATCCTGTGAGTATTCATTTTAGCCAATCGCTTGACACCGCTGATGTTTTCTCATAGAATCTTCGCTTTACGAGGGCAGTTATTTTTACTGAGCGGACGAGGGTACATACAAGAACCTGTCAACCATAAAGCAGAAACAGCATTATTTGTTTACTTCATGGTCTGTACGATATACTAATCGATTCATTCTATGTGGTTCGAACAAATGGGCAAAGATTTTCAATCGTGTTGTTGATGTTGCCAACATAATCACGCGAGGCCGCCGACGTGATACGTAAAATTTTACCCCCATTGAGCATTGTAAACACAAATGGTCGATTCTCGGCCACAGGCAATACTAGTACTAATTAACTCTGGACCAAAACATTGGTACATATAATCCTTTCTTCGTAGCTTCATACAGGACTTCTTTTGTGCATGAACAGAGCGGGAACTGGAGCATACTTTGGATGACGTTCTTCACATTCACATTTGACGGTGTCGCCGTTGTTGAAACCCCCTCTCGCTTACCTTCGACCTCCCCATTCCCGAT
The DNA here is from genome assembly GCA_026315105.1 of Locusta migratoria. Classification (NCBI taxonomy): domain Eukaryota; kingdom Metazoa; phylum Arthropoda; class Insecta; order Orthoptera; family Acrididae; genus Locusta; species Locusta migratoria. The sequence goes on along the minus strand of CM048749.1, from coordinate 227,121,260 downwards.
GGTAATCTATTGACAGTCTTCCAGACTGGCCAGCTCTCCTTGAAGTCAGGTGATAAGCATTCGGCGTCATCAGCTCAGACAATGGGCGATCGTTACCTCCCAGAAGTGTGACGATGCCTTTTCAGCTGGAGCTGTAAGTACCTCAAGTAAAGGAACAAAACACTTTTTAGATTCCAGCCCGGGAGATTCATCTACATGCAGCTGATGTGCCCTTCGCGCTTTCTTTAACGTCCATATTTCAAATCTGTTGCGAGTTTTGAATTACGGCAAGTTCAGAAAAGATGCCATCAACAATTCCGGCCCATGTTTTGCTACGATAACCTTTAGTGATGCATGGCTTCAGCCGTCGCCTGGAGATTTAACAGTGTCTGCACATGCTGATAATAGTAATTCTATATTACAGCTCTTGTGAAGGTTGTCTCATGTGTCTATGGAACCTAAAACGTTTTTGCTCATTTGACATTACTGTAGCGATCGGCATACATTCTCACATTCAGCTGAAGCTAATTGACAAGCAGAATGAAATGAGTCACAGATTAATTTCAAAACTGCTCAAAAAATAATTTCATCACCTGCTTACTATCGCACGTGTTGGTCTTAACTATTTAAACCTATAACTAAAATAATGGGATTCTTTTCAAAACTTCCCATTGTTCTACGTCTGCCGAATGAAAATTGACATCCAGCATGGTGATTACGCCGCGCATAGCCGATTCCTTGGTTCGCCCTCGGCATGCTGGCCGCGACGATGCTGCTCAAACCTGCCCTACTCTTAAACGACGGCATTCCTGAGGTATTGCGGGTTCTGCCATCTGCGTCGACTAAGAATAGCACCGTCGGGATCATTTCAGCAGAACTGGTGGTAGTGGTGGTCGCGGTGTACTGCTGCATTATCGTCTTGAAAGATGGGTCCATCGCGGACAAGCTGACTGTAGTGATGGATGAGAACCTGCACAATACATTTTAAGCGTCACTGTCTCGAAGCCCCCTAACTGTCTCTCATTACGCACAGAAGGCTGAATTTTCCATGAAAACTGTCTAAAACTTAACATTCAAAATTATTAAAAATTTCCGGGCTATTATGCCGTGGTCTAGTGGATTTATTGTCGAAACCCAACGTTTCGTCCCCGGCTGCGGAGGACATTCTCAAGGGGGATCGTGGCACTTTGAATGTCCGATACACACCCTGGCTCGCTACTGACTAAGCCGAACTCCGTTTACGAGGGCTCGCGCGCAGAGGTGTGACGTCAGATGTTTGATATGCGCGCGCAATTCGTCGTTGCCGATTGCCGCCGTCCGTTGATATCGTCCCATGGTGGAAGACTGTTACATTTCTTCTTCGAAACCGGAATACAAATTTCATTTGCTTTCACACCCTCCTCCATCCTATTGAAATTACAGAGGTGTTTTACAATTTCTATAGCCTCCCTGTACAGTCTTTCGTGGTATCCATTTGTGGCTGCTGTGCCACGATCCCCCTTGAGAATGTCCTCCGCAGTCGGGGACGAAACGTTGGGTTTCGACAATAAATCCACTAGAGCACGGCATAATAGCCCGGAAATTTTTAGTAATTTTGACCATTCCGGTCGTGAAAGTTGACATTTTACAAACTTTACATTGTAATGCAGCAAATCCTTGATGTTCTGCGGCGCCACCTTCTGGCTCGACAACGTTTCAAACAGCGAGGTATCGACACATGCGAAAAGAAAGGCCAGAGCACTGTTCATGTGAGGTGGTTTAATGACGTCACTTTCGTGCCAAATTTCTGTACAATATTGAACGTCACTGTGGACGTATCACACAATGGGAGGCCGTCACACCCCCTCTAAGCAACACCTCCCCTTCTGCTGCCGCCACTGCGAGGTCAAAACCGCAACATTCAGAGCTGCAATCACGCAGTTTTCTTGTGCTTGTCATAGAAAAACGTGTCAGACACGCCGAAGCTGAGAATCGACCCGAAAAGGCCTCAGGGAGTGTCATGAGCTGCGTCATTGAAACCACCCCCTCCCTAGGGGCGTCAATTTCTACAAATTTCGCTATCTACAACAATTGACAGTGCGATTAGCGACAGGGCGACGTTCTACACAATTTTTGACAATGCTGACACCCCATGGAAGCTTCAACCGTTCTCGAAAGACACCGTTGGGCTGCAATCAGCTGTTCGTGATCTGACGCCTTTAGAGCGTAGTATGATCACAATTTTTGTTCTAGTTTGTGTAGAGGATAGAACCACTAGGGACCGTTTAAAATATTAACGTAGTCCAAGGCAGCATACAATGTTTATGAATGTTCATTCCTCCTGTTCCGCGCCCCACTATTGCGCCGAATGACTGAGGGCTGAAGCGATAGCTCCTTACTTAACAGCCATATACAACCGCTCTCTCAAAAATAGGATGTGTACCAAAAGATTGGAAAGTTGCACAGGTCACACCTATATTCAAGAAAGGCAGTAGGAGTAACCCACTAAACTACATGCCTATTTCATTGACGTCAATTTGCAGCAGGGTTTCGGAACATATCCTGTATTCAAATATTATGAATTATCTTGAACAGAATTATCTTGGCCCAACGTCAACACGGTTTTAGAAAGTATCGTTCATGCGAATAGCAACTAGCTCTTTACTCACACGAAGTGATGGGTGCTATCGACAAGGGTTCGCAAACTGATTCCGTATTTCTTGATTTTCAGAAGGCTTTTGACACCGTACCTCACAAACGGCTTTTAATCAAATTGCGTGGTTATGGTATATCGCCCAAAATTTGCGACTGGATAGGGGTTTCCTGTCAGAGAGGACACAGTTTGTGGTAATCGATTGTAAGGCATCAACTAAAACAGAAGTGATATCGGGCATTCCACAGGATAGTGTTATTAGTCCTCTGCTGTTCCTTATTTACATAAACGATTTAGGGGAAAATCTAAGTAGCTCTCTTAGGTTGTTTGTAGATGACGCCGTCATTTACCGTCTAGTAAAATCATCTGAAGATCAAACCCAACTGCAGAACGATCTGAATAAGATATCACTATGGTGTAAAAACTGGCAATTGACTCTAAATAATGAGAAGTGTGAAGTACTACACATGAGTACGAAAAGAACCCTTAAACTTTGCTTACAAGATAATCAATCAAAAATAAAGGCCGTAAATTCCACAAAATACCTAGGAATTACTATTAATTCAGACTTAAATTGGGAAGAACACGTAGATAATGTCGTGGGAAAGGCGAACCAGAGACTGCGTTTTATTGGTAGAACCCTTAAAAGATGCAACAGGACTACAAAAGAAACTGCATACACTACGCTTGTCCATCCATTTTTGGAGTATTGCTGCCCAGTGTGAGATCCTTATCATGTGGGTTTGACGGAGGACATCGAAAGAGGGCAAAGAAGGGCAGCTCTTTTCGTATTGGCACGATACGGGGAAGACATAGTTACGGAAATGATACAGGATCTGGGACGGGAATCATTACAACAAAGGCGCTTATCGCTGCGGCATGGGCTACTTACGAAACTCCAATCGCCAACATTCTCCTCCGAATGCAAAAATATATTGTTGACTCCCACTTACGTAGGTAGAAATGATCATCAGAATAAAATACGAGAAATCAGAGCTCGAACGGAGAGATTCAGTTGTTCTTTCTTCCCGCACGCCAACCGAGAATGGAATGGGAGATAAAATAGTATAACTGTGGTTCTATGAACCCTCTGCCAAGCACTTAATTCTGATTTGCAAAGTATCCCATGTAGATGTAGATGTAGGGCGAAAGGGGGAGTGGTCGCATGCGACATTGTGAATTAATAAAATGACGAAGACTCCCTCTAAGACACCCCCTCCCCGGTGCAAATTTCGTAACGCCCTTGGTGCTACCTGAGCAACTTCCGTTGAGCACTTTAGAAATACATGTACAGTAACACCACAGTCTAACATATACAATCGAGACACTCCCCTTGATTTTTGTTATACACGGTGACAGTAGCGCTCCAAGCGGTCGGCAATCTACATTTCTGAATATGGTATCGGATGGGTGTGAATAGTATCATTTACATTGATTTTAACGATTTTTAAGTGGCAATAAATACACAATAACACCACATTTGCCTTTCTTAATTTTCCTAATATCACTAGCAAGATATGAAACGGTACATTACATGGCATTTTTTTACCTTTTTCTTTTAATCTGCAGCTATTTACGGAATAATTTTATTTTATTTTTACAAGGATAATGTCTAGTAAATATTAGAAGAGTTAACTTTATCAGAAAGACGTCTATTTTCTATTCAGGAACGTAAAGCTTTGTTCAGTACAATTTCAGTCAAATCAGTGCATGTGGAACGTATGAAACTTGATGAAATGCAATACTTACATTATTTAACGAACCAAATCAGCCATCGCAGCTTTAGCTCAAGGAAAAATATCAGACACGTGGCAATAAAACATCACAAGCAATAAAACTGTTTCCGCAATAAAGAAGAAAACAATTCCATAATTGTTGCTATGACTTAGAAACGGTAAGAACTCTCAAGAAATTCTCTATTTAAGCAGAAGTAATTACATCCTATAGTATTATCAGATGTAAGAAAGACTAGTCAAGCATAATACTGTGCGAATCGATAGGTTCCGAACCGAATTGTTACACGTCAAAGGAACTGTCTACATAGTAAACAGACAGCATAACAGAAAGTTATATTTTCCATGCGCTTATATCCTCTTGCTTTCTGCGGATTAAGACCCAAATATGCACATAAACCTAGGTATTTGGTATTTGTTCATGAATAAGCTGCTTATATCACTGAATCAATGAAACGATTATTCATGTCTCTTGATATCTTGCTATTGCTTGGAACCCAAACATTATAGTAACTATTTCGTTAATTACGCAGAAAAATAATTACAATCGAACATGAGTCTTAGGGCGCCTTGCCATCGCTAGAGCGCTAGTGTTGTTTCAGTAGTCAGTCGGAAATAAATTTCACAGCAGTGAGTGTCGCGACCCTGTGTGTTAGACTGATCACTAGGCACATACAGGCAGGCAACCACTCGCATGTCCGCAAGTTTGTTGGTTGTGTGTTTTAGGGGACAAAACTGCGGAGGTCATCAGTTCCAGATTGCATCACAGGGCGGCACAAGAAAGTACTCAGTGCAGAAAAAAAAAAAAAAAAAAAAAAAAACAAAAAAAAAACGCCAAGAGTTAAAAATAGCAACGGGAGGAAAATCCCACTAAATCAGTACAATGTCAACAAAGTCGACAAGAGAGTACCATCCATGTAGATCAGGTCATAGCCGGTGAACTCAGCTACGACAGCAGAGAACAGACGGCTGAATGCTTCACGGGGAACTGAGTCCTTGGGTCCGTGGGTCAAGTCTAGCCGAGTACGCGGCCTTGGCAAGCACCACAGAGGTGTACGTATGTGGGCCCGATAAGGAGACGAGCATGCCTGCAGACAGGTGCTAGAATTACTGTCGCTTTCCTTTCGAGCAAACCTGGTTCGATATGTGAGAAGTTAAAGTATATACTGTTACTGCTGTTTCTTGATGTGTGTAAATCTGACATTTAGGTTTGGAATTTTTATGGTTTTTGGAACAATTATGACTTAGCAAGTTAGAAGATGGTTCCTCGCCGGCCGCGGTGGCCGAGGAGACTAAGGCGCTCCAGTCACGGTCTGCACGGCCACTACGGTCGGGGGTTCGAATCCCCCCTCGGGCATGGATATTTGTGCCGTCCTAGTTCGTAAGTAGTTCATAAGTGATTTGTAAGTTTAGGGACTGATGATCCCGTAGTTAAGTCCCATAGACTATACAAACATTTGAAAATTTGAACATTTGATGGTTCCTCGGTTGTGATGATACCACTTTTGCTGTCTCTTCAGCTTCACGGAGGATTGCTTCCGTGTCATGATGAGAGTGTTCCCACTCATTGTGAGTAAAAACCGCCCTCACGTTTATCGGCATCATCTCCAGTGGAAGAGAGATTAGATGCAATTACAGCTGCTCAGGAGAAAAGTCCGTGTACCTGGCGGGCAGCGAATCTAATGTGGCTAAGGTGAGTAAATTTGAAAATTCAGACTTACTTGGGCGGAGATGGAGCCAAAGAATTATCTATAGCTTTGGAGAAGGTATCTTAACAATTTGTGTTGTCACTGGGCGCCTGCAAAGAGGTAAACGTACAAAGTACGAGAGGGTTATTTGAATTACAATAACTAGGGACTAAAGGGGTATGGTATGGAAATTAATGAATCGCTTTTTATGAGTTTTATCATACAAATCTTTTTGGCTCCATCTCCGCCCAAGTAAGTCTGAATTTTCAAATTTACTCACCTTAGCCACATTAGAGTCGCTGCCCGCCAGTTACACGGACTGTAACAAAACATTTGACTTATTCCAGTCTGACGATGCGCTAACAGCGCGAAACGCGTTATTGGAGAATAAAATATTGCATCAGAGACTGAGCATTTTTTAATTATTCAACACTGTTGCTGCACCAGCTGCCGCCACCACCATCATGGAATAGAATGAAACGACAGGAAGAAGATGCTGTGATGTGCAAATGATTAGCTTTTAACAGCATTCACACAATGTTGGCGCCGGTGACGACACCTACAACTTGCTGACATGAGGAAAGTTTCTAACCGATTTCTCATGCACAAACAGCAGTTGACCGGCGTTGCCTGGTGAAACGTTGTTGTGATGCCTCGTGTAAGGAGGAGAAATGCGTACCATCACGTTTCCGACTTTGATAATGGTCGGATTGTAGCCTATCGCGATTGCGGTTTATCGTATAGCGACATTGCTGCTCGCGTTGATCGCGATCCAGTGACTGTTGGTAGAATATGGAATCGGTGGTTTCAGGACGGCAATACGGAACGCCGTGCTGGATCCCAACGGCCTCGTATCACTAGCAGTCGAGATGACAGGCATCTTATGCGCATGGCAGTAACGGATCGTGCAGCCACGTCTCGATCCCTGAGTCAACAGATGGGGACGTTTTGCAAGACAACAATCATCTGCACGAACAGTTCGACGACGTTTTCATCAGCATGGACTATCAGCTCGGAGATTATGGCTGAGGTTACCCTTGACGCTGCATCACAGACAGGAGCGCTTGCGATGGTGTACGCAACGACGAACCTGTGTGTACGAATGGCAAAACGACATTTTTTCGGATGAACCCAGGTTCTGTTTACAGTATCATGATGGTCGCATCCGTGTTTGGCGACATTGTTTAGTCTCTAGGCTAGAGCAATTAACTGATTACCGAAGACACCTGAATGCGCCAGCCTGAACGCAGCTCTAGAAATTGAAGATTATTTTACATAGTTAACTCCTTTAACTTTATTTTTTCGTATGAATAAAACGTACACTATATCTCGTTTATCTCCAAAGCAATCACAAAACAGTAAACGATTTGTATTTAACTTTATCGTAAATTCCTGACAAAAAAGGAGCAAGAAGCAATTAAAAGGAAGCATAACAGAAAGAGTCAATTTACGTTATGTTAATTAGAGGGATTTTGCCTTATAAAACTCATAGTACAATGCTGTTTCTAGCCGGCCGCGGTGGCCGATGGGACTAAGGCGCTCCAGTCACGGTCTTCACGGCCACTACGGTCGGGGGTTCGAATCCCCCCTCGGACATGGATATTTGTGCCCTCCTTAGTCTTAGTGAGTTCATAAGTAGTTTGTAAGTTTAGGGACTGATGACCCCATAGTTAAGTCCCATAGACTATACAAACATTTGAACATTTTTTTGCTGCTTCTAAGTAAAAGTTAATTATTCTTATGCTGAGATTCTGTCCCTCCCTCCCACTCCTCTCTCTCTCTCTCCCCCCTTCTTTCTCTCTTTCTTTTCTTTCTTTCTCTCTCACTTTTGTGTGTGTGTGTGTGTGTGTGTGTGTGTGTGTGTGTGTGTGTGTGTGTGTGTCAATTCTACGACCGTGGTATTCGACGCCTGCAGCTTCGACTATCCTCCCAACAGCACAACGTTACGGGTTGCCATATTCGTAGGAGTCGGGTACCGTAACTGCAAAACATCCAGAGATAGCCACACTGCGATAGCTCGAAGCTCTCGAACAGAGGGCTCCACTAGTGCGATCCTGGGCGTTGCCTGGAACCAAGTCCCCACAAACGCGTAAGCAGCCAACTGCGAACAGCGGACAAATTGAAGAGCGCCTCGGCGGCCATTGTAGTGGCAAACTTCCGCGCGAACTTTAAATATGCGTAAAATTATTTTGATTACAGAGAGTATTCATTTGACTTAAGTCGCGAAAACTATGTCTAATTCAAATATATAACTACAAAACAGCTTCAGACTCCTTGAATATACAGCAGCTATCGGTTGTGTGTAAATTTATTACACATACGGTGTAGAAACTGGTCAACAGTGTTTCCTTTTCATAACTAAACCGAACTATAACATGTAGTTTTTTTGCGTTCAGACACTATTTTTGGCACTTTCTCAGTATATTCTACGATTGTGAAACAAACATTAATTTTGGAAGAGTTTCATACTTTACGTTTTCGCTTTAATGCTGTACTCTCGAATATTAATATATTTCATAGCATCAAAAAATCAAACAGCTAATGTTAAAAATCCATAGTGAAAGTGAAATATGCCATCAGATACATAACTGAAAAATAGCTTCTTACGTTGTGAATACAGCAATCAGCCACTACAAAATTCCTTTAAGAGCACGAAGTATGCCATAACGTTTTCTTAACTAAAGCATCTAACATTTGCATTAAGGTATCTAGCAAGAAAATTAGCATTTTTAATGCTAAGCTAAATACCTTATAGCAGAGTGATCTGCTCCAAAGTCAGCAGCTATCGTCACATGGTTAAACTTCACAATCTGCATCCACTGTGGCTATGTGCCATTCATATATGGAACTATACACAGGTCTGCAAACCCCTTTCTATTGTTATACCTATATGTAAAGCAGATTACCTTTAAATTCTGCGTTACAAGTTGCTAATATTAATTTCATAAACAAAAATTCGATCTGCAGTAATTTCATAAACAAAAATTCGATCTGCAGTGAGGCAACTAATTTCGTGACCCCAATAGTTATTTTACACAATTATAAAATGAAACTTTTTGAACTTCCTGTCCACCAGTACTGCCTAAAGTAGCTCCTTTTTAACAGCTACCAGTAGGTATTATAAAAGCCTGTTATTTATTTCATTCTATCCTGTATTGTCTTGACTAACAGTCTGTTAAGCAAAAGTAACTAACTCTGAACACAAGTAGTAGGGCTACTTGTATTCCTGAGAAATATAAATGGAAATACAGTATTCGCTCTTTTTATTCCTTCCTTAAATTTATTTGTCTATTTAAACTCTGAGAAGCTCTTCACGATCGTACTTCTTGTACACTGCGATAGTCAAACAATACAGACGTGACTATCAATTGTGTATATATCCCGCAGTAGCTACTTAATACATGATTTACCTGCTAATAACAATCATATTTATGTGACGCTTGCCACTACCATGGCGGCCGGGCGAAGGTTCAAATTATCCTGCGACAGCAGCGCCGTCATGGAATCTAGTTATTTTTAAAAGGTCTTTAACTGGAACAAGCGCCCTCCGTGCTGACCCTAATATAAGGCCAGCGCGGTCGTCTCGGAGGATCGTGCTCTCCAATCCTTAAGAAGTATTTGTGAGTTGTGGCCTCGGACTTGTGCGGCCACACGTTGTGACATATTACTTATTTCAGACTGTACCGATTAGAGGAATAAATTGGTTGTTGTTTACATCTGAGTCTCGTCGTCAGGATTTCTGGAGGGGGGGTGGGGGGGGGGTGAACTTGCATTTGCATTTGCAGGAATTTGAAACCATGTTGAGAATCGGGATTATATGCAGTTCCTTCAGAACGTTTGTCGGCATGGAACGACTTGTGCAAACACTCATGTGATCTTGTTAGCGTATTCTAAAAAACAAATTCCCACTCGCGTTGCAGCCTCTATACGATGTCATTATCTTTCTCTTTCTGCGTAACATTTTCATGCTGCTGTGTAGCAATTTTCTTATGTCTCAGTTAGCTGTGTACTAAGGCGGAGGAAGGCAACTTTGAAGTGTGCCAGATAGTACGTTATCGTCAGCGGAGGTGATGTCTTACGCATCATGCTACGTATCTGGGATAGCAAAATGGTTCGATAAGTATTCTTTTCACCTACGACAACGACTTACATTATAGGCAATGCACCAGAAGATAGAAATTCGCGAGACGGCATAATATGGCAGCAGTCTGCCGCCGAACGCGTTCGATTCGAACGTTAAATCGCCGAATCATCGGAAAATCTCGATCCGTTTCTTAATGGACAACATAGGCGCTATGTATTAAATACTGACCAGCAACCTATAAATGCAAGTGAAGAGAAAAATAAATGTGAAGGTAGTGAAATAATACATAACTTCATTCCTAAATAATAAAGAAAACTTATTTATTAGTAGAAAAATTACATTGGTAATGCATATCATCAAGCCTTTTTTTATTATTAATACACGTTCTACAATCCCTGTAAGTGGCGAAGATTTGACGAGACGATCATGTAGTAATAAGGCACAGACTGTCGTAAAATCAGAAATAATTCCCTCAGTTTCAAATTCAATCCGATTTTACACGTTCATTCTGCTGTTTGCAGTCGATGACCACTAATGGTGCCAGATCTATGATTATCTCAGGATTCAACAAACAGTTTTTTCATCATCATAATAGGAAGACCGAAATCTTGTGTACATATGGAAAGAGAAGACTTCTATCATTATTCTTCCAGTCAATTTGGAGGTCGTCATACGGAAAGAATTGTGAGTTTAGAAATACTTTTGCATTACAGATGGCATCCTCTCGGGTAAAATATTCCGGAGGTAAAATAGTCCCCCATTCGGATCTCCAGGCGGGGACTACTCAGGAGGATGTTGTCATCAGGAAAGACAATACTGGCATTTTACGGATCGGAGCGTGGAATGTTAGATCCCTTAATCGGGTAGGAAAATTAGAAAATTTAAAAAGTGAAATGGATAGATTGAAATTAGATATAGTGGGGATTAATGAAGTTCGGTGGCAGAATGAACAGGATTTCTGGTCAGGTGAGTACAGGATTATAAGTACAAAATCAGTTGTGGGTATCACAGGAGTTGGACTGATAATGAATAAGAAAATAGGAATGCGAGTAAACTACTATGAGCAGCACAGTGATCGCATTATCATTGTCAAGATAGATACGAAGCAAACACCGACAACAGTAGTACAGGTTTATATGCCAACTAGTGCCGATGATGAGGAGATAGAAGAAATATATGAGGAGTAAAGGAAATTATTCAGACAGTTAAGGGAGAGAAAAACTTAATTGTGATGGGAGACTGGAATTCGGTAGTAGGAAAAGGAAGAGAAGGAAAAATAATAGGTGAATATGGACTGGGCAGAAGGAATGAAAGAGGAAGTCGCCTGGCAGAATTTTGCACGGAACATGATTTAATTGTTACAAACACGTGGTTTAAGAATCACAAAAGAAGGTTGTATACATGGAAGAGACCAGGAGACACCGGAAGGTATCAGATAGATTTTATAATGGTAAGATATAGGTACCGGAACCAGGTTATAAACTGCAGGACATGCCCAGGGGCAGATATATACTCTGACCATAACTTGTTAGTCATGAACTGTAGGCTGAAGCTGAAAAAACTGCAGAAAGGTAGGAAAATAAGGAGATGGGACTTAAATAAATTGAAGGAAAGTGAAGTTCTGGAGAATTTCAGAGGGAGATTTAGGCAACAATTGACAGAAACAGGGGGAAATAAAACAGTAGAAGAGGATGGGTACCATTGAGAGATGAAATAGTGAAGGCAGCGGAGGACAAAATAGGTAGAAAGGCAAGACCTACAAAAAATCCATGGATATCACAGGAAATACTACTGTTAATTGATGAAAGGAGAAAACATAAAAATGCAGTAAATGAAACAGGCAAAATGGAGTACAGACGACTAAAAAATGAGATTGACAGGGAGTGCAAAATGGCCAAGCAGGAGTGGCTAGAAGCCAAATCCAAATCTGTAGAAGAATGTATAGCAAGGGGAAAAGTAGATACCGCCTACAGGAAAATAAAAGAGACATTTGGGGACAAGAAAAGCAACTCTACGAATATCAAGAACTCAGATGGGAAACCAGTTCTCAGCAAAGAAGGGAAAGCTGAAAGGTGGAAAGAGTACATAGAGCAGCTCTACAAAGGAAATGAACTTACAGACAATGTGGTAGGAAGGGAAGATGACGTAGATCAAGATGAAATAGGAGCTGCTATACTGAGAGATGAATTTGACAGAGCCTTGAAAGATCGAGGTCGGAACAAGGCCCCAGGAGTAGATGACATACCCTCAGAGCTACTAAAGTCTCTGGGAGAGCCAGCCATGACAAGACTATTTGACCTGGTGTGTAGGATGTATGAGACAGGCGAAATACCCTCAGACTTTAAGAAAAATGTAATAATCCCCATTCCAAGAAATCAGGCGCAGACAGGTGTGAAAATTACAGAACCATTAGTTTGATAAGTCATGGTTGCAAAAATTAACACGAATTATCTACAGGAGAATGGAAAAGCTGGTAGAAGCTGACCTCGGGGAAGATCAGTTTGGATTCAGGAGGAACATAGGAACCCGGGAGGCAATACTCACTTTACGTCTTATCTTAGAAGATAGATTAAGGAAAGGCAAACCTACATTTTTAGCTTTTGTAGATTTGGAAAAAGCTTTTGACAATGTTGACTGGAATACACTCTTTCAAATTCTGAAGTCAGCAGGGGTAAAATATATGGAAAGAAGAGTTATTTACAACTTGTACAAAAGCCAGGCCGCAGTTATTAGACTCGAAGGGCATGAAAGGGAAGCATCAGTTGGGAAGGGAGTAAGACAGGGTTGTAGCCTTTCTCCGATGTTATTCAATTTGTACATCGAGCAGGCAGTGAAGGAAAGCAAGGAAAAATTTGGAATAGGGATTAAAGTCTAGAGAGAAGAAATAAAAACATTGCGTTTTGCTGATGACATTGTAATTCTGTCACAGACAGCAAAGGACCAGGAAGAGCAGTTGAATAGTATGGACAGCGTGTTTTAGAGAGCATATGAAATGAACATTAACAAGAGCAAAACAAAAATAATGGAATGCGGTCTTAGAAAATCAGGTGATGCTGAAGGAATTAGATTAGGTAACGAAACAATGAAGGTGGTAGATGAGTTTTGTTACTTGGGTAGTAAAATAACATGCGATGGTCGCAGTACAGAGGATATAAAATGCAGAATGGCAATGGGAAGAAAAGCATTTTTGAAAAAGAGAAATTTGCTAACACCGAATATTAATTTAAGGGTAAGGAAGTCTTTTCTGAAGGCATTTGTGTGGAGTGTTGCCTTGTACGGGAGTGAAACATGGACGATAAGCAGTGCGGACAGGAAGAGGATAGAGGCTTTTGAAATGTGTTGCTACAGAAGAATGCTGAAGATTAGGTGGGTAGATCGCATAACTAATGAAGAGGTACTGAACAGAATTGGTGAGAAAAGGAATTTTTGGCATACCCTGACTAAAAGAAGGGATCGCTTGGTAGGACACATTCTTAGACATCGGGGAATCGTAAATTTAGCATTGGAGGGAAGTGTGTGGGGTAAAAATCGCAGAGGGAGACCAAGATACGCGTATAGTAAGCAGATTCAAGTGGATGTGGGTTGTCGTTCTTATGAGGAGATGAAAAGGCTTGCTCAGGATAGAGTAGGGTGGAGAGCTGCATCAAACCAGTCTCCGGACTGAAGACCATAACAACAACAACAAGTTACAGGCATCGAACACCCTACAGTCGTTCCGCACATTCCCTCTCCTGTTCGTCTGAAAAGCCAATATAACGAATCTAGGTGTCTCAAGCTGAAATGTCGTTTTAATTGCCCGGCAATGTCGGGACGAAGACGGTAAAAAAGGAAATTCATAGAGTTCCCATGAAAGGAAGCTCAATGGTAGCTGTATTGACGAGTTTAAGACACATAAGTTTTAATCGTTCTTCATCTGATATGTTACATGCGGAGCTTTTCAAATTAGTTTCTCCAACACAAGCTGGTTATCTTTTTCTCCTATTTTAATATAGGAGTTAACATCACTAGCATTTCGTATCAAAACCAACTCTTGTTTGCGTTCATTAAAATTATCTTGTTATCTTCAAAGAACCGCATAATAATTTTAATGGCATACATGCACTAAATGTGCTGTTAATAGACCCATCTGCGAAAATTCCTGCATTTTGAAGGGAACTAGCGCCTACCGACAATGCTGAGACATAAGTTTTAAGGCACGATGTAATTCCGACGTTCCTATATTTATCAACCTCAACGCCGTTCAATTCAAATCGGATTTCTTGCAACATGAACGCAAATGCGTTTCGCGTATGTCACGATGCTGTTTCTGGCGTTCCATCCTTTTTAATGAATTTCCCGGACAGGTGTAGGAAGTTCTTGCTGGGAAGTGTCAAATCATCCTGGTTCTGAATGACGATACGTGTCTCGTCACTATTGTGAAATGTTGTCGATGCTAACGGCTTGTGGGATATGTATTCATGTCGGATTATACGTTCGTCGAACAGAACTGGTATTATCTCGAGGGGCGATGCCATCTCGTGGTTTAAATTCCATTGATTTTAAGAAATCGTACTTGTGAATGTTATCTCGTATCTTTACTGCTTTGAAGTGACGCACTGATGATGATTGCGAGTAGATAATTATTTCTTATCAGCATAGTTTTCGCAAATGAAGTGGTAAAACTATTTCTTCGCCACGAAAACCCACAGGTTTCTTGTTCTGATCCACAATATGACACTCTAGGTAATCTAATGTGTGAACAATCACTGGAAGGTATATCGGAATAGTTGGAACTTCGATGATCTTATTATCTGGGTCGACTTTGGGGAAAAACTCAAAAATTTTTTGTTTTAAGCTGTTATTGAGATATGCGTTTCTGGCAATGTTGCATTCAATGCGAATAGTGCTCAAAGGTTGGATGTCTATTATTTGCTTTGCCTCGTTAACCTTATCAGGGCTCTTTTCCAGATATTGCGTTTTCGAGAACCCAAGTAACGGATCAATTGATTCCTCTTGACTAAAATCAATGCAATGTTCACTTGTAATTTCAGTCTGTAGTTTGTTAATGTTTCAACGTAGCTCAACGTCTCTCGTTTCATGGTTGCAATTAGGTCTACGATGTCATAAGCACCAGGAGAAATTTCCATGATCTCAGCACTCTCTAAATACAGCTTATTGTTCGATTCAGTAACATTATAAATGCTGTTACAGGCTTCCAAATTGATCAAAGCGATACGCCTATCACCACTAGATAAATCAATCGGTGAAAAATAATTTGCACGTAATATCGGAGATCGTGCCTTTAACGTCGAGATATACGTCATTACCGGTCGTTCATTATTGGAATACTGACACGAAGGCTCACATGCACCTTATTTTTATTGACAGACGTCCCGGTGTGTACAACGCGTAGATTAAAAAAATACAGTCTGTATTATGCGTTCATCAGAAGAAACATTAAACATAGATGCCCACAGAGATATGTACCAAATACTTAGAAACAACTAAAGTGATAATATGTCACATTCATCTGTAGAAAAATAACGATAAAGTTCTATAGGTGGCTTTAGGTCTCCAAACGAATCATAGAATATTACATTTCAGTTTTTCTTCGTACACGCCATCCAGTATGTACCAGAAACACCCGACACAACGAGATAACACTTCCACATGCCATAGACATCCACATTTTCTTTGGTAAGCCATCTCGCATAAACACGCCACGAAACTTCGGGATTTTGAGTTTCTCTACGAGATTAAAGATGCCTCTATTTGTCAGAACTCTGTCCGGAAATATGGCTACGGGCTTTTTTTTCCTTATGAACAATCCGAGTCCATTCCTGTAAGGCTTCAGATACAGTCCTTTACCAATCGATATCGTTTCCATCGCCTCGCCTCATTATGCCTTTTGGCCTCATTCAGTTGTCTTTCTGCATTCTGAGCTATTTTTGCAGCCTGCCCAATAACCACTGCACACCCTGCCAAAGATCCGATTGTCGACAGGCCCGCAAATGCAGGGAGTAAAGGAGAATTATTTCGCCAGATGCTTTGGATATTCTTTCGCGTTGCTTCAACACGTCTTTACATTCCATTTCTTGCTGCAGCAATTGCTGACTGGATGCTATGTTTTCCTTAAGGCTTCTTTGGGCTGCTTTCATAACGTTTTTGAACGTTTAACCTACAGCCATCGTAATGATTTTAACTATGTGTTTTTCCTAACACGTATGTCAATCTATGAGTTGTCTGTTGTTTGCACATCTTGTTATATACCAAGTCGTTAGCTCTCACCCAAATGTTGTGTTTTGATTGAAAACCAAGCCATTTTACGTACGCTTTGTTACCTTCACGTCTCAAGATTCATACCGCGAGATACACACTCAGTTCGGAACTTTTCTGTAATTCTTCTGTGCAAAAACTCCCTGCAATAACGTCACCTTTACTATCCCGTAAGATGTACGTTCTAGGATTTGTCTGTAGGACTCTGGCATTGTAAATATTTTCGCTGATGAATTCGGTAGTTAAGATTTTTCGAAAGCCAACTTGTATTTTGAAACTGTTACGGGATCCCCCTCGTTGAATTTCTGTTTGCGTGCATCGATCGTTTTTATACGACTGTTTACGGTATTTAGAAACCTATTGTCTCGAACATCTATCGACTTCATTTTTATAGTACGATGTATCGTTCGGTTATAATTTTCAATTATTTGTGGTAGAAAATCTAGACATTTGTACGAGCCACGAAGGATAAATTGTATCCACGTTTTGACTTTAGTAGTTCTGTTCAATCGTTCCACAAACTTATCGGTGAATGTTGTGTGGTGGTTTATTCCATAGCGTCCCATTACTGGAAATTAGTGTTTTAGAATTCACCCTCGTGTTCGGTTTGCAGATTGTCTGGTCAGCGATTTGTACCTGTTTGCAAAAGCTGTTCAAACACACTTACAACATCTTTGTCTTTTTTCTCACTGGTAGCACCCAGGCAAACATGGAATATGTATCAATCACCATTAGAAAGTATTTGAAACCCTTATTATTGCGTAAATAGTATCGCATATCCACAAGGTCTGGTTGCCATAAATCGTCAAGAAGTTTTATTATAACACATTTTCGTGCAGTTTTAAAAGCTCATTAACAACTGTCTCCATACTTACTCAATGATATGTCGTTCTCGTCGTTCTGAAATGATCGATACGATTTCATTCGTGTGGGCTATATTATAGGTCGCTGATGAAGCAATAAGTAGTCGAAAATGATCTATTATTTCGTTCGGATCACCGAAATATATATACTGCAGGGGTAGATTGTTCAATTTCTTATTCTGAATATCAATACCTTTGCCATATTCGAATTTACCGGCTAAAGTAGGCTCAATAATATTATTGTACTTACCACTATCTTCTGTTTTCATACGTCCTCTTTTGGCGTTTTTTCTGTGTGAATTTGATATACACAATATTTCACAATATCTTTGCAGTTCCTTCGAGCTGAAGTTATCTGGATTCGATGTCTTTAGAAATATCAACTCCAATAAACCTTGTGTTCGTGGGAATATTGTTGTCCCGACCTGTATCGTATCTTGCGTTAAACGTATAGGAAATCTACCAAGCTTATATGGTTTTTCTTTACACACCACATATGTGTCATCTATTTGTGCAGCACCGTGCATGTTAATGTTCTCACTAATAGCTGTGTCATCATCATCATCTCGGTTTTTTCTTTTTTTCCCACGACTTCTGTCTGGATTCTTATGCCGACCAAAACAAAAATATTTGCGAATCTGATCCTGATTTTCCACAGCAATATAAATATAAATACACTCAGTGGCAGATACAGAATTTTTTTCTGTAGTGGGCACAAGGCTGAGAAGATTGAACAAGTCCTTATGGGCTTTGTCAGTCTACAGTCATTGTGTCACATATACGTCCTATAGGAAATGCACAAAATATGTTTCAAAGCTACACTCGTTTCTTAGAGAAAAAAAAATTAATATACTTTCAAAACTACCAATGCACTTTTAGTTTTTGCATACTATGACGTCTCTTTCAAATACCTATGATCACAAAAAAATGTTACAATGATTCAGTCACATTAATCAGTGTAAATTTTCTAAATTTACTACAGAATAAAAAAAAAACAATAACAGAGAATTTAGTCTGAATGTCCTGTGTTCAACTGTGGGCACACGTGTTTCATCCTTTATCATCATAAAGGATGACAGACTTACTAACAGCTGAACACTGGGCATTCAGGCTCTGAATTTAGTTGTTTCTGAGCTTCGCCAGATGGGTATATGCGAATCGCTATACAGAGAAAGCCATGCTAAATTGACTCAGATTTCTCTGCATATTTACAACTTTGGAATAATTGGAGTATAAGATTGAATAAGAATAACCATTTGAAAATTCAAACCATTGTATAATACGCTCGAAAAATACGTTTTGTACAATGATGCCCACAGGATTATGAAGTTAAATGAGCCAAATGTCTTAATGGTGATTATACAAAAACGTAGGGCATATGGTTTCCAAAAAAAGAAAAGAATGTTCAGATGTTTGTAACCCAAAGGGACCAAACTGCTAAGGTCATCGGTCCCTAGTCTTACAAATTACTTAAACTAACTTATTCTAAGGGAAAAAAATGAAAGAAAAAAGAAAAAGAAACACACACACACATGTCCGAGGGAGGACTCGAACCTCTGGTGGGAGGGGCCGTGTACTCCGTGACGTTGCGCCCCTGATCACATGGCCATTCCCGTGCAGCGCACGTTGTTTGATTGTCATGGTAACATCTGCACTACTTGAAGGACATCCATTTATTTCTGTGTGCTGCCAACGTTACGCTGCCCCTGGACGCGAAATATTACTGCACACATTGTTACGGGTAACGTTTCCAACACTGCGACGCTGCCTTCTGCTCGCTGGTGCTCGCCTCTCCCGGCAGCCATGGTGCACGCCTCCTGCTGCTGCCAACAGCCAGTGCACGAATCGTCAACTTACCGTGGACGAACAGAACAGTATCCGGAGTAGCTGTTTCATTATCAAACAAAGCAGAAATTGGAAAAACAGTGTATCCTAAAAGGTCGCCCAGAACAAACAGCCAGTGAACACGTTCCACTAAGTTTGATATTTCCCCAAAACCTAAAATCAGATTTCCTGTGTTTGCGTTGTACTGAATCAATTTCTTCTTCATGCTTTGTAAAGTTGCTATGCAAAACGAGATAAGATGTTAAGAAGTCCACCCACACACCCACACCCAGAACCTTACACTGAGGGCCTCTTACTAGATGTAGTGGAAACTCATGACTTCTTAGGACTGCTGTTTGATGCCCTACTGACACGTCTCCTCCAAATTCGCCAGCTTAAGCAGAAGTGCTGGCAGCACATTAACGCCCTCCGCTACCTTAGCGATACCAGTTGGGGCGCAGACTGCAGTACACTGCTGCAATGTTACATAGCCTTTGTCCTGTCACGATCTGACTGTGGGAGACTAGCATATAGTTCAGCATCGCCCTCGGCATTGCAGATGCAGAGTTAAGCTCGCCACAGGAGTTTTCAGAACAACCCCTGTGGACAATCCCTTCGTCGAGACTGCAGTTTCTTTTCGACGAATCAGACCCCAAGAACTGCTGGCCAACAAAACTGTTCACTGCCAGACCACCATCTCCTTTTCTCGACCATGACACTTCATATTCCACGACGGCGGCCGAGATCGGGTATGACAGTGTACTTCCGATCACGTCTCAGTGAATTAGAGTCTTTTCCCCTTCCATCTCACTTTTCGAGCACAATTTCGATTGGAATTGTCGCATTTCTCCAAAAAGTCAGCTCACCATGAGATCCTTCGCCACCAATCCATGTCAATACTTACTGTGTCACGGGGCTCGAAAGTGATCTACACAGATGGCACGATGGTAGACGGTCGTGTTGATTTTGCTTATAAACATGCAGGACGTAACAAATGGTGCTCCTTGCGAATGGCTGCAATGTATTCATTGCAAAGCTGGTAGCCATCTTTCGCACACTCGATCATATCCATTTCTGCTCTGCGGAGTCCTTCCTCGTGTGCAGCGGCCTCCTGAGCGGTCCACAAGCCCTAGATCAGTGCTTCCCTCGTCATCTTGTGATAATGGCCATCCAAGAGTCCGTTTACGCCAGAGGTGGGCAATGAGTGAGCCGCGCTCTAGGAGCCGCCAGCCTGAGCGGGAGCAGAGCCGCGAGCAGCTGGCGTCCATCACGTAGTTCCTGCTGCAATGACTAGATGGCGTTATGCGCAGCCAACGCGCTAACGTAGCCGCAGAAATGCACCTGGCTGAGTGCTTTATAAAATAACTTATAAAGATAATAGTGCAATCTCTTTAGTATCCAACTCTAATGAACAGATTCCACTGCTAAGGGTATCTCCTGAAAATGCTATTATGTTTATAAGTAAGTAACTTATAAACATAATACTGGAAACTATTCTCTAAGTAAAACGTCCAGCGCATGCAGTCGAGCCGGCAAATATAAAGATAAGAGCGATTTTTTTTTTTTTTTTTTCATAAGACACTGCTAACAGTGCCATCTGTTATTTCGAATTTTGTACTTCAGGGTTTTCGTTATAATCTATGATATTACGTTATGGTACAGTACGCTGTGGAGTTGAAATGGCTAGTCAAATCGGCGCGGTAAAGCGGCATTCTATTTTCCAGTTCAACTCTAGTTGGGAGTGTGATTACTAGTTCACTGAAAGCGAAGGAGGAGCAAAATGTTTGGTATGGGGTAAAATACTAAGCATAAAAATGTACAATTTAGAACGCCACTATAGAACACATCACTTCAACAAGTATGGAAGTGTAGAAGGTGAAATGCGACTTAATCTTCTTAATAATCTACGCGAGGAAGGAAGTAAAGTAGAGGTATGTATTATAATGCTGTACCTACTTACGAGGTAACTTAATCACAGTGTTTTAATACCGGACTCTCACGGAACTACGTGTGCCAGCAAGCATGCAGACCTCTAGCGGCAACTAGGATAACTACCGGCCGACCGCGAACGCTGTTCTTTTTCCGGCCTGAGCCGGAGCGCTGCTCATTGAGTCGATTTGTGCCCACCTCTGGTTTACGCCGTCGAACAACATGGGTGGAGAGTAGTAGTTCTCTGAACACCAGGAAACATGGGAATAGAAGGAAACGAACTAGCTGACAGGTTAGTGAAAGAGACTATCCATAAAACTACTCTGGAGATCGGTATTCTGATGACTGAGCGTTCGATGTTATGCAGTCGAATTCTCAAGTAGCGGAATACGAATGTAGTACACTTAAAAAAGGAAACATTGAACATGTGGAGGTCCTCTATGCGGGCCACTCGCATGGACACTGTCATCATCTACCAGCTCTGCATCGGCCTTACTGGCTGACGCACGCTCACCTACTCCGTCCGAGGATCCTCTCCAGTGTCACTATAGAGCTACATTTGACAGTCGCCCAATATTATTGCAATGCCCCAAATTACCCGCCTAGCGGCGGACTTTTAATCTCCCTGACGCTTTAAATCTTGTTTTAGCTGACAATGCCTCAATGGCTGATTCGGTTTTAAATTTTATTTATGAAAATGGATTTAATCATTCAGTTTGAGGTTTAGCGAGTGTCTATTATTTATATGTTCTCCACTTGCCTAATACTTTTAGGCCTGAAGTGGCTGGATGTTCCAAGTTTATTTCTTGCGGGCAAATGCCTCCTTTGCCGCCGCCCCCCCCCCCCCTTTCTCTCCCCCCGTCTATATCCAGCAACTTAGAAAATCGCGCCTTCCATCCGTTATGATAGATTGAACTGCCTGGTTCTCAGGAATGGATGAACGGGTGGGCTATATAGCGCTCACCAACACTATCCCACTCTGCACATTCGATTTAAAGTATATTACTTTCCACATGCGTCAGCGCTCCTTGCTGGCGCAGCTGTTATCCTAACGTTTCCCTATGCAAAACTTGCTCAATGGACGGCGTTTTTGTGTAAATAGTAAGTGAAGTTACTGAATGTCTCCTTGTTGTCAAGCCCCATTTCTGGTTACACTGCTTTTCCTCTAGAGAGCTGGCTCAGTGGTATTCCGTGTCTCTCCGCCATTGCCTGTGGCAACTCAGGTTTGCTATGTCACGCACATTGTTTTTAATGCTAGCAAACCTACACACTGCTGCGTTGTGTAACCGTGCGTCTCTGGGAGCGAAACATTGGCTCGACTTGAAGAAAATTTCTTTTCCTACCCAATTTCTGGTTTGTTACACAACAGAAATCGCCAGGACGTGGTATAGGTTTCCATTTGTGTCAGGGCATTGTCTGTCGATTTAACAACTTCACGTAACCCGAGAGAACCATTTGATTTTCTAACCACTACCAGGGGTGTTGGCCAGGCAGTGTTTTAATTACTTCAATTCTTCCAGCTGCATGGACACAACAGAGTTCTTGGTTGACCATAATGAGATAGGAATATGGCATGCCTGACAGAAGCGGTTTTCTGCGTCTGTTTGTAAAGAGGTATGGACCTGGAAATCCCTAGCACATCCCACGCCAGGCAAGAATAGCTGTGAAAAAGGTAGCACAAAAATTGTCAAGCTTCTGGAAGGGAACTGTGCTCAAACCATCTGGACCTCATTCATGAATGAAGCCAAACAGTGAGAAAGCACCCCCACTGAAAATGATACAAGCAAAGTGACTATTGACAGTGAAAAATGTTATCAGCCATGAATCCTTTTTGTGTGTGGCATTGATCGTGAATAAATTTTAACGTCACCATACACGACCAATGTACAGGTGGGTGGGGTCAAGTCATGACTCTCAAAACATAATAATTGTGTCCTCGACTCATAGGTTGGAGCGCTGCTACTTGGGGATGGGCCTTGAGGTGTTAATTTGCTGCCTGCAGAATCTCTGAAGTGTGCAATTATCCAAGTCTCGAAATATAGGTTTCAGGGCTGCCCTGTGTACTACTGGATCGTGAGCCATTTGGACCACAGTGTCTCAAATCAAAGACTTTCCATATGAAGTTTTACAAGCCGAATTTGAACAAATGAAATGTTAATGTCGACTCAAACCATGAAAACCTGTCGCTGTGCTTGTGGTATTTATGGAAATTGAGGTATGATGCAATTCACATGACATGATTGTGAATTATAATTGGAGAGCAATGAACACCTCTCGCACGTGAGCTAAACAGAACTGAAGAGTGTAGTAAATTTCTTGAGTACAAGAAATGCTCCAGGGAAAGCCAAGAAAGGAAAACACATAATTGTAGAAGGTCATAAAAAACCCAAAATACAGCAAAATGCTGTTTCAGCTACTGCAAATACATGTCCCAATCTTCTTTGGCATTGTTGAATGGCAGAATCGCTATTGGGAAGCTTCTGCCTGTTTGTGCCCAGTCTGGGTGGGCTGCAAGCCCTGAGGAGAAGGTGGTCAGACAAGTGCTGAATTTCCTGAGATAGCAAGTCTGTCTACTGTTGAAACTTCTGTCAGAACTATTGCAACTGCTACTGTGGAAATAAGTCTTGCTGTTCCACGAGTTGCACTGGTTTTGAATCCATGCAACGCTGTTAACATTTACCATAGTTACAAGTGATCAAGATCGGGACAACTCTGACAAGGAAGTCTAAAGACAGTCACTAGAAATGAACAGGAACACATTAACAAGTGGGATAGACTACGGAGAAGAACATGGCGAAACCATAGGTGCAAGAGAGTAAACCAAATTGACAGCAAGCAAAGTAATGATGTATCTTGACAACGAGCACGCTAAAGAGTTGCCGCTGCTCCAGGGCAAAGGGAGGCCGCTAGCACTCCTGGCTTGTCAGCACCTCTCCATGCGAAGTGGCAGCATCTGTGGGTTTTAGTAGGGCCGTCTAGCGGCTGTCATCGAGTTCCATACATTCCTTCTGGGCTTTCGAATCTTTTGAGCTGGGATACCAGATCCAATGTGCATTGAGGGAAGCGTATCTTTGAGGAGCACCTCAAGTATCAGACACACAGTACTCAATTCCCAATATCCCACTTCCTTAGAGGACCTCCTGGATTAGTTGGTATTCTAGTGAGGATTTTTGCCACGTAGTACTAGATCTTGTGCCTTCCACTTCTTCACAGTATACCTTCCAGGATGCCAGTCGTGCATTTTTTTAAAGCTTTGTAGGGCAAGTACCAAACCTCCGAGCGTTAACTGAAGGCAGCGAAGCACAAATCATTATAGGAAGTAAAAGTTGAGTAAAGCTGTAGATACGTTCAGCTGAAATTTTTACAAAGGGGAAAATGGTATTCAGAAAGGTGTTGTGTTTGTAGGTAATCCAATCAGTGCAGCATCGGCGGAACAAGGCACAACAATGTGTGTCAATTGCAAGTAGATATACACAGCCACGCCCTCAGCCTATACAGAAATCAGCACCCCTACAAGACTGATTTAACGAGCAGCATATTACTGGTCGGGGCCCAGTCGGTCATTCTCTGAGAGAAGCAGCAAGAAGAATTTTTTTATATACATTTGCTACCAGAATAATCTTCATTCCAGAAGATGTTAAGTATGTTGTTTGTACAGTTTATAAAAATCTTTCCTTAATGAATATGTTTGTTGTAGATTTGGGATCATATCCTCATCATCATTTTTGTGCCGGCTGCTGTCTCATCTCCTATTATCCGCCACAACTCTGGAAATGAGTTATTGCAGTCCGGTGCAGCCTTCGCCTTGCTGTTCATCACAGCTTGGCACTAACTTAACTTTTCTTTCCATTTTTTTTTTTTTTTTTTTTTTTTTTTTCTAGAGGCCTGCTTTGCCGTTCAAATGTTCAAATGTTTGTTAACCTTAAGGGACTTAACTACGGGGTCATCAGTCCCTAAACTTACAAACTACTTATGAACTACTTACGAACTAGGACGGCACAAATATCCATGCCCGAGGGGGGATTCGAACTCCCGACCGTAGTGGCCGTGCTGACCGTGACTGGAGCGCCTCAGTCACCTCGGCCACCGCGGCCGGCGCTTTGCAGTTTAATCATCTTTTTGCTTGCTTTTTGGAATTGTATTACCATGACCACCACGCCTCCTGCTCAACATTTGCAAATGCCTCAAATGGCTGCAGACTTATCTACTTGACAAAAATGAGCCAGTTCCTAGCGGCGGTTCACAATTCGGCCAACATGCAAACTGCCGCTATGTCAAATTACACCGCCTCTGTGAGCTACAACTGCGGCACCACCCTCGTGCATTCCAGTGTTCCGAGGTTTCAGCGACCAACAGGTAGTCTTCAACGAGTGGTAGCGGTACCCACAATTTGATACTCACACATCACGTTTAAGGTATTGTGAAATTACATTACTTTTTATCTAAGGTAGGCACAGTGAATCACGGAAATGCAGGGCTTAACAAGGCAGTGACATTTTCAGTGTGCTTGTTTTATATTCAGACGCTATGATCCATAATGCAGTTACATACAATGTGCCAGATAGTTGCATTCATGAGCAGATTCTCAAACATGCAGATCCGACATTGAAACAAGTGTTACAAATCATAGAACATCAAGATTCATCTGACAGTTCTGCAGAAAACTTTGAGTCAGCTCCTATTTGTTGTATCACAGAGAGTGAAATATATGGACAGCCACAGAAGCGCGTAACGTGTAAACAAGACTCGCCGCGTGTGAAATCATGTCACCTTTGTTTTTTCAAGCATAAGAGACAGAACTTCCCTTCAAGAAAAACAACTTACTTTTCTTGCAGGAAGACTGGTCATGTAGAGTCTGTATATTTACAAAATACACAGAACTCAAAAATAACTCTCTCTCGCGCCAAGTAGCTTTCCCTTCTGTGCAGACTTTTTTTCAAAGCCGACAGCCTAGCCTAATGATGTATGCTCACAGGATATATGGGGTGTTTCACTAAGTCGGTGGCCGAGGGGACTGAGGCGCTCCAGTCACGGTCTGCACGGCCGCTACGGTCGGGGGTTCGAATCCCCCATCGAGCATGGATATTTGTACCGTCCTTAGTTAGTTCATAAGTAGTTTGTATTTAGGGACTGATGACCCCGTAGTTAAGTCCCATAAGCTATACAAACATTTGAACATCTTGTTTCACTAAGTGTGTTTGCCTCTGTAACTTATAAAATAATAGGTGAGGGGAAATTTTAATGCGGTAGATCAACACAAGAAATGTTACACTTTCTGCGAAGCTATGAACATAGTTTATTGTATCATTTTCCAAAGAGTTACAGCACAAAGATATAATTTTTAAATGGAACAATAGTGTTTTCTATCGTGCATTGGATTCGTTGTTCGGCACGTAAGAACGTAATGGTTGCCGGGGCTCTTCGCCTAGGATATATCACGGCATACGCCGTGGCTGCTTCAGTGGCATCTTGTCGGCACTCGCCGAGCATCAGCAACATGTCAACGTACTCGTTGTTCGTGTATTCCATCGTCATCCGATGTCAGTAACTGTGGTATATTGAGCCCCGGTTGTGTGTGTGGCTCCAACTGTCGGGTATACGGCCGTGTTCGGCGACAGTCGGCAATCTAACAGCGCATCGAGGAAGCTTCTCGCTCCGTGACACCGGCGACGTTACAACTCGGCCACACCACATTTAGAAGGCGCATTGCATTATGCGCAGCGTTTGTGGTATCTGCCCCTGAAACTTTGAAGGGTTGTAGATCCCAAACTAACAGTGATAGGAATGTAGTTTAAGTTGATTTGTACGCAGCTGGTTTCAACGAATCCAATGCATGAAACTATTGTTCCATTTAAAATATATATATCTTTGTGCTGTAACTCTTTGGAAAATGATACAATAAACTATGTTCATAGCTCCGAAGAAAGTTTAACATTTCTTGTGTTGACCTACCGTATTAAAATTTCCCGTCACCTATTATTTTATAAGTTACAGAAGCAAACACACTTAGAGAAACACCCTGTGTAGACATATGTAAACAGTTTTTTACATATGCTTTGGTGTGTGTGCGTGTGTATTTGTTTACCTATCCTTTCTCCCCCAAGGTAAGTCTTTCCTCTCCCAGGATTGGAATGACTCCTTACCCGCTCCTTTAAACCCGCATTCTTTCCTTTTCCCTCTTCTTTATAAAGAAGCAACCCAGGGTTGCAAAAGCTCAGCATTCGTGTATTTGTGTGTGTATATTTTTATTTATGTTTCTGTCTGCGTACTTGTGCTCTTTCTCCTGGTAAGTAAGCCACATCTATTTTATATATATATATATATATATATATATATATATATATATATATATATATATATATATGGAAGCAGACTTGACTTCGAAGGCACATTTGTTGACTGAACACAGCACTTATATTGAAAGCAGGTTTATTGCGAACTGAAAAATACACTCTGCACTGCCAGAGTGCTCTGCTATTTATACACAGCATGTACCAGAAATTAGAAAAATAGTTAACATGAGAAACAAGTATAAATTACAAGTGAACACAAGAAACATGTAGAACATTCTGAAAATGTTAATTACAAAGAAATAAATCATTGCCAGTGAACGGGATTGAACCGGCGACCTTCAGCACCGCAATCGGTGATGCTATCTCTTGCGCCACGCCAGTAGTTGGATGGGGGGGGGGGGGGGGGGACACCGACCCACTGTTTGGTTCCCTTTGGAGCCAGCTGAAATGTCCTTGATCTTGTCCTTGTCATGGGTCCTCTATATGGCAGTTCGGGAGAATCATTCTCTTCTGCACAATTACCGACGACAGTCGTTCCTGTCGTGGCTTCATCAGTATCATTTTCGTCCTTTAGAGTCCTTGAAAAGGAGCCATTTTCGCCTATCTGTTCTTCAGAATCGTAGTAAGGCTTCATGCTGAAGATGTGAACAATGTCTCTTCATTTCTGTCATTTCGACAACGGCTTATAATCCTCAACTTCACATGCGACATCTGACAGGTGGCGTACGACACCATATGGACCAAAGTATTGCTTCAATACCTTTTCTGATAGTCCAACATTCCGTGAAGGGGTAAAAATCCTGGGCTGTACACAACAGGTAGCTGCTTGTCTTTATACCGCTGACAGTCCTTCTCCTGGGCGTCCAGTGTCCTTATGCGAGCCAGCTGACTGGCTTCTTCAACCCTGGTGATGAGCTGTTTAACATATCCTGAGTGTCGTCCGGTTGGAACGGAAACAGTGTATCCATTGTCGTCTCAGCTTTATGGCCATGGAGCAGGAAAAATGGCGTGAAGCCTATGGTGTCTTGTCTTGCGGTATTATAAGCAAATGTCACAGTTGGCAGTACTGTGTCCCAATCCTTCTGCTCAACATCGACGTACATCGACAGCATATCTGCTAACGTCTTGTTAAAACGTTCTGTAAGACCATTTGTTGAGGATGGTATGCAGTCGTCATTCTGTGGACAATGTCACAATGTGACATTACCTCTGGTACTAGTTTTGACTGGAATACTTTTCCACGATCAGATATCATCACACGTGGTGCTCCACACTTCAAAATAATATCTTCTACAAGGAATTTTGCGATCTCTGGAGCTTCTGCAGTCGGCACAGGTTTGGTGACAGTGTAGCGTGTGAGGTAGTCAGTGCAGACTGTTATCCATCGGTTACCAGTTTTCGACTTCGAGAACCTCCCTAAAAAGATCGATCCCAACTGCTGCAGGTGGAATCGGTACGAGATGCCCTGGAGGTAATTGCGGCACATGCTACCATCGCTGGCACTCTTTACAGTGATTCACATAGTGCTTGACAGATCGGTAGAGAGCTTTCCATTTGATTCTGTCTTGGTTCTTCACGAATCCCAGATGACCAGATATTGGAGCATCGTGGAAATACTTGATAATAGCTGGCTGGAGATGAGCTGGAATGACCAGTAGCCATTTGGAGCCAAGTGGATCGTAGTGCTCTTATACAACTCCCGTTTATAAGTTGGAACTCTCCATATGTCGGTTCTCCTTTCTGCAAAGCCTCTATGGTTTTTAATAGTGCTGCATCTTCCCTCTATTCAGCTGTAACGTTACCTAATTCAGTGAGGGGCTGAAATTTCATTCATGCTGTTGTGTTCCACTAATGGATTCCTCGAAAGGCAGTCGTCATCCTTGTGTTTGCTCCCGTTCTTAAATACCACTGTGAGATTGTACTCTTGGAGTCTTAGTGCCCATATTGCTAGTCGACCTGATGGATCCTTCAAGCTAGTCAGCCAACACAAAGAATGGTGGTCTGTCACAACGGTGAGTGGTTTGTCAAGTAAAGATGGCCGGAACTTGTTGATAGCCGAGATAACTGTGAGACATTCTTTCTCAGTTGTAGTTTATCTCAGAGTTTGAGAGTACTCTTGATGCGTATGCCATCACCTTTTCAGCACCTTCCTGAACTTGTACAAGCACTGCACCAATCCCATAGCCACTGGCGTCTGGATGTGCCTTGTTACAAAATCCTTTTATGCAATCCTAGTATGAATGAGCACAGCTCGAGAAAACTTCTCACATCACAAATGTGCTGGGGAGTTGGAAATTCTGTGACTGCCCTTACGTTATCTCGTTCAGGACAGATACCATCTCTGTTGATAGGGTTTTTATCTCTTTGGCGACGAAGAGGCATTTCTTTTGATTGAGGCAGAGTCCTGCAGTCTGAACACACTTCAACACAGTTGACAGGCGACTCAGATGTTCTTCAAATGGTTTCGAGAAAACGACAATGTCATCTAAATAGCAAAAACACGACGTCCACTTAAGATGTTGAAGCAAGTTGTCCATTATGTGTTGGAATGTGGCATTACTTTGAATTCATAGAGGCCGTCAAGTGTAATAAAAACCATCTTCTCCCTGTCAGCTTTGTCAACCTCGATTTGCCACTAACCTGTCTGCATGTCCATAGTTGAGAAGTATATGTGCCTTCTTTCAAGCATTCTAAGGTGTCGTCAATGCGCGGCAATGGGCAGACATCTTGCTTTGTGATTTTGTTCAGTGGCTGATAGTCGACACAGAATCGCCAAGTGTCATCCTTCTTCTTTACGAGGACCATCGGAGACGAACAAGGACTCTCCAAAGGTTGAATAATGTCATCATGCAACATCTTCTCCACTTCCTCCCGAATTATCTGTCTTTCTGCTGGCGACACTCAATACAAACGCTGGCTAAGTGGTGGATGAACCCCAGTATTGATACGGTGCCCTTATCATAAGCCGTTTCGTCTGACTTTTCCCCTGCTGAGGTGTGAATGCACCCAAAAATTGGCGTAGTATACCTAACACCCGCTGGCGTTGTTCCTTGGTCAGTCCGGGCCCTATTGGCAGTTCCACAGTTGTTTCCTCCATTGTGTTGTCTGTAGTAACAGAACAGCATGGGCCTTCATTGATGACGTTGAGTTCACCGTCCTGGATTGGTTAAACTGTCCTGATATACATTCGTTTGGGGATAAGTTGTGACTGCTCGTGACAATTAGTGATCCAAATCTCTCCTCGACCACCCGTAATGCTTATGATAGCCACAGGTATGTAAATTTCTTTTGTGAGCCTGATAAACTTTTTACTATCAACAAGCACGTCACAGTTTAACCTGTCAGCTGTGTTTGTGACTGCAACTCTTCTCATTGTCAACGGCGGGATCGTCACATTGTCAACAGCAAATAATTTCCCAGAAAATTCTGTGTTATGTGTACCCATCGGAATGATTCCTCAATTTGCAGCTCAGTCAATGATAGCTTGGGATGTCTGAAGTAAGTCCCATCCGAGGATGATATTATGACTACATTCTGTTAAAACGACAAATTCAAACGGCTGGGTCCTGTTGTTGGTGGTTATTCTTGTGACACAAGTTCCTGCTGGCTGGACGTACCTTCCATTTGCGACCTTCAGCACAGTTGCCTCCGTATCACAGAACATTGCCTTTTTTAATGCGCGGCAATAATTATCTGACAATACAGAGAAAGAAGTTCCTGAATCAACCAGTGCCCGGACAGACTGGCCATCAGTTATGACGTAGATCAGATTTCCCGACATCTTAGCGATTGTCATTCATGGAGGATTTTCATCTGTGGCGGCCTCACCTCCGTAGATGGTCGCCTTGCTTAGTTTTTCTAGGTGTAGTGGCTGGTACCTCTGTATGACAATGGTGAACAGTAGCAGTGCGTCGGGAAGGCACCTCGTCCAGGGTACGGCGATGGGCTTCTTCCCATAGGTCGACTGAACTCATCAGCAGGTGACTGCCTGGGATAGAACTGCTCTGATGGCTGACGTGTTGTGGCATAATAATCGTCAAATACTAGCCTTCTCTCTCTGCAGTAGTGTACGACATGTCCAGGGCACCAACAGTGTGTTTGTTGTCTTCAGTCCTCCAGATGTCTGTTTTTCTGTGGGGTCTCATAGTTGCCGGTGGGGGAATTGGTTGTGGCTGCGTCGGTGGGGGAATTGGTTGTGGCTGCGTCGGTCAGTTCATAGGCTGCCATTTGGTGGCTGCATCATAAGTCATAGCAGGGTGACGTCATTCATTGCTGGTGGGGCAGACAGGAGCTAATGTCTGAAATACCTCTTCCTCAATGGCATCGGCTCCCTCGTGACTTACAGCGCTTACATCCATGACCATAATCTGATGCTCGCTTGGTCTCATAGTCCCAGCTGCCATAAACTATTGTAATTCTTCTCTCACAATTTGTCATATGAGAGAAGCAAAGTCATGCTGGTCTTCCACAACGGCCATAGGGACTACATTCGGGAGTCTGTCATAATTCTTTCGTCTAACCCTCCTTTGTACCATCTCTTCAATACGCTGGCACCACTTGATGAACCCTTCTGCCATAATGTCTTTCATCAGAAGAGCTTGGTACACGAGTTCTGCAATATCCTTCATCAGGTGCGTGATTTTGTTGGCCTCAGTCACATTCGGTTTAACTACGTTACACAGGGTCAAAACAGTCTCTATGTACGACTGTGTCGGCTCACCTTGTCATTGGGCCTAGTTCTTCAGTTGTTCTGCTGAGTGGATTTGTCACTGGCAGTCTCCAAACATCTTCTTAAGTACCATCTGTAACGTTTCCCAGTCATTCCTCTTCTCTTCATTGTTTTCAAACCATTGCTGGGCTTTTCCATCCATATAGAAATAAACGTTGACATGTTTGCACCTGTTACAGTTGTCGACTCGGTTGAACCCTCTTAGCCATTTGTTAGGGTCCTACCCAGCGTCTCCAGAGAACACTGACGGGTGTCTGATGTGCAGCTGGCTTATGGCTGGTTTCGTGTACATGGTTCTTCTGATTATACGGACTTTTGGAAGGATGTACTCGGTGTATCCCTTGTATTCCGGTTCTAGTTCATGTAACTGACGACTTTTACGTTGCCTAATCGGAACCATGGTGATGCACAGGATACCCAGAGCCTCCATGGTGTTGAAATGGAAGCAGGCTTGGCTTCAAAGCTAGAGTTGTCAACTGAACCCAGCACTTATACTGAAAGTACGTTTATTGCAAAATGAAATGTACAGGCAGCACTGACCGCCTCTCAGGCGAAGTGCTCTGCTATTTATACACAGACAGAAAGTACCAGAAATTAGAAAAATAGCTAACATAAGAAACAAGTGAACATAAGAAGCATGTAGGACATTCTGGAAATTTTAATTACAAAGAAGTAAATGTTTGCCAGTGGAGGGGATTGAACTAGCGACCTTCAGCACTGCAATTAGTGACACTATCCCTTGCTTCACGCCAGTAGTCAATTAATGTGGGGTCTCGTGGCATTATATAGAAGGAGACTTTCCAGGTGGGAAAAATATGCATAAAATAAAGATTTTTGACTTGCCTAAAGTACAGGCTCGTCGACAGAAACATAAAACACACATAAAAACACACAAACATTCAAGCTTTCGCCACCACTGGCAGCTTCTTCAGGAAAAAGAGGAAGGAAGGAGAGGAGAAAGGGAAGGATACGGGTTTTAAGGAAGTGGAAAAGGGGTCATTCCAATCCCAGGAGTGGAAGGACTTACCTTAGGGGACAAAAAGGAAGGTAAACAAATACACACACACACACACACACACACACACACACACACACACACACACACATCCACATGCAAACATACATGGGCAGACATTTGTAGTGGTTTCATGAATGACTACAGCCAGTACAGACTTCTCATTGTTTGTGTGTGTATGGAAGCACACAAAAAGGAATTAAGACAAAAAATGTGTGACCTACCAATTAAAGAACGTTATTGACATCTACAGTATATTTCTGTTGACTATGAACGCTAAACTCTTATGTCTTGGTGACCAGTCATGCATTAAATTGTTCATTTCCAGTTGAGAAAGAAAAGCCAGTTGCTAGAATTCGCACACGCAACTGGGATACCAATAGTAATAAAAATAGTATGGCAGTATTTTCATCAGTAATTTACTTGCGTGACTGATTTATGCTAACAGCTTTTCTATTTGTTCAGGAAAATCAAGGGATTGAACATGAGCCATGATAAGCCTATGTGAGGAATTTATAATTACTTCCAAACCAAAGACATAAACTGCACGGGAGTAGCTGTGTGGTCTAAGGCATCATGCTGCAGACTGGATGGCACATCCGCCAGAGGTTCAAGTCCTTCCTCACACATGGGTTGTGTATGTGTGTGTGTTTATTAGTGTAAGTTAGTTTAACACATTTGCTGCGGCTGACGCTATAAGCGTTTCCATGATCAACCTGCTTATAAAAGGCGCGCTAGCTGAATACTCAGTTTAGTTAGTTTGGCTGTGCACTTGTGTTAGTACAAGCCACCAAAAAACATCAAATAACATTCTCCTGTCTGCAGTCGGGTGTTTTCCTCCGTAGTGGTTTGCTATAAAGACATTGCCTATACACCTTGCAAATTTATTTGTTGTATGGGATTGGGTTTCCATAGCACCAAATTGCAGATAAGACCCGTTTCTTTTTCTCCATTCGATAAACCTTTTAGTGTTTTCAGACTAATTCCTTCTCAATGAAGCGGATTTATCACTTGTTTGAATTTAATTTTCTTCCCAGTTTGAATAAAATCAATACATTAGAGGTGTTGTTTGCAATAAATGCATACGACGCTTGTGTCAGACAGTTTTCAGTTTTTCTGCATGCTGCTAAAAAGCGTACTTTTATTTCTATACCTAGTACCACCTCTTGTGCAGATATTATATTCGCTTTCAATATTACAAGTTTCGCAGGGGTATGATTTCAGCTCTCGGCGCACGTGCACTTACAGCAGGAACTATAAAAGTGGACCTTTGCAATCGCCTTTTGACAGCTTGAAATTTTAATGAAAATAATGACTTAAAAATACATCTGACATGAAAATTGAATAAACAAATTTGTACAGGAGAAAATGATCAACAACTTTGCTCTCTTACTTTTTTTTCCATATCTTGCACAGTTTCAAAGATATTTGCAAAAATATTGGCAATTTTATATTGTTTGTCTGTCTGTCTGTCCGTAGTGTGTTTCCAATTTTTAGGTTCCTCGTTCAACTGATCGGCACCAAATTTTAGACATAATAGTTGGGTGCCACATAGTAGATCCTACCTTTTTCAAATTTTTCAGACAAAAATACATCAGTAACACTTAAAAAAAGCCATTATTAATGTAATTGCAAACAAACCATTCATCTGACACGAGAAATGAATAACCCAATTTGTATAGGAGAAAATTCCCTACAACTTTCTTCTCTTAAGGTTTTCTTTTTTTGTTTAACAGCAATTTGACACCGCGTCTTGAATTACATAAACCAGGCATTAGGAAATGTGTCGTGGCATTCCTCACCCAGAACTCCATACGCCATCTTGCTTCCTATATTTTACGATTTTCTTATAACTTCAGTTTTATCATTTCAAAGCAGTGACGCACTGTAGAATTAACAAAAGCACGTCATTCATAAAATGATAAATTATAATCTAGCTGTTAGCAATTGCCAGCAATAGTATGAGAATTAATGGAAAATGCCGTAGATGGTCACCGTGGTGTTGTGGGTAGTGTTTTACGTTGTGATCCATGTGATCCGTAGTTCAAAACCAGCCGATACCATTTTTTCTTTCACCTTGGCTCTTCTTAATTAAATAGAGCTACGTACCGCAATATTTAGAGTTGTTCAGATGTAAGAATGCTTCGTATAAAATGTTTGTTTGTTCTACTTCGTGAACATGCCGTGAAATACGAAACCTATGAATTGGACACTGGTCTTCTGAAGCATTTACAAAACAACCAGAAGGATACCTCTTAGGAAAAAAGATTAAACAAATTCCAGTGGCAGGTTTTTATTTGTTTTATTTTTACGTTTTTATTTCTTGTTCTTCTTCTTCTTCGGGTAGATCCATGCTTTGAGGTCATTTGTTCATGTTCATTCTGGCTTGTTGGTTGAGAATTTTGCTCTCTCTCTCTCTCTCTCTCTCTCTCTCTCTCTCTCTCTCTCTCTCCCCCCCCCCCCCCTTTTTCTTTTAACGGATGGAATCCAGCCCTTTTTCTTCTTGTCTTTTCACTGATTCTTAGGTTTGATCAATCCTTTGTGAACATTGGTTTATTTTGTTTAATTCTGATCGTTTCGTCATTCACTCAGCTTTTCTTTACAGAGGGCGCTGCCCATTACGCTATGCCGAACAGCGGCGAGAGTAATCCAAATTCTTGTACCATTGATGGCAAGTGTTAATTGCTAAAATGGGATTTTTAGACATTAGATTGTAAATCATTGTCCTAACAACGACGTGTTTTTAATAATTTAAATATGCACCATTGCTTTGAAATGGGAACTCGAGTTATAATAAGAAAATAATCAAATACAGAAAGCAAGATGGCATATACAGAAGTATTTCGGGCAAGGTTTCGAGTGAGGAATGTCTCACGACTCATTTCCGAATGCCAAATGTTGACCACCTCCAAAAACCAACCAGACGTGTGCACTACGGCAGTATATTTTACTGTTTTAATTTTGACCAGCCATCCATTTTATATCTGACTATCCACTAGCACATTATTTTCTATATACTTATCATTCAGCACACTTACCAGATTTTATGTGGAGCACTATAATAAGCAGTTTAATGTCAATGATACAAGGTGATGATGCCAATGTGTGAAAACTAGTCATCTTGAATAAATAAAATAAAAATTGCAATGTTGGCATCTATCCTATTTATGTAATAAGATTATTCCTGAAGATGAGTAAATTAAGTGATAATGCAAATGTGGGAGAGATATGAAAACAATAGCTTAAAGAGCTAAAAAAAAGTACATTTGTCAAAGCTAAAATCAAATATCAAATATACTCGAGTAATCCGCGCACATTTTTTTCCAGAATTTACTAATTGAACACAGGGGTGCGCGGATTACTCGAATTTAGGTCGGTATTACTCCATACGCAACAACAAAACACACCAGGCAGGGATTACTGCGCTTCAAAAAACATCCCTTTAGGCTGGTATTACACAATAATATGTTTGATCAAATCATTCAAAGAAATATTATCAAATATTTGTAATATTTCTTGGACATAAATCCTAATCGTGGCGTTAAAAATGGGTATAACTGTTGTCATACTTCAAGATAGCGGATAATAATAACTTTTTATTGTGCTTGCCTTATTCGGTCACAAACTTGCGGAGTAGCATATCATTCTGGCAGCTTCTTTGCCAGCACGGAAGGCGCGCATGAACAGTTGCATTGTTGTTAAAAGAATGAGTAGTTTATGGTACCATCTTTCTGAGTAATAAAGTACGTTATCTACTTAAGTTAGCTATTATTCGGTTCAGTAACAACATATTACCTACACTGGTATCGGGACGTGACGACTATATCTGGAGAAGACAGTGTTACAGCTATTTCTTGCTACTGTGTTAAAATGCTAATTACTAATATATTAAGGGCAGTTTACAACTCACCGCAAAGACATGGCGGCGAGCTGCGACAGGCACATACAAAAGACACACACATCAACACTTCATCTATCGGCCATGGCCTTTTTCAGAAAATAGAACACCCACGCAATCACACAGGCACACAACACAGCCATACAACCATCACCTCCAGCTGCCGCACTTCGAATCACGCTCTGCGGCGAGTAAGTCGGGGACGGGAGGGGGGGGGAGGTGAGAGGAAGGTTACATCACGGTGGTGGGGATGAGTTAGATGGGAATAACAAGATGCAGTTTAGGAATGGAGTAGAGAGGCAGGTGAGGGGAGGAAAATAAAATAAATATATATATAGAAAATGTGTGCACACTGCAAATACAGAAGACTGCGTACACACACACACACACACACACACACACACACACACACACACACACAATCGCACATTCACGAACCCCTCAAAATAGGTGAGGTTTGGGATAGAGAGGTAAGAACTGTAAGGTATGGGAAAAAAACAAGGTGGACCACCCTGTGGCACAGCATGCAGCGGAGCACATGCTTGATTTCAATGGCTGATTCACAAGACAAGCCATCTGGATCCTCCCATCCACCACCAGTTTTTCTGAACTGCACAGATGGGAGTTACCCCTATAATACTTTCTCCGATAACGAAATCAACCAATCCTCAACCTACGATAATTTCCCATCTTTCTCTCTTCTTTTCCATACCTTAGTTTCCCCCCCCCCCCCCCATACCTTACAGTTCTTACCTTTCTATCCCATACCTCACCTATTTTGAGTGGTGCGTGAATGTGCAAGAGTGTGTGTGTGTGTGTGTGTGTGTGTGAGAGAGAGAGAGAGAGAGAGAGAGAGAGAGAGAGAGAGAGTACGCGTGCGCTGTCTTGTGTACTTGCAGTGTGCACGCATTTTGTATATATATTTATTTTATTTGTTTATTTTATTTTTCTCCCCTCATCTGCCTCCCCACTTCATTCCTAAGCAGCATCTTGTTATTCTCATCTAACCCATCCCCACCACCGTGATTTAACCTTCCTATCCCCCCCCCCCCCCCGTCTCCGATTTACTTGCCGCAGAGCGTGATTTGAAGTGTGGCAGCCGGAGGTGATGGTTGTATGACTGTGTTGTGTGGCTGTGTGAGTGTTCTATTTTCTGAAGAAGGCCATGGGCGATAGCTGGAAGTGTATGTGTGTGTCTTTCGTATGTGCCTGTCGCAGCTCGTCGCCACATCTTTGCGGTGAGTTGTAAACTGTCCTTACTATATTATTAATTCCAACCTGGACTTTCCATTATTATATAAACACTAATTACAGCGTGGCGTTGCAGTTATGTTCAAACGCACTCGCACATCGATTAGCAACAGCGATGCTAGCGCTCAGAGCAGATACATTTGCAGCAGAGAGAAGACAAGCAACTTGTATAATCAAATATACGGCGAGGCGCTACATTTGATGACATTTCTTTGATGAAAAATAAACATTTGTCGAAGCTCCTAATTATGCTATCATATATCTTTGATGTAAATACATGACAAAGACTTTTACAAACATATGACCGTGTAATACCAGTCTCAGCTCCATTTATTTAACTATTCAGATTAATTTTAGTGTGTTACTGTGAGTACATTTTCACAGTAATATGTTACAAATGAAATATTTTCCAGTTGTATGAGAATGTTTAGTACGTAAAGTACGAGAATTTTATGGGGTTGGTGGGAGATTAGCACGCTCTGGATATGACAACATTGCACACCTCTCTCAATCTCTCTCGATCAGTGCGGCGTCAATTGTTTTGATATTTACGTGTCGTTTCGAAATTTAATAGACGTGACATCCCAAATGGCTGCCTTCACATACTTGTTCAAACCTGAAGGACGCTAACCTGATCTACAATCCGTGTCTCCCCTCCCCTGTCAAAACTTAAGTTGCTGTTTGTGTCGAAATGTTAGCAAAAAATCTTAAAACTACAGGCAAATCTAAAGTGGGCCGTAAAACACGCTTGTGCGATTTTTTTTTTTAACTTCCACAACAATGAAAACGTGAACACAACATCTGTGAAATCCAAAGATTGTTCTCACACAAAAATTTTGAGCCAAGACATTGTAAAGAATTATAATATCCCAATATCCATATGGGGCTTTTAGATAAATCCGACATGTTGAAATATATCTATGAGATCGATAGAAAAAGCAAGAAATGGTGGCACAATTTTCTGGCACTTTCTTGACGTCACTGTTTTAGATGCCTGCATCATTTATAATGAACATTGTGATAATGATCAGAAAACGGAAGCAATTCCCACACACTGTAATTGCAACAACTTCATCAGCTCCTAGCTGCAAGAGATCTCGGCTCTTGCAGAAGAAATTCAAGTCATTAGTTGCACCAGAAAAACTGTTTGACAGTGCATCCCATAAGCCAGGAAGAGGACCATATTGAAGCTGTGCACTCTGTAGTACTGCTAAAGAACCACAAAAAACAAGATATGCAATGTGGTTTTGAGCATAACAAAGACGAAAGACTGTTTCACTGAACTTCATAAGAAAATGTAGCCATGGAAACTGTTTTAAGAGCCCAGTGGTTTCACTATGAAACCTTCAAGAATATTTTATTGTGAAATATAAATTTTATTGTTATTACACTATATTATTTCTTTTTGAGA
Organism: Locusta migratoria; assembly: GCA_026315105.1. NCBI lineage: Eukaryota > Metazoa > Arthropoda > Insecta > Orthoptera > Acrididae > Locusta > Locusta migratoria. Next base: position 227,081,676 of record CM048749.1, on the reverse strand, counting down.
CAATAAAAGTAGATTTTGAAATAAATTGTTATAGTTTCCTTCCTATGTTTTATTTATGGGCCTCAAAGAATTAGCCATACTCCCCTAAATTCCTCCCAGATGTCCGAAATCACCCCGTTCTGCAGCATTTTTATTGGTTTTACGCAAAGTAAAACAAAAAACAGCATTGTGAACCATCTTTAGGCTGTCAAGGTATTTCAGTAAGTTCATGTGCAAGTTTTAATTTTGGTACAGTGACATTTCTGTCCATTTGTAACTCTTACATGGCACTATTTTTCTTTCTGCAAAATGCATAGTTTTAATACATTTGTAATACAAAGTAAGGATATCAACAAGTTGAATAACTACTGCAGGCAAGAAGGTGGACTAGTTTAGTAAAATTTGCAAATTCAAACTGGACAAAAGTACTTTGTTTAATGGAATACAAAAATACAAATTCTGATAGAGAAATATGAACTGTACAAAATTAAATCTAGTCTTAAAAAAAACAGTCTCTTAATGTATATTTATACAATTGTGGAATACCACTCAGTTATTTAAACAATGCCTCACTCCTTAGTGATCATATCACATGCATTTGCATCAATATAGCTACTCAGAATATGGAATTTTTTTAATGATAGGAATATTCATAGCAATGCATGCAATTGTATTTCATATCAAAAGACATAATCTTTCTATTAAAAAAAATAAAAAAATAAATTAATTTAGAAAGAACAAAGAAGTTGTGGGAGCTGGTAATCACCAATCAGTACAATTACTTAGATTAGGCGAGTTGATAACTTCTTTTAAAGGAAGGTAATAGTTGTAAAGTGAGAAAGTTATTTAGTTATTCTTCTGGGGTATTTTCACAATTACAGTCTTCACTTCAGTGTATGCTTCCAGGCCATATTCTCCCAATTCACGTCCATTACCAGACATCTTGTATCCTCCAAATGGAGCTTGTACATTTAGTACATTGTAGCAATTAACCCTTAAAAAGAAAAAGAAAATATTTTATTTTCACAGAAAAGAAATTGTTTAAAACTAAATATTACACAAATTACTGCTTGACAAAAAAAGGTGAAGCACACAGAAAGAGAGGATAAAAGAAATAACTTCACAAGTTGAAGGAATGTGTCATATTGCATAGGTGACATCTAAGCAGTTTCCCAATACTGTATCATGGACAGACAGATCTGAGGGAACTTAATAGCTACATGAGTACTTCAATATCATACAGGCAGTTCATTGGGACATGCCATGTATGGAAGATCACTGTCCCATCTAAAAAAATGGCACCACAATTGCATTGATTAATATTACTAAAAATTTCTGGGCTATTATGCCGTGGTCTTATGGATGTATTATTCAAGCCCCAATGTTTCATCCCAAGCTGCTGAGGACATTTTCAAGGGGGATAGTGGCACTTTTGTACGTCCCATGCACAACCTGTCTCGCTTGCTACTAACTGAAGCCAAATTCCTTTTACGAGGGCTCGAGCACAGAGGTGCAACGTCAGATGTTTCAGATACGTGCGTGCTAGTCATCATTGCCGATTGCCGTCATCGGTTGTTAATATCGTCCCATGATGGAAGACTGTTACATTTCTTCTCCAACACCGGAACCCAGATTTCATTTAATTTCACACCCTCCTCCATCCTATTGAAATTATTGGGTTGTTTTACAATTTCACAGTCTCTCTGTACAGTCTTTCTTGGTAAGCATTTGTGGCCGCCAAGACCTGAGTCTTATCAAATTGAACAAGGTGGTTGAAAATAATGTTCAACTGTTGCTTATCTGTCAATCTCTCTCCTTCTACAGTTCCCCTCATGCTCTTCTAGTCTTTTGACTGTTCTTTTTATGGTATCCATGTATGCGTCTCCACAGCTGCACGGAATCATACAAATTCCTGCTTTTTTTCCTGCGGTTTGTGAGCATCCTTCATCGATTTCAGGTGATCCTGTATCTTTTGAGTAGGTTTGTAAATAACCACAAACTTCCACTTTGTCTAAATTTTACCGATGCAAATCACATTTAAGTGCCTGGCAGAGGGTTCATTGAACCACCTTTATAAAATTCATCTCCTATTCCATTCTCGAATAGCGTACAGTAAGAAAGAACATGTGAATTTCTCAGTTCGAGCTATGATTTCTCGTATTTTATTCTGATGAGCATTTCTACCTATATAGGTGGGAATCAACAATATATTTTCTCATTCGGAGGAGAATGTTGGTGATTGAAGTTTCGTATGTACACCACGCTGCAGCGATAAGCGCCGTTGTTGTAATGATTCCCATCCCAGATCCTGTATCATTTCCGTAATGCTGTCTCCCCTATTGTGACAATAGGGAACAAGCTGCTCTTCTTTCGACTCTTTTGATGTCCTCCGTCAAACCCACCTGATAAAGATCCCACACTAGGTATCAATACACCAAACAAGGACGAACAAGAGTAGTGTATGCAGTTTCTTTAGTAGTTCTGTTGCATCTTTTAAGCGTTCTGCCAATAAAACGCAGTCTCTGGTTCGCCTTTCCTATGACATCATCTACTTGTTCTTCCCAGTTTAAGTCTGAAGTAATAGTAATTCCTGGGTATTTAGTGGAGTTTATGGCCTTCGCTTTTGATTTATTTACATTGTAAACAAAGTATAACAGATTTCTTTTCATACTGATGTGGACGACTTCACACTTCTCATTATTTAGAGTCAATTGCCAATTTTTACACCATAGTGATATTCAGATCATTCTGTAGTTGGTTTTGATTTTCTGGAGATTTTACTAGACGGTAAATGACGGCGTCATCTGCAAACAACCTAAGAGAGCTGCTTTTTCCAAATCGTTTATGTAAATAAGGAACAGCAGAGGACCAATAACACTACCTTGTGGAACGCCCAATATCACCTCCGTTTTAGTCGATGCCTTACCATTGATTACTACAATCTGTGTCCTCTGCCAGGAAATCCCCTATCCAGTCACAAATCTGGGAGGATATTCCAGAACCACGCAATTTGATTAAAAGCCATTTGTGAGGTACCTTGTCAAAAGCCTTCTGGAAATCTAGAGATACGGAATCAATTTGAGAACCCTTGTCAATAGCACTCGTCACTTCATGTGAGTAAAGAGCTAGTTGTGTTTCACATGAATGATATTTTCTAAATCCGTGTTGACCTTGGGTCAATAGATCATTCTGTTCGAGATAATTCATAATATTTGAAAACAAGATATGTTCCAGACCCCTCCTGCATATTGACGTTAATGAAATAGGCCTGTAGTTTAGTGGTCTTTCTAATCTTTTGGCACAGATCCTTCTTTGAGTAAGCGGTTGTATATGGCTGTTAAGTAAGGAGCTATCTTATCAGCATAATCACATAGGAATCTAGTGGGTATACAGTCAGGACCAGAAGACTTTCTTGATAAGTCATTTCAATTAAAGGTAAAGTAGTCAATTAAAGGTAAAGTAGTCAACAATCCGAAGATTGGTTTGAACACCACAGTGTTTTACTAGGCATGGTCCTGTTTGGAGATGGTATGCCATTGCCTTCCTCCGTCCTTCGAACTGACTTACCCAGCCAGTTATAGGGGGACCTACAGATTAACCACGGCGCTACTCGGTATTTTTCACATGAGCGATACTGCCAGATGTGACAGATAAAAATCCTAGGACCTGGCAGGGATCGAACCGGCGACATTCAGATTCGTAGTCTGCCACTACCACTGTGCAACCGAGGTGCACTACTCCGATGGTGTCTACTTCTACATTACTCATTCTGCCCTTTGTTCATAATTCGAAATCTGGAATATTGGTTTCGTCTTCTTTAGTGAATGAATTTCAAAAAGCTGTGTTTAGTAACTCTGCTTTAGTAGCACTATCATCGGCGGGATAATTTGTATCACATAATGATATTGTTTGTGTTTTGCCTCTAGCATATGACCAAAGTCTCTTTGGGTTCTCAGTAAGATTTCAAGAGAGTTTCGTTGTGGAAAGTATTGTAATCATCTTGCATTGAAGTCCTTGCTAAATTTTGAGCTTCTGTGTAGGATCAACAATCTTGGGGATTGTGTGTTCATTTACATTTTGCATGCCTTTTTCATTGTTTTTTGAAACAGTGTCCTGACCTAAAGTGAACCAAGGGAATCGCCTCCTCCTTTTATTAATTTATTTGGTATAAAATTTTCCAATTACTGTCAATACTACTATTTCGAACTGAAGCCACATCTGGTCTATGCTTACGTTTAGGGTTTGGAATGAGTCTAAACTATTCTTTCAAGAAGTAATTTAGTGTATTCCTATCTTTTTCCTAAACAAATATACTTTTTGTATATTTTTGGTAACTTTGGGACTTTCAGTACTCAATCTCGCTACAACATTCCTGTGTTCACTAATACCTGTATCCACATTGATGCTCATTATGAGCTCAGGATTATTTGTTGCAAAGAGATCAAGTGTGTTTTGGCGTTCATTTACAATTCCAGTTGGCTCATGAACTAATTGTTCAAAGTAATTCTCAGAGAATGCATAGAGTACAATTTTGCACGATGTTTTATGAGTACCTCCTGATTTGAACATCTAGTTTTTCCAACGGATTGAAGGTAAATTGTACGAGTTGTGTATGTGTTTACCATTTGACACAGGTTTTCTTTGAACCTTTCTACTACTGTATTGTCAGAGTCAGGAGGCCGATAAAAGGAACCAATTATTAACTTCTTACAATTTTCAGGTACAACTTCTGGCCATAATAGCTCACAGGAACTATCAACTTCAACTTTGTCACCATCAAAAATAGTCTTTCGTGTAACAAACACACCTCCATCTATTTTGTTTAATATATCCTTTCTGAACACAGATCATTTGCAAAAACTATTTCCAGCTTGAGCCAACTTTCACTTCCTATAATGATGTGTGTTTCAGTGCAGTCTATTAACGCTTTGAGTTCTGGTGCTTTCCTGACACAGCTACGGGCAATTTACAACTGTTATACCGATAGTTCCCAGATCTACATTTCTCCCGTGATCAACCAGCACCCTTTGAGATTGCCCATTTAAAACCACTGTACAATTTCTCTTATCTGCAGGTAGAATGATAATACTATCATCCTCATTCAGGCTTTTTATAGCCTTTTTCTCAATCATTGTTAAATTACTTTTTGGAGGCTTTCCACAGGCCAATACTCTTGACAGCTTATATACATATTTCCTCAGCTGTAACTTTGTCTAAATTGCGAATACCCCCTTCTACACTGGCTATAATTTCCTCTGTAGGCACAACTCGCGGACTAACGGCAAATTTTTTGCCCCTGGCAAGCACCGATCTCTCATCATCAGATAGCAAATGTCCCAATAAAGTGATAACAGTGCGGGAAGAAGCTAAGTGACTCAGTCGGTTTTGGTCACAAATTGTCAAATTTCTTCTTCTGTCTACTAGACGTTGTCAACACACGTTTGTTAATGGTATCATGCAACCTGTCAATTCTATCCCAGCCACTACTACTACTACTACTACTACTACTACTACTACTCCTCTCTCACACACACACACACACACACACACACACACACACACACACACACACACACGATTACTGATGGTAATGTGTGCAGACAATAACTTACAGTCTGTGCTTGCCACTGGGTGTGTTGAATCCGCTCCCGTATTAAGACCTCTTCTGTCCATTTGTAAGGAGTCACTGACTACATTGGTAAAATTTTGACGAAATGAAATGTTGCTATTATTTACAAACCTACTCTAGAGATACAGGATCACCTGAAATCAGCGAAGGATGGTCGCAAACCGCTGGAAAAAGCAGCAATGTATAGGATTCTGCACAGCTGTGTAAACGTATACATGGGTACCACAAAAAGAACAGTCAAAAAACAACTAGAACAGCACAAGGTGAACTGTAGACGGGGAGATATTGCCAGAGCACCTTTTGCTGAATATGTTTTTCAACCAGGGGACCATCTTATTCAATTTGATAAGACACAGGTTTTAGCCTCCACAAATGGATACCACTAGACTGTACGGGGAGGCTATAGAAACTGTAAACCACCCTGACAATTTCAATAGGATGGAGGAGGGCATGAAACTAAATGAAATCTGGATTTTGTTGTTGAAGAAGAAACCTAACAATCTTTCACCATGGAACAATATTAACAACAGACGACGGCAATCAGCGACAAATTGCGCACACTATACAAAACATCTGACGTCCCACCTCTGTGTGCGAGCCCTCGTACACGGAGTTTGGCTTCAGACAGTAGCGAGCTAGCATGTGCATCAGACATAAGTGCCACAATCCCCCTTGAAAATGTCCTCTGCAGATGTGGACGAAACATTGGGCTTGAATAATAAATCCATAAGACCACAGCATAATAGCCCGGAAATTTTTAGTAATATTGTCCTTTCCGGTCATGAAAGTTTACATTTTACAATTTCATTGATTGACAGGCTGGAATATCCATGATGTATCATCCCATCAAGAGTTCCTTTAGTCATGGTCATACACAACATGAAATAATACAAAATGGCTTCCCATACCATTTGCATTTCTGAAGCACTGAAATAATGGGACCTCATTACAAGACGGCACCTTACTCTCCATTAATAATAAAATCATTGTCTGCTAAACAGATGCCAACAATGAGATACCTTCAAAATTAAATCAAATGTTTGCAATGCTGTTTCACTTTGTGTACATGTCTGTATGTCCTTTATACTGGTTGCTCAAAGTGACACTGTTCCCCCCCTTCTCACGCCATGGAATAAACACTAAACTAAAATAACAATAATGCATTCTGCAAGCCCCTCTAACAAAGAGAGTAATTTCTAATCATTTTAAATGCCCAACATTATTGCCTCTGACACACACACACACACACACACACACACACACACACACACAAAACCCATATTTCCCACTTTTCTTTCATCCATATATTTTGCCTTCCTCACAACATTCCTACAACAACCCCACACAGTTTTATGTACATTCCCTCTGTAAACATGCTTTCTCCCTAGCCAGATTACGCTCCCACATTCTTTTCACTCAGGCCTGTCTGACATTTGTAATCACTCCCAAGGGCCTCACACTAAAAGTTCCCATCTCTGGCTGTAACCCATCCTTTCATCCCGCCCTATACCAATTCCATAATCAACAATTATAGCCCTCGCCTGCCTAATCCTTAACATACACATTAACTTCGCCAATGAACACACCTGTCAACTCCTATCCTTAATCAAAATCTTCAAACTTTCCTCTCCCTCATCCACACCTGCAGTTCAGAACATCCTCCTTCAGGCCAACCACAAATTAGAACAACATGCCACCCACCACCTCAAAAAACTATCCAATCTCCTGGTCACCCACCTCTGGAAAGGCAATACTCTCTTCCTCAATAACCTCTCCAATAAACCTCAACCACCTCTTATTGCACACAAACCGAGTCTCTCCCATCTACTCAATCTCTCACTCCCAACTCCTCTCCCCCCAAACCTCAAAACTCTAATCCACACAATCTGCAACCACAACGTCCCAATTCAGTAGTCAACCTCTCCTCCAAACCTCTCTCCCAATCTGAAACCTCTGTCCTATCCAAAGGCCTCACTTTTAGCCCCACTCCCAAATTCAACCAAACAGCCCTTGTCAGAGATTTACTTTCCTGTACTCTTAGTCATTGCCTGAGATACCACTTTGCCACGAAGAAAAATAATCCTACTCAATGATCCAGCTCCCCAAGACATCATACAAATTGAACCCTGCCTAGAACAGTTCCGTCCTCCTTCACAGCGAGACCCACCTGCTCTTTCTCAAAATCACCCTCTTCAAACCTTCCAGGAACTCCTTACTTCCAACCTTTCCTCTTACTCTTTCCTGAGAAACCTTAATCCTACTCCCAACATTACTGCAGCTGAATCCCGAGCTATCCGTGATCTGTAGGCTGACCATTTCATCGTTATTCTCCCAGCCGACAAGGGATCCACAACCGTGGTACTTTATTGGCGGGAGTATGTGGCTGAGAGACTGTGTCAGGTTTCAGATAGCACCACATATAAAGTGTGTCAAGACAACCCCATTCCTGATGTCTAGGCAGAGCTTCAAGGAATCCTCAAAACCTTAGGCCCCCTACAAAACCTTTCACCTAACTCCATTAACCTCATGACCTCACTGACACCCCGACACCCCCACCTTCTACCTACTTCCCAAGATTCACAAACCCAATCATCCCGGACGCCCCAATGTGGCCGGTTACCAAGCCCCTAGAGGACCAATCTCTGCCTACATAGACCAACACCTTCAACCCATCATGTGCAGTCTCCCATCCTTCATCAAAGATACCAACCACTTCCTCTATTGCCTGAAATCCTTACCCAGCCTGTTACCTCCAGAAACCATCCTTGTAACCATTGATGCCACTTCCTTATACACCAATATCCCACATGCCCAGGGCCTTGCTGCGATGGAGTACTTCCTTTCACGTCGACCACCCACTTCCCTACCTAAAACCTCTTTCCATAATACCCTAGCCAGCTTCATCCTAACCCACAACTTCTTCACTTTTGAGGGCCAGACATACCAACAACTAAAGGGAACAGCCATGGAAACCAGGATGGCCCCCTCGTACGCAAACTTATTCATGGGACACTTAGAGGAAGCCTTCTTGGATACCCACACCTGTCAACCCAAAGTTTGGTACAGATTCATTGATGATATCTTCACGATCTGAACTCACAGTGAAGAAGAACTCCAGAATTTCCTCTCCAACCTCAACTCCTTTGGTCCCATCAAATTCACCTGGTCCTATTCCAAATCCCATGCCACTTTCCTCGATGTCGACCTCCATCTGTCCAACGGCCAACTTCAAGGGGAGGGGAGTGGGGGATGAACTAAGGAGGTGGACGAGGTAATGGACAGAGGGTGGGGTGAAGAGAGCGACTTGGAGAGGGTGATGAGAGGAACAGAGTGGGGGGGGGGGGGGGAAGTAGATGGCTTATCAGATTGTTGTTGTTGTAGGGGACTAAACAGCCTAACAGTAGAATAAATAATTACCTGGGCAAAGTCAGATTTTTTTTCAACTAGTATGATATATAAGGCTATTTAATGTATTACTCCCAAGTGCAGTTTACTCCAACTCCTCCCTCTCTCCCTCCAAATCCTAATTACATGAAACACTGCTCGACATTAACTGGCCATTGAAGCAGAAACTCAAGCAATCTGACAAACACGCAAATCAAAGAACATAGCTGCTATAGAGCACAGTAACAAATGCTGACCACAATGAGAGTTCCACATACAATGTGGCATATTTACCTAACTTTGAAATACTTACCACACAGTTCCTGCCCTGATTCCCTGCAACAGATAATTTGCCTTATCAATATCTTTCGTGAAAATGGCAGCAGCCAAACCATAGTCAGTCTTATTTGCTCTCTCAATCAGTTCATCTAGTTTTTTAAACCTAATGAGCTGCTGAACTGGGCCAAAAATCTGCAAAAGTAAATTCAGTAATTCAAGAATTGTAATTCTATTTTAGATTGTAAAATGAATTCTCTTCCTTTAATATTAGACGAACTTCACCTCTTCTCTTGCAATAGTCATGTTGTCTTTAACATCAGCGAATACTGTGGGCTGTACAAAGTACCCTTTGTCTCCTATACGTCCACCTCCAACTAACATTTTTGCTCCTTCACTTTGACCCTTCTTTATAAGTCCAAGTACTTTATTGAACTGCTGATCATCAACCTAAGGAAAACAAAACAGAATTTCATACTTTGTTACCACTGAAGCTACTTTGTTCATACATATTCATTGAACTATTAGAGAGTTTTGTGACAGTATTCAAAAGTTTTTAATATAAACTGTATACCAGAGGTCCCGATTCAACAGACATATCAAAGGGATTTCCTGTGGCACGCTTCTTTGCCCTCTCTGCACTCATCTCCACAAACTTGTCATATATGGAATCTTCAATGAAAGTTCTAGAGCCAGCACAGCAACACTGTCCCTGTTGAGAAACAAATTAAATATAAAATTAACACTAGCTTGTATATGTTCACCCAATTTGTATTTTATGCGTATCCAGCTATTATACACCAAATTTTTCTGGCAGCGTATCAGAACATTTGGAATTAGATGTGTATCTACACGTCTTTGAATATCCAATAGTAAAAAAAAGTGTAGTCTATATGGTCAGTTCAAGAACAACTATAGCAAGGTGAGTGAGTGGTTGAATGGTGTGAGGGGCTTATTTCAAAAGTGAAGATCTATAATTAACTTTAAACTTCCTGGCAGATTAAATCTGTGTGCCAGACCAGGATTCGAATCCAAGACTTTCGCCTTTTGCAGGAAATCAGTCTACCCAATGAGCTGCCTGTGCACACCTCACGGCCTGGCCTCACAATGTTAGTTCTCCCAGTACCTCATCTACTACCTTCCGAACTCCTCAGTAGCACTCCTGTCAACCATTCAGGAGTAGTACTCCTGAAAGAAAGTATTTGTGGAGAGATGGCTTAACCACAGCCTGGAAGAGGTTTCCAGAGTGATGTTTCCATAATGAAATGCAGGAGAATATAATTATAGACTACTTAAGAACTAAATGTGTCCTTCCTTCACATCCTAACTAGTTCAGTAAGCTATTTTAATTGACTAATTCATTACAACTTTAATTGAAAATCACATCCAATTAAATACCTTGGCAATACTGTTTGAATTCAGTAGTAACAGATACAGTATTAAAAAAGTCTGATTAACAACAATGTTATGGAATGGAAATAACATGGGCTGTAAATACCTTGCAGTAACTCCTTTTAAATAAATGAATAAAAAAGCTACATCCTAAGCACCCACTGATACTCAGATTCCTCAAAATAGTTATTAGGGGTCACAGTACATATGGAAACCGTAGGGACATGTATTAAGATATGAAACTTCCTGGCAGATTAAAGATGTGTGCTTGACTTGGGATTTGAACCTGGAACCTATGCATTTCGTGGTTGAATGCTCTACCAACTGAGCTATTCTTGCACACTTCACAGCCTATTCTGCCACCTATTAGGATAATGCTATCATTGTCCCCAAGTGATCCTAAATCAATACCTCTCAATCTCCAAGTGAACTAATAATTTAAATTTAGTTTTCATTGATATTGCTTAAATCTTACCAACATTTAATGTCAAAAACAAGATACTGAAAGACTGAAATAATATTTAAAAGGAGAAGAAAATGTTCCACTGGAGAAATTACTTACCATATTGAAAAACAATCCAAAATGTGCTTGCTCAACAGCGTATTCCAAATCTGCATCACTGAAAACAATATTTGGCGACTTTCCACCTAATTCCAGAGTCACTCGCTTTAGGTTTGTACGGCCAGCAGCTTGTTTAATTAACTTTCCAACCTAATGGGACAAACAATTATTTAGAGACAACCATTTTAATAACACGTCTTTTTAACAGCTTTTTATACTTTTTATTCATTTGCACAAAAACTGAAGTACAGGTGTACTTCCAGGATACATTATACATAGCAGGTATCTGCCTAAGAAAAGAAACAACATGAAACATGGTATTGATTAAAATATTTCTGGATGTTTTTGTGAAGAGTTTTTGTGCAGTAGGTACTAGCAGTTATACAATAAAATTATGATCCCAATCAGTTTTAAATGCAATTTTATACACCACTCACCTAATATCCTCTACTGCAATAATGCCAAGTCATGTAATAGTTAATAGCTTTCTAGTCATTAATTAACTTACATTTAGTTTTGTAAGACAGGCTGTAGCATCAATAGTTCAAAAGCCAGTGGTAAATTATTCCTGCAACTGCACTCTTAGTGTAGTGGTTGCACTACACGCCAAGTCATGTAAGTAATACGATATATCAAACTGCCAGTGTTCTCTTGTATAACTATGCAAAGCAGTGTGCTAAAAGCACATATATTTTAGGGAAATCCACTAATTCATATCATTACCTGCCAACAGAAATGTGCATTTCTAATTTTTGGTACAGAAAATTTTTCACCTTTTTTAAAGATGCTTTCCGAAGATTGTGGATATACTTCATTTTCTAATGGTAAGGATGAAGGACTATTACCAAGTTATATAGTGACTCTAAAGTTGGGCGTAATGAAAGATTATCTTCCTTTGATATTAAAAATGATTATTCATTGGTTTGGACCAAAGAAGATGGATGAATACTGGTCAGCATAAAAAGACACCTCATGTACCAGCATAACATTATCGAGATTTATCCAGGACACGAAATGGTAGCACGAAGTATTTTAGAGGGAATTGAATCATTCCATAAAATCTTCTGGATTCATAATGACAATGAAACTGTACATTTTACAGATGTATATATCCACAGAAAGAGACAATAACGAAGCTACTGTACAGAAATGGACATTACACTGACAGATACAAAATAAGTGTCATACAAGGCATTCTTTTTGGCCTCAGGTGGCAATCTTATAAGTGTATTGGAACATTGGTCAAGTGAAAAATATAGATTTGGCATTTGTGGAAAGGCAAAAAAATAAATTCACTACAATAAGATTGTAACTATTGTAATGATTATATTTGCAGAAATCATTCAGAACAGTTCTCTGTGAAGCAGTCAAAAATGATTAATTTATGCATAAATTGGAATTTGTGATCACTGTGTAATGTAATGTAAATAACTAAAGGGCGAAAAAAAAGTCTATATCATCAATGCATACAAAACACAACATGCACTTACTCATACGACATCAAAGAGCATGCTCTAGGGATAAACTTACATTTTTCTTCCATCGAAAACAGTACCATCATGGAGAACTCGTACTACACAGAAACCAAATGGATAAAGGTAAACAACTGGCAATAAGAAGACAAATTAAATATAAAATGCAAAGTATACCATGTAAATTTAGTTATTTAAATCCTAAACCACAGAAAGCATTTCTTCACAGACTTAGATGCCTTGTTTATTATGTATTACTTCTGGTCCCTTAATATATGTGTTGAAAAAGCATTTTGCTATTTTGTTTACAGAAATAATGTCTTAATTGATGGTGAAAATAAACTACCCTCGTTCACAAGAATAAAATTTTTTGAGAGGCTGGATCAGTAATGAAAAATGTCAAGAAAAATTCTAGAAAAAAATTTGGAAGAGAGTTAATGTCACTGGTGCCACACGTAATGGCAAATATTGTGAGATACCATATATGAAGAACACTCAAAATACATACTAGTGAAGTTACAGGTTAAATGACGAATTTGGGGGAGGGACTACCATGCCACAACCTATGAAGGATTATCAACAAATGGACTGGACACTGCAATAATAGAAAGTAAGTTACAACTCATTTTTCACAGCCTGTTTTTGGGCTCTCCAACATCTCCATGATAGTTTAGGAGCAATGTATTCATTGTGAAACAACAGTGTTAAATCTCTTTAATAGCACATAGTCTGCTCTTAATATGCATGTATTAAGTACATGTAAGGAGGAACATGCAAATGCATTGACCAATTGGGAAATACTCAAACTTTAACAATTTACGAACTCAATAATCAAATATATTAACACTGCATTATTGAGATCTGAGAATGCATATGGAAATAAATGTAATGAAGTTATGAATAAATCTGAAATGGAACCAGATATAAATGGAATGGTAAAATGGTACTGTAAGAAGCACATGACCATTAAATATAGAATAATTCAAGCATATGAAACATTATGATAACCAATAAATACAAATAGTTAAATGCAGAATGAGGAATTTTGGAATACTTCTGTCACTGGTACTGGTCTGTTAGAGCTTCAGCTGCTGGCGGTAATATAAGTACTACTACCAAATTTCTGGATTATTTCTTTATTTTCCCAGTAGTAGTGTTGCAACATACCTCGGTAGAACCTGTGAAGGCCACTTTGTCAACGTCCATATGTTCAGCAATGAATGAGCCTGTTTTTCCATCACCGGGTATAACATTGACAACACCTGGTGGAAATCCTGCTTCCTTTACTAGCTGTGCTACATACAAGGCTGTTAGAGGTGTCTGTTCAGCTGGTTTTAGCACTATCGTGTTACCTGAAATTAAATCCACAACAGTTCGTCAGTACCGTACAACTAAATAAATAAAGTTTTTCTCCCATCACTTGTTGAGAAACTGGCACTGAAATTGCTATCAACATGGCTTAAATAATGTTCACAGCGAATGTACTTTGTATAGTGGGCTGCACTGAGCTCTGTTCACATCAAACACTTCATGCCAAACAGTCAAGACAGTTTAACTAGCATAGTGTTTAGATCTTGAAATGGTGTTTTCTTAGTTCATTTGATAAACCTGACTAATGAATAACAGTTATACAAAAAAGCTAGAAGGTAATATTAAAAATGGGTTCAACTGAAGCATTTGCAGAGAAATGCAAGGCTATCCTTATAAATTTAAGGATTACTTAACTTTATGTCGGAAAACCACTCCCATGAACTACAGACATTGCCGAGGTGGGGTGGCTTGCGTGCCTCAATGATACAGATAGCCGTACCGTAGGTGCAACCACAGCGGAGGGGTATCTGTGGAGAGGCCAGACAAACAGGTGGTTCCTGAAGGGGGGCAGCAGCCTTTTCAGTAGTTACAGGGGCAACAGTCTGGATGATTGACTGAGCTGGCCTTGTAACATCAGCTAATGTGGCTTTGCCACACAGTTACTGTGAAGGCCGAAAGCAAGGGGAAACTACTGCAGTTATTTTTCCCGAGGACATGCAGCTCTACTGTATGAACATATGATGATGGCATCCTCTCGGGTAAAATATTCCGGAGGTAAAATAGTCCCCCATTCGGATCTCCGGGCGGGGACTACTCAGGAGGATGTGATCATCGGGAAAGATAGTACTGGCATTCTACGGGTCGGAGCGTGGAATATTAGATCCCTTAACTGAGTAGGAAAATTAGAAAATTTAAAAAGGGAAATGGATAGGTTGAAGTTAGATACAGTGGTGATTAGTGAAGTTTGGTGGCAGGATGAACACGATTTCTGGTCAGGTGAGTATAGGATTATAAATACAAAATCAACTGGGGGTATCACAGGAGTAGGACTGATAATGAATAAGAAAATAGGAATGCGGGTAAACTACTATGAGCAGCACAGTGATCGCATTATCATTGTCAAGATAGATACGAAGCCAACACCGACAACAGATGATGAGGAAATCGAAGAAATATATGAGGAGCTAAAGGGAATTATTCAGACAATTAAGGGAGAGGAAAACTTAATTGTTATGGGAGACTGGAATTCGGTAGTAGGACAAGGAAGGGAAGGTAAGACAGTAGGTGAATATGGTCTGGGCAAAAGGAATGAAAGAGGAAGCCACCTGGTAGAATTTTGCACAGAACATAATTTAGCTATAACAAACACCTGGTTTAAGAATCACAAAAGAAGGTTTCATACGTGGAAGAGACCAGGAGACACCGGGAGATACCAGATAAATTTTATAATGGTAAGACATAGATTTCAGAACCAGGTTTTAAACTGTAAGACATATCCAGGGGCAGATATAGACTCTGACCATAACTTGTTGGTTATGAACTGTAGGCTGAAACTGAAGAAACTACAAAAAGGTAGGAAAATAAGGAGATGGGACCTGGTAAATTGAAGGAACCTGAAGTTCTTAAGAATTCCAGAGGGAGCTTTAGGCAACAATTGATAGAAACAGGGGAAAATAAAACAGTAGGAGGAGGAATGGGTAAAATTGAGAGATGAAATAGTGAAGGCAACATAGGACAAAATAGGTAGGAAGGCAAGACCTACAAAAAATCCTTGGATATCACAGGAGATACTAAATTTAATCGATGAAAGGAGAAAATATAAAAATGCAGTAAATGAAACAGGCAAAATGGAGTACAGACGACTAAGAAATGAGATTGACAGGAAGTGCAAAATGGCTAAGCAGGAGTGGCTAGAAGGCAAATGCAAGGATGTAGAAGAATGTGTAAATAGGGAAACAATAGATACAGCCTACAGGAAAATAAAAAAAAACATTTGGAGATAAGAAAAACAGCTCTATGAATATCAAGGACACTGATGGAAAACCAGTTCTCAGCAAAGAAGGGAAAGCTGAAAGATGGAAAGAGTATATAGAGGGGCTCTACAAAGGAAATGAACTTCGAGACAATATTGTAGGAAGGGAAGAGGATGTAGATGAAGATGAAATAGGAGATACTGTACTGAGAGAAGAATTTGACAGAGCCCTGAAAGACCTAAGTCGAAACAAGGACCCTGGAGTAGATGATATTCCCTCAGAGCTACTGAAGTCTCTGGGAGATTCAGCCATGACAAAATTGTTTCACCTGGTGTGTAAGATGTATGAGGCAGGTGAAGTACCCTCAGACTTTAAGATAAATGTAATAATCCCCATTCCAAAGAAAGCAGGTGCAGACAGGTGTGAAAACTACAGAACCATCAGTTTAATAAGTCATGGTTGCAAAATATTAACACGAATTATATACAGAAGGATGGAAAAGCTGGTAGAAGCCAATCTCGGGGAAGATCAGTTTGGGTTCAGGAGAAATGTAGGAACACGGGAGGCAATACTCACTTTACGGCTTATCCTAGAAGATAGATTAAGAAAAGGCAAACCTACATTTCTAGCTTTTGTAGATTTGGAGAAGGGTTTTGACAATGTTGATTGGAATAAACTCTTTCAAGTTCTGCAGCAAGCAGGATTAAAATATAGGGAGCGTAAGGTTATTTACAAAAACAAGACAGCGGTTGTCAGAGTTGAAGGGCATGAAAGGGATGCAGTGGTTGGGAAGGGAGTAAGACAGGCTACAACCCTTTCTCCAATGTTATTCAATTTGTACATTGAGCAAGCTACAAAGGAAAGCAAGGAGAAATTTGGAGAAGGAATTAAAGTTCAGGGGGAAGAATTAAAAACATTGCGTTTTGCCGATGACATAGTAATTCTGTCAGATACAGCAAAGGACATGGAAGAGCAATTGAACGGAATGGACAGTGTGCTGAAAGTACATATAAGATGAAGATTAACAAGAGCAATACTAGGGCAATGGAGTGCAGTGTAAGAAAATCAGGTGATGCTGAAGGAATTAGATTGGGCAATGAAGCAATAAAGGAGGTAGATGAGTTTTGTTACTTGGGCAGTAAAATAACAAATGATGGTCGCAGTACAGAGGATATAAAATGATGAATGGCAATGGGTAGAAAAGCGTTCTTGAAAAAGAGAAATTTGTTAACATTGAATATTGATTTATGCCTAAGGAAGTCCTTTCTGAAGGCATTTGTATGGAGTGTTGCCTTGTACGGCAGTGAAACATGGACGATAAACAGTGCGGAAAGGAAGAGGATTGAGGCTTTTGAAATGTGGTGCTATAGAGGAATGCTGAAGATTAGGTGGGTGGATCGCGTAACTAATGAGGTGGTACTGAACAGAATTGAGGAGAAAAGAAATTTCTGGCATACCTTGACTAAAAGAAGGGATAGATTGGTAGGACACATTCTTAGACATCAAGGAATTGTGAATTTAGCTCTGAAGGGAAGTGTGTGGGGTAAAAACCGCAGAGGAAGACCAAGAGATGGATACAGTAAGCAGATTCAGACAGATGTAAGTTGCCGTTCTTATGTGGAGATGAAGAGGCTTGCTCAGGATAGGGTATTGTGGAGAGCTGCATCAAATCAGTCTCCGGACTGAAGACCACAACAACAACTTGTTGGGAAAGTTGTATGATCGTCTCAATGGATCTGACACAAACTACAGAAACACAATACCACCCGAAAATTGTCAATTGTAACAGCAGGATGTTTAAGAAGTCTTATGCAAAATATTATAAAAAGGCAATTACAGTAATAATTAATAATAAATTTCAAAATATAATAAAGATAATAGTAGAAGCAAAATTACTTTAATAAACCATGAAGTCTCGCAGGGAAATATTACAGCTGTATGGCAGAATCTTTAAGACTAGGGCTGCAGTCACAATGCTGGCCAGGCCGAGCTGAGCCGGGATGTGCCAAGCCAGGTGGCGCCTTGTCGGCGTACACTGCCGACCTGGGTTTTCACATTGTGCACCAGGCCGAGACAAAAACAAGGGGGAAAATCTACTTTTCCAAATTTCACATTATTAAAAATGTTGACAGTATATACTAACTGCTCCCACATAATTTTATCAACTTCTTATTTTTTCCTTACAAACTGTACTTTCCCTGTGAAAGAATAAAATGGTTTCTTTTCATTCCACAAGAGTTTTTATTTTCGTAATACTCCTCACTCGATTTGATGAAAGTATGCAGTTAAAAAATATGATTTTTGGACATATGAAAGTACAGCATGTTAGCTTTTGAATAAAACATTCACCTTTTCATAATTCATAACAGTCTATTTCAAATGACGCAATTTCTCAAGTATGTGCACTCGATTAACAAATCGTGTAAAAGTTCGATAACAGGCAGCTTACAGTTCTATGTATTTTAGACCATACATTACAGCGAGTGAAATGGAGCTAAAAGTACAGAAAAGTTTTTGAGATGGTAGTCACACCAATATCTACCTCCTTTCACAAGTATTTGTGTATTATCCAAAAGGCATCAATACCAAGATTGCAAGCCTATGAACTTGGCAGGTGCTGGGTGCAGCGTAAAGCATTCCAGCTCTGGAAAAATGTATTGTTGACCAAGTGTGCGGGTTCCTCATTATGTATTAATAATCCATAACCACAAAACTAGTATACACAAATTTTTCTTGGGTGGCGATCAATTACAATGGACAATGATCTGCTATAGTTTTACACGAAAATTTTGACATACTCAATTAGCAATTGGAGAAGATAAAGTTAAGAAGTCCAAAAATATACATTTATAGATGCATCTAAGCCTAATACACAATACATTCACTTTTTTTTAATTTTCACTTTTGTTGATCTTAGAAAATGTTGTACCACAAGGTGAAAATAATTGTATATAAAATGTCCCAAATAAAAGCGGTATCCCTCACTCATCAAGATTAAAGTAAGAATGAACTAAGTTTAACTATCATGTAGAGAAGCTTTGCTTCTGTTGAAAGTAGGTAGGAGACGACATGTGATACTTGTGCTGCAGAAGCAATACCATAGCCCAGTGTTTTTTCAACCCGTGGGTCACAACCCCCAGGGGGCTTGCTGCCACAGGAGGCAGTACTTTCACCATAACATAACCAGCCAGGAGCATGCCTAAACACTAGGGTCCTGAAATGCAAAAGTATATGCCTAAGAAAAGTCAAATGTATTTAATATAAAAATTATCCAATTCCTTGTTGATTGTCAGTTCTCAGTTGAATAAGACTGAGATTGTTTGGTATTTTTTTTTAATTTATTTATTTATTTATTTATTTATTTATTTTTTTATTAGATTAGATTAGTTGGTTCGTTCCATAGATCCGTGTTGATGTGATCCTCATGGAGGTGAAACATCTCTCTCTCTCTCTCTCTCTCTCTCTCTCTCTCTCTCTCTCTCTATCTCTATCTCTACTATCTCTATCTCTATCTCTCTCCCCCCCCCCTCTTCCCCCCCTCTCTCTCTCCCCCCCACCTTTTAAGTTTCATTTAATGTAAGTTAATTTGTGATCTTGACACTTAACTTTGTTCCAGTGATGATTTTTATTACACTGTGATGAGTCATCCCAACTTCGTTCACATACATACTCCTCTTTCAGCTTTAACTCAACTATGTGAGAATTTAAGATATTTTTTCAGAAATAGCACTGTGTCAACATAGTGCCATGAGCTCTTTGGCATACCCTCAGCAGCAGTTTTGTGTCCCAGCCTCGTCGCCGCTTTTGTGTCTCGTCTCCGTGGTAGGTGTCGGTGGCCGAGTGGAATGAGACCGACACAGGAATAAAGATAGCACGCTGGTGCAGGTACGGAGGGGAGCAGCCAGAAACTAGAAACACTAGAGTAAATTAGAATGAGATATATATTGCACAGTGCCTAGTGCCTATCCGATAGCAAAGTCTTCACTGGTGCCTATCTGATTCCGAAGGTCTTAACTGGTTGCTATCTCAGTTCCAAGTGAACGATGTCGTTCAGTGGTGGCCACGAGCGGAGTTGTAGCAGAGGGCGCTCGTGGCTGTCGTCTTAAGAACGCCGCGCCGTGCGTGCATGGCGGCGCGCGGCGAAAGAAGTAGGTGGCGCGCACTTTGTACTTGTGCGACACCACAAGCAGCCCCAGATATTGGATGACCGTTGTCTGCACACTTGTCTGAAGTAGTATTCCAGGTATTTTAATTTGGATTTCACAGTTTTGATTATAATAGAATCAAACAATGTAAATAAGAAAATGGGCAGTTCTTCTAATTTTGTATTTGCAATTACAATGCAAATACTTATTCCAATGTTCTAAAGTGTAATGTGAAAGAGTCTTCCATTTTTTTTAATTGTAATTCATTTGATGTCGCTAGATTAGCATTTTGTTAAAACTAGAACCCCACTCATTTCAAGGCATGAGGAATGGCATTTTTATTTCATGTTTTAAAATTTTAGTTTCTGAAATGTTAGTTGATATTGCTAGGATTTTGTTATTTTAATAATTTATTATTGTGGTTATGAATCTGGCAATAAGTACAGCTTCTCCGCTACGCCACTGTCCCTGTGAGAATGTGTACTTTTTTAACTTTGAAGTTGATGTGCAAGGATCTAATGAGTGCCTGAATGTGGGTGGTAATAGCTCACTTTGCATGGTTCTCTCTGGCTCAGAGTAGATACTCGTTACCAACCCCTGCTGCTGATGTGACCAAAGAGGTTTCTACACCCTTTGGTTACAAGCCAGTCGACGAGCCTTCTCCAGAGCGAGTCTCACGATCTTCTCTCCCCACCACCACTGAGTTATGCCCAGTTTCTGGTAGCTCTCCCGCCTCGTGGCCACTCGGTCTTCACTGGGATCATGGTGAGATAAGGTTGGTTCTGTTCTGGTGTCTGGTGGAGATGGTAGCGATTCGTTGGCTAGCATATTTAACTTAGACTCTTGAAATTAGATTCATTTTTTGGAATATTCCTTCCGATCGTGCGTGGAAATGTGTGCTAGTTTTTCAATCCAGTGATTTCCAACATATAAATGCGGTGTATGTGTTACTAGTTGCAGTTTGATAACGGCCTGGTATATTCAAACCTTTTGTGATTATGTGGTGGTGTACAAACTCTGTGTAAATTCTTGCTAGCTTTGTGGTGCACGTTTTCTAATATACGATATGTTCATTTTTGTACAGTGCATCTAAAAGCTCTCTCATCGTTTCCTTCCGTGAGTGATGTGTTCCACGTGGTTGGTTCTTAGAAGAAAGCCTTCAGCTTCCACTATTGTTTGTTCCATGCCCATCTGGAAAGTAACTATGCGTGTATCCTCCTGATTTCTACCAACATTTCGCAATCTTCTCTCCCCGCCTGAACTTTCAGTATGCACTCAGTCTTTGTCAGTAATTCTCCCCGAGCCTTGTACAACCTCCATCAATAGCTCGCTTATGAAAATCTATGTATTTCTAAGGGTTGCATGCCGTAGTTTTCATTCTCACTTTTCCCGTCTTTCTAATTATTTCATGTTTCTGATTTTGAGACTGGACTTCATCCATCTCTGTGAACACTCCCAATCGCATGTTGCTGCATATCAGTAGTTTCCTTATGAAATTCTACGCAGTTCTAAGGGTTGCATGCTGTAGTTAATTTTCTTTATTTTTCGAAAATTGAATTTCTACATTTTTATCGTTTTTTGGAACCACGGGAGTCCAAACTCCACCTTCAGGGGTTTGCAGCTAGTCACCTGAATTCACACCACTTCTCATAAAACCAGTCCCTAGATAGTTTACTCTCACATTGCAACTTAAGAATCTGCTGTGATTTTGTGTAATCAATCCCATTTTTAACCACTTCGCCTTCAGCGGAATGCGATCATGTAATGTAGCCGTGTGTGCGTTTGCTTGCGGTCTAATCTAAATGCAACTTATCTTTGCTATAGTTACGCACCATCTCAAATCAGGCATGACAGACCAGAGCCATCTTCGCAGTTTTATTGTATATTGTGTTGTGCGGTACCTTTGGGTTTGCTGAATTTCGCCTACGATAGTGGGCACCTGCTTCTGCCTCGTTTCAGCATGCTGATTTTGTCGAGTTTCGCTGTTGCATAGCATGTGTGTGAGCGAGTGATTGTAAATCTCCCCCTCCCCCCCCCCACCCAGTACCGTTAAATTCTGTGTAATTTATGTTAAATTCAATGTTGGGCATCGTCAGTATTAGCTCATGTAAGGAGATGCATTTTTAATGTATTAACAAAATTGGTTCCCCATTTTGCTTGTGTTCAACCTGAATAAACAAGTTAAGTTCAGTACAAATTTGACTTGCCTATAAATTGTATTTTTCGAGCACCTCCCCCCTTTTATTTAATATTGTTTTTCCACCAGTGCTGAGAACAAGCTCAGATTCAATTTTTTATGTTTAAGTTCCTTTGCGCCATAAATGTTTTTCCTTAGTCACCTTTATGAAATAACTATAATTATGGTGGCTTGTTTATTAATGCCTGTGTGTAATTTCGTATGAGCTGATACGTATATTGGCCACTGTATCGTTAACTCCCTGTTAATTTGAACCAAGTCAGTTCTCAATTTGGGCCAGGGAACAAGGTTTTTCAGCGCAGGGAGTATCCGGTAGTTCACACGAATCTTGCTAATTTTACTGCTAAAATTAAGCTTTTTTGTAACAGTTAACTCTTCTCTGGGTACCTCCTACCAGAGTTAAGATTTTATTTCGTATACTGACCTACTTTTAAACTGAATTTATTTTTGTTTTAATTCTGATATATTTCCCACTCAGGGGCGCAGACTCCGTGGGTGCTCCAGTGCTGGCGCACCCCCCCCCCCCCCAAGAAATTTTTGGGGGTGCTCAGCACCTACACAAAATAAGGGAGGAAAATAAAGTAGCAGAAAAATGGGGAAAGTCATAGCTGCCAATTATTCATTTTTTACAACGCAGTGTATCAATCATGACCTAGCTGCCAGGCTGTTCCAACAGTGCCCCAAAGAGCACCCACTGCAGAGGCTTCGAGCCCGTTCAGAGGGAGGGGTGGTGGGATGGGCGACCTATGACCCCCTGCCGCATGACGACGGAACTGATGCAACAATCAGAGTTCAGCAACAGCCATAGTTTGCTATGGTAGCTCCATTAATTCAGTTCTTTAAGATGGATTGATATCCAGACTGTCTTTCACATCAAACTATTTAATTCTGATAACAAGTACAGGAAACTAGTACAGTGGCATTACACACGACTTCACATAAAACATCACGGGCAGGTAGAGGGCGAAGCACCTGCAGGGCTAGTAGCCAAGCTTAATAATGACACATATACCGAAATGAACTGAAAAGTGAATCTAGGAAAGAGGTGTTGACTATTCATTGCTCCATTCATGAAGCGCCATTGTTTGCTGAAGGAGTGCAACCAGGCGCCATAATAAAAGACGTCATGTGTGCGGAATCTGTGCTTTGTCGCCATACAAATAACCGCCATTTCAAAGGTTTCCTGAAAGTTATACAAGTGGAGCATGGGTATATACCTTAGCACAATACAGTTCATTGACTTAGTTGTCTTTGTTTATCAGTCATGAGGAAATATGTCTCTCTAAATGAATAGATTAAAACTGGATATCAAATTTAGCGTTCCATACTCATAACTATGCACTCTAAGAAATTAATCATCACAGGGCAAAGAACATCTAATAATAGACATGAAGTACCAAATAAAAGTGTTTTGTCTATCAGAGAGGCAAATGATTAACAAAATACTAACATCCTTCAATCGTCTGATTCGTTTTAAACTTCTTAAAATTTCCTGAATGTACCAGTGGTACTTATTTTCAGATTAATGTTTTTTGTTTCGTATTTTGTTTTCTATAATATTGAATCAACCACAGTTGCAGTACTGATAATAATATCAGTGGCTGTTTCCTCTCTTTTTTTCTCCAAATATCAAATCGTGCAATGTTATTACTACTGACAGAGCAACAAATGTGACCAATACATTTTCTAGGATGCAAGCAAAAATCGGAGAAATTTAGCAGTGCTTGGCCCATACTTTGAACCTTGTGGCTGAAAAGGTAATGAAAAATGAAACCACAAGCACCCACACTGATTTTCAAAAGTCGGCGCCCCTGTTTCCACTGAAGAGTCATTTCGTTCTTTGACTCACCATTAACAACTGGACTTCTCAACAGTGTCTCAAATTATTAAACTAACATGTATATAACTATAGGATGTTTTGTAGAATGTGTCTTCCAACCCCTACAACTAAAATACAGAAAAAAGTTGCAGGAAAGTATTGAGTGATAGGCAGTTTACCAACTGTCTACATGCTCCGGATGGCAAACAATTTTAAATGTCCGGCTAATACTGGCTTCTTATATTATAATTACAGTAAAAGCACTTGTTGATACAAATTGCAAGCAGTTGGCTGTTGATATTGAGGCTGTTTTATGATATATTGATGGAGGAAATTTGAGAACTACCTCATTACACACATTGGAAAATGATAAACTGAATATTCCCACATTAAGGGAGCTTGTAGAAATACAAACAGTTACTCTATTTGGCACAATTGGCAACTAAGCATACCCTTTAAATTCTTACTTGCTAAAACTTTATCCCAAAGGAAACAAACTATGAAGCACTTACAATCCTCGACTGCCTAAAGCTAGTAAAATGTGGAAAGTGCATTTAGTATTACATCTAGTAAATGGCAATTTTTACTGAAACCTTTAGAAATGAATGTTACAAAACACAGTTAATAAAGTAGAAGCTGTATACATTCATCCTAACTTCATTTTAGAACAAGAACCTTTCAAAAAAAAAAAAAAAAAAAATGGTGAGTGACTACTATGCAGTGTTGTGATACATTACGGCCTCCCACAACTTCAAGTTTTCTGCAAAAGCTCAGAAAATCAAAAGAGGCTCTATCGTGACAGTAAAATTATGCTCCCAACCCTTTACCTTTCTGTTCCTGCAGCTGTCTTGCCCCCAGACTCTATGGCAACATACCACAATTTTTATGGAAGTGTTGTAATAAATAATAAAGTAGACATTAAATGAAAATATGTAACTATTCATCGAATGTAGAATTTGCATTATCTGAAACTAAGCAAAAGTGGATTTACAAGGTTTTGCGACAAATACATACTGCCATAAAGCAGCTCTTAAATAAATAATGTTACATGCAGTAATAGCAACAAATAAACACACACACACACACACACACACACACACACACACACACACACACACACACACAAATGCTAGCTTTCGCAGCCTAGCTGCTTCATCAGGCAGAAGGGAGGAGAGGGAAAAGGAAATGATGAGGGTTTTAAGGAAGGGGGTAAGGAGCCATTCCAATCCCGGGACAGGAAAGACTTACCTTGGGGGAAAAAATGGAGGGTAAATAAATGCACACACACCCACACATTTACACAGACACAAGTACACTTAGACAGACATACTGTAGAACTGTAGAAAGCAAAGAAGTTAGAAGTTAGACAGAGATGCCACATGAGGCAGAGACTCTGTCCAGAGAACCAAGGTAAAGATGTTAAGATGGTGGGTGGGAATTCGAATTTAGCGAAATGAGATCCATCCTTCATGACATCCTTCCTACTCCACCGAGAGTGTCTTTCCGCCGCCCACCTAACCTCCGTAACCTCCTAGTCCACCCCTATGAAATCCCCAAACCACCTTCCCTACCTTCTGGCTCCTACCCTTGTAACCGCCCCCGTTGTAAAACCTCCCCATGCACCCTTCCACCACCACTTACTCCAGTCCCGTAACCCGGAAGGTGTACACAATCAAAGGCAGAGCCACTTGCGATAGTACCCACGTGATCTACCAACTGACATGCCTGCACTGTGAAGCGTTCTATGTGGGAATGACCAGCAACAAACTGTCCATTCGCATGAATGGACACAGGCAGACAGTGTTTGTTGGTAACGAGGATCACCCTGTGGCTAAACATGCCTTGGTGCATGGCCAGCACATCTTGGCACAGTGCTACACCGTCCGGGTTATCTGGATACTTCCCACTGACACCAATCCTTCAGAACTCCGGAGATGGGAACTAGCCCTTCAGCATATTCTCTCTTCCCGTTGCCCACCTGGTCTCAACCTCCGCTAAATTCGAATTCCCACCCACCATCTTAACATCTTTACCTTGGTTCTCTGGACAGAGTCTCTGCCTCATGTGGCATCTCTGTCTAACTTCTAACTTCTTTGCTTTCTACAGTTCTACAGTATGTCTGCCTAAGTGTACTTGTGTCTGTGTAAATGTGTGGGTGTGTGTGCATTTATTTACCCTCCATTTTTCCCCCAAGGTAAGTCTTTCCTGTCCCGGGATTGGAATGGCTCCTTACCCCCTTCCTTAAAACCCTCATCATTTCCTTTTCCCTCTCCTCCCTTCTGCCTGATGAAGCAGCTAGGCTGCGAAAGCTAGCATTTGTGTGTGTGTGTGTGTGTGTGTGTGTTTATTTGTTGCTATTACTGCCTGTGCCCCTTCGCCTGGTAAGTGTACTTCATCTATTTTTTACGTATATTTTTCCTGTTAGGAATTTTTCCTCTATAATATAAATAATGTTACATTATACGCGAGAAACTACTTGTGATAAAATGGTAAGAGTGAAGCAAAAAGCTGTAGGGTGCATTGTAAGCTTACTATATTGCTACATACGAATAACTGGCAAAATTTTTTGAAGACAGTCTCTTATATCGTGTTGTGGGGTTCAGTCCAGACTGGTTTGATGCAGCTCTCCATGCTACTCTATCCTGCGAATAAGAACGACAACCCACTTCTATTTGAACCTGCTTACTAAATTTGTCTGTTTCCCTCTAATTTTTAACCCACAGACTTTTCTCCAATGCTAAAATGATGATTCCTTTATTCCTTCTTTGCTTTCTACAGTTCTACAGTGTGTCTGCCTAAGTGTACTTGCGTCTGTGTAAATGTGTGGGTGTGTGTGTTTTTGTTTACCCTCTTTTTTTCCCCCCAAGGTAAGTCTTTCCTGTCCCAGGATTGGAATGACTCCTTATCCACTCCCTTGAAACCCTCATAATTTCCTTTTCCCTCTCCTTCCCTTCTGCCTGACGAAGCAGCTAGGCTGCGAAAGCTTGTATGTGTGTCTGTGTGTGATTTTATTTATTTTATTTGTTTCTATCGACGAGCTGGTCCTTTTGGTAAGTCATCTGTTTTATATATATATATATATATAATAAAAATAAAAATAGAAAAGAGATGACTTACCAAAAGGACCGGCTCGTCGAGAGAAACAAATAAAATAACACACAAACACACATACAAGCTTTCGCCACCACTGGCAGCTTCTTCAGGAAAAAGAGGAAAAAAGGGGAGGAAAAGGGAAGGATATGGGTTTTAAGGAAGTGGAAAAGGAGTCATTCCAATCCCAGGAGTGGAAGGACTTACCTTAGGGGGAAAAAAGGAAGGTGTATTTGTTTACCTTCCTTTTTTCCCCCTAAGGTAAGTCCTTCCACTCCTGGGATTGGAATGACTCCTTTTCCACTTCCTTAAAACCCATATCCTTCCCTTTTCCTCCCCTTTTTTCCTCTTTTTCCTGAAGAAGCTGCCAGTGGTGGCGAAAGCTTGTATGTGTGTTATTTTATTTGTTTCTCTCGACGAGCCGGTCCTTTTGGTAAGTCATATATATATATATATATACACTCCCTTCTGTTCCCTATGCCTTTTTTCTTCCCTTCTCTCTTATCCGATGAAGAAACCCTGTTTCAAAAGCTAGTGCTATTTTTTCATCCTTTTTTTTCTGTGTGTGACTATGGGTGGTACAGCATTAAAGTAAGTACTGGCCAGCCAATTTATCTATTTTGAAGAATAATTTTTTTTTACTCATATTTTAATACTTCAATATCGTACACAATATTAAATGACAGCTATTACTGCCTCAAAACCAAAACATGGTCTACAAAAGCCAGTTCAATAAACAAAGCTGTTGTGTGTCACACTGCACATACATACGACTGACTCCTGAGCTCTTCGTTAACTGTAAAACTAAGTTGTAAAATAAGGGTAACATCTTTGAAATTTGAGACTGAATATTATAAATAAATATTTAACTGCTAAATCATGAGATATGGATATATATGGTTTAAACAAAACAGTTTACACATGCACTTGACTATTGCTAGTAATATGTTTAAATTAAGTGCCTTACGTCAAAATACCTAAAAGTATTTGCACTGAGACCTTTGATGATTGTTTACATTTAGGAAAAAGTATAATTTAACAAATATACAAGTGAATTAGAATAAATATTAGGCAATATCAGATATAATTTCGTGTTTTAAAGTTAGTGAAATAAGAGGCTCATTTATTCTGTCTAATAGTGGATATCTGAAAAAGTGCACATTAACCTATTTTAGTAGGCCTACTCTAGATAAATCATATCACATATGCAAATTTGCATTTAATACTCATTATTTATCTTATGAAGAAGCTTTTATCTCAAAAGTCTGTATCATTAGCTGACATATAGAACAATAAGGTAAAGAGTGACCTTTTCATTCTAAGTGTTGACATTTCAAAAAACAATGTATATACATTTATAACTAAGTATAACATTCTTCTGGATAAAAATTTGGTCTTCTCTAGCATTGCAAACTGTCCAAATGACTTGTGGGACTGGAATTATTACATTGTTCTTTAAGTTTGTGGGGATTCAACCTGTCTTCAATCTTGCACACCTGATGGAATAGCACATCTCATACCCTCATTTTCATCTATTTCCTCTTCCCTTTCTAAAATAATGCCTTTAAGCTATTTCCGTCACACAGTCCCTCTATATATTTTTTCCACCTTTCTGCTTTTCCATCTTTGCTTAGTACTGATTTTCAATCTGACATGCCTATAATTTTTCTGTAGGCCAGATTTATCTCGTGCACCCCCCCCCCCCCCCAAGTTGTATGTTATTCTTCAGACTTATTTGTATCCTAGTCACTCTTCCTAAGCCAGTTAAAACTTCCTATCATCCCATCTTTTAGCCCTCTGTACTCCCTTTCATCTGCCTTATTTGGTACTTTTTAAAATTTCCTTGTGTCATCAATTATCAATTAAATATAAAAAATAGACGAAGATTACTCACCAGGCGAAGGAGCACAGGTGTGACAGCATCACAAATAAATAAATGAATACATGCTGTCATTTATTTATTTATTTATTTATTTATTTATTTGTGATGCTGTCACACCTGTGCTCCTTCGCCTGATGAGTAATCTTAGTCTATTTTTTATATTTGATTTTTCCTGCTAGGAATTTTTCGTCTTAATATTCGTACCAATTATCAATTAAGTTAAATACAGTAAAGCCTCGTCTTTATGTACTCTGTTTTTACGTTTTCCCGCCATTTAACCATTTTTTTTTCAGTCCCATCAAATTTCCTATGTTTACAATGTTAATTTGCCCTTGTTTTTGCATTAACATATTTACACTTTGCCCGTGTTTTACGCTTTTTGAAAGCATGTTCGTGTTGAAAAATGACTTAATGTACATAAATTGACACTAGCATGGCATCCCCTTAAAGTATAGTGCTTAAAAATTATTCGCAGAAGAGTTGCTGGACACTTATGCATTTATTCAAACGTATATTTCGCGTTTTGTTGTCGACTTACGACGCAATAATTTTGAAGATGTGTTACATAGCCTGGCAGCGGCATCCAAACGATATCTATCGAAGCAGTTTAGGTAATTTTGAAAATGTGTTATTTAGCCCAGCAGCAGTGTCCTCAATTATAATGAATGAAATTACGTCAAAAATTTCTACTTCACATAAAATTACATTTTGCCTGACACTTAAAATAGTAAAAATTTAGCTAACCTTTATTATACAATAAACTTACTGGCGAATATTTAGATCACAAACTACAAAAATGCAAGGCTGATCCTGTAAGCACATTTTACCATTTAAAACAATATTTCCTGCATTTTACACCATTTTACTGAAGTCCCTTGAAAAGCTTAAAAACGAGGTTCTACTGTAGTTCCTGTGTTAGCTAAGGATTTCTACCTATTTGATCCTCTGTGCTTTTCACAACTTTATCCCTCATCACTACCCATTCTTCTATGTATTACTTTCCTCCACTTCAGTCAATCATTGCCTAATGCTCCCTCAAACTCTTAACAACCTCAGGTTACTTCAATTTTAAACTACAGTTCATAGCCAATAAGTTATGGTCATCATAGCCCATATGTGCGCCTGGATATATCTTACAGTTTAAAACCTGGTTCCAAAATCTATCCATCTTACCACTACAGAATCAATTTATTAACATGGTCTCCTCCACATATAGGATCTCCTTTCAATTATCCTTAGGGCAAATGCTTGTGATGATTAAATTGAGTTCAATGCAAACTTCTACCAGAAGACTTCTGTCATTCCTTTTCTCAGTTCAATATTCACCCATTTTTGCCTTCTGCTGAATTCAAGTCCTCAACCTTTCCTTAACCCTTCGAACCCTGCGAACGTATTTACTTGTCCTGCCTCACCATTCCCTGGTGTTAAGGACGTGTTCATGCATGGCCACTGGGTTTCCCTACAGTGCTAATGACATTCTGACACCCCACTGATACGGATGTTTTAGGCACACTGAGTCACAGCTTCTTCAATGCTACTGACGTGTTAACACGCAGGGCTGTCTTTCTGCCCTTCACTTCCAGTAGCTGTTCAGTGTTCCGACTGTCCAGTTTGAGAGTGTGTATACCTTTGTTGCTGTGCTCCATCTTTGGAGAATTTGGCTTAAGTTCCCGTGTTTTCATCATTTTTGTTGATTTCTGCGGCATAAATGTCAATTCACTGTGGTTTTCACAGATTTAGAGATTCTGGGTATGCTCACCAGGAGTGACAGTGAGTGTGAATTCTCTAGCAGTAATGAGATGAGTCTTCAGCAGAATTTCTAAGCTGTACTCCTCAGCCCTCTACATCAGAGGGAAGAGCAAGATGTACAGCTGTCAGTTCCTCAGAAACAGAAAGTGATAGTGGAATGGTTTGGAAATGAGCTCACTTTAGTGACATTTGGCTGGAAGGAAACTGATTTCCAGCCGTTACACTTTGATGATTCAAGTGCAAGACACTAATGTCAACTAGATACCGACTCAAGGAATCTTTCATTTATTGTCATTTTATGTCTGAAGAACTGCTGCAATTTATTGCAGATAAAACAAATCAATTTTACATTCACACAGAGAAAATAATGCAGTATCTGTGAATTCTCGACTGTCAAAGTGGAAAGACAGTGGCTCTCAGAAAATGTATTTCTTTGTTGCCATTTGCCTTCTAATGGCACAAGTTAAGAAGTTGAAATGAAACGATTTTATCTTTCTCTCAAAGTCTTCAGTTCTTTCCAGCACCAAGCGCTAAGATCACAGGGTGCAGAAATGTATTATTTTTTCCCTTCCCTTGACGTATGTTTTATACAAAACAGAATTACTTCCAAGTCCAAATATAATTCATATAATTAGAAACAGTATTATTAAAAATTAAGAAATTAGTCAAACATAATTAAAATGAATTGGATAGGTCTACATAATTAGTGTGAGATAGGAATTGTCAGTTCTTTTATATAGTCTATTAATGATGAAAATTCTCCTCAGAGATAATAAATATTGTTGAAATGAGATAGAATGGCTGGCCAGTACTTACCATTGTGCTGTACCGCCGATAGTAACACAAAATGAAAAAACAGAAAAAAAAGGGACAAAGGGACAAGCTTTCGGAACAGAGTTCCTTCGTCAGGTGGGAGAGAAGGGAAGAATGAAGGATGGGAATAGAAGGGAAAGGTGGTTCACGACCTAGGTCATGAAGGTGGTGTTTCGGAAGTGTGTGCGTCAGAGATACTGCATGTATGTACTGAGCCAAGCCAGAGAGGATAAATATAACTAAAAAGGAAAGATCAAGTAGTAAAGAGAAGAGAAGAGAGTGAAATTAATGATGCTGAGGGGTGTAGGAGGGGCGGGGGGGTGTCTAAAACGTTTTTCATAAACAGGGAAATATGGATGGATACACACACACACACACACACACACACACACACACACACACACACACACACACACGGAGAGAGATAGAGAGAATGACAGAGAGAGCGAGAGGGCGGTAGAGAGAGAGGGGGGGGGGGGGGGTAAGGAACGGATAATGAATAGGTGAGCTGAGGATGGAGGAAGGGGAGGGGTTAGCGTAGATTTAGGCCAGGGGGGTGGCGGGAGGAGAGGATATGTTGGAGGGCAAGTTCCCACCTCCGTAGCTCTGAGGGACTGGTGTTGGTTGGTACTATCCAAATGGCACGTGTGGTGTAACACGTGCCCAGGTCCCTGGAGTTATGCTGGAGGGCATGTTCTGCCACAGGATATTGGGTGTCCCCCAGGCGAACAGTTCGTCTATGCCCATTCATCCGCTCAGCCAATTTGTTGGTAGTCATACCAACATAAAAGGCTGAACAGTGGACACATGTCAGCTGGTATATGACATGCGTTGTCTCACATGTGGCCCTGCCTTGAATTGGGTAGGTTTTTCCTGTGGTGGGGCTGGAGTATGTGGTAGTGGGAGGATGCATTGGACAGGTTTTGCAGCGGGATCGGTTGCAGGGGTAGGAACCATTAGGTAGGGAGGGTGGTTTTGGGATGTTGTAAGGTTGGACAAGGATGTTGCGGAGGTTGGGAGGACGGCGGAAGGCTACTCTGGGTGGTGTGGGAAGAACAGTTTGGAGTGAGGTCTCATTTCAGGGCATGACTTGAGAAAGTCATAGCCCTGTTTGAGGAATTTGTTGAGGCATTCCAGGCCAGGATGGTACTGGGTGACTAAGGGAGTGCTTCTGGGTGGTCTGGGGTTAGGAACATTGTTTTTGGAAGGAGAGGAATGGACAGCTCGTGAGATCTGTTTGTGGACGAGGTCTGTAGGGTAGTTGCGGGAGAGGAAAGCATTGGATAGATTGTTGTTGTAGCTGGTGAGGGATTCGGAACTGGAACAGATACGTTTCCCACGGATGCCCAGGCTGTAGGGAAGGGATCGTTTAATATGGAAGGGATGGCAGCTGTCAAAGTGGAGGTACTGTTGTTTGTTAGTGGGTTTAATATGGACTGAGGTGTGGATGTGAGACTCAGCAAGGTGAAGGTCAACATCAAGGAAGGTGGTTTGAGTTTTGGAGAAGGACCAGGTGAATTTAAGGCTGGAGAAGGAGTTAAGGTCGTGGAGGAAGTTCAGAAGGGTTTCTTCACCGTGAGTCCAGACCATAAATATATCATCTATGAATCTATACCAAACCAGGGGAGGCAACTTCTGTGTCTTAAGGAATGCCTCTTCCATGCGGCCCATGAAGAGGTTGGCATAGGAAGGGGCCATCCTGGTACCCATAGCTGTCCCCCTGATTTGTTTGTAGGTCTGGCCCTCAAAGGTGAAGTAATTATTGTTGAGTATGAAATTAGCAAGTGTGACAAGGAATGAGGTTTTTGGGAGGCTTTCAGGTGGGCGTTGGGAAAGATAGTGTTCCAGAGCTGATAGACCATGGGTGTGAGGGATGTTGGTGTACAGGGATGTAGCATCAATGGTGACAAGGAAGCTATCACGTGGGAGGGGCATAGGGATGGATTTGAGGCGTTCCAGAAAGTGGTTTGTATCTTTGATATAGGATGGGAGCCTGCAGGTTATAGGTTGGAGGTGTTGGTCTACCAGAGCTGAGACACGTTCTGTTGGAGCTTTGAAACCTGCTACTATGGGACGGCCAGGATGATTCTCTTTATGGATTTTAGGGAGTAGGTAAAAGGTAGGCATGCGAGGTTCAGGCGGAGAGAGAAGTTCTAAGGAGGCAGTGGTGAGACCTTGTAACGGACCTAGGGTTTTAAGAATTTTCTGTAGTTCAGC
Source organism: Locusta migratoria (assembly GCA_026315105.1). Classification (NCBI taxonomy): domain Eukaryota; kingdom Metazoa; phylum Arthropoda; class Insecta; order Orthoptera; family Acrididae; genus Locusta; species Locusta migratoria. The sequence continues at coordinate 227,047,786 of CM048749.1, read as the reverse complement.
CTGGACTGAGGGAATGGGGTCATAAGGAATAGGTTTGTAGGTAGAGGTGTCCGAGAGTTGACGCAGCCCTTCTGCCACATACTCCCCTCGATCAAGTACCACAGTTGTGGAACCCTTGTCCGCTGGGAGAATTACAATGGAGCGGTCCGCTTTCAGCTCTCGGATGGCTTTGGATTCAGCTGGGTTGATGTTAGGAGTGGTTGGTATGTTGTTCAGGAAGGATTGGGAAGCAATGCTTGATGTGAGGAATTCCTGGAATGCCTGCAAGGGATGGTTTTGAGGAAGAGCAGGAGGATCTTTTTGGGAGGGAGGTCGGAATTGTTCAAGACAGGGTTCAACAGCAGCTCTGCTGCCTGGGGGTTGTGACTGGGTGCTGAAGTGGTATTTCCAGTTGAGGTTACGGGTGAATGAGAGGAGATCTTTGACCAGGGCAGTGTGATTAAATTTAGGTGTAGGACAGAAGGTTAAGCCTTTAGACAGGACAGATATTTCTGGAATGGAGAGGGATTTCGATGAGAGGTTAGGACTGAATTGGAATTGGTATTGGGTGGTTTCTGCATGTGGTGACGGTTGTGATAGGTTCTAGGAGGGGTGTGTGCTGGGATTGGAAGATTCAGTAGGGAAGCCAGGCTTGGTTTGTTGCCAATGAGTGGGGGGTTTTGAGGGTGGTGGTGTGGTGGGTGGTTGTGGATTATGGGAAGAGGGATACCACTTCTGATATGATGGACCAGTAGTTTGGACAGTTTTCTAAGGTGTTGTGCGGCATTCAGTTCAAGTTTACAGTTGGCTTGTTGTATTATGGATCCAAGTGTGTTATTTGAGCCAGGTGCTGAGAGGAGAAGTATTTTGGAGAGAGAGAGGAGTTGTTGGGAGTGGTGGTTACACGAGGCAACATACTGTTGGAGGATAAGACGGGTGAGAGCTAAGGACTGCTGAATTTGAAACTGTAGGAGGGACTGATGGAGACAAGGATTGCATCCAGAGATGGGAACTTTTAAAGTGAGTCCTTTGGGGATTGTTCCAAATGACAAACAGGACTGGAGGAAAAGAATGTGGGATTGCAGTTTGGCTATAGCAAATGCATGTTTGCGGAATGACTGAAGGTACTGTGGTATAGGGTTGGGATACATGGTGGATAATAGGTTTGAAATAATAATAATAATAATATGTTATATATCATACACATACACACACACGCACACACAAAGGGGTATAATAGGATGAAAATTTTCGAAAATATTAAAAAAATTAAAAAAATTAAAAAAATATTTAAAAAAATTAAAAAAATATTAAAAAAAAAATTAAAAAAAAAAAATAAATCAATATATAAAAAAGTTCAACGAAAGAATTTACTACGAAATTGTAATTACCAAGTGCCGGTGAAAAATGATCGTAGAGGGCCGAAAAAAGGGTTTTAGGCGGCAGAAAAACGATCGCTAGCTGCACATAAAAGGTAATTACCGTCCATTAAAGATCGCTGGCGGCACCTTAAAACTTACCAGCGGCACAAAATTTATGGTCAAACCGCAGATAAACAACCAAAAACGCCATTATACAGTAGCCATAACGAAAAAGTCGCTGGGATTATGGTCGAAATAAATTGTAAACAATGCCACAATGTTGGATTGTTGCAACAATCTCCAGTAAGGGAGGCGTTTCTTTAAAAAATGACTGTTAAGTAAATGATCAAATAAAAGGATGTGGGCGTAAAATTGCACAATTGTAGGAAATATATGGGAGGATAGTTAATTACAAGACGTTACAGAAGGAATATAGACAACAATGGCGAGATGGAAAGAGTTCAGACGAAAGTTATGAATGAAAGCAAACAGATAAAAGTAGTTGAAACAATAAGAAGGATGTAGACCACGAAGGTAATATTCGATTAATGATGAAAATTCTCCTCAGAGATAATAAATATTGTTGAAATGAGATAGAATGGCTGGCCAGTACTTACCATTGTGCTGTACCGCCGATAGTAACACAAAATGAAAAAACAGAAAAAAAGGGACAAAGGGACAAGCTTTCGGAACAGAGTTCCTTCGTCAGGTGGGAGAGAAGGGAAGAATGAAGGATGGGAATAGAAGGGAAAGGTGGTTCACGACCTAGGTCATGAAGGTGGTGTTTCGGAAGTGTGTGCGTCAGAGATACTGCATGTATGTACTGAGCCAAGCCAGAGAGGATAAATATAACTAAAAAGGAAAGATCAAGTAGTAAAGAGAAGAGAAGAGAGTGAAATTAATGATGCTGAGGGGTGTAGGAGGGGCGGGGGGGTGTCTAAAACGTTTTTCATAAACAGGGAAATATGGATGGATACACACACACACACACACACACACACACACACACACACACACGGAGAGAGATAGAGAGAATGACAGAGAGAGCGAGAGGGCGGTAGAGAGAGAGGGGGGGGGGGGTTCTCCCTACCTAATGGTTCCTACCCCTGCAACCGATCCCGCTGCAAAACCTGTCCAATGCATCCTCCCACTACCACATACTCCAGCCCCACCACAGGAAAAACCTACCCAATTCAAGGCAGGGCCACATGTGAGACAACGCATGTCATATACCAGCTGACATGTGTCCACTGTTCAGCCTTTTATGTTGGTATGACTACCAACAAATTGGCTGAGCGGATGAATGGGCATAGACGAACTGTTCGCCTGGGGGACACCCAATATCCTGTGGCAGAACATGCCCTCCAGCATAACTCCAGGGACCTGGGCACGTGTTACACCACACGTGCCATTTGGATAGTACCAACCAACACCAGTCCCTCAGAGCTACGGAGGTGGGAACTTGCCCTCCAACATATCCTCTCCTCCCGCCACCCCCCTGGCCTAAATCTACGCTAACCCCTCCCCTTCCTCCATCCTCAGCTCACCTATTCATTATCCGTTCCTTACCCCCCCCCCCTCTCTCTCTACCGCCCTCTCGCTCTCTCTGTCATTCTCTCTATCTCTCTCCGTGTGTGTGTGTGTGTGTGTGTGTGTGTGTGTGTGTGTGTGTGTGTGTGTGTGTGTGTGTGTGTGTATCCATCCATATTTCCCTGTTTATGAAAAACGTTTTAGACACCCCCCCGCCCCTCCTACACCCCTCAGCATCATTAATTTCACTCTCTTCTCTTCTCTTTACTACTTGATCTTTCCTTTTTAGTTATATTTATCCTCTCTGGCTTGGCTCAGTACATACATGCAGTATCTCTGACGCACACACTTCCGAAACACCACCTTCATGACCTAGGTCGTGAACCACCTTTCCCTTCTATTCCCATCCTTCATTCTTCCCTTCTCTCCCACCTGACGAAGGAACTCTGTTCCGAAAGCTTGTCCCTTTGTCCCTTTTTTTCTGTTTCTTTTATATAGTCTGATACATAATAGTTATTGTTCTTGCCTGGCTATTAAAATAATGCAACAATACCATCATGTATCTTTAAATAGCAATGGGTGAGGGTGTTGTCCTTGAAGACCTGATGAAAGTAATTGACCATGAGCACAACAGAAATAATTTTCAGACATCTTTTGAAAGTTTCACACATATATTTTGAACTTGGTAAAAACTCCATGCATCATGTCCGTGTAGTTTGTCTACATTGTCACAAAGACAGGAGAAGATTCACTCTATTCATATAATTTGCGACAGATGAAAAAGCTACACATTTGTTTCAATGGTATGTTTAATAATTAGAGATGTAATTTATGCTCAATAGCTTTATATCATACTGGGATTAGCAAAACAAAATGGAACATATTAAATTTACAAAAAATAAAGAAAATATTATGACTCATACATTAAGGAATGAATTAATTCTCCCACTACCCTTCACATTCCTTTCTCTTACCTCATGTATCATCACAATTACATGGTAATAGGTAATGGATATTATATACATGACAATTACCTGTAGCAAGTGCTGGACCAAGTTTCCATGCCATCATAAGAAGAGGGAAATTCCATGGAATTATCTGCCCACATACACCCACTGGTTCATGACGAGTGTATGTAAAATAATCACCATCATAGGGCACAGTTTTGCCATGAATTTTGTCTGCCCAACCAGCATAGTACCGCAGTGTTTTTACACTTAGATCTAAGTCTCCGGCATATGATGCTGTGTACGGCTTCCCATTATCCAATGTTTCTAAGCTCTAGAACAAATAATTTAAAAAATTAAATTACAATTAATAAAACATTGATTTCAGTAGAAGTAACAAAACGTTTCCAACGATTGTTTCAACTTAACTGATAATCAATGCCTTACAGACAGACAATATATTTCCAGTGAAACTTCCTGAGAGATTAAAACTGTGTGCCTGACAAGGCTCTGGCCCAGGACCTTACGTGGGTAGCTCCACCAACTGAGTTACCCAAATACAACTCTTGACCCCACCTCACAGCTTTGCTTCTGCTGCAATTCTTCACTACAGTTCTCTTGCAGACATTGCAGGATAGGCACTCTTTGATGAAAGGATATTGTGGTGAAATGCTTCAGATACAGCCTGGGGGAAGGAAGTGGCAGAAGTAAAGCTGCAGGTCTCAGCTGTGAGTCAATGCATAGTTCAGTTTGTACAGCAAAAGTCTTGGATCCCAGTCCGTGCCTGGCACAGAGTTTTCATTTGCCTTCATATTTCCTAAGAGTGCACACTCCACTGCAGAATGAAAATTTATTCCAGAAGAGTTTAAATGTTATCAGTTCACCACTGATTACTAATATTTTTGATAGTTTTTGTTACCTTATAACAAATGTGTGACAAATATTTATTATAAATAACTTATCAATACTTGAAGATAAAGACAATTATTGAAGAAATTAAATAAGAGAAAATGTGTTGTGGCTAACCTTCCAGTGAACACAAACAGATGGTGTAATGCAACTTGTGATCAGGGCATTGACTGAAGAATCCAGGATTGGAAGAAGTTCAGCAGTAATAGAACAACAGAAACATGACTTGATTTCCACAAAGCCTAGAAACAATCTTAATAAGATACTGAACCAGTGAAAAGGACATATGACCAGAGCAAACTCATTGAAATTTAAGAAGATTTCAGGAGAAATAACTTGAGAAATTTATACAGAATATTCAGAGAAAACATAAAAGGTTATCAGTCTCCAAACATCTGCTTCAAAAGATCTGATCGATCTCTAGAAACAAATACCAAAGAAAACTGCAAAATTCTTAAAAATATTTTGATAAAATCCTTAACTGGGAGAAACCCACATACAAATTAAACTTCATGAAGAGAATATCAAATCCAGATTAAGAACCACCCACACAGAGGTAGAGGCAGTTTTTAACAAAGCTCTGGGAGAATATGGCGTTATTGCTGAGATCTGGAAACTCCAAGACCCAGAAATTACAAAGAAAATTAATAAAATTCTCACAGTAATATTAATTACAGAGGAAATCCCACAGGAGTAGAAATGTGAGTTGATTCTGCATAAAAAGGGCAACAAGACATACCCTTATAACTACAAGGGAATCTCATTATTACCAATCAGCTACAAAATTTTCTCAAAGGCATTATTCAATAGATTAGAACCACAAGCAGGCTTCAGAACGGGAAGATCAAGAGCTGAACAGATTTGGAATCTGCAAACATTCCTGAAGATTAGTCAGACCAACAACACTAATCACATTTGTGGACTTTAATAAGGCATATGATTCTGTAGGCAGACCGTCTTTGACACACTAGAAGAATATACAACAGACAGAAAAATGAGGCCCTTATGAAACACTCACAAACACCACATCCAAAATAAAATTCGTGGGAGAAATCTGAGAACAATTTGAGATAAACAAAGGAGTCGGGTGAGGAGATGAGCTCTCGCCACTTTTGTTCAACATAGCATTAGACAAAATTATTAAACAATGGGGAAAAGCACACACAAACAAAACAATCATAAAATGCCTGGCCTTTGCAAATGATCTGGCAATATGCAACAACATTAGGCAAGAAGCACAAGCAGCACTGGAATACAGTACTTACATGAAGTCTCAGTAAAAACAGGTGTACAGATATGATAAAACTTCATATATGGAAAGAAAGAAAAAAAAAAAAGGCCATGCACACAAAATATGGGAAGATTAAGAGAGTTGACAAATTCAAGTACTTATGTGAATATGTAGAAATAAGGAGGATCAATCAAGGCATTCAACATAGAAAGTAGAGAAAACCTTCAGAAAGTGTGCAAAAGGACATGAACACACTACAATAAAAGAAACATATCAAGATAGGCCAAACTCGGACACTATAAATACAGCTGTACTATTAGAAGCACTCCATGCATCAGAAACAACCACAATCTGAGCATCAGGTATCACAGAAAAAGAAAAAAAAAATAGAACATAACATCTTGAGAAAATTTTTTGGAGCAGAACACATGATATGTGGATGAAGAGACCAATCAAAAAATTATATGTTCAAATGTTTGTAGAGCTTATGGGACTTAACTACGAGGTCATCAGTCCCTAAACTTACAAACTACTTATGAACTAGCTAAGAACGGTATAAATATTCATGCCCGAGGGGGGATTCGAAGCCCCCAACCGTAATGGCTGTGCAGTACGTGACTGGCGTGTCGCAGACTGCTCGACCACCGCAGCCAGCTAAACAATTATAAGAACAGACAGACTTTCAGACATGATTAGTAAACGTCAACTAACATTCTATGGACTTATACATAATATGAACAGCAACCAACTGACAAAGAGGATTTTTGATGTTGTAGAAAACTCAAGGATTAAAAAATAAAATGAAAAATAATAAAAAAAAATAATAGTTTCAAGAGATAAGAAGACCCGAAACATGTAGGAATCAATAAGAAAATGATAAATGAAATGGGCAAATTCAGAAACAAAATTGTGAGCTTTAAATTGGAAGTAAAAGAAAGGAAGAAAACAGGGAAAACAAGGACACGGCAAAGGAAACAGAAACACAGTCAAAGAATGAAGAGGTTTTGGGAAGACAAAAACAAGAAAGAAGCAAGTAAAAAAGGAACAACCATGTGAATTAAAGTTCAAATGGTGTATGAGGGCAAAATGTACAACATAATAGTAGTAAATACCATGAAAAGTCATGTGGTGCAGTTCGGTAAGGAAAGAAAATTAGGAAATATTCAATGTCAATTTTACACAGTGACCATTAGCAAACAGTTCAAGTTTTGCTAGAACAGAGTATAGTACATATAAGAGAATGTATCTACAAGTCTTCCCATTCCATATTGTAATAGGTCGTTGGAGAAAAGAACTAGGTCACTTTCCCTTACTTTTCAGGATATAGCAAATAACTTTCTTATTATTAAAGTATTCAACTGAATGGTTTTCAAATTTTACAAATTTGTTGCAGGTTAACAACACACCCTTTAAAGTGAAACTTTACTAATTTATTAAAGGTTCATAAGGAAAACAATTTAAATTTTGTAATATAGTAACTTTCTCCACTCAAAGGAATTTAGTAATTTTTGTATTAACAACACATTTAAAATTACACATTTGTGTTCCAAAACTAATTTATTGAGTAACTAATTCAAAATGATCTGAACTGTCATGTCGCATTGATAAATCATGACCTTGACCGCCTCTGGGAGAATATCACTCTCAAAGGTCAAGATAAAAGCAACAGTATCAACACTCGTCATTCCAGATTGGCCTGGAGTTCCTTATCAGTTTGGAGGAGAAGGTCATGAAGGAAAAGAACACTCTAAAGCATGTTTCGTGAGGGGTTATGGACACTGGACATCGCCAAGATGGTCACAGGCACACACCACTGTAGATTGGGCAGTAGAGACTGTTTAAATGAGCAGGGGACCATAACACATCTTTCTCATTGATTAGACTTCCCCAAACTTAACTTCAATGCTATCAACAAAAAACAGCTTGGTAGGGGTGATGAATGTAGCCCAGTCTGTACTGGTCAGACCAGGTAGCACGGAAGGGGTTTCAAACCAAGATGAGGAGCCTGTCCTTTATCCGAATGGAGAGTCAAGTAGAGGGAGGTCCTCTTGCCATTCCATTTCTGTCTCCAAAGACAACCATTGTACTGCCATTTTTCAGAGAAAGTTTCACACTTTTCAGGGTGTGAAATGTCTGCCCTGGAACCATCCACTCCAATCACGGGCTCTCCCCATGTGCGCCACTTAGCCACAGCAAAGGCCACCTAGCACAATGATCATTGCCTGGTTGGTTTGTTGTGTTTGAGGAGGACAAAACTGTGGGGGGGGGGGGGGGGGGTCATCACTCCCCCATTCCATCACAGGTTGGCACCAGAAAAGCATCAATCTAATATATAAAAATGAATGTTTCTGTGCTCTTATTTGATGCGGGGCAGTACCGTTCAACAGATGGTGATGAAACTTTGTCAACATATTGCTTGCACTTCCACGATGGTCATAGGCACAACTAAACGATGGTGTGGCAAATAGTTCAGGAGATATGAAGAAATAAGCAATGAAATGCACAGAAAAGTGCTGCGACATGTGAATATGGACACTTTATTCATCCTAAAATCTGTATGATATTTTGGACACTTTACCTTCAAAACAAGAGGAAGATCACTGTCACATAAAATTTTGGATGGTCCACGATGGAGGATACTTTACATATGGACTTTGTTGGATTCTGCAGTTGTATTCCAATCCTAGTGATGTGGGCCAGGAATATTCCCAGTGGAAAGGGACTTACAAAATGGGAATATTGCTGGGAATATTTCTCTGGCACGGGAAGATTGCAAAAAATTGGAAATTTATGAAATTTTTTAGTTTTGAAAGTTTTAACACTTATTAACAGTTAATGAATTTTATAACTAGGTTAACTAAGTAATTTTATACATTTTAATCCAAGATTTATAATTCTCTGCATTAATTTCCTTGCTAATTCCATGCAGAAGTCTGGTGGAAAAAATAATTAAAATATTTGCAAGGGCTACAAATTTATGGCAAGTTGAAACCCCCACATTTCTCTGAATGAAGCCTAAAGTTGCAAAATATCTCTCTGGAGGCATAATTCTCAACCACCAGTCATTTGTAGTATTTTCTAATTTTTCCAAACGAATGACTAGAGGTGTTTCACTTTCAGAATTCAAAGACAGAGTGTACATTTAGTATGTTTTATTGATTGCATTCCAAGAAAATAAACCGTCTTTCTTCTTAGCGAGCAGCAAAACTGATGTTTCTTTCATACAACTGGAAACTTACGAATGCTGCATGTCCAAAAGAGACCATGAAATAAACAAGAAAGCAAGCAGAAGCAAACCCAGAGGAAGCAGAAGTACAGAAAGAAGAAGAAGAAGAAGAAGTCCTTGAGACTGAAGAAGATGATGAGAGCAACTGTAACAATGATGATGAAGATTTAATGAACATTGATAGTGATAGTTACTAGTGGACTTGAAACAAAAACACTGAATATGAAAAGTTGCTGTATTAAACATTTTGCCTGTTAGTTATGATTTTTATAACATTTTGTATTCTTGCTATTTTTCTGCACTTTCTGTTCAAGTATAATATTTTTTTATGTGTAAGAGTGTTCTTGTTTGTTTTAATAACACAATTACCACTCTGACCTATTAATTTGAGCGATTTCATTTTTAAAATTATAAATTCCCAAGAAATTTGTTTAATTAAATTTTTTTCTTAAAATGTATTTCAGTTTTTGTATTTTGTTTAACTATGTACCGGTAATTATACTGCCTTAAACCCACTATTTCAGTTTTATTGAGCTATGTGGCTAATTAATCATAAATTCCTGGAACTTTATGAATTTTGGGGATATTGCCATCAATATTTCCTGGGAATATTTCCTCGATTTTAAATAACCGGGAATTTCACAACAGTATCCAATCCTGACGAAATTTTTAAGTATGATTGAACAATTCAGTTTGTCAGTGCAGTATGGATATATTCAGATTACTTACAATCATTTCAATTAATTAACATGACTAAACAGTTGATTTTCAGATTTTGGCAAAGTTCGAATAAAATAAAATTTCTGAAAATTCTTGAGGCTCTCTCTGGAAGTTATTTTACTTTTTCAGAGTGATAATCATTAAAGAAACATTTAAAACGTAAATATTGTTCACAACCTGTGAATTTTATGTAAGCAATTTAAATAAGAAATGCTTCAGTGGAAAGCATATTTCATTCAGATTTTTAAATGACAGTTTTTCTGGTTGTCAGCTTTGATGCATACCAAGCGTACTGAATCATTGGGGTGAAAACCACCAGCAGAAGGAATTTGTTGCTACGAACATTTGGTTTTAATGTGACTTTGAAAATAAATGTAATGCATAAAAATGAATTTTTCTTTGGCAGGCTGCAGTGGCCGAGCTGTTTGCGGCATGCCAGTCATGGTCTGCACAGCCGCTGTGGTCGGGGGTTTGAATCCCCCCCCCCCCTCCCTCGGGCATGGATGTTTGTGCCGTGTTTAGTATAAGCTAGTTCATAAGTAGTTTGTAGGTTAAAGGACAGATGATCCCATTGTTAAGTCCCATAAGCTCTATAAACATTTGATTTTGAATGTTTGTTTGCTTGTTTGTTTGTCTTTTTCTTCGTATTTTATGCATGGCAGTACCCTACATCCAATTGCGATAAAACTTTGTCAACTCATAGCTTGCACTCGCGTGAAGGTTATAGGCATACTAAAATTAACTTCATATGGTGCATGGCGGAGGGTACTTTAGAGTTAGTTAATTCATTTCTTACGCCTCCACACTGAGATGGCTGGTTGGATAAGAATTTAAATCAGAGGTAGCTTATACCCCAATTAATACATGAGCTACCTTTCGTAAATCTCCTTAGCTGCATTGCTGAGAGTACGTTACAACAAATGTCCAAACTGTTTGACAGGTCACCATGAAAGGCAGCACATAAATGTATATTTTCATTTGGTGGATGGTAGCTTGCAACTTTTGAGACTGGTGACAGTCACTATGAAACTTGGTGCATATATGTTTTCATATATGGAAGGATAGAGGAGTAGGTGGAGGAGACAGAGAGAGAAGGGAGATGAGGAGAATGAGAGAGATCCCATTGGAGAATAAGCGAGATCCCATTCATGTAATGCGATGAGTATGTGATGTCGCTAGGTCATGTCATAAGCTTTGTGCATGTCAAAAAGGGGTGGCAACAAGGTGGTGGTGCCTGGAAAAGGTTGTACAGATTGTGGACTTGAGGTACACCAGGTTATCGGTAGTACAGCAACCCTGGCGGAAACTGTCCTGGCAAGGAACAAGTAAGACCACAGAGTCAAGAATCCAACACACCTGCTGACTGACCATATGTCCCAACAGTGTACACAGGATGTTGGTAATGTTGATGGGTCAATAGCTATCCACATTTTGCCAGGTTTGCACATCAGAACAATGTTGCTCTCCCACCATTGTGATGGGAAAACCCCAAAGCACCAGATGCAGTTGAAGAGGGCGAGGGGATTAACCTGGCTTTCTTCTGAGAGGGTGTCAGCATTTGAGCATGGATGCCATCAAGCCTGGGGGCCGTGTTGGGACATTATGTGAGAGCACTGAAGAAGTCCACTCACTGAATGGAGTGTTATACATCTCAATGTGGCAGGCGGTAAAGGAGATTCTACCCACTCCTTTAATTCATGGACTGATGGTGGGTAATTAGCAGATGCAGAGGTGTGAGCATAATGCTCAGCAAAGATCTCTGCAAGAGTGGCTTGATCCGTACATGTAGCTCCATTCATGGAGATCCCAGATATTACTACTAGTGTGTCATCCCTTTAAGGACCTTGTCTTGCTCCAAACCTGTCAAGTTTGAGTACCTGATCCAGAGACATACCTCTCCCAAAACACATGCTTACGTCATTTAATTAAGTGGCAAGCATGGGCACGGAGCCGTTTGAAATTGATGAGGTGCTCCAGAGAGGGATGCCACTTATCGCTGTAAGGCCCGTCTGTTTTTACTGGCCTCAACAAATTCCAGCGACCACCACAACACTGTCTTCCACCACGTGCGCCCTGAGGAACAAGAAATGGTAGCTTCTGAAGGTGAAATAATCTATCGCGTGGCACTCTCTACCGCCACATCAATGTTGTTGAATGGGGGAGGGCCAACAATGGCGGCAAAGATATAGTCTTCCCAGTTAGTTCTGTTAGAGCCCACCTAGGCAGGCATTCTGGGGACTAAAGCTGTGGGAGTGAGAGGAAAATCAGAAAATTATCACTGCCATGCTAGTGATCATGGGCTCTCCAGTGGACAAATGGTGGAAGGCTGTGGCTGCAGATGGATAAATTGATGACCGAAAAATGTGCCATGCACTACACTAAAATGTGCGGCGGCACCAGTATTTAGGAGGCAGAGGTCGTATTGAGAGAGTACGTCCTCGACAACTCTGCCACAACCAGAAATCGTTGAACCACCCCACAAGGGATTGTAGGCATTAAAGTCACCCAACAGTAAGAAAAGTGGGGGGGGGGGGGGGGGAGTTGATAAATTAGTGCAGTCAAAACATTCAAAGATACATCACCATCTGGAGGGGAAGAGACTGCAGATACTGATCTCCTGTGTTGTTACCCTGGCAGCCACTGCTAACAGTGTTTGAAGGGGCACAGGTTCACTATGAACAGAAGTAAGGACATACAGGGACACTCCACCCAAAACCTTGTTACACATGCTACGATTGCAATAATAGCCCCTGTAGACACGAAGGGCAGGGGTCCGCACTGCTGGAAACAGAGTTTCCTGGAGAGCAAAACAGAAAGCAGGAGTTAAAAGTAGTCATAGCTCTGCCAGGTGGGGGAAGAAACTGCTGCAGTTCCACTGGAGGATGACACTGTCCAAAGGCTTGGAAAACAATGATACGAGGTGGCGGGTTACACCTCAGCACCACTTGAATCCACTAATAGAGGCTTTTCTGCTTCAGTATCCGTTATTTCTGAGGTGTCCCCAAGAGCAAGGTCTTAGGTGGATGCAACAATCACCACCTCATCTTCAGAAGCAGAGGTGGAGGTAAAGGGGAGTGGCAGTGTGGAAGCCACCGTTGTGTCCTTTGTCTCATTTTTCTCCGTTTTCTTCCTACCCCTCTTGTCTTCGAGGGCTTATGGTGGGGAAGGGCTCCTGAGCCTCAGTCACAGGGACCAAGGAGGAACACGAAGCACTGCATCCTGTAGCCTGCAGTTTCACCTGCCGCTGGTGAGTGTCGATTTCGTACTCATCCAGAAAGCTGACTTTCAGGGTTCAAAAGGACCTAGTGAAACTGATGGGATGGAAGGACTGACATTGTGAAGGAATGAGGATAGGGTGTCCTGGCTCTGAGTCCAAATCATGAAAATGATGTTAACCTCCACCTCATGATTTAGACTCGGGGCCAGGACACCCAATCTTCGTTCCTTCACCCTCCTGAGCTAGTCCACAAACAGATTTCCCATGCCATATCCCCACATACCACCAACCTTGTCCCAACCCCAGTAACCAGTCATAATGGATTGTCCTCCTTGTCACTCAATATCACCCCAGACTAGAACAACTTAATCACATCCTTCAGCAGGGTTTTGAATATCTGTCATCATGCCCTGAAATAAGACATCCTACCCAAGATCCTTCCGATCCCTCCAAAAAATGGTGTCCTGTCGCCCACCCAACCTCCACAACATCCTAGTCCATCCCTATGCCACTCCCAACCCTTTTTCACAGGGATCATATTCCTGTGGAACACCTCGATGCAAAAACTGCCCAATCTACCCACCCGGCACTTCCTATTCCAGTCCCATCACAGGTTTATGCTACTCCTTCAGAGATCAGGCCACCTGTGAAAGCAGCCATGTTATATCAACTCTGCTGCAATCATTACACTTTGTTTTATACTGGTATGATGACAAACCAGCTGTCCATCAGAATGAATGGTCACCGCCAAACTGGCAAAAAAAAAAATAGACCACACAGTGGCACAGCATGCGGCTGAGCACGGCACTTTGGATTTCAATGGCTGCTTCACTACCCGAGTCATCTGGATCCTCCCCTCCACCACCAGCTCTTCTGAACTGTGCAGATGGAAGTTGTCCCTTCAACACATTCTACGGTCCCGCAACCATCCTGGCCTCAACCTAAGATAACTTCCCATACCTGCACCTTATGCCTGACATCTCCCCTCCCCCCCTCTTCCTTCCCCACCCAAATCTTATATCCATGTCTTCCTTAAAGCTGTGTATCACCACTTACAGTATCCCCTTAATTTATTACTTTTATTTTTCACTTTTTTCCTTTTTCCTAACTTTATTTTTTCCTATTTTTATTTTTCCTTATTATTCTTATAATTTCAAATTCCCCCACCCCCTCCCCACACTTCTTTAAGGCTCCCTTTTATCCTTTCCTGCCCCTTCCCTTCACTGTACTTATTGCCGCAATTCCCATTGCCGCCTATCAGAGCCTTCAAAATACATCATGCAATGCAGAACTCTGTATCCCCACCTTTACCCAGTATCCTTACCCCTCCACTCCCCACCTCACAGTCTAGCATGTGTTGCTGGCGTGGCCGGACATGATAGTTGTGTGTGTATGTTTGCTGATGTCCGAATGATTGCGTAAATGTGTGTGTTTCTTTTTCTGACGAAGGCCATGACCAAAAATTTAAGTTGTGTGAATGTGTTATCTATTTTCGTGTTTGTCAGCAGCTCAGTGAGCCTCTTTATGGCAAGTTGTTACCTATCCTCCATTATTGATAAACTGCAGGCAACAGTCACGGAAAGCCATTTTCTAAAACAGTTATATGATTACCTGTAGGAGCTAGGGTTCTATTTAATTCACCTGCTATATTCAAAAAGTGATCATTAAGTACTGTACATGTATCTGACATATCATTAACAAATAAATCTACATTAGCACCGACTTTATGTCCTCAACTCTGTTTCCAACCAGGCACTTCCTTCACAACTGCAGATATGCTTTTAATTTTATCCTGAGAATTAGTATTCTTTTTGCGTACCACATACTATTTGCCTTCTTAATGACATTTTTCAGAACCTTAAATATTTATTTAATTATTTTTTTTAACTTGTCCTGTAAAAGTGACACGACAAAAGTGTGAGATATACTTTTCAGTGCATTAAACATGGTACTACCCTACAGATGAGTCACCTTAGTGTTGGTTTCTCATTCACTGGCTTTGGCAACTCAGCCAAATTGTCACCTAACCAATACAAACACCAAGTCTGTTACCAGAATCGAAATTTTAGGAGATGTCACATTTTAAACACACAATTTACAGTAAATAAAACAGACAGCTTAATTTTACAGTCCATGTCGAGGCATGCTGTTTTGTGTTCAGATGTTGGTTACAGCTGCTGCATGTGAAGTACAGCAACCATGATCTTTTTCCAAATGTTTTGTTATGAATTTTTCTGGTGATGTTTACACCATAGAGCAGGAACAGCATTAATTATTTATTTCATGTTTGGCACAAAAAAGTAATCCCATCACTCTATACAACTCTGTTTGCTCCGGCCACTGCCAACAGCTGAACACTCGACACTACACCACGACATGAACTGTAAAATTTTACTAAACATACTATTAATTTTTTTCACATACCTTTAATATATAAACACAGGATACACACAAGTACATCACAGTAAATATTACTTTTTAACAAAACAAATCCAAAATTATGAAATGCTGTAATTTTTTTATTATTTTTTATTTATTTATTTCTTTATTTATTTATTTTTGTGTATTGATTCAGTGTGGTTTTCTAGCTGGTAAACAATATGAAAAACTTTGTCCTCAACATCTGCAGCAGAAATATATTTTTTAATTGTCATCAGTGCTGCATTCACATCGAAAATAGATGGGACCACATTGTCGGCGTCTTGTACATCACATTGTGTCACTTCTTGAACCTATCAATCCATCCATTAGAAGCACTAAAGTCCTCGATTCCAAGAAATTCGCCACTTTCAGTGCCTTTTCACACAACATTGTCCCATTTATTGCAATGTTTGACACACATGCTGCCCTGAAACCAGTTCTTTGTTATTTCTTCTAATTGCGCATACTTACAATAACTAGCTTACTTCATTTTTTTTTTTTTTTTATTTATTTTGGTCCACTATTATTGACGCTTTGTAAGATTGAGTCTTTGTTTTTCACAATAGTGTTCAGCGTAGACATGGGTATGCACACGTCCTTGGCTAAAGCCACATGTGTTCTGCAATGAAGTTGAAATCTTTTGAGGATTTTCACTTTTTCATCCATCGAAAGAGTTTCTCTCCCCCCCCCCCCCCCCCCGTAACCGCTGTATTTTCCATCTTGCAATTCGATAGGAACTTTTACTGCTCTTGAAGCAAATAACACTAAGCACGGAACACCAGTACACTACACCACAATAAACATGAATGAAATTTTCTCTCGGCATTAAATGATGTATCAGAGTCGTTTGAAATTGATATTGATACGCTTCCATTGCAGCAGCAGTTTTGTCAGTGCAGCCAACGATGTCAACATTAGTCACCAGATGACAATACTACTGTATTTTATTACGTTACAAATACTGAGAAGTGAATGTCCACAGTTTTTTGTCATAATCACAGGGCGAATTTACCAATGAAAAATTATGGCTACAATATTGTAACCATACTACACATTGTAGTTGGTTGCGATAAGAAGCAAATGAATGTCTGACCAAAGTCGCAGTTTCTCAGATATCTATTGAAACCACTACATGAATTTGTGCTATTTTTGAAGGGCCCTACACACAATGCGATTTATTGGACCAATTTGTTGGTCACCCGTTGAATTGGGCGGTCTTAGGCGCTACCCGACCAACTTTCCTTGTCAGCGGGTAGGTTGTGCCTGACCACCTGATCTCCAATTCCCCACCGCTTCACCCGACAAATTGTACATGTGTAGCACTACCCAACAAACTTCTTGCCTGCGATCGTCTGCACGGCAAACACGTGAAAACATACAGTTTGACAAACAGACACCAGAATAGGAAGGTGCTGCGTGCAGGCTGCTACCAATTGGTTGGTTCGTTTGACAGCTTGTTGGTTGGATGATAAACCTGAGCGTGTGTAGGGGCCTTAACGATCTGCTAGGTACAAAGCATTCTGGTGTAAAAGAAGTTAACCCCGTATCATTTGTAAACACTAAGCTACTCTAAGGTCAGCAAAATGTTATGTCAATTATGGCTGTTTTTTCTCCACAAACACTATTTCAAAAAGCGTAAATCACAGGGAAAAATCACAAAAATGATAACGCAAAAACCAGTGCAACTTAACATTGTTAACATAGGAAATTTGAGGGAGACCAATGAAAAATGTCGTAAACAGCGGGAAAACTTAAATTCCAAGAACGAAAAAGTGGAATTCTACTATAATTCCAGGTTTCTTCTTCCAATTAGTGGTAGTACCTTGCTTTGAGTGTTATAATGAAAAGCAGCTTTCAAAGAGCATTACAAATGCATTAAGGAAAATCTTATATTTATCATCTAGATTACCAGCACTATCATTACCCTACCAATCTTGTTCCTTAATTGTGTTAGGAAAGGGTTCTATTACAACTGGATTGGCTTTTAAAATAGCTTATATTTAACAAAAGTTTGGGAACAAAAACCTTTCAAAATTGTGCAGAAAGGCCATTCACTGTGCTGTTAATAGAATGCCCCTTTAAAAATAAAGAATTAATAAAACTGTTATCTATGGTTGTGCTGCTGTTTCGCTACACTATAGTTGTAAGAATACTTTTTGCAACAGTTGATAAGAATTAAAGACCCGTTGAAGCATCCACCCTCACAATGTTGAAATCGCCAAATGCAAGTAATTTTTTGTACTTCCTATAAAGGAAACATAGAACTCTCTCTAGCTTGAGTAGGAATGTTTTAAAATCAGATTCAGGGGACCTATAAACAAGTTTAGTTTCACTACATTGAATCACATCTGCACAATATTCAAATATCTTTGTAGTGCAGTGGTTGAAAACATCAGAAGCCTCAACTTCAATACCATTTTTCATATTCATGGCCACTCTCCCACCCTGCAAAAAAACTGATCCTGGTAAAGGAAACTTCTGAATTGACATTATTTAAGAAGTTCTCCGAAATAGCAACATAATTAGATTTTGACCCTGTGTGCACATGCTTTGCAATGTCAGTTAGAAATGCAAGATCTAATATCGACAGATGTATAAACTACTCAGCCATTTTATTCCATCTAGTTTGGTTTTACTATGACCATTAAATGAAATAAGTGACACAAACTGTAAGTAGGGAAGAAGTGGAATACACAATATAGAATGATAAATAGGAAGGCCAAAGTTGCAAACCAAATAGCAACAGACATACGGAAAAACCTGGGAGAACAGGACACTGATATTCCCTGGATTTAATGGAGGAGATTTGGAAAGGTGAAAGAATTCCACTTGTGTGGAGAAGCAGTATGCAGGATTCTATATACAATCAGAAAGATGGTATCAAAAACTGTAGTATTATGGAAGTATAACACTCGTGTCCTACACAATGAAAACCTGGAAAAGGCAACATAAGGCATAAAGAAGTACAGGCCGAATTGCATATGGCCTTTATTGATCTGTAGAAGATATATGATTGAGTGCCCAGGCAAGAGATAAGGATATGTAAGACAAGCAAATGTCTACCAGAAAAATATATAAGAATGGTTGAAGACACAATGTTTGCTGATGACATTGCAATCGGTGAACCCACAAGAGAGTAACTTCAAGCCAAGCTTGTGATATGAAACCTGCAGAATGAAAGAAAAGCTGCACAAGTCTGCAGTGATGCTGCATTTAGGTCAGAACACACACATTTAGGCAATGCGAGGACCAAATGTTGGATGAGTGGCGCATGTTCCTCTGGGACCAAAGTTGTAAATACGTTCAATAATTTTTGTAATAGCAGATCAAGAGTTACAACACTTGCATTAAATGAAAAAATAAATATAAATAAGAAACTGATAAATACATAAAAAAGAGAGATAAAAAGAAGACTTGTTTCTGGGAAACAAGATTATTTCAGGAAGAGAATCTAACATTATTTCCTTGTCTCATTTATCAATATTTTAAGATCACCCAGCACATCTTCGGTCAACTCAAACAAGCTAGACCCAAGTTATAGAAAAAAAATAATAAAATAAAACAAACTTGCACATCATTGTACTCTATATTCCACAGGGTATACATGCAGACAAGAACAAAAAAGTCTTAGATTTTTTCCCCAAGATTTCCCGGGAAAATTTAAAGTTTTTCTCCAGGTGTAAATAGACATTTTTGGGGTGAAATACCAGCCAGGCCCCCAAGCAGCACTACGGTGAGGGATGAGGAGGGTAAAAGAAAACAGCTCCATGACGTCACTGCAACTGCAGTATTAGGAGCGCGGGGTGCAGCAGGGGGAGTAAGGGGGGCAGGCGCCGCTGGCCCTCGGCTGTCAGCATGGCTGCATAACTAAGAGAGGGGGCACATGCTAGGGGGCCCTCAGCTATGCTGCAGTGAGAGGCAAGCAAAACCATTTGACGGTGTATTGTAAATTGAGTTGGGATGTCGAGGGAACATGTCACACTCCATTTGATATAGTATTGCAAAAGTATTTCACAAATTTTCTGATAGGGCTGGGCCCCTAAGTCCCTTTAGAACGAGCTACCTCTCAGCAGAGCTAAAGACAAAGGTATGAAGAGACCAGAAGAAACACTTGCCAGACATTTGTGGAAGAGAAGAAGTCAACAAAACAACAACATCCTTTCACAATGTGGGAAAAGGCCGAGATGAAGATTGCAAGGTATTGCATGGAGTAATCAATGAATTTTGCTTACTTATGTTCCGTGACTGTTAGAGAATAACACCTGGCATAAACAGAATGTTGCAGTTGACTTAAACTCTACCGTATTTGTGCTTGACTGGTGATGGCAAATGTTAGTTTTACTAATATAGATCAGGCAGCTCACTGCAGCAATGAGTGGTAGGGAGTATTTGACGGGTTCAATTAAAAATATTATTACACAATTGTGCTAACAATTTATCCAACTTTTATACTTTACACAAACACAATAATAATTGAATGTGTTGCTACATCATAGACAAAAATCACTGGTTTCAACTGATAATTAATAAAAGAGTGCTGTAATTATGAGAGAACTAGCTTTTTGTGAATTGTCACTGCACAAGTATACAAAAACATTACTAAATGTACTTCTAAATTTACAATTTGCTTTTAATGTCACAGAATACTAAGTGATAGTTATCAATCTGTATGCTGTTCAAATAACTTACAGCCAGATACTGCCTGTCTCTTTCGATGAGATCTGCTAGTCGGTTGAGCAGTAAGCCTCTTTCACTTGCATTAATGGTTCGCCAAGGACTACCAAATCTGAAGGCATCTTGAGCTGCCTTCACTGCCTTGTCAACATCAGCCTTAAAAATAAATTCACAATTATGAAGGACTCAGAACTTTTATCTGATTTCATTTTATCACCATAAATAAAAATATATAAATTAATGTTTCAATCACAGTTGCTTATAATACGTTGACAGAAGACATAATTTTTTAATCATGAGTAAGCTGTGTTGCTGAGCCAGATACCAACTGTTGAAAATAATCTAGATGCAGCAAGTGACTGGATTTACCTTATCACCTTCTTGTATTTCTGCAATAACTTCTTCTGTGGCTGGATTAATTGTCTTGAAAGTTTTGGATGATGATGATTTGTGCCATTCATTGTTTATAAAAATCTGAAATCATTCATGAAATGTTATATTAAAGTTTAGTCCATCATTTCAAACACGTCTGCAAATATTAAAGTATAGAAAACACTACAATTTGTTGTACATAAGAAACATAGTTTGGAAGAAAGCTTATGATTGAATTCTTATGCTATGTATACTTTTTCTAATGTTGTTATAATGGTAAATGGATTTTTACTGATTTCACATAAAGGCTGACACAGAGGACATGGACAGCAAGAGCAAGCCTGCCTCTATTTGAACCTGCTTAATGTATTTGTGATTTTTATCCCACATACTTCCTTCCAATGCTAAATTCAAAATGCCTTCTTGTTTAAGGAGTCCTACAAATTGAACCCTTCTTTTGGTCAAGATATGCAATAAATTCCTCCTCATCAGTTACGTGATATACCCACTTTATCTTCAGCATAGTCGGGCCTGATGGTATTTGGGGTAAAGTGCTCGACTGGAAACCGAAGGGTCGCGGGTTCAAAACCCAGTCGGACCTCGGATTTTTTTCAGTCTGCACTTTAACCCATCCTTCACCTCTCAACGATGTGAGGAGTTGCCAGAAATGACACGCGGTTTGGATTCCACGTTAAACTGAAGGCCCCCTTTCCCCGGTTGGATAACTGGGAGGGGGCTAGGGACACGCAAGCCGCCAAAGTGGCGTCCAATTGAAAGACTCACCAGGCCAATGAGCCACACGAAATCATCATCATTTCAATTGCTCTTCCAGGTCTTTTGCTCTGTCTGACAGAATTACTGCATTATCAGCAAACCATAAAGTTTTTATTTATTATCCCTGAACTTCAATTTCTTCTCCAATGTTGTTCTTGCATTCCTTCTCAGCTTGCTTAAGGTACAGATTGAATAACATTGGGGAAATGCTACAATCATATCTTAGTCTCTTCCCAACCAGTGTGTCCCTTTCATGCCCGTGACTCAAAGGCAGGCTGTTCTTTATACAAGTTGTTTAATACTGTACACTCCCTGTATTTTACCCCTGCTGACTTCAGGATTAGACAGAGTATTCTAGTTAACACTGTCTAAAGCTTTCTCCAAAGCTACAAAAGCTAGAAATGTAGGTTTGCCTTTCCTTTATCTCCTACGATAAGGTGTAATGTGAGTATTGCCTTGAGCATTCCTACATTTCCTGCCAACTGATCACCCCGTGGTCGGCTTCTACCAGAACGAGAGTTGTTCTATAAATAATTTGTGTGATTCAGGGTTTGAAAACATGTCTGATGGTTCTGTAATTTTCCATACCTGTCTGTGTTTACTTTCTTTGGAACTTCTTGAAGCATGTCTCATACATCCTGAATATCAGGTGGAATAATTTTTTCATTGCTACCTTTTCCTACATTCTTACAAAAATTTCTACTGAAAGTTTGTTGTTCCCTGTCTACACCTACTTCTGCCTGAGGCTCATCCGTTAACAACAAGAACTAAAGGTCAAGCCTAGGTTATATATTCACCACAAAGCTATCTGCGTGCCAAAGTCCCTGAAGTTGTAGGTCGTGCTCTGCCACAGAATATTTTATGTCCCCCCCCCCCCCCCCCCCCGAGGCGAACACTCTGTCTGTGCCCGTTCACGTGTTCAACCAATTTGGTGGTGGTCATACCAAAATGAAAGGCTGCACAGTGAATACATGTCAGTTGGTAGATTACATGTGTCGTTTCATATATGGTCGTGCCTTGAATGGAGTAGGTTTTTCCTGCGGTAGGAGTGGAGTATGTAGTTGTGAGAGGATGCATGGGGCAGGTTTTGCAGCAGGATTGGTTGTAGGGGAAGGAACCATTAGCTAGGAAAGGTGGTTTTGGGATGTTTTAAGGTTTGACGAGGATGTTGCCGAGGTTGGGAGGACAGCAAAAGGCTACTATGGGTGGTGTGGGAAGGATACTTTCAAGCACTGAACTCGTTTCAGGGCACGACTTGAGAAAATCATAGCACTGACAGAGCCTTTTATTGAGGCATTCCAGGCCAGTACAGTACTGGATGACTAGTGGAATGTGTCTGGGTGGCCTGGGGTGGTGGGGAGAGGAATGGACTACTCAGCAGATCTGCTTGCAGACAGTGTCTCTAGGGTAGTTTGGGAGAGGAAATCATTGGGGTCTTTCCACATCAAATCAGCCAATTTTAGAAATGGTCCCCATTTCATTGTCTCTAATTTTGTTGAAACTTTCACCATAACTGCAAGTACATGTCAAGGGAAGTTTTGTCAAGTTTTAGCTACATACTTGCTGTACTTTTGGTTGTAGTGCCATCAGCTTAGTGGTCAGTCAACTGATAAACATAATTTTGCAAAAGTCATGTTTTAAAACTCTTTATAAACTGACTTTTAGTGAGAAATTTGCAAAATGGTATTTCCACTCAACATAGAAAAAGTCAGTGAGGAAACATTTTCCACAATTGCTGCTCAGTGAGCACAAAAAACTCAACAACAGACAAACCACCCTATTTTCAACCACTGTTATCCCCAGTCTTGCAGTGTGTCATCAAATGATGGTGCTGAGGAGTATTGCCACTTTTGGTTTCTCCTAGATTGATGCACTACCGGTATATCAATCAAAATATGACTTCCATTCTTTGTTTTACCAGAATGAAACATGTTTCACCACTTTCCTGGATTCACTTGTTTGTGTTCTCTAGTAAATCAATGTTATACAAGGCTCTAGACTAACTCCGTCCTTGCAGTCAAGGAGTCTTACTGAGGGGGAGAGACAATTACATTGGAAATGACACTTCACACACCATTTAAACTTCCATAAATACACTATATTGTGCTCCTGAAGCTAACTAATATAACAAAACATCAATGCATACAGGTACTTCTGTTCATTTGAACCTATCATTGCATTCAGAATTTACGATTACTAATGTCTCATTTGTCACAACTTAATAATGAAATTGTATCCGTTCTTTGGCATGGAATGTCACAGTAGAACCTTAGCATTCTTTGACTGATAGGGTGACAGCCACTGCTGAAGCAAGTAGTTCAGTCTTTCGGCTGCTGCACCTAACTGCTTCTGTGTGCCTGTGCATACGAGCACAAAGCACACAGTACATGTCCTTTCGCTCCACTTAACCTACATTTACATTGGACCCATACATCTCATGGTGAAATGGAATCACAGTGGTCAGTTTAGCTGTTATACTACAGTCTGTAACATTTTTACATTACAATATTTTATTTGATGTTATACCTCATGAAGTATTAACTTTCTAGCATGTTTAGTTACTGAGATGTGTGAACCTAGACTTGGTCTTATTATTTGAATAATATTCAGGAGCAAAAACCTCAATATGGTGGTCAAGCAATTTCTTTATTCATTTTGTTAACTAGTTTCATTATCTTGTAGGCACTTGTTTTTGTTTGTTTGGTATCTTTTGTTTAAGGGATAATACTTAGCTTCCAAGGCAAACAACTTTGTCATGACGGACACAAATCTGATGCAAGTGGACTTCTCTAGTGGTATATGCTGAACTCTGGTGGACACTTTCCTTAAACTGGTCAGTAGTGTTTACACAGGCAACAATGTGACCAGAATATCATTGTTGAGCTGGACAAAGTGTGTAGAAGTCGTGAACAGTGAAGTTTCAAGTTTTTGTGACATAAGTGGTAAGTAAATATTTGCACACAAAGATGAGTGAATGGAGTTTCGGTAGTCAGCTTCATTAGAAAGTGCAGTTATTGTGCATTCTTATATTTACTTTCTCTAGAATCCCAAAACGTGAATGAAATTCTACCTGGATCCAAGTTCAACTACAGTAGCTAGTGATCCATTAAGAAGTATCATTTGAAAGCTTTTAACTCAGGGCCAAATCAACTGAAGCCTATTAGTGAATTTGCTGCAGAAGAATTGGAACTAATAATATGCCGCTCTGGAGTAAAGTTTGATAAAGACACAAAAATTGAAACCGCCAACATCTCAATCAGATTATGATGAAGGTATAAAAGTAGCTGAAGCAGTGAATGCAAGCTTGACAGAATCAGAACATTTAAGCACAGGCTCCCATTAGCACCAAAATTGCAAATGCTGGTAGTTTTGCTCTAGATGAAGTGATACAACAAAGTCCAAGCCATGAATACAAAAACTGTAGTGATTTTCATTATACAACTGAAGAAAGTTGCATAGCTACATCAAATCAAGATGAACAGCTACAAATTTGGACACTAGAACTACAAAGCTGTAAAATGGAAAGAACAGCATCCACATTTAATGTCCCAGGGAATATGAAATTATGGTGAAGAATTCCAGAAAGCTGAAAAAGGGGAATTTCTTACTCTGCCTAAAAGGAAGCAGAGAAAAAAGTTTTTGGACTAAATAAAGTCCAAAGTTCTACAATTTTATCAAGGTGATGAGTATAGGACAACATGTTCTGGGGTGAAAGATTGTGTTTCTGTTAGAATTGAAAGACAGAAGATGAAGGAGAAAACTCTTACTTTGCAACCTAAAAGAATTATCCATCACCTATTGAGACCGTAATGGATCTGAAATTGGGTTCTCTAAATTCTGTGAATTATATCCAAAATGGTGTGCGCTTGTCAGTTCTCCCAGAATTCATTCAGTTTGTGCAATTCATCAGAATGTCAAGCTAATGATAGATGGAGACCAATCATAGAAGATTACAAATGCCTACTTCAAAAAAACTATCTCAGAATCCAAAGACTGAATGCTCCATTGTTGCGACAAGTGCCCTGGGAAAGAAGCATTAGAATTATTTTTGACAGACTATGCTTTCAAAAATAGTGATCCTGAAGATATTATTGAATTTAAGCTGTGGGTCCACACTGACGGACTGACACTAGACACAAAACAGCTGTCAATTGAATAATTTTATTTCAGAAATAGGCTAACAGAAAAAGTATGGCACCTTTCTTTTCATTACTACATTGTGAAGCATCAAGCAGCTATTTGAAGACTAAAGCAAATTTGAAAAAGGGAGAAAGTGTTGTTTCAATGGATTTTGCAGAGAATTATTCATTTGTGGTGCACAGTGCTGTGCAATCATTATTTCTTTTTTTTTTTTTTTTTTTTTTTTTTTTTTGTGTGTGGTTTTAGGGCGCACAACTTCTATGGTCATTAGCGCCCAGACAAGAACTTAGATTCACTAGATCTCAAAAATTTTGGTGACTGTCAGAAAATCAAGAAAAGGCTAAAAACGAAAGATAAAAGACAATTAAAAGGGTTATATATCCTTCGATAAGTTGGCCAATTTGATAAAACGCAAAACACGAGCCGCTGCTCGTGTGTCATCAGCTAAAATTTCCTCCAGAGTAGACGGAAAGTGAAGGGCTACACGGAGATGATTAAAATTAACGCAAGTCAGTAAAACATGTTGCACTGTCAGCAGTGCACCGCAGGAGCACAGGGGTGCAGGGTCAGCGGATAGCAAGTGACGGTGGCTGAAACTGCAGTGACCGATCCGCAACCGGGCCAGGATGACCTCCTCCCACCGAGAGGGGTGTGAGGAGGTCCTCCAAGCGGTCGGGATCGGTTTTACAGCTCGCAATTTATTGCCACACACTGTGCCATGACGACACGATTCTCCGGCGAAGAGCCCGTTGAACATCGTCCGATGGGACGCAAAAGGTAGCCATGCGAGGCAAAAGAGCTGCGGCCTTGGCTGCTATGTCGGCGGTCTCATTCCCGGGCACTCCCACGTGGCCAGGGACCCACAGGAAAGAAACGTGGCAGTTGTCATCAGCTAGCAACTGGAGGGAGTGTTGGATCCGATACACGAGAGGATGGTTCGAGAAAGGGTCCTTAAGACTCTGCAGGGCACTAAGGGAGTCCGAACATATGGCATAGAAAGGTTGGCGGTGGCGGCAGGTGTACAAAACGGCCTGGTGGAGGGCAAAAAGCTCAGCCGTGAAACTCTAACACCGGTCAGGGAGCTTGTATTGGAACCGGTTGTCTCCGACGACGGAGGCAGATCCGACACCGGCAGTGCTCTTGGAACCATCAGTGTAAATAAATATGGCATTATCGAACCGCGAACGGAGTTCGACAAGCCTCGAGCGGTATACCAAATCCGGAGTGCTCTCCTTGCGGAGCGAACTAAGTTCGAGGTGAGTGTGAACCTGGGCCTGATGCCACGGTGGCAATGGGCTTTCGCTCAACCGAAAGGTGGAAGGAAGGGTAAAATCGAGCCGCTGTAGTAGGCGGCGAAACCGAACTCCAGGTGGAAGCAAGGCAATCGCAGACAACTGATATTGGCGATCGAGTGAGTCGTCAAAAAATAATCGGTAAGATGGATGGTTGGGCATCGACCGCAGGCGGCATGCGTACCGAGACAAAAGTATGTCACGCCGAGTGGTCAAGGGTAATACAGCAGCCTCAGCATACAGACTTTCAACAGGGCTAGTATAAAATGCACCGGTCGCAAGACGTAAACCCCGATGGTGGATAGAGTTGAGACGGCGGAGAATCGACGGCCGTGCAGAAGAGTATACAAGGCTTCCATAGTCGAGCTTCGACTGAACAATGGCCTGGTAAAGGTGAAGCAGGACGGTACGATCTGCTCCCCATGACGTGCCACTGAGGACACGAAGAACGTTAAGGGATCGGGCACAACGGGCAGCCAGGTAGGACACGTGTGTGGACCAGCAAAGTTTACGATCCAACATGAGTCCCAAGAATTTCGTAGTCTCCACGAAAGGGAGAGCAACAGGGCCGAGATGTAGAGAAGGTGGAAGAAATTCCTTGTTTCGCCAGAAGTTTATACACACAGTTTTCTCAGTGGAGAATCGGAAGCCGTTTGCGGTGCTCCAGGAATATAGACGGTCAAGACAGCGTTGAAGAGAACGCTCCAAGAGACACCTCCGCTGGGCGCTACAATAAATTGCGAAATCGTCAACAAAAAGAGATCCGGAGACGTCGGCTGAAAGGCAATCTACGATCGGATTGATTGCAATGGCAAAGAGCACCACACTCAAGATGGAGCCCTGTGGTACCCCATTCTCCTGGCAAAAGGTATCTGACAAAACAGAGCCCACCTGTACCCGGAACTTGTGAGCCGCCAAAAACGCTTGAATGAAAAGAGTAAGGCGGCCCCCAAGGCCCCATGTGTGCAATGTGCGGAGAATGCCCGCTCTCCAACAGGTATCGTATGCCTTCTCCAAGTCGAAGAACACTGCTACTGTTTGACGCTTCTTTAGAAAGTTGTTCATTATAAAGGTCGACAACGTAACGAGGTGATCAGCAGCAGAGCGGTGTCGACGAAAACCGCTTTGGATATTAGTCAGGAGGCGGCGAGATTCGAGGAGCCAGACCAACCGAGCGTTAACCATGCGTTCCATCACCTTACAGACGCAGCTCGTCAGAGAAATGGGGCAATAACTGGAAGGAAGGTGTTTGTCCTTCCCTGGCTTGGGGATGGGGACAACAATGGCTTCACGCCAACTTGTGGGAACATGACCTTCTGTCCATATGCGATTATAGGTACTAAGGAGAAAGCATTTGCCCGCAGGAGAGAGGTTCTTCAGCATCTCAATATGAATGGAATCGGGCCCGGGAGCAGAAGATCGGGACAGGGCGAGAGCACGGTCTAGCTCCTGCATGGTGAAGGCGACGTTATAATCTTCACGATTAAAAGAGTGGAAAGAAGGCAGCCGTGCCTCCTCTACCTGTTTGCGAGGGAGAAAGACAGGGTGGTAATGGGCAGAGCTCGAAACCTCCACAAAGAAACGGCCCAATGCGTTGGAAACAGCAGTGGGGTCCACGAGGACTGCGTTCTCCACGGTCAGGCCAGGAATCGGGGAGTGGACCTTGATGCCGGATAAACGGCGTAGGCCACCCCAGACAACCGTGGAGGGAGTAAAACGGTTAAAAGAACTAGTAAAAGCAGTCCAGCAAGCTTTCTTGCTGTCGTTTATGATACGACGACATTGCGCTCTCATACGTTTATAATTGATGCAATTCTCCAAAGTTGGGTGGCGGCGGAAGGTGCGTAAAGCACGGCGCCGGACTCTAAGCGCATCGCGGCAGGCTGCAGTCCACCAAGGGACCTGCACACGACGTGGAGCAGCGGTGAGAATAACCTCTGTGAGGTAGTCGACCTGACTGTCACAGTTGGGAAAATTCTGATCATGAAAAACAGCCACGGAAGAATAAAGCCCCCAGTTGGCTTTGGAAATGTTCCAACTGGTGGGACGAGGAGATGGGGAATGATGCAGGAAGTGGATGATACAAGGGAAATGGTCACTTGAGTACGTGTCAGAAAGTGCATACCACTCAAACCGACCGGCAAGCTGAGGAGTGCATATTGCGAGGTCTATATGGTAGTAAGTGTGTGTTGTGTCAGAAAGGAAGGTTGGTGCACCGGTGTTGAGGCAGACAAGATCGAGGTGTTGGAGAAGGTCCACCAAAAGGGAGCCTCGCGGACAAGGTGCCGGAGAGCCCCATAGGGGGTGGTGGGCATTAAAGTCGCCTACCAACACGAAAGGTGAAGGGAGCTGGTCAGCAAGGTGTAGCACATCTGCCCTAGTAAGGGCAGATGACGATGGCGAACAGATATTACAGAGGGAGAAGGTAAATGTGGATAAAGTGATGCGGAAGGCAACTGCCTGTAGGTGAGTGTGCAAGGAAATGGGATGGAAATAGACATTGTCTCTAAGGAGCATCAGAACCCCTCCATGGGCTGGGACACCTTCCACGGGTGGCAGGTCGAACCGCACAGAGGTGTAGTGTGGAAAGTCTGCACGATCACGTGGACGCAACTTAGTTTCCTGGAGGCAGACTAGAAGCGGGCAGTGCAATCGAAGGAGTAGTTTTAACTCATCCCGATTAGAACGAATGCCGCCAATATTCCATTGAAGGAGCGCCATGATAAAAATGAGAGAAGAAATAAGGATAAAAACCAACTAGCAAGTGGGGTCACCTCGACGGCCGCTGAGGACCGGATTTCGAGGGAGCACTGCTATCGCTGTCCAGGGGCAAAGGGTCGTGGTCCATAGGTTCGACTGACGTGCCTGCCAACTCCCTGAGTTGATCAGGAGGGGCAGTTTCCACCGCCGGTAGAGGGCCGGGTGCCCGGCAGACGGAGCGACCCAGTGAAACAGAAGACGGCCGAGGCCGGCAACTGTTGGACGGCGTGACGGATGGGTCACGCCTCGGCAGGGAAGGAGAGGAACTCTTTTTCTTGTCAGCTCTTCTGGAAGAGTGATGGCGGAAAGAGGCAGTTGATGGTTGGGAAGCCTGAGAACGCAGAAAATCCTCACGGACGGGTTCCTTTTATCAAGGTCCGGGCATCTTGTTTAGGTGCCCGCGGTTTACTAGAGGTGGACGAAGACTGTACCTTAGAAGCAGCAGGAGGAAGCGGGGACGTGGAACCGGCAATCTTCGGGCTGGCAGATCGCACAACTGTGTCAGCGAAAGTGAAGTCACAAGTCTGGGTACCGGAATCCTTGGTAGGTCAAGTTGAGGTGAGGACCTTACTGTATGTACCCGCTGGGAGGACAGTGGGCTTTCGACTCGCCAACAACTTTCGAGCGGCAGATGTCGATACCTTCTCCGTAACCCGAATTTGCTGGATTACCTTCTCATCCTTGTATACAGGGCAGTCGCGAGAGGAAGCCGCATGGTCACCGTTGCAGTTAAGGCAGTGAGGGGACGGAGGTGGGCAATCCCCCTCATGGGCGTCCCTACCACAAGTGACACACTTCGCTGCATTTGGGCAATGTTCACGGGTATGGTTGTACCTGTGGCACTGAAAACAGCGCGTTGGATTAGGTACATATGGGCGGACGGAGATGACTTCATATCCTGCTTTGACCTTCGACGGGAGGTCAACTCTGTAGAACGTCAAAAACACAGTACGAGTCGGTGTCAGTTGGTCATCGACCTTTTTCATGACCCTATGGACGGCTGTCACACCCTGGTCAGACATATAGGATTGGATGTCTTCATCAGACAACCCGTCAAGGGATCTCGTGAAGACTACCCCCCGTGACGAGTTGAGTGTGCAATGTGCTTCCACCTTGACAGCAAACATGTGTAACAGTGTAGTCCGGAGTAGTTTCTGAGCTTGGAAGGCACTTTCCACTTCCAGCAACAATGTGCCATTGCGCTGACGTGAACAGGTTTTAACAGGGCCAGCAATTGCATCTACACCTTTCTGTATAACGAAAGGATTGACAGAATTGAAATCCTTTCTGTCGGTGCGAGAGACAACAAGAAATTTAGATACATTAGGCAGAGTCTTTTTTTGCTGAGGCGAATCTAACTTACGTTTCTGGGTCAACGTCACTAAAGAAGAGAAGGAAGTCATCGCGGAAGTGTCCCCCGTGATTACCGGCATCTCCGATGGCGCGCTCCTTCCTAGTGGGGGCCCTCTCCGAGGGCTTGCCCGCCTTAGGTGATTGTTCACACCTCAGGTCACACCTCCCGAGACCTGACGGAGGGACCAATCGGCACGTTCGAAAGGTACCAGCTCGGGTAATCACCCCTCCCTGGGCCTGGCCTTTACCAGGGGGTACGTACGTGCCCTACTTGTCTACCCGGGGCGGGGAATTACGCGTTACCCCGTCACCTGCTACGCATGATAATGCGTGGGTCGGCCTTCAGACACGCACAGGGAGGAAAGAAGAAGAATAGAGGAAGTAAAGAGAAAGAAGGAAAGAAGTGTCTCAAATGCCGAGGCGGAGACTAATGAGGAGGAGAAGAAGGCTAGGAGAGTACAAGGAGAGAAAGACAGAAACAAAGGATAAGAAAGGAAGGAACTAAGGAAGAAAAACGACAACAAGAACCACCGTAGCTCACGAAATATGCCCGTCTCCGGGCAAAGGCATAAACCGGGAGGGAAAGTGAAGCAGCCTGGGGCAGAAGAAAGGCTGCTCCAGCTCGGGGCCCCGTGCGCGCCACACACGTACCCACAAAAGAACTGTGGGCCCCCTGGGGGGGGGGGGGGCAATCATTCCAATCAGTAAATAATTCGACAGTATTACATCCATTTGTATTTTCTTACAGGGGTACTGAAAATAAAAGAAAGGAAAAAAGTGAATGTTTGCATAATCAGTGAGTCCCTCAGACATGACATTGTTGCTGTGCATGTTTATTTGAGATGGATGATTGAGCACTTTAAGAATACTATTGGGAAAATCAAATATTGCTATTATTTGAGTGACGATTCAGCTGCCAAAAAAAATAAATTAAAAAATTTCCATTAACTTACATAAACATGAAAATAATTTTGGAACTAAGGCAAGATAGAATTTCTTTGAAACAAGCCATGGTAAATTACTATGTGATGGAATTTGTGGGACAGCAAATTGGTTTTCAGCACATGCAAGCCTTCAGTGACCTAAGAAAAAGCAAATTTCAACACAACTTGACATTGTAACGAAGCATGTTAGGATTTATTCCCATCTGCTTGCATTACTACACCTCCCGATATCACTGTTGCACAATAATAGATCTGAATGTAATTAGTCTATTATTTTCTTTTCCAAAAAGTTTGTTATTCTTTGTTGTAATGTAAGTAGCTGAAGTCATTTTCTATTACTTGATGCCGGAGAAGTGTGTTTAATTAGCAAATTAAGGCCAGAGACATAGTTAATTAGTATATATGTTAAAACTAAGTAAATTCTTCTCTCATAATATTAAAGTACGTATTACTATTCTGGTAACAATCAAATGAACATTAACTGTGCACAGTGGTGTGTGTGTGTGTGTGTGTTCCATGAAAGGAATTTTTAGTTGTTTATTCTTTGATTTTTTTTTTTTTTTTTTAACAGAGACAGCTCTCTGTAAACAGCTTATATAGTTAGCTTTGTGTTTCGACTTCGTGAAATAAAGTGATTTAATTTGTCCGAATTCCTATTTCTTACTCGTAACGTGGATAGTCGAGCTATAAAGTAGTGACCCCAGAAAAATGAGGAAATACGGAAAACAATTTGCAGACTCAGATTATATCATCAGATAAGGAAGTAAATCTGATATGTACAGTGTGACAATACTGCTGGCCCCCTCATCTCAATGTCATCCTACGATACCGTCTGCGTCGGATCCAGAATCGTGTGGTTCTATAGTGACATTTTGTGTGTGAAGTTACAAACAAAATACCCAGTCTAGGAATTAGTGTAGGACAGTGTCTCTGTGATACTGTGATTAAAACAAGTGATAGATTTCATTAATTAAGAGATTCACATATTTTCTTTCCAGACAGTTCTATAAACAATAGTTTGAGAATTGCCAAGATAATTGATAGCTCAATATATGTTAGGAACATGTATGATGGACTAATTAACTAATTAATTGACTTTTTACATTTTGGTTTGTTGTCAAACAAAAAGTACCATGATTAAAACTTAAAAAGATAGGTGTGATCTGAAATTATTATATGGATAGTTTTCATTTTATATTGCGATTATTTTTGTGTACATGAGATGTTTTACGTGTATGTTTGTTAATTGTACATTAGTATATTCAGTTGTTATGAACAATGCACAATGTAAGGTCGTTATTGCCGAAGTTATGTATTTGCCTCACCGCCTTGCGTGGGGGAGTTCGAGTTTTGGCTTTTACAAAGTGCTCTGGAATCCTTGTCAGTCTGCGTTTTAAATGGAATTACTGTCAGCGAAGCTCTGATGCTTTGTTTATGTTTTAAAGTTGTAATCATGTAATGTTTTTGTGGAGAAGTAGTGTTGATTCAAATTAAAGAAGAAGTGAAAAATTGTATCTATGAGTATTTATTTCTACCACGACGCCCCAGGAGAATATTGTTGCAGCGAGCAGAACCCCCATACATCACAATTATGAAAAGCTGAGTATCGGTAGAATAAACTGTAATTACTTTAAATCTATTAAAATGTTTTATAGACAGGCAATTAGGAGTTTTGCGAGAGGATTTACAATGGTGGATAGAACAATTATAGTCCGCGATAGAAGAACAAGAAAATAATTCTACAACTATCTAAAGCAATCAATGACTAGAACGACGCAAACGAAGATATGCACACCACAATTCTTGCCGCAAAAAACGGAACTTTGTTTTGCAATGCTCAAACTAGCTTTCACACAGAATGAAATAATGATGAGAATATGAGATTCGCAGTAGCAGTGAATGGACTAGACGCTGCAGCAGCTACTACAGTTGCAGACGTGATACTTAATCCGGCGCGAGAGAAGAATATTAGTGTCTGAAGCAACTGCTAGTAAACATAACATGCAAGATGCCAAAACAATGGATACAACAGGTACTGAAGAACGAACAGATAGGCGACAGAACACCATCAGAATATTGGCAACATTTAAGAAGTATCATATGGGAAACAGAAATACCAGACAACATTACGGCATATTTGGATGGCACAGCTACCGGGAGTGGTAAAAGCGGCTATAGTATTGTGTAATAAAGAGATCTGAGCAGTTTCATCAGCAGCAGATAAAATTTAGTGACATTAGACATAACAAGCACAGCAGACCTGACAAAGGTCACAGAAGAAACAATCATACTTGAGACAGCGGCAATAAAAAGAGCGCAACAACCAGGCGCCAATAAGCAGATATATGCACGAAAAGAACAAATCGACAAGTTGCAAAAGCAGGTGGCAAGTTTATTGGAAAATAAAACGGACATGCCTAGATGGAGCAAGGAAAGCAGCAAAGAACCAGTTAACAACAATTTGCTGGTATCACCGACGAATCGGCCCCAGGGCTACGAGATGTTCGCTGCCATGTACGTACGAATACAGTGAGGGAGTCAAAAGGGTTAATAATCTAACAAGCTTACTTACATTTTCACGGCATTTATACATGAAAGATGTGAAAGTAGAATGTTACTATCTCATCGACTCCGGATCAGACGTAAGCACGTTACTGGTAGGTGAATGCAAAGTTGCAAATACATTCTCACAGTTACGCCTCACAGCAGCAAATAATTTACCGATATTGACATATGGAAATAGCGAAGTGGAAGCAGATCTAGGATTTAATGTAAGTCTGAGGTGGCGATTTATTTGGCAGAGGTGACAGAACCTATATTGGGAGCAGACTTCCTTAGTCAACAGAAGATTCAGATCAATCTCAGTTTCACTCTGATTAGCAAGGACGGAGAGATCGTCACGGCATTCTTGGACCTTAATGCAATTAATAAGGAAGTACACACACACAGTTGTGAGGAACCGAAGTATGCTGACGGTGCAGTGACAAACATATAAATGATGCTGCACAATATGGTACATTATATTAAGATCACTCTAGGTCATCCAGTTTCAGCAGGGTCAAGAAGGTTAGTTGCAGCGAAAGCAGAATTCTATGATATGCTCAAGACAGGGATAATCCGATGATTTGATAGTCCATAGGTGTCACGTCTACATCTCTTCAGAAAGAAAGACGGCACACGGAGACCTTGTGGAGATTACTGCATATTAAATGCCCGTACAGTTCCAGATCGATATCAGGTTCCGAATACCAGAGATTTTACTAATATGCTAGCAGGAAAAACTGTTTTTAGCGTGATTGACTGCAAGAAGGCACATAATCAAATTCCAGTAGCTGAAGACGATATTCTAAAAACTGCAGTAATAATGCCGTTTGGATTGTTTGAGTACTTGGGAATGCCATTTGGTTTAAAAAATGCCGTCCAAACATGGCAGCACTTCATTGACGAAGTACTGAGAAGTTTGAAATGTTGTTTCGCATGTCTCTATATCATTTTGATATTTTCAGAGTCGCTAATGTTACATGAGGAACAGCAAGGCCATATTCGATCGCATAGCTAGTTGTGGCATTGTGATAAATCAGGCGAAATGTATGTTACGACAGCAACAAGTGATGTTCTTGGGCTACTCAGTATCT
Source organism: Locusta migratoria (assembly GCA_026315105.1). Lineage (NCBI taxonomy): Eukaryota > Metazoa > Arthropoda > Insecta > Orthoptera > Acrididae > Locusta > Locusta migratoria. The sequence goes on along the minus strand of CM048749.1, from coordinate 227,012,301 downwards.
GCAGCTGGAATCTGCCCACTGAAGGACAAGATAGATACCAGAGATAGGCCCCAACCAAAGAATTTTCATCAACTTAGAAGATTTTTAGGAGCTTTAAATTTTTATCGTCAGCATCCACCAAAGGCAGCCGAAATACAAGAACCTTTAACAACAGCATTAGCAGGTAAAGCCACGACAGGCCGACGATCACTGCAATGGACCCCAGAAATGCAACTAGCTTTCGAGCAAGTGAAGGCCAGTTTGAAGAGGCAGTTCTTCTAGCACACCCAGTGTTACAGGCTCCAGAGGTGTGCAGCGGGCAAGCGCTACCCGCCCAGGCCCATAGCTGCACCTCTTGGGCGGGCCTGGTCACGCGCTGCCTGGCCTGCCGGCACGAGCGCCAGCGGATGGCGCCTGTCCACCCACCGAGCCCCAGTCCGCCCAGCTTTTGGCCATGGTACGCGCCCGCCAGCCGCTACGCTCTTTACGGGAAATCCACTATTCAGATTTTCATGCTGTAAAAGATGTTCGCGGTACATGCTACCATCCCACAGTGGTTTATGAACTTAGTTTTTCCTTACAAGTTTTACTTTGCATGTGAAAAAATAAAATGTGTACTTTCCATTCCATATGAGTTTTTAGATTCGTAATGCTTACCACTCGATTCTGAAGAAACAATGGGGGTTAAAAAATCTAATTTTTGAACATCTGATAGTACAGAATCAGCTTTTTAACAAAGCATTCAACTTTCCATAATTCATAACTATCATTTTAAAATGACACTATTAGTGAAGTACGTGCACGTCATTTACAAATCGTGTATTGAGAAAGACAGCAGCAGCTTACTGACCTATGCATTTTAGACCATACATTACCGAGACTGAAATAAAGTTGCCTCATTTCACGAGTAATTGCGAGTTAATGAGCAGCATCAATGCTGTGATACTAAGTGTATGTATTCAGTGAGTGTTATAACAGTGTTTCTGTCGACATTTTGCTACATTGCTTGATGTATCCTTGCTGAAAGAAAAAAGGAAGAGTGGGTTGTTAAATTCAGTTGCAATCGAGGTCATTAGAAACGATTAAATTGTAGAATGTTGGAAGGTTCAGCTTAACGTCAAGCACTCCACGGAAAGTGGCTGTGGCTGGAGCGAGCTGAAACCCCAAGGAAGTCACCAATATCGTACACGTGACATTCAAGGTCACAGTCATCAGTTTTTGTATCGGACAGATTGCATGTATCTTGAAAACATTTGTAATTTTTCCTCACTGACTGAATTGTCAGTGCACTATCAGATGTGAGTAAAAAAAAAAAAAAAAAAAAAAAAAAAAAAAAAAATTACGTGTGCAGTTACAGATCTGGTAAAAGCAGACAGAAGACGCCCAATTTTGTGCTGCAGAAGCAAAACGATAGCCGAATAAGCTCGCTCCGGAAATATTAAACATGTTGCAAGCCATTGGCTTAGCATTAGCCGGCTCCGGCACATTTGTAGGGAGTTTTATACTTTGCTCAGCATTTACTTACGCAGCGTTTCCCTTTCACTTTATATTCAACTAAGTGATGGCTGTAACATGAAGAACAAGATGCATTCTTAAATCTGTTCAGTTCCGTGTTCCTGGTAGATCTATGTATTGTCATGTGTGTGGCGTAAACTTATATGCCCTACGATGATATGATAATATTTAATTTTATTCAAGGTTGTCTCACTAATTATCTAGCTAAAATTCTGTCACGGTAAACAGGAAATCTTGACAAAGACAGTAGTTTGCGAAATGAGTTACAATTTCAGTCAAAATGAGTGCTTCAATAACGTTCATGACTTTCTGGTGGAAATAACCTTTCTTTACAAAAAATGTCAAGAACATAATTGAACATTTGGATGAACTTTAAAAACTTTCCAACATTATTTCCCTTCCTCGTCTACTAATAGCAATGGGATTCACGATATCTTGGAAGGAGCAATAATTTTAGAATCCACATAACTGCAAATTAATACTAGTAGCTTCTGGAAATGCCCAGTAACTTTACGTCACATAAATCTGTGGCATTGCTAAGAGGTAACATGTATTACATGTCTTGTTCACTCTTTGTGCAAAAAGACTTTCACTTCTAACACTTAAATACAAATAAATACAGAAACACACTTGTTGAAAGTAACTAGAGACTCGCTTCAACGCCTGTGGATTCTCTACTAGAAAGTTTAGCTGCTTAATTTCAGTGCCAGCTGCCACCAGTGCCACATCGTAAACAGTGCTAAGTATCTTAATTTAATTTGTGTGAATTTTAATTTGCCAGTCTAGTTCATTTTCGTAGTACTTCTGTTTTAAGAGGTTTATTCCTGCGTACTTGCAGATTTCGTTTGTACTACTGTTTTATTAGTTTATTCTATCGTATTTGATAAATACCGTTGTGTTTAGTCTTCGTCTTTGACAGGTGTATTTCAAAACAAATCAGAGACCGTTACTAAAGCTCGTTGTCAGTCAGTCCAGTGCCAGCTGCCACCAGTGACACGTCGTAAACAGCGCTAAGCTTATATTCCCGCGCGTTTGATAACGGTGTATTCCACAGCTATTCTTGTTTATTTTTATAACTGCCTTACTCAGTTTTGTTGACTTGACAGTGTAGTTACCACTGACCACAGTTAAGACAGCAGCCAGCCGCTTTTATTAGAGTACTAGGCTTCTTAAAAGTTGATTATTTAGTTTTCTACTTTCTGCAGCTAATTGTATCGATAGGATGGATAGGATGTTATCTGCTGTGTGCGGACACAGGAGGAGTTGGCCGCGGTTCGCGAACAGCTGAGCGTGCTGTTGTCTACGGTCAGCCGTCTTCAGGCTGCTGTCTCGGGGTGCAGCGATGGTGGAGAGTCTGGTGCATCGAGTGGGACACCTCAGGTGTCTCACGCTTCGCTCTCTGTCCCTGCTACCGAGGCACCTTCAGGTGTACTGGATGTCGTTGAGCCGCCTTCTCAGCAAAGGGGAGTGGCGGGTTGTATGGCGTTCGCGTCGCTCGAGGCGGAAGGCCAATGTGGAGGCTGGACGTCTGTCCGCGCCCGTTCGTCCTGTAAGTGAACGTGTGGCCACTCCTTCAGCAGGGTCCGAGCAGGTGCACGGGGGGGGGGGGGGGGGGGGGGGGGGATTATTACTTATTGGGAGCTCCAATGTTAGGCACATGATGGAGCCCCTTAGGCAGATAGCGTCCAGATCCGGAAAGGAATTCCAACGTGCACTCGGTGTGTCTGCCGGGGGGCCTCATCCGGGATGTGGAGGTAGCCTTGCCGGCGGCTATCGAGGGTGCAGGGTGCAGTCGACTGCAAGTCGTGGCTCACGTCGGCACCAATGACGCTTGTCGCTTGGGTTCTGAGGACATCCTCAGGTCCTACGAGCGGCTGGCGGAATTGGTGAAGGCTGCTGCCTTCGCACGTGGGGTGCAAGCAGAGCTTTCGATTTGCAGCATTGTTCCCAGTGCCAGTGCCAGTAAAGACGATTAAGGATGGAAAAGATCCACCTTGGTATAATAATAATGTTATAAAGCTGCTGAGAAAGCAAAGGCTGTTGCACTCTCGATTCAAAAAAGAACACGCAAATGATGACAGGCAAAAGCTAGTAGAGATTCGTGTGTCTATAAGAAGATCGATGCGCGAAGCATACAATAATTATCACAGCCATACCTTACCGAAAGATCTTTCCGAGAACCCGAAAAAATTCTGGTCCTACGTAAAATCGATAAGCGGGTCAAAGCCCACTGTCCAGTCACTCGATCATTCCGGGGCAGTAATAGAAGAAAGCAAACGGAAAGCTGAAGTTCTAAATTTAACCTTTAAGAAATCTTTCACACAGGAGGACCGCACAAATGTACCATCATTTGATCAACATACAAATTCCGAAATGGGGGACATAGCAATAGGTATTTCCGGTGTAGAGAAGCAGCTAAATACAAAAAAGTCTGCTGGTCCGGATGGAATACCAGTTCGGTTTTACAAAGACTATTCTGCGGCGTTGGCCCCCTACTTAGCTTGCATTTATCGCGAATCTTTAATTCAGCGCAAAGTTCCTAGTGATTGGAAAAAAGCAGAGGTGACTGCCATTTATAAGAAAGGAAAGAGAACTGACCCACACAATTACAGGCCAATATTGTTGACATCGGTTTCATGTAGAATTTTGGAGCATATTCTCGGTTCGAATATAGTAAATTTCCTTGAAACGGAAAAGCTTCTTTCCATGAATCAGCACGGGTTTAGGAAACATCGCTCATGTGAAACTCAGCTTGCCCTTTTCTCACATGACATCTTGCGAGCCATGGACGAAGGGCAACAGACGGATTGTGTTTTTCTCGACTTCAAAACGGCGTTCGACGCAGTGCCACACTGCAGACTGCTAACGAAGATACGAGCTTATGGATTAGGTTCACAGATTTGTGACTGGCTGGAAGACCTCCTAAGTAATAGAACACAGTACGTTGTTCTCGACGGCGAGTGTTCATCAGAGACTAGTGTATCATCAGGCATGCCCCAGGGGAATGTGATAGGACCGCTATTATTTTCTATCTATATAAATGTTCTAATGGACAGATTAAGTTGTAATATGCGTCTGTTTCCTGATGATGCTGTGGTGTATGGGAGGGTGTCGTCTGTAACTGACTGTAATAGCATACAGGATGACTTGGACAAAATTTCTAGTTAGTGCAAAGATTGGCAGCTACCTCTCAATGTGGAAAAATGTAAGGTGAAGGTGATGCGCATGAGTAGAAAAAAACAATCCCATAATGTTCAGCATTAGTTGTGAGCTTCTTGATGCTGTTGCGTCATTCAAATATCTAGGCGTAACATTGCAGAGCGATATGAAATGGAACGAGCATGTAAGGACAGTTTTGAGTAGGGCGGACAGCCGACTTCGGTTTATTGGGAGAATTTGAGGAAGATGTACTTCACCTGTAAAGGAGACCGCGTATAAAACGCTTGTATGACCACGTCTTGAGTATTGCTCAAGTGTTTGGGACCCACAGCAGATCAGTTTAAAGGAAGACAGAGGTGGTTCAGAGATGAGCAGCTAGATTTGTTACCGGTAGGTTCGACCAATGCGCGAATGTCACAGAAATGCTCCGGCAACTCAATTGGGGATTGCTGGAAAAAACACGACGTTCTTTTCATGAATTTCTGTTGAGTAAATTTAGAGGGGCGGAATTTGAAGCTGAGTGTAGTACGATCTTGCTGCCGCCTACTTACATTTCGCGTAATGATCACAAAGACAAGATAAGAGAAATTAGGGCTCGTACGGAGGCATATAGGCATTCTTTTTTTCCTCGTTCAATTTGGGAGTGGAATAGGAACGGAAATGCCTAGTAGTGGTACAGTGTACCCTCCGCCACGCACCTTACGGTGAATTGCGGAGTATGTATGTAGATGTAGATAACGAAAACTTGTAGGTTAACAGACAAGTGTAACCTACTATAATACTGTTTACTGCACCTCTCCATTATGCAAAAGCCTGCATCTGCCCAATTGATAAGAAACCATTGATGCATAAACTACAAAAACTATTAGTTGTACGGACCAGTAAGAAACTTTTTCGTCTATTATTTTTGTATTTCATTTTAATAAGGTGGAGTTTAACATTACTATATATCTGCAATATGGTAATAGGACAAAAATGTTAAAGAAGCACTGTGCCTAGGAATTTAAAAAACAAAAAAACTCTACATAACATCACAGCTTTACAACAAGAGTCTAATTGTCTTTCAGCTGAAAATATGGTTGTTACAATTAAAAGATGAACTAATGAAGGAACATTTTTCCTTGTTTTAAGTAGCATCTACTCCTTGCACATTGGTATGATCTGTCCTGTTCATTATTTATTTCAGACATAACAATAACACCTAAATTGCTACATAGGCTCAAGTTTAAACTAGTACAACTGGAAGGCACAACCATTGGTATCTGGTGTGATGTGTCAAAGTAGACCTTGACCTTTCATACCGGAGAAGTTTAGAAAGAAGATTTTAGGCAGTATACATAATCTATCCCTCCACGTGTAAAAACTAGTGTGAAGCTACTGACGGAAAAATTTGTATGGCCAAACATTAAAAAAGATTGTCGCAGATGGGCGAAGGCATGTATAGTGTGTCAACAATGCAATATAGGGAGGCATGTCCACACACCAGTGGGAGATTTTCCACAAACAATTGAACAATTTTCATGTCAATGTGGATATAGTAGGTCCACTATCACCTTCAGAAGGATATTGTTCTCTGTTCACCGCCATTGATGGGCAGAGGCAATACCGATTGCAGATATCTCAGCAGAAACAATAGCAAGAGTTTTTGCGGCCAATTGGATAGCACGTTTCGGATGGCCGTCACATGTAACAACAGATCAAGGGGGTCAATTTGAATCTAAATTGTTTCTAGAACTCTCATTTCTGTGCGGATTTCGACACCATCACACAACTAGTTACCACCCAGCTAGTAATGTAATGGTCGAATGCTGGCACTGGACCCTGAAGACAGTGTTAATGTGTTACAAAGAATTGGACTTATGCATTACCGCTAGTGCTATTGGGTTTACGGACAACGTACAAAGCGGATATAGAAGCCTCAACAGCAGAGATGACATATGGAGAAACTCTACACCTACCATAAGGCAACAGAGGATTTACCATATGTACTGCAGCTAATAAAAGAACACATAGCTAAACTGCGATCCACTCCTGGCACTTGCCATGGCAAAAAACAGCTTGTTTGTACACAAGGAACTAAGCAGCTACACCCATGTAATGTTACGGCTGGATACAGTATGTCTACCTCTACAAGCATCATATACCAGTCTGTATAGAGTTTTGAAGAGGGAAGAATATACAATGCAGATAGAACACAATGGTAAACAACTGACTGTCTCATTAGAACGGGTCAAACCTACACACTTCCTAGCTACAGATGAAGAATCAGGCCATGATCAGCAGATCAACATAGCTCCTGTTACACCTGAACTAATCTAACAGGATGCTGCCCAGGCAGGAGAAACACATCCATCCACACTGGAGGTAACCCCAGAGGAGAGTGTACAACTGCATATCATTCGCACCACAGCAGGTCAACAAATACGTTACAAGTACCCATACATCCCAGGAGCTCCGCTCTACTGTGGGGGGAGGGGGGGCTGCGTGTGAATAATCAAATGAACATTAACTGTACACAGTGATTTGTGCGTGTGTGTGTGTGTGTGTGTTCCATGAAAGGAATTTTTAGTTATTTATTCTTTGATTTTTTTTTTTAATTTTTTATTTTTTTATTTATTTATTTATAGAGACAGCTCTTTGTAAACAGCTTATCTAGTTAGCTTTGTCTTTTGAGTTTATTAAATAAAGTGATTCAATTTGTACGAATTCCTATTTGTTACTCGTAATATGGATAGTCGAGCTCGCTATACTGTCTTTCATAAGTAATGTTGGAAACATTTTGCCCTCATTAGTTTTTGTACAATTACCATTTATTACGAAGTAATTGTTTGAAAACCTATTTAAATATATTTGCAAGTGAAATACTATTAATTTAACCAAATTTTGTATATAAATTTATTCAGTATTATTTAAGCTAATTTTTACTATAGCCAGTTGTATGTAATTGTTTACTTTTCCATTATAATTAATGTAATGAACATAATTCATAATACGCAATTTCCAGTATCAGTGTTTGTAAGATATAAATAGGATGCACTTGCAGCATGTAATAGTGTTGTTTAATCAGTTATCAGATGCACAATCTACACAAGTTCACAAGCCTTGCCAGTTTGAACTTTGAGTATTTGTGCCACATTACTAAGTATACCTTGAACTTTTGTATTTCACACACGAACTATGTTATAAGGTTTTATTGATGTGTGGAATGTGTGTGTCTGGTATTAATGGTTGTAATTAGTGAGACTTAAATCTTTAAAAATGTCAAAGAACTACAATTCTGTGTATTGCATTAGTCATTTGTAGTGAAATGGTTTACGCCCCACGAGATTTCAGCCAGCTGCTACCGAGAGCAACGATCATCGACAACATCGATCTCGGACCAGCTACCTGTACAACTTTTTCACATTTTGTGATGAGAATGTGCAAGGAATAAAGTTTTTCTCCTTTGAAAAGGAGAAAGTTGAAACTGAAAGAGTGGTGCTTGATCTATTCCCTTTGGTTACCTATCCTCTTTGGTTTGCTACTGGCTTGGCTGAGTACTTAACACACAGTATCTCTGATTTCCACAAATCATCCATCACCACCTCATGGCCTAAGTCATGAATAACCTTTCACTTCTGTTTCCTTTCTCTTCCCTCTTATCACACCTAATGAATGAAAATATTTCTGAAAGATTATGTCCTGTTTTTCATTTCCATTTTCATGTTTTTTGTGCGACTGTCGGCAGTAAAGAACTGAGGTAGTTACTGGCCAGCCAATCTACCTCTTTTGAAGAATATTTTAAAAAATCAAGCTGGGAGACAATGGGATTAGGAGATTAATTTATATGTACAGCAATTATACTCAGACTCCAGCAATATCACACAAAGCACTGAAAAACCATTCTTATTAAAAGTGGGTGGTGGTGTAGCATAATAAGTTAGTACAGTAAACAGGCCAAGGTCACAGTGTGACAACTTCAGTAATGTAAAATGTGATACAGCCTAGTCATCCCAGTCACACACTTATCTAGAAGGCTTGGTAACAGGTTCAGATTTACAGAAACTAATTTGCCAACGTATCATTTAGGCTTACTGCAGCTTAATACCAGGAACCAACATATAACACTGTATATCTTTTGGTTAAAGGGAATGCGGTTGCGCTGTTGCTATTCTCACATGAACCTTTATTACGGATGTCAGTAATGGAGGTTGCTGAGCTGCTGACAGGCACATAAATAGATAATCACATTCACACAACTTTAAATTTTCAGCCATGGTCTTCATCAGAAAAAGAAACACACACATTCACACAATCACTCAAGCAATTATACACACACAACCAGCATTTCTTGCCACTCCAATGCTGGGGCTGAGGGTTATTTGTGGAAAGTGGATGATGGACTGAGCTTGCCTTGTAACATCAGCTAAAATTACTTTGATATGCAGCTAATTTGAATGGTTGAAAAACAAGGAGAAACTATATTCATTAGTTTTCCAGAGAACATGCAGCTCTACTGAATGAAAACTGCAGAAAGGTAGGAAAATAAGTAGATGGGACCTGGATAAATTGAAGAAACCTGACATTATTTAGAGGAAACTTTAGTCTATGATTGACAGAAGTTGGTGGAAGTAACAGTACAAGAACAATGGGTAGCTTTGAAAGATGAAATAGTAAAGTAGCAGAAATCCAAATAGGAAGAAAGATAAGACCTTGAAAAATCCTTGAATATCACAGAAAACACTGAATTTAATTGATGAAAGAATATAAAAATGCAGTAAATGAAGCACAGAAAATGGAGTACGGAGGACAAAAATACGAGACTTGTGAAAGGGCTAAACAGGAGTGGCTAGAGGGCAAATGCAAGTCTGATGGATGGATGGTTCTGGGTATTTGACAGCTAGGTCTTCAGTGCCCGAACAAATTTAAGAAGTTAAGAAGAAAGGAGTGTGAACAGCACAATAAAGGAGAGCAAGGATTTACAGCAAGTAACCTGTGCAGCTGAAGTAAAATACAAATAGTGAATGATAGAGATTCAGATGAGGAGAGTATCCTATGGGAAAAGTTGGAGAGAGTTAAAACAGCTAAATAGATGACCATAGCTGGCTGACCACAGCAATAAAAAATATAAATAAATAAATAAATAAAATAAAAGTTGAGCCACCCATTCTGCAACACATTAAAGCCTCAAGCCTAAAATCTTCAGCCAGAGTTGAGACAAATCACAAAATTTTAAAACTTCGCTCACGCTCACTTCATCATTACATAAAATAGAGGACAAATCTCCAATATCGGCCGCTAGCCTCTCTGCACAACATAAATCACACTCAAAATATGGTGGACAGTAATCTGCATGCCACAGGTATCATAGATCTGGGGCTCCTCTCTTCGGATTAGGAAAACATGGGTAAGTGAACAGTGCCCCATGCAGAGGTGTGCAACTTCATCCTGCCTAAGAAGTCAATAGGCAGAACACGAAGGATCGACAGTGTGCTTCAGAAATTTCCCGCTTATGAATCACCGAGAGCCAGTCCTCCTCCTACAACTACAGGGACCACAGCCACAACAAAGAAGTGATATCCTGCAAGGGAATTGGGCACCATGTCACATCAGGAGTACTGCAAGCCTCTTTGGCAGCCTGATCGGCATCTTTATTACCCCAAATTCCCATGTGTCCCAGCACCCAGCAAAATGACACCACCTTCCCACAATGTTGAAAGAAAGACAGTTTGTCGTGTATATGCGGCCCTAAACTCTATGAAAGATATAGCTTGTTCAACGACTGCTGTGCACTCAGAGAATCAGAGTAAAGAAGAAACTGATTGCTCTGAACATGCCTTAACTGCTCAGTGCCTTCGAGACCACATTGAGCTCTCCAGAGAAAACAGAGTAATTCTTGGGGAGGCGAATCTTGACAACAGGTTCAGGGAACGCTATAGAACATCCGATTGACTCCCCTATGCTTCGATCCATCAGTGAACAACTGTGAAATCGTGATGCCTATCTAAAACAATTAACAATGCCTGATAAGTAAAATCTAAAATTTGTTCCTTCCCAAGGCTTGTCAGGTCTAAAATAATTCTGGATCTCTGGAGAGGCCAAGGTAGGACCCTGCCCCATCCTCTATGTAAAACATTAAAACCAGCCATTCCCATATGTAAAACTAAATTATTTGTGTGAATCCCATACGGTCTTGTCACTCTTTGACTATTACGAAAGAGCCTTTCCATCGGAGGGCAAGCAACAGTGAGTTGTGCCGGTGTGGACAGCATTTTATATGCATAGCACACCATAAATTGAAATCACCTGATGTGCAGTGGCGGCTCCGCAGCCTTAACACAAAGACGTCTTATGTGGCTCATCCTAAATGCTCCAGCTGCCAGCTGAATCCCTGCATCGTGTGCCGCTTCCAATGTCTTTAGATAAGAGACACATACAATGTGCACCCATAATCGAGATGATATTGCATGAAGTTTCTGTCCACTCCCCAAGAAGTGTGGCTAGGAAATTTTAAAATGGTCAGGGCTTTGAGGAACTGTGTTTTCAAGTCTCAAGGTACGGCAACCACGAAAGTTTCGAATTTAACGTCAGACCCAGAAACATCACTGTGTCTTTAAAAGTTAGAACAGAGCCCTATAGCTGCAGTTCGGGTAAAATAATAATAATAATAATAATAATAATACAAAACAAATTAATATGCACTAAACAATAAATAAATAATTGTGTGTTCTTCTACAACGTAATAATCAACTTACTTTTTCTACTCATAAATACGTAGGTACGATCTACCTACCACGCAAGAAGATAGGTAGGTAACTACCCACTTTAAATCTAACACATACCTATGAATAACAAACAACTATCAAAATATTTTTAAGGTTCTCCCATGTAATATGAAATTAAAAATATTAGACTACTTAAAAATCAATCAAGTTATTAGGATAAAATAATGTAGTTAAAATTATTGGTATTTTTTGGATTCGGTGTCAACCAAGGAAACTACCTATTCGACTTCGTCTCAATATTCTATTGTTATTGTTGCTAGGTTCATTGTAGTGCTTCCTTGGCTGACACTGACTCCGAAAGAAACAATAATGGTAACAACATTATATTATGTAATAGCTTGATTGAATTTTAAGTAGTCCAATATTTTTTATTTCCATTTTACATAGGAGAACTCTAAAAAATATTTTGATCATTGCTAGTCAGAGGTATGTTTTGTGTTGTATTTAAAGTGGGTAGGTCTTGCATGGTTAAAAAAAAAAAAAAAAAAAAAAAAAAAAAAAAAAAAAAAAAAAAAAGATTGTACCTATATATTGTTCGGTAGAAAAAGCAAGTTCACTATTAAGTTGTAGAATAATAATAATAAGTTGAAAAGTTCAGAGGTAAAAAATATAGTTAAATTGAGAACCATCACCTTTTATTGAAGTCGGTTAAAATCAGTAGATTAACAGTTAAAAAGAAAAACACAAATACACAAACACAGACTTCTCAGTTGGAAACTTAAAACGAGTCATCCCTACCCATTCATCCAACAGACGAAGAGTTAACTGCAACTGTTGTGTAGTTGTCACTAGATTGGAAGACAGAGAAGTCATTCACAAATAAAGAACACTAGACAGGACTTTTTACAGCAGAAGTAATACTGTTAATTGCTGTAGCAAACAAGGTAACATTTAAAATGCTACCCTGAGGTACTCCATTGTCCTGCTCAAATAGATCAGGGAGGGCATCACCGACTCAGTATCTGAAATAAAGCGGAGAAAGGAATGATTGAATAAAATGAGAAAGACAACCACGAAAACCCCATGCATTCAGCTGCCTGAGGATAAGATGCTAAGATGCTGCCAAATACTATCGTAGGCCTTCTCGCTATAAAGAACTATACCAATTAGGTGACGCCGGTGCAAGAAAGCACAGCTGCCTCCAGGGAGGCCATGTTATCAAAGGTGACGCAGTGGCTGAGAAGCTGTCAGGATTCCATCATCTAGACAAAGTGGCAGTTAATCAACCACTCTACAGTCTTTCCCACACAGCTAGTGAGCAACACTACAATAACTGCTTGAGCTTGAGTGGCCTTTCTCAGATTTTAACAGAGGAATTAAAATTGCCTCCCTCCATGAGTCAGGGAACTGGCCTGAGACCCAGATGAAATTAAAAATGTTGAGGAGGATTCCCTTGTTCTGCATAGTGAGGCGTCTTAACATACTACAGTGGATACCATGTGACCTGGGGATGTGCCGTGAGCCACATTCAGTGCAGAATCCAGCTCCCAAATGGAAAATGGGCAGTTTTACTCTTTGTCATTGCTGAACTGCATGTCCAGAAAGAATATGGTGGAGACATGGCTTAGCCACAGCCTAAGGGATCCCTTAGGCTGTGGCTAAGCCATGTCTCCACCATATTCTTTCTTCCAGGAGTGCTAGTCTTACGTGTTTGCAGGAGAGCTTCTGTGAAGTTTGGAAAGTAGGAGGCGAGGTACTGGCAGAAGTAAAGTTGTGGGGCGGCATCGTGAGTCGTGTCGGGATAGCACGGTCGGTAGTGCGCTTGCCCGCGAAAGGCAAAGGTCCCAGGTTCGAGTCCCGGTTCCGGCACACAATTTTAATCTGCCAGTAAGTTTCATATCAGCGCACACTCCGCTGCAGAGTGAAGTTTCATTCTGGAAACATTACTCATTGTTTGTAAAAATACAAAGCACTGTTATTTACCTTTTTATTATATTTTGTACCATATTCTTGCACTAAAAGCATGAAAAATAAATAAAAAATATAGCACATATCAACATAGGGATCCAATCAGCAAAGTATTGCATGTTATTTGTTGTCGGCGACTTTACACCTCATTTCCTGTAACACCAATAAAACCTACAATTTTTATGACAATAATGAAAGAAATTTCACTGCCGATTGAATTACTATTTACAATAGTGGGTGTTAAGTGATTTTCAGTATTGAGATCTCGGATCGAATATACAAAAGCTATTGCAGGAAGTTTGACGTTAATACTGTGCGCGATTTATTTGTGTCTCATTTCTGTAACATGTTTTATAAATGAAATAATAGTGACCATAACTGGATTCACTTATGTATCACATACTCTTATAACCTATCTCCCTTAAAACAATTACTTTGATTTAGCATGTAAGTGCTGAAAAAATGAACATCCAAAGCTCATTTCTCATTTTCGTTATGCCTCATTACTGTTAGGGAAAGGTGGCCTGAAAGTGACACAGCAAAAATTTTCAAAAAAGTACACCCAGTCTATTCATAAGAAAACCATACTTACCACAAATGTTCCTACCATTATTTATGCTGCTGGTCTTTGGGAATAGCATGTCAAATTTTGTTTTTCCATTATAAACTACAGCAGTGAGGTGAAAGATAATTTAGTCAGTCAGTCACCATTTTTCACATCGAAAATAAATGTGCACACATTTGTACAACATTTGCCACAATCTTGGAAATATTGATTCTGCATTCACCAAATTTGGATTACACAGACAGAAAGATGTGCTCTGTCTGCTGGATTATTCATTAATTTAACATTTATATGGAGGTAATTATTCAACAGTCAATATTACCCCTAAATATATGCTCCAGTCCCAAAATATGATACAGCAGTTTCCTAAAAGTGATACACTCTCTGTATTTTAATTATGCTATTCTGTTCATTGAAATGTGTTTTACTTGCTGCAGATGGCAATAATGCAGCAGTTGTTATGCTGTATTTTTTGCTACTGCTGTTAGGGCAATAATACCCTAAACAAAACTGACATGAACAAATCCAGACCTTTTACCAAGCATAGTCACATCAACCCAATGTCAAAAGTGATAACTTCAAAAGAATACAGCAAACTGATTGCTGAAAAAGAAAAGCCAACAAACAACAAAGTATTAAGCCAAAAGCAGACGACTAGGGAAGTTATGCCTATGGCCAAAACCACTGCAAATACACGAAAGAGTAATGAGACTGATTCTAATTCCTACATCTCTTTGAAGAGTGACAGACAGTCTTGATGATGATGTCGATCTGTTAGAAGAATCCACACCAGAGCCTGTTGTAATGACTGGTCCAGCACATGTATTATATTTTGGCTAAATTTCAAGGAGGGAAGAGAAATTCTTACAACTATATAGATATGTGTGCACCATACAAAAAATATTAGAAAATGATCTTGAAGTTATGCTCCTAGAGTCTGTAGGCAAGGACAAAACAGTTTTTAAATTAAATGAAAAAGACATTTCTCTTACGCATGAGAGTGATGTGATAGGGAAATTGCCAATTCCTCATGTTGCTCTTGCTTTTGGAAATATCAGACGAGAAATCTGTTATATGTTTAACGGTCCTGTTGATGTTCATGAAAAGAAATAAGACAGTGAGTCTTTTGTGCATTTTGTTATTTTTGTATCAGTGTCAATATAGCAAGTCTAATTGTAAACAGTTTCTACTCATTGTAGAATAACTTAAGGAAGAAAAAAAAAAGGTAAAGCAGTCAACAATCCGAAGATGGGTTTGAAAACAACAGTGCTTTACTAGGCATGGTCCTGTTTGGAGGTGGTATAATGTTGAAAATAGAGGAAACAAATGAAGTGTTTTTAGTTGACACCGACAGTCATATCATATTCAGTCCAAAAAAATGATACAGTGTTTTTAATTTTTTGCCTCGATTTGCAGCTATAAAGAATTAAACACAGTGCCATTTTAAAGCAGTTAACATTGTCTTTCATCTCAATTTTTTCCCTTTCAGATACTCTTTCTTTAAAAAAATGGAAAAACAATTTGTGATTTTGTATCATATTTAGGACACCTTACCCTACACCTTAAAAGGTGTGTACTTCTGCAGTGATAAAATACAGAACAGTAACGATAAGAGACGCAAATTCCATATGTTTATTATTTTTGTTGAATAAGTAAATGCACATAATATGTACCTGTGAAAAAAAAAATCCAGGTACAAATGTTTGCAGAAAGAAATGGGACACACCTAAAAAGACCACCCAAGAATCTTGTTTGAGGAAAGTTTATTAGCTTTTATCCTCTATCCTGTCAAGTTACAGTTTATCAAATAGACTTGAACATGATACAGAAAAGACTTTAGCTCTGAATGGTCTCAAAAAGCAGGATAGAGAATGAGGAAGAAATAGGGTAGGGAACTACTAAAATTTTCAAAAGCAAAAGTGAATCCTGTTAATAAAACTGAAGAAAATGGAAGTTCTTTGTCAGCACAATCAATAGGAAAATAAAACAAAATACAGACTCTTCAAAAGAAAAGTTACTTTTGGAGTTAGAGAATTAAAAATATTATGTGAAGCTTAACCCTATATATTTATGAAAATGATTACAATTGTCACTTTATGCACGGTTTCTTTCCTCTCAAGCTGATTTTCATTCCTGTTATGCTTCAATGTGGGGCTATAATGAGTGCATTAAGAATTATTACTTAGTTATATTGTGATTTGGAGAATCTTTTGGGTGCAAACTGTCATATACAGTACAATATTTTCACCTTTGGTTTATCAGTATGAACTGTAAACCAAGTTTACCATAATTTGTCTTCACATTTTTCAGGTAAATATTTACCAGACAGTTTCAGTACTTCACTTATATGCCCAGAATATGAAAATGAAGAATGTGCTGGAAGTAATAACTGTCATTTATTTATTTAGTATGAAAACCATAGTTACTGTAACTAGTTTTACACACATTATGTAAATGAGAATTATTTTACGTTTTTGTTAAGAAAACATTAATTTTTAAGGAAACTGGTAAATTCCCAGCTAGCATGTTTTTCTTAACACAAGAAAACATCCTAATGAATAATTTTCATCAGAAATTTAAAGGAAAGTAGCTCGGAAAAAATTTTGAATTATGAATCTTGTTTTGGCCCGTTATAAGGAAATCACCCTTACCCATTATGGGATAAATGCAAACTTAAGATTTCAGATATACTAAAGAGACGAAATAGAGACATGTTTATACCGTGACTGAGTCAAATATATACTTGAGTCGCTGTAAGTTGATCCCTGACAGTTGTGGCATTTTGTTCACGATGGCTTCATGCATCTGCCGTCACCAGTTCTATTATGCGATTTTGTAAATATCCCTCTGGTAACTCCACACAATAGGTTTCGTCAGAAGTTGATTGCATTTCGTTGTTGAAAACTCAACAGCAGAACAAGCTGCGGGGAATCAATTTACGCTGACGCAACTATTGCATTCATAACGTGTTCAGTAGTAGAGTACACAACAGTTTCTTATAATAGAAGTTATTTTACACAAATACCCATACATACAGGTCATCCCATTTCATATCAACCAGTATACGAGGACATCAATACTGAACTTACTGGATTTTAACTACTACTTTTTTTTTTTCCTTTAAAAATGTTAAAGATACTTATTTCCTCTCCACATTCTGAAAGTGTCAACTTGGGATGAACATGGGATCACTAAATGTAAATTGATTTTACCCCAATAATGGAGAATATAGAACAACTCAATGTAACAAACAAACAAACAAATACACACACACACACACACACACACACACACACACACACACACACACAGCCACAAGCATCTACACTGTGATTGAGGTTGAGGCGGAAGGATGCTGAGCAAGGGTGAGGATGAGAAGTTCCGTGTTGCATGATGGATTGTAAAGGCTCCAACAGGTGGGAATTTGAATTGTGGCTTTAAATACAGTGAAGGGGTGGGGCGGGAAAGGATAAAAATGGAGGTGTAGAGAAGTGTGGAGAAGGAATAGAGGGATTCAGAAATGATAAAAATAACAAATAAATAAGGTGTTAATTTATGTTGAAGATGGTGCTGTAAAATATCTTTCAACTGTATTTTAAATATTAAGCCCACTTTGTAATGTGTTATTGTACAGCTAAATGTGGACATCAAAGTAAAACAGCTTATAATAAATACTAGACAAAAATGTGTGTTTTAACAGTGGAGAATTAACAAATACAACTAGCAAATGTTTCAAAAATGTAACATTTGAATATCAGAGAAAAGCCAAAATTCAGCTAGTTATTTGTTATTGTTACTTAGAGGAATCACGTCAGTCCAAATGAATTCCTTGCACATCACAACTTATGCAAGGGATAATGTGTATGTTCACTGTGTAGCAGTTACAGGGTTGAAGATTGCCTTTTCTTCCCAGCTCCTCGTGGAAAGAATGACTGGGAAACATTAAAGATAATGACAGACCAGGTGGCTATAGAATCCTATTGTAGTTTCGTCCTTTTCAGATTTCTCCCAGCTATCCAAGCTAACCACTACTGCCCAATATATTCACAAGCAATAAATCCTTTGTTACCAGTTCAATTTTGGTTTCATTAGAATCTGTATACACTTTGCATTATTTTGTTCTTGCTATTGGAAAATGAGTGCCCCTTCTACTGTGCAGCATTTTAACAAATCTATCTGCATGTTTTAGTACCTTGTTTTCATTATCTTACATAGTTGCATACAATTTTATACTGAGGTAAGAAAGGTAGGCCTATGTTACTTTATTATTACATTTTTTGATCAGAAAGTAAATCAATTAGGTCTGGATCAGGTGTGTAGTAATAGGAAACCTGTATCTTTAAAATGTACTTTTTTTAGAATTTTAAAAATTTATATATGTTTTGAACTAATTATATCATACTAAAACCCTTTAAAAGATATCTTATACAAAACCTGTGACTAAATTAAAATAGGTTTCAGAAATTACTGCAACCAGGTGACTTGTTACAGTAAACTCCCCCACCCCCCCTTTTAAGGGTGCAAAACTATTGTAGTCATAAGCACCCATCATGAAACAATGACCATAGGGATTAAGTAGGGACAGAGTTAATTTCCGTGTTATTGTGGTGGATAAAGAGTAGGACAATCAACAGAGTGTAGGTCATCAGATAAAACATCAGACAATTCAGACAGAAAACAAATTTTGCTGGAGACAGTTGAAAAAAAGGGGGCAGGGCACTACACCAGAAGGTGGCACACAGTCAACAGATGGTAACAGTGGCCCCAAAAAGGGGCAGGATCACCACATAGTAAGTGGTGATGGCTAAAACAACAGAGTTCTATGCGCAGGCGAGCTATGACAACTTGCTCGGAGCAAGAGGGCCAGGAGGAGGTCGACCATGCAAAAGGTAAGGGATCGATCTTCTGGAATTTGTTACCTTGAAGTGAAGACCAATGTGTATTTCAGAATGATACCAAATGCCTGGAGACTTCAGCATGGAGATCAACTGAGGAACACAATGGATAGTAAGCAGAGGGAATGAAACTGGATTCTTTGTAGCAACATACACAATCTTATTTTCCTACACTCTACATGCCCAGGAACCCACAGAAACATCACAGTCGTCCCACTGACAGCAACTGGAGGCATTTCTGAATCTGCTGTACCATGGGATGGACTGGATTTAGAATGCAAAGACTCTGAAGAGCGCTCAGATAATTTAAACAGATGACGCTATGAGAAGGGAGTGTCATCTAAAATACTGGGTGGGCTGACGAAGAGAGAAGAGCTCCGCAGTGAAGATCAAATACTTATACAGATGATACTGGAAGGAACCATTGCTGAGTAAAAAGACACACCCAACACCATGGTTGGTCTTGGGAATAGTAATTTAAATGAAAACACGATTCCACCCATCTGCTTTGACCCATGATGTCATCAACATATTGAAATTAACCTGTCAGTCGCAGCAAACTGCAAATAACCAAGGTTTGTGTTTGTAATTGAATCACTGGGCTTGTTAAAATTATACTGATACATTGGCAGAAGCGTTGCATATCATAGTTGCAGCCTGCTATCTGTACATTTCGAACATGCGAGCATCACAGTTCCATCACTGCTTTTTCACTCTGAACAATTTAAGCTGTACTCTTAGGTACCTGCATAACCACATCCTTTAAAATTATGGGCTGAAGTGCAGTTTATGAGTCTGCGAGTGGCGTTTGATGTTTGGACGTTGGCAATGGCGCCAGAGCAAATCAGCAGTCGCATTCGCGCGGCCAATAACAAATAGCTTTCTCTTTATGATTTGTAAACAAATTGGCGTAGTGGATGTAAAGATCTTTAGATCAACATATTGCATTGCAATAAATAAGTTCAGAAATGGAAAATCAGCATAGCATTTGATCTTGACTTGTCAACAATATGGTTTGTTTTCATATGTTATTTACATATAATTATATTAACTATAGGCCTATATTAAAAATACAATGGCTCTTTAATCTTTAACTTATGTTAATCATCTCAAAGTAACAGTATTTTTTACAGCAAGTGAAAATCAGATTACAGTTTAGAGTTTGAGGTGAATGGGAATGTGTTAAATTTTAACCATATACAGAAGCAAACAATATCCCACAATACTTCAGGAGGAAGAAACAAAGACAAAACAGAAAAGTAACCACTGACCACAATGACAATAATGAAAGCAATTGAAATGAAAATAACAACTACAACATCCACATCCATACCCCACAAGCCACCTGACGGTGTGTGGTAGAGGGTACCTTGAGTACCACTATTGGTTCTCCCTCCTATTCCAGTCACATATTGTTCGTGGAAAGAAACATTGTCGGTATAACTGTGTGGGCTCCAATTTCGCCGATTTTATCCTCATTATCTCTTCATGAGATATACGTATGAGGGAGCAATATACTGCTAGACTCCTCAGTAAAAGTATGTTCTTGAAACTTTGACAAAAGACCGTACCGAGGGACAGAGTGTCTCTCCTGCAAAGTCTTCCACTGGAGTTTATTGATCATATCCACAACGCTTTCACGATCACTAAATGATCCTGTAACAAAGTGCGCTGCTCTCCGTTGGATCTCCTCTACCGGTACCTCCTCTATCAACCTCATCTTGTACGGATCCCACACCAGTGAGCAGTATTCAAGCAGTGGGCGAACAAGTTAATGTAACCCATTTCCTTTGTTTTCAGAAGTTGCATTTCCTTAGGATTCTTTCACTGAAAGTAAGTCTGGCATCTGCTTTATTGACGATTGATTTGATATGGACGCTCCATTTTATATTACTCTAATGCCTACTCCCAGATAATTTATGGAAATAACTGCTTCCAGTTGATGAGCTGCTATAATGTACCGGTAGCTATATGGTAACAGATATTTCTTTCTGTGTATTTGTAGCACATTACACATGTATACATTGAGATTCAATTGCCGTTCCCTGCACCATGCGTCAATTCGATGCAGATCCTCCTGCATTTCAATACAATTTTCCATTTTTACTACCTCTCTATATACTACAGCATAATCCGCAAAAAGCCTCAGTGAACTTCCGATGTTATCCACAAGGTCATTTATATATATTGTGAATAGCAACGGACACACAAAACTCCCCTGTGGCACACCTGACATCACTCTTACTTCAGAAGACTTCTCTCCATTGAGAATGACATGCTGCATTCTGTTATCTGGAAACTCTTCAACCCAATTATACAATTGGTCTGATAGACCATATGCTCTTGCTTTGTTTATTAAACGACTGTGGGGAACTGTATAAAACACCTTGCAGAAGTCAAGAAACATGGCATCTACCCGAGAACCCGTGTCTATGGCCCTCTGAGTCTCGTGGATGAATAGTGCGAGATGGATTTCATACGATCGCCTTTCCAGTGATATTTGAGAAACTTACCAACAAAGAAAGTAATTATACAAAATACATTTTGTGAGAAAGATAGAACATCAAGTGGCTTTGCTATGCAGGACTCATTCTGAATGAAAAACTATTTCTCCTCCATCTTTGATCTCTTCAATAAAGCGACTGATGTAACAAACATCTAAGCATTGAAAATTGGAAATATTAGCAATTTTAAATCACTATTAGAGCTCTAACCACTGACATTTATATAAGTCATCCTTCCAGTAGCTGGAAAGTACTGCAACACAACACCAAAAATTCAATTATTCTTGGAAAGTATGTCCCAAGACAAATTCTATTATGTGAGTAGTAGATTGAACCCACGGTCTACAGATTCTAACAGAAACAACAATTAACATAGAATATTCAACCTACATACACCATTCTGCATAACAGATGAAACAATTACTCCTGGAGGAAGCTGTAGCAGTTGATTAGGCAATGACAGCTCGCTGTGAAACTGCAGTAACTACAGTAGGCCTACTACATTTGTATGAAGTAACAAAATGTACATTATAAGTACTAATAATGTGCAAGCTTAAATTTTTATCCATTAACATCATTTGAAATTAAGTGGTATTTGTTGAACACCTTTTGTGAAGAACCAACAGCAGTATTAGTCTGTAACTGATTCAAAGAATTTGAAAAGAATGTGGCATTCAGTTAATTTCATTCTTATCAAACTTAAGCTGCTACTGAAATAACAAGACCTCGATTTATTTGCTCAAACTTGGAGATTCAACCATTTTTCCAATGGCAAATGACGCACTAAGAGAGGATTTTCTGAAGAAATGTGTAGAATAACACAGCACTACCAAAATGGGTTGACAACAATAAAGTTAACCGACGTCCATGGTTTATTCGGAAATGTGAAAACTGACCAATGCTACAAAATACAAAAAAATTGTGATCCCAACGTCCTAACAAAAATCCACCTAAATAATTATGTAATTTTATATGAAATAAAAAGGAAACGCTGACACTCACTACGATTTGCAGAATATACCATTATTAATCATACGTTAATAATCAACAACATGTTTGAGGCGTTAAGATTATGTAAATATCATATACATTGTAAATACTAAAAATTCCACATACGCCAGTATAGAGAACTTCAGGGTTAGGATTTGGTGCTGGTATGGCTGCTGCTGTTGCCATAGACGCTTTCTGAATCTGGCAAATGCCAGCCCTAACAAATGAGCGCAACATTATGTTAGATATTAACACCACTCCCACAACTTAGCAACAACTAACACTGTCAACCAAGCTGTCAACTCCCTGCCGGGTACTGACTGCCGGGTGCAGGTTTGTCGGCTAGCAATACGTTTACCGTGGAGGCCGTTGACGTTTATCATCAATTACACACGGTCACCGGAGCTGCCAACCTCAAACACAAAATTGCGACGCTAGGGAAGAAGTTGATCGTGGTACTATTGCAAACTACTCATCCCCAAAAGTGAACTTTACATTTTAAAAAAAATTCTGTGTGCGACTGTTATACGTTATATGCAAAATTTTGTTACAGCAGTAATGGAAAACAGAGAACAATCGATTAAGAAACTATAAGAAAATACACCTTCCTCTAAACAGTTTCGCTAAGTGCACGAAGAAAGGTCGCACCATGTTCACCTCTGAAATAAAACACGACGGTGTAAATATACATTTCAATTGTTTAACTGGTCTTACTGTCACACTATCAACGAGTGTCACCTTTAATTTATTTCGACCAATTTATAAACAATGTTTACTTCGACAGACGTTAACGATAAAACCCAATGTGAACAAAATGAGAAAACCGCGATTAACAATATAGAGAGGCGAAAAACTGATCTAATTCAAGACTATAGATCGGAGAAAAGCGATTTGGATGCACAAAGAGAAACTGAAATACGAGGCAAAGTGCAGTGGTTAATTCAGAAACTCCTTCTGCTAGAAGAAGCTGTACAAACCAAATTGAATAGTCTAGAAATTGCTGATAAATCACTATTACGAAAGCAAGATTTTATCGAAGTTTGGAAGAAATGCAAAGAAATTCGATATGATGCTGCTGTTTGTATTGAAACTTTCTTTGAAGACTGCTACTCATGCGAAAAAAAACATTCTATGAAAGCAGAAAAATTAATAAAATCCCATTATGAAACACTGCGGAGAGTAATTACTAATTTTCCTAAGGACATATTTGAACAAGACATACTGAATACAAATGCCCAATTTTTGAATAACATTCGAGAATATGCCAATTTCTCGCGCCAGGTAGTGCTATTTCAACTATCAAAGCTTATAAAACTGAAACTGAGATTAGCGTCTGAACTTGAATCTTGGATCTCTGTGAAGGCGCAAGAGGCAGAACGCCTTAAAGAAGCTGAACCAAGAATTGCATCGATAGAGGAAAAAGACAGTCTACAGAGCAGACAAGTAAGTCAAAGCTACATTCAAAAACAAAAACAAAAAATCTTTCTTGATTTTTTGTGCAGTGATAGAGGAAGCGAGTGCATGTGGGACTATTTTCTTGATGTTACAACTGAGGACTGGCCAGATCAGTTGCAGAGCAATCAGTGTGACTTTGTCTTGGAGCTGTTGATAAATACATATTCAATAGCAAAGGAACAAGCCTGTGAAGCGCTACGATTACTCATCGATAGCTTTGACACAATTTGCTTAGAAAATTCTCAGTTGGAGCGAATAGCAAACACCAACGACTTTGGCGAGAAAGAAAATCAGCGGCAACAATTATTTCAAACATTGGTTAATGCTGATGAAAACCCTTTAGACAATATTCACTATAAAATAATAACATGGCACAATGCTACTTGCAAAATGCAAGAAAAAATTGGGAAATCCTTTCGTTTTCTCGCTGACTTTGCTAAAATATGGACCGAACATCTAGAAAGAATGAAGGACACTAAATCCCTTATAGTTGCTGTCCTTGGAAAGGATGTTGAAACCCAACTGGAGCGACGAAGATCAAACCAAGCTGGTATTTTAATGGCTATAGCTAACTTGCGGTTGGAATCCAGTGAAAAACGTATGAATCAACACCTGGAGAAAATTTCAAAGTTAATATTGGACATAGAACAAAGTTGTAGAGATGAATTGAATGAAGAAATAGTTACCCTTGAAAAGTTTAAGGAGTTTGCTCAGTCAGAAGGACGGCTACTTGGAGCTGAATTCTCTGTGTTGCAGGAAAAATATAATTTCGAAAAACAAATCACATATTTCTTAGATCATAATGAGCCTAGTGAAATTGATTTTGTGGAACATTTACCAAGACATCTTCAACTATGTGATTTGCATACAAATGCAATGGAAAACTGGAACTGTGCTCTAATGCAAGAGATTTACAAATATCAACAGGTCAGTGAAAGGGATGTTTCCCTTAGGATGGAAAACTGGTTGATTGATGAAAGTTATGGATTACTAGATAGACTTGATGGTTACATTCACATGGAAAGCAAACAGTATAATAGAATTGTGGAACAAGTGTACAATGTTAGGTTAACTGAACTGAGAAATCATCAGATGTTACTAGAACTTCATAAAAATGCTGTTGAATCATATTTGTCTCAGTTATTTGAAGATTTAGAATATTTCATTTCAATATTTAGTAGAACTATAGAGAATTCTAAATCTTATTTTGATGAAGTAAAAATAATAGCTTCTGAATCAGAAAGTTCAACTTTAGTTGACAAACTATTAAGTGAAATAAAAAATAAAAGAATTAAAGACGAAAAAAGTTTTAATACTGCAGTCATTCATTTTAAAGAACAGTGCAATAAGAAAGTTCAATACCTCCAAGAATGCCAGTTAAATTTTGTAAAATCACTGAGAATGTTCAGTGATGGTGGGACATACAGTTCAGAAGAAGCACAGCTATTTTTGACTGAACTTGCTAATATCGATAAACTTATAATTTCAAAACAACCTGCCTTTGATTATGAAGTCAATAATTGTTGCACTATAATCACACGAGATATGAATGAATGCTATTCTGATATTTGTGAATATTTAATTAATGTATTAAAAGAACTTAAATTTGCTGAAGAAACTAATTTGATTTTATCTGAATCAGAAAAAACATTAAATACCATATTTTGTAACTTTCAGAAAGATGGAAACAGAGTCACAGAGGAATTTAAAAATATTATTCTAATATTATTGAATGAACTACAAGCATCTCCATCATCTCAGTTAATTGAAACTCTGGAAAATTTTATGCCAAAAAGTAGTAAGAGGGCTTTAACACTTATCCCACCTTACAACAAAAAGACTGAATCTATAGTAGACCATAAAGTCAAAAGTCAGTCATCTATCAAGAAAGGAAAAGCAGTACGGAGCGCCCACAAACTTCCAGCAGGAAAATCGAAGCTTACTGATTATAGAAAACTATTTCCAGAAAACACTGAGCCAAATTTAGAAGAAATGCCATTTGTCTCAATTGTGTATAATGAGATAGGAAATACTGTGTCCTCTCTTCGAGAAAAGGCAGGTGTTTTCTACTCATCTAGACACTTACAATCATCTTTAGTTAATATAGTGCTGCCAACAACATATGACAGTTTCATGAGAAAATACACTGAAATATTACAAAATTATTGCACACTATGTGTGGATTCTTGCAGTAAGGAAACATTAATATTGTTTCAGTGTTTATCTAAATTAAGAGATGCTGCTGACTTGTACGTAGCTAAAAGACTGATTGAATTTCATGGAACAAAAATTGAGAAGCTCAAGAAAGTTTATAATCAGTTTGAATCAGAGAAAGTTAATGTACTTGAAGAAGATAAATATATCCGTGAAAAATGTAAAAGTAAACTTCTAGCCGTGCATGGCTACCCAAGCAACAAACACTTGCTTAAAGACCTAGAACAGGAAATTGAAACCATTTGTTCTGATCTTGAAGGAAAAATTTTACTTTTTATTAGAAAAGGAAGAAAATATCTGAGCAATATCAAGAATAGATATTTAGATCGTGTTACAGGCATCAGAAAGATGTTGGAAATATTCCAAGAAAAAATTTTTGAAGCAGACATCTTCAGTTCTTTGACAGAGCAGCTGAAAGACTCTTTCATAGAAATGAACCCATCTGTGCTGGGTAGTGATGCATTTCCTTCTGAGTCTTTGAAACTAGAGTCTGATCTTCAGTATTTACTAAATGAAGGAATCAAGGAGGGAAACATAGCATTTATCAAAGACTGTCTAAAGAGTAGGCGAAAAGCATTACTACAAGGAGTGGAATGTGAATCTCTTAACAGTGATATAAAAGACTACATACATTCACAACCCACAAAATTGATTTTCCATGAACCAGTGCAAATTCAGCAGGTCCTCAGTTCCATGACGAAACACTATTTAAATGAATTTGAACAATATTATCAGAAAATGGATTTCTTTCAAACTTACAAGAGTTTATCTTCTGAGTGGATGACAGAATGGAGGTCAACTGTTAAATCAGCTCAAATACCATACTGTGTGTGATAACCACTGATTCATATTTATGGTGCTACAAATTCGATAACAGCGATCTTTATTACAGAATCTCCTGACAAATGTTACAGTTATTTGATTAAAAGTGAGATTACAAGTAATGTTCATATCACTGAGTGAATTAATTACTATTACTTTTAATTTAAAGATTAAGTTTTGGATATTAGACTATAGTTCAAGCTTTTCTGTGTATGGAATGAAATCAGCCAAAATGTTGTAAATTAATAATTTCCACATTCATGTCATACAATGTGTATCATCGAAACAAGTCTCCCAAAAACAGTAAGGCCAGGATTTAAATATGTAATATTTAGAATATAAATCAAGGAATTAATTTTTAGAACACTTATTGATATCAGCTCTGTAAGATGAGAAAAGTATTGTTTTACAAGTGTGGTAAACTAAAGTTAATTTATAAGAGTTATCACATGATTAAACTGTCAGAACATTTAGATGCCACAATGAAAAATCATATTTTAATAGCTTTGTCAAAACATAAATGTACTACTGCTGGCTCAACAAGCTAAATAATGTAGACTGCAGTGGTACAAGATGTTAAGAATAACAATAACCAGCAGGATGTATTTGCATATTTAAATAAAATGTTACTAGTCATCACTAAAGGTAATAGATTTCAATACATAGCGTGTGGGCGATTTTCGTAACAATTGCCAAGCTGAGTTATTATGCAATTTTCATTGCTATACAACAATTGACCATATAAAATTACACCTCTTACACGCTTATTTCTCAATAAGAGTACTCAATGCCACCACGTCTGTGTATTGTGAAGCATTACTTAGCATATTTACATTCTGTGTATATAACTAACTCAAAGTAGTAGTGACTATTGCAAATAATATAATACCATACTCCTAGTATTATAGTATAAGTGTACACAATCTCCATTGTGTTTATAAATATAAACTATGGTTTCAAGGTCATGGGATACACTACAAGTATCCTATAACCCTTTCAGACCCAAGGTTGAAGGTGTTGTGACTTTAATATAGAGAGGGCCATTTAAGATACGAAATACACACAGTAATTCATTTTTTAAAGAAAAATAGAAAACATTCTTTTCAAAATTTTTGTACCCATACAGTTGTCTGCTTTTGGCCTTCACTATACATTTTTATGATCTACACATTTTTACAGTGCCATGCCTTTGGAAGAAATGACATAATAACATCACAGGATCACATAAAATCAACTGGCTGTCAGATATGATAGCTACACATGTCAGTACAAGAATATCAACACCTTGTCATCAAGTCTTTTTTGCCGCCATTGTAAGTCTACTGTATGTTTGACGACTTTGCCGACTACTCGTGTCACCCATTGTAGAGACATGAAACTAAACCACATTGCGCACATTACCACAGTCCATCCACGATTGTACGATGCAGGCTCGAACTTCCTAGCGTGAATCTAAAAGAGAAAAAGCGCGCAAAACTAGAATTGCACAATTGAAAGGGTTAAGACCTCCTTTTGCCCAACAAAGTGTAGCAACTCGATGTTTCATGGACTCATCAAGTCATTGTAAGTCTCCTGCACTGATATTGAGTCATTCTGCGTCCATAGCAAACCATAATTCCCAATGCAGGATTTAATGTGCAAACTCAATTACGTCCTATAAAAATTTCATGGGATTCAAGTCAGACGTTCTGAGTGGCCAAACTCTTAATTGAAATAGCCCAAAAATGTACTTCAAACCAGTCATACACAATAGTGGCTTTTGACCAGATGAATTGTCATCCATAAGAGTCCTATCATTGTTTGGAAATATAAAGTTCATGATTAGCTGAAAATGGTCTCAAGTAGCCTAACATAGCCACTTCCAGTGAATTATAGGTTTAGTTGGGCCAGAGGACCCAGTCCATTTTGCGCAAAAACAACTGACACTATTGTGATCCCATCATCAGGTGGCACAGTGCCTTGACGGTTATTTGGGCCCATGGCTGTATAGGGTCTGCTCCACACTCAAACCCTACTGTCTGCACTTACCAACTGGAGATTGAGACTCATCTGAGCAAACTACAGTTTACCAGTCATCTAGGGTCCAGACAACTTCGTCATGAGCATAGGAGAGGTCCTGCAGCTTATTTTGTGTAAGCAAATGCAATAGAAATTGGTCATCTGCTGCCATAGCTCCCTTAATGCCAAATTT
Source organism: Locusta migratoria (assembly GCA_026315105.1). NCBI lineage: Eukaryota > Metazoa > Arthropoda > Insecta > Orthoptera > Acrididae > Locusta > Locusta migratoria. The sequence goes on along the minus strand of CM048749.1, from coordinate 226,983,340 downwards.
CGTCACTATAGATGATTAGTTTAGATGTATTTCTTTCCAATTATTCCACAGTGAGGATATCCCCTTGGATGTATTACATCTCACAATCAAGAATGCACAATTAACACAAAAGAAGAACAGATATGCTAGCGTACCTTTACATATCTGAAATGAAATGGCTCATAAGCATGTTTAAACATTGAACACTGTAAATCTTAAGGATATTGACATATTTAAGAATATAAAAGTTTGTTTTACATGATAAATTGTCAATATACTTAAGTGCATGTATTCAATTTTAGGCTATAGTAGCCACACATCATCACACTATACTAAAACAAAAATGCATTTTTATAATACTTGTTTACAACGATCGTTTTGTGGCACAAGATTCTTACAGAAGGAGGGGTGTACGCAATACTCACATTCTGTGGTATTATTAACAACATATATGGCTCAGAAATTGATCAATGGAGTAGATGGGGTTGGACACCAACAAATATTTTAGGCATTTCTTAAACTGAACTTCATTAAGAGTTAATTTTTTGTATATCTGCAGGAATACTGCAGATATAAATGTTGCTGAATAGTGAACATCTTCTCGACGAAAGTAGCTTATTCACATTTCTAGTATTGATATCATGAACTGAGCTGTTATTTTGAAAAAATTATTTATTTTAATGAAAATTTGTTAGAGAATATATCTATTGGGAAACAGTACTTGGTATCCCAAATACCTTAAGCAGCCCTCTGCAGAACATTCTTAAGTTCACATTACAAATAATACTAGAATTTTTATTATTGCTCCCTTTGGGTGCTTAGAAAACTTTAGCTCGGCTTGTTAAGTTAACCGAGTAAGTATTTCAGTGTTACATTATAGACTGAAAGTAAACATAGTAAGCTAGCTTTATCTATATACAGAGCATAGAAAACCGAGCCAGGAAACGTCATCCAATGAACCTACAGAGTGTCGAAGTTGCTGGAGGGGATGTCTAGTGGCAAGAGCTAGTGTCTGTAACTTGGATTCTCCATAGCGTCGTTGAATGGCGATTCCGTGCGTGGGTTTCTGTGCTCATTTTGTTCCTCAAGACACCACCCACATCCTCTAGAAGTTTGTTGGTGTAGTTGTGTAATTCTGAAACACACTGACGTATGGGACACACACCCTGCTCAATCTTCGACGTCCATTTATCGCCGGAAATGTGCGCAGGACGAAATTTTGAGACAGACATTTTTTTATTGCTGGCCTGTGGGGATTCTTGCTGTGAAGCCCGAGTGCTCGACTTTAGATGCACCCTACATATATATCAACTTTCGCATTGCAAGTTGTAGTTACAAGAATTTAACACTGTCAACATCTTCTACCTCCTTAGCATTACACTTTAGGCATATATTGGCAGGAAAACTTTTAGATGTTGTAAACTCCATACAGTTTTTTTTTTTTTTTTTTTTTCAAGGTTTAGTGATGGAATTTAGTAGGAATCATTTATTGATTTCAATGAAAATTTTATTAGGCGACCCATGGTTATTAAAAGGAAGGTTAGGCCCAAAGCGAGAAGTGCTGTGATTTATAGGCACTGTGTCGTCACCATAGAAGCAAAGCAATGCAGCGACTGCGTCAGTGGCAAGCGAGCAAACGACTTGCAAATACAAATAACTACTTATGACTGCTATACGTTATCATAAAATGATTTTAAATAGTAGGTTTACCTGTTTAGATGTTTGTAGTAGATGAATAGTGTCACTGCCATGACTTCCGCTTTTGTGCTGCTGATGCTTTTTGCATTTTTAGTTTCGTATTGAGAAACCTTGTACTAACAAACAGTCTAGTTCTGACAAAGTTTTATAATGTCCATGGAAAAGTCTGGATATTTATCTTTGATAGAGGCACTGTCTGTTTTTACATGTTTTCCTTCGAAATAGTGTTCAAACGTTTAAATTAATTGAAAATCAGTTCAATCTGAGACACTTTGTGAAGCCACTTATTTGTCGGTATTGTAAGCCCACTGCGAGACAGAACTTCAATCGAAATGAAATGTCCAGGATCTGTCGGAGGACTTAAAATGTCATTAGAAGGTGTTCCCAGAGTGTTGTCCGTATACTTTGCATTATATGCGATATAGCCAGCCAGATATCGAAATACCTCTGAAGAGCAGTCTGATCTATCTTTGACAGCACATTCCTGTGGTACAGTTTGAACAGGGAAGTTAATACTTTGTACCTCTCTTTCACCATCGATGATTTCTAGTGCCTCATTCATGTCAAGCAAAATTCCTTTGAAAAGGTGTGACATCATAAATCCGTCTCTATCATCTGCCTCCACTGAAGTTTCTTTTGACAGAGGAATATTATTTGCATTGTGACTCAAGAGTATCATCCGCAGACGATGTTTTACCTCCGCTGGAGAGGGATTCAAATGAAAATGACGGACGCCTCTTACCTGTGATAAAAAATTCTCCAATGCGGCCTGGTTTAGTTGTGGTGTTAAAATATATTTGATGTGCAGGTCTGTAAACAGTTCGATTAAGAAACGAATTGTGGTAAATTTTCCTTTCTGAAACGAAAGCAAACTATTTTTACTGCCTACACGTATTTTTTTCCACTCACGAGCACAGATCCCTTAAAATTATTTCCTGTGCTTCCTTATGAATCCCTAACCACACGATACTGCGTTCTTGTTCACTCTTCTGCCGTTCAGGATGTCAAACTCATCATTTACAAGTTGAAAAAAATTTGCTATTTCCACTTTCTCCGGCATTAAGTACCGAATGGCTTTAGCTGTTGTATTTGAAAAAAGCTGCAATGCTTAATAAACCTTTTGACGTTCTCTGCCATTGATACTGAGGTGACTTTGTGACAATTTAGGATAAATCCATAATGGATTTATCAACAAATTTTCCACTCTGAAGCCTGATTCCTTAGTCCAGAAAGTGGTTCCTCATCAACTTAAATAAATGTGGAACATCGCAACACTGAAGCGATCTTCCCTGTGAGTGTAATCCACCCTTTCTGAAGATGAATGTCTTTTGGAAATGAATGATAACTTACATCGACTCCTTTTGTATTCCTGCTGTAAGACAGGCAGACTGTTACAGGACAGCTGGGCTTTTTAACAGAAAAATTCTGTCGGAAACAGCAAGTAACATCACAAAATCAAACTAAGAACACAACTTTGCTATGTGCCTCGATACATAAGTGTAGCTATGCGCCACCGCATACTTTTTCGGTGATGTCATGCGCTGAATGGCGAAGTGTTCACCGATCTGCACAGGCAGTCCCCCCCCCCCACCCCCGAACTGACCTTTCTAAAGCTAATCTTAATTTCCTCTTTATTACAATATTTGTTCCATCTGCAAACAAATCAAAATTGCAATCTTGTAATGCTACTGATGTAAGGTCACTGAAATACACAAGAAAGAGTAAGGACCCTAAGTTGCAACCTTGGAGGACACTATACGTTATTAATGTAGTTCACTCTTGGATGATGACTGATGGTTTAAGAGACAACTCATTACTATTGACACCCTTGTTTTCTGTCAGAGAGATAGGATTTGAACCATTTTAAACCGATTTGTAGACATTTTGTAGACTTTATTGTAATAATGCCTTAGACAGATTATAAGATTACCAAGAAGGATGTGATTTTTCATCTAATGAATTAAGTACATTCTCATTGTATTTTAAATGGCCAAGTCACTATCAGAAGCCTTTACAAAATCAAAATTGTGCCATGGATAACCTGCAGGCATGGCAGTCCCACTGCCATGTCGTGCACACAGCCATAGCATCCTATTCTCAAAGACATTCACACCACTTTCGATCCTCCTGTAACTTCATTGTGGATAAAGCTAGATGCCTGAATCTCTTTTGGATAAGAGAACCTAGCATACCTAGCTGTATTCCCAAATTATACTGTTTTATATCATTCAGATTACGAAATATTACCAGTCGAAAATCACATACTTGCCATTCACTCATGGATCATAGCTTTATAATGTACTTTATGTATGAGGAGCTAGTATACCAATCTGTATTCCCAAATTATACTGTTTTATATCTTTCACATTATGAAATATTACAAGTCAAAAATCACATACTTGTCATTCACTCATGGATCATAAACTTTATAACGTACTTCTAGCTGACACAAAAGCTTCAAATTTTGTATTTGTTTTGAATTTATTCTATAACAGAAGGAAAAAATGAAACACCCCTAAATTTCAATCCCATTTTAGAACGATCAGAACATTTTTCAGTTGTTAAAATGAGAACTCATAACAATGAACAGTATGTAATGTGTCGCTGATAACCTTGTGGTGAAGCACTGGATTCCTAATGTGGAGGTTACAGGTTCGATTCTTTGAGGGACATAATTTTTTATTTTCTGTCTTCATTTTAATGTAGCCTTCACCTCTCTATGCTATGAGGAGTCACCAGAAACATCACATGCTTTGATCTCCTTATTAAACGGAAAGTGGAAATAGTTCACTGATCAACACCAATCCTTCAGTATTGACATGTGTTTATGCTGTGGAACACGGTTGCTGCCGGTCGAACCTCCAAGAAAGATTTACAGATGTATTAAGCTTTTTGTGGGTGGAGCTGGTCGCACTGAAACGAACTTTACAGTAAAAAAATCTCGAAAGTCTGAGTTCAGACTATTTTTATTTCTATCAGTGCTCATGCAGGTATACCTGATTCAATGCGAATGTGTTGACAATAATCATAGAAGAAGTGCACAGCTGTAACGTTCTTTTCTCGAAGTCATTCGTGGTACTTTGGATCCCACTGTACCTTTGTTGTGCCTAATGCCATAAGGCTAAATCTTCGATGACCAAGAGGACCTACTATTAATGTCTATATTCCAAAATTACATTGGTATACACCTTATAGTTTGCGAAATATCGCCAATCGAGAATAGTCAGTTTTGTCATTTATCCATCAAAATTCTAAGGTGCTTCTGGCAGACAAATAAATTTCGAACTTTCTATTTTTAAGCCTGTACTGTAAGGAGAAAATCGAACATCCATAAATATCAGTCCTTTTTTCCAACGGTCAGAAAGGTTTTATTTTTGGTTAGTAAATGAAGGGTTAATATTTTACTAATTAACCTACTAATGGCAATGGTGTCATGAAATGACTCGCACCTAGGAGGATGTGGGATCAAGCCAAGGTTGGGTAAACGGTTTTAGCTACATTTCACCTCTCTATGATGTGAGAAGTTGTCAGAAACTACATGTGGTTCGAATTCCACTTTAAACTGTAAGTGTAAATAGTGCATTAATAGATTCTTCAGTTTTTGCATAAGATCAAGCCTACATAGTACTTTCAAGATGAAAAATTGGGCGATTTATATTTAGTCAATGTAGACTTTTTTAGTATCACAGCCCGATAGTCTGCAGTTGCTGAATATAGTCACAGAATATAGCTGCACATACTGTCCAGACTTGTCAGTGAGTCTTACATAAAAGCCTCTGAGAGATATTTAGTTTATATTTGGCATAAAAAACTGAAGGCATATTACATTTAACATGAACAAGAAATGCCGATGATCTGACTAAACATAACCACATAACATAGTACTTTAATAGTAAATTATCTTGCCATGTGATTGTTTTATAAATTGTTTTAGAAGTTTCTGCAATTATTTTGGATAGTGTGCACTGAATGTTGCACATGAAAAAGAAACAAAGAATGCAAATGTTATTTATGTTGATGAAGCAGGAACTATTGATTTCTATCTCACAGCCCAGAGCAGGTTGAGGATATAGGTTCCTTGTGGAAGGGTTTCACAAAATAAGATCATGTTGTGATAGTGGATGGAGTGGGAAACAGCTCTGATAGGGATCAGGGCTACAGTATTGAGTGTAACCGTGTTAAAATAGCTTTGTCAACGATCCATAAAATGTTGAACCTGTGCCTGATTTCATACCATATGATCGACCCTAATTGAACTGCTCTGACAGGAGGGTCACTATGGAGATTGATCAGCTGCTTTGAGCAACTTCTCTGTCAGATGTGGGCTTGGTCCAGTTGATGGTATTGGTAGGTGGAATTTCACTAGGCATGGTCTGCATCTTAATAGGAAAGGGAAGGGGAAATTGTCTGGCTTGACAGCAAAATCGTTAAAGGGGGACACTGCAATTCATGAAAATTCTTCTTTTTTAGGCTAAGATCAATGTCCAGTGAGAAGTTCAGGGAGGCGATGCTAAAGATGTTAAAAATCACAAGATTTTCACAAAAGCAAAGTAAATAATAATATTAGAATTGTTCACCAGAATACAGACTATTGGGAGACTAAAGAATAAAATAGATGAGCTTCTTCTTTGTTTAGATGATAGAGGAGTTGAAAATTAATAGATGTACTATGCCTGTCTGAACATCACATTGTCATTAGTATGGAAAAGGTGAATTTCAGTGGATATAAACTATCTGCACATGGAAGGAGGAATAGTAAGCTAAGAGAAAGAGTTGCCATCTATGTCAAAGCTATCACAGTGTAAAAAATTTAGAAACGAAAATGTTTCTTTGTAGAGCAACATACTGAAGCATGTGTCTGTCAGCTTAAACTAAATGATGACTCTCTTATAACTATAATAATGTATAGGCCCCCTACAGGAAACTTCCAGTTATTTCTGGGAAACATGGATGCCTTTTTGTGCTTTCTGTCAGATAGGGGGAAGCAAATTATTATTTGTGGTGATTTCAATTTGACTCATTGAAAGAGTGTAATAGAATGACCTGGAAGGCTTACTTGAGTCCTTCAATATCACATTCATTATTTATTTTCCTACTTTGGTACTAAATGATGGCAGCACATTGATAGATAACTTTCTTATAGACCACAAAAAGTTTAATAACGTAAATGAAAGTTCTGTAGAGAATGGTCTTTCTGATCATGGTGCACAGCTAGTAACAGCATATGACATAGCACCATTCAGTAATTCGAAACATTCCTCCAGATTTGTGCACTCAATTAATGATTTAACAACTAGAAATTTCAAAGAAAGTCTACAGCAGTTAGACTGGGATGAGGTTTATAAGGAATGGAATAAAGGATGCTAATTCAAAATATAACTTATTTCATGATACATTTGTAAGTGTTTTTGAAAAATGTTTTCCCAAGAAATTAGTGAAATATAATTGTAAGAAACCATAAAAAAAACCAAGACTTATTACTAAAGGAATAAAACTATCTTGTAACCGGAAAAGGGAACTATATCTGTATGCAAGAAATAGAAATGACCCAGAAACAAGCAAATATTATAAAAATATTATTAAGTTATTAAAAAATCCAGAAGCACCTGCATCTTGTCTGAGCTCCTCTGATAATGAGATTAAAACAATTTGGAATTTTATTAAAAGGGAGAGAGTGCAACCAAGAACACAGGAAGATGGTATTATGATCATAGCAAATGAAAAGTTTACTAACAAAATTTCTAAAGTTGAAAACATTTAAACGATTATTTCCATATTCACAGAATATATGACTTCAGCTGCGAATGGGCAAAACTGAAAATGTGTACCCAGCTGGGATTTGTACCCGGGTCTCCTGCTTTCTAGGCAGTTGCACTGACCCCTACACCACTGGGGACACAGTGATCACTGCACCTGCAAGGACTACCTAAGCACACCTCCCATCAGACACAAATTTCCAGCTTTTCCCTGCCCACAATATTCAAACTCGTAGTCACTATGTACTAATTCCAGTAAGAGTGAGGGCTCCAAACTTGCCCACCCCTCCCCACTAATGAAAGGATCAATGCCTGTCTCTGGCATATTTATATATACATGTGGCGTCTATTCCGAAACAACAGACGTCACCTCTGATCCTGCAGTTGGTATTGTTTTCATATTCACAGAATATATGATTTCAACTGCGAATGAGCAAAGCTGAAAATGTGGACCCAACCAGGATTCGAACACGGGTCTCCTGCTTTCTAGGCAGTTGCACTGACCCCTACACCACTGGGGACACAGTGATCACTGCACCTGCAAGGACTACCTAAGCACACCTCCCGTCAGACACAAATTTCCAGCTTTTCCCTGCCCACAATATTCAAACTCGTAGTCACTATGTACTAATTCCAGTAAGAGTGAGGGCTCCAAACTTGCCCACCCCTCCCCACTAATGAAAGGATCAATGCCTGTCTCTGGCATATTTATATATACATGTGGCGTCTATTCCGAAACAACAGACGTCACCTCTGATCCTGCAGTTGGTATTGTTTTCATATTCACAGAATATATGATTTCAACTGCGAATGAGCAAAGCTGAAAATGTGGACCCAACCAGGATTCGAACACGGGTCTCCTGCTTTCTAGGCAGTTGTGCTGACCCCTACACCACTGGGGACACAGTGATCACCTCACCTGCAAGGACTACCTAAGCACGCCTCCCGTCAGACACAAATTTTCAGACACATGCCCAAGCGGGGATTCGAAACCCTGACGGCAGATGGCCGTGCACACCACAGCATGGCGCTCCAATGCACAGTGCTAACCTGCCGCGGCCAACAAGCAGTGAATCTTCAAAAGGCTAAATGACTTGGCGAATATGCTATAGAGACTGAACTGCATAACACCCTCAATTATAGTAAAGGCACTGTTACTTGTAGGGATTTAGTGGGCATTACAACAGACGAGTTAAAGGCTGAGTAGACTTCAGAGGGCACCTTTGATGTCCAAAACATCACAAAAAGGGTGGATGGAGAGTTGGTAAAATCACACTCTTTCGTCCTCACCTTTAATAGTCCCAAACTCGTGGACAAAGTTGAAGCAGGCTTCCTCTGACTGAATGTAAGACTCTATGTCCCAAACCCAAAACAGTGTTTCAAATGTCAGCGGTCTGGAACACCTCTCTTGGCTGTAAGGGCGAGACTACTTGCGGCAAATGTGGGAAGGCGTCCCAAGAAAGCACCGATTGCCTCCATCTGCAAAATGTGTGAACTGTTCAGGGGACTGTTGTGGCGTACAGTCAGCGCCACACGTCAGTCAGATGCAGAAGAACTATCGTGTAGAAGGCAGTGAACGGCCAGCAGCCTATCGCACGCCGGCGCCGAGCCTCTTGGAGGGAGTAACCGTAGACATGCACACTCTACAAGCTGCTACATCTAGGCCGACATGCGTCTGGACAGCTTGTCAGAACTCGGCTACGAACTAGGCTGTAACTAGGTCTCAGTGCAGCTAGCATCATATGCAAGACGCCGCCAGAACAGAGAAGAAACAGACATTCTAAAGTTGTGTATTGTATTATTCAGTAAATAAAGCTGACTACGAATCCAGCACAGTACCTTTTCTGACAGACAGACTGACCAGTGACGATTAGTCAAAAAATGGCATCAAGGATGATACAACAAATGGCGACGAGGAGATCAATGAACCGAATTGCGACGAATTATTAATTTGCTGAAATTATGCTGCGCTATTATTTTGCTTTATTACAGGTCTCAGCGAAACCAGTCTATAATCTTTTGATTCTACTGCACGGAATAGCATAAACTTCTATATTTTTGCCTTGTTTGTTCTTGTTGTTTTTGCAAAAATGACTACCCCTACTAACACAAGTATCCCTGCCACTGCGCCGTAGCTTCCTGCGCTCGATGCACAGCAACTAATGGAGATGTTTCAGTTTCAGAGTCAACAAATTGTCTCTACTGGCCGCGCCTGTGCAACAAAATACGCAAGATCCACCGCAGCAGCCACCACCTCCAGTAATTCCACCATTTCTCCAGTATGAAGAAGCTCAAGAAGGCTGGACTGAATGGCTGTACAGTTTGAAGCCTATGCCACAGTTCACATGATACAAGGTACTGTCAGTCTCCACTTTTTTCTGTCATCTATAGGCCCCCCAGCGTTGCGGAGCCTTCGAACGTTCTTATGATTCAATGATAGGAGCCCTCACGTCTTATTATAAACAGCACATCAATATAGTGGCCGCTAGGTTTCAGTTTTTCTGTTGTAGGAAAGGTCAAAATCAAACACACAGACAGTGGATAACAGATCTTCAAGGTCTTACTAGAAAGTGTAAATTTAAATGTTCGTGTGGAGCTTTGTATTCAGATGTGATGTTTCGTGATGCTGTTGTTTATAATGTAACTGATGTCCACTTAAGTGAACAGATTCTAAAAATGTCAGATCCCTCATACCATAAAGAAGAACACATTTTCGAGCAGTACGATTCAGGTGCCATAGCAGCGGAAAACTTTGATTCAATTCCACTGTGTACTTTAGCTATGTCACGCACCGGCAAGTGTGAGGTCGGTCGCTGTGCATTTCCGCCTGCCTGCTCAAAGTGTGAAGATGTTGATAGAGATCCTTGTCTAATAAGGAAGTGAAGTCTTGCCTGCAATGCCGCCCAAACGGCAGAACTGTCCATCCCGGTCAGCGAAATGCTATGCATGTGGCAAGACAGGTCGTATACAAACAGTCTGCTTACAGCAAAAGAAAAGGAATTTGTCCTCCTGGCACAAACAGCGAAAAATACAATACTTATTCAATAAATGCAGTGTTTTCAAAACCTGTGGCTGCCCCTCGTAACAAGGACACAGTTGTTCGTCAGGCCAGAAAAATGTATGTCAATTTGTGTGTGAATGACATTTCTGTAAAGTTTCAACTATACACAGGTGCATTAGTCACATCGCTCAGTCGCAAAACTTATGAACAATTAGGATCGCTGTGTATTTCTCGCGCTAAAACAAGTTTAACAGCATACAATTGCAATGACATTCCTGTACTAGGACAGTGTTCACTACCTGCAGAGTACCGATCGCAAAAGTACACAGTGACATTTAAAGTGCTTCAGACTTACGAAGGAGAGAATATTTTTGGTTTCGATTCTTTTGATCTTTTTGGTTTTACTGTGCAAAACAATGTTTTGATTGTGAACAATTTTGATGCTAAAGACAGTGTAGATAAGTTGCTGAAAGACTTTCCAGATTTATTTTCTGCAGGACAAGGAAAAGCTAAAACTTTTGCTGCACACATTACTCTGAAGGAAAATGCCACACCAAAATTTTGCAAAGCTCGTGATGTACCGCTCGCCTTATGCGACAAAGTAGCACAAGAACTTCGCACATTGGAAGCAAATGGTGCAATTGAACGAATACAAACTATCCAGTGGGGGAGTCCACTTGTAATTGTGCCGAAGCTGTCAGGTGGCATACACATTTGTGTTGATTTCAAGGCCACAGTGAATCCACAAACAGTTATCCTTTGTCGAGACTGGAAGATTTAATGGACAGATTAGGTGCAGGAAAATATTTCTCAAAAATCGATTTAAGCAATGCTTACCTTCAGCTGCCACTCGATGAAGAATCACAGAAAATTTGTGTTGTCAATACTCATCTTGGCTTGATTAAATATTTGCATCTACTGTTTGGCAGTGTATCCCTGCCCGCAATTTTTTAATGATGTTTGGGACAGCTTACGGCCTGACACAAATATGTTGTCCCAGTAGTTTGAACAAGGCACCCTAGCTATAATGTAGTTTCTGACGATTTCTCACAGCGATCCCGCATCCTTCTAGGTGCGAGTCTTTGCGTTTTCATGAGACCATTGCCATTACTAGGATAATTAGTAAAATATTAACCCTTCATTTACTAACATTATGGATGTCCGATTTTCTCCTTACAGCACAGGCTTAAAAATAGAAAGTTCGAAATTTCTTTGTCTGCCAGAAGCACCTTAGAATTTTGATGATTGGTGAATGACAAAACTGACGATTTTCGATTGGCGATGTTTCGCAAACTATAAGGTGCAAAACAGTGTAATTTTGGAATATAGCCATTAATAGTAGGTCCTCTTGGTCATCTAAAATTTAGCCTTATGGCATGTGAGTGGGATGGTACAGCTGTGCACTTCTTCTGTGATGAACAACATTTCTTATTTCAAATCTGATTTCAGCACTTGAAGGATTAGTAAGTGGTTTGTGCTTACATGTTTGTTTATGTTCTACAGGAAGCTGCAAGACTGTTTATTGTCAACACATTCACATTGAATCAGGTATACCTGCATGAGCACTGATAGAAATAAAAATAGTCTGAAATAAGACTTTCGAGATTTTTTTTTTTTTTTTTTTTTTTACTGTGAAGTTCGTTTCTGTGCGACCAGCTCCACCCACAAAAAGCTTAATACATCTGTAAGTCTTTCTTCCTTCTTCATAGCCATGGTGGAATGGCCGAGCACTCTATAGTGCCTTGCTGTGGAACATGGTTGCTGCCTGTTGGAGGTTCGACAGGCAGCAACCGTGTTCCACAGCTTGAACACATGTCAACACTGAAGGATTGGTGTTGATCAGTGAACTATTTCCACCCTCCGTTTAATGAGGAGATCAAAGCGTGTGATGTTTCTGGTGACTCCTCACAGCATAGAGAGGTGAAGGCTACATTAAAATGAAGACTGCAAAAAAATCATGTCCCTCAAAGAATCAAACCTGTAACCTCCACATTAGGAATCCAGTGCTTCACCACAAGGTTATCAGCTACACATTACATACTGTTCATTGTTATGAGTTTTCATTTTAACAACTGAAAAATGTTCTGATCGTTCTAAAACGGGATTGAAATTTAGCGGTGTTTCATTTTTTTCCTTCTGTTGTAGAATAAATAGTAAACAAATACAAAATTTGAAGCTTTTGTGTCAGCTATAAGAACGTTATAAAGTTTATGATCCATGAGTAAATGACAAGTATGTGATTTTCGACTTGTAATATTTCGTAATCTGAATAATACAAAACAGTATAATTTGGGAATACAGCTAGGTATACTAGGTTCTCTTATCCCAAAGAAATTCAGGCATCTAGCTTTATCCACAATGAAGTTACAGGAGGATCGAAACTGGTATGAATGTCTTCGAGAATAGGATGCTATGGCTGTGTGCACGACTTGGCAGGGGGACTGCCATGTCTGCAGGTTATCCATGGCACAATTTTGATTTTGTAAAGGCTTCTGATAGTGACTTGGCCATTTAAAATACAATGAGAATGTACTTAATTCATTAGATGGAAAATCACATCCTTCTTGTTTATCTTATAATCTGTCTAAGGCATTATTACAATAAAGTCTACAAAATATCTACAAATCGGTTTAAAATGGTTCAAATCCTATCTCTCTGACAGAAAAAGAAGGGTGTCAATAGTAATGAGTTGTCTCTTAAACCATCAGTCATCATCCAAGAGTGAACTACATTAATAACGTATAGTGTCCTCCAAGGTTGCAACTTAGGGCCCTTACTCTTTCTTGTGTATTTTAGTGACCTTACATCAGTAGCATTACAAGATGGCAATTTTGATTTGTTTGCAGATGGAACAAATATTGTAATAAAGAGGAAATTAAGATTAGCTTTAGAAAGGTCAGTTCGGGGGTGGGGACTGCCTGTGCAGATCGGTGAACACTTCGCCATTCAGCGCATGACATCACCGAAAAAGTATGCGGTGGCGCATAGCTACACTTATGTATCGAGGCGCATAGCAAAGTTGTATTCTTAGTTTGATTTTGTTTTGTTACTTGCTGTTTTCGACAGAATTTTTCTGTTAAAAATCCCAGCTGTGCTGTAACAGGGTGCCTGGCTTACAGCATGAATACAAAAGGAGTGGGTGTAAGTTATCATTCATTTCCAAAAGACATTCATCTTCAGAAAGGATGGATTACGCTCACAGGGAAGATCGCTTCAGTGTTGCGATGTTCTACATTTATTTAAGTTGATGAGGAACCACTTTCTGGACGAAGGAATCAGGCTTCAGAGTGGAAAATTTGTTGATAAATCCATTATGGATTTATCCTAAATTGTCACAAAGTCACCTCAGTATCAACGGCAGAGAACGTCAAAAGGTTTATTAAGCATTGCAGCTTTTTTCAAATACAACAGCTAAAGCCATTCGGTACCTAATGCTGGAGAAAGTGGAAACGGCAAATTTTTTTCAACTTGTAAATGATGCGTTTGACATCCTGAACGGCAGAAGAGTGAACAAGAACGCACTATCGTGTGGTTGGGGATTCACAAGGAAGTACAGGAAATAATTTTAAGGGATCTGTGCTCGTGTGTGGAAAAAAATACGTGTAGGCAGTAAAAATAGTTTGCTTTCGTTTCAGAAAGGAAAATTTACCACAATTCGTTTCTTAATCGAACTGTTTACAGACCTGCACATCAAATATATTTTAACAGCACAACTAAACGAGGCCTTATTGGAGAATTTTTTATCACAGGTAAGAGGCGTCCGTCATTTTCATTTGAATCCCTCTCCAGCGGAGGTAAAACATCGTCTGCGGATGATACTCTTGAGTCACAATGCAAATAATATTCCTCTGTCAAAAGAAACTTCAGTGGAGGCAGATGATAGTGACGAACTTATGATGTCACACCTTTTCAAAGGAATTTTGCTTGACATGAATGAGGCACTAGAAATCATCGATGGTGAAAGAGAGGTACAAAGTATTAACTTCCCTGTTCAAACTGTACCACAGGAATGTGCTGTCAAAGATAGATCAGACTGCTCTTCAGAGGTATTTCGGTACCTGGCTGGCTACATCGCATATCATGCAAAGTATACGGACAACACTCTGGGAACATCTTCTAATGATATTTTAAGTTCTCCGACAGATCCTGGAAATTTTTATTTCGATTGAAATTCTGTCTCGCAGAGGGCTTACAATACCGACAAATAAGTGGCTTCACAAAGAGTCTCAGTTTGAACTAATTTTCAATTAATTTAAACGTTGGGCACTACTTCGAAGGAAAAAAATGTAAAAACAGACATTGCCTCTATCAAAGATAAATATCCAGACTTTTCCATGGACATTATAAAACTTTGTCAGAACTAGACTGTTCGTTAGTACCAGGTTTCTCAATACGAAACTAAAAATGCAAAAAGCATCAGCAGCACAAAAGCGGAAGTCATGGCAGTGACACTATTCATCTACTACAAACATCTAAACAGGTAAACCTACTATTTAAAATCATTTTATGATATCGTATAGCAGTCATGAGTAGTTATTTGTGTTTGCAAGTCGTTTGCTCGCTTGCCACTGACGCAGTCGCTCCATCACTAAACCTTAAAAAAACCGTATGGAGTTTACAACATCTCAAAGTTTTCCTGCCAATATATGCCTAAAGTGTAATGCCAAGGAGGTAGAAGAAGTTGACAGTGTTAAATTCTGGTAATTACAACTTGCCATGAGAAAGTTGATATATATGTAGGGTGAATCTAAATTTGCACACTCGGGCTTCACAGCAAGAATCCCCACAGGCCAGCAATAAAAAAATGTCTGTCTCAAAATTTCGTCCTGCGCATATTTCCGGCGGTAAATGGACGTCAAAGATTGAGCAGGGTGTGTGTCCCATACGTCAGTGTGTTTCAGAATTACACAACTACACCAACAAACTTCTAGAGGATGTGGGTGGTGTCTTGAGGAACAAAATGAGCACTGCAACCCACGCACGGAATCGCCATTCAACGACGGTATGGAGAATCCAAGTTACAGGCACTAGCTCCTGCCACTAGACGTCCCCTCCAGCAACTTCGACGCTCTGTAGCGTCATTGGATGACGTTTCCTGGGATGGTTTTCTATGCTGTATATATATATAAAGCTAGCTTACGATGTTTACTTTCAGTCTTTAATGTAACACTGGAATACTTCCTTGGTTAACTTAACATGACAAGCTGAAGTTTTCTAAGCACCCATAGGGTGCAATAATAAAAATTCTAGTATTATTTGTAGTGTGAACTCAAGAATGTTCTGCAGGGGGCTGCATAAGGTATTTGGGATACCAAGTACTGTTCTCCAATAGATATATTCTCTAACAAATTTTCATTAAAATAAATATTTTTTTCAAAATAACAGCTCAGTTCATAATATCAATACTAGAAATCTGAATAAGCTACTTTGGTCCAGAAGATGTTCACTATCCAGCAACATTTATATCTGCAGTAATTCAATAGACATAAAAAAATTAACTCTTAATGAATTACAGTTTAAGAAATGCTTAAAATATTTGTTGGCGTCCACCCCATCTACTCCATTGATCAATTTCTTACCCAAAACGACTGAACCATATATGTTGTTAATAATATCACAGAATGTGAATGTGTAAGAATCTTGTGCCACAAAACGATCGTTGTAAACAAGTATTATAAAAACGCATTTTTGTTTTAGTATAGCCTGATGATGTGTGGCTACTATAGTCTAAAATTGATCACATGCACTTAAGTGTATTGACAATTTATTATTTAATACAAAGTTTTATATTCTTAAATATGTTAATATCCTTAAGATTTACATTGTTCAATGTTTAAACATCCTTATGAGCTATTTCATTTCGGATTTGTAAAGGTACGCTAGAATATCTGTTCTTCTTTTGTGTTGATTGTGCATTCTTGATTGTGAGATGTAATACATCCAAGGGGATATCCTCGCTGTGGAATATTGGAAAGAAATACATCTAAAATAATCATCTATAGTGACGAAATTTGGCATTAAGGGAGCTACGGCAGCAGATGACCAATTTCTATTGCATTTGCTTACACAAAATAAGCTGCAGGACCTCTCCTATGCTCATGACGAAATTCTCTGGACCCTAGATGACTGGTAAACTGTGGTTTGCTCAGATGAGTCTCAATCTCCAGTTGGTAAGTGCAGACAGTAGGGTTTGAGTGTGGAGCAGACCCTATACAGCCATGGGCCCAAATAACCGTCAAGGCACTGTGCCACCTGATGATGGGATCACAATAGTGTCAGTTGTTATTGCGCAAAATGGACTGGGTCCTCTGGCCCAACTAAAGCTATAATTCACTGGAAGTGGCTATGTTAGGCTACTTGAGACCATTTTCAGCTAATCATGACCTTTATATTTCCAAACAATGATAGGACTCTTATGGATGACAATTCATCTGGTCAAAAGCCACTATTGTGTATGACTGGTTTGAAGAACATTTTTGGGCTATTTCAATTAAGAGTTTGGCCACTCAGAAATTCTGACTTGAATCCCATGACACTTTTATAGGACGTAATTGAGTTTGCACATTAAATCCTGCATTGGGAATTATGGTTTACTATGGATGCAGACTGGCCCAATATCAGTGCAGGAGACTTACAATGACTTGATGAGTCCATGAAACATCGAGTTGCTACAGTTTGTTGGGCAAAAGGAGGTCTTAACCCTTTCAGGCCCTGCACACATAACTGTGCAATTCTAGTTTTGCGTGCTTTATTTCTTTGAGATTCACGCTAGGAAGTTCGAGCCTGCATCATACAGTGGTTAATGGACTGTGGTAATGTGCGCAATGTGGTTTAGTTGTATGTCTCTACAATGGGTAACAGCAGTATTCGACAAAGTCGTTAAACTTCCAGTACACTTACAATGGCGGCAAAAAAGACTTGTTGACAAGGTGTTGATATCCTTGTTCTGACATGTGTAGCTAACATATCTGACAGCCAGTTGATTTTATATGATTCTATGTTGTTATTATGTCATTTCTTTCA
The DNA here is from genome assembly GCA_026315105.1 of Locusta migratoria. Classification (NCBI taxonomy): domain Eukaryota; kingdom Metazoa; phylum Arthropoda; class Insecta; order Orthoptera; family Acrididae; genus Locusta; species Locusta migratoria. The sequence goes on along the minus strand of CM048749.1, from coordinate 226,965,883 downwards.
CCTCGGCGGCCGCCCCCGCAGCAGATCTCTACAGCACAGTGGCCCGACACCATGGCGACAGAGCCCTTGCCACCTTCGCCTGCCCTGGACATCCCCATGGAACTGGACCAAGACACCATGCAGCATCCGACGCCGACGTCGCCACTAACGTAAACGTCTACGTCATCATTTGGGCCCCATGTCGTGGACATGGGCTCTGCGGAGGTTTCCCTATAGGACGTTCCCTCGCGAGCTCAGGCCAGATGGTAGGCCCAGCCGATAGTCTGACGTGCTCTGAAGCTACAAACTCCGGTCCATCAGTACGTCCATGAGCCTGCCCCCTCCCCCATTGTCGAGCTCCCTACACGACAACGGATGTTGTGTCGTACAGTCAGCGCCACACGACAGACGCAGAATCACGATCGTGTAGAAGGCAGTGAACGGCCAGTATCCTGTCGCACGCTGGCGCCGCGCCTCTTGGAGGTAGTAACCGTACACACAGGTCCTCTACAAGCTGCTATATTTAGGCCTACATGCGTCTGGACGGCCTGTCAGAACTCGGCTATAAACTAGGCAGTAACTAGGTCTCAGCGCAGCTAGCATCATATGGAAGAGACCGCAAGAACAGAGAAGAAACTGATATTTGTTATAAAGTTGAGTATTCTATTCTTCAGTCAATAAAACTTGTAATTCTAATCTCTATAGAACTGTTTTAGCTCACTACGAATCCAGCACAGTACCTTTCCTAACAGGCAGGCTGACCAGGGATGAGTATTCAACAAATGGCATCGAGGATGATACCACAGGGACCATCCATTTTGGAGTCGCTTTTGCACTGTGTACCTTCACTAGAAGAAAGTACAGCAGATTAAGACCACAAGACAGATCCCGTATGAAGAGGCCAAAAAGATCTTTCAGGCATGCAACCTCCTGTATTTCTCACTTCCTTCGCTTCTGCTCTGCAGAAAAACGTTGTTAAAATTGATGCTTCAACCAGACAGATGTTGTAGCGTGGGTACAAACACCTGCACATGCCAGTACACATGCAAGGCAGCAGAAGCTTTAACGCTGACAGCCCCTCCGAAAACCGCTGAAAGCACTACAGGTATCACCTTTGTACAACCCTCTGTTCCGGTACCTGCAGAGCCTGCCCTCACATCCACCACAGTTGCAATCACATCCATAACAGTTGCAACCACATCCACTACAGCATCAACCAAACCATCTAATCCCAAAAAAAAAAAAAAAAAAAAAAAAAAAAAAAAAAAAAAAAAAAAAAAAAAAAAAATTAAAAAAAACCGTCTGCTAAGAAAGAGTTGAAGCCAGCGATTCAACTGTAGGATTATGTGGAAGTTAATCCTGGATGTCCCTCAGGGGCAACATCTTGCCCCAACACTAAACCTCTACCACATTCAGTGTCTCCATCTCGAAAGAAAGAGAGAGTAAAGATACCATCTCCTTGATATATGGCTACAATACTGCAGTGGAGTTTGCAGGGTTTCAGGACACATGAGGAGGAACTACGTATACTGACTGAGGGGAGACCAATCTGTATATGCCTGCAGGAGAAAAATTTTAAATCTACCGACTACCCTGAGGTACATGGCTATGTCCTCCACAAGAAGGACGACCTTAGCAGAGAGAGAGCTAGAGGCGGTGTGGTTATTTCTACTAATATGGCCTATCTCTCTGAGCCCCTCGCTCTCATTACACATTTACAAGCCGTTGCAATATCTGCTTACGTGTGTCACCATTTGACGGTGTGCTCCCTGTATTTGCCACCTCATGCCCCGTTTGATATAGAGGGGTCAAGCAACCGAGAGGCTTCTCATGTCATCGAGCGCACACTTATTAGACACTGACAGCCCACACACTTTTGTACTAAAACGGGGTCGTTCTAAGCCATAGATCTCCCACTTTGCTCTCTGGCCCTTGCCCACATTACCCAATGAGAAGTGGTCGATGACCTGCATGGCAGTGACCATTTCTCCATCTGGCTTCAACTGGCAGAGTACAGCCCGAACGCCGACCACCTCAATGGGTGATCAGTAAAGCCAACTGGACACTGTTCAGCCAACTCACTGAGCTGGAAACTCGTGACAATGTCCAGGAATGGGTGGACTGTATCACACAAACGCTACACAATGCTGCTGAAGCATCTATGCCGATGTCGTCAGGACATCCGACTCGGCAGCCTGTCCCTTGGTGGCCTGCCGAGTGTCGCTCGGCAATTAGGGCCAGGCGTGCAGCTCTGCGTAGGTTTAAGCGCTGCCCGACTGCAGACATCCTCGCGGCCTTTCGGATGGTAAGGGTAAAGTGTCGCCAAATTATAGGAGAGAGCTGAAAGAGATCTTGACAACAGTTCCTGAGTACCATAACCAGATCCACTGAAACTTCCACAGTATGGGAGACCATCAGAAGGATTTCTGAGAAAGGAGGGAGGTGTCCAGTGGCAGCTGTAATGGTAAATGGCGCTCTCCAAACCAGCCCGCGAGACATTGCCCAGACCATGGACATCACTTTTGCCAATGTTACAGCCACTGCCCATCAGGATCCAGAATTCCAGTGCCACAGAGTGGTTGCTGAGAAGGTCAATTTGACCTTCAGGTCCACTGGCCATCAGGATTATAACTGCCCTTTCACACTGTGTGAGCTAAATTCTGCATTGTGCTCGGCACGTGATACATCACGTGGCAATGAATCCATCACATTATGCTGCGGTACCTGTCACAGCGGAATAAAGAAATCCTCCTCAATCTTTTTAATGCTATTTGGTCGTCTGGTCACTTTCCTGACTGTTGGCGAGAGGCTATTTTAATCCCCCTTTTCAAACCAAGGAAAGATCGCACATGTGCAAGCAGTTATCGCAGTGTTGCCATCACTAGTTGCGTGGGAAAGACATTAGAGTGGATGGTCAACCGCCGCCGCCTTGTCTGGATGTTGGAATGCAGGCAGCTCCTTAGTCGCTTCCAGTGTGGGTTCAAGAAATATCATTCCACCTTCCATAACCTGGCCTTTCTGGAGGCGGCTATACAACAGGCTTTCATGCGCCGTCACCACCATCTGGGTTTATTTTTTGATACCGAGAAGGCGTACGATACTACTTGGAGGTATCTTATACTCAGGCAGCTTTACGAATGGGTTGTCTTCCCATTTTTATTCGGTCTATCCTTTCTCCACGTTATTTTAGATATCGAGTTGGTGGCGTGCTCACTGAGCACTTTGAGCAGGAAAACGGTGTCCCTCGGGATAGTGTTTTAAGTGTCATTTTAAGCGTTTGTTATGGCTATTAACAGTATTACTTCTGTTGTGGAAAGTCCAGTGTTCGCTATTTGTTGATGACTTCTTTGTCTTCTGTTCTTCCTCCAGTCTTGCAACGACAACTCGTCAGTTGCAGCTAACTCTCTGGCGGCTGGATGAATGGGTGCAGAAGAACGGTTTTAAATTTCCAGCCGAGAAGTCTGCGTGTGTTCTTTTTAACCGTTCACGTTCTATATTTAACTTACCTGAACTATGGATGAGGGACACTGTTCTGATTTTAAAAAATTAATGGATTAATTGTAAATGTTATGCACCGTGATTTTGCATGCGATCTGTTTGATATGCCTTCTGTATTACCAATGTCATATCACGCAGTTGGAAAATTCCCTTTAAGTAGAATGTTGCCTGATTATTACAATGAATCATACCTACTAACTTTTGTAAATCATTCCGTGACAATTTTTTCCGAAGGATAGTGATGTAATTATCAGTATCCTTTTAAGTGTAATGAATACTAATAATGAGCTAAAGTTTTAAAGACACTGTGCGTTTTTTGGGTCTGACCTTTGACTCTAAAATTACCCGGTTGCCGCATTTAAAAGACTGAAGAGACGGTGCCTCAGAGCACTAAGCGTTTTAAAATGTCTTACTCACACTTCATGGGGAGCTGACAGGACTCGTCTGCTCCAGTTTTATAGATCCTTTGTACGATCTCGTCTTGATTATGGATGCACGGTGAGCCTGCAAGACCTTCCTATCTTAAAATTCTGGACGTGGTGCACCAAGAAGGAATTCGGTTGGCTACTGGAGCATTTCGTACCAGCCTAAAACATAACCTTTGTGCTGAGGCTGCTGAGCCACCGCTCCACATACAGCGACAGCTCCTCATGGTGCGCCAAGCATATACTACCTTGTCCACTCCATATATACCTGCTTCTAATATCGTTGCTCGGCCGCCTATGGAAAGGATTTTTCGTAAACAGCTTCGAGTTACGAGGCCTTTTGGGATTAATGCTAAGGACTGATTTTTAGATATGGGTGTGGCAGGTCTTAGTATTTTACATAAAGGTTGGAGTAAATGTCCACCTTGGCTCCTCCAGAGGCCCAAATTACTTTTAGACTTGACTCTTTTTAAGGAAGATTGTACGTCTGATCTTACATTTTAATCTGTGTTTTTTTTACATTTTAGATGAGCATCGAGCTTTTACGGTGGTTTTCACGGATGGGTCCAAACAGGGGGGACTCCCCAGGCTGCTCCATAGTGTTCCCCAACAACACCATCAGGATTCGTCTTCCAACACCATACTCTGTATTCTTACCAGAGTTAAACACAATCCTGCAGGCAATGGAACAAATGTAGTGTGTTCGTGGCACACAGTTTCTCCTGTGCTCTGACTCACTCAGTGCGCTGCAGTCTTAACAAAATTTGTATCCCGCTGAGAAGATAGTACAGATCATACATGACAGACTGTATTCCCTCCAGCAGTGGGGGAAGCAAATATCATTATGCTGGGTACCAGGACACATCGGAATTCGTGGCAAAAAAATGGCTGATCAGGCTGCCAAGGAGGCCTGCAGTGACTTTGATATTGGTGTGCCATTTCCCTAAAGGACATTCTCTCCGTGGTGTGGCAGAGGTCTCTCCATTTGTGGGAGGAATCTTGGCAGGCAGTGATGGGCAATAAACTGCGATTCGTTAAACCAACTGGCAGACCATGGCGAACCTCCTGCCAGTCATTGAGGAATGAGGTAGCCTTGACACGTCTACGAATCGGATACTCCCTTTGATGCACGGCTCTTTACTCTGTCGAGAGGATCCCTCTTTTTGTAATGCCTTTAACGTACAAATCACGGTACGCCACTAGTTAAATGTGTTTTATATCGAGCTGAGAGGACAGCAGCGAATCTTGATGGTGCTCTGCCCTCTGTTTTAGCTGACGACGAGGCGAATGTGGCTACTGTTTTAAAATATTGTGATCTTTCTGGGCTCTTGCCTAAGATTTTAGGCTGGAGATTTTAGTGCAATAAAGACTGGCTGGCCCATCGCCTTACTTTCAAAATCAAATGTTCAAATGTTTGTATAGCTTATGTGACCTAACTATGGGGTCATCAGTCCCTAAACTTACAAACTACTTATGAACTAACTGATGCTAAGGACGGCACAAATATCCATGCCCAAGGGGGGATTCGAACCCCTGACCGTAGTGGCCGTGCAGATTGTGACTGGAGCGCCTCAGTCCCCTCAGCCACCGCGGCCGGCGCCTTACTTTCAGCCAACACACTCTTGTATCCTGAAGTTGCCTTAGGAGCTCATTTACGACTGTGCACTTCAGTGGGCCATCTTACATTGTACTTGTTATTGTGATTGCTACGTCCCCCATGCCACTTGACTAGTTTCGATATGTACCTTCCTGTTGCGTGTTTTTCTTCATTACCTCCTTTCTACAGTCACACTCTTCTTCTAATAATCTTGTAAGGGCGCTAAAGACCTAGCTGTTGTATGCCCACACCATCCTATTTATCCATCCTTAAGAATACTTATTGATATGAAAGCTCTGCACGCTCATAAATTTTACTAAAATCACTCCACTGCATATTTTTTGGAGCTGTCACAGCTATCGTAATAGATATTTTGATAAAGAACTGTCTTGGCTGCATAAAACTGATGTTTCATTTATTTATACATGACACGTTTCGCCCCTTTGGGCATCATCAGAAGTTGAAAGAGGGGAAAAATTTACAAACTTGTTTAAAAACAGAGCTGAGAATGTGTTAAATCTTTCCTAAGCAACAAAAATTAGATATATGGAAGGCGCAGATTGATAAAACTGCAGGCCACATACCCACATTCACGTTTTGGCGGGGAGGGGGGGGGGCAAATGAAGATTGAACTAATAAATACCACTAAAGAGCATATGTCAACAAATACAATTACTTCTCTCTGAGGTTGTAGAGCGTCAAATTATTAAATTCAATAAAATAGAACCTTTACAACAGATGTAACTGTTGCTCACGAATATGAAGGGGGGAGGGGGGGATGAAGTCAATAGTAAAACCTAATATAGCCACAAGAAGCTTTGTTTACTCACATAAGAGCCGCTCCCTGCCACAATCGCGGATCAGCATCAATTGTAAAGCTTCTTTTTTATTGAATTTAATAATTTTATGCTTTGCAACCTCAGAGATAAGTAATTTTATTTGTTAAACTATGCATTAATGTAGTATTTATTAGTTCACTCTTCATTCCCCCATGCCTAAACGTGAATGTGGTCATGTGGCCTGCAGTTTTATCACTCCACACCTCCCCTATTTCTAATATTTCTTGCACAGGAAAGATTTAACATATTTTTAGTTCTGTTTTTAAACATATTTTGTAATTTTTCCCCTCTTTCAACTCCTGATGATGCTCAGAAGAGGCGAAACACGTCATGAATAAAAAAATGAAACATCAGTTTTTTGCAACCAAGACTGTTTTTTATTATCATTAAATTTATGTTACAAAGAGTTTACATCTCAGTGCAAGACTTCTTTTTAGTTGAAACTATCTTAAATTTATGAAGGTTTTGTTTGCTGTTACAGACACCTCAGACAAATAAATCTAATAAATAATCTTCAAATAGCATTTGTTGAGCATCATGTAACAAATAGAAGAAACAAAAATTATTTAGGGAAAATAAATTGCAGCTTGCCTATTTTATTTTGATAAACAATACAACAATATTGGTACTTAAGGCCAAAGTTTCAATTTTTATTGTTGTTAATTTCCGGAAATATGATGGGGAGGGGGCAGCAAAATGGGGGCCGACACCAGGTGGCAGAAATCCACACTACGCCACTGTATGCCGATCAGTTTTAACCACTGAAATTTATGAAGATACCTGTATTAAAAAGGTGATGTAGTGCTCTGACGACCTGGGTCTGAAGCGCTACTGTGTGTGTCTGGAACGCCAATGTTTTCCTGTTTATAATAGCCTGTTTTGGAGTAGGTATAGAACAGTTACCGTGATTCAAGTAATCAAACCAGTTAAGTTGTCACCGAAATGAGACTGTAACAATAATTATATCATTACCTACCATGGTTTTAAATACTGCTATCTATTACTATTATGCATTCAAAACTTTAATATCTGCGGATGCAGATAATGAACTTGCAGATGAGGATAAATTGCCGCAGATATGGATTTGGTTGCAGATATGGGCCATGCGGATGTGGCGTGGATGCACATAACATTTTTTTTATCCGCGCAGATCTCTATATATAGCCAATGAACAGTTATACGGAAATTGTATCCTTTTATGCTAATAAAAAATTGTATCATTGCCGACATATTTTGTGTATTATTTTGATGATGTGATTTATTGTAAGATTTTTTGTAAAATTTGTAAATATATGTACAACTTATGTAATCCCCCCAGGGGGCCAAACAGTATTTGTGTGTCATTTGTGAGGCAAGCACAGGGCCCTAGTTATGCAATGCTATACTTTTCCCTTTGATTTCTGATGTAGTGTCTTCTACTTGACCTGTCTTCTCTTTAGTTTATAAGTGTGTTTTGATATTGTATGAATTGGTGATTAGTGTAAAGTCATGTAATTGTATATGAAGAAATAGGATTGAGAAGTTTGGTTTTTGAATACTTAATTATGACAGATGTCGTTGACATAGTTAGTCAGTTGAACAATCCAAGAAAATCAATGGCAAGAGTAAATTAATGTAAACATATATCCAGATAATGTAAACACTAATGTAAACTTAATTTTTGAGTACAGATATTTGCCTTGAAGAACAAAAGTAATAAGAAGTGATTTTAGTTATTTTTGTTTGTATATACTGTAGTATCTAAGAATATGAATATGGACGACAAAGGAGTCTTCTTCGAATATTTATCCCTTGCCCTGGGTCTGGCCTCTTACTTATATTCAAGACTAATACAACTGGAAGTTTCAGTTAGCTGTTGTTCAGGGTGACGAAAGCAGTTTTAGTGTTGTGAAATGAGTCTACCATGGACAGATAGAGACTGCAATCTGGTGAGATCACCCAGTCTAACATCTGGACTCCACCGATGCCAAGTCAGTACTTCTTCATGTTTTATTTTGTCAGCAGCACTTTCCTTTCAGGACACAGCCATGCATGTTCTAGTGCTGCTGGAGCGAGAAGGGGGTATTGTAATAGTACTGCACCCCTCCTATCTATTCAATGTGACAATTACATACAAAGCAAAGCTTCCAATATCCAAACTGTGTTAAAGACTAGATCGAGCAGACATTATGTATATGTACATATATATTTCGTAATCCTTTGACAGTGCACTGAGTGTTATGAATGTATGATATTCATTAAGGAGGACAATTCTACAAGAGTAATTTGTTTGTGTGGCTTGAGCTATGATAGACATTTTTTTATCTTCAGATTTTGAGCTGTGGCGAAACTAAAGCTACTTTCAAACATAATGTGATGTATATAAACATATCTGCCATCATTAAATACTGTAATTAGGAGTTTCGTGTCGATTTTACAATGCTAAACATAAATAGGTTAAGAACTGTCCTAAAAATTCTATTCGCTTATGTGACTGAGGACTTGTGAAAAGTGCAAATCGTAATAGGAAGCTTTAGATAGCTCAGATAAAGACATTGTGCATTGTATGTTGCGTTGTTCATGCTAATTTGTGCCAGTAATTAACGAAATATGTCATGTGACGATGTTACCTGTTTCCATATTGTATCATTTTGTGTATATCCTTTTGTAGCTTATGAGTTTATGTTAGTATCAATTTCAATCCTATTGTTTATTAGTTGCATTAAGTTTTGTTATTAGTATTATTGAGACACATATTTTTATGTTTTGTGCAAAAACTGCAGAATAGAGAGCTACATTGTATGTTTCTTATGAATAGATATTTTATGCTGTATAATTTCATTGGTTTATTTAATTTATTTATTAAAATTTGTCATTATATTTCAATATTGGTAATTGTTAACAAAAATTGTCAGCAAAACTATAAATACAGGTGACTCAGTGCCATCAGGCAGTCCAATTTGAGTCCAGTTTGAGTTCTGTTTAGGGTCCTGTTTTGAGCTGTGTCTTTACATGAGATGAATGAAGTTGCTAACATGCTGTTTATATTGTGTGTGAGGTTTTGTTATTCCATCATGTGTAATAAACAAGTATATAAAACAACAATGTTTTACTTAGAACTTCTTGGGTTTCTGCAAGCCTGTATCGAGTAAATTGCATCTTGGTGGAGCAGATTTAATAAAAACCCCAATGTCAAGATAAAAACGCTAAAGATGAATATGCATGCAGTTACTATAATTCAACATTGACTTTAAGCTAATATTTTTGGAACTGATATCATTTAGTTTAGTTAATGGCTTGTTTGCTCAGATCATATAATAATATTATAATAGTTATAACACTAGGGGCAAGGGTAATATTGACTATTGAAGGTTAAATCTAACTTTGGCACAAAAGGGATGAATTATGCTGCCACAAAAGACTTCGATCACTTATGAAGTTCATCAAAAGTCTGACAGATATTCAACTAGTGTATAAAAAGAAATTAAAAGAATTTCTAAATGGCATCTCCTTGTAATTTAGCAAAGAAAAAATGAATAAAAGAAATAACAAATAAATAAAAATCCTTAAAATATTGAGTGTCATGTATGGGCACCATTTATTAAAATGACACATTCCACATCATTGCAAAATGTCATATTTATGATCTATGGAAGAAGTATTAATGTAATGTAATCTAATCTAACAAACATGTGGAAACCAAGACTTCAGACACTATACTGAAAGTTCACAAAATAGTAATGGAAGCAGAAGCACCTACAGGAGGAGCCTAGAACTATGAAGATCAAAGACGTTCCCCTTTTTCAGTAGTCGCTTTTAATCCGGATTTTCGAAACAGGTAAGTATGCCTCCTGCATCGAGCTGAAGCAGAGAAATAGAAGAACAGTGATGACATCCGTGTCTAGAATATATTCACGGCGCTTTAGACTGCCCTGTGGCTTTGTTGTGGATCAAGTTAGGTGCCTGAACGTTCTGTGACCTAGAAGACTTACTTTACCTAAGTATATTTCAAAATTATACTGTTTTACACCTCATAGTTCACGAAATATTGCCAGCCGAGAATCGTTAATTTTGTCATTCACTGACTTACCTATTCTGAAGATTCCAAGGTACTTCTAACACACAAATAAAATTTAAAGTTTGTATTCAGCTAGTGTTTAGCCTATAAGGTAAGTCTTAGTCGAACATGACATGTTGGATGTTTAACTCTCCATTGCAGATCTTCAGTCGGTGGAAGGTGAGCGCTAAGCCATAACCTTTATGGGGATTTTAATTATAAGTAAGTGGTAGGTACTGTGGGCTTGGGTTGTGTGTGTGCACAGACAAAGAGTATGAGCTGTTGAGAGGGCGACTGAGCCACTTGTCATGACGTCCTATACTCCTTGAGTCAGCACTAGAGATAAGATGTGGAGCCCATGGATTTTTTAGTATAGAACAATGTAAAAAATGACTGTTGTTGTTTTGTTGTCTGTACGTTCTGAGCCTTGACGAAGATTACATAGGTGTGCCGTTTTTATTAATGATGAATGCATCTAAAATACAATTTTAAATGATACCTCTCATGGTGAAATACAGAAAATACTGTGAAGAAGACTTTTATTTCGTACAGAAAATAATTTTCTCTTTTAGCACTTCCATGCTAGTAGGAGGTGAAGTCCGATTGCACCGCAAAACAAGCAAGAAAGGAATTACAGTGACTGCGAATATCTGTGAGAGAAAAAAAGGTAAAATGATCTTGTTTCAGAAAAAGAGTGTTTAAAGTGTTATGGTAAACTCAATTGAAGTTCCATATACAAATATATCTTGAGGGTTGCATACCACCACAAAGTAAAAAATCGAACTTTTCTAAATTTCATTCCTATTTTCGAACTTCCAAAACTTTCTTCTTTTCAGTTGCTACAATAACATATCCTAAATATTGATTATTATTGTCGTAATAGTGATGGGCTAGCGGTAAAATGACGAAAGAGGTCGTGGCTTCGGTTATCAGTGGGATAAGCCTGTTTTCTTATTCTTCATTTTTATCTATCTTACAATACACTGTAATGTGAGGAATCGCCAGAAACAATATGTGGCTCGAATACCAAGTCAAACTATAGATGTAAAGGGTGAACTGATGGACACCGATTCTTCAAAGTTTGCATGCAGTTGAAGCATGGTTGTAATCATCGCCGTTAACAAGAAAATTATACATGTAGGCAGTGGTGAATAAATGACATAAACTACGATATCTGTATTCAAGTATAAAAAAAGAATTTTTTTACACTTTAGATTTACACCATTGCACGTGGCATTTTCGGTCAATCTCCAGTGGCTGGTTCTGCAGATGTTGCAGGAACTGAGATGGCCTCCGATCGCCGCATTCTTCTTGGTGCAGACCGAGCGAGGTGGAGCAGTGTTAACAAACTGAACTCGTATTCGCATGGTGGTTCAATTCCACCTCCTGCCATCCAGATTTCGGTTTTCCGAGATTTTCCTAAATCACTCCAGGAAAATGCCAGAATAGTTCCTTTGACAGGGCACGGCCGATTTCCTTCCACTTCCTTACCCAAACATTCCGAGCGTAAGCTCCGTCTCTAATGACTGTGCTGTCAACGGGATATTAAACTCCAAGCTTCCTTCTCCTCTTCTTGGTGTAGCGACTCCTGCACATGTTAATCCTGCGACGATAACACCTGATGAATCGGTTCTTCCCTTAAACGTCTGTACGATGTCTGCGTTATTGGGGCGGTTATTATGTCCCTCACTTCGGCGGCGTAGTTTTGGTCCAACTGACTAACTATGTGACCAAACTTGGCGAACTCACACGCTACATTGTTGCTTAGGAAAACAGCCTCCACCTGGCTAAACCACAAGATTGGATCGTGGGGCCATAACGGGGGCAGCCTAACCAAAATACGTCCTGTGCCTGCTGCTGATCCGGGATCCGGCAGCGGGGGTATGTACCAGTGTGGGGGTAGTTTGAACACCTGCATTGTCCTGCGATTGCATAGGAGTACAGTCTGAGCGCGCGGATTGCGCCTGTAGCTCGCTCTCTAGTCTCTGACTGCGCGCTAACAGCTCCTCTATAGATTTTTTCAGCTCCTCTAAGGTTGCCATCACGAAAGAAAGTTCTTGCCAAGATACAAAAATAAGCACCACTCACGCGGTAAACGTAAATAGTTCAGGCTCTCGCGGGACTGCGTTATATGCACAAATACAGATCGCACCACGTGTCTCTGCCTACATAGATTAAGTCGAGGTCACTGGTGAAGTACGGCGGTAATCATCGCCGCTTACAAGAAAATAATATGTGTAGGCAATATCTGTATTTGTATAAAAATAGAATTTTATTACACTTCTGATTTACACCGTTGCACGTTGCGTTTTCGGTCACTGGTCCTGGAGGTACACACTCCACAGTGATCGAATTAACTGTCTAGTCGCGCAAGCACCTGAAGAAGCTGCAGACGTGTGTCCGCTAAAAACTCGGCGGCGAAACGATGAGCGTGGCAGGAGAGGGCGGCGTATTATTAATTTCACGTGCGTGTGTGGGGTGTGTTCCTTCACCCAGTCTGTGAATAATTTGTCACACACACACACACACACACACACACACACACACACACACATATATATATATATATATATATATATATATATATATATATATATATATATATATATGCCTACAAATGTTTATGAATAGTTACAAGTACCTTCACCCTTGCTGTCAATATTTTCTTGTAATCCTGATTGTGTTGTAATAGTCTTATAGTGACACACTTATCTTTATCGCCTTTTTGAAAAGTTATCAAAGGCTCTAAAGACCTAATTTTTCCATGTAATCTTCTTTTACAATCAATCAACCATGTACAAAATGTCATGTTGTTGTGTTGTTGTTGTGGTCTTCAGTCCGGAGACTTTGATGCAGCTCTCCACAATACCCTATCCTGAGCAAGCCTCTTCATCTCGACATAAGAACGGCAACCTACATCTGTCTGAATCTGCTTACTGTATCCATCTCTTGGTCTTCCTCTGCGGTTTTTACCCCTCCAATGCTAAATTCACGATTCCTTCATGTCTAAGAATGTGTCCTACCAATCTATCCCTTCTTTTAGTCAAGGTATGCCAGAAATTTCTTTTCTCCCCAATTCTGTTCAGTACCTCCTCATTAGTTACGCGATCCACCCACCTAATCTTCAGCATTCTTCTGTAGCACCATATTTCAAAAGCCTCAATCCTCTTCCTGTCCGCACTGTTTATCGTCCATGTCTCACTCCCATACAAGGCAACACTCCATACAAATGCCTTCAGAAAGGACTTCCTTAGGCTTAAATCAATATTCGATGTTAGCAAATTTCTCTTTTTCAAGACCGCTTTTCTACCCATTGCCATTCTGCATTTTATATCCTCTGTACTGCGACCATCATTTGTTATAGTACTACCCAAGTAACAAAACTCATCTACCTCCTTCATTGCTTCGTTTCCCAATCTAATCACCTGATTTTCTTACACTGCACTCCATTACCCTAGTTTTGCTTTTGTTAATGTTCATCTTATATGCACCTTTCAGCACACTGTCCATTCCGTTCAGTTGCTCTTCCAGGTCCTTTGCTGTATCTGACAGAATTACTATGTCGACGGCAAAACGCAATGTTTTTAATTCTTCACCCTGAACTTTAATTCCTTCTCCAAACTTCTCCTTGCTTTCCTTTACAGCTTGCTCAATGTACAAATTGAATAACGTTGGAGAAAGGCTACAACCCTGTCTCACTCCCTTCCCAACCACTGCAGCCCTTTCATGCCCTTCAACTCTGATAACCACTGTCTGGTTTTTGTACAAGTTGTAACTTGTTATTAACTTTCCCAAATTATCGCTTATTTTTGTAACAAATACCTTGTAATTTATTTATGAAACTCTCACATACATTTCTTAGCTACTTAGCCAATAATTAATAATTTTGGGCCACTTCTTAATATACTTCTTAACAACGTTTATCTTTCGCTTATCTATGTCATTCTTTGATGCACATGTCGTAAAATCTTTGCCTTGACGTTTGTTTATAGTAGCCGTTGTACCTGATGATGGCATAACATCCGAAAACTAGTTTTTACTAAACGATAAATATTGTGGAATATTGCAACATTGTCGTATTTTTAAGAGTGATCATGTATGAAATATTCTACCAAGAACCAACGGAACATTCTATCCATGTAAATGGATAACAATTAATGACAAAGTTGTTGAGTAGATGATTTCATAGTTACTAAAGTAAACAACCAACCTAGTTTTACATGAAATCACATACTTTTTACATTGGAAGGAAAGCGTCATGACACTTGCACATTTATATATTTCATGTTTTTGATGGGATATTTTATTTGTAGTCAGGTAGTGTTGTTGTTGTTGTTCTGGTCTTCAGTCCGCAAACTGGTTTGATGCATCTCTCCACACTAGCCTGTCCTGTACAAGCCTCTTCACCTGAGAATACGTATGGCAACCAACATCCTTTGATTCTGTTTACTGTATTCGTCCCTCGGTCTCCCTCTACGATTTTTACCCTACATACGGTCGAGGGTTCGAATCCCCCCTCGGGCATGGATATTTGTGTCATCCTTAGTATTTGGTAGTTCATAAGTAGTTTGTAAGCTTAGGGACTGGTGACCCCATAGTTAAGTCCCATAAGTTCTACAAACATTTGAACATTTGAATTTTACCCTACACACTTCCTTTTAATGTTAAGTTGACGATTCCTGGATGTCTCAGTATGTGTCCCACCACCCTATCTTTTCTCTTACTCAGGATATTCCAGAAACTCCCTTTCTCCCCAATTGTATTCAGAACCTCCTCATTAGTTATGTGATCTTCATCATTCGTCTGTAGCACCTAATGTCGAAAGCTTCTATCATCTTTTCAGCTGAACTCCTTATTGTGCGTGTTTCACTCCTACACAATGCTACACTCCAGAAAAATGCTTTCAGAAAGGACTTCCTAACATTTAAACTAATATTGGATGTCAACAAATTCTTCAGAAACACTTTTCTTCCCACAGCCATTCTGCATTTTACATCTTCCTTACTTTGCCCATCAGAAGTGATCTAGCTACCCAAATAGCAAAAGTTACCTACTACTTTTGTTGTTTCATTACCTTATCTAATTCCTTCAGCATCACCTGATTTTCTGACACTACATTCCACTACACTTGTTTTACTCTTGTTAATGTTCATCTTATACCTTCCTTTCAAGACACTGTCAATTTTGTTTAAATGTTCTTCCAGGTCTTTTGCTGCCTCTGACAGAATTACTATGTCGTCAGCAAACTGCAAAGTTTTTATTACCTCTCCCTGGACTTTAATTCCTTCTCCAAATTTCTCCTTGTTTTCCTTAATAGCTTCTTTAATGTATAGATTGAACAACATTGGGGAAAGGCTACAACCCTGTCTTACTCCCTTTCCAACTACTGCAACCCTTTCATGACCCTCGACTCTAATTATTGCTGTATTCCAGTCAACATTGTCAAAAAAATTCTACAGATCCACAAATGCTAAAAACAAAGGTTTCCCTTTCCTTAATCTATCTTCTAAGGTAAGTCGTAATGTGAGTAGTGCCTCACGTGTTCCTACATTTTCCTAAATCCAAATTGATCTTCCCCAAGGTCAGATTCCACCAGTTTTTCCATTCTTCTGTAAATAATTCGTATTAGTATTTTGTAACCATGATATTTCTGTACCTTTTACATTTGTCTGCACTTACTTTCTTAGGAATTGGAATCACTATATTCTTCTTGAAATATGAGGGTAATTCCCCTGTCATACATCTTGCATACCAGGTGGAACAATTAGTTCATTACTGGCTCTCCTAACGATAATAGCAGTTCAGACGGGACAGTGTCTACTCCAGCGGCCTTGTTTCTACTCAAATCGTTTAGTGCTCTGTCAAATTCTTCTCGCAGTGTAGTATCTCCTACTTCATGTTCCTTTACTTCGTCTTCGTCTTCGTCTGCCTTCAAGTTTATTTCCTTTGTACAGGCTTTCTATATATTATTTCCATCTTTCAGCTTTCCCTTCTTTGCTTAGCACTGGTTTGCCATCAGACTTCCTGATATTCATATCGCTGCTTTTCTTGTCTCCAAATGTCTCTTATTTTCCTGTAGACGGTATCTATCTTCCCCCTAATTTTCATCAGTTACGTTCAGTATCTTCTGTGTTATTCAAGGATTTCTATTAGGCCTTGTCCTTCTCCCTATATGATTCTCTGTGGCCTTCATTATTCTATCTCTCAGAGCTACCCATTCTTCTTCTACTGTATTACTTTTCCCTGTTTCAGTCAATCCTTGCCTATTTCACCCTCTAAAAGACTCAACCATCTCTGGATAGTCAATCTATCAGACTCCATCTCCTTAATTTCCTACCTTTTTGCAGTCTCTTAAGTTTTAATCTGCAGTTCATAACCAATAAGACATGGTCAGAATCTATATATCCCACTGGATATGTCTTACAATTTAACACCTGATTCCTAAACCTTTCCCTTACCATTATAAAGTCAATATTGTATCTCCCCGTGTCTCCTGGTCTCTTCTATGTATATTACCTTCTTTCATGATGATTAAACCAAGTGTTTGTGATGATTAAATTGTGCTCTACACAAAATTCTGCCAGGCGATCTTCTCTTTCATTCCTTTTCCCCAATCCATATTTATTTACTACATTTCCTTCTCTTCCCTTTCCTACTACCGAGTTCCAGTCTCCCATCACACTTAAGATTTCTTCCTCTTTAATGGTCTGAATAATTTCTTCTATCTCCTCATATCAATCTCCACATCATCGGCAGATCTAGTTGGCATATATACTTGTACAATTGTGGGCTGTGTTGGTTTCATGTCTATCTTTACTACAATAATGTGTCACTATGCTGTTCATAGTAACTTACTCACATTCCTATTTTCTTATTCACTATCAAACCTATTCCTGTGTTACCTCCAACTGATTTTGTATTTATAACCACTTTCTCACCTGACCAGAAATCCCGTTCATCCTGCAACCATATATGATTTTAACCTATTCATTTCTCTTTTCAAATTTTCTAACTTACCTGCCCAATTAAGGGTTAGAACATTCCACACTCTGATCAGTAGAATGCCTGTTTTGTTTTTCTTGATGACGACAACCTCCTGAGTAGTCCTCGCCCACAGATACGACTGGGAGACTGTTTTACCCAAGAGGATGCCATCATATATTCATACAGTAGGACTGCATGTCCTCGGAAAAATTAACAACTTTCTTTCGGCCATTTGCAGTAACTACTTTGCAAAGCCATATTAGCTGGTGTTATAAGGCCAGCTTAGTCAATCATCCAGACTGTTGCCCTTGTAACTACTGAAAGGGCTGCTGCCCCTCTTCAAGAACCACACGTTTTCTGGCCTCTCCACAGATACCCCTCCGCTGTGTTTGCACCTATGGTACGGCCATCTGTATTATTGAGGCACACAAGTCAGCACACCTTCTTTTTTAATTTTTGAGACTGTGGGCAAAATTGAAATTGTACAGAAGTTTTATGGTATTTCTTTATCTCCTTTCTTATATAAAGATCTAACTTCAGCATGTATTTCAACAATTCAGCAAATGTTCTACTGATGAAAGACTTGTTACAAAAATAACTTAAAATGTTACAATATGCTGAGGTTTAATCAACATATTCATTTACTTTTAGGGCCACTACACTTTTTTTTTTAATTATAAGGCTTTTATGGTGGATATAACTTCGAATGGTGATGTGAGGGGCATACACTTATTATTGTGTTTATTTGTAGTGACTAGTGTGAAATATTTCAAGGCAGCAGCTACTGAACTAGCAACCACACCTTTTCAATAAGAGCTTTAAAATTATTGTTGAAAAGTTCAGCAACATTGCACACATCTGTTACCTGTACATAGTTTACTCTTCATTATATATGGCCCTCTCTGATCTCTGGTTCTACCAGTCTCTTACTTCACTATATACCATATTTTCTTTATTTTAGTATCTGGTGTGATTCTTCTAGTCTGATAATGCATATTCTTTGATGCCTGTATTACTCTCTTCTATATTTTTCAGTTTCTATTGTAATAATCTAAAGCATTTACACCCAGGCTGTAACTGATAGTTTCGTTTCTGTCTTACTGAATACCTTTAAACCTTGAATAATCTATGGTTCCGTTATAGACTTTGGTCTAATCTGGATTAATTTTCAAGAAGGTTGTTATAATTGCCATTCATGCTATGAGCATTGTGTATGTCATTCAAATTAAAGTTTTCGTTTCACAAAAACATCCCTTGTCCTTTGTGAGTAACCTTTCAGGACACGGAAAAACCTTCTAGCAACTCATAATTTTCAGTTAATTATATTTTGTTAGACTATCAAAGCTATGTTCTGACCTATTATAAAAGGGTTGGTGTATTGTTGCTGACACCTTGATAATTGTCAGGATGCATTGCCATGCGGGTCCAGATAGTGCAGGCACCTGAACATTGAGAAGTGAGTTTTACCAGTTTTATCTCAGTTTATCACAGACAGTTGCGAAACTATGTGGGGAAAAATTGAAACTGAAGTGATACTAGCGCTCCTAATGTCCAGTAGGGAATAACACAACAATGGCATGATACAAGCTGAGAAGTTGCCATTTTTAATGCTGTTACTTTCATATTTCCTAGTCACTGAACATTGCTATGAACTTTTAATACAAAAACATCATTAAAGTAATATCACTGCTTCTGTTAATGGCAGTCTATAATAACAAATTGCCACTGCAGTGTAAAGCATATAGTTCACAATAGCTGAGTCATAACCATATAGTCCAAAAACTTTTTGAAAGCAGAAATGAATTGCAACCTGATGTGTTTAAGTACGGTATGTATGGAAGCGATTAAGATTATGTTCACGTGATTGGTGCGTACTGACATGCTGCACAGTTTTGGCGGTTTCCGTTCATTCTAATATTTCCAAAACTACATGTGATTTTTACATGGTAGGAGACTAGATACTACATCGCATTATAAATGCTCTTTTCACCTTGTCATTGCTCTGAGCCTTTTGGGTAACTATCATATTTTTTTAGCTACTTGGCAGGTATCAAACTGAATATGTACAAGAATGTGACACACTAATATTAACAGTTTATACATGGACATATTATTTATTTGTAGCTACACATTCACTTCATGAAACAAGCTGGTAACCGTCAAAGTATACCAGTCTATAATGTTTGTGAAACTGAGGTACGAAACTAAGCTGGCGCTACTGAAACATTTGATTAACTGCTATTGGAACGATTCAGACATTACCTTTACACAGCAGTAATATTATGAAATAGTGGCCAAGTATTTGCGATTTTGAATAAGAGCAGAAGTTTCGACATGTCTGAATTATTAAAGATTTACTTCTATGCCTAAAAGTATAACTAACCACTATAAATGAACACTTGCTTTCTTAAGATTATTCTCTTACTTCTGAGCAACTTTTGCAAATGAGAGATTTCCGAATTATTAGTTGCTCCAATTTACAGTGTCACAAAAGCTCATAAATACAAAGGTATTTTGAAAGTGTTGCTTCACTCCAAATACACATTCATTACTCAATCGTTTCACACTATGTTTTTACGACCCAGCCGCTTGGCAGAAGTTCCAAAAATTCATTGGGAGTTTTGCGACTCTTATGTTATACTCTGGTTTTATCAAAGTTATTATAGATACCGTGCACACTCAGTAAATCTGTCATAACTATATCTGACGTCCATGGTCGAACGATTTAGCATTTCATAACGGCTGCATTATGAAGAGAGAAGTTATTCCACATGCGAAAGTTAACAGTGCGTTACTCAGAGCGCATTCTAAGATGGACTGTAGAAGCAGATTGCCAACGGCTTGTAGGTGTGTCCAAGGAAGTGCGTACTCGGCTTGTGTTCCATCATCATTCCATGATAAGTGACACCAGCGCCTCTGGGCACCGTTCACTCACTGCTACAACTGCACCTCTTACATCACTCTCCCTCACGAAAACGAACTACTGGAGGTGGCTCAAGACGACCTCCTTGGCGTCATGAATTCACTTCACCAACTGCAGCATCAGTAGACACTTCAGCTTTTACTCCGTTTGCGTACACAGCACTGATGAGTGGGTTTTCAAGACAACAATTTCGTACATTACATATGCACAAAGAACAGATGCCGCACGGGAGTAGCCAAACAGTCTGGAGCGCCACATTACGGATCGCGCGGCCTCTTGCGTCAGAGGTTCGAATCCTCCTTCATGCATGGATGTATGTGTTGTCCTTAGGTTAGTTTAACTTGGTTTAAGTAGTTTGTAAGATAAGGGACTGATGACCAATGTAGTTGGGTCCGTAGGATTAAAACATTTGAACATTTGTCGAAAGATCAGAATACTAACAATCAAGTAAGGATTAGGATTACTGGCAGATTCAAAAGACTTAATTATATTTGTTGCTTGAATTAAATTTAGCTCATTATTAGTATTCTTTACACTTTAAAAGGATACTGATAATTACATCACTATCCTTCGGAAAAATTTGTCATGGAATGATTTACATAAGTTAGTAGGTATGATTTATTGTAATAAACAGGCAACATTCTATTTAAAGGGAATTTTCCAACTACGTGATATGACAATGGTAACACAGAAGGCATATCAAACAGATCGCATGCTAAATCACAGTGTGTAACATTTAAACTTAATCCACTACCATTTAATTTGAGTGTAAAAGGTAGTTCTGGTATGTCAAAGGTTTTACAAGTAAAGGTGACTTACACAGAAGAAATGACAGTGGAAATAACACCTTAAGAATATTGTTTAAGAAATGGATGATAAAGATGCAATAATAATCTAGTGCAACCATCTCATGGTTCATACGTTCATAAATAATTCAACCTCATAGCTAGAAACACTACTGTCTAAGACTACTGCCAATTCTTGGGAAATTAACTTATGACAATGTTTACATATATGCAGATTAGGTTCATTGAGAGATACAAAGTAACTTCAATCCTTACTGATTAGTAAATAATCCTTTAGCTATTACATTGCATGAATTCCTGCTTCCTCCCATTTTACAGGATATATATGAAATTTATAATTTCAAAATAATGTTTGGATCTGGCAATGGGTATAGAAAACAATAACAGTTAATTCATCTTCAATAATGAAAGAGTACATTGTAGTTAACTTGTAGTAAGCATACACATTATAGGAAACAATAACAGTTAATTCATCTTCAATAATGAAAGAGTACATTGTAGTTAACTTGTAGTAAGCATACATATTATAGGAATGAAGAGGGTAAATCATGGTAGATGTTGCATATAGCTTATGTTCAATCAATAGAATAACATGTAAAAATTAGTCTGGATGAAATAATACACTACTCAATCATTTGAACTAATTTCTATGACTGTTCTTAAATTAAGAGCATCTAATCTAGTGTTTAATAGACTGTCAGCAATTCTTAACAATAGGGTATATAAATGTAAATGTGCACTCAGTGACTGAAGAATACCATACGTTTCACGAATGGTTTCATTCATCTCTTATGAAGTTAAAGTGTGTAATGAACACTTTTACAATATGTTCAATAAAAATTTATGGTTAGTAATGATCCTTTGCATAGTCTGTAACACAATTATTTCATTAGAGAGGATAATTGAATTTTTATTAACCTGTTTTTGAAGAGCCAATGTTTTATCTTTGAAGTCTAATAGATCTCGGCTAGTAAAGGTATCAAAAACAGTATGAAGGACACTTTGCAGGAGGTGTTAATTCTTTACTTTTATTGTGCAACACATTGATTATCAACTATCTACTAAGCCCGGTATTGCTGGGGTATATATGCATTTTTATAGTCTTATCTCAGAACTGAAAATAAAAATTTGGAAAACATTTCATTTTTATGTATTCATGAAAACCGCTTATATATTATGAGACAGTAACACAAAGAAATATGTTTAATGTACAAAATTATAAATGAAGTATCCAAAGTAAGAAAAATAGTAATCAAATACAAATAATATATAACATTAATTTAATTAAAACTTGAGTATAAAAGCTTAGAAATTATGAAACAGTAAAACAAATAAACATGTATAATGTACAAATGATAAATGCAGTATCCAAAGAAAGAGAAATAGTAAAAAATACAAATGATGTATAACATTAATTTAAATCAAAACTTGAGTATAAACAATATTTCTTGTTACTTGTCCAGGAGCTAGTATGAATAACGTGTTTGGTGAGCCCACCCTTGACCAGGTGAAGTAGAATTGTCCATGTGAGAAACACGGAGATGTCAAATCCACTGCACAATATTTAACAGTTTGTCCCTGTGATTTGTTAATTGTAATAGAAAATGCAAGTCTCAGTGGAAACTGCAGTCAGAAATTTGCTAACATCGAATATTAATTTAAGTGTAAGGAAGTCTTTCCTGAAGGCATTTGTGTGGAGTGTTGCCTTGTACGGGAGTGAAACATGGACGATAAGCAGTGCGGACAGGAAGACAATAGAGGCTTTTGAAATGTGGTGCTACAGAAGAATGCTGAAGATTAGGTTGGTAGATCGCATGAATAATGAAGAGGTACTGAACAGAATTGGGGAAAAAAGGAATTTTTGGCTTAACCTGACTAAAAGAAGGGATGGCTTGGTAGGACACATTCTTAGACATCGAGGAATCGTAAATTTAGCATTGGAGGGAAGTGTGTGGGGTAAAACTCGCAGAGGGAGACCAAGAGACGTGTATAGTAAGCAGATTCAAGTGGATGTGGGTTGCCGCTCTTATGAGGAGATGAAAAGGCTTGCTCAAGATAGAGTAGGTTGGAGAGCTGCATCAAACCAGACTCCGGACTGAAGACCATAACACATAATAACACACGAGGTACCTGATTTAGTAAATCTCTTATTGAATGTTTATTTTTAAATGTGTTTTAATAATCACATTCCAACATTATTCTCAATTTAAGCAGCAAAGAAAAAAAGCTATATGTGAATTAAAAGAAGATACTTTGTGTGTAATCCATAAAGCAATGAATATGCGAGCTGGAAACAGCACAATAAGCTCTGACATCTCACTCCCGGCTTCTTTCTTGCCTGTCACTAGGTTATGTTTAATGTGAGCAAAGGTACTCAAGAGACAGATATTTCATATATTCCATTTAAATTACAGCCATTCCTGCTGGTATATTTTTGCTGCTAGCGTCATATGTTGCTTTTCCCAAGCATTCCACATCGAACACTACCGAAACGCGTTAGAAGTGCCAGAGGTCTTCGATACAACTTACGATGCCAAAATAATGTAATTTTTGTAGATAGAACTGTGAAATGAGTGTTATCCATTTATCAATGCACTGTGTCATAGTGTTTCGTGTCCTACAGCAGTGTGCTACTGAACTCAGGCCAATCGCGAATATAGCATGTATTTTTGGGAGAGGGAAGAGGAGGAGTAAGAATGTAAATATGAGTTACTAATTGTAAGTAGATACCGCATGATTTTTTGTGTCAGTTACGCTACTCATATTCAGAGGATAATTTGCTCTGAAGCCTATTTTATTTTTTCGAGATCGAGCTACTTTACTGTTGACCCCCATAATATATGGCCACGACTGTGGCCCAGTGATTTCAGTGTGCTCAAAAAAATGTACAAATGTTTGTAGAGCTTATGGGACTTAACTACGGAGTCATCAATCCCTAAACTTAAATATGTTTAAATGTTTGTGTAGTTTATGGGACTTAAGTACGGGGTCATCAGTCCCTAAACTTACAAACTGCTTATGAACTAGCAAACACTAAGGACGGCACAAATATCCATGCCCGAGGGGGGATTCGAACCCCCTACCGTAGTGGCCGTGCAGACCGTGACTGGCGCACCTCAGTCCCCTCGGCCTCCGCGGCCGGCTCCCTAAACTGACAAACTACTTATGAACTAGCTAATACTAAGGACGGCACAAATATCCATGCCCGAAGGGGGATTCGAACCCCCGACCATAGTGGCCGTGCAGACTGTGACTGGCGCGCCGCAGAGCGCTCGGCGATTTCAGTGTGCCTGAGGACTCAGACATATAGATGGAAAAATATATAACTGAATAAATAAAACAGTAGCACAATTAGTTTACTATGAGACATCTGCTCTGAAGGAACAGACATTTTTGATGGCACCGCAGCCGTATATATGATATTAAATAATCACTTATTTCTTCGCCATTTGCGAATTCTGCCGACAATAGCTGCATTCTTAAAGATGTTTTATTATTTTGTGCAAATGAAAATTTGTGCCGGACCGGGACTCGAACCCGAGTCTCCCGCTTTTCGCGAGCGGTTGCCTTAACCACTCGGTTTATTATCACTCGGTGATTATTTAATATCATACACTCCTGGAAATTGAAATAAGAACACATTGACGCCGGTGTGTAAGACCCACCATACTTTCTCCGGACACTACGAGAGGGCTGTACAAGCAATGATCAAACGCACGGCACAGCGGACACACCAGGAACCGCGGTGTTGGCCGTCGAATGGCGCTAGCTGCGCAGCGGTTGGGCACCGTTGCAGTCACTGTCAGCCAGTTTGCCGTGGCATATGGAGCTCCATCTCAGTCTTTAACACTGGCAACATGCCGCGACAGAATGTACGTGAACCGTATGTGTAGTTGACGGACTTTAAGCGAGGGCGTATAGTGGGCATGCGGGAGGCCGGGTGGACGTACCGCCGAATTGCTCAACACGTGGGGCGCGAGGTCTCCACAGTACATCGACGTCGTCGCCAGTGGTCAGGGAAGGTGCACGTGCCCGTCGACCTGGGTCCGGACAACAGCGACGCACGGATGCACGCCAAGACCGTCGCATCCTACGCAGCGCCGTAGGGGACCGCACCGCCACTTCCCAGCAAATTAAGGACACTGTTGCTCCTGGGGTATCAGCGAGGACCATTCGCAACCGTCTCCACGAAGCTGGGCTACTGTCCCGCGCACCGTTAGGTCGTCTTGCGCTCACGCCCCAACAACGTGCAGGCCGCCTCCAGTGGTGTCGCGACAGGCGTGTATGGAGGGATGAATGGAGACGTGTCGTCTGCAGTGATGAGAGTCGCTTCTGCCTTGGTGCCAATGATGGTCGTATGCGTGTTTGGCGCGGTGCAGGTGGGCACCACAATCAGGACTGCATACGACCGAGGCACACAGGGCCAACACTCAGTATCCCGGTGTGGGGAGCGATCTCCTTCACTGGCAGTACACCTCTGGTGATCGTCGAGGGGACACTGAACAGTGCACGGTACATTCAAACCGTCATCGAACCCATCGTTCTACCATTCTTAGGCCGTCAAGGGAACATGCTGTTCCAACAGGACAATGCATGTCCACATGTATCCCGTGCCACCCAACGTGCTCTAGAAGGTGTAAGTCGACTACCCTGGCCAGCAAGATCTCCGGATCTGTCTCCCATTGAGCATGTTTGGGACTGGATGAAACATCGTCTCACGCGGTCTGCACGTCCAGCACGAACGCAGGTCCAGCTGTGGCGCCAGGTGGAAATGGCATGACATGCCGTTCTACAGGACTACATCCAGCACCTCTACGATCGTCTCCGTGGGAGAATTGCAGCCTACAATGCTGCGAAAGGAGGATATACACGGTACTAGTGCCGACATTGTGCATCTCTGTTGCCTGTGTCTATGTGCCTATGGTTCTGTCTGTGTAATAATGTGTTGTATCTGACCCCAGGAATGTGTCAATAAAGTTTCCCATATCTGGGACAATGAATTCACGGTGTTCTTTTTTTAATTTCCAGGAGTGTATATACGGCTGCGGTGCCATCAAAAATGTCTGTTCCTTCCGAACAGATGTCTCATAGTAATTTAAATGCCAAGAAAGGCGAATGATGGTTAGATAGTGCCTCTTCCCCTCGCGGGAATCACACTAAATGTGTGTGAGCACTGTGGGGATGTGGGCAATTGTGACAAATGGAAGTTTGGTTCTGGCCGGGGAGCGTGTTCGGGTGGCCGAGTGGTTAAGGTGACCGCTCGCGAAAAGCGGGAGACCCGGGTTCGAGTCCCGGTCCAGCACAAATTTTCATTTGTCACAAAATAATAAAACATCTTTAAGAATGCAGCTATTGTCTGCAGAATTCGCAAATGGCGAAGAAATAAGTGATTATTTAATACAATTAGTTTAGTTGATAGCGTAATTATAACTTTATAACAAACTCTCGCGTCGGAGGGTCAAGCGTCTACTACTAGCAGAGGTCAGGAATGCGGATTGGTGGGTACAAGCAGCACGGTGTCAGCGACTAGGACGCTCAATTACTCGCCTACCAAGGTCATCGTAGGCCCGACACAGCGGAAGCAATTACAGCGATGCCGGCAAGCTGTCTTTAATGGCGTCCATCGATCGTTGTGGCCCGCTGCAGACTCTGACCGCAGCGCTGACTAATTGGAACAGTGCTTTCAGGCTATTCGCTGGTGCGGTTCTGCGCCTCTCGCCGTACGCCCTGCGCTCCCAGAATTTCAAGGTAAGGCTCAGCGGCATTATCCTCACGTACGGTACGTGATAGGGTTTCTTTCATTCAGAGCCCTTCAATAACTGGGGCTGCAATGACCGAATGCACACTGTCCATTCTTTATCGAGGAAATTTCAGGCGTCGAGGAATGGACGCGTGGGTTAAGGCGTTACGCTACATTCCCGTCGGAGGTTCGAGTCCTACCTCGGACATGCGTGTGTGTGTGTGCGTGTGTGTGTCTTGTTCTTAATGTTCGTCTAGGGACTGATGACCATGGCAGTTTGGTCCAATAGGTTTACAAACATTTGATTATTTACTATCAATAAAATTCTTCCGGGTATGAAACCGCGTCGTCATTTTATAAATTCCACCGACGCTTCGGCCACTGTTGCAGGCGGCCTTCATCAGGGTCTGTGTCAGACGGACATAATGTTGCTAATTTGTTTTTTCGATTAAAGGATAAGAGATAAGAAGCTATAAATCTGTAAAGCGGAACCATCCAAAAGCAAGATGTATGTGCAGTTAGATGAAACGGCAGATATCTGCATCTACTTCTATAGTTACTCTACAATCCCACTTATGGAGTGTATCGTTTACCTTGTACAGAAGACAGACCTATATGTCTGATTTGTAATGAATGCCTAGACTCTCTTCATATGGAGAAACAAATATTTTCACACTGAGACATATAATGCTTGGCTTTTATGGAGAAATTAAACATGAAATAACATAAAAATGAAACACAACTCATTTCGTATGTTTTCACTTTATAGCTGACTAGCTCAACAGCCGGTGTTGTCCGGTTATTTGTTTATACCAGTCTTAAGTTAGTCCATCTCCTCTTCCCTTCTTTCTCTGTCCATATTCTACCCCCTCCCCATCTCTGCACATCTCCTCCTCCTCTCTCTGTCTGTCTCCTTCTCCATCTCATTCCATTGCCTCCACCCCCTGTCTAAGAAAAATTATCTAAATCTGCCGAGTGTCATGGCGATCTATGTCGAAGTTTTTTGCAAGGGTACTTTCTACCAAGCTCCGTATGGAAGCTTAGGTAGATGGTGATGTTCCCATTGTGCCCAGGGTTAAGTGTGCTAACTTTCACCAAGGTCGAAATAAAGTTACAGATTATGCCGATGTTTGTACATAAAGTACCCCCTTTTATCATCATCATCATCATCATCATTAGAGACTGATTATGCCTTTCAGCGTTCAGTCTAGTGCTTCTAATAAAATTCCTCCATGATCCCCTATTCAGTGCTAACGTTGATGCCTCGTCTGATGTTATGCCTTTTACTGCAAAATCATTCTGCACCGAATCTAAGTACTTTCTTCTTGGTCTACCTCGACTCCTCTTACCCTCCGCTGCCGAGCTCATGAGTCTCTTGCTTCTCCTATGCGTGTAACACGACCCCACCATCTCAGTCTGTTCACTCTAACTGCTTCATCTATGGTGTTCATTCCCAGTTTTTCTTTGATTTCCTCATTATGGACACCCTCCTGCCATTGTTCCCATCTATTAGTAGCTGCAATCATTCTTGCTACTTTCATATCTGTACCTCTACCTTGTGAATAAGGTAACCTGTATCCACCCAACTTTCACGCCCATACAACAAAGTTGGTCGAAAGATAGAGCGGTGCACAGCTAACTTAGTCATGGTACTTACTTCCTTCTTGCAGAAGAGAGTAGATATTAGCTGAGCACTCACTGCATTAGCTTTGCTGCACGTCGAGTCCAGTTCTTTTACTATGTTGCCATCCTGTGAGAAAATACATCCCAGGTACTTGAAACTGTCTACCTGTTCTGAAGTTTTTCCTTCTATTCGGCACTCAATCTGTTTGAATCTCTTTCCCATAGACATTACTTTCCTTTTGGAGATGCTGCTCTTCATATCATAATCCTTGCACCTCTGATTGAGCTCTGAAATATTAGTTTGCAACCTTTCAATCGAATCGGCCATTACAACTAAGTCATCCGCATATGCGAGACTGCTTATTTTGTTTTCACCTATTTCAATCCCGCCCTGCCAGTCTACTGTTTTCAACATATGATCCATGAATAGTATGAACAACAGTGGTGGCAGGTTACAGCCTTGTCTTACCCCTGAAACTACCTTGAACCATGAGCTTAATTTGCCATCTACTCTAACTGCTGCCTGACAGTCTACGTAAAGCCCTTTGATTGCCAGCAGAAGTTTGCCTCCTATACCATAATCTTGAAGAACTGACAGTAGCATCCTCCTAGGAACACGGTTACAAGCCTTTTCCAGATCTATGAAACATAGATACAATTCCCTGTTCCACTCGTAGCACTTTTCCATTACCTGCCGTAAGCTAAAGATCTGGTCCTGACAGCCTCTAAGAGGCCTAAACCCACACTGATTTTCATCTTACTTGTCCTCAATTAATTTTTTTACATAGATTTTGTAGAACTACCCACCTCCATGCACCAAATTTTCTCTTCGTTTGAAGCTCAAGTGTGCAAAATTTCACGGAGATCGGACAGAACTATACATTTGCATGTAATAGAAATACAGAAACAAACACACGGACACATCATGTTTCAAAAAGAAGAACAAAATAGGTTTCTTGTAACACATAAGATTTTTTGCAGTTTTGGCAAAACCGATGTCCAGGTCGTCTCCAGACACGTCTTCGTGATTCATTTTCAACTCATCGCGGAAGACAATTCCATTCCAGGCAATGTGATTGCAAGATCGTCTATCAATTGTCCTTGTGGCCACAGAAGCAGCAATTGCATGTTGGATCAATGGCAGTGATGAATCCGCGGCGCCGAGAGCTACTGACAATTGTTCGCTCTTCACTTTCTGGTGTTTCTCTAGGTCTCTGGCATTGTGTTCGGCCAAAGTACATACCTTAGTTGGATAGTGGCGCCGCTCCTATTGAAATTTGGAACTATTCGCCAATTACTCCAACTAACTTCAGCCCACTATTCAAGAAAGGGGATAAAGAGGTACCATCGAACTACAGACCGATTTCACTTTTACCGGCATTATCAAAAATTCTAGAAAAGGTAATGTACAAGCAGCTTCTCAACCACCTAGCCTCAAATGAAATAGTCTAGAACACAGTTTGGATTTCTGAAAGGTTCTGATATTGAGAAGGCTATTTACACCTACAGTGAGAATGTACTTAATTCATTAGATAATAAATTACAAGAAGCAGGTACTTTCTATGATTTGCCAAAGCCATTTGACTGTGTGAACCACAACATCCTTTTAAGTAAATTAGAATTCTATGTTGTTTCGGGAATTGCTGCAAAATTGTTGAAGTCGATCCTCGCTAACAGAAAACGGCTGATTTTGTCCATTTTATGTATGAATGTTGGGGCCTCAGCCATATATAGTACTGAAAACAATGAATAACATCACCATCAGCTGTATTTTCATATTGTTATTTACTGGCAACCAGTTTCGATAGACCTCGCCATCATAAAAAAAAAAAGTTCAAATGTTTGTAGAGTCTATGATGTTCAAATGTTTGTAGAGTCTATGGGACTTAACTACGGGGTCATCAGTCCCTAAACTTACAAACTACTTATGAACTACTTACAACTAAGGACGGCACAAATATCTATGCCCGAGGGGGGATTTGAACCCCCGACCGTAATGGCCGTGCAGACCGTGACTGGAGCGCCTCAGTCCCCTCGGCCACCGCGGCCGGCAGAGTCTATGAGACTTAACTACGGGATCATCAGTCCCTAAACTTACAAACTACTTATGAACTACTTACATCTAAGGACGGCACAAATATCCATGCCCGAGGGGGGATTCGAACCCCCGACCGTAGTGGCCGTGCAGACCGTGACTGGAGCGCCTCAGTCTTCTCGGCCACCGCGGCCGGCACGCCATCATCACCTGGCTCTTAACATAGGGCAAATTGCATTTTGCTGCAGAGTCCCATGTAAGGGATTTCCATCCAGCATACGCATAAAGTATGGAGAAGCGCAGATAGAAGAGGCTGACAGTACTAAATTCCTGTTATTACCGCTTGATAACTGCTGAAACGACTTAACAAATCTGTATTTGCAATACGACTGGTAGCAGACATAGGAGACAAAATCTTGCATACGTCTCTCACTTTCCTTCCATAATATCATACGGTATAATATTTTGGGGTAACTCTTCAAGTCAAGCAAAAGTATTCAGATGAAAAAGCTTGTAATACGTATTATTTGTGGTGTAAATTCATGGACATCCAGCAGAAGCCTCTTCAAAGAACTGAATATATTAACTACTGCCTCGCAGTATATATATTCTTTAATGAAATTTGTCATAAATAACATATCCCTTTTCCCAACAAACATCTCAGTTCATACCTACAATATTAGGAACAAAAATGATCTACACAAGGACTTAAAAGCACTTACTTTAGTCCAAAAAGGGGGTCCACTACTCAGGAAGACATATTTTCAATAATTTACCAACAACCATGAACAATTTAGCTACAAATAAAGATCAGTTTAAGAGCAGTCTGAAAGACTTTCTAGTGGCCAACTCCTTCTACTCCACTGACGAATTCTTAAACAGAACCAAATGATGCATGCATCTGTATCGATACTATTATTATATAATCAGCTTGTAAAAATGTATGTATCTGTATTAGTATTATTATACTATCCGCTAGTAAATAAAATTATATATAGAGAGAGAAAGAAAGTGTCATGTTCCACATACACGAGGATCTCCTCAACACGGATCTATGGAACGAACAACTAATCTAATATAATAATCTAATCCCAATACACGTCCTTTCTGAACTTCTGTCAGCTGCATATATTGTTCACACACCTGTTAGTCTGGTCGCCTATAACCGTGGACAAGAGGGGGGGGGGGGGGGGCAGTTCTCAAAAAATGTTCAAATGTCTGTAAATCTATCGGACCAAACTACGTGGTCACCTTCCGTAGCTTACAAACTACTTAAACGTAGGTAAACTAACCTAAGGACAAACACACACACCCATGCCCCAGGGAGGACTCGAACCTCCACGGCGAGCAACCGCGCGCTCCGCAGCGAGACGCTTCAGACCGCTCGGCTACTCCACCGCGGCAGGCATTTCTCAGGGCAAGGAAAAAATAACACTGGATTTTCTTTTAAAAATGATTTAAAAGTCATTACTTCAGAAACACGTTTTACTGCATTTGCAGCGCCATCAGTGGGCTTTTATGAATTCAACTTCAGCAATATAAACTATTTTACTGTGTGCATGTCTAGTTTATTTTCAAGTTCGTATTTATCAATTACAAAGATCATGTTTATGGTATTTCAGTTTTGCTACATTTTTTTGAGGAGTTCCTCCTTCATAGTTTGTCATCTGCAGCTATATGGCACGGATTTACAAAACGTTTTTCCATTGGAATACTTGAACTGGTGTTTTATGGTTAGGCTTTGTAGTATTTAATCATGTATGAAAAGAGCGCGCGTGTGTGTGTGTGTGTGTATTTCTTTACTTACGAACTATATTTAAGTTAAATGTGATGGTGTCTTCATTGACGGCTATTGAAGAAAACAGTACTTTTTCAATTTTCATTGTCACTGTTTATGAACTGTAAAACGAGATGGATGGTGTAGATGATTGAGTATATTCTGAGTGGAAAGTTTTCATCTTGGCACTATGTGAGTAAGTGGGTAAGTACGTACATGTAGTAGGTTTCTTTTTGTTATGATTTATAAATTTTGTTAGTTTTTATTACATATATGTAGGAATCAGCACTCGACGTTTCAACATAAGCATTTTATTGAATCAATGTTACTAAAATTAAAACAACAGAGTTAAAGTGAAACAAAGAAAAAAACTCTTCCTGCTTGTTGCCTGACAGTTCTCTGAGGGGCAGACAGTAACATTCCATTGCAGAGAGTTGTGTACTCATTTATTATTTGTTTTCCTTCAACTGTGGCTTTCTGTATTCAGTAGTTTTCCTCAATTATTAGTTTTTATGGGAGTTGTTGGTGTATTTGAGGATTTTCAGATCTGTTTTGATGTCTGTTGGACACAGTTCATGTCCATAAGACGTTCGGTAAATATAGAGTGACAGCTGTGCTCTTCTATACTCTATATATATCTTGTATTGAAATTTCATTTTTTGTCCAATATGGTAATTACCAACTGACGTGTTCAGGACTGCAAATCTATATTAGACAGACAAGCAGCAAATTTAATACAAGATATACAGTACACAGAAGAACAGTAAAAAGTGAAAGCTCTCACTCTATAATTACTGAACATCTTATGTTCACGAAACACTATCCAACAGATATCAACATAAATATGAAAATTCTCAAATGCAGCAACAAGCCCCACAAAAACTAATAACTGAGGAAAACTATCAGATACAGAAAGCAATACTTGAAGGAAGGCAAAAAATGAATGATTACACAACTCTCTGTAATGGAACGTTATTCTCTGCTCTCAATGAACTGTCAGACAACAAACACACACACACCCACGCACACACACTCACACACACACACACACATACACATACACACATAACCAAAATAAAAATAAGATATAAATCAATTTAAAAATGACTAAATGTATAATACCCGCAAGCCCACTACACATATACACACACTTCACACTACTGTACAAAGAAATTAACAATACCGTTTATATATGTGGGATTCGAATGGGGGATTTAAGGGATTTCCTGCTGACGAAACTGAAGACACGCCAGAGATGCCAAATACTGGACAATAGGTTGGTGATCATGGAATAATCTGTTGTTTTAATATTAGTAAGTTTGATTCAATGAAATGCTTATGTCAGAAAAACGAGTGCTGATTCCTACAAATTATGGGAGTCTGTTTCGGGATGAAATGAACGAGTGACGACGTACTTTTGTCGCGCAGTTACGACGAACTTTTCTGAGTGCCGTTTTGCCTGTGACGACGTACTGTATTTGATGTACAATACTGTTGACTTTGAATCTACGACGAGGATTCAGCGACGATTTACAGAAAACAGAACGACGTAAGGAGAAATTCTAATCGTTTTGAAGAACGGAGAATTAGTCGACGAAAAAAAAAAAAAAAATGGAAATGACAACATTAGGCGCTATTGAAAAAGTAAATAAAAATATAACTTCTGCGCCGGTTAAAACCATCAGATCCCTTTACAATTAATTTACGGAACAGTTCCAGACGACAGAAGATATCGAAAACGCTTGAGAGAATTTTCTGGTTTTACTTTTCAAACAAGGAATGGTGAACTTGAAGCTAAGAAGTCATTAATCGAAACATCATTTTATGAAGCGGAGTTAGGAGCCATCTGCAATATATTGAGCTTAGATAGTGGGACGAAAAATGAAATGTTTACCGAAATTTGTTACTATTTATCCAACACTGACAAACTTGCAATGAAAATTTGCGACGACGTAGAATGTGAAGAGGATGCTTATGACGCTCATGATGAAGAAAAGGATGCTGTGGAAATGGCTAGCGATAAAAGACTGAGTTTACTCGAAAGGAAGACAGATTCCGATATAGAAACAGAACAAAAATGCGAAACGCAATTATTACAAGATCAGTGTAAATTTTCTAAGTCGTTTCGTGACGTCGAGGGTGCTCTTAAATTATTTAACGTCAGTGATGGATATTCAGTTAAAAAATGATCGTGGACTTCCTAGAAACAGCGCTTTTAATGGGTTGGAGTCAACTGTAAATGTTTATTTTCGCAAAAAACACTTGAAGGCTTGGTTAACTATTTTTTCAAGGTAAGAAGGGTCTTAAATCGTGGTCTGCATTGAAGAAAGCTTTGCGGGAACAATTTGACGTGACAAACGAGAGCTACAGAGATTCATCAGCTGTTGTATCGACGAAAGAAGAAACAAGAGGAGTCTCTTCAAGAATATTTCCTTGTAATGAAAGAAATGGCCAGTCGTGTTGATATTGATAATGACTCTCTTTTTAACTATGTTATTGTTGGAATAGAAGACGATTCAGGTACAAAACTTCTACTTTATGGCGCTGGAAATGTAAAAGAGTTTAAGGAAAAAATTAGGCATTACGAAAGTGCTGTGAAGTCAATGCCGAAAAGGAAGAACAAAAGTAACAGCAGTGAAAATTTCGTAAATTCTAGCAAGAAAGTTGGTAATGATTCAAGTAAGTCAAATATAAAAAGCACAACTTGGGATCTCAACAAAAAATGTTTCAACTGTGGTGCCAGTGGCCACAACAAGTGACTGCAACCACAAGAGCAAGGGGAAGAAATGCTTCAATTGCGACGAATTTGGCCATATATCTTTAGAATGCTTGATTGAGAAGACTAGGCCTAAACAAAAGGCGACAATGAATGCAAACACTGTTAAGAAATGTGTTAACAACTGTAAATTTAAAAATTTCAGAGTAAGTAACCGAGAAGTAAAAGCACTAATTGACAGCGGTGGTCAACTTAATTTTTTACGACAAGACATTTATGAGATTATGAATGCTCCAAGTTTGCAAGTTACCGATGTTGTCTTGACAGGAATTAGAACAATCTTCGTCTGTCCACAAGGGTTCTTTATAAGCATTGTTGAAATTGATGATGTGAAAATTAAGACAGATATTTATGTGGTTTCTAGAGATACTATGAACTTAGAAATCGTAGTTGGGAATGATCTTCTAGACCAAACTGAAGTTTCAATAAACGAGGATGGAGGTCTAGTAGGAAGCCAGATAGTCAAGCTCATCTTATGGGTATCCATATAGCAAATAAGCCAGATTAGATATTGAAAGCACTGTTACTGATGAAGCAAAGGAATATATAAAAAAGTGGTGACTAATTACACTCCAACAAAGACAAAGACCACAGATATCAGAATGAAAATTATTGTGAAAGAAGAGCATCCAATACGTAGGAGACCGAGAAGATTGTTACCTGGAGAGAAAGAAATTGTTGACAACCAAGTCCAGAAGTGGCTTGAGCAAGGAATAATAGAACCAAGTTCATCTGAATATGCTAGCGAAGTTGTTATTGTAAAAAAGAAAACTGGAGAGTACCGTGTATGTATAGATTACAGAAAAATAAATAAAATATCGGTGTAAGATCGTTACCCATTACCATTCATAGAAGATCTATTAGATAAACTGCAAGACGCCTGCATTAAAGAAATTCCGAGTTTATTTATTAGGAATATGTTTAAAGATTGTAACAGACAGTGCTGCGTTCCAAAAGACTATGGATAAGATGGACTTATCACCAAGAATAGCAAGATGGGCATTAGTTTTGGAAGAGTATTCCTACACCATGGAACACCGACCTCATTCTAGGATAAAACATGTAGTTGCCTTAAGTCGTTATGTAAATGTACTGTTTGGTGTCGCAGATATCCTAATAGCTAGAATCAAGAAAGCTCCAGAGAAGGATGATGATTTGACAGCAATCAAGAGCATTCTCAAAGAACGGCGTGATGAAAACTTTTTAATGAGAAATGGTATTCTTTACTAGTTCTGTAATGGGAAAGAGACTTTAGTTGTTCCACGTTCTATGCAACGTGAAATCATCAAGCTTGTACTTGAGAAAGGACTTTACGCGATTAAGAGTACTGAAGAGGAAGTAAAACAAGATTATTATACACCGGATCTGACAAATAAGCAAATAAGGCGAAAAATAATCTCCAATTGTGTAAAATGTTTAATTGTTAACGAGAAATCTGGAAAGAAGACAAGTTTTCTTCATCCCTTGTTCAGAGAAAGTGAGCCATTGTATACTTATCATATGGATCATATTGGACCACTTTAATAGACTCACAATGGATACAATTACATTCTAAGTGTTATTGATGCATTTACCAAGTTTACCTGTCTATATCCTCTGAAAACTACAAAATCATCAGAAGCAATTAGTAAAATGGAATTACAGAAAATGAACTTTGGAAACCCAGTCCGAATAATTGATGACGCCCTTGCTTTACCTCTCAAGAATTCAAGGAGTATTCCAACACAGAAGGAATATTGAACACATTTTAACAACAGGACTTCCTACAGCCAAATGGACAGATCGAAAGGATTAATTCTATTGTGGCTTCAATAATTGCTAAGCTTAGTATTGATAACCCAAAGGAATGGTATAAGGTGGTACCATCAGTTCAACGTACCATGAACTCAACATTTCACAAAAGTATTCGAAAAACACCATTTGAACTACTGATGGGAGTCAAGATGCACACACAGGCTGATCTTCCGATCACAAAGTTATTGGATGAAGAAATTATTAACTTGATGAAGAAAGATGCAGTGCGCTGAGGGAAGATGCTAAGCTACAAATCGGCAAGATTTAAGAAGAAAACCGTTATAACTTCAACCGTCATCGGAAGAAAGCCTACAAGTACAAGATTGGTAACCTGATAGCAATTAAACGAACACAAAGTGGACCACATCTGAAGCTGGAGGTCAAGAATCTAGGTCCTTACAGAGTCACAAAAGTAAAATCAAATGACACCTATGATGTGTGCCGAGAAGGTGATAACCATGAAGGTCCCAGAACTACAACAACATGTGCTGAATTTATGCAACCTTGGCCAAGTGACTACTTATCATCCGAGTCGGATGATTGTCAGGATGACCGAATGTGGGATTTGGATGGGGGATTTAAGGGATATCCTGCTGATGAAAGTGAAGACAAGGCAGAGATGCGAAATATTAGACAGTAGTTTTGTGACCATCAGAAACGAGTGTATCGTCAGGCGTGCCCCAGGGGTGTGTGATAGGACCGCTATTATTTTCTATCTATATAAATAACCTGATGGACAGAGTAACTTGTAATTTGCGGCTGTTTGGTGATGATGCTGTGGTGTATGGGAGGGTGTCGTCTTTAACTGACTGTAATAGCATACAGGATGACTTAGACAAAATTTCTCGTTGGTGCGAAGATTGGCAGCTAGCTCTCAATGTAGACAAATGTAAGGTGATGCGCATGAGTAGGAAAAACAATCCGATAATGTTCGAATACAGCATTAGTAGTGAGTTTCTTGATGCTGTCGCGTCGTTCAAATATCTAGGCGTAACATTGCAGAGCGATATGAAATGGAACGAACATGTAAGGACATTCGTGAGTAAGCGGACAGCCGACTTCGGTTTATTGGGAGAATTTTGGGCCGGCCGCGGTGGCCGAGGGGACTGAGGAGCTCCAGTCACGGTCTGCACGGCCACTAGGGTCGGGGGTTCGAATCACCCTCGGGCATGGATATTTATGCCATCCTTAGTGTCAGCTAGTTCGTAAGTAGTTTGTAAGTTTAGGGACTGATGACCCTGTAGTTAAGTCCCATAAGCTATACAAACATTTGAACATTTTTGAGAATTTTGGGAAGATGTACTTCATCTGTAAAGGAGACCGCGTATAAAACGCTTGTACGACCACGTCTTGAGTATTGCTCAAGTGTTTGGGACCCGCAGCAGATCATTTTAAAGGAAGACATAGAAGCAGTTCAGAGCCGAGCAGCTAGGTTTGTTACTGGTAGGTTCGACCAATGCGCGAGTGTCACGGAAATGCTCCGGCAACTCAATTGGGGATCGCTGGAGGAAGGACGACGTTCTTTTCGTGAATTTCTGTTGAGGAAATTTAGAGGGCCGGAATTTGAAGCTGAGTGTAGTACGATCTTGCTGCCGCTTTTTTATATTTCTCGTAGTGATAACAAAGACAAGATAAATTAGGGCTCGTACGGAGGCATATAGGCATTCTTTTTTTGGAAGTGGAATAGGAAAGGAAATGCCTAGTAGTGGTACAGTATACCCACCGCCACGCACCTTACGCTGGAGTCCGGAGTATGTATGTAGATGTAGATATAGTTACCTTTCTGATTTCAGTGTATCCTCAATACATTGTGAGTGCGTTCTGTTTAGGAATGCCACGAAAACGACATAGTACAGGAAAGGAAAAAGTGAGGCGACGTTAGTTATATAGTACACCAAATAACTAATTGTGGCGTTGCTGCGTTTTTTTTTTTCATTTTCATAACTCTGGTGTAATACAGTAAAAGAAGGGGTATAACTTTACTTACGGCAGTGGCATTATGCGCTGATGTTGCAACGGCCGTTGAATGCTTTTTCAAAAATCAGTCACGTAGAATAAGGGCAATAATTATTTATATTCACGATGAAATAAATAATTTATGCTGTTGTGATCAGTAAATTAATCCTCCTAAAGCGAATAGTTCGTTGTCAACGATAGCAAACTAAACCGCTGCCACTGTAATTAAAGTTTAGCCCAGGTAGGACACAAATTTTTTTTCTTTAATCCTAGCTGTATCACATGCTTTGCAATGTCATGGAAATAAAAGTGCATCTTTCGACGGGTATAACCACTAAATTATATATAGAGTATAAATATCTATGGAGTGAGCATTGGCTTCTGTGCATCTTCTCAACATTTAGCTGAATTACCAAGTGATACTGAGACAAATCCACTCTTTCCACACATTTATTTTCTCTTAGGATTGGTTTGTACCGCATTGGCTGCAAAGAAGCCCCAGCAACCTTTTCGCAGAGCAATCACGTAACATGAAGTAATATCTAAATAAACGTGTCACAGAAGGAACAAGAAAGTTGAAGCGTCGCTAAAAGGGTCATTTACACATAGTCATCCGTCTTAACCGAACAAAAAAGAACCAAGATGAAGTCATCGATTAGTAGATTTTTTCCAATATCAGGTGATATTTCCACCTTAATGTTGAAGACAGAAAATCTGTTCTGCGCATCTGAATGCTCACTCCAGAGATATTTCTGCTCTGTGCCTGCCACTAGAGATAATATACACACGCGAGCGACAAACTCATCAGAAACC
The DNA here is from genome assembly GCA_026315105.1 of Locusta migratoria. Taxonomy (NCBI): domain Eukaryota; kingdom Metazoa; phylum Arthropoda; class Insecta; order Orthoptera; family Acrididae; genus Locusta; species Locusta migratoria. The sequence continues at coordinate 226,926,282 of CM048749.1, read as the reverse complement.
TCCCTGCTTTCATAATTTTTGGTACAATATTGTGATTAAAATTTGTAATTACTTATTTTTGGTGTGGACTACATTAAGATAGAGAAAGACGTCTTCTTTTGCAGAGACAATTGTACTTAGAGCTATAATCTGACTTCTGAGTATATAGTTCTATTACACAAGATCGATTTCAACTTCTTGCTTCACGAAGTAATGACTGCAGAACGTGAGGACACGAATTAGCTGAAAGAGTTTCCGATCCTGTTAACACACTCAAGACAATTCACTGGAAATACTATATTTAATGGAAAGTTCTATACAGACGATAAGCTGACGCCATTCCTTCAACGATTACTAGGACTTACTTTATCGCACATTGACACCACCATGACGTCTTATTTAAACAGACATGAACTGCTCTGTTGATTGAATTATCAGATTTTCAGATTTCGTCGACTTTTCGATAATATGGAGCACTGCAAACAGAATAACTACATTGTCGTCAGTGCAACACTGCATCATTCTAGTACTTCAGCATACACTTACTGTGAGAGATAAACAGTTTAATACTACGCCATAGAACCAATACATCGCTCTGTTATTATTATTAGTATTTCTCATCTCAACGATAGTAGTGTTTTCAGAAGTTTATGCCAGACAGACAATAACACACCTCAGTCTTAACTTTATGAGCACAAACTAACAATGAATTTACATCGTTCCAGAGTACGGACTTAAATTAATTTCCCTTTTTGTATGCAAAACTTTATAAACATCCATCGTTTTCGGCAATGACTTCTACTTAAATTTGACATCTTGGCTAGGAGAACTGAGTTTATTGACAGAGCGATCCAACAAGGATTCTGTTTTTGCTGACCTAGGTCCGGAACCCTAAAAAACCATGATATTCACAGGTCCCTCAACAACCGTTGCGAAGCACGGGGATATAAGCTAGAAATTAATAATTAAAAAAAATATTTGAAAAGCCAAACACGATTCACAAGACCTTCATTATCGAAATGACTCACTTCATTTTTTAGTAGTTGTCAACGATATAAAATTCTTATAAAACTTTGAAATTATGTGTAAAATTTGTTGCAAGTCACAAAGTGCTCTAATTTTCAATAGTAGATGAATTGTCTCGTTATTCCCGCGTCGTGTGATGGGGCAGTTTTCAAAGTTTATGACGTGATATATCCTGTATTATATGTCGAAGGTGGTTTTTACCCTACCGCGATAGTTTCCCGATGTTGAAGACTGTTTTTAGTATGTTTCGTTGAAATCTGTCGATTAGATTAGGAGGAGATATGGAACATTGACATTACCTGACATCATAGAATGAAGGAGAACTGCATAGATCAATTACCTTCAAAAGTAAAACGCCAAGATCGCAGAATAATTATTTAATTTACTGACAACCAGTTTCAATGGGCTATGCTACCATCATTTGGTTGTATAAAATTCTACAACATGGTCATGTTACGTTAGTTAAAAAAATGGAAGTTAAACAGAACATGCAACATAGCACTAAGTCAAAGTATAAAATACATAAGTTAAATTATCAACAGCTTTTAACAGATATGGTACGAAATGTTTTAAGGAGCGAATAAGATGTTGAACGCTCATTAAGTCTATGCGTAGAAGTGGAATCGACCTATGATGGGAAGACGTGGTATTCACTGATGAGTTCTAAATACTTTTGTACAATCATCTCACGTTTCTATTCGCATAGTAATTATCACTCTGAAATAATTATTTATTTAGATAAATTAATGTTTTGTTTACTTCTTCAGGAGGTGCCCCCCCTCCCCCGAATCCCGGGATTGGATTTTATAACTATTAATATTATTTTTTAAAGTATCACCATTTCGGAATCCTGGCCTATTATGCGACGTTCTGTGTGTAAAAGGATTTGAGAAGTTGTTGGACATTATTTTGTTTGGGATACTTGCGCTCGAGAAGTTAACGCTCTGGAAAGGAATAAACTCAGCTGCAAATTTCCTTTGAGACGAACAGTTTTGATCTCGAATCTGTACAAATTACAATTCTGGTCCTCGTGATGTCCAGTTACCAAGTTTTTGATCACGAAAAGTCACCTTTTGAAACAAAAAATTCAAAATGTTCTGTCTAGCATCAATTCGATGAACAAAATCGCTGCACAGTTTCTGAACAGAGCAGAAGCCGTGCGCATGGTTGGTGCAGCTGGTTTCCCACGTCTTTCCAGGTGCTCGAACGATGCGGACGAGTTCCGCTGTGATGAAAACCTGTGCGGGGATTTTTAAGGACCTTTTAAAGATGAAGACACGTACAAACAGGTCACGTAGTATTTAACTTTGTACTGGATGTGGGCATTGTGTGACAACGGGGAACTAGCCATACAAGTTGTAAGTCACATGAAATAGCAGTTACATAGACGAGAAGGTTCAACTAAGTATGACGAAACTGGTCGTAGAGACTACAGGACTTAAATACAGTGGCAGTGGACCACAGTCATTCCCTCAGAAAACCTTTATATTTTAAGAATCGATTATTCTAATTCTAATCAGAAGTTCAGGATGTGAGACAACTGATTCGTATGGGCAAATCAAGAGATAAAGATTCTAAGGATCTAACAGCGATCAAACAAATAAAAGATGAAACAGGAATAATTCTGCATGGTCATGGAAAAATAATCCAAAGGTGGAAGACTTATTTTGAGAAATTGTGAATGAAGAAAATGTAAGAGTTAAAACTGAGGAAGGAGACCAAGGATTAACGATGGATATAAGTAGAGAGGAAGTCGAACGGGCAGTTGAAAAGATGAAAAATGGAAAAGCAGTTGGCCCAGACAAGATCCCCGTTGAGGTATGAAAGTGTCTCGGTAAAAAGGGAAAATAACTCCTTTGGGATTTGATGAAGAAGATGCCAGACGAGTGGAGAACTAGTGTACTGATCCCAATATTTAAGGGTAAAGGTGATGTGCAGGCCTGCAGTAACTGTAGAGATATTAAACTGATAGCATACACAATGAAAATTTGGGAAAGAGTTATAGAGACAAGAGTACGCAAGGACATTGTGGTGTGTGAAGAACAGTTTGGGTTCATGTCTGGAAGAGGAACGACTGATGCAGTACATGCTTTAAGACAGATAGTGGAGAGACACCGGGAGATGCAAGCCAATTTACGCATGGCTTTCATTGCTTTGGAGAAAGCTTATGACAGAGTCCGAAGGGACGAAATATGGAAAAGCACGAGAGAGTAGTGCGTGCCAGAGAAGTATGCGAGGTTAGTGAAGGAAATGTACAGAGGAGCAATGACACAGGTGAGAAGTAGTGTGGGCGTGACAAAGGAGTTCCCAGTAAAAGTGGGGTTACACCAAGGGTCTGCAGTTAGCCCTTATCTCTATGTCCTGATTATGGATGGGCTGGTGAAAGATGTGAAAAAGGAAGCGCCATGGAATATAATGTTTGCGGATGATGTGGTTCTTTGTGAGCAGAGAATCGATAGACTTGAAGAAAAGCTGAATGATTGGAGGAAGGCAATAGAAGAAAGAGGGATGAAAATTAGCAGGACGAAATCAGAATATTTAGCACTGAAGGATGGGCAGATATGGTCTTGTAAGATCCAGGAGGAGGAACTGAAATCGGTCTGTAAATTTAAATACCTGGGGTCGTACATACAGAGGGACGGAGGACTGGAAAGCGAGCTACAGCACCGAATAAACTGTGGTTGTATCAACTGGAGGAAAATGAGCGGAGTGTTGTGTGACGAGAAGGTGAGAAATGGGTTGAAAACAAAAGTGTACAAGTCGGTGATATGGCATGCTATGATATACTGGGCAGAGACATGGCCAAGCACAGTAGGCCAGGAAAGGAAGATGGAAGTAGTAGAAGTGAGTATGCTGAGGTGGATGTGTGGGGTAACGAGAAAGGACAGAATTAGAAATGAAATTGTTAGAGGAGTTGTGAAAGTGGGACACTTGCAGAGAAAAGGGAAAGCGTATATCGGAAACATAGTTGAAGATATAAGGATTGAAAGAGTGAGAAGGAGAGGAAGACCGAAGATGAAGTGGAAGGATAAGATAGCGGGGGACCTAAGGGAAAAAAGGACGGAAGAAGTGAATAATTATAGAGGAGAAGGATCCAGAAGAGCAACGCCGACCCTACTTGACGTGGGACAAGGCTACGATAAAGAAGAAGACTTACTGGAAGTTCCGAGAAAAAGTATGTAATTTAATGTAAGCCGTGGGCGGTTATCGGATATTATGTTTTAATTTGGATGCCAGGTGTTCGATTTTTTTCCGAACTGTTCGGAATTTCAGCCTCTTGTTCATTTTTCGGTATTGAAGTATGAATAATTCGTTATTTTTAGAATTCCATTAATATCAGTAATTCATTTATTGATCTGCAAACTCAAGTGAATAGACATTTGGTGCGCTGCTGTCAGGCAGCGCGTGCTGATGCGTGGCCTTGATTGATCGTCGCACGCCTCTTTCTGTGCACTCGCGACCTTTAGTAGTATTTGTTGTCTGCCTATTTCTCTTTATTCGGCTCCCCCCCCCCCCCCCCGCGCCTTACAGCCACGCCTACGCCTACATCACGCCACGGTTAATCAGCCGAACCTCAGGAGGTCAATATAACCGCGTTTTGACCTCACTGTCTGCAGTGTTTCGAATGCGTATCTAACCTATTTGTGAATCAATAAAAGTAATAGAAATGAATACTCTGAAACATTTCTCCCAAATTGTTAAGATAATATTTTTAGAGATGACTATTATTTAATTAATATCTGTATGCAAATACTCTTGAAATGGAATAGCTCCTGCAAATGAAACTAATCCGCGATTTTAATAAAGATAAATTAAAGCAATATTAATTTGAATGACATCACTGTAAAAGCCAGATTATGTTTTAGAAAAGCTATCACTGACGGCGCTATAAAGATTAAACGGCAGAAATATTTCAACCTGGTGTCTTTGCATTTACGTGAGCCATGAAAGGTGCATGCAAATTAAGTACTAAAAACCTGTTGTTGATGGAAAACCGCCGTGAACCTAACTGTTGGAGACATCTTTTACTATCGTTATCATTTACTAATAAGGTCCACGGCCAGCTCAAATTGCTTAAACTGAAATTTAATAAGTCGGCACAGTTCTCAGAGTCGTATTCAGAACAATTATTTAGTGAAAGAATGGAATAATAATAATAATTTCGTGTGGCTCATTAACCTGGTGCAAGTCTTTCAATTGGACGCCACTTTGGCGACTTGCGTGTCCCTAGCCTACCCCAGTTATCCAACCGGTGAAAGGGGACCTACAGTGGAATCCGAACCACGTGTCGTTTCTGGCGACTCCTCACATCGTTGAGAGGTGGGTTAAAGTGCAGACTGAAAACAATCCGAGGTCCGACCGGGTTTCGAACCCGCAACCATTCGGTTTCCAGCCGAGCGCTTTACCCCAAGACCACCGGGCCCGACGAAAGAATGAAATGAAAATGATTACTATTCTGATCTCATCTCCAACAATTAGTTGGAGTAATTAGTTGTAATGGCGGAATCATTTGTCCTGAAAAATAAATTGCATCACAATTAATAAAATGTGAGAAGGAAAAATGAAGGAATCAATTTTCTACTAAATGAGAACAGATTCGATGTTATGGTAAACTGCAGAGCTTATCATTGGATTTTAAAAAAGCAGCATATCTACATAAAACTTAAATCACGTACATAGCTCAAGAATTGAACGTTCATAGTCTTTGTATTCTCTGCACAGAGGTTTACGTACACTCTTCAAAGAATATTATTAAGTCCTTATGACTGTGAGTAATATATTAGTATTTAAGGAAAATTTCAATAAAAATGCAAATATGAAAAGAAATTAATTCTAAAATATCGGAAACAAGAATTTTTTGGATCGTGGAGGTACATGTAACCTTACAACTCCTACTCATTTGATAAGTTTAATATATTGGGTAAGTTAATATTAGTGCATTACAAGATCATTTTAATCATTTGTAAGCCTTACTTCATGGTAAAAATATCTCTAGGTACACCTACATCCTGTTAAACCGCAGTCAAATCAAATTTTAAACTGTGAGAAATCAATTTTCTGGTACATTAGGTGTTATTGGTACACAAATATCCTAAAGATTATTCTGTCTTCGCCACAATATATGGATGTTCCATTCATAAAAACATAAAGGTCGCCGTGGTTCTTTGGCTTTGAAAAAGGAATAGCAACAGTTTGAAAGATTCTCCATTTGAATTAGTCAAGCAGATGACAAGCATCAACAAAGATGTATGTACGGTTTGTTCATCTTGTTTTAGTGTAATGGAAGATGGGATGAACACAGTAATGGCATGATATCTCACATACATTTTTGGTAAATAAGAAAATGAGGGCTTATGATCAAACATTGCAAAATTTGAACATTACGTCAATAAATTTTACTAAACTGCAGCTGAATTTTTTAAATAAGTAGATTGAATCCATTGAGAGTTTGCGGGTCTGCAAGTAGGTATCACCTAAAAGGCAGGTATACCCCAGTGGAACGATATAAAAGATCGATGATTTCATTCGTAAAATGCCTTATTCAACAACAATAGAAAATACTGGTCTTCATTATAAGTAGGCCTACGTGTATAATAAGCAATATACGAGGGTAAGTCAAAAATTATCCGCATTGTAGCCGTAAATTTTATTGCAGTACAAAGAGCACACTTACGTTAACATCATTCTTCAATATAGTCTCCTTGCTTTTCAGCGCACGTAGTTTAACGTCACACAAGCTTTCTGATACCCTCAGAACAGACGGTTTTCGGCTGAGCAGCGAGCCACGCATGAACCGCGTCCTTCACTTCTTGTTCCGAGGCAAATTGACGGTCCCTTTATTGCCTCTTCAAGTGGACCACACTAGTCAGAGGGGCAAGTCAGGACTATACAGAGGCTGAGCCATTACTGCAGACCTAAGCTTTTAGGGCGTTCCAGCAGTGTGGACAACTGTACGTGGACGGGTATTGTTGTGCAACACACCACCTTTCAGTAGTACTCTTCGGGCGTTTCTTCGAGTTGCAGGCTTTAGCTTGTACACAGAACCATGAATAATTTTAAGATGATGTACCACTTCCTCAATAGTCTCTCGCCTGCCTAACAGAATCGCGTCCTGTGCCAGCGCAATGTTGTCATCATGGACTTCGTCTCTGGCTCCTTTCCCATGCGTGACACCTGTGCGACCGTTTTTTAACTTCTCAGTACATTAGTAGACACTCCGCTGTGACAAGACACTATTGCCCTATTGTGCCGACAGTCTTTGATGGATTTTGACCCCTGATACACCTTCCGATCACTGCTCGCTGTTCCCATTCGATGCAAACTTCTAATGGAGCGATCATGAATTATGTGCAAGAAAAGAAGGACAAATGGAGGTATTAGGATCAAACTTTTATAGCATGACCACATCATCATAACAATAAAATAAACGATGACAGCATTCAGTAGGAACAATACAAGAAAAGATATAAGTACATTGCGGGTAATATAGAGAAATAAAATTTGGAAAAACCTCAATTACGTACAGTTTGGTAGAAATTATTTCACACTATGATAAGAACAATATGTTTTGTGTCTACTTTCTTAAGCTATTAATATTTCGTCTTTGTTTACCAGAAACCAACGCCCACTGAACGAGTATTTTCTGTGACGAACAGTTTGAGGACAAATGGTAAGAATGCTTTTAAAACTGAATTTCTAACTTTTGTTGTTTAATAAAATCAACTTTTAATCACACTTATTTCAATCTGTATAGATTGTTCTGCAATAAAATGCAGTGATCAATCGCTCAGCGAAACATCAAGGAGGAATTACTACTGCACTAGTAATTCTACAGGACTGTTTAGCTGTAATAAATTCAGAGATACTATATATGGCAAATTAAACATAATTTACTTTTAGCTTCGAAATCTTTGTATCTATGATTAAACAATTTTAGTTATTAGTGCTTTTGGGGACGCTGTAGGAATGTAAAGACCAACGGCTGTTCATTTACTGACACGTTTCGAAATAATCATCATCAGAATATAAGCCTGGGGTACAGTTTTATACTAATCGTATGTCGTCATGCGCTATAGCAGTATAGTGCGTGACGACATATGATTAGTATGGAACTTTACCCCAGGCTTAGATTCTGATGCTGATTATTTCGAAACATGTCAATAAATGAACTGCCGCATCAGCACCTGTGGCCTTTATATTCTTACAGCGTCCCTAATAGCACTGTCCAATAACTAAAACTAGAAATGGACGCATACCTCATCAGAGAGTTCATGTCACATCTGGGAAACAATTTTAAATTTTTTTAAATTTTAATTTTATGCATTTCTTGTTTCAAATAACGGTATCCACATATCAGAGTAGCAATAGCCTGTTTGGAAGTTCTGACCCTAAGACATTCTTGTTAATATTTAACATTCTGTATCGCTCTTAACCACTCCCATGAACCAGAGACATTGCCGAGGTGGGGTGGCTTGCGTGCCTCAACGATACAGATAGCCGTACCGTAGGTGCAACCACAGCGGAGGGGTATCTGTGGAGAGGCCAGACAAACGTGTGGTTCCTGAAGAGGGGCAGCAGCCTTTTCAGTAGTTACAGGGGCATCAGTCTGGATGATTGGCTGAGCTGGCCCTGTAACATCAGCTAATGTGGCTTTGCCACACAGCTACTGCGAACGGCTGAAAGCAAGGGGAAACTACAGCCGTTACCTTTCCCGAGGACATGCAGCTCTACTGTATGAACATATGATGACGGCATCCTCTCGGGTAAAATATTCCGGAGGTAAAATAGTCCCCCATTCGGATCTCCGGGCGGGGACTACTCAGGAGGATGTGATCATCAGGAAAGACAATACTGGCATTCTACGGGTCGGAGCGTGGAATGTTAGATCTCTTAATCGAGTAGGAAAATTAGAAAATTTAAAAAGGGAAATGGATAGGTTGATGTTAGGTATAGGGGGGATTAGTGAAGTTCGGTGGCAGGATGAACAGGATTTATGGTCAGGTGAGTACAGGATCAATTCGGGGTATCACAGGAGTAGGATTGATAATGAATAAGAAAATAGGAATGCGGGTAAACTACTATGACCAGCGCAGTGATCGCATTATCATTGTCAAGATAGATACGAAGCCAACACCGACAACAGTAGTACAGGTTTATATGCCAACTAGCTCTGCCGATGATGAGGAAATCGATGAAATATATGAGGAGCTAAAGGAAATTATTCAGACAATTAAGGGAGAGGAAAACTTAATTGTTATGGAAAACTGGAATTCGGTAGTAGGACAACGAAGGGAAGAGAAGATAGTAGGTGAATATGGTCTGGGCAAAAGGAATGAAAGAGGAAGCCGCCTGGTAGAATTTTGCACAGAACATAATTTAGGTATAACAAACACCTGGTTCAAGAATCACAAAAGAAGGTTGTATACGTGGAAGAGACCAGGAGACACCGGGAGATACCAGATAGATTTTATAATGGTAAGACATAGATTTCGGAACCAGGTTTTACAGTGTAAGACATACCCAGGGGCAGATATAGACTCTTACCATAACTTGTCGGTTATGAACTGTAGGCTAAAACTAAAGAAACTACAAAAAGGTAGGAAAATAAGGAGATGGGACCTGGATAAATTGAAGGAACCTGAGGTTCTTAAGAATTTCAGAGGGAGGTTTAGGCAACAATTGACAGAAACAGGGGAAAATAAAACAGTAGAGGAGGAATGGGTAAAATTGAGAGATGAGATAGTGAAGGTAGCAGAGGACAAAATAGGTAGGAAGGAAAGACCTACAAAAAATCCTTGGATATCACAGGAGATACTAAATTTAATCGATGAAAGGAGAAAGTATAAAAATGCAGTAAATGAAACAGGCAAAATGGAGTACAGACGACTAAGAAATGAGATTGACAGAAAGTGCAAAATAGCTAAGCAGGAGTGGCTAGAAGGCAAATGCAAGGATGTAGAAGAATGTATAAATAGGGGAAAAATAGATACAGTCTACAGGAAAATAAAAGAAACGTTTGGAGATAAGAAAAACAGCTCTATGAATATCAAGGACACTGAGGGAAAACCATTTCTCAGCAAAGAAGGGAAAGCCCAAAGGTGGAAAGAGTATATAGAAGGGCTCTACAAAGGAAATGAACTTCGAGACAATATTGTAGGAAGGGAAGAGGATGTAGATGAAGATGAAATAGGAGATACTGTACTGAGAGAAGAATTTGACAGAGCCCTGAAAGACCTAAGTCGAAACAAGGCCCCTGGAGTAGATGATATTCCCTCAGAGCTACTGAAGTCTCTGGGAGAACCAGCCATGACAAACCTGTTTCACCTGGCGTGTAAGATGTATGAGACAGGCGAAGTACCCTCAGACTTTAAGAAAAATATTATAATCCCAATTCCAAAAAAGGCAGGTGCAGACAAGTGTGAAAACTACAGAACCATCAGTTTAATAAGTCATGGTTGCAAAATATTAACACGAATTATATACAGAAGAATGGAAAAGCTGGTAGAAGCCGACCTCGGGGAAGATCAGTTTGGGTTCAGGAGAAATGTAGAAACACGGGAGGCAATACTCACTTTACGGCGTATCCTAGAAGATAGATTAAGAAAAGGCATACCTACATTTCTAGCTTTTGTAGATTTGGAGAAGGCTTTTGACAATGTTGTTTGGAATAAACTCTTTCAAGTTCTGAAGCAAGCAGGAGTAAAATATAGGGAGCGTAAGGTTATTTACAACTTGTACAAAAACCAGACAGCGGTTGTCGCAATGTCGTTTCCTTCGATGTACATGGATTCTTCCAAATTACCAAAACATTTATTGGTCACATGAGTTGCTGCCATTAACCATTGGTGCCAACATAACCACTGGAGCCCGGGAGAAGCGTCGTACAATTTAACCAATAATGCAGTTTCTGCTTTATGTTTGTCTGGTTCTTGTATGTACACTTGTCTGCTCAATAAAAGTAACTGGCCTCGTAAAACGAAGATGATGTGAAAAAACATCTTCGTTTTCACGCGATTGGCTAATGTACATTGCGATCGATATATATCCAACGTGCTTCATATTCAGTTAAGAGCGATGTTGTTGTTGTTGTGGTCTTCAGTGAGACTGGTTTGATGCAGCTCTCCACAATACCCTATCCTGAGCAAGCCTCTTCATCTCCACATAGGAACGGCAACCTACATCTGTCTGAATCTGCTTACTGTATCCATCTCTTGGTCTTCCTCTGCGATTTTTCCCCCACACACTTTCCTCCAACGCTAAATTCACAATTCCTTGATGTCTAAGAATGTGTCCTACCACTCTATCCCTTCTTTTAGTCAAGGTATGCCAGAATTTTTTTTTCTCCCCAATTCTGTTCAGTATCTCCTCATTATTTACGCGATCCACCCACCTAATCTTCAACATTCTTCTGTAGCACCATATTTCAAAGGCCTCAATCCTCTTCCTGTCCGCACTGTTTATCGTCCATGTCTCACTCCCATGCAAGGCAACACTCCACACAAATGCCTTCAGAAAGGACTTCCTTAGGCTTAAGTCAATATTCGAGGTTAACAAATTTCTCTTTTTCCAGAATGCTTTTCTACCCATTGCCATTCTGCATTTTATATCCTCTGTACTGCGACAATCATTTGTTATTTTACTGCCCAAATAACAAAACTCGTCTACCTCCTTTATTGCTTCGTTACCCAATCTAATTCCTTCAGCATCACCTGATTTCCTTACACTGCACTCCATTACCCTAGTTTTGCTCTTGTTAATGTTCATCTTATATGCACCTTTTAGCACACTGTCCATTCCGTTCAATTGCTCTTCCAGGTCGTTTGCTGTATCTGACAAAATTACAATGTCGTCGGCAAAACGCAATGTTTTTAATTCTTCACACTGAACTTTAATTCCTTCTCCAAATTTCTCCTTGCTTTCCTTTATAGCTTGCTCAATGTACAAATTGAATAACAATAGAGAAAGACTACAACCCTGTCTTACTCATTTTCCAACCACTGCATCCCTTTCATGCCCTTCAACTCTGCATTGTTAATTGCGTAGCCGGGACAAGGAAGTAAAATTTAACCCACGTTTAACACTTTCTCCGGTTACGTTCAACTAACAGTTCTTTTTTGATAATTTAGTGACAGAAAAAGTTATCCGACATATAGATGTACTTACGTAATTACCGCTGACTTCTGAAATCGTCCTAATGGTAAATCATAGATCATTATTTATGGTCTACGTGATAAATCGATCTCAAAACTATTTTGCCTGAAACACGATCAACAAAACAAAGATAAAGTGTATCTGGTCATCTTTCATTGATATTGCTTGAGATAGCTTATATGAATTAGATTATTTTAATAAAGGCAACACTTTATTTACTATTCATTGTGCCATTTAAATATTACATTTTCTCCCTATCGAACACGACCATGACCCACAATATTCTGATATGCTGGACAATTTTTTGTACTGCGTTTCTCTGGATCGCTTCCATTTAAAAATGACAACACAATGCAAACTTTTCACTCCACGCACAGACATACTACAATAACTAGACTGGCAAGGGCAATACCAGTGATCTCTATATCAATGTGCAAGACCAAGGAGGTTAGAATTTCTACCAGCCTAAAGCGCTTGTAACTAACCTCTTATGTATGCATGAAACAGTGATAAGAAATAGGAATAAAACGATATAATTACACCACCTTTTAGAGTGTTGACGTAATGGTCAATACATGCGTCATGTTTGGCTGTAATTATTCGTATCGGCAGACAAACTTCTTGACGTTTGCATAGGTAAGATGGCGGCGTCCGTTTCAATAATATCATCGACTTCTCTAGTCAACTCAGTGACCTCTATACAACGTGGATGTACAACTCTGGTGTCTGACCATAAAACTCATGTTCTCAACATCAGTCCGGATAGTCACGTGGTATTGGAAATGTTGAAATATTTGTTAAACTTAAGGGACTTAACTACGGGATCATCAGTCCCTAAACTTACACACTATTTACGAACTACCTTTACTAAAGACGACACAAACATCCATGCCCGAGGGGGAATTCGAACCCACAACCGTAGCGGCCGTGCAGACTGTGACTGGCGCACCGCAGACCGCTCGGCCACTGCGGCCGGCGTGGTATTGGAACGACGCTGTTAGGTTCAGTATTGTGATTGTTGCGAAATGAATTTATACGAAATTGACTCGTTTTACGTACCTTTCTGTATGTTGGGATGTGACTAAACACCGCAATGCTATACTAGGCGTGGTCCTGTTTGGATATGATATTCCGACCTTTGAACTGATATATAGGGAGGGAATGGGGGGGGGGGGGTCCTACAGTTTAACACGAATTCTGAACTACGGTGCAACACGGCAGTTTTCATATAAACGATATTGTTAACAGAGGTGGAAGAAGTGACTGTAACAGTTGAAAACCCTAGGTTTGACCGGGGATCAAAGCCACGACACTTGTAGCCCGACAGTTTACCCTTGAGCCACGGAACCATCTTCCTAAATGGTTCTGGTACGGGTTCAACGAAATTACGTGAAAGGGAGATCTGGTACTTTTTATAGGCATGTACGAGCTGTTTGTAAATGTCGCACTGATATGAGGCACTATAAAAGTAGATAAATTTCGAGGCATGGTGTTATAAGGTGTTACACTGGGGAGCTAATTGCTGTTATTTTTTTGACCGCTTGTTTACGAGAAATTGTTTTATCACTCTAGTGCAAGTTTCAGTAAACTGTCAGTATGTGTATACACATTCGTCCTATATTCGAAGGCAGATAAAATTTTTACAAGACAGATTAATTTCCTCTTTTTCATGTAAGTTTTCAGGCCCCTGTGTGTTTGTAGGTGCTTCTGTTTCCTACATTTCCCGAAAGATGAAAAGTCAAGATATTGTTCCAAAAATAAAAATAAAGATGTTCAAATGTTTGTTAAGCTTAAGGGACTTAACTGCGGGATCATCAGTCCCTGAAATTACAAACTACTTATCACCTACCTTACACTAAAGACGACACAAACATCCATTCCCGTGGGGGGATTCGAACCTCCGATCGTAGCGGCCGTGCAGACTGTGACTGTCACGCCGCAGACCTCTCGGTCACTGTGGCCGGCTAAAAATAAAGAATTTCCTCGTTATAAAGTACTCAAAAGGGTATTCTAAACAATTTCAGGCCTTTTGGTAGGCAAAGGTTCTGAAATGCGTGGTTGAAGCGTGATCCTGTATCAACAATTTTTGACTTCTCACACCATGTATTGCCGAAAGCATCATAATAAAACCGCCAACAAGAAAACTATCAAATGCCGTTATGTATTGATATAACAATACTTGTGATTTTATTTTCATTTTGTTTCAAACCAACCGGAAAAAACGGAAATAACATTGAATACCAGCTTCGACAATAAAAAGCATAATACTCTCGACCTTTGCGCGTTTAAACAAACTTCGACTACAGTATCACATTTTTAAGGTGTTTTAAAGTTTTACGATACGTCTGAAGTATATCTGTGGGTACTAGAGAAGGAACAACATTCGACTGCACCGGCACTACGGTCGGGGGTTCGAATCCCCCCTCGGGCATGGATATTTGTGCCGTCCTTAGTCTTAGCTAGTTGATAAGTAGTTTGTAAGTTTAGGGACTGACGACCCCGTAGTTAAGTCCCATAGACTATACAAACATTTGAAACATTTTTGAACAACATTCGAAATACTTTGCGCTATCCGAACTGTAATTTGCCGTACCACCACGACGTGACTAGCGAGCAGGAGATGTTGCGGACAGAATTTTCAGCCTTCGCATCCATAGATGTTTATACTCTGTTACTCTGTGGTAAAGACCAAAGAACTTGTAAAAACAACTAGACTTCCCTAGCGCGCAGCATGCACGCGCTAATTTGAACTTTCGGCTGGACACCATGATGGTGGTACATTGAGGTGTTTGTGTCTTGTAACGATACGGATCAAACTTATTACATTTATTGGTGCATATACACAGTATATGATGGGCGTAACTGTACTGTCTACAAATTCCAGTATACGTGAAAAACATTCTGAAATTTTTTGCTGTGCTTAATTGCACGAATAAATACTACAAACAGACCATATTACCTTTCACAGGAACGTTCATATTTGTTTTATAGTATGAACATTTCATCGTAGCATTAAACATTTTCAGGAGGGATACATAACTGAATTTACATTTTTCGATGATGGACAATGAGACTCAAAAGTTTCATCATGTGTTGATTAATACACTTTTCTTCAGATATGTTGAGTACTAAACAACGAAATATTACAATTAGCGCTAATGTTAACTTAATAAGTAGCCTATCATACAGCTGTGAATAAAAAGCAGTGGCCAGTTTTTTGTATTGTTTAAAAAACATTATTAAACAGGAACTGGTTGCCGTAAGTTCATAAGTGAAATTGCTATCATACTATTTGACACTTAAATGCGGGATTATGTTTGTCATATAGCGCAAAGGAAGACCTGTTATAAGCAAAGACGCTTAAGTTTACCACCATAATGGCCGCCTTTCAAATTTTTGGATGTTCTAAGTAGATTAGTTAAGGGATTGTGGAATCTTGGTAAAGTCATTGCTCAGAAGACAATAGACCATTGATTTCTATACAACCTGGTTGCATAACTCTGATCTCACAGCATAGAACTGCAGTGTGACTGTACATTCATATGTTTTGCACTGCCAGCGCTGTTGCAATTCGACAAAGGAATTCCTGTCAATTTTTTAAGTGACAAGGAACTGCTTGCTTACCTCCTGAGTCGAACTTCAATATGCGATGTAATAGACTGACATTGGATTACAATCGAAAACTATTTTGCCGCGGTGGAGTGGTCGAGCGTTCCAAGGCGCCTAGCTACTGTGCGCGCCGTCGGAGGTTCAAGTCCTCACTCGGGCTTGGGTGTATTTGTTGTGCTTAGCTTGAGTTAGTTCAAGTAGTTTGTAAGCCTATGGACAGATGACCACAGTAGTTAAGTCCCAGAGATTTACAAACATTTTATTTTTTGAAAACTATTTTTGTCTACTAGTAACATTTCATAACAGCCATGTTGTAATTTGGTAAGAAACGTAATATGAAATTCTTTGGTTGGGACGCTCTGGCATTCAGGTAGTACAGAGATTAAATGGTTTACATGTTTACCTTGTCAGCCAGATGAAAGCAGAAACTCTTTTTTTCTTCCCTTTTTCAGGTGGATCTAAGTTTTGCAGTCGTTGTTTCAGTTCGTTATTGTTTGTTATTTGTATATTTGGCTCATGAGCCCCCTGACGGGGGGGGGGGGGGGGCGCTGAGCCATGGCGCCCGGCATTGGCGTCAGTCGAGTCCTTTTGTAAACGATGAGCTTTGTATGACATGACGAGCGGAACACACTATCTGTTTAAACCGCGCTTGCACATATTAATTTAATTATCTGGAGGCGGAGGTTGGCCAATTGGGCGTCTGTCGGGGGCGGCAGGTGCTTGGCTGCGGGCGGGGTGATGTGGCGTCAGCCTGGCGGGGGTGGACAGGTCTCGACCTGTCGGAGGTGCCGCCTGTCTGGCGGCGGCGCCGGGGGGTGGAGGGGGGTGTTGTTTACTTGCAAGTGTTAAGTGCACCAGTGTTAAGTGCAGTTTCATGTAACCTTTCAATCATCCTATTGTTCGAGTGTGGCGGCATCCTTTGATCAGCGGTCCGGCAATTGGCCGAGCGTCTGGCGTCGATGACACTATAGCCGACGGGTGATTCTCAGTGAACCAGTACTCCCGGTACCCTACTACTAATGTGACAATTATTTTAATTAGGCAGGATTCGCTGCAAACAGTTTCTATATGATAACCAATAGAAGTTCTTACTGAAAGAAATGTGCTAAACTTTCATGTATTAAAAAAAAAAAAAAAAAAAAAAAAAAAAAAAAAAAAAAAAAAAAAAAAAACTGATTCTGATTCGCCCATGTTGTGAATTGTTCCAGATTTACTTTTCTGACGGTCTGCGGTAGTTTAGTCTTTCGTCGCTCTTGTGAATGTGGTAGACAGTAGCAACATCTTTACTACGATAGTTACGTGTACGATGTATATCATTTGGAGGTCAGTAATACTTCATTGCTACTGCAATGACTTGCGCGTATCGATGGTTGGCTCGTCACAGCGTTCGTAGCAACAGACGATGCGTTGATGATCTGGGGAGAATCGCCATATTCCAGCTGTGATTCATAATTATGTTCATTAACTGCCACAATTTCGTTCTCGGAACGAGACATTGGCACCGACTCTCAATAATGTAAAGCCGCATGTGGGGGGCGGAGCTGGCTATTTACAAGCTGGAGCCTTAATGCAGTATTCCGCAGTTGATTTCCACAGCCAACGGCTCCTGACCCGCCCACAATCGGCTGCCATGGGTATAACATTCCACATTGCTTTTTTTTTTTTTTTTTTTTTTTTTTTTTTTTTCCACAATTTTTATACCACCCAACCGGTTGCGTAATTTTTAGGTTCTTGACCTAGGTTTCGTTGCCACTAAGGACAACTTCATCAGAAGAATAAAAATAGTTACATACAACACATAACCTTAAAATTACGCAACAGGTTGGCTGGTACACAAAATTGTTAAAAAATTGGATTACGGTTGCTGTTAATCAGCCATGTTCAAAATTTCACATTGTTACCATTTTACTGTTAATTACCACAATATTATCTTCTGTACATTCTTCGTAATAGTTGTAACATTATTGTATTGCAGTCGGCTTGCAGATGGTCTCACAAACAGACTGAAAACGGTTGCCTAACAACAATAAAACCTAGCTGCTTCATGGGCTTGCTGCTTGAGCCGCTAACGATATCACGAAAAACCAAAAGAAACAGTTTGTTGATAATTTCTCGCGTTTAAGTTTAGAGTTATCTCTATATCTTGGCATTATGGAATTTATTAGCCAGATATTGCAGAGTGCAGAATACTTCAGAACAGAAATTTTGTAGCACTGAACTATGCAGGCAAACACTCTCCTCGAAATGACTCACCAGCAGAAGGCAAACGCGTGATTTTTAATTCTGCTACGCGCCTTCTCGCTATTGCCCGTCGGTCTTCGGAAAAGAATCCAACGAACTATGAAGCGAGATACGTTTGACACAATCGTCCGCTCCTCCTAGTTCGTCCACTGCTCCTAGTTTGTCCGCTGCTCCTCGTTCGTCCGCTGCTCCTAGTTCGTCCGCTTCTCCTAGTTCGTCCGCTTCTCCTAGTTCGTCCACTGCTCCTAGTTTGTCCGCTGCTCCTCGTTCGTCCGCTTCTCCTAGTTCGTCCACTGCTCCTAGTTTGTCCGCTTCTCCTAGTTCGTCCGCTGCTCCTAGGTCGTCCGCTTCTCCTAGTTCGTCCGCTTCTCCTAGTTCGTCCGCTGCTCCTAGGTCGTCCGCTGCTCCTAGGTCGTCCGCTGCTTCTAGTTCGTCCGATGCTCCTAGTTCATCCGCTCCTTCTAGTTCGTCCGCTTATTTTGGCTTTTGCTACCGCTACTAAAAGAGCTATTTTTATGACAGCTTTTTTATATAATGAATCGTGTTGCCAAAGCGTGTGCTATTACCCGTATTTTTGGGTAATTTGACATCAAATACTTAGGCAAATAAACCAGTTATTTACACGAATGGGTGATAAATGGTATTCAACTACTTTGCATACAGAGTACTCATAGTACTTTATCTTTAAAATAGATTTCTTGTGGCAGTGAACTATGAAACTACAGCTGAGCTGCATCTCAGCTCGAAATGAAGGTAACTGGCAGAAGGGAATCACGCGATTCTGCGCGATCTCGCGTGCTCTCGTTGTTCCCCGTCAGTCTTCGGAAAAGGAACGGACGAACTAAGAGGCCGGCCGCGGTGGCTGAGGGGACTGAGGCGCTCCAGTCGCGGTCTGCACGGCCACTACGGTCGGAGGTTCGAATCCCCCCTAGGGCATGGATATTTGTGCCGTCCTTAGTAGTAGTTAATTCATAAGTAGTTTGTAAGTTTAGGGACTGATGACCCCGTAGTTAAGTCCCATAAGCTCTACAAACATTTGAACATTTGAATTTTGAACTAAGAGGCGAGGGATCAGCGAACTAGTTCGCGTAGTTCGCCTGTGGGAGCGCTCTTCCAAACTATTTCGTTAGAGAACTATACAAGACTAGTGCAGAGCGTGACTGGTACGTCGCAGACCGCTCGGCCACCGCGGCCGGCCTTTGTTGAGAAGCGCTACAAATTACGTTAGAAACTTTTCTGATTAACGGAAGTTCTTCCAGTTGACATAAAGTTCACCGAAAATAATTTGACATTTAACATGCAGAATCCTAATACCAACAAATCATACCTAGTTGCATGACTGGAAACTGTCCTCCTTCATTCACCAAAAACGAATATCAGACTTAAATGCCAGATTCAGACGTTCCAGCAAGGCACATACGCAGCGGGAGGATACACGGTCGGCTGAGAACGTACGTCATCCCTTTTACTGCACTCGAATCGACAGTCGCCGATAACGCAGGTCTGCTCAGTTCGGTTTTCACAGTCGGGGGCTATCGATCCTACGGTGGAGGAACTCAATATTCCTCACGACGGCGAGGGAGGGAGTGTGACTTAGAGCAGTTCCTAATGGAAGATAATTCGCTGGCTTGATTGGCCCGGTGGATAAAGGGGAGAGTTCCACGCACGGCTATTGCCGGGGGGGAAGCGCCCCTCGCCGGTGAGACGGTGCGTGAGCACGAACACACGCAGTCTGCCGCGGACGCTGCGTGGCGCGGGAGCCGCGGCCGTAGCTCTGCTCTGCACCGAGGGACGACGGCTGACGACAGGTACTGCCACTAGTCTTGTGTAGTTCGCGAACGAAATAGATCGGAAGAGCGCTCACATAGTCGAATTACGCGAACTAGTTCGCACATTCCTCGCCTCTTAGTTCGCCCGCTCCTTTTCCGAAGACTGACTGGGAACAGCGAGAGCGTGCAGAATCGCGTGATTCCCTTCTACATCTACATCTACATCTACATCGATACTCTGCAAATCACATTTAAGTGCCTGGCAGAGGGTTCATTAACCACCTTCATAACTTTTCTCTACCGTTCCATTCTCTAATAGCGCGCGGGAAGAAAGAACACCTAAATCGTTCCGTTTTCGATCTGATTTCTCTTATTTTATTGGGATGGTCATGTCTCCCTAAGTAGGTGGGTGCTAGCAAAATATTTTCACATTCAGAACTAAAAGTCGGTGATTGAAACTTCGCAAACAGATCACGCCGCAATGAATAACGTCTTTCTTTTAATGATTTCCACCCAATTCGTGCAACATTTCCGTGACGCTTTCCCCCCCGTAACGTGATAAAACAAAACGAGCTGCCCTTCTCTGAACCTTCTCAATATCTTCCGTCAGTTCTGCCAGTTACCGTCATTTCGAGCTGAGATGAAGCTCAGCTGTAGTTTCATAGTTCACTGCCACCAGAAATCTATTTTAAAAATAAAGTACTACGAGTACTCTGTATGCAAAGTAGTTGAATACCATTGTATTACCCATTCGTGTAAATAACTGGTTTATTTGCCTAAGTATTTGATGTCAAATTGCCCAAAAATACGAGTAATAGCACACGTTTTCGCAACACTGATTCACTATATAAAAAACTGTCATAAAAAAGAGCTCTTTTAGTAGCGGTAGCAAAAGCCAAACTTAGCGGACGAACTAGAAGGAGCGGACGATTTAGGAGCAGCGGACGAACTAGGAGCAGCGGACGACCTAGGGGCAGCGGACGAACTAGGAGCAATGGACGAACTAGGAGAAGCGGACGATTATGCCAAACGTAGTAGTTTTAGTAGCGGTAGCAAAAGCCAAAAAGAGCGGACGAACTAAAAAGAACAACCTACTTCGCGGCCGAGCTGCGAACTAAAAGGAGATCTACCGCTCGCGAACTAAAATCTTCGCGATCGGTCGCGACCTACAATATGCGCGATCGGTCGAGAACTGAAATATGAGCGATCGGCCGCGAACTAAATTATGTGCAATCGGTCGCAAACTAAAACATTGTTACCGGTCGCGAACTATTATACCAAACGTACCTCGCTTCTTAGTTCGTTGGATTCTTCTCCGAAGACCGACGACCAATAGCGAGAGGGCGCGCAGCAGAATTAAAAATCACGTGTTTGCCTTCTGCTGATGAGAGCCATTTCGAGGTGAGCGTCTGCCTGCTAGATTAGATAGTTCAGTACTACAAAATTTCTGTTTTGAAGTATTCTGCACTATGCAATATCTGACTAATAAATTCCATAATGCCAAGATAGAGAGATAACTCTAAACTTAAACGCGAGAAATTATCCACAAACTGTTTCTTTTGGTTTGCGTGATATCGTTAGCGGCTCAAGCAGCAAGCGCATGAATTAGCTAGGTTGGGAAACTTCTCCCTCCAACTGCATGCTCAGACCACGCCGCTCAGCCGTCACTGGGAGCGGACGAACTAAAAGAACGAACTAGTTCACGGCAGAGCCGCGAACTAAAGTGAGCGCTCCCGACCGCGAACTATTATGCGCAAGTCTAACTCCCACCACTTAACACCTCCGTTTTCATATGTACTGAAATCTATATAAAATAGTATTGCCTCTGTAAGAAATTCGACCAATTATATCTGGAAAGTAACGGAACCCAGATTTTTAATGTAACGTAATTAGAATTGTTTTGTTGGTATGCAAATTCCTTGTTCCTATCTGAACCCTGCATTTTCATATAATAAGGGAAAAAGTAAGTATTCAAAGTATATGCTTGACATAATTCAACCTGGGGATGTGATCTAATATTCTGTAATGAAATCTGCATAAGCAGAGGAGCCCAGTTCGCTAGTTTGATATTTCTTTATTTAGACCGGTTTCGGCAATTCTAAGTTGCCATCTTCCAGTCTTTTAAAATTGTGTACAAAAATGGGCAAGGATGTAAGTGCCACAAACTAAAATTTTCAGTATTGAAATAAATGTGTCTTAAATATTGGATGATTGTATTAATTTTATGAAAAAATGCGTATATCAAAATACCTCTTCAAAACATGAAAACAGTTTTTTATGAATATGTATAAAGGGAACAAAAGCTATATGGAAAAAGAAGTAAGTGCCATCGTTTGGTTTTCTGGAAAATGCTGTAAGTGCCTTACTAAGTTTTTGAAAAGGATGTAAGTCAAAGATTTGTGATAAAAGAAGATAGTATTTCCATTGTAGTTTTGAGAATATTTAATAACTTTACATATAATTTTACTCTTTCAGTGCTAGGCTAATATAAAAATGGTAGAAAATAAAATGTTGGAAGGTCTTTTGAAGCAAAGTTTTTTGTCTTCAGTTTATTCCGCTTCTTCTCTCTTCGGTAAGTACAAGCTGTTTTTGTTCACTGCTTATGTTTGTACACTTGTACTTACAGGAACAGCTTGCCTGTTCTGCTGGTAGTTGTTTTGCGGGTATCTCTTTCCCACGACTGTTAATGTACGGCTGTCCCTTTTCTGTTGCTTCACGTCTCTTACGTACAGTCACCTTCTTCCTAACCGGTTTTTCCATTATCTGGTTGGTACACTAAATACACAGCCAAAGCTCACTCGAAAACACACACGTGGAAAGACAGGAATCACTGCTGTGTCAACGAGCTGTCACCAACTGAGGCAACTGTATAGCTTAGGTACATACATCATGGCGGTGCTACCTACATCCCTTACCATGTCAGCCCCGGTGGAACTTGCACAGTACAGCCATCTTCGAACTGCTCTTGAAACTAGTAGGAATTTTTCTGGCACTTGCAATCTTTCTCGTTTCATTACGCTTGGCTTTATACAACCCCTTTCACTAAAAAAGCATTTTTTTTATTTTTGGAACATACACCCTTTTCCAGTTTTTTGTACTCAATTGGAATATTATATGGAAATATTTCATCAGAACGTAAATCAAACGAAATATTACCATATACGAGCGTTGGAACTTAAATAGTGGCAACTATTTATTTGCCGGGGCGGGTTAGCCGCGCGCAATGGGACTTAACTGCGGGGTCATCAGTCCCCGAAACTTACAAACCACCTTATTCTAAAGACAGCAAAAACATCCATGCCCGAGCGACGATTCGAACTTCCGACGGGGAACGGCCTCGTGCATCGGACCATTGCGCCTCAATGCGTTCGGCCACTCCGCCGCGGCATCGGAGGTAAGGTGTAGCTATGGTCGCTATCCATCGTGACTCCACAGCAGTGTTGCCACTATTTAAGTTCCAACACTTGTAATACTCAAATGTTAAGCGACCTGAAGATGGCAACTTAGAATTGCCGAAATCTATGTAAATAAAGAAATTTGAAACTAGCGATGTGGGCTCCTCTGCTTATGCTAATTCCATTTCAAAATGAAGTATTTGAAAATCAAGATTTTACTTGAATTTTTTGGTGGGTGCGGAACACGACTACAAAGTTAAAGGTATTAAACGTAAAGAGAGGCATTGAATTACAATTTGGGCTGCAGCCGGGATTGGAACCCGGGACCTCCTACTTACTAGGTAGGCGTCTCAGACCGCTCACCTAACACAGCATTGTAGACAAAGAGATTACGCAGACTACCTTAAAGCACGTCTCCCTCCACACCACATACTGCAATTCTGCCTCAATGTTCCCTGTGAAATGTGTGTCATTTAAGGCAGTCCGTGTAGCAGCTTTGTCTGCAATGCTGTGTTAGCTGCGCGTTCTAAAGCGCCTATCCCATTGCTGACAAGGTCGACCTCGTAGTACCGGCCATTCTACAACTACATGCCAGTCGTGCTACATCTGTACCTTTCGCAGTGTATCGCCGTCTAATAACCCCTACTGATGTGAAGACACCCACTTCCTTTAATCTCGGTTGTGTGCACAAATGACTATTTTATTTATACATGTGGCGTCTGTTCCGAAAGAACAGACGTCACTTCTGGCTCTGCAATTGTTATTATTTAATATTCACAGAATATATGACATCAACTGCGATTGGGCAAAGCTGAAAATGTGTACCCAGCCGGGATTCGAACCCGGGTCTCCTGCTTTCTAGGCAGTTGCGCTGACCCCTACACCACTGGGGACACCTTTTCAGCTTTGCAGTTGATGTCATATATTCTGTGAATATTAAATAATAACAACTGCAGGGTCAGAAGTGACGTCTGTTCTTTCGGAACAGACGCCACATGTATATATATATAATATGCCGGTGACGGGCAATGATCCTATCGTTAGTGGGGAGGTTTGGGCAAGTTTGAAGCCCTTACTCTTACGGGAATTAGTTTCATGACTACGAGTTTGAGTACTGTGGGCAGGGCGAAGCTGGGAATTTGTATCTGACAGGAGGCGTGCTTAGGTAGTCCTTGCAGGGGCGGTGATCACTGCGTCCCCAGTGGTGTAGGGGTCAGCGCAACTGCCTAGAAAGCAAGAGACTCGGGTTCGAATCCCGGGTGGGTACACATTTTCAGATTTGCCCAATCGCAGTTGATGTCATATATTCTCTATATTCTGTGAAGACTATTATATTGTGCACATCTATGGCAAAGCCCCTCTCGAATTATACAAATTTCATTACCCTCATTTTGTAATTAATATTAAAAAATGGAACTTCAATTTTTGTGTTGATGTATATATATAGCATCAACAAATAACGTTATATCGTTACTGCCTAATTTTGATTCCCACTCCTGACAACACGGTCGACCTCGCAGTTCCACACATTCTACTAAAAGATGGCTCTAGTGCTACATCTGTACTAGAGATCCTGTATAGGGAGAGAGTGGCAATGCGTGAAACTACTCCTGATTGGCTGACAGCCCAGAACGCCATGTTTTTACCATTTGGAGGGCTTTGTGTATGAGTGAATAGCTAAGTGTTCGTTTCTGTAGTGTGGAGTGTTTTAAAACTTCTCACAGCGATTTCACTGTACACTTACACACAGGTTGTATTACGGTAGGCACTGCTGCACTTTTCCACGTCGTCTGTTGGTTCTATTTACGAAAAATTAACGGGTTGTTCGTCGATCGTTGATGTTAAATTTAGAACTAAGGCAATTTTTAAGATTAAATGCTGATTTGAAATGATTTACTGAGTGTAATTGATAAGCTGTATTGCATAATAATTAAGGACAGTCAAGAGAAATGCTTAGTTATTTCTCTATTGTCTGTAAGAACCGAAGTAAAGTTTGCTATATGATGATTGTCTACGCAAGGAATGAGGAAACAGTGGTCAGTGAAATTTAACCGAGAAAGCGGGAACCGTAAAGGCGAATTACGGAAACCAAAGAATTATTCCTATCTGTGAAAAGCCATACGATCATTTCAAATATGTGTAGGGAAAGTTATAAGTTCGACAGGATATGGGGGCGGATAGCAATAACATTGTACTAATTTCAGCGGTGGATATGCAGACAGAAAATTCCGAAATAGCGTCAATTTCTTTGAGATACAAAATATGAAATACGTCTTTTTCTTAGTAATTAATTGCCAACTGTCGTAGTTACCAGAACATACTAAAATATGCTATTAACTTTCGGCGGTCATAGCCACTGCTTCACGTGACTTTCATCTACTCACACATTCATTAGGCCTGTATGAACAAAGATGAATGGCATTTGTTTCAACCACGTGCTGATTAGTAAGTTAGAAGATTTGCTTTGGTCTCATGGGTGGAACTGCTGCCTTATTTCAATCGTTCAATGGTTTCATTTCTGCCTGGGTCACTATGTGAAAACACGTGCCGCTCACAGTCTGGTAAAAACATGGCAGCCACCGGCCAATTGGCCACTCTCTCCCTAATCTGTACTTTCCGCGGCGTATCATCCTTTTTCTTTCCTCTGTCAAGTTTGACGGAATTTCTAATTGTATGACGGATCAAATTCAGCTTTCTTGGTTGGCGGAGGTTTTGACGGATACAAATTTACTTCTTTGAGGGATATTGCTGGTTTAATACATTTTGACAAAAATATAAATTTTCTTCGAAAAAGCTATTACAGATGTAAATCTTTCTGTGCCTGCAAGACAGTGGCATAGTATATTAATGAATTTTTGCACTAAAACTCAATAACAAACATCTCCGATGACTGGAAAAATAAGTAAAATAAACATTACATTTGCATATGGCTCTAATTTGTTTGCATGCAAAGATATGATACGTGCTTAGTGATAGGAACATTATAACAATGATGTGCTTTGCTCTATGAATCAGTTCGAAAAATTCTGTACGAGAGTAAGATTAGTACATTGGCTGAGTTTGACTGATTTTTAAATGCTTGTCCAACTCGCATACAAAGTAACGAATATTATGTTTAAATTTTAATAAGCTGGGAATATCTAATTTTGACGCATATTTATATATTTTTCTGTTGCGTAAACAAAGTAATGGGCCCCAAGTTAAAAAAAAAAATTCTTTATTTTGCAAGAAAAGTTTTAGGTGTTGGCCTGACGGAAAAATTATCATGAGTTGGCAACACTACACAGATGACTGTGGTTAGTACACATCTATGGCAATGCCATATAAGTTTCACTAGCCTCATTGTATAATTAACACTGTTTTCGTGTTACTATAGTTATATAACTCAAAGTAATAAAGTTATTTCGTAACTGTGATATTTTATTTCCACTGGTGACAACATGGCGACCTCGTAGTTCCGTTCTAGAACTAGATGGCTCTCGCATTAGAAATGTACTAAAGAAAGTAGCGACAACGTTTTATGTGTGGATTGCCGACAATCGCGTCTTACCATTGCTGAGTTGCACATTATGTGGTATTCGGTAGCCATTCCTGGAACAATCTAAGCCATTAAGTACATTGCAGAATTTACTAATTTAAGGTTTATTTCTCCATAAGAATGTTGTGTGCCATAAAACATAGTTTTATATTAACTGAGGAACTAAATAAACTGTTTTGCTGTATAAATATAAAGTCTACAAACGGCAGCTTCATATTAAAATTACTGTGGTTCTCTGAGTGATATCGTTCGCATTTCTGTGTCTGAGGAAAACCTCAGTTAACTCACGCCTACCTGATGTTATATATAACATCTAGATGCGCCTATTAAGGAAACTGCAAATGAGTCGAGATCACTGGTATTTGCAGATGATGTTGTAATATGGGGAGAAACAGAAGTGCAGAAGAGCCTGACTGTCTGGAACAATAAATTTAAAGAATTTAACCTGAAAATCAGCAAGACCAAGACGGTTGAGATGACCATAAGCAGAGATGGAACAAGTTCAAATATCTACTTGGAGGGAACAAAAATTAAATCAGTTTCCCACTTTCAGTACCTTGGAAGTATTTTCTCCAAGGACAACACCATCCGGCAAGAAATCTTCAACAGGACACAAAAAGCATCAAATTTCTACATGCAAGTTCGGAATCTACTCTGGGACAAAAAAGTACCACAGGCAGCAATGTTAACTTTGTATAACACTTACTTCACTCCAATCATTATATATGGCATGGAAACATGTACATTGTTAAAAAAGGATTACAGCAGAATCCAAGCAACAGAAATGAGGTTTATCAGGATTATGAATCAAAGTACCAGGAGAGACAAGATCAGAAATGAGGTACACAGGGGAACAGCTGGTATCAGGGTCCCTATTGCTAACATCTTGGGGAAACGAAGACTGCAGTGGTATGGCCATGTAATGAGAGTGGATAGCACAAGAACAGTTAAAAATACTTCAGAATGGATGTGGGGGGAAGAAGACCAAGAGGAAGGCCAAGGAGACGATGGATAGAGGCAGTTAAATCAGACATAGAGAAGAACGGTTTTAACTGGGATGATGTCCAAGACCAAATGTTATATCAAGATCGGATGAGATGGAGAGCGCTTGTTAGCCACACCCGGGAAACTGGAGATGGAAAATGATGATGATGCGCCTTTTTAATAATAAACAAATAACTATGGAATTCTATAGTTTCATATTATAAAACTCTTACAAAGCTGTAGTTACATTACGAGGTACTACTGTGTATGTGTCGTTTAACCTCGAACTTGTTATAACGTAATCGGTTACGTTCTTGCTTCCCGAGCGCTAGCATAAGCTGGGCGAGTGTTCGATTCCTGCCAAGCACTTTTTTCCTTTTTTTCCCTACAATGTATAGGCTACAAATAACACTTCATGGCCGTTGGAAAGTTTCATTTAGTCGCATTGTTTAGAACAAATTATTGTGTTTGACAGACGGCTAATACACCTACCGGTACAGTAATGGAACTTTTTCTCATTCTTAATACTGTTGGAGAAAAAATGCCTAGATGTCATGCCGTTAATTGTAGCTCAACTCTAGACTGTGTATACAAACTATTCAGCAACCCATAATGGGAAAGCAATACAGAATGTCGGAGGGTGCGTTTGTATACAGTCACTCATGAATAAGTTTATCATTCACCTAAAATAGAAAAGACTAGAACCTCCGGCGAGAACGACTACAGAGTGCGTAGCAAGATGCCTTAGACCACGCGGCCATGCCGCGCAGCTGTGAACTAAGAATCAACACCTCTGTAATACTCTTATTATTACATCAAGGAATGTGAACTAATCTTTCTTATCAAACGCATGATGCCCGTGAAATTCTAGGTGGGCTGGACACACACACACACGCACACACACACACACACACACACACACACACACACACACACACACAAAGGACAAGAATATGAGCATGAGAAATATAAAATGAGTTCGCAAATATTGTAAAAATGAATGACACTAAATCAAAATATTTATTTGGTTTGGCAATTCATTATTTTCATTAATTAGTTGGCTCTACTTTTTCTCTATAGAGGGCTTTAATCTGTACTCCTCGCGGTGGATCGTCGTCTACTTCTTTTAACCACTACTACGGCTGCATACGCACAAGATTTTCGGTTTGTGCAACTGGCAAACTCCTTTCGAATTATACAATGAAGAGCCAAAGAAACTGGTATACTAGCTAATATCCTGTAAGGCCCCCACGAAAACACAGAAGTGCCGCAATATGACCAGTCATGGACTGAACTAATGTCTGAGGTAGTGCTGGAGGGAACTGACATCAATCAACCTGCAGAACAGTGCATAAATCTGTAAGAGTACGAGGTGGTGGGGATCTGAACAGAACATTGCGAGGCATCCCAGATATGCTCAGTATTTTTCATGTCTGGGAGGGGTTTAAACTCTTTGAGGCTGGGCACACACAGGTCCAGCATTTCAGGTGAAGCAAAATGTTGTTTTGCTTCTTTGCTCCTTAAGTGTGCGGCAGGTTTGCACGACGCAATATTTTGTTCCAAGCATCAGAACATAATATTATTTGTATTGTTTTCCTCCAGTAGTGGCGCAATTAACAAGTGTGATGATGAAGTTACGTAGCTATTGCTTTGTGGCAGTGTTTACAAATGCTGGACTCAAATGAAAGGAAACATTAGGTCCCTCTCGAAACTGAACTCAGATCGTTGGAAATTTTACAATTACTGTAAAACGAATCTCAATAACTTAAAATATTTAAAATATCAGCCATTTCTAAATGAGTCTCTGATTAAAATGAAATTTTTATACAATTGATAGATAAAAAAATGCCAATTTTTTGGAAATTTGAAAGTTTCGTTATGAAGATAAAACTTAAAACGTGGAAAAACAAAATGGCGGCTAGTGGGAAAACAAGAATCGTTTTTCGACCCATGTTCTGGGAACTAATTTGTTGGTTTTTACCTAAATAATCACATCCTAAAATCCTGAACAGTTTTTATTGAACACCCTGTCTTTTAAATTCACAATAACGAGTATTTTTGAATAAATTACATTTCAAATTGAAGGCTTCAAATTAATAACCATTATTGTACTATTTACCTTTTATTATTATTATTATTATTATTTTGAGGTTAATCGGATGATGGCGGATTTGCCATGGAATTGTGAGTTTTGGTAGATAATTTTCTAATACATTTACTGTATTGGAAGAAAAATAATTTTAAATTTAGAAATTATAATAAATACTAAATTGTAATTTTAATCTTACTAAATATTAAGATCAATTTAGAAATATTTTTGTTTAAAGCTTAATAAAGCAGTATATTTAAAGCTGTAAAACGATTGAAAGAGGAGGTAATCAAAATATGTACGCTTTTATAACTCATGAAAGTTATTCTTGATAATATTGCACAAATTTTTGCCATCACGTCCTGGTTGTGGTGATTTTTTTTCTGGTAATCACTTATAACTAGCCGCGGTGTAGTAGCCGAGCGGTCTAAAGCGTCTCGCTGCGGAGCGCGTGGTTGCTCACCGTAGAGGTTCGAGTCCTACCTGGAGCATGGGTGTGTGTGTTTGTCTTTATGTTAGTTTACCTAGGTTTAAGTAGTTTGTAAGCTACGGACTGATGACCACGCAGTTTGGTCCGATAGATTTACAAACATTTGAACATTTTTGAAATTATAACTAGGGTCTGGTTTCAACGACGGCTACAAGTTTATCAAAATCGATAACTGTATCGTCGATCACGCCATCTTCCCCTATTTTAGTCATTACGCAATACACTTCACTAAAACAGAGATCCGAAAACTCAAAGCGGAAGCTTCTCTACGGTCAGAGCTGCGTGTGACAGCTGTAGTGGTGGGAAGTGGAAAGGGGTTAGCGCAAAAGCAAAAGTCTTGCTCCCTGCAACTTCAAGCATCGTGTTGTATCGGATTCAGGCGTGGAGCAACTGCTCAAATGTTTCAAGGCGTTGCGAAACGCCTCGCAACGTTTGCTTGATCAGTGTGAAATACATGGAGCGCTCGTACACAGAAAACATTTTGTTTCGCAACACTTGCTTCATGTGAAATGCTGGATCAGTGTGCGTCTGGCCTAAGTGTGTTCATGGAGACACTGTAGCCATTAGACAGTTTTGGGGTGTCGCATTGTCCTACTGGAATTGCCCAAGACCATCGGTATGTACAATGGTTATGAATGGATTCAGGTGATCAGCCAGATGACGTATGTACGTGTCACCTGTCAGACTGGTATCTAGACGTATCAGCGGCCTCACATCACTCCAACTTCACACGCCCCACACCATTACAGAGCCTCCACCATCTTGAACAGTCCCCTGCTGACACGAATTCGTGAGGTTGTTTCCATACCTGTACACGTTCACCTGATCGATACAATTGGAAACAAGATTCGTCAGGCGAGGCAACGCGTTTAATGTCATCAGCAGTCTAATATCGGTGTTTACAGGCCCAGGTGAGGCGTAAAGCTCTGTGTCCTGTAGTCAGAAAGGGCACACGTGTGCCTTCGGCTCCGGTCCCCTATCGACGGTTTTCCGCCCAATGCTTCGCAAGCTTTGTTAATAGCCCCACATTAAAATCCAGAGCAATTTGCGGGAAGGTTCCACTTATGTCACCTGAACGATTCTCTTCAGTCGTCCTTGGACCTGTTCTTGCAGGATCTATTTCCGGCTGCAGCGATGTCGGAGATTTGATGTTTTACCAGATTCCCGTTCTTTATGGCGCAGACGTCAAATGGTCGTATGGAAAATCCCCAACATCGCTGCATCGGAAATGATGTGTTCCATCTCTCGTGCGTCGACTATCACACAAAGTTCAGACTCACTCAAATCGTGATAACCTGCCATTGTAGCAGAAATAACTGATCTCACGCCTGTGCCAGCAGA
Organism: Locusta migratoria; assembly: GCA_026315105.1. Taxonomy (NCBI): domain Eukaryota; kingdom Metazoa; phylum Arthropoda; class Insecta; order Orthoptera; family Acrididae; genus Locusta; species Locusta migratoria. The sequence goes on along the minus strand of CM048749.1, from coordinate 226,894,670 downwards.
CACCTGTTGTCTTATATAAGCAGAGTCCACCAAAGTTCCCTCCTCAGAGGGTTTATGTATCTCTACTGTTGCATACAAAGGCCTATACTAGTTTCTTTGGCTCTTCATTAGTACTGACCATAGGCTGCTGATCAATATGAAAATATCTGTTGAACGAGGATTTTTTTAATCTATACCATTTGCGAGTAGACTTCACAATCTGAAATTTCAAAGAATCTTAAATTAGCATATGCATTACGTTGGATTGGCATACGAATTTAAATCCGTGCCAGGTAGACGGCTCCATCTGGCCTTTTACTTCCTGGATATCAACCTCTGGAGAGAGTTTATCCATTTCAAAAGGAGAGTTCATAGGGCGCCCAAATACAGCTTCATAGGATGTACACCATGCATATATGCTATTGGCCATTTACAAAAAGTTTTGACGAGAAAATTTTATATTTTCCGCCACTAGATGTCAGCCATCAAGACAACATTGTTTGCGTTAAAATATCCAAGAAACATATTGCTCTTAGGAAATCATCTACCTCTTTTTTTTTTTTTTTTTTTTTTTTTTTTTTTTTTTTTTTCGGTAATTTTTAAGCCCTAGTGGGTCAGACTGGCAGAAGTCTGGAGGCCACTCTTCAGCTGAGCGATAAAAACAAGGTTTGATCATAACCAATAAAATAGAACAGAAGAAAAATAAAAAAGAATTAAAGATATGTACAGGTAATCATGATGGATAAAAATACAATAAAGCGAAATGGACATGTACACATTCTGAAGTACTGCTACAGTGATCAAAAAACACATGCAAACACAAAGAATGGCGACAAAAGTGAATACACTGCATAAAAAACGAGGCAGCACTTGTCCTGCTGGTTTGGCGGTTGCTGAAGTACTAAAAGTAGTGCGACACAGCACAACACTTCACTGGAGCACAGTTAAAAACACTAGCACTGAACTCTGTAGGAGACAGGGAGGGGAGAGAAAGTGCGGAGGGGCAGGGAAAGAAGGGGGAGGGAGAGTGTTGGGCATACGGACTCCAGGGGGTTGATAAAGGAAGGGAGAGTCAAGAGAGGAAGGGGGAAGAGAGAGGTCACATCATATACGGGGAAGGATTGGAGCAGATAGGAGGGATAGATTTTGGCATGGAGGGCGACATCTGGGAGGGGAAGCTGACAGAAGGTACCCTCGGCAAGGACGCGGAAAGTTTGGAAGTGATGGGACAGAGGGATATATTCGTATTGGCACAGCAGAGACCCATGATTGAAGAGAAGAGGAGAGACCAGAGGGTGGTAGGATTCTATTTTATAGGAAACGTAGTGGGTAGGGATGTGCTTCAGGAATTTGAGGAGGTGAGGGAAAGGAATAAGGTCATAAAGGAGCCTTGTGGGTCTAAGTGAGACAGAGAGAGTGGCGCTCAAGGATTTGGAGGGACTTGGAATAGGCAGGAGAAGTGGAGATCAAGGCAGGGTGAAAGCTGGGGTTGGGATGCATTAAGGGACAGTAGGTATGCAGGATGATATTGGGGTTAAGAACCTATGTCCATCCAGATAAGGGCTTGAGATTGAAGCAGGAGAGGGCTTTCTCACAGATGGTCTGCAGGTGGGGATTCGACGAAAGGGAGGCCAAAGTACTTAGGAGTTTGACGAATTGGATGGTCATGAAGGGTGAGGTATAGGTCATGGTGGTACAACTGATAATTACCTGGGACTTGTTGGGGTTAATGGTAAGGTGGCACCAGATGGCGAATTCGTATAGGTGAGACTGGAGAAGGTGCCGGGAGTGAGCGAGAGAGGGGTTTAGGGCAAGGAAGGTGGTGTCATCAGCATACTGAAGGAGATGAACAGGAGGCTGGGGTTGTGGCTTGTTTGCCGAGTAAATCAGGCAGAGGAATGGTGAGAGGATGGAGCCATGAGGTATCCTGGTGGAGTGGTAGAACAAACAGTAGTTGGAATAGTTGACAGTGACGTAGAAGGGGCGTTGGGAGAGATAGAAAGCAATGGAGCGGACATCATTGATAGGAAGGCCACTGGTCTGGAGATCAGAATTCCTTACATTGTCTTAGGCCTTCTTGATGTTGAGGGAAACAAAAATTATGGCACGATGGTTCAGCTGGATGGAGAGGAGGTGGGTGAGGTGGAGTTGGTTAATGACAGAGAAAAAAGGAAGGAGAAGGAGGTTAGGAGAGGTGAGGATAACCTCTGGGGTGGTGTTGCTTTTGGGGCATGTAGGTTGCAGGAAAGAAATAGCATTCCCCAGAACCGAGGCGACAAGCTGACACCACCACCACTGGAGTTCACTGGCAGAGGTAGAAGAAAGCTTAATGTCAGCGGAAGTCACATAGGTCATGAACTTGTGGTCAACGTGGGAAAGGATATCTATCCTAGGGGATGGCAGTTGTTGATGGTGGCCAAGGTGACAGTGAGGGAAGGGAGGAAGCGGCTGTGGAGCCCCTGGATGGCTCACCCCAGGACTGCTGCTGTGGCGGCGCACCTGACTGTGACGGCGATCCCAGGTCCCAAGTCCGGCGGCGACAAGGGGCTGCGGCACCTTCTGGGAGCAGCGGGTCCTAGGTGGCTGCTGCTCCTGGCGGCTGCTGGTCCAACGGTGATGGCGGCTGGCCCTCGCAGCAGGACAACACTGGGTAGCAGTCTGCCTGGGAGATACGACCAGAACAGTCAGTTAGCAACAAATGCTGTCATACTCGCATATCATCTGCTTCAGAGCAGGACTACTATATCTACTATAAAGTCTGTGCAGTCACTTTAGGTATTGCATTGAACCTTAATTACAGATCGTTTGCATCCTAATTTGCATGTACATATAGTTGGGACATACAAAAATCTCTAACTATAATTACGCTGGTACATACACAGTCATTGACAAATGTGCACATGTGAAAACGATTTGTGAACCTCTTGGTGAGCAAACAAGGGACTAAGATACTTCAAACTTCTGACGATAGAGGTCTAAGATACCTGGTGTCCCCTCTCCTATTAACTAAGCCTCTAGTAAAAGTTGCCAAGCGTTCTGCGGTGCGTCAGTCACAGTCTACACGACCACTACGGTCGGCGGTTTGAATCCCCCCTCAGGCATGGAAATTTGTGCCGTCCTTGGTATTAGCTAGTTCATAAGTAGTTTGTAAGTTTAGGGACTGATGACCCCGTAATTAAGTCCCATAAGCTCTACAAACATTTGAACTTTTTTTTTTTAACTGTTAACAACGCCTATGCCACTCCACTCCAGTCTTCACCACCAAGACATTCATGTCTCTCAACAAGCTACATATCCATTCTTACCACGCTATCGACAAACATTGATAAACGTTTAAGCAAAATATCATATCTTTTTCAATGTTTGGTTGTGTGGCCACATTCCGCAGCAGGTGTTAAAATTGATTATAAGAGGAAATCTGTCTTATGCTGACTGCAATTAAAAGATTCATGTTACAAAAACACACGAAAAGTGCTGTACACAGCCTGAAACACACGCCAGGAAAAAACGAACTCCAGCCAACAAGACGGAGAAGCAGTGGTAACATGTAAAGAAGAGACATCAACACCGTGAGAAGACCGAATATTAAATTAAAAACACTTAGGCCTAACGTGCAAAATTTTTTTTAAAAACTGTTTTTAATCTATTTATCGAAAACAAATTGTACAAACCTTTGTATCATTTACAGACCACAGAAGATGCTTTTAAAATAAAAAAGCGAAACGCGACTGGTGTAAAATAAATCTCTTAACTGCAGTCAGCATAAAACAGATTACTTCTTATAATCATATCTTTTCATTTTATTCACCCTCAAAACACCTATATTACATCCATATTACACCCGCAAACGATCTCACAGACACCAACGCCTTCTTTCGAGACACCCAAGAGATGCATAGTACTAGACAACGACTCCAGGTGTGCAGTACAGTTGAGGTGTACGTACATCATGCCTATTTGATTCCAGGGGGTACTACAATCGTAGTGTGCTACAAGAAGAGACTTTAGGTTGTAAGAGAAGCGTGACTGGAAAGCCTAATTGGTTAAGGCGACCGCTGGCCCAAAGTGGGATATCCGGGTTCGAATCCCGGTCCAGCACAAATTTTCATCTTTCCCATTGTATTAATTTCAATGCCCTGAAACGGTCGAATTCAACAAATAATTATTTTAGAACAGTTGTGAATTAGGAACAAGAGAGGTTCATTGGCATTATAACTGTTTCTCGGATATTTCGCTGCTACGTTGGCTGTCTGAAAACAATTTCCGAAACGAAATCATCGTGTCGTGGTGACTTTTGACCCAGATAGTATTCTTGTTTTGCGTATTTGTCTAAGGCATAAGGGTCTAAGGGGGCGAGTGATTGTCTCGATAATTCTCGTTCGGGTACCTAGAAGTGCGTGCGATCGCTGCATTGTACGTATTGACTTCTTGGTAGGTAGGTAGCACTTTGAGAAATACGGTGTTTGAGGTCCGTCTGTATGCTTAAGGACTGATGTATTTTAAATTTTGCGCTGTGTATAATTAGAAACGACTATTACTTTATCGCGTAGGAATTGTATTCTTTTGACAGAGGTCTTCAAAGTATGTAGTGGTGGGTGAAAAAAAAAAAAAAAAAAAAAAAAAAGGATAATGAGCGTGTGTATAGTGTTAGTATGTTAGGACGTTATTCCTCCTTGTGTCAGGTCAACGAACATGTAATCGTAAGAGGGTAGTAATTTCCTTGACTAATGTTTTGATCATTAGAGATAGCCAGTTTTCAAAGTGTTTGGATTTGAATCTTTAGTTTCGAGAGTGTTTCTGTAGGTGTTTAACAATGGGCTTCCTGTCATGTGGATTGGGTTACGGAGAAAATGATGCGTTATTACTGTACCGTGCATTTATTTATTTTAGGTCATTTGTGGAATAGGAAAGAGAGATACGTAATTAAAAATATAATAATAATGGTTGAAGATCAATATGATTCGTTGCTGTCACTGTTTTTGAAAAGCAATATACGTTCGATATTGTTGATGATGTTTAAGAGCGCCTGAAAAGTACAGGAATCTGAGTCGGCTGCCGAGAGCGCATTCCTCTGTGTGTGTGTGTGTGTGTGTGCCACAGAGGCGGGTGTCAGGTAGCAGAGTGCTCGGTGACGCGCCACAAGGCCATGTGCGCGCGGTCGGTTGCTCTTAGCGGCTGAGCCGGTCGACGGACGGGTCTCCGGCGCAGTGTGGAAAATATACTCACGATGTACGTCTTTCCTTAACTGTACTGCGCACCTGGAGTCGTTCTCACGTATTATGCGTCTCTTCGGTCTATCGGAAGAAGGTGTTGGTGTCTGTGAAATGATTTGGGGATGTAATATACATGTTTTTGATGCTGAATGTTGAAATAATAAAACGATATACTTTGTTTAAACATTTAGCAGTGTTTATCGATGGTGTGGTAAGAAGGAATATGTAGCTTGTTGAGAGAGGCCGGCCGCAGTGGCCGAGCGGTCTGCGACGTGCCAGTCACGGTCTGCACGGCCGCTGCGGCCGGGGGTCCGAATCCCGCCTCGGGCATGGATGTTTGTGCCGTCTGTAGTGTAAGCTAGTTCATAAGTATTTTGTAAGTTTAGGGACTGATGACCCCGTAGTTAAGTCCCATAAGCTCTACAAACATTTGAACTTGTTGAGAGACATGAATGTAGTGGTGCTAGGAGACTGGAGTGGCATAGGCATTTTTGACAAAATGAGCAGCTTTTACCAGAGGCTTGGTTGTAAGGACTGGGAGAACCAGGAACCAGGAACCAGATACCTCTATCGTCAGGTTGAACAGGAGGTTCATAAATAATTTTTATGTGAACGAATTTTAAATGACTGTGTATGTACTAGGAGTACATGCACATCGTTTTAGAGAGGGTTTCCTTTATGTCACAATTATATGTACATGCAAATTTGCTTTCAATATGATCTGTAATTAGACAGAACGACAAAGGCTTGCAGCGCCTCTCCTGCACTCGTTACCATATCGGTTGGGCCCTAAACGACTTTAAACTCATGACTGGTCAAATGACTCCCGATTTCGGTTGGCTAGAGCTGGTAGTAGGATTTGTGTACGGTTGAAACCTCACGAAGTCGGAATCTAAGTTGTCAATAACAAAACTGTGTATTGTGCTGGTGCCTCTATAAAGCAGTGGGCTGTTTTTACATGGAATGTATTGGATCGTCTCGTCCTACTTAACATATCATTGGCTGGAAAAGGTTTCGTTCTATTACTTGGAGACCATTTGCATCTCTTCACGAACTTCGCTAACAACGAGGAAGTTTTTATTGCTGACAGTGGTCCATATCAGTAGAGCACTGTTGTTCACGATTCATTCTGAAAAAACATTCTCTACTGTTTCACTGACTAATATGGCTTTTCAACATCATCCAAAAGGATGACTTGGTGCAAAGTTTCCAGGGCATGTAGCACACAACGCAGCAGTGACTAATTACGGAAGGTGACTATTTCGAAGGACAGTAAGGTAACTGTAGTTATAGTTCATCTACATTAAAGTTACAGGATTACTCAACGAACTTTGTTGTCAGTGGTTGTAGTGTACCGAGGTGGCAAAAGTCAAGGCATATCATTTAATATCGTGTCGTCCGACATGAATCACAACGAACATTTATAATCGAGGGGTCAGTTCATGCACAAAATCTTGCACCGACAACACTTTCCGAATGATGGACACTTATAGACACAGCATTGCCAATGTTCTTCCAACGAACTGAATCCACGTCTCTTTGAAGTGCTGTGAATCGCCGGACAAAAGGAGGTCCGACACGATATTAAGTGATGTGCCTTGACTTTTGCCACCTCTGTACACTACAACGCCTGACAACAAAGTTCGTTGAGTAGTCCTGTAACTTTAACGTAGATGAACTATGAACTACAGTTACCTTACAGTCCTTCGAAATAGTCTCTTCCCGTAAATAGTTACTGCTGAGCTGTGCGATACATGCCATGGGAAACTTTGCACCAAGTCTTCCTTTTCGATGGTGTTCAAAAGCCTCGTCACGTTTCATTGCATGTCAGTAATATCGATAAATCTCTTTCCTTTCAAAGCGAGTGTGAATCGAGGGAATAGGTAGTACTCTGGTGAATTGAGAACGGCGAGTACGGTGAAGCTGCACGACAACGCTAGTCGCCACACAGCCAATGTCTTCAGTGGCAAAAAAGGGGGTATTGCAAGGTAAACATCCTCCTTACTCGCCGGCTCGCAATCATCCAGACTTCTTCCTATTCCCTCGATTCAAACTCGCCTTGAAAGGAAAAAGATCTGACGATACTCCTGACGGACAACAAAACGTGACGACGCTTTTAAACACCATCCTAAAGGAAGACTTGGTGTAAAGCATCGCAGAGGTCAACGGTGCATAGTTATGGGAGGAGATTATTTCGGACAGAGCGCTGATGTCCTCAATATTGAGCACCCTCGATGTTGATCATCATTGAAGGACAGTAATGTAACTGTGGTTCACAGTTCATTAACGTTAATGTTACAGGCATTGTTTTATTGTTAGAATCATTGTGATTTGACTGTCTTATTTTGGTCCGTGGGGTTGTGGATCCTCTTGTTTCACAGTTTTGTAAATATGTCGTTTCTCCATTCTTTTAGATTAAATACAAAACCCACTAAGGATAATGGTATTTTCGCAGAAACTGTTTGGGTATGAAAATAATGAGTGTTTTACATAAAGGGGGATACTGAGATGTAATAGGCAAGCTACAGAGCTAAATGTTTACTGCTTCATCACCCAAATAACGAATTAAACAAAATTATTTTACTAGAACCTCAACTGTTAAATGCCAGTTTGTGATCTCAGAGTATGTGTAATATACGAAATATGATTTCTAGATAAAGTAAGGGTTAAGAGAAGATACATACATTGCTAGGAAAACAAACAAATAATATTTCATCATAAAATAGGAAAATAAACAAGAGCACATGGCCATGAAACTAAAACCTGCTAATATGCTCTTTAGGAAGACATAAAGTGAAATAGTATGCTTAGAGATATATTCTATTGTATATTTGAATAGGAACTGGCCATGAAAACACAAATATAATAAATGTTTCGAATATAAACTTGCAGCATGGGCAGCATTGTAGATTAACTAAGCCTATATGAAATATTCTCGTGTTCTTGTATACAGTAGAAAACTAATACTTTATTTCATTATTCTGTACATGGTAGGAAACTTTGCCCTTCACTATTTTTCAAGATATTCGTATATACGAACAATTTATTGTTGTATTTTGTAGTTAAGCATATTTCAGATCTGCAACCCATTATATAAAAGCAGGATTATTATGAATCGATGTAAATTGATAATTACCTTAATGTTGAATGTAAAGCTGCTATTATCTTGCCATAACATGGCCAAACTAATTGTTTTTCATATCTTTAATAGTTGTAACAATGTATGGTATTGTAGGCCACACTATAAAAGGAGGCCACACAAAGATCGAAAAAGGCAGTCTTGTAACATTTTTCCAAGCCGCCACTATGCCGGTTTGAGCACCGATGTACATATTGTTGTAATGCATGTAAGGTAAAAGTGATGAAATTAAACCGCTTTTCAGATACTTGGTGTTTGCTCTGACTTCTTGCCTTAATTTTGACGCACACATGAAATAGAGGACATTTCTCTAGCTGCACGTATTCTGAATGAATTCTAGGGATTCCTGTAAGCAGATTATGCAGATGCCGTGTTTTAAGAAGATTCTACATTCGCTGAACTTTGATGCTGTGGAGATTTATAAAGACGTGAAAACCACAATCACTGAGTCAGTGAACAGAACACTGTAAGGTGGTAACGTTATAATACACAACCCCACATTTATTGTCAGAGGTTGTACTTCCTTCCACAATAAGAGAGTCGTGGAATTAAAGCCAATATAGAAATTTACCGACAGTCACTTGGCTTATGCAGGAGAAGAGGGCATACTCTCCCACAGACCTTTAGATAGTTTTAGGAGTCTACAGATGCATATGTAAACGAGTTACAAAACATAGGCCTCTATAACATTATTTTGCTGTGCGTATCTGACGTCAGCAGATTAAGATTTTACGTGCATTCCATACATTGCCTATTCTACAGCAGATAATATGACTGATTTCAGTCAGTCTTTATTTTGGTTATCCGTTGATCTCTTCCCATAATTCAAATGCTCTTGTAACGAGTTCAAAATGTTCAAATGTTTGTATAGCTTATGGGACTTAGCTACGGGGTCATCAGTCCCTAAACTTACAAACTAGTTATCAACTAGCTAACACTAAGGACGGCACAAATATTCATGCCCGAGGGGGGATTCGAACCCCCGACCGTAGTGGCCGTGCAGACCGTGATTGGAGCGCCTCAGTCCCCTCGGCCACCGCGGCCGGCTTGTAACGAGTATTGCTGTTTAAGAACAGAATATGCGTCTTAACAGTAGGTACTGGAGGTGACAAGTTTTCCAGTGTTGAAACTGGCAGCAGTCGTATCCAGTGTGCGGCCGGATCCTGCTATCACACTGATAGCAGGAGGCTAGGCGCTAGCTGACGCATTTAAGCGCTCTGGAAGCGCTGTATCGACGGCTGATGACCTTTCCTACAATGTCAGGGGTAGACATTGAGATTCTGTTCAGAAAAAAAGGCTTCGATCACCTCGCTGCTGTTACTTTAATAGTGTTACTCGTATTTGTGACTGCTCTTGTAGTGAGTTTCTTTATTTGATGACAACATATATCAGTATTCTTTAAATTATAATTGAAGCATAGGTTATTACGCAGTCACATTTGAATAATGCGTAAGTAGATCTCGCCGTTGAGGTACTCTTTGTCGCAGTATTTTATGATGTTTACAAGTTACAGGGATGCCACCTCTTGTAAAGCTTTCTTTATAAGTAATGCAACTGAAATATTTCTCTCAAATTGTTAAAATTTTTAGAGATGACGTTTTATTTAAGTAATATCTGCATGAAAATATTCTTGAAATAGAATAGCAAATGAAACTGTTCAGCGATTTTAATAAGTAAAAATTAAAATCGATATTAATTTGAATGAAATCACTGTAAAACCTAGATTATATTTTTGAAAAGCTATCACTGACGGCGCTATGAAGATTTAACGGGAGAAATATTTCAAACTGGTATAGTTGCATTTACTTGAGGCATGAAAGGTTCCTCTATTTTTAAAAGAATGGAAAAATGCAGCACTGTTAAAGAATAGGCAAGCTACGCACTAAGAAATTAATTTAGAAAAATGTTGTTCATGGAAAACCGCCGTGAAACCAACTGTTGGAAATATCAGTTACTATCATTATCATTTATAAACAAATTCCATGGCTAGCTCAAATTGTTAAAACTGAAATTTAATAAGTCGGCACAAAATCTCAGAACAATTATTTAGTAAAAGAATGGAATGAAGATGATTACTATTCTGATCACATCTCCAACAATTAGTTTCGTAATTAGATTTAATGGCGAAATCCGTTGTACTGAAAATAAATTGCTCCGAGTTAATAAAATGTGAGAACGAAAACATAAAGGAAACAGTTTTCTACCAAATGAGAACACATTCGATGTTCGGTTAAACTACTTAGCTTATAATTGAATTAAAAAGCAGAATATCTAGTTAAAACGTAAAACACTTACACATTTTATACACATCATAGAAAATTTGTAATAATTACAGAGCTCAAATGTTCGAACAAGAAGAAGTAAATGGAGACGCATCTTCTGTCTTTATAGTTTGAAAAAAATTGAACGTGAACATTGTCTTTGTATTCTTTTGACAGAGGTTTACATACATTAATCAATCTTCAAAGAATATTAAGTCCATTTGACTGTGAGTAATATATTAATATTTTCGAGAAATTTCAACAAAATAAACAAATACGAAAATAAATAAAATTAAAATATTGGAAACAAGAACCTTTTGGTACGTGGAGGCACATGTAATATTACAAACTAAAGACAACCTAACCAGTGGCTCTAAAAATACCAAAGTCCGCATGCCCTAACTTCCGTAGTATTAAAAAAAACTGTTTTGTCAAAAACAAATTTCAACGTTGGATATATACCTGTTTTCCTATTTACTTGCTGTAAAAAGACATATTCTACCATATCTTCTTCTTATACAATTTTGTTTATCTAGTAACAAACGTAATAATTAAGGAGTCTGAAACTCTTTTCAGAACTAAGATAAAGAAAAACAATTAGAGGTTAAACTATTTTAATTTTATGAAATTGAACACTAATACCCGATTATCTGTTATAAGAGATTTTTCATACTATAAGGAATGTTAGTTTCGAAGTCGCGTTCTGGGGTATCTAACCACGAACCTCATGTTTGAAAGCGAGATCAGTTTGACATTTACGTTTTATATGTAAATCATAAGAACTATTACATGTTTTACATAAGGTAAAAAAAGTTTCATAATAGACAAAGCATATCAGTTACGGATGTTTTAGAAACCGTGACTGGTTTCTCAATTGAAATAATAGAAAAACTGCAATCAACCAATTTTTGAAATAGTTTTTCTTTATTCCATTAGCCGCTTTTAGAACCTTTATAGATTCTTCATTGATGGTTTATATGATGTTACATCAATATTTCATAAGCGTAATCCTGTGATAATAAGATGAATGATGATTTCATTCATCGCCATGAGTAGTGTTTACAAGGCGATTTGTATTCAAAGATGGATTCTGTATTCACTGTGACAGTAAGGTGTCTTAGTTGCTTGTATCTATGTAACACCTTCAATTACGATTAGTAACTGTTAAAACATTATCCACTTTTCACTGTGTACAATTAAATTTTTCCAGTATCTAGTAAGGGCTGTACAAATATTTCTTACAAAGATATTCAGACATAAAGAGATATAATTTGATCTTAGACATTATTATTCTTCGTCTGCTTGTAATACAGTTAATGTGCTGACCGATATTTCAGTCAGAACTTCCGTTAACATAAATGTACATAATAAGTAAATTAAAATAAATAAATACAAAAATGTTCAAATGTTTGTAGAGTCAATGGGACTTAACAGCGGGGTCATCAGTCCCTAAACTTACAAACTACTTACGAACTACTTAATACTAAGGGCGGCACAAATATCCATGCCCGAGGGGGGATTCGAACCCCCGACCGTAGTGGCCGTGCAGACCGTGACTGGCGCGCCTCAGTCCCCTCGGCCATTGCGCCCGGCTAAATAAATACAATTAGAATTATTTGTAGAGGATTGCATCTGTTTATGTTCAAATGTTCAAATGTTTCAGTGCTGCGGTTATCAGTCCTTAGGGTTACAAACTATTTCAACTAACTTATGCTAAGGACAACATAGACAGACATTCCCCGTGGGAGGACTCGAACTCCGAAGGCAAGCAACTGCGCGCTCCCCAGTTAGATTTCGCAGAGCGCTCGGCCACTCCATCGCGGCTCTGCTTATGTACTTTTCATTTAAACGACATAAAAAATGTCAAAGGTAGTGCGGTCTCATTTCCGTACTTACTTTAAAACATTTAGAATATTTGTTGAAAATTTACGTTTGAAAACTTCAAATGAGCATCTGTCGCATATCTGTTCTCACTATGACGGCCGCGGTGGCCGAGGGGACTAAGGCGCTCCAGTCACGGTCTGCGTGGCCACTACGGTCGAGGGTTCGTATCCCCCCTCGGGCATGGATATTTGTGCCGTCCTAGTTCGTAAGTAGTTCATAAGTAGTTTGTAAGTTTAGGGACTGATGACCCAGTAGTTAAGTCCCATAGACTATACAAACATTTGAACATTTGTTCTCACTTTAATATGGTCTGGAGTATTGGAAATGAAGATTGTTTTTATAACAGCTAACGAATAATACGCACAAAAGTGGCCTATAAATTTAACACTAGGCAGTACAGGGCGTGGACATTTAATTACATATCACGGAATTTATTTTGGGGCAGGTTATTGACAATGATATGAATTTAATCGAATACATGCAGTACATGGGGGCGACATGAGAGGGTGCTGGATGGCAACTCTTCAGGCGAAAGTAAGTGTTTTTTAGTTAGATCTGTTCGTTCATCAGGTAGTGCTATATGTGTGCTTATCAATATTACAATTTCTTCAAAAAGACATAGCTCTATACGTTTGTAAGCGAGGTGAAGTACTTGTAACGTGTCTTCTATGCTGTTTGCAGAATGACTGGGTTAAGCAAGAAGTGTGAGAAAGCTCCATTTATTCAGGTTGTTAAGGCAGGGCGTTTACATGTGCTCTTTGAACTTTGTTATGAAAGTTCTACCAGTTTGTCCATTATAGAAGCTTGGAAATGAGATGGAAATCCTATCTTTCGATGTTGTTGCATAGTGTTTTTGTTATTGTGGATGATTTTATCTTGTTTTTATTGTTGTGAAAATGCTTATTTTTAAGTTACATGTGTTAAAGAGGTTGCAGTTTGGTATGAAACCATTCTTAGGATAGGCAGGCATATGAAAGTGATCTTCCTATTTGAAGGTGTCTTTTTACCAGTTTTTTGGTTTAATTTTCTTGTATGGATAAATTTGTCTATCTGCCAGAAGCTAAGGATTTAATAATACTGGTTTCTCTGTTTCTTGCACTTTTTGTGATTAAAGTATTTGATTAACCATCATTGTAAATGATGTTTTCTTTTGTTGGTCTGGATGTCAAGAAGGATTATGTGCCTGTTGATTTCCTGAAAATTTGAACGTTATGCTTCTGAATTTTGTTTGAGGTTTTTAAATCAAAATAATAAATGGCATGTCGTTTTCCATGTTCTACTGTGAATTTCATCTGTTGTTCCATTATACAGAATAAATGTGTCATAAAGAAAGTTCTGTATTGAAGCAGCTTATCTTTCAGTTGGGTTTTAGATCTAAAGAGGTTGTTTCCAAGATTGTTACATGGGTGCTAGCAAACTAATCAGTCTTTATGAATTGTAAAATTTGTTACGGGACATGAAATAGTTGTGTCACAGTCTAAAATATACAGTAACGACACTCTCACAGATTTTTGTTATACACTGCGATAGCAGCGCTCGAAGAGGCCGGCATGCTGAATTTATGAATACGATATTGGATGAGAGTGAATGTTATGGTCAATATTGATTTGAAAATATGTCTTTACAATTTGGAACGTATGTAGTGCCACAAAAATCGGTGATAACTAAAAAGAAAATAATTGCACATTTGTCTTTCAAATGTTTGTTAAGCTTAAGGGACTCAACTACGGGGTCATCAGTCCCTAAACTTACAAACTACTTATGAACTACCTAATACTAAGGACGGCACAAATAACCAGGCCCGAGGGGGGATTCGAAGCCCCGACCGTAGTGGCCGTGCAGACCGTGACTGGCACGCCTCAGCCTCCTCGGCCACCGCGGCCGACGCACATTTGTCTTTCTTAGGTTTCCTAAGATCGCCGAGAAGGCATGAAACGGTACACTACAAATTATCTTGTAACCTACAGAACAATTTCATTTACATTAAAAATGAAAAATGTCTAGGAAACACCAGAAGCCCTGCCCTTTGGCAGAAAGATGTCTCCTTCCAACTCAGGAACTTTAAGATTTCTTCACTACGGTGAAGGTGGACGTAGGAAACGTATGCAGAATGCAGTACCTACAGTGTATCTGCAGTCTCTCAGCAGTGGCGATCTCCGCTTGTTTCGCGTTGCGGGGTGTGTAAGGTTGGCAGCACAGACAAAGCACACCTGCATGTTCCGTGGACCTGCAGTGGTAGTAGTGTGGGGGTAGAGTAGCGTGCGCGCTGCAGCTTGTCATTGTCTTGTTCTTGTATAAGCTGAGTGTAGTGAGAATGCTTACTGCTGCAGAGAGAGCCTTTTTAGTGGAGAAGGTTTTCCGGGCAGGAAGAAACTTCACGGAGCATGTGAGACGACAATTTAGATTGCATGTGTCTACGTCGAGGTGTCCAATCGCGGCACTGTACGTGATTTAATTCGCAAATACCGGATATAGAGGCAAGGACGCAGAAACGGACAGAGAAAGAAAACGGAAGGAGAGAGTGATAAACTTGAGACTGGAAGCCGGCCGCGGTGGCCAGGGGACTGAGGCGCTCCAGTCACGGTACGCACGGCCACTACAGTCGGGGGATCGAACCCCCCCTCGGGCATGGATATTTGTGTCGTCCTTAGTCTTAGCTAGTTCATAAGTAGTTTGTAAGTTTAGGGACTGATGACCCCGTAGTTAAGTCCCATAAGATTAACAAACATTTGAATATTTGAACTGGAAGCCGGTCGCGGTGGCCGAGGGGACTGAGGCGCTCCAGTCACGGTCTGCACGGCCACTACGTACCGTCCTTAGGATTAGCTAGTTCATAAGTAGTTTGTAAGTTTAGGAACTGATGACCTCGTAGTTAAGTCCCATAAGCTATTAAACATTTGATTTTGAGACTGGAATAAATAAGTACCTTGTCAGGTTTTAAGCTAGTAGGGAGACCAGGGTAACGGCGCCACCCTGGATAATCACGCCATCCCAGTTTTATGACAAGCGGTTGGCAGTACGAGTACGCTTGCCAGTGTTCTACCTCCGTTAGCTACCGCGGAACTAATTCCTGTGGTCGCCGTCCGTTGATGTTGACGGGTATTAATCGTGTGAAATAAATTGTTATTTTAGACGTTTTAGACCTAATTTTCGAACCTGTATTTTATTGGAATAAGTACCTCTATAGGCCGTCCGTGCTTTTTAATATTCGTATTGTAATCTGTAGATATTTAGCCTCGACTTCGAATCTTAACCTTATTGTTTCGCAGAATCTTAAATTGACGTTTTAACTATATTTTACAGCTGGGGCAATGACGCCCTGGTGGAGAATTTAGGCAAAATGAAGTGTAACACAGATGTATACATTTTGTGAAACGAGCATTTGCAGAATGTAGAGTAGTTTTGAAGTGCCAAAAACTATATTTCTGACTTTTGCGGTGTCTTAATTAAGCCTCATCATCATCATCACCGCGGTGGAGTGGCCGAGCGGTCTAAGGCGCTCGCTGCGGAGAGCACGGTTGCTCGCCATCGGAGGATCGAGTCCTCCCTGGGGCATGGGTGTGTATGTGTGTGTGTGTGTTTCCTTAGGTTAGTTTACCTTCGTTTAAATAGTTTGTAAGCTGGACTGATGACCACACAGTTTGGTCCGATAGATTTACAAACATTTGAACATTTCATCATCATCATTAGAGACTGATTACGCCTTTCAGCGTTCAGTGTGGAACATAGTACCTCATATAAAATTCCTCCATGATCCCCTATTCAACGCTAGCATTGATGCCTCGTCTGATGTTATGCCTTTTACTTCAAAATCATTCTTTACCGAATCTAAGCACTTTCTCCTTGGTCTACCTCGACTCCTCTTACCCTCCGCTGCCGAGCTCATGAGTCTCGTAGGTAACCTTGCTTTTCCCATGCGTGTAACATGACTCCACCATCTCAGTGTGTTCGCTCTAACTGCTTCATCTATGGTGTTCATTCCCAATTTTTCTTTGATTTCCTCATCATAGACACCCTCCTGCCATTGTTCCCATCCTATTAGTACCTGCAATCATTCTTGCTACTGTCATATGTGTAACCTCTACATTATGAATAAGGTAACCTGTATCCACCCAACTTTCACTTCCATAGAACAAAGTTGGTCGAAAGATAGAGCTCTATACATTTGTGTATTAATTAAGCCTAAATTATAAAATTTATTTTTAACCCAATTTTACATCGACAAGTACTTGAAGCCTTCTAAATGTCTATTACAGATGAGTGATAAGAATAGATTACAAAAGCTGTAACACTTATTTACTACTACTCATTCATCCTGTAGGTTTATCAATGTATTTTCAAATGTATGGTGTCATTACCCCGGAACCGAGGGTAATGGCGCAACTGTGTATACATTCACAATCTATTTTTTAACAATAAAACCTAACAAGATACAAGACAGAAAAATATTATAATGAAGTAGTAATTGCTGTCGAAGCTGTATTATTATTCTTTACGAAAAAGATACAGTTTTAATAAGGTAAAAAAACTGGTTTCTCTTACGGTGGCGCCATTTCCCTGGTCTCCCCTATTGATAATGATGATGATGATGATGATCGTCATCATCATCATCATCTAGTCTTTTATATAAGGGTGAGGAAGGGCAGCAGTAATTGCCCTGTTTGACTAACCGTCTCGTGTAAGGCTACTAAATTCGAAGACAGCGGAAGTGATTCATTAAATGATAAGAATGTATGAAGTTCCATCTTCCGCTGTGAAATCAGTCATAAAATTAAGAAGGAGGTCTAGTAACACTGGAACCTGATGCGCCAATGATGTACAGGTTTCTTGATGCGGAATAGTTAAGCTAACACGTATGGGTTTGGGGAAAATCAGCTGCGATCATTTTGAGGAACCATCGGAAAACTTAAACGCGATGGTGGCTCTACAGTGAAGCTTTTAAAACGCTTGTAGACTCAGCTAGCGCAACGGCCGACGCCATACGTTACTAAGCGGTTGTTTGCGTATGCTTTAGAGATAGCCGTGTTACATGAGAGTCAGGGCCTGTGATAAGGGAAACGCCAACTCATCGCGGCGAGCGGTGCTGGCTCTCCGGCTGGTCGAGTGGTCGACAGCCTAGCGTCGACCGGTCGCGCAAGGTGAACAGCCTTCAGAAAACTGGCTCTGCCCCGCATTCCTTACCGCGTCCCAGTCGACAGGTGATCCGCGGTGTCTCTATAAAAGTAGAGCTGGCGTAGAACTGTACACTCGTGATCAGCAAAAGCTGTTTCCACTCTCACTTTCCCTAAACGTGGCATTTTATTTTATTTATTCGTGTCAGAAGCATCTTGTACAAACATAACATGAAACACACACAAAAATTAAGATCAATGAATATAAATACAAATTAGCCATTAATAGTACACATATTTACAAGTAACAGTGATAACAGTTCAAAAGGTCTTTTCCCCAGGATTAAACATTAAACTATGCTAGCCCAAAATCTGGCTACATCGCATGCATTACGGGTAGCACCAGTCAGGTTCTGCATGGTACAGCAGGCTGGACAAAGCTCACTCTGTAGCAGATGCTCCGTGGTTTGTTCTTTTCCACACTCACACATGGGGTTGGAACACTTGCGCGGAGTGACACTTGCGCGGAGTGACACTTGCGCGGAACCCGGGGCCCTTGGGGCGGCTAATCGCTTTTCCTGGGTACAGGCCCACCAAGAAGTCTAGCACTGCTGTTGTCAAGTTTCCACACTGTCAACATAACACGAAAATCAGTGAAATTGCACAACCCTTTGCAAGCTGAAGAGCAATATAGTGACTTGTTCTAACTACATATTAATCCGTTGAGTGTTCCTCCTGTAAACAAAAAGGTATTTTAATAGTGATAATGTTTGGAGAGTTAGTCTCTGCTACTACAAGACTATGACTTTCCACAGTCATACCTCCTAAAAGCATATTATTCAGAACACTAAGCATATCAAGACACCTGCGCAAGCAATAAATATATTAGGCATCCTGCACAGATACGTTGATGTAATTGACCGCTATATAGTTAACCCCACTATCACGCAACTTTCATCTCTTTAAAAATAGCTACTATGCTTTTTAATAGGAGATGCAACCTTAAACCTTCAATTAAAAAACGTTAATAATAAGTCAATGAGTATTTTACATACTTAAAGCGTCTATTCGTAGACCCCAAAACGATTTGGCTGTATTCGAATTACAAATACATCTAATGGAATGTCACACACCGAAAAATGCTAAAGATAAATTCTATTTTCCATCACCGTCATATAGAACCATTTTTACTCCGAACTTGGCATAAACCAACAGGGAGAAACAAGTTGCAAGACTTCCAGGAAAAATGAAGCGAAATTGGCAGCCAATAGTTGGTTATAAATTACATTGCCTGTTAACTGTATAAATATAAATTACGGAATACGCGGAAATACTGTTCAGTAGAGTCAAAAAGGTCTAAGGTAATAGGCAGTGGTTTACTATCAGATATCCGTATCACTCTCCTCCTCAAGAAGTCTGTGTGAAGATTTATATTCAGAACATTCAAGAAAAATGTGTTGAAACTATAAGAAGCAGCTCATTTACTCAGGAAGGGAAAACGTTATGGTGCCCGTAAATTTGAATGGCTGTCTCTCTTGTAGTAACATTTAATTTTTGATAAAATGTTAAAATCCAATAAACCAGAATTTTGTTTTTCTAAACTCAGTGCCAACTTTTCTTTGTCAAAATTTTTGCAGGAAGTAGTCTTGACGTGATTTCATACTTCTATGCATTAATATTATCAAACATGTAATTTGTTTCACAAATTGCGCGACCGGTCCGGTCGGAGGTTCGAGTCCTTCCTCGGACATAGGCATGTTTGTTTGTACTTTGCCTAAGTTATTTTAAGTAAGATTAAGTAGTGTGTAAGTCTAGCGACCAATTATCTAAATAGTTTGGCCGCATAAGACTACACATATACACGTAATTTATTTATTTCATAACCACATTTAAGTACTAATAATTAAAGAAACTTAAAAGAGAAATTTGAAGTAAACACTGAAAACAAATGATTGATATTTCTCATGAGATGAATGCACACAACCGTTGTCTTATGTCTTGTGAATGTACCTACAAATTCTGCCATATGAAAATTGTAGTGTGAGTCCCAAATATGTTTTTTTTTGTAATAACATTAAAACACATTAAAAATTCAGAACTCGAAAATCAGTGAAGTTTTGGACTTGAAGCGTTTTGTGTTGCTACATCTTTACATAGTAGACACGATTTTAAAATTTGGTTGCTATCGCCAAAGTAGACGAAACGTTAAATTTTTTGGTGTAATCTTCGCCGTGTAGACTGTATGTTGTAGAAGTCTACGTCGAACCTAATCATGCCTCTGAGGAGAGAACGTTGTTTGCACTTCGCCTGCGTTTCCAGTCGGCTGTGCTGTGCTACGTAACGACATCGTACCATTCCACTTTACCGAGAGCTATATATGTTTTGGTGTGATGTCTGTTCTTTCGAAACAAGACATCACACCAATATATGTATCATTTAGACGCAAAGATTCTGGGTTCTGTTTTCATCGCTAACGCGATTAACAACGTTAGACCTCGTGTGTAAACAAAATGTTCAAATGTTTGTATAGTCTATGGGACTTAACTACGGGGTCATCAGTTCCTAAACTTACAAACTACTTATGAACTACTTACGAACTAGGACGGCACAAATATCCATACCCGAGGGGGGATTCGAACCCCCGACCGTAGTGACCGTGCAGACCGTGACTGGAGCGCCTTAGTCTTTTTTTTTTTTTTTTCTCTCTCTATGGGTAGTTCTGTTCATTGCGGACGCTGATCGTATTAGTTCGTTGATGTTCGAAGTGTTGGTGGATCAGCTTTTTTATTACAGAGGGCGTTGAGCCCCCTGACCGGGCGCGCTGAGCCCCGGCGCCCGGCAGTCTCCTCGGCCACCGCGGCCGGCGTGTGTAAACACTTAAAGTGCACTTATGAGTGCCACTGGAAAAATGCATAAGTAACACCTGTTGTTTGAGACTTGAAGATGACCTGAAATTAGCCGAAATCGATATCTCATAATAAACATAAGGTGTAGCTGTCTATATTTCATAATGCTATTCCTAACATATTTAAAGGCTGCTCAAAACCACCTACAAAAAACCTTTATAATGAGATTTATATAATTCCACGATCAAATTGTGTTTTAGTTATTTGTAGTAATACACCCAAAGATCTGCCCTTGCTTTTAGTGCCTTGATCAGCTGTTTATTTTTAGAGGTATTACTAGGGACAGGAAAAATTCGCATTTGCGTTAAATGCAAATATAGATGCGAATTCTGACTCAAAATGCAGTAAATCCGAAATTGTAGTTAGCAACAGTTGCGCTCAATTCTGATTTCATCACATTCCTCTTCACATGGTGCTGTATTGTAAATCGAGTGATATTTGTATGACGTGTTATCTCCCTGTAGAATGAGGCTGTGATATCTCCGGGCCGTTACTACTGCTCCACCTCGCTCGGTGGGCCTTTCCCTGAATACGGCACAGGTAGCGGCTGGAGGGCGAGGAGTAGGGGTGGTGTATCCCTACTTCTGGAACACCCTGTTCACTACCTGCAGCGTCCGGGTCTCCGCGCAAGTGTCTAAAAATTCCCTTTCCGCGCAAGTGTCACTCCTCGCAAGTGTCACAAACTCCTCACACATGACAGATGCATCAGAGAGGCCCCACCTTCTCATGTTGACTTTGGTCCGCAGTCTATTGAGGGACTTCCACGTCATCCAGTCCTCCTCATAGCCAGGTGGGAGTGCTTTCTGTGGGGTCATCCAGCCACCAAGGTCCCCGATCTTTGCTATCCACATCAGACGTGGCATCAGATGTAAATACACTGATCTAAAGCATTCCGACATCTACACGCATAAAAAAAAATCGCACTTACGTGTTTTACGGTCCACTTTAGATTTGTAGTTTTATAAGTTTTTGCAAACCTTTTGGACCAACATAATAATCTAAATAATAAAAAATTAATTAATAAGAGTGTCTGAAACCCTTTAAGGAAAAAAAATAGGTCGTCGGGGGTTCCCAACCACTGACCTTTAGCATCACAACCCAACGCATTGCCCACTACGCTACAGTTAACAGTTAGGAGTTTTGTTCTTTAATCTCATACTAGTTATGCCCGTTGTTAACTGACGCTAATATGTAGACACTAATTGTAGACACTAGATTATCATTTATCGTACGAAGAACGACGTGTTTTTGTTAAATCTTCAGTGCGCCATTGCTCTGAAATGACAACGTGTAAGTTACAATAAGAAAAATCATCAAATACGCAACGCAAGATGGCGGTATGCCAGAGAGATTTCTGGGCGAGGAATGTCACGGTTCATCTCCGAACGGCTGGTTTTCGTTAATTCAATGGAGGGTGTCAAAACTCCGTTATTTTTGCAAATATCTCTCAAACGATACGAGATATTAAAAAAAATACGGGAACAAAGTTGTAGAGAATTTTCTCCTCTACAAATTCGTTTATTCAATTTTCGCGTCAGATGAACGATTTATTTGCAATTAAAATTACATTACAAACGGCTTTTTTTGGTATTGCTAACGTATTTCTTGTCCGAAATATTTGAGAAAGCAAGGTTCTGGTAGCCAACAATCATGTCTGTAAAATTTGGCGCCGATCGGTTGAACGGTTCGTCTTAAAAACTGGGAACGCGTTACGGACAGACAGACAGACATCCCAAAATCGCCATTATTTTTGCAAATATCTAAGAAACGATATGAGATATGAAAAAAAACCATAAGTGACCAAAGTTGTAGAGAATTTTCTCCTCTAAAAATTCGGTTATTTAATTTTCGTGTTAGTTGAATGGTTAAGCCGTTATTTTCATTTAAATTTCGAGCTGTCAAAAGACGATCGCAAAGGCCCACTTTTAGTGTTACTACCGTAACATAAAGTGGGCCAAAAGTGTTACGTCACAACGATTCTAGGGTTTCAAGACCTTTTACATAAATAGAAATTTGGGATATACAAAAACAATTCAGTTCTCTTTATTGCACATAAAAAAATAAATTGTCAAGTTGTACGACAGTAACCTAGACATCGTGAATTTGTGTTCTACATTGTAGCATTCACCCCTATGCCTAATACCCGGTAACACGTCCTCCTGCTCTTATACGTGCCTGTATTCGTTGTGGAATACTCTCTACAAGGTCATCAAGTAGTCCAGATTATCCCGCTCCTCAACAGCGATTCAGCGTAGACCTCTCATATTGGTTGGTGCGTCGTCTCTTCAAAAAACAGCCCGTTTCAATGTATCCCACGTAATTTTGATAGTGTTATGTCTGGAGCTACAAACCCAAAGGTCGCGGGTTCGATCCCCGCTTGGTCCTAGGATTTTTATCTGTCACTTTCCACTTCTTTCAGCTCTGGCAGTGTTGCTGATGTGAAAAATACCGCGTAGCACCGTGGTTCGGAACCCACGTTAAACTGTAGGTCCCTCTATAACGGGATGGGTAAGACAGTTCGAAGGTCAGAGGAAGGCAACGGCATACCACCTGCAAACAGGACCATGCCTAGTAAAGCACTGTAGGGTTCAAACCAATCTTCGGATAGTTGACTGCTTTACATGTCTAGAGAACATTATTCTGATCTTAGGATGTCGTTTCATGAAGGAACGTATCCACAAGATGTGGACTATGAGCGCGAGAATTGTCGCCCATTAAAATAAATCCCTCTCTAAATGTTGCCGATGGACTATAAGCCAGAGGATGTCATGCCTGTACCGTATTGCCGATTGTTTACCTTCTACGATCACCAGTGACATACGGTGGTCCTACTCTTTACTCACACGAAGTAATGAGTGCTGTCGACAACGGTTCTTTTATATCGGTCGCGCAAACTAAGTTGATCTCGGCGCAGTGGATGATGGGAGCAACCGTAAATCTTTCGCAGGACATCAACTTACATTGATCGACTAGTACAATTTTTTCAATTTTGTTGTTGTTGTGAAAACAATAACTTCAAACTATCCGTATATTTTTCGTCATTAGTGGAGAACGAAAAACGAAACCTTTAAAATGATACCTCAATCATTAATTTCGGATAAGTAATTGCGGGAGATATGGCGTAACCACAAAAACACCGATGAGAAATAATACATATGATTCTGAATTTCGACACCCATGCAGTCTCCTTGTAAGACGTCCAGGCTGACCAGTCTGCTTCCAAAAAGACTCCGAACATTATTTGTTTGAAGACGGACGTGAGTCTCATTTATGAATCTTGATGCCAATTCTGACGAGACTATTCAGCATGCTGTTGGGCTCATTTCTATTCGCTGCATTGTGTCTAGGTGTACAGCTGTACATCGTTGTGGGCGTCGCGAGAGAAGTCGCATGTCATGCAGCACAGTACATTAAGTGTGAGTCGGAACACGACGTCATGTAGCCACACGAAAATCATTATTTTCCATGGTAGCGGTGCTCTCAAGGTTCCACCGAGCTGAAATCCGTGCAGGTGTGCAGTCCATAGTGGCTAGCTTTTTCTAAAAGTGTCTTTTTAAATTTTGTGACGTAAGATTTACAGCTGAGTTGTGTATTTTATTATGTGACTTATTTTATTTTATAACTTCTGATGAAGGCAGTCATATTATTACAGAAACCATTTTAAATAATTTTTAATTTTGCGACAGAGGGCTGCATTTTTATTCTTAGACACACCAGTAGCATTACTTACGTTTTATTAAACTTTGAACAGGTTTCGGCAAAATTAATTCTGTTCTCTTCAGAAGATGCCGCACTCATGAAATTTCATAAAAGTTATTATAAAAATAGAACATAGAGCTAAATGCTCTAGTCAAAGCGCAATTTTTACTCCTTGTCGTCAGTTAAAATTAAAATATTAAAACTGACATGTCAAACTTAAAAACTGTGGAGAAGGGACACAAACAGTTTTAATTTTTGACATGTCGCTGTTAATTTTTATATTTTAACTCTTAATATGGCGCTTTGACTAGAGCATTTGGTTCTATGTTATATTTTTATAACAACTTTTATGTAATTTCAAGTGTCCGACACCTACTGAAAAAGGCAAATTTTGCCGAAATCTGCTCAGGGTTTAATAAAATCTGTTACTTTTCTACAACTTGATTCTCTTCTACCGCTGCTGAAATGCAGTAATGTTCAAGATTTTGAAAAGTATGTATTTAACAGTGTGGACCACTCGTACATTTTTGGAAACTTTAGTCATTACTCTATTTCTTACCTATAAAATAGGAAACAGGAAATTGTTCTCCGACGTCAGCAATCGCGATAAAATGTGAATGCCACTATGAAATGCAGACAGGGAAGGCGGAGATTTAGCCACAGAGTTCTGTTCTGAGACTGACGCAATATTCAGTGATGTGCCGCTAAACTTGAAGAATGATTCAAAACTTTCTGTTTGCAGATGATAAGTGTCTTTGTGAAGTATTTCATATGTAAAAAATTATGTAGCAAATTAGGTCACGGATGGCATCACGTCTTTCTAAAAAAAGAGATTAATGGCTTAAGTCAACGAATCACTGTGCATACAGTTTCAGTCACGGAACTCCAATAGAAGACATATTGTTGTGACAAGGTGAAAAATTATCAGATAAATCCTATCACTGAAGACACTTGAAAACTTTCTTGGGAGTACTCCACTCGCAGTTCCGAGCAGAAATTTCTAAATGTCCTCTGTCTGTGACAAAGAAACGAGAAATCTTGTATAATTTGCTGTATCTTATGGTAGCGTGTATTAGGTACGTTGTGCGTTGATAAAGAATATTCTTAGCCCATTTTTAATAATCTTTCAGCACACGTGAAAAAATTGAGTAGTAAATCTCAGTTTTGAAAGTTAGATAAATAGAGCTCTTATGACATGCTCCCTTCCTTTCGTACTCGAGCTCATCACATTAATTAGAAACTTTTAGGGTGCATATGCTATTATTTTTGTTTTTTATAATCTTTATGTTATCCTTATTTTAAGTTTTCTTCTCGGATGACTCAGTGGCTGGTTCATGATCAAGTACTTTGGCCCATATGGTCCCACGGAAGATAAATAAATAGATAAATTAAATATGGACTAGAGTTGTCTTTCAGGATCAGAGTACAGCGCAGCAAAATCGTTTTAAGTAATAGGCTGCAAAGATGGAAACCACTTACTCGTTAATCTATAAAATGGTTACTCGCCAATATTTGTAAACGACCTCTTCAGAATGACGCAATTACAAGGTTTTCTGTCACCTATGTAAAAATAGTCGGAAAGTTAGTTTATGTCTCTATCAATACCTCAAAGGATTTTCTACTGTGGTTATTTAATGCTTCAACAGAAGACTGGAATACTGCTGATAGTTCTACAAACGGGCGCCAGTAAGTATAAGTATGAGAATGGAGAATTCTCCTGTTACGGTATAAAGAAAAGTGAAAATGTCCTCATTAGAGTCGAAGATTTGAAAGATGAAAAATGGCTTCTCGACTTAGCTTGAAAATATTTAAATAAAAAACTCTTGACATATTCGCCCCATTTTACAAGTTAACCCCAATTTTCCATCGCAGTGAGTTCCGGAGATCGTGGAGAATGGCGGGAGAGGGGAGAATGGTGTGCATCTGTAATAATAAGTATCTTTGGTGGGGTGAATGCAGTAGCGGGAAACATCAAGAATGGTGATCACGACGTAGAGGAAGTTACGAAATTCCTTACCCTACGAGGGACAAACCAAGGAGAACATGAAAAGCACACTAGCGCGGCAAACTGGGCATTCATGACCAAGCGGAGACTATTGGTATGCTTTAGTGACATGTAGTGTCATAATGTATGACTTTACAAAACACCTTTATAATGTTACTTGACATGAAGCATAATATTCTATGTATGGTGACAGTTATATGATATGATACAACATGATGTAGGCTACTCTGCGACACCAAGTACCGTATTAATTCATTAAATAAGTTGTGATACATTGTGCTAATTTTAACAAATTATGATTTATCATGGGGCACACTATGACATGATGTCCTCTGTCCCATCACTACACAAAGTGTCATGACATGACATGACCATGTATCACAATATGACAGTCTATACCTCACCTGAATACCTATAACATGATTTGGTATGTAGCACGAAACATACAATGTGCTACGACGGACAATTTAAGATGCAACAACTAATAAAGAAGCGCTAATATGTCAAGATTAAACGTTTTTGAAACTACAGTAGAAATAGAAAAGTTAATGCTCTTCCTTTGACTCTGGCAAAGACAGATTAGCCTTTTGTTGTGCTGTGACAGCCGCATTTTTCTTTCGGTTTCCAACTTGTATTCTGCCATAGTGATTAACTGCCGTAGTCGACAGGGGTTGCGAATTAGAGGATCTTCAAACTTTATCAGCGAAAAATTAAGTAATTGCCATATTTATACGATTATTTTACTGCACTTATTCCAAAGCTTTGTGCAATTAACATATGAACAAAAAAACGATAGTCAACTAACAAAAGAAGATCATTGTTTGGACGTCCAACAAGTCTTAGCTCATGCTAAACTTACCTCCTTTTAAACAATCATATCTCGATTAATGATCATGATTACTGGTTAAGAAAAGTGAAGACTTTATACATTTATCTACCTTAGTCCAAAGTTTGGACCGATTGCTACAGGTTTAAAGTATTGAAATGAAACGCTTCAAAAACCTCATAGAAAAACAGTATTTTGCACGCAAAACCTAAATAGTGCAGATAAAATGTCACCATTAGCTTAGCATTAATTTCTGTTCAACTGACATCTTTTGCAAAATAATCATTCGTACAATTTGTCTGGCTTCCACCTCGGGTTCATTGTTCAAACTTTACTCGTTTACTGTGGCATAGTTATAGCACGACAGATGATCTAATGTCTATAAAAGTGTGTACCGGTCTGGAATGAATGAAAAACTATCTACCCCAAGACCTCAACTCAAGAACCAAGGCCAGTCCGCGTTTCTGCGCGTGATCCTTTCCAGCATATTTGTTCTAGTGTTACCGTGATGCCTTGATTTTGCAACATTATTTTTCGCCGAAACTTCTGTTGACCTCTTACGATTTGAGCTAATTAGATTCCAATATTATTTATTTCTCTAGAAAAGATTTATTTCTTATATCCGTTCCTGGATTTTTAATTTACAGCGTTTCTTGGAAACCACCCTGAGGACGTATGGGAGAGTGGTGGGTGCAATATTTGCTCCTGTGGCATGCCACATGGTCGAGTGTTTTATTATACTAACGCTTCTTTTTTTTTATTACCAGCAGAGGTAAGGGCTCAGCCTTAACCCTTCCTTGGTCCAAACACTTCTAGGACGAAGAGCACCAGTACGGCGACATTTCGTGATCGTGAACATGGCGCCACCGATTCATTTCCGGCATTGATTCTTCAATGATTTTGACACTTCAGCCGGTTTTACACGATCGACTTTGTGGTGAAAAAGGACTACTCGAAGTGCTTGCGCCTTTCGTACTTGCTTGTAAATCAGCAGCCAACCCCATCGCGAATGCGTTTATAGCGTCAATGATCTATAGATTTTGCCTAGTATGGAGTTCTAAATTTTTGAGTGTGCTGCAGAATGCGCATGCGCAGAAGCAAGTAAGAGTAGTGGTGTCTGCTAACATCGGAAGTGAAGTTCATTCATATTATAGAAATGCTTTAGTCCCTTCTTTAATTTTATTCTGCTGATCGCTTTGTGATTTCATCACACCGAAAATGTTCTTTTTTGTTTTTACTAGTGTTTCCTTACAAAAGAGACGAAATATCTACAAGCAGAAAAATATTTTCGTTTTACGGAGAAAAGCCTAAACTATACAGAAACACGATTGTTGATATATAAACGTTTTTAACGAAAATTAGTTTAACAGTGAAAGAGTCAGAATTATTAGATGAAAAAATTATTTTCGATGTTATTTTGACCGTTAAGAAGATAACAAGGTATGGAAATTACAATAAATACTCGTTTTTACTGCATTTTCGATATTGTTTGATGTGCTTACCAGTATCATTTACTTCAGCAAATAAATGTGTAAATTTTGAAATGTATGGATGGCACTTCTACTGTTATCTAGCCTCTCAACTGTGTACAAAATTTACTACCTGACATTTGAGGAGAACATGAACTATGAACTTCACTTTCATCACTAAGAAACTCAATTATCCTTTTCTGCTCCTACGTAAAAAGTGCCCTCATATCCTCACTTCTTCATTCAGATGCGAACTTCACACCAGTCAGCTCTAGAGTTTTGGTGCTTACGTCTAAACGAAGACGACTAATCGAGAGCCCCGCGGGAGTAGCCGAGCGGTCTGAAGCGCCACGTTGCGGATCACGCAGTCTCCCTCTTTGGACGTTCGAATCCTCCAGCGGGCATGGATGTGTGTGTTGTCTTTAGTATAAGTTAGTTCATAAGTAGTTTGTAAGTTTAGGGACTGATGAAAATGTTCAAATGTTTGTTAAGCTTAAGGGACTTAACTACGGGGTCATCAGTCCCTAAACTTACAAACTACTTATGAACTACCTACAACTAAGGACGGCACAAATATCCATGCCCGAGGGGGGATTCGAACCCCCGACCGTAGTGGCCGTACAGACCGTGACTGAAGCGCCTCAGTCCCCTCGGCCACCGCGGCCGGCCTACAGATATCCTCTGACTAGACAGGAACTTTTATTCGTTTGCTTAGTTCCATAAGCTTTCCAAACAGCCGCGGTGGAGCGGCCGAGCGCATTGAGGAGCTATGCTACGATGCACGAGGCCGTTCTCTGTCGGGGGATTCGAATCTCCCCCCCCCCCCCCTCGGGCATGGATGTTTGTGCCGTCTTTAGTATAAGGTAGTTCATAAGTAATTTGTACGTTTAGGGACTGATGGCCCCGCAGGTAAGTCCCTTAAACTCTACAAACATTTGAACATTTGTTTACAAACATTTGAACATTTGACTAATCGAGACAGGCGAGTCGCAGTACGGGAGAACACTCCAGGAGTAATGCAGCAGACCCGCTCGTCTCAGAGTAGCCAACAGAGAAAAAAGTTCATCGTATAAAAGGGGCATAGCATTCTTGGTTTGAGTTAGGATGACCAATATTTGAGCATGGTTTCAAGAGAGGCGGTTGACAGATGGTCACGATTGTAATCGACGTTTAAGCAATATTTCTTTTATTCCTTAATCATTTGCTGGGTGTAATGCAGTCTCTGTCCTCCCCTAGAGATTTTACCAACTCCATCCTGTCCATTCTTCTTGTCACTGTTTTCCTATATATTCCTTTCTTCATTACATTGTCAGACTACCTAATTTTCAACAATAGTCTATATCACTGCATGTCAAATGCTTAGATCTGTTACTGTTTTCCCAGTGTCTATGATACAAACGTGTCTGTGATCCAAACGTTTATTTACAGAAATTTCTTGCTTACATACGGCCAATATTTGATACCAATAGACTCCTCTTGGCCAGGAATTCCCGCTTTCCCGTGCTAGAGTGCTCCGTGGTTCATCCCTCGTAGATTATTTTACTTTCAAGGTTTTGAATTTCGTAACTTATGTCGTGATCACCAATCTTGATGCTAAGTTTCTCGCTACTGTAATTGCTACTACTTCTCATTACTTTTGTCTTTTTGCGGTTGAGTTTCAGTCTATAACCTGTAATCAGTAGACAGTTCATTCCACTGAACAGGTGTTGTAATTCTTCCTCACGTTGAATTGGGTTAACAACGTCATCAACTTTGGGTCTAGGGCTTTGTAGGGTCTTCGCCATACTCGAAGCCTACCATCAGTTCTTGCCAACCGAAATCGATACTCATCTGACCAAGCCACGGTTTGCCAATCGTTTTGGGTTCGACCGATGAGGTCACGAGCACAGGAGACGCATTGCAGGTAGCTGCAGCACTGTTAGTAAAAGGTACTCGGGTCGGTCGTCTGCTGCCAGGTTGTAAGTGATATTGTATACTGCATTATAGGTACCAGCGAAATATCGTTTAGATACGTAAGTAATTTACGACAGTAACTGTTAGTGACGATCGAAATAGTTAAATGGAGAAATTTCCAAATTCGTGGGCAGCAGAGATTCGAACCCGGGTCCTGGTGTTTACTTAGCAGTCATGCTTGACAATTACACATTGAGGACATAACGATCAACTCGGCCGCGCGAACGATCAATGCACGCGTCCCTTTAAATGCAAATTCGAAATTATTGATATGGTGTCTATTCTTTCGGATAATGGTTAACATTAACGACAGTAAATTCAATAATTCGAAATATTCAAACACCGCGACAGTTACAAGGCATTGAAATAAATTTAACGGTGAAGTTGAAAATTTGTGTTGGCGCATGATTCGATTCTGGATTTCTCGCTTCGTGCCAGTGGTCGCTTTTGCCAATTATGCTATCTAGGCACGCTTCTCGTCCTGCCCAAATTCTCATCATATCGCCCACTACGATGGTAGCGACCCCTCCCATTCCTTTCTCTTGCTCACAGCCTAACTGTATTGCTGTCCAGCACAAATTTGTAACTTCGAAATTTAACTTATTTCAATGCCCAGCATTGAACGAGCACGTCCAAAAGACACAACCTCACCAATAATTGTATATATGCCCCTAATAGGCAACTGATAATGTCATTGCGGACGCAATAATACGCTCGATCCGTTGCAGGAATAGTGTTAGACTGCAAGCAACAAGAAACAATGGAAAGGGGGCATTAGCGTCGTAGCGTGCGATATGCCGAGAATTTGAGGAGAACAGGACGCGTGCTTGGATAGCCTAACTGGTTATAGCGACTGCTGGGTCAAAGTGGGAAATTCGGGTTCGAATCATGGACCAGCACAAATTTTTAACTTCGCCACTGAATTTAATTCAATATAGATATGTTTGAATATTTCGAATTCGCAAATTCACAACTTACCCACACACTACTGAAGTAGTGCCCTTAACCATTATCACTCAGTACTCGTGGCATGTAGCCTGTTCCCGTAAGAGTTCATCCGCACTGAAGAAAGGAACATATGCCGTCATCGCATGATTTATATAAGTAATATAAGGGGTGTTCGAAAGAACAGACATCACTGTTATAACCAAGAAGGTTAGAATACAGGGAGACGCCCTTAGGCTGAAAAAGTGAAGCCTGCCTCCGCCATGTTGCTAAGTTTTGGAGAAGAGTTCGTATTGTAGAGCTAATGTTATTTGTCACTTTAAACAGAAATAAACCGTTCGACGGTTTTGCCTCGATGTACAACGTGTTAAACGAGTGCAAATTAGCCGTTAAAAATTAAGTTTCCAAATATAATATGCTGAGTATTTATTACTATTTATTCAAGAAAGTATATTGTTTGAAAGTACGTACTTCGCAGTGACTGTCAGTCCAGTGCATTAACAGTAAGAGTGTCGAATTAACGCAAAGTTTTAACGGATAAATAGCAATCCAGCACTGACCAGGATGGCGGACAGGCATCAACTGACGAATGTGCTCGGCATAGATAATGCCACCTCCCTTTATTCTAACCTCCTTGGTTATAGCTAACACATCCTTTACAACCTGTCAGTGCCAGCTTACTCCAGATTGACATCTGGTGCTAGCCTCACGAATCACATCTCTACGGTACGCCTTAAACCAACTATATTGCCGTAAAATGTGGGGCAAATGGAATGCAAATTATTACTGCCGCAATCTGCATATTCCGCGAGGTCTATCAAGCAGAAGGCACGCAAGGCCCCAAACGTCTGTTTATCGTAGCGCGGAGAGCATAATTTCGTGAAAAGTCAGCGTCTGGGAAGAAGACAAATGCGGGAGTAGCGACAACGATGGATATTTCAGTGTCAGAACCAAGGAAAAAAGAAATCACGGCGTGATTTGAAAAAGAACATAAAATTACTTGCTATCAAGGCAAAGCTGTGTAAACAGCTATTTAAAGTCATGTAAAAAAAAGAAAAAAGGGGGGGGGGAGACCGTACCTTTATGAAAGTACCCTGTATTTTACAGTCCCATTCCTGCAGCGGACAGACCTATCTAAGGAAATTGTCTTCATTTCTTTACTTAATCCGAACACGACCTGCGTGTTCCATTTTCTATCCACTTTCCACCATATACGAGAATGACTTTGTAAGTCTGTTAAATTAATTTGATTTATATTTGTTGCTTCTTCGCTGTAGGTAAGCTTGATTATTAAAAATATCGTATAAAATGGTTCAACAATGATACGCCAGACGGTTTATTGTTGACAGCTTTCTGAAATAAACAGTTGTCGACTGCGACTGCAAATGGAGAGAACCGAATTTAGTGCTGGCTACTGTTATTAAAAGTTTTCTTTTGAAGGTTTGGACTACCACACAAATCAAAACCTAATTGCATGAAGTCCGCGTGCACTCTGCGCCATCATTTAACACTATTTACTTCTGACATGATGAATTTAATTGTGATTAGACAACTACTGAAGACTAAGCTCGCTCCTGCCGTCCAGTTGAGGTCATCACGAAAATCCACAGCTTGCTAATGCACTTACTTATTTACTTATATCCGTGGCTTGGGCCTTAGTGACCATATGCCTGCTCTATGCTTTTCCTCCACCGCTTCCGGTTGTGACGCTCCCGCCACCATTCGCCTGCTCCTAGTCCCATGTCCTCAGTATCCTTGTTTATGTTGTCCTTACCCATTGTCCGAGATCGTCCCCGGCCTCTTCTTCCAGCTACAGCTCCCAGAAACACATTACGGGATGTCCTTCCTTCACTCATCCGGACTACATATCTAGCCCAGTCAGCCTTCTCCTCTTCATCATACTATGTCAGGTTGTGAGTAAAGCTCTGTTAATTCCTGGTTGTTCCGAATTTTCCATTCCCTTTCTGCGTGTCCATAACAGAGCCATAGATGTTTCGTAGGATTTTCCGTTCAAAAACATGTAGTTTTTGTTAATCTGTTCTCCTATAGGTGAAAGTTTCACATCCGTACATTACCACAGGCATAAACATACGAGTAGCCCATTATCAAAGACGGGCATCTGTAGTTTGCCAGAAACTGAGATAAACGTCATTTTTTATTGCGAAACTTAGATCTAGTACATTTATAAGCTTATTTGCGCATTATCAACTTTAATACTCGAGGATTTATGCCTGTAAGTGGCTAATATCAATTTGACTACTCAAGCACATTCAAATCTTGTTTGAAAATACAGATGTCCGTCTTTGAACGCAAAACTTGTACCGTATGTGTTCGCTTTTGATGTGAACACGCTTGGAGATGTCCGTTTTTGATACACAGAGATTCGCTTACTGCTGATGAGAATCTTTTACACTGTATAATCTGGGAAATTACAGGAATATCGACATAAAGTGGAAAATATTAAATTTTGAACGCTATTACGTATTGAGAAAATGAACTAAAATAATCTTTTTAATTTTATAAACAAAATGAAATGTTACGTCACTGAATCTCTAAAATTATTAGTATAAGGTCTGTTGAAACTGTCGCCAAATATTTCCGTAAACATCTTTATGTTATTTCTGATATCGAACATCTTTGCAACAAGTAACAATTTCGTAAAACACATAATAAATATAACAGTGTTGTTTACAAGCTAGTCTATCTCTTCAATATTTATTTCCCACTTTTCAGGTTGTCTCAACCGCTTCCTAGATTTTCCTTCGGACACTGGTGAAGTATTATGTTCCATTTCATTCGCTTCAAGATGGTTGTTAGTAATAATACTGATAAAATTACTGAAAAACTTAAGTATTGGCTAATATGTCTTAGTAGATGATCACTTGACTTCGAAAATCAGACATGGCGACAGTATGTGCCAGGTACTGTGTTCCCATTGGTGCACACTGCTTTATTTAACAAGTGTCCGAATTTGATATCAAGCTCTTATGTAGGTGCCCGCTTTTGATGTGAACAGTCAACTTTAACGTATGATTTATCACATTTAAGTTAATTTTTGGAAAAAAAACGGACCACCAATGAAAAGAGCGGAAAAATTTCCCATAGGATCGACTGCTAACTAAATTTCGACCATTAGATCGTCCAGGTTTGTTAATAGGCTACTAATACTTTGATAAATCCTGACCTTAAATCTTCTTGACTGGGATCTTTTCTTCAGCACATTCTTTATTGGCTCCAGAAATTCTTGCATCAGTATCAGATTGGTAGTAGTTCTGATCACTGAAAGGCTCCCGTGGTATTTGAAAGTACTTGCTGTTTTGAAACAGAGACTGTCCTCTGTGAGCGGGATCCCGTCACTTGCTACCTTACTCATCACCATGTATTCCGTCTATCTTCACTGACTTACACGCCTGCCTAAATTGGCGATCGTACAGCACGAGCTTACCATTCTTCGGGGCTGTTCTCTACTACCGCTGATGAGAAATCATCTGCATAGGCCAGTCGAGACAGTGACATGTTGTATAGAAGTAATGTAAGACCGTATAATAACATTATTGAGGTTGCTGAGACTGTAGGCATTTCAACTAAGTGAGTTGCATTATATCCTGATCAACAACTGTCTATGAAGATTCTCGTGTGAATTAATGAGGTAATCCCGAAATTATCGTCGCCGCGGTGGAGTAGCCGAGCGGTCTAAAGCGTCTCGCTGCGGAGCGCCCTTTGCTCGCCGTGGAGGTTCGAGTTCTCCCTGGGTGTGTGTGTTGTCCTTAGGTTACTTAACCTTAGTTTAAGTAGTTTTAGCTACTAGTTTAGTAGTAGTAGCTACGGATTGGTCCGATAGATTTACAAACATTTGAACATTTTTTTGAAATTATCGTCAGAACAGGATAACACTCTCCTAACGATGACCTGTATAAGTTGTACACAGTGGAAGCAAAATCCTAATGCTATAACTAGGTGGCCATTTGCAAAGTCGGGAGTCTTTTAATTTTCACTCATTGGAGTAATCCAACAATTATCCTGACGTTTATTACACTTAAGAATGACAAAAAGATGATAGCTACTCGAATGAAGAATGATTCATTGGAGAGATAAGTATTTACTACATAATTCAGTACAAATTATGAGACATAATCAAAGTGGAATTGTTGTGAACTACGAAACAATTTACCATAAAAATATAAAAATTCAGTAGGCGTAGGAAATATGCGTCGGAAGGGTCGACTTTCCCCTTAGTAAACTTTGTGGATAATGCAATAAATTTAGTAGAAGTCAATAACTATTATTTACACTGAAATCTTTTACTCAGGGTTGAACACGCTGATCAAAGGTCGATCGGCTCAATTTCGTGGAACTTCGACTAGCTAATTGTGCTACAGGTCTTGCAGTTAGCTGCCCTTGTTACCAAGGAGGTTAGAATAAAGGGAGGTGACATTATCTATACAGAGCACATACGTCAGTTGAAGCCTGTCCGCCATCTTGGTCAGTGCTGGATTGCTATTTCTCCGTTAAAACTATGCGTTAAGTGGACCCTCTAACTGTTAATGCACTGGACTGACAGTCCCTGCGAAATATGTAGTTTCAAACAATATACTTTCTCAGTATATTATATTTGAAAACTTAATTTTTAACGGCTAATTTGCACTCGTTTAACACGTTGTACATCAAGGTAAAACCGTCGAACGGTTTATTTCTGTTTTAAGTGACAAATAACATTAGCTCTACAATACGAACACTTCTACAAAACTTAGCAATACGGCGGAGACAGGCTTCGCTTTTTCAGCCTACGGGCGTCTCCCTGTATTCTAACCTCCTTGCTTGTTACGATATTATGATTGTGGTATGCAAATATCTCTGTCATATATTGTTCAGTGACTTCCAGAGATTAAATGCAGATGTCATTTACGAACAATGTGACTTC
Source organism: Locusta migratoria (assembly GCA_026315105.1). NCBI lineage: Eukaryota > Metazoa > Arthropoda > Insecta > Orthoptera > Acrididae > Locusta > Locusta migratoria. The sequence continues at coordinate 226,858,359 of CM048749.1, read as the reverse complement.
GGGTCCTTTTTCCTTTTCAGTCGTTTATGGTTCGCGGGGAAAAAGAGACGACAGGAAGCCTCCGTGCTTGTCCCTAACCTCTCTAATTTTATCCAGATAGTTTTCTCGTAAGATATACCTAGGAGGAAGCAGAAGATTAGTTGACTCTTCTAGGAACGTACGCTCTCAGCGCTGTTACAGAAGCCCATACCGCGTTGCAGCGTCTGCCACATGTGTTCGTCCATCATCTCCGCGGAGCTCTGGCGCTTTCCAAATGATCCTGTAAACAAGCGCGCTGCTTTCTTTTGAGTCTTCTCACCTTCTTTATCAATTTTGTGTGACGTACGGATCCCACACAAACGAACAACATTCGAGTATTGGTCGAACGAATGGTTTGTAAGCTACTTCTTTTGTTGATGAAATACACTTCCCGAGGTTTCGTCCAGTGTATCTCAGTGTGGCATTTACCTGATACACGACAAATTTATGCGATCGTTCCACTTAAAATTGCTCCTTATTCTTAACTCCAAGTATTTTATGGAAGTAACTGCTTTCAGTAACTTGTGTAATTTCGTAGACCTACAGTCAGGGATCATTTTTATGTGTATTTGCATTAAGTTACATTTGTTTATGTCGAGAGTCAATTACCATTCTCTGCATCATGCAGATCTTAGCTGCATTTCGCTACAGTTTTCAGCTTTACAGCTTTGCAACTTCTTTCTATACTACGGCAATATCCCCGAAAAGCCTCACTGAACTTCCGATATTATCTGCTAGGTCATTTAAATATATATTGTCTGTTAAAAAACAATCCATTGCCTCGTAATCTGCGAAGATCTGTTGAATCGTGCAAATAAGAATGAGATGTTCCTTGAGATAATGATAACTGGTAATGTGAACGGTGAAGTGGTCCACATGAGTACGAAAAGAAATCCGTTAAACTTTGTTTACAAGATAACTGAATCAAATGTGAAGGCCGTGAACTCCTCTAAATACCTAGAAATTAGTGTTACTTAAGACTTAAAATGGAAAGAACACGTAGACAATGTCGTAGGAAAGGCAAACCAGAGACTGCCTTTTATTGGCAGAACGTTTAAAAGATCCAACAGAACTACTAAAGAGACTGCATACACAACGCTTGTCCGTCCGTTTTTGGAGTGTTGTTGCCCAGTGTGGGATCCTTATCAAGTGGGTTTGACGGAAGCCATCGAAAGAGTCCAAAGAAGGGCAGCTCGGTTTTGTATTGTCACGATGCAGGAGAGACAGCGGCACGGAAATGACACGGGATCTGAAATGGGAATCATTACAACAACGGCGTTTATCGCTACGGCGTGGTCTACTTACGAAACTCCAATCGTCAACATTCCCCTCCGAATACGAGAATTTACTGTTGACTGCCACCTGCCATGGGTAGAAATGATCATCAGAATAAAATACGAGAAATCAGAGCTCGAACGGAGTGATTCAGATGTTATTTCTTCCCGCGCGCTATTCGATGACGCAATGGTAGATGAATAGTATAAAGGTGGTTCGATGAACCGTCAGCAGGCACTTAACCCTCGAGCGGTAGCCCTGGTGAAAATATGCTACCACTTTTTTTTAAATGCTCGCTGTTGTCGTAATAATGGAAATGCCGTATTTCCGCATTACCTATTCCTCAATTAAGCCTTAACAATGATGTCAGTGAAGGTTCGGAGTTTTTAGTGCACGGCTGTGTCCACACAAAAAAAAGTTTTTTTAGGGAATGCATCACTGGTAGCAGATTTGCACCGCACTACCCTTCATGTAAGTAGATTGTAATTGATCTCCTTGCAAACGGTTTTGTGACAGTTTCTAGTAAATATTTATTGTATAAATTGTACCCTACTTATTAGAATGCTCAAAAATTTAAATTTGTTTCATGAATATAAGTTTAACGCTCGATAAATTGTCCTCTAGCTTTCCTGATTAGCCATGCTGCAGTTTCCCTCAATCTCATTTCTTAACCCTTTTGAAGCCTTACACAATGCGAAAATGAGTGTTATTCTACTACGTAATTTAATCTTTTGGTCTCGTAGACCTGGTATGTGTCTAACAGATGAGAAAGTAGACATCCTTTGACAAGTAATGAAGATCTTAGTGATTTTAGTCTAGATTCCTTTTCAGATCATGACCAGGTTACTATTATTCAAATGTAAATCCTAGTTCCGATCCTGAACAAGATTTCAGACGCAGTGAATCTTATATGGAAGACGGTACCACTCTGTGGAGTAAAACGCCATGCAAGCAGCACTCCAAAACACTGAAAAAGAATATCATTAAAAGGGGCGTGTGGTCAGAGACGCAAGCTCTCTTAATCATGATAGGTGATAATATGATTGATGAGGTAATTATGTGTACTAAAGCTACATATAACACGGAAAAAAGCTGACACTAATTACTCAAGAGACAAGAACTACAGGGAAGTAAGGAAAGAGGAAATAATAGTACTGCTGGGTCTATTATACATGATTATTTTCCACTTTCGGAATAATGTTACATTTATTATATTTATACATCGAAGGTAATTGATATACTAATTCAGATGTTAATAAATGAAGAGTGGAAATGCTAAAGAATGTAAGTGCCATTTTTTGACTTTCGGGGTTTTTCACTGCTAACCGATCTATGTTTCGCACCGATACTCTGCTAAGAGATTTATATGCTCCAGTCATTCCTTGTAGTTGATACTGAGCCCAAGAGATTGCACTAGTCCTATGTCCAGATGGACCTGCGCTGCTAATGGATCTATGTGCGACAGGCATCTGGCGCTAGCCGAACAGCAGTCTGTAGTCAAGGTTATGCCACAACGCCATTGTTTTGCTTACTGAAGCTGTTGCTTGCTATCTACAATGTTGTACCTGTTAATTATGATAATATGAATGCCAGTTATTTTAGTGGTGATGGAAGTGTTGAGAACGTTATGTTCGGGAAGAAACAGGATAAGGCAAGAGTAAGCAAAACGTCGTACCTCACGCAGAAGAAGCAGCACAAGGAGGGAAATTGCTGCAAAACAACCGTCATCTTTACAGTAAACTTATAATATGAAACAAGCCTACATTATCCAGTTGTAGCAGGTTGATGTACATATTTTTCGTTTGTTTTGCGTTTAGGTGCTCTGCAAGTGTAAGTACAGTTGATATGAAAACTCAGCTCTCAGCTCTTTGAAGAATACCATCAACTTGACCTGAACCAACAAGGCAATTACCCGATGAGATTCACAGAGATTTTTCTTACTGAAAGACGACGCCATGGGGCGTATAATGAAGACGCAGAGAGGTAAAAGGCAGTCAACTCTCTGTTACACACTTCTTGATGGGACAGGAGACCTCAAAAGAGTATGCAAAGCCACATTTTTAAATACCTTTAATATTTCTGCTTAAAAAACGAAACAATTGTTACGAAGAAAAGAAAATCAGGTTCTGAAGTTTTCAAAGACACAGGTTTCTTTGATCAAAATAAGCAAACAACAGCCTGGTATTGTATCCTGCAAAAGAAGCTTTTCCGATCAGTATGATTGGGAGAAATTTCATGTCCTGAAGAAAGGCAAGACAATGAAAGACACTGCAGCTGTGGAATTGATAAAACTTCCAACTACTGTTTCCTTGGCACCAAATAAGAAAACGATTTTTCCACTATGATTGATTACGTGGACGAAAGCAACAAGGACTTTTTCCGACAGCTGTTACCTTCATAAAGTCAATGTTGTCTCGTGGCACTTAGATCTATTAGCTATGACAAAACCTATATCACTTACACCTTTCTGCATAAAACGCTACGTAACTTTTTGATTCTTCAACGTAAGTAGAATTTGTATAAGCATGTAAAGAGTTATTATGTGTTTTGTTAGAAATAAATATCCATTTCTCACAGAGATGTGCAGTTTTTTTCGTTTTCTCAACAATTTCATTTTCGCCACTTAGCACCTTCAGCAATTCCAGTTTTCAAATGTGATATTTCTACCTGTACATTAAACTATTTTTGTCATTACGATCACATAGTAGTTATATACTATGTTTGTGGAATACACAGTGGTAGCAAATCTGCACCGCGCTGCTGCTGAAGTTATAATAATTGGCGCTGCCGCCAGAGGGTTAAATGTGATTTGCAGAGTATCCCAGGTAGATGTAGCCCCGGAAGTTATTTATTTAAAAAAATAAATACAAATAAAAAAACACTTCGTAATGGGAAAAGTAAAGGGGTTATAACGCCCCCCTTGGGATATTCCAGAAATTACTTTTTCTCGAAATGAATGACACACTGTGTTCTTTTTGCTCGAAACTATTCTGTCCAACCACAGAGACAGTATAATATTCCGCACGGCTGCATTTTTTCATTAGTACTGAACCGTGTCGAACGTCTTGAAGCATGCTGTGGCCGGGATTCGAACCCGGAAGCTTCTACTTTCTAGGTAGGCGCTTTGGACCACTCACCTAACACAGCGTTGCAAGCAAAGCGACTACACGGACTGAGTGCTCTAAAGCGCCTACCTAGAAAGTAGGATGTCCCAGGTTCGAATCCCGGCCAAAGCATAAATTTTAATTCGATGCTTCTCCTTATGTTTAATACCTTTGGTATAACGAGACATTGTTGTCTCAAGGAATAGTATTATTTGTCTTCCAGAAGCTAAGAAACACTACATCCTCCTGGAGCCGATCGAGGAATACAGCGGACTTGAAAGCGAAGAGTGCACGCACCGTGCCGGTCTGCGCCCCCCCCCCCCCCCCCTGCGAATGCAGTGACGTGTACGCGGCCTGTTAGTGACGAGACGTGAAGGCGCCTCTTGGCGTGATTTACTCGCGGGCCACGCCGGCCGTAGCGTGCCGGTGGCGAGTGTGCGGCCCTATTTCCGGTGACGGGGGCGCGTATATTTCCGGCCGGTGGCCGGCGCCGAGTTTTATCCGTCCCGGGACAAGTTGCGTGATATATGGCGGGGGCGGCGGGGGTGGAGGGGCGGTCATGCGCCCTCGCCGCGCCTCCGCCGGCCTACATTCGCCTCGGATCCTCCTCAGTCTCTGCCGGCACCAGCCACCAGCCACCGACCAACACCGGGAGTCGCGCGTCCTCTCCGACGCCCGTCGACCTCGCGTGTCGTTCCGACAGCTGCTCGGGACCACGGTTTCGGGGACAACAATCGTCAGCGCAACGCACGCGTCATCTGCCACAGCATAATTGACAACCGATTCTGCGAGATTTTTCCCCCTCCGTATTTGTTCGTAGTTACGTCAACTTCGCTATAAAGCAAGTGTCTTTCTTTCACCTGTTCTGTGCTGTGCGTCGAACCATTACGTACAATGAACACCATCACCGTCCGAGTTATTACTGTGGCAGTGTTTCGTATAATGGGGCTCCAAAACTGAAAGAAAAAAACTCTGAATAATATGATCTATGAAAATGGAGGCAAATAGTTTTCGAAGCTTTTGAAGGATAAAAAATTTACAATAATTTTCTTGGATCAAACAAGAGGTTTTCCTTATTGCTCTCCAAGTAAAAAGAAAAGGCTGTTCGAGAGATTTTACTAGAAATAAGTAATCTGCGTCTCTTCACGTCTCACTGTCGAACATGTCATCCATAAACCTCACATGTGGAGCTAGAAGCTACGCACCTGATTCAGAAACACTACAGTACGCTGTTACTGGCCCAAACAGTTGACATAGAACTGAATTATTACCGTATATAGTAGCAGAAAAAGGACAAAAACTGTGACGACGGAACGAAAGAATTGTGCGTGAACTGCTATTTTGTGGAGTGGTCGTTAAGCTAGTTCGTAAAAATAATGAATGAACAGATGTTGTCCAGTAAAAGAGAATTTTCGGTCTTTCGACTGAGAAAGATGTGTGAACTTTTCGAGATACATTAGTTTGTATGAACTCAATACAAGCAGATTTTTCAGTCAAGAGACACTAAAAAAAATAAAAAGAATAATAATAATAAAAAAAAAACAGATTGCTTTTAGTTTTCGGGTAAACTGTTTTGATGCGCACCTGATTCACATCACTATCATCTGCAACAACTACCCTGTGCAGTGTTTTTTAGAAACTAAAAAAAGAAAACAAGGTTAGAGTTTCATAATCATGACTTGTTACTCATTGTGCTAAATGTATGATGAAACAGGCGTCCTGGAGCGAATCATTTGAGACATTCAGAAACGAACGATAGAAGAAATGTGAATGAAATTGATAGACCTCGAATTATTAGCCTCGTTATTTTATTTGAAAGACACTGAGTGTTTAAAGTAATTTTATTGTAGTAAACAAATATTTACTGTGACAGAAAATCTTGCTGCAAACAGAGAAAACCGGTGTAACATTGTGGATTAAGGCGAAGCGGCCGATCAAAATAATATGAAAGAGTGCGCAGAGAACAGTCTGGTTGTAGAATAGCGTGCATGTTCTTGGGTTTCCGACAAAAGGGGAAAATGCAGGCTTTGTGATAGACGATTTTTCTTCCAAAACTTTTAGCACAGAGTGGGCTAATAAAGAAGTGGACCACAGTTAATTTTTGCTGTCTCTTAATGTTTGCAGAGTATGAATCACGGTGGTGGTGACTAGATAAACGAGAGATACATTTTACCAATGTGTTTACCAATGTATTTTGTTAGGAAATATTACTGACGTGACTGAAATGAGCTCCGTTATTCTAACAATAAAGATGGTGACAAATCATGTTAACAACGATTAAAATATTGGAATATTACTGTCTGTTTCTAGCTATATCTTATGAGCATTGACGGCTTTGTGCAACTTGTTAACTGAAATTGAAGATTCTGTTGGTATTTACATTTGTTTTAGATATGTGTTACACCAGAGAAATACGTGCAAAGTAGGTGAGTGTTCCTACGATGAGTTTGTAAATAAGGATTTACGTTACAATAGGGCAGACTGTATAATATGTTACAGAGTGTTTCGACAATTTTTAGTGTTATATGGCTTCAAGGATGTGGATTGTGGAACAGCGTAATTAGAAGACAGATAAAACAGCAAAGTAGCTACAGCTGAGGAAAGTGACACCGCAGCAGACAGGCAGGCAGCTACAGAATAAGACACTGGAACTGATGTGCACTAGAGTAGCGACTGCGGTTCACCTCCGGCAGAAATTTCCAGACTAGGATTTCGCGTTAACGCCTGCTTAAGATCCTCGGTGGTGCCAGGGACTTTAGGTGCGTTTTGTGAGGAAGTGGTGTGAAGTATGGCGGCGGTGCTGTCTCTGGCGAAGATCGCGGCGGCGGTGGCGCAGCAGACGCAGCTGCACCGCGCGCGCCTGCAGCAGCCGCCCCCGGAGGCGGGGGCGGGCCTGGCGGCGGCCATCGGCCTCATGCTGCCCAGCGACCACGAGTGGCGCATGGACAACTACTTCCGCCTGGTCGCCAGGCAGCGCGCCATCGCCGCGGGACAGTAAGTCACCGTCACCACATTCCCGAAATCAAATTGCGGGGCACACGTAGGTACCGAAGATTGGGGGGAAAAAATGTAGACTTTACCTGCGGTAGGTTTATACAATACTATAGTTTTCAAAATGAAATTCAAAGATTGTACATTAATAATTTATTCACCGGTTTCGGAGAACTGTGTCACTATCATCTGGTCACATATACAGGGTGTTACAAAAAGGTACGGCCAAACTTTCAGGAAACATTCCTCACACACAAAGAAAGAAAATATGTTATATGGACATGTGTCCGGAAACGCTTAATTTCCATGTTAGTGCTCATTTTATTACTTCTCATCAAATCACATTAATCATGGAATGGAAACACACAACAACAGAACGTACCAGCGTGACTTCAAACACTTTGTTACAGGAAATGTTCAAAATTTCCTTCGTTAGCGAGGATACATGCATCCACCGTCCGTCGCATCGAATCCCTGATGCGCTGATGCAGGCCTGGAGAATGGCGTGTTGTATCACAGCCGTCCACAATACGAGCACGAAGAGTCTCTACATTTGGTACCGGGGTTGCTTAGAAAAGAGCATTCAAATGCCCCCATAAATGAAAGTCAAGAGGGTTGAGGTCAGAAGAGCGTGGAGGCCATGGAATTGGTCCGCCTCTACCAATCCATCGGTCACCGAATCTGTTGTTGAGAAGCGTACGAATACGTCGACTGAAATGTGTAGGAGTTCCATCGTGCATGAACCACATGCTGTGTAGTACTTGTAAAGACACATGTTCTAGCATCACTGGTAGAGTATCCCGTATGAAATCATGATAACGTGCTCCAGTGAGGGTAGGTGGAAGAACATGAGACCCAACAATTCCTGCCCAAACGTTCAAAGAAAATCTGTGTTGATGACGTGATTGCACAATTGCGTGCGGATTCTCGTCAGCCCACACATGTTGATTGTGAAAATTTACAATTTGATCACGTTGGAATGAAGCCTCATCCGTAAGCCTCATGCAATGAGTCGCATGTCAACACAAGCACTGAAGTCAACATTACCTTCCTTCTATTGGGCCAACTGGCGGAGAATCTAGGAAGTACAGTTCGTACTAACGAAACAATTGGGTATTTTTACAATTATCTGCACGAATTATTTCAATTTACATTGAAAGAGAAATACTAAAATGAGCTCTAACATGGAAATTAAGCGTTTCCGGACACATGTCCACATAACATATTTTCTTTCTTTGTGTGTGAGGAATGTTTCCTGAAAGTTTGGCCGTACCTTTTTGTAATATCCTGTATATATGTGACCAGATGATGATGACACAATTCACCTAAACCGGTCTTCATTGAATAAATTATTAATGCGCGATCTTGGCATTTCATTTTGGAAACTATAAAACGATCAGATCGCCTCCAAATCCGACCATGTCGGGTAATCTTATACAATACTTGCTGAAAACCCGACGTCGCCCTGGTACTTATTTTTTTCCAGTATTACGTTAGCACATCTCTCGTTCCCTTTTCTCTCTCTGTCCCAATTCTCCTTCCTTCACTCTCCGTCCTTCTTCTCTCACACACCTCTTTGTCTCCCCTCTCCCTAACCACCTCCTCCTCTTCTGTCACCTGTCTGTCACCATCCCTGTATCCCCTCTCTCTGACCGTCTCTTCCTCTAGACTGTCAGACTGCACCTATTCTTCTCTGTCCTATACAGGGTGAATTACATAACACTTGCACCGCAAATATTGCGGAAACGGGAAGTGTGAGTGATGTGCGGTTTTCACAGGATGGATTGGTAGTCATCGGCTCGTATTGTTAGCCAATAAACAGCCTAGCTGACAGGCCGAGTGGCTACCCCTGCGGCACGGCCCACTGTCTCATGACACCAGCCTGTCAGCTACGCTGTCGTATCCTCCGCCTCCAAACTTTGAACGGTTGTAGCTGTCAAACTAAACGTGATAAAAATGTCATTCAAAATTATTTGTACTCAGCTGGTGTCAAAAACCCCAGTACATGATAGAAACAACCATTGTTCTATTTAAAAAACAGTATGTTTGCATAAAAATACACTCTAGGTATTTTTACATTCTGTTTATTGTCTAATAATACGAGTCCTTGACTACCAATCCATTCTGTGAGAACTGCACATCAATCGCACATTCCTTTTCCGCATTATTTGCAGTGCAAGTATTAGGTGATTCGCCCTGTATATGGAAACATATGTGTCAGGTTTCATGGTGGACTGGTCAAACGGTGTCAAAGTCGCAAGGTACCCTCATTCTGGCCTTCAGATTATAACAATCTCCTTCATGAAAACATACATTTATGTGCTGAGTTTCATGTTAACCAACTTGGATGTTTGTTGTAACGTACCCTCCGCCATGCACCTGCAGAAATTTGCGAAAGGAAGCCCATTTATTAACTCGGGGTATAAGCTACCTTCATTCCACATTTCGTTCAATTCCGTCCAGCTGTTTCAGCGTGAAGAGTAACAAACGTATTTTTGAGATACCTTCCGCCACGCACCATTCCGTGGCTTACGAAAGGAAGCTCATGTATTAATCAGGGTAAAAGCTGCCTCTGATCAAAAATTCATTCTGTTCCGTCCAGCCATTTCAGCGTGAAGGCGTAAGAAACGAATTAACTAATTGTAAAGCACCCTCCGCTATGCACCATACGAAGTTAGTTTTAGTATGCCTATAACCTTCGCGCGAATACAAGCAATGAGTTGACAAAATTTTATGGCAATCGGATGTACGCTGTAGCCGTGCATAAAATATGAACAAAATGACAGAAAACCAACAATTTTTATATATTAGATTTCAAACTTGCATTAAAACCATACGTTTTAAAAATCTGAATGAAGTATGCTTTCCACTAAAGCATATATTTTTTTTAATCTTACTTTAAATAGCTTACATAAAATTCACATCGTGCGAACAATAATTATGTTCTAAATGTTTCTCTGATTATCACCCTGAAAAATATAAAATAACTTCCAGAGGGAGCTGCTATAAGATTCAGGAATTTTTAGTCGAAACTTCGCCAAAATCTGAAAATTAACTCCTTAGTTGCTTTAATTAATTGAAATGATTGCAGGTAATCTGAATATATTAATACTGCACTGATACACTGAATTGTTCAATCATACTTAAAAATTTCATCATGATCGGAATACAACTGTAGAATCTGACGAAGTCCATATTTAAATTATCCTCCGTCACGCACCATCCAAAACTTCCTCTTGTTTTGAGGGTCAAGTGCCCAAAATGTCATGAAGATTTTAGGATGAATAAAGTGTCCTTATTCGCATGTCGCATGATGCCACAGGTTTTCAACCATATAATTTTTTATGACGTCATACCTCCTGAACTATATATCGTAAGCAGTTCTTACCCCTACGTCCATTGTTACCTCATGGAAGGAATAAATGTACCAAATTTGGTTGAAATCGGTACACTGGTATAGAAGTAGATGTCGCATGATGCAGCCCTTTTCTGCGCATGTCATTGTTTATTTAGTCATATCTCCTCAAATATTTGTCTTACAGTCATTTAATGGTGCCTATGACCATCGCGAAATTGCAAGCAATATGTTGACAAAGTTTCATCACAATCGGTTGACGGTACGGCCGCGCATAAAATACAACCACACAAACCTTCATTTTTATATATTAGATTAGCTTAATTCCAGCTGCTTCGCGCGCGAAGACTGGATGGTCTGCATTGGTTGTTTCTACTTATAAATATAAATGTTCATAGATTTATCTTTAAAAATGCTTTCCTAATCAAGTATTTTTATACAATTTGCCACCCCATATTGCGCCATTGATGGCAGAATTCAAAACATCGGGAAACGCAGTTTTTAAAATTCTAACCATGGTTCCAAATCCAAATCTTCCAATTTCTAGCATCAAAATAATTTTAGTAGCACCCTTGAATGATTTTCCCTTATTTCTCCCGCTTAATGGTTGAATTTCCAAAAATATCGAAACAGGTGTTCTTAAAGTTCCAATCTAAATCAGAAGTTTTGTTTTCTTGCTTCAAAATTGCCTGAATAGCAACGTATAAAAAATAAATAAATAATAAAAAAAAAATATCATCCCCTATTTCACCCCCTTAGGGATGGGAATATCGAAAACTCGCTGATGTCTATATTGTAAGATAAACAACGTCTACAAATTTCAAGTTTCTATCGCCTGTAGATTCACTTTTCAGCGCCGTTTTCTATCTTATAGAAACGGATCGAGAACGCAAAATTTCTCTTACGCTTTGGCATCTTTCTTGGTAGTTTTAGTTTTCAAACTACAATATGCATTTATTTTTCTTGTTGCAGGAAAACAAGTGAAGAATGTGCATCACGTTTCGCTGTATGTAACCTCTTTGGTATTATAGTGTCAAAAGTCATCGCTGGCCTTCAGTCTGAATTTTATATAAGCTGACGACTTTCAACCATTATATCTTCCACCCTTTTATAGCTATCGACACGCATCTGCTACGGTGTACAACGGTAGACTTTGTACTACAACACAGAGAGATCGTTAGTCTCCATTGTGTGGTTTCTGCTTAAAAGCAAAATCTTGACACCCACACGTCTGTAACTTTCAACTCCCATATCTTCCACTCCCTTATCGTTATCAACCCTCTATCATCATAGTGCATAATGGGAGGCTGATACATACTGCCAAACACGAACAATATTCATTTGCAATGTGTAGTTTTGGCTGCAGAGTGAAATATAGCCACAAACACATCAATTTTTATATATGTTAACGCTGACATAAACACACGAATTAATGCACACACACAGTATAGTAAGAAACAAAATCATTCTCTCCCTCCCTCTCTCCCTCTCTCTCTCTCTCTCTCTCTCTCTCTCTCTCTCTCTCTCTCTCTCTCTCTCTCTCTCTCTCTCTCTCTCTCTCTCTTCTTCCTTCCGCTCCCACTAAAACTAACGAATCGTAGCTACTTGGTGCTTCTTGTATTTACATTTGCTTCTCTCGCAATCAATTCTTTTTTTAGTAATGTACGTTGTGCGCAAAAGGTGCGACATTTGCCACAACACGAATAGTATTTCATTGCGGGAAGAACGTTAAACCAACGGATCAAGTATATGAATTGCGGGTTTTTGGGACGGGATAAACTACATATACGGCAATCTCAATAACTTAAGACATACCAAGTCAAATGCTGATAGAAATACTTCATTGTTTTGTATTTCTCACATGCAAAAAGAAGGAAAGACATTATTACTTACGAAGTTTCTTTATTTCTTTCTCGATTATATTTTTTCACAAGAATGTACGTCATTGAAAACTTCGACAATTTCACACAGATTTTCATAATAATCAAGTCATGAAGTATTCTGAAAATGAGTTCTTCTTATGATTATTTCCTTTGCAAACTAAATATGTTTTCACAGTCCATGAAGTATTTGTGTTGGAGAACACACTTTCTACTGCAGCATTAAAGCCAGGTAGAGCTAGCACATACCCAATAATGAGCTAATAATTTTTGCACCAGATATTTTAATACCGAAGTAAGTTGAGAGACCAGTTTTTACCAACTCACTGCACATTTCTTGATTAATAACTTTTCTCTTCACGTATATTTTAATATCGTTTACTGCTTCAGAAAAGTGATCTACATATCCTTCTTTCAAAATATTTTCATCAAACTCTGGTAATATTTTTAGACTTTACTGACCACACTTGCAAAGAAGAGGATATTTCAGATTAAACTGAGGGATATGGTTTCAGCACAAGAAATGCTTAAGCCCATGTCCCGATATAATCAATTAACGTCTTGTGAAATGAACTTGGAATGTCCAAGAAATATAGCTCTTTCGTTAGCAATGAGATTATTAATTAATGAATTTTTGTACTTGGAAAAGTTTCTAAAGTTATGTGAAGGTATTACATGTTACCAACCAAGGAAATTCAAGACTGGAGCCTTACTCAATTTGAGCTGAACTCTATTTTCTTGTTTGATTATGACCACCTTTGTTTTCCATTAGATTACGCTGTAGATTAGGCCTACTGAAAAACACGATATTTCAAAATACACGGGACTGTTAGTAAAAAACCGGACAATATGCGTCCCATAATATTTTGTCGGGACAATGGGACTTTTCTGCTGAATAAGGAATGATCCCATAATACACGGAACGTCTGGTCAACCTACATGAAGTCTCACACTATGTGATAAAAAGTATCTGGAGACCCCCAGAAACATACTTTTTTCATATTAGGTGCCACCTGCTGCCAAGTACCCCATATCAACGACCTCAGAAGTCACTACATAACACGGGAGAGCAGAATGGGGCGCCCTGCAGAACTCACGGATTTCGAACGAGGTCAGGTGCAGTGTTGGGGAAAGTACTCGAATTGAGTTCAATTACAATTACTTAGAGAAATACGCACTCAAATACAATTACATCAAAAAGTAGTAGGTAATATTACAAATACAAATTACAATTACTTTTTAGTTTGGCGAGATTATTGACGCAACAAAAAAAAAAAAAAAAAAAAAATAGGACTGCATAAAGCAAAAATGAAATACATTAAAATATTCGGGGCGTTTGAAAAGTCCGTGCAAAAGTAAAAACTACTGACGTGTTTGGGAAAAACCAGTTTTATTTTTCGACATAGTCTCCTGTTAGACGTGTACACTTCGTCCAACGCTGTTCTAATTTGTTGATCCCTTACGAATAATAGGAATTGTCGAAGCCTGCAAAATAGCTATTAGTTCCTGCAATCACCCCCTTGTTTGAATAAAATCTTCGTCCAGTCAGCTATTTATTCAAATTGGAGAACAAATAGTAGTGTGAGGGAGCCACGTCTGAAGAATAGGAGGGATGTGAAACAAGTTGGAATCCTGTTTCCAATAATTTTGCCACCACAACTGCTGAGGTGTGTGCTGGTGCACTGACTTGATGGAAAAGGACTTCTTTGTGGGAGGTGCAGATTCTCCCTTGGTAACCCATCGTTTAAATTGTTATTTGATCTCACCAGTGTAGTAATGTATCCCATATTTCATCCACAGTGACGAAACGACGCTTAAAGTCCTGCGAATTCTTCCTGAACAGGTGCAAACTTTTCTTGGATCACTTCACACGATTCCGTTTTTGGTCAAGCGTGAGCAATCGCGGTACCCATCTTGCACATTGCTTTCTCATGTCCAAATGTTTATGCATAATATTATCCACCCGTTAATTCCAGATGCCCACAGCACTAGCAATCTGACGCACCTCAACTCTTCTGACATTCATCACCATATCACAGGGCATCCAGAACGTTCAGCGTCACTTGTGTCCATATGGCCACTCTGAAAATTTTGAAACCACTTATAAACTGTTCTAATCGAAGATGCAGAGTCACCATAATGTTTCTCAAGCTTCTCTTTGGTCTCTTGAGGCGTTTTGCTTTTCATAATATTTAATCACCACACGAAATTCTTTGTCATCCGTTTTTTGACAATCACTCGACTTTCTTGATTCATACGAATGCCAAACACAAAGAAATAGACCAATATGGCTGAAACTTGGTGTACGTTCTTTCCACAGATGCTACTAACTAAGCATGACCTCGATACGCGACGGTGGTGCCATCTCTCGGACTTTGCACTGACTTTTTCAAATGTCCCTCGTAGACCATAGAAACAATTCAACATCCTCTGTTCTAACGCATTCACGCCGATTTCACTTGCCCAATCCATTCTCTCACTGATGCCGGTACATTATTCAACAGGCGTCATTCACTCACTAATACTTTTCTGTCCAACGGAAAAGTGAAGCCGCACACTCTGTGAACCATGATGATTGGTTGTCTGAGTGAGAAAGAATGACCATTCGGAAGACCATCACTGGCTCAGGAAGTTAGGGAGAATCATTGTAGATGAAATAGACTCTAAGTAAGAACTAATAGAGCTATGTAAAATATATTTATAAAAAAGAGAATGATACAAAAATGAGTAAACAATTTAGGCTTATATTAAGTATAAGTAATACATTTACACTTTGAGATTATTGTTAACTGTGCAAAACAGCTAAATTTCAAAGTTTTTGTCACTAATAATGTGAAACAAAGAACAAAAAACTCTCGTCTTCGCTCAAAGCACTTAATTTGGAAAGAAAAAACCTCGACCATTAATACTACTATGGTCGATGCTTACAAATAATGAAGATTTCTCAAATGAATATCGAAGTGCAAGATCTTTCAGGGGCTGAATGACATGATAAAGTAACGATTTTAGTGTTATAACGATTACTGTCTTATTTAAATCAGTAAATTACTAGTACAAATAACACTTTCTAAAATCTAACGATTACAATGAAAAATTACATGAAATGTAATCGTTACTTCTAATTTAATTACCTACCATCACTGGTCAAGTGATTTAGTGTCAATTGTCTCTGAAGTCTGTACGCGAGATTTCAACACTCCCAAACATCTCTAGGTCCACTATTTCTGATGTGGTAGTGAAGGGGAAACGTGAAGGGACACGTACAGCACGAAAGCGTACCGTCCAACCTCGTATCTCTGATATATCAGATCAGGTGCACTGGTATTACTTTTTCCATCTGGCAAGTAGCGTGTAAAATCGTGGCACATCACAGCCTGTTGTGAAATATGAAATTTTATCTTCCTTGTCAGATCCGAGATCATGTTACATGTCATTTAGTGACGTGCACCTTATCACGTCAAGCCGCTTCCTGTTCTAATGTGAAATATAAGATCGTGGTTTGATGCAACGTCTGACATCAGCTAACATTCTGCACCATAATACACTGAAGAACAAAAGAAACTAGTATAGGCATGCGTATGCAAATGATATGTAAACACTCAGAAATGGCACTGCGGTAGGCAACAGGCATCTAGCGGAGGTTTTAGGTCGTTTACTGCTGCTACGATGACAGGTTATGAATATTTAATTGAGTCTGAACGTGGCACTATAGTCGGCGCAACGCGAGATGGGCCACACCACCTCCGAGGTAGCGATGAGGTCGGGTTTTCACATACGACCATATCTCGGGTGCACCGTGAATGTCGGAATTGCGATAAAACATCAAATCTCCGACTTCGCTGCTGCCGGAAAAAGATCTTGTAAGAACGAGACTAACGACGATTGAAGACAATCTTTCAACGTGACAGAAGTGCAATCTCTGCACAAACTGTTGAGGATTTGAATGCTGGCCCATCGACAACTGTCAGCGTGCGGACCACTCAGCGAAACATCAACGATAGTTTTTGGAGCCAAAGGTTCACTCGGGCCATCAACAAGTGTCAGCGTGCAAACCATTCAACGAAACATTATCGCCGCGGTGAAATGGCCGTGGGTGCGGTTGATCCGCGTCGGAAGTGCGAGTCCTACCTCGAGCGTGAGTATGTCCTTACGTTATTTTAAGTAGTTTGTAAGCCTAGGGACATAACCACAGTAGTTAAGTCCCATACATTTACAAACATCTTAACATTTTGAAACATCATAGATGTGAGCTTCAGGAGTTGTAGCCCGTGTACCCTTGCTGACTACATAGCACAAAGCTTTCTGCCTCGTCTGGGCCATCCCATCAACGACATTCGACTATTTATGATTGGAAACATATTGATGGTCTGACGAGTCTCTTTTCCAATTGTATCGAGAGGATGGTCATGCACGGGCATGGAGACAACCTCATGAATCCATGTATCCTGCATATGAGAAGGGGACTGTTCAAGCTGGTGAAGGCTCTGTAATGGTGTGGGACGTGTGCAGTTGGAATGATATGGGACCCCAAATACGTCTAGATAGGACTCTGACAGGTGACACGTACGTACGCATTCGGGCTGATCGCTTCCATTCATCGTGCATTACTCCATCAGGAACAATGCGACACCTCACACGTCCAAAATTTGCTACCACTCTTCTTCGTTTAACACCCCCGCTGGCCACCAAAGTCCCAGACACGAACATTATTGAGCATATCTGGGTTGTACCATGCTGTTCAGAAGAGATCTTCACCCTCTCGTACACTTATGGCTTTATGGTAGCCCTGTTGAATGAATGGTGTCAGGTTCCTCCAGGACTACTTCAGACATTAGGTGAGTCCTCGTCACGTCATATTGCGGCACTTCTGCGTGCTGGCGGGAGCCCTACACGACTTCAGCCAGGTGTACCGTTTCTTTGGCTCTTCATTGTATATCATAGAGTAAAACAATGTATCACTGTTTAATGAATCAGTACACAACTTACTTCCACATACTACATCATGTTATGTAATCTGATACCGTGTCATACAATTCACGATTTCACCTTTTAACGCCAAGCATAAAAGAACTTGATACATGATGTCCTGTCGTATAAACACATGGATAAAGCCCTCCAAAGTGGCATTTCTAAAGTCGTGGAGTATGGCACTATACGCTATTAAAGTTTAAGAGCCGCGCAGAAACGGGTGCCCGGCTTGAGACGCCATGCCAGACGCGGCGTTTGGAGGTTCGAGTCCTCCCTCGCCATACGCGGATCCAAGAGGGGGGGCGCAAGGGTCGTTAGCCTCCCCCCCCCCCAGCAGCTCTTTTCAGCAGCTCGTTTTTAGCGTGCTATCACTGCACTGAGTCCTTAAAACTATGAGACTTTTCTTTGATTCGGTGTGGGGTAAAAAGAGAGGCTGGTACTAGAGTCTATCTAATGAGCCATAGTGTAGCTGACAATGAGAATTCTATCACCCCCCCCCCCCCCAACAGGCCGTCCTGGATCCGCCCCTGCAGGACCCTTGGGCGTGAGTGTGTGTGATATCTTTAGAGTAAGTTGGTTTAAGTAGTTTGTAAGCCTACGACTCCTATAAACTGAGCCGAATTATCCGCCATTTTTCCCCAAGCTGGAGGAGTTGCCATGTTCCGGACGAGCTCACGCGTTACCTCGCGTTTCATTCAACTCGCTCACACTCGCATAGTACTCACTGTATTAACGTGGAATTATCATCAATGTCTTCTTTAAGAACTACACTACATTTTCTTTTTAGTTTTATTTATGGCAATAATTTATAAACAGCATATACTGATAGTTTACGAACATGCACTTTCTGTCAATGTTTGGAATTTTCGCCATGCGAGGAAATTTTTTTCTGTTGAAGTTAGGTTAACACATTAAGCGAATGAAATGTTCAACATACATCAAATTTTCATCCTCTCCAAACAGCAACTCTGTGAGAAATTAACTTGAGATAATGTCAGTTAAATATAACGCACTGAGATCCGCCCGCCAAACTAGTAGTAACCCGTCTTCCGTATTAGTGCTCCTCATAATTAGGCACATGTTGTTACTGCTTAACATCCATACTTGAAGATACTGGTACTGACTTCTATTAACCCATTAAATTTCATAGTTGTACACTATAAAAGTGCTGTGTCTCTATGTAATATGTAATTTCAATTTTTCAAATGTTCAAATGTTTGTAGAACTTATGGAACTTAACTAAGGGGTCATTAGTCCCTAAGCTTACAAACTACTTATGAACTAGCTAAGACTAAGGACGGCACAAATATCCATGCCCGAGGGGGGATTCGAACCCCCGACCGTAGTGGCCGTGCAGACCGTGACTGGAGCGCCTCAGTCTCCTCGGCTACCGCGGCCGGCTCAATTTTTCAGTTATATGGAAAATATATTCTAATATCTCAATACAGAGTGCTTCATTATGTGAGGAAATGAGAACAAGTCAGTTCGTTAGCTAGTGAAGAGATCCTTGCTATCTGTCATTTTCAAGCATTCTCACATAAAATCCTCATTAGATCTAGTAACTTCCGTTCTGTTACTGCTAGGCTTTAAACTGAAGGAAATGTATCTCCTATTAGGTTTTGGAAACGGAGTAGTAGCTCTGAAACACAATGGACAAGAATCAAAGAAATAAACATTTGTGAGTGACGAAGGAATATCTGCAAATCACTAACTTTACTGTTTTTCATTCTACAACTATGTATTTCCTTGAATAATGCGACAGTTAATGAAGTTTTGCGTAGTAACCATGTGGCAAAATACTCCCCTCTTTGCATGTTATCATTTGTCAAAATATCATTTTGATACCTCTAACCGTGTATGAAATACGCAATGATTCATTCTGGCCTTATCGCCATCGAAAATGAGTGCGCTAAAGAAAATAAAGTTAAGCGGTATGAGTGAAAGGTAAAGATCTCCTCCTAAGTCGAAAATAAAATTCAATCCATTAGGAAAGTTTCATCCGCAGCAACATATGGTGCAAAAAGCACCAAACAGAATATCATAGCAGCCTCTATTTTCTACTGCAAGTTTTCCTAATGTAGCGCAGTCTCATATTTCGAAGCCAATATCTTATTAATTATGACTATTAACGAAATGACGAGCATTTCGTCACAATGCTCACATATAAACATTTACGTAACGGAAAAATTACATATTTATACCAATTAGTTTTTGCAAAATCGGTTGTGAAAGATGGCAGGGCATGCGCCTCTACACTGTTAGCGCAGCGGGATTCCAACCATGTTGGAGAAAACATGGCGGACGATTCAGCCTGGGTATTTAGGAGCTCTATACGGATCTATGACGTCAGCTGTTTGGTCCGTTTGCAAACATTTGAATGTTGAAAGTTTAAGATGCATGCATCCCTACTATCCCTTGGAAGCTCACTGTGCTGTGGATTAAACTTGTAAAAATACGCGAATATGTCAAGAATTTTTTGTTTTAAATGGTTGTGAACCTAAGCCGAGAAGCTAGCCTCGTCTTTTACATCTTTGGCCCTGGCAAGGCATTTCTTGTGCTGCGATAGGAGGGTTTTCCTTCTGTTTCTTACATCATTTCTTCTTCTCCGTATTTGTTCTACAACCGCTTGTTCGAGAGAGTAAGCTCACATATTTCATTCCTGCACATTTGTTTAAAGCGTCTTGCAACGTCTCATATTCAGTAGACCATAACCAAACAGATGCATTTAATCAGGATTGCTCCCTACAACAAGGTTGCTCAAAATAGTGTTATAGTTGAGTTAGTTGTTGAAGTTTACACCAACAGACCGTTTGAGAATTACGCATTGACAGTGAGAAAGTAAGAATTCCAATAGTCTCTGCTTGCGTGCGAGCTGTATAACGAAAATTTCGGGTGACACTAAATCAATCGAATCTTGACTATCGTCGTGAAGATCTGGAGAAATGTTTCTCAGTCACTTGATAAATTATTCCTCGGCGTATAATATGAGAAATCGCATTAATTCAGTTCCATTTACGAAGGAAAGCGCGTATGGCATCTGTTTTGTCGATAACAGCTTTTATGCTGGACAGATGTTGGAGACACCTATTTACTTCCACGTCAGAATTGGCCCTAAAACATGGAGAAATTGATTTATGAAACTGGAGCTTAAATTGGTGGCCATATTTCATGAAAATTAAACGGATATTTTTCCTCAGAGAGGAGGCTGCCCCGCGCGAGAGTAGCCGAGCGGTCTGGAGCGCCACGTTACGGATCGCGCGGCCTCCCACGTCGGGGGTTCGAATCCCCTCAAAATTTCAAATGTTTGTACAACCTATGGGACTTAACTACGGGGTCATCAGTCCCTAAGCTTACAAACTACTTATGAACTAGCTAAGACTAAAGACGGCCCAAATATCCATGCCCGAGGGGGGATTCGAACCCCCGACCGTAGTGGCCGTGCTGACCGTGACTGGAGCGCCTCAGTCACCTCGGCCACCGCGGCCGGCTCGAATCCCCTCCCCCCCCCACCCCCACGGGCATGGATGTGTGTGTGTTGTCCTTAGGTTAGTTTAACTTACTTTAAGTAGTTTGTAAGTCTAGGAACTTATGACCAAAGTAGTTTGGTCCTATTAGAATAACAAACATTTGAACATTTTGAGAGAAGGCTGGTAAACGATTGGTTTATGTTATTATTTAGTCAACCACATTTATCCGTGTTGCTGTTTGATTACTGCTGCCATACGGACAATGCTGTGACCTGGTGGAAGCAACGTTTTCCCACACTAAATCAAAATATAGTATGAATCATACGCCACGTCTTGGAGATTACCAAAATCATTTATGGGTTACAGATCGTTATGGTGACATAATAACTTAGTCTTAAACAAGAACGAACATTCTACAACCTAAATACGTTTTTAGCACCATTTTACCACTTCGCGTCTGATAGGTGTCATTGTTTTATTAAAAGTATTCATCATTCTCTCACTCTTTATGGAACATTTCTCGAACACTACGCCTCACTGTTTCACCGGAAGTGTGAGTATAATCTATTAGCCCATAGGGTCTCACTATTTCAGACATGTTGTGATTATAATCTGTTAATGAATGCATCTTCACATAATCCATTTGTATATAACGAGTGCTAGAAATATAATGTAACATTTGTTACAGTGTGCTATTAGTTGTAAGATTTTAGTACATTAATTCAGATAACCAATTTCTCTAATTTACACAATAAATAACAACAGCGACAAGCTTAAATTATAGAAGAATCGATCATAAAGCTTCCCTTTTGGGGTGTTACAGAAACTAACAAGTTAGGCAATGTAGTACGACTCCGATGCGGGAATATAAGCACCGACATATGGGCAAGGACTTAGTGAAACATTCGTATTTTTCAACGTGCGCGTGTTAAATAGTTATTACCAAATACATCCGAACAGCACCATCTTCATCATGTTCTTGGCTGCCGGATGACAAACATCGGCAGACATCCATTGGAGACTGAAGAACGCGTATTCTTCAGCATTTCTGTTGAAAACTACCGTTGTGCCGTACTGGTCACGATCCGACGAAAGGCGCCGGAATGTACTGTTTCATTCATGCGCACGGTTCTTAGGAAAGCTTTGAAAAACAGAACTGATTTTTTTAGCTATCGGTTATTATTGCACTATAAACTTTCCCTCCTGCAAACACTGTCCTAAGGTTACTATTCGCACTCATCCGATATCACATTCTGGAATGTAGCTTTCCGGCCGCATTAAGCTTGGCTGTCGCAATGTACAGTGACTTCCATAATTATTTGGATAGACATGTTTCCTTTTGTATTAGTGATCTGAGTAACAATCAGACACTGAGAATAAATTAAATACAGAATTTCTAAAAAGAATGTGCAAACTAAATGCCCATCTTACTTCTAAAGAACACTAAACATAAATTAATAAACAAAACAAAAAAGAATACTAATGTTGCACAAAATTATTCGGAGAGACATCTTTCTACTGATGGTCCTAAGTGTTAAGTACCAGCTAGGCATTCTCTTCATCTTCATTACTTCTCTACTTGGCATGCTATCCACTAATTTCTGGGTATAATCTGCCACTCTTATTGAAGTCTGAAGTCTGTTGTTCGGTATTGTTTAGATGTGGCTGTTGTCTTTTCGGTCACGTTTTTCCCATAGGTTTCAAACATATTCAAGTTAATCAGTAACCACATCCTCATATTCCGGGCCGTATGTTTTACCTGATTAACATAAGGGTTCTGGGCTCTACTGTATTCGGACGCAAACGTTTTGATCACTCATTCTAAAGTTGGATGACGAAAGTCACTGGATACCTCCTAATGTTGTTTCGTTTTGCCCTTCAAAGTGTATCAACTCGACGGGATGTGGATTCAAATCATTTGAAGTCGCCTGGAGGGGTGCGGAACCAGGCTGCGTCCATATCATCATCATTTTTCATCTTATGTTTCACGGGTGTGGCTAACAAGCGCTCTCCATCTCATCAGATTTTGATGTAGCATTTGGTCTTGGACATCATCCCAGTTAAAACCGTTCTTCTCTACGTCTAATTGTACTGCCTCTATCCATCGTCTCCTTGACCTTCCTCTCGGTGTTCTTCCTCCCACTTCCATTCTGAAGTATTTTTTAGCTATTCTTGTGCAATCCATTCTCATTACATGGCCATACCACTTCCCCAAGATGTTGGCAGTAGGAACTCTGATACCAGCTGTTTGTATGTATACTTCATTTCTGATCTTGTCTGGTACTTTGATTCATAGTCCTGATAAACCTCATTTCAGTAGGTTGGATTCTGCTGTAATACTTTTTTTAACAATGTACAAGTTTCCATGCCACATACAAGGATTGGAGTAACGTATGTACAAGTTTCCATGCCATATATAAGGATTGGAGCAAAGTAAGTATGATACAAAATTAACTTTGGTGCCTGGGGTACTTTTCTGTCCCAGAGCAGGGTCCAAACTTGCATGTAAAAATTTGATGCTTTTTGTGTTCTGTTGAGGATTTCTTGCCAGATGGTGTTGTCCTCGGAGAAAATGCTTCCAAGGTACTGAGAGTGGGAAACTGATTCAATTTTTGTTCCCTCTATAGCCGTCCACAATATTGCAAAAGTGTTACCAATACAGGATTTTGTGCACGAACTGATGATTAAGTCCCGTCAACGTTTAGTTGGATTTTTGTTTGTCCGTCTGGGTGGAAAAATCAGAACTGGAATTTTTCAGAAGGTTCTTCAAAGCAAATAGCGAACAATTGTGTTCCAGAGACATTGTTATTGTCATCCATAAAATTTCCAGTGTTGTCTGGGGACCAGTCGCAAAGCAGCCGTCCATAATTATTCCAGTGAGTGATGGGTGCTGTTCGATCAGAGGATCTAGTCCATTCCGTGTAAAAATAGCCAATACCATCATGAAATAACCACCAATATGCACACTGAAGTGCATGGCAGAGGGTTCATCCAACCGCTTTTATGATATTTCTCTACAGTTCCATTCTCTAATATCTCGAGAGAAAATGAAAACCTAAATCTTTCCCTTTTCGATCCGATTTTGCTTATTTTGTTATGATGATCATGTCTCTGTATGTAATTGGATGCTACTAAGTTAAAAAAAAGTTCAAATGTTTGTATATCTATCGGACTCAGCTGCTGGGTTATTAGTCCGTAACTTACAAACTACATACACTAAGGTAAACTAACCTAAGGACAACACAAACACCCGTGCCCGAGGGGGGACTCGAACTTCCGACGGCGAACGGCCGCGCGCTCCGCAGCATGGCGCCCCAATGCCCACGGCTAATCCGCCGCAGCAATAATTCTGAAGATAAAGTTGGTGAAAGATCTTGCCACAACGAATGATGCCTTTCTTTTAATGATTTCCACCCTAATACGTGCATAATTTCCGTGATACTCCCCCTCCCCCCTATATAGCGATAATACACAACGAGCTGCCCTTCTATGAACTTTCTCTAAATAGTTTGACAGTCCCACTTTCAAATGTTCAAATGTTTGTAAGGCTTATGGGACTTAATTGCAACATTTAAGTTATTAGTAATTGTTACTCCTAGGTATTTAGTTGAATTTACGGCCTGTAGATTTGACGGATTTATAATGTAAATGAAGTTAAACGGAATCCTTTTAGTGGACATATGGATGGCTTCACAGTTCTCATTATTAACGATCAATTTCCCATTTTTGCACCATGCTGATACCTTATACAAATCATTTAACAGTTGCTTTTGATCTTTTGCTGACTTTACTAACCGGCAAATGACAGCATCATCTGTGAACAGTATAAGTGGGCTTTGCAAACCGTTTATAAAAATAAGGAACACTAGGGGCCTATAACACTTCCCTGGGGAAGCCTTATATCATTTCTGTTGTACTCGATGATTTTCCATCAATTACAACATACTGTTTCTTTTCTGAAAGAAAATCACGAATCCAGTCGGAACTGTGACGATATTCCATATGCACGCAATTTGACTAGAAGACTTTCTGAGGTACAGTGTTAAAAGCCTTCCAGAAATCTAGAAACACGGAATCTACAGGGCGTCTCACGAAAGACGCCTGCCAGGCGTCCGCGGATTGCGCGGTACGGCTCCCGGCCCTCGCCACCGCATCCGCCGGCCACGGCAGCGCCCGATTCTCGGACTCTGTTGTTTCGCGGGCGCATACACTGAGTTAAAGTCTAAAAAACATTGCCATCTCAGTAACCTAAGCATACCTTTATTTACAGTAGATGTTCAAAATGATGTCCCTCTATGGAAAGAGCGGCCTGTTTTAAATGCCTGACATCTCTTGATCACATTTGTTCTAATCGAAAATAAATAAGACAAGATAGGGGAGGCCTTGGAAAAAAGCCCGAGAAAATCTCTTCGCCGTTTGGCACTTCAAACGGGTGTGTCAAGAGCATCTGCTCACAGAGCAGTACACAAATTGAATTTGAAGCCGTACAAAATAACGGTAGTGCATCAACTCACGAATTCAGATACTGTTGTTCGACGTTATTACTGTAACTGGCTGTTACAGTCTGTGCACGATGAAGTTGATCCTGAGATGTTTTGCTTTTCTGATGAAGAATGGCTGTATTTGTCAGGCTCCATAAATTCGCAGAACAATCGAAGTTGGAGCACAGAAAATCCACATGAGTTACAACAACAACCTCTTCAAGACGTGAAAACTGGAGTGTTGTGTGCAATTAGTGCGAGACGAATAATTGGGCCAATCTTTTTTCACAAAACAATAAATTCTAACAAGTATGTGAACAATATCATACATCCATTTTTTCAAGAACTTTCACCCAACGAGAAGCTGTACGGTTATTTCATGCAGAACAATGCAAGGTCAGACATTGCCAATGCTTCTATGGCAGCAATATGAATAGGGCGCTGCTGTGGCCGGCAGATGCGGTGGCGGCGGTCAGGAGCCGTACCGCGCGATCCGCGGACGCCTGGCAGGCGTCTTTCGTGAGACTCCCTGTATTTGTGGTCTCTTGTCGATAGCGCTCATCACATTATGTGAGTCAAGACGTAACCTTCTTTTCAACTTGGGTCTATGACTGCTTCGTGGGGATTGTGCATCACTCGAGCCCTACCATCAGTTCTTCCCAAGTGAACCCAGAAATCTGACCAACGTACGGTTTTCCAGTCGTCTAGATACTAACTGATATGATCAAGAGCCTAGGTGAAGTGCTGCAGTTAGTGCCATGCTGTTAATAAAGGCACTTTAATCGGCCGTCTGCTTCCGTAGTACATTAACGCCAAATGGCGTCGGACTGAAATTTGGAATTATCCTGAGTCTCTTGACTCTGGCCGTAACCACGTCGGAAACCTTTTCACGTGGATTACCGGAGTACAAATCACGGCTGTTCGCTGTCGTTACATCAACAGGGGATGCGTCTTCCCCCGGGATTGCGGAGTATTGGCAATTCTGGAAATTCTTCTCTTGTTCTTGCTGGCTTCTGGTGACGACCCATTTCATGTGGCGTCTGCACTGTTGTGTCCGAGGGCGCATCTGTTGAGGTGTATTTGACACCTTATTTTGACTCCCTCAGTCCTGTGATGAGGCTGGTGTGTGTGGTGCCGCCGGCTGAACTGAGGCGAGTCCGGCGGCCGTTGTCAATCAGGGCCTCAGCTGTTTCCTGCAGCGACCTCGCAGTGGTGGCCCCCATTGTGGGCGGCGCAGTCAGTGAGGCTACCGCTGCTGCCAGGTCACCGACACCTCCAGTGGTGGTCTTGGCTGCTGAGGATGATTTGGCGACGTCCTGAGTGGTTGCAAACTAATATTTCAGTGCTCGATCAGAGGTGCAAGGATTATGATATCAATGTCTGTGGGAAAGAGATTTAAAGAAATTAAGAGCCAAATAGGAGAATTGGAATAGAGGTGCAGCAAAGCTAACGCAGTTAGTGCTCAGCTAAGATCTACTCTCTTCTGCAAAAAGTAAGTACCAAGACAAATTTAGCAGTGCACCACTCTATCTTTCGACCAACTTTGTAGTATGGGAGTGAAAGTTGGGTGAATACAGGCTACCTTATTCATAAGGTAGAGGTTACAGATATGAAATTGGCAAGTATGATTGCAGGTACTAATAGATGGGAACAATGGCAGGAGGGTGTCCATAATGAGGAAATCAATGAAACCCTGGAAATGAACACCATAGGTGAAGCAGTTAGATCGAACAGAGATGGTGGGGTCATGTTACACGCATGGGAGAAACAAGGTTAACTAAGAGACTCATGAGCTCGGTAGCGGAGGGTAAGAGGAGTCGAGGTAGACCAAGAAGAAAGTACTTAGATTCGGTGAAGAATGATTTTGAAGTAAAAGGCATTACATCAGACGAGGCATCAGTGTTAGCATTGAATAGAGGATCATGGAGGAATTTTCTTAGAGGCACTATGCTTGGTGCACTGCTAGCTTAGTCTTGGCACTTACTTCTTTCTTGCAGAAGAGAGTAGATCTTAGCTGAGCACTCACTGCATTAGCTTTGCTGCACCTCGAGTCCAGTTTATTCACTATGTTGCCATCCTGTGCAAAATACATTCCAGGTACTTGAAACTGTCTACCTGTTCTAACTTTGTTCCTCCTATTTGGCACTCAATCTGTTTAAATCTCTTTCCCACAGACACGACTTTCGTTTTGGAGATGCTGATCTTCATATCATAATCCTTGCACCTCCGATCATGAGGTGTCATCCGCATATGCAAGATGGTTATTTTGTTTTCACCTATTTTAATCCCGCCCTGCCAGTCTACTGTTTTCATCATATGATGCATGAATACTATGAACAACAGTGGTGACAGGTTACATCCTTGTCTTACCCCTGAAACTACCCTGAACCATTAGCTTAAATTGAGCTCTACTCTAACTGCTGCCTGACAGTCTACGTAAAGCCCTATAATTGCTTGCTGAAGTTTGCCTCCTATACCATAATCTTGTAGAACTGACAGCAGCTTCCTCCTAGGAACATGGTCAAAAGTCTTTTCTAGATCTATGAAACATGGATACAATTGCCTGTTCCACTCATAGTACTTTTCCATTACCTGCCGTAAGCTAAAGATCTATATTTCAATTACTACGAATACCTTCCAGATTTGCCCATGGAGTTATGCTATTCATGTAACAGAGGCGTAGTCATATTCCAAGTTTTCAATAGCAAAGTGGCGCAAATATAACAAGAAGTTTCACATTAATTTATTTGTATTTCAGTATTGTTTTGTTGTAAAACGGGTGTAATGTTTTAGCGAAGTTCAGACTGTAGCGCTGAAGCAATAAAGGTGGCGTTTGGACTTCTTGAAATGTCAGACACCTGGAAACAGTTCAGAGACCGACCGCGTCACGTGCAGTGTTGAACGTGGTAGAAAGTTACAGTACTCGAACGTATACTTTTTTTGTTTTTATTTATTTTGTAAACACCCACAGTAGTAAGCGGCACGCAGTTTGAGGGCGCTGCCGTCCCGTGCGGCTGATACGGCAGCCAATACGTCGCGGCCAGCGGACCGCCCCACAAATCTCCGTTGACAGCTTTAGGGCGTAGCGCCACACTGAATGGAAACGAATTTCGAGAGGCGGCGGCGAAATCGCTTCCCGCTGCCGCACGCATCCATCTTCTCCCAACCGAAATATTCTTCCTTTCTGCGATTCTCAAACGCGATGCATAGACGACCGTCACAGCAAGCAAAAAGGGAAACATCCTCTTGTTTTTTCTAATGCCATTAGTTAACAAACTGTTTTCAATTTTGGCCCACTTTAGGTTACGGTAGTAACACTAAAAGTGGTCCTTTGCGATCGTCTTTTGACAGCTCGAAATTTAAATGAAAATAACGGCTTAACCATTCAGCTGACACGAAAATTGAATAACCGAATTTGTAGAGGAGATAATTCTCTACAACTTTGCTCTCTTATGTTTTTTTTTCATATCTCGTATCGTTTCAGAGATATTTGCAAAAATATCGGCCATTTTGGGATGTCTATGTGTGTCTGTCTGTTCGTAACGTGTTCCCTGTTTTTAAGACGAACCGTTCAACCGATCAGCACAAAATTTTACAGACATATTTGTAGGCCGCCAGAGACCAGAACCAACCTTTTTCAAATTTTTCGGACAAAATATAAGGTAGTAATACCAAAAAAAGCCGTTTGTAATATAATTGTAATTGCAAACGAACAGTTCATCTGACACGAAAATTGAATAATATAATTGGTAGAGGAGAAAATTCTCTACAACTTAGCTCTATTATGTTTTTTTTTTCATATCTTGCAGCGTTGCAGAGATATTTGCAAAAATACAGGCGATTTCACGATGTCTGTCTGGCTGTAAAGTGTTCCCACTTTTAGGATCGAACCGTTCAACCGATCGGCACCAAATTTTACAGACATAATTGTTGGCTACCAGAGACAAGAGCCTCGCTTTTCGAAATATGTCGTACAA
Organism: Locusta migratoria; assembly: GCA_026315105.1. Taxonomy (NCBI): domain Eukaryota; kingdom Metazoa; phylum Arthropoda; class Insecta; order Orthoptera; family Acrididae; genus Locusta; species Locusta migratoria. Next base: position 226,828,843 of record CM048749.1, on the reverse strand, counting down.
GAAATACGTTAGTAATGCCAAAAAAAGCCTTCTGTAATTTAATTTTAATTGCAAATAAACCGTTCATCTGACGCGAAAATTGAAAAAAAAAAATGAATTTGTAGAGGAGAAAATTATCTACAACTTTGTTCCCTTATGTTTTTTTTTCATATCTTGTATCGTTTGAGACATATTTGCAAAAATAACGGAGTTTTGACACCCTCCATTGAATTAACGAAAACCAGCCGTTCGCAGATGTCACGTGACATTCCTCGCCCAGAACTCTCTGTGGCATACGCCGTCTTGCGCTGCGTATCTGATGATTTTCTAATTGTAACTTACACGTTGCCATTGCAAAGCAATGGAGCACTGAAGAATTAAAAAAAACACGTCGTTCTTCTTACGATAAATGATAATATAGTGTCTACAAATGCCATATAAGCATCAGTTAAAACAGCCATTAATAGTACGAGATTAAAAAACGCAACTCCTAACTATTAGCTGTAACGTAATGGGCAATGCGTTGGACTGTGACGCTAAATGCTTAGCAACGTAAATAAACATCGTATTTTTAGCTCCTGATAAATATGAACAAATACTGGAATTTTAATTGTTAGTGCTTCGTTAGTTGTGTTTGTACGTGAAGTATCGTATTTTCCATTCGAGTCGCAGTATGGGGCAGACGCGTGGCGGAGCCGACGTCTCCCAGAAGTAAACAACGGCTGTGGCGCTGCGTATCAGGTTGGCCTGAGGCGCTCGCTGCTTGCGCTTTATTCATTTGCTTTGTATTGCAGCTTCAATTGAAAAGATGGATTGTACGAATTACCCTAGGAAAGATACTGTTAGATTTATTTTTGATCGAAATTTTGTACGACCTACAGCAATGGAGGTTAAATTGTGGCTTAGTGAAACAATTGGAGTAAGTGAAGATGACATCATGGGGGTTTATTTGTCGCTTTTGACTAACTCGGCGTTTGTTAAAATGAAATCTGCCGATTTATGCTGTTCAGTTGTCGAAAAGTGTGGAGATAAAATTAAATTCAATCATTCAGATGGATCTATTAGTGATGTCATTGTGTCTTATGCTGATTTTGCAATACGTACAGTCAGAATTTTTGAACTTCCTTTTGAGATGCCTGCCAAGGAGATAAATGCTGTTTTGAAAGGTTATGTAGGATTATATCGAATATTGCCGAGAAGTGGTCGGAACCACACATGTTTCCTGTCCTGAATGGTGTTCGACAAGTGAAAATTAAAATGTTCAAATGTTTGTACAGCTTATGGGACTTAACTACGGGGTCATCAGTCCGTAAACTTACAAACTACTTATGAACTACCTAATACTAAGGACGTCACAAATATCCATGCCCGAGGGAGGATTCAACTCCCGACCGTAGTGGCCGTGCAGACCGTGACTGGAGCGCCTCAGTCCCCTCGGCCACCGAGCCGGCAAATGGAATTACAAAAGCACATTCCGTCTTTTGTCACTATATGCGGGTACTGCGCTCTTGTCATTTATGAAGGTCAACCAAGAACATGTGCACTGTGCAATTCCCCAGATCACGTCCTTGGCGAGTGTAGTAGCAAGCTCGTGACGCAGATTCCTGCAGGTGAAGTTCCAACTCGAAGTCAGGTATGAAATTGACATATGCAGACGTAGCGACTATTCGTTATCTGTCTGACCAGAAACTGATAGGAGAGAGTGATGACTCAGCAACAAAATGTGACTTGAACACAAATATCGAGCAGGCCTCGAATAGCACAAATCTACAGACAAATGCAGCTTCTACGTCAAATGAAATGGTCGGTACCGGACCTCCGTCTGTAGAATTCGTGCTTACGCAGTTGAACAGGGCACTGCTAGTGTTCAGTCTCACGCGGATCCGTCCTGTGAAAATGACGTACAGTCGACAAATTCCGATGCTCAAGATGAGAAAAGAGCAAGAAAGGAATTACATGACACTTTCTTAACAACCGAAGGAATGCAGAAAAAGGAGCAAGGAAAAGAACATATCGGAAAAAAAGAAAGGCAAGTAGTAGAAAGAACAGTAAAATCAGTACAGAATACTGCGCTGGCAATCAGACTTGATGCTACCAGTTCCCTGAAAGATAAAAATGTCACCCCAATGATGTCTCCTGTCACATCGACGACCGAGTCGCCAATGAGATCTTCAAAGAAGTCTCGCAGGACCAAAAAACGGAGACTTGCGCATGAAGCTGCAGAGAGTCTAGCTCCGCAATAAGAGAGAAGTTACACGAAATAGTAGTGAACGGGAAAAGGAAGACCAAGAAATGGAACAAGACACGGCAATGACGACGAGGAAAACCGAGCAGACAGTAATAGACGAAGTAGGAAGCATTACCACTAAAGGCTAGTTTACACGACGACACTACGTTTCATGAAACTGCGCTACTGGCCAGCGCGCATGCGCGGAAGTCGTTCGCACAACACGATGGCGAAACTGAAACAGTTTCGGCACCTTCCAACTTTGGCGAAACTGATTGGGCGTGTTTTTAGGTGAGGTTATGACCAATACAGGACAAAATGCAACATAAAGGGGGGGACGGAAGAAATAATTCGATTTTTGTACATATATGCAATGCATAGGTGTTTGTGCGATTTTAACGATGAAAATTTCACGAATAAGCAGCGGCGTATTAGTGCTCTTGAAGCAATTATTCGTGAATTAAATATTGATGAGTTGACGATTAGTTAATTGCAGACTAAAATACATTCAATTCGAAATACCTACACAAACAAACTATGGCAATTGTGGACTTCGGAACTCGGTACAGGTACTTAGAGACGAATATCTACTTGACAAAAAACGTAAAGCAATTTGTAATTTCAGTTCTGATAAAATGCTTCACGCTTAACAGTATCTTGTTTCTTTATTGCACTACTAACTGTGTTTAAAAGGAACGTGAACTGCTCTGTTGACATTATAAGTTGATTAAAATAACTTCTGGGCTCTTCAATCACAATTTCTTTCAGCAAGGTCGCTTCAGCTTTTTTGAACCAGTCAGGAACTCAAACACGTTTCTCATTCCTTTTTATATTTAGTCTTATGCAGTGACTTCACACAGAGATGAAATAGCTCCGCTTCAACTATTAACAGCTACCAAAACTTTCATTCTACTGCGACTACGGCACTTACAAAACAATGAAACTGAAGTGTATAATATTAGCGCCGTGTCCACAGACATACACGAAACCAGTTGCACGCAATTCATTTCATGCAACGATTGTCGCAACCTAGTGTCGTCGTGTAGACTAGCCTTAAGTCTCAGAGTACAATCTTCCCGGAAGTATCGGACGTGTCTGAGCAGGAAAATGTGACAGCTAGAGGCGACTGGGCAGATGACATTGTAGAACAGACGGATCAGGAAATGGAGGAAATCGACGAAGAGGCAACGGCGCATGAAGACCATGCCGATACCAACTAATGAATCGTGTAGTCAACAATGAGTGCCGGCCTACCATCTGCTGATTCGTTCACTTTTATTATTGATAGTGGAACTAACGTATAACGTTACCACTCTTAACATTAACAAGATACAAAATGAAACGAAGGTGTCGGCTTTAAAAGAGTTTTTGTATCAGAAACGGACATAGCCTTGCTTTAGGAACTTAAACTTCAAATCTGCAGGTTCCTGGATTTAACGTGATTCTAAATATTGCAAAAGAAAATGAATGTGGTACTGCTATTCTTGTGAAGGAACGGATACCGATTAACAACGTTAATTATTTAGATTCGAAGTATTAGCTGTAAAATTTTTAATACTATTGTCATAAATGTATATGCTCCCTCTGGCAATAATTTTAGAGAAGCAAGAGCACAGTTTTTTTAAACCGATGTATTGTATTTGCTTAAAGATAACCCCGTGGAGGTCATAATTAGTGGGGACTGGAATTGCGTCCTATACAGAAAGGATCAGTGGCCAAATTTTAATTTTTCGAAAGAGCTAAATAGTCTCGTTACCTATATGAGTTGGCAAGATGCGTGGGAAAAATATTTCCTAATACAGTGAAATTTACATTTTTTACTGCTACTTCAAAGAGTCTTGTCGACAGAATATACGTGAGTTGAAGCAAAATCAACGGAATAGAAACCGTACCTGTTATTTTTTCGGACCATCTAGCTGTGAAATGTTGTGTCAGGCTTACGAAGCAAAAAACGTACTGGGGACATCCAATTTGGAAATTAAATGTAAATATGTTGCACGATAACGACTTAGATGAAAGGATTACTTGCACTTGGCAGAATTCTTTAAAGATGCGTCATAAATATAGAACATCACTATAATGGTGGACGATGTGCGTTAAGAGAAAATTAAAATCAACATTAATGGTTTATGGGACGGACAGATCGAGGTGGTTGAAAGATACTGTCGAATTTCACTATACATGTATGCGTGAGCACGATGTCACAGGATAACATAACAAATATTAAAAAGGTCAAATCTCAACTGATAAGTCTGAAAAGGCAACAACTGGAGGGATTGAAAATCAAGTCTCATGTCAAGTCCATGGTGGAGGTCGAAAATGCATCACTCTTCCATTTAATTAATCACAAAAAGAATAGAAAGAAAAATTTTATAGAGAGTGTGTTAACAGAAGACAAAGGAGTTTTGACAGTAAAATCGGATATTCTGAAGGAGGCTCATAGGTTTTATGAACTTCTATTCTGCGAAAGTCAGGTTGAACCACATTTAATACTCCAAAATAGTGGTGTACAGAACATCATAACGGAGGAGCAAAATATGAGTCTAATTGCGAAAATCTGTTCTGAGGACTTACTAGAGATTATACAAAGTACACCTACCAAAAAGTCACCTGGTCCTGATAAACTTCCTATTGAGTTTTACAATACTTATTGGCATATAATTGGAGATAAATTCACTGAGGTAGTAAAAGATATATTGAAAGGAGAGAAGATGCCTTCAGAATTTAAAGACAGTGTCAATGTGCTGCTTCCTAAAGGAAGAAATAAAAAATGTAAAGATCTTTCCAAAATGAGACCGATATGCCTTCTGAATTCAGATTACAAAATTGTTACTCGGGCACTGAAAGGCACATTGCGACCAATTTTTAAACAGATAATTGGAAGTCATCAGATGTGTTTCACCGGTCGAAATATTTTCAAAACTATTAGCGAATACGGCGATATAATAGCTATCTTCTCCACAATAACAGCAAAAGCAGGATTGATTTTTATAGACTTTTTAAAAGCGTTTGACAGGGTGAAACACCAGTATTTATTTACGCTCCTGCTAAAAATGGGGTTGAATGAAAATTGTGTGAAAGTTTTAGCCAACGTTGTGAAAGGAATTCAAACACAATTTTCCATAAATGGACACCGTACGCAAGTTATTAACATTAATAATGGCGTCCCACAAGGCAGTCCATTATCAATGTTACTTTTTATAGTTGCTCTAGAACCGTTTCTGAGAACTCTTAATAATACATTAGAGAGAATTAAAATATTAGGAATCAGCAGGGTGTCAAATGCTTATGCATATGATGTCGGAGTTGTCATACGAAGTGCAGAAGATATTCAACGGCTAACAGACCTTGTACAACTCTATTGTGGTGCAACAAGCGCAAAAATAAATGAAATGAAAAGTTCATTTTTAGGATTAAACGGTTTCACAAATGTCCATTTAGGATGGGCGAAGTCGGTAGATCACCATACAGCATTAGGCGTGACATTCTACAGCTGTCCACTAAAAACGAACACTTACAATTGGAGGAAAATATCGAATAAAATTAAAGGAGCCGTAATAATTAATCAAACCAGGGATCTGATCCTTCTGCAGAAGGTCAAAATAATCAACTCCGTAATTCTGTCCAAGGCAGTATATGTGGCGCAAGTTCTACCAATTTCTAAGCCAATTGCAACAACTATAATGAGTCATGTTTGTTGGTACCTATGGCACGGTCAAATATTCAGAGTGGCTGCAAATGTAGCTACTCTAAAACCTGCTGAAGGTGGTCTCGGTCTTACTGATGTACGTTGCAAAAATATGACTTTATATATTAAAAGGATGATCCAACTAATTGATGATCACCAGAACAGTATCACGTCGAAGCTTTTCAAAATTCTTGCGCCTGATAGCATGATTCCACCCATAAATATTAAGATGATAAATTATAAACTGAAACACATTAGAGAATTTTATCTTGAGTTAAGCTACCTTCAGTGCTCTGTGGAAGAGAAAAACAGAATAAATAGTAAATACGTCATGGATGCACTATACCCACCATGCTGTCGAAATAGAATGGAAATAAAGTACCCCGGAAAAATTGGAAATATATATGGCGTAACATCAATAATAGAGTCATTTATATTAAAACGACTTGGTATAGCGTTATTAATAATTTAGTATCCACAAATCAGAAATTACACTTAATTGGTCGATGCGTCACCAACATCTGTCAAGAATGTAATGATATTGATACATTAAACCGTCTATTCGTTTGTAAAGGCTATCAGGACATATGAATTGCAGTGAAGAAGCAGATTGCATTCCTCAAGCGAAGCGATGGAAGAGAAATCACCTTAAACAACATCTTTTACCCAGAAGAATTATATTTTCCAGAGCAAAAAAATAACGCTATACCATGGCTATTAGGCATTTACGTACATTACGTAATAACAAAGAAGAATTTATAAAGGCCGAATTCTATAAACTATAATACAGATGGGAGGATCTTAAAAAGAAATTTGGCAACACGTTAAAAATTTTGCTCCTCGAACATAAAATGACATAAAGACCTAAATAGAAGTCGGCTAGCCTGATTAAGGCTTCAATGCCAAAGTACAGGATTGCTGCTGAGGGTGAAGTACGATGGGGACTTCGTGTGCCCCGTGGCCGCTACGGTAGCCGTGAAGGCCTCAGCAGAACCCTGAAACAGCGTTGTAAGCTATAATAAGGCGGACATCACTACTTTGATGAATGCGTTCAATATAGTAATATTAATATGACGCAAAGAAAATAAGAATTAAGATCGTTCAAGAGAAACTGAAATATACGGAAATGTATGAAAAAAAAAATAAAGTGGTTAAGCCGTTGCAATGAATTCCGAAGGTGCTCAGCAAGTGTGGGCCATGAAGAAAAAACCAAATATGGACAACCTTTGACAAACTGAAGCCAAAGTAATTCTTGTTACCAAGAAGGAAACAAGTGAGGAAGAGTGCATGGTCCTTGTGTGTCAGCTGTTAATATAAAAGTTATGAAACCATTGTAATGATTAACCTTCAGCAGGTTCGAAAGCCGCCACTTCCGAAATTTTTTTTCCTAAAAGGGTTTCAGACACTCTTATAAATTAATTTTTATATTATGGAAACAAAGTAAATCGCTCCCAGCAACTGAAAGAAAGTCGGTTTTTTTTTATAAATAAAATTACCTTAAACTTACTTTTTCTATACGCATTACACGTGGATCGGACTGGAATGTCGCCGACTTTCCCGTGATGATGCTACATTTTTTGTCAGGTCACTTGGGTTTTCGGTTATTTGCATAGTATTCACTGAAATGATCCAAATTGCCATTATTTACCATTATGTATTTAAACATAAGGAGCATTAGCCGCGCGGGAGTGGCCGTGCGCTCTGAGGCGCATTGCTGTGGAGTGCGCGTCTGCTCCCCGACGGAGGTTCGAGTCCTCCTTCGGCCGTTGGTGGGTAAGGGAGGAAGACAGGATTGTAAATTTTTCTCAGTGTTATTCAATATGTAAATTGAGCAAGCTGTGAAAGAAAACAAGGAGAAATATGTAGAAGGAATTAAACTTCAGGGAGAAGAAATAAAAACCATGTGTTTGGTCGATGACACTGTAATTCTGTCAGAGATTGCTGAAGACCTGGAAGAGCACCTGTTCAGAATGGCAGTGTCGTGAAAGGGAACTATAAGATGAATATCAGGAAGAGAAAGACAACGATAATGGAATACAGTCTAATAAGGAGACCACATGGGTATCGGATTTTAGATTGTTTTAAATATTTATGGTACGTGAAGTTCAGAAATGAAATAACAATCAGCCAAAGCCATTCGACGCAACTCTCAAAAAGTTTCGAGAAAATTGACTTTGAAGTTTTGCAGTTAAGAGTACGTATCAATCATTAAATCGCTTACAGAATCTGTCAGCGTAGTTCAGGTGGTAGGGGCGGTGGTTTGATACTGTAGTGAAAGATTTTTTATGTCCTTCGTTGTATTCGAATACTTACACAATTTTAATATCTAATGGTAATATTTACGAAAAATGCACATATTTTAGTTTATTCGTAATTTTCTATAGTTTATAGAAGGTTGCTAATAATGATGGTTTCAATCAAAAAAACGTAAGTTACATTTTTTACAGTATTGGCTTCACTATTAGTTGACGACGGTAGTCTTTGATTGTTCAGTTTGTAAAGAGCTACGACTCTGTTTTTGGAAAATCATCTCCATAGCTACTAATGACTTTAAGCAGCTAACCTACTGAACCATCGTTTTACGTGACAAGGTTTTCAGCTCGTCTCCATACACATAACCAAAAACTGACACAACACCTGGAATTAGAGATCCCAAAACGTTTTATATAACTGAATCCGAAAAAAAACTTACCTGTCACAGTAGGACTCGAACTACCGACTCTATGGTTGTAAGGCCAGAACGCTACCACCTGGGCTACAGCGATAGATGCTGCAGGTGTTACAGTTATTGGTACTTACGGGTACTTTGCAAAACTTCAACGTCGATTTTATCGATAATTTTTAGAGTTGTGTCGAATGTCTTTGGCTGATTGTGATTTCAGTTCTGAACTTCAAGTTTCATAAATAAGAACAAATTCTAAAACGCGATACGCATGTAGTCTCCTTGTAAGACCTTCACCTTTTTCTTCGTATGATTTTTCTTGATAGTCATTATTTCTGTGTTCTGGGAGGAGATCCGGAGCTTTTTTCTTGAGTTCATTGTCTTGTATTACAGCTTCTTCATCATTGTCAGCTAAGAGAGCCATGAAGTCTGTAACGGCCAGGCATAAGGGATTGACGTTTTTGTTCTTTGGTCCAATTATAGCAGCAAAGTCGTTATCTTCCTAGAATGTCTTCATCATCTTATCCAAAACCAACCACAAACAACAGTACTGCTGAAAGGCCATCACCTTTTCTTAGTCCTGTCCTCATATGAAATGGTTTGCTGATCTCTTCCTTAAATTTTACATTTGATACAGTGTTTGTGAGCGTTAATCTGACCAGGTTTGATATTTTTTGATCATTTTCCTCAGTACCTTGACTAGTATTTCCCTGTTTACCGAGTCAACAAAAAGATACGAAGATGTCCTTTGCTCGTGTGTTGTAATATTTAATGATAATTTTCAGATTCAGTATTTATTCTGGACACGAGTGTCCTCTCCCGAACCCTCCTTGGTATTCTCCCAGTTTTGGATAAAGTTGAGGTTAAAGCCAAATTAGTAATGCTTTACAGAAGATTTTATACGTAACAGATAGGAGCGATGTTTACGTCTGTTTTTGGTCTTTTTTTTATTCAATGGGTGTATGAGTGCCACCATTCAATCCTATGGTACGTTTTCTTCTTTCCATATTTCATGAAACAGTTTGGTTGTTTTGGTCAACTTCCAGAGTTCAGCTATTATTCCAACTTCTCCTGATGCTTTGTCGTTTTTCAATAAATTTATTACGTTCTTATTTCTGCTTCATCTACTGGTATAAAATTTGGATGTTTTGATGTATCCATTTTCATTTTTTACTTTTTACTGAAGTGTTTCACAGTTAAGTAGTTCTTCAAAGTGATTGACAAGGATCTCGCTGTTCTTTTGATTATTAAAAGCCAAAGTTCCATCCTTTTCGTTTGAAATTGAGGTTGTGTGCTCTGTAATCATTTATTTTGTTCTTGAAGGATTTTCAAGATAAACTGGTGTTATTCTTCGTGAAAATTTCTTCTATTTCTTCAATTTGATCTCCATGACATATTCTTCTTACTTTTCTCAAAATTTGATGTGTCTTCTTTCTTATTACTTTCAACTTTTCCAAATTGTCTGGCGTCCTGTTTTGGTTCCACAGTTTCCATGTCTCAAATCTCTCTCTTATTGCATCTTCATGCTCCTTGTTTCACCAGGGACGTTTACTACGATGTTGCAGAGGTGTGACTTCCATGGCCAGAATTGTAAGAATTCTTGCCACTTCCTCCTCGGTGTTTTTTCATTGTGTTCTTTCTTCTTCTGTTGCAACATTCCATGATCAATTATGGGATTTTGTTTGCATGATCAATTACATTTTTTTCCAGGGTTGAAATTCATTTTCATTTTGAAAACATAGTGGTTCGATGCTACATTCACTCCTTTCCTGACTTTGAAATTCTGAATTTCCTTGAAATTTCCTCGGTATATTTCTACATGATCCAGCTAGAAATCCACTTACCTAGGTTTTGGTGCTACCGAGGTTTTCCTTTTACATGACGTTTCTTTAAAGTGGGTAGACATAATCTTCAGGTTAGTCATTTTGCATAGGTTGATCAATGTCTCTCCGTATTTGTCGTTTTGTGAGCATGATACTTTCTTTCTTGGTCCCGCTGAGCGTTGAAATCTTCCATAAGGATAATGATATCGTTTTTCTGGATCCTAACTGTTTCATTTTCAAATTTATATTGAAATTCTTCTAATAGATCAGGGATAGTTCTGTTATCCTAATTAACAGGTGCATGGAAAATTATTATCGTATACTTTGTGTTGCCACATTTCATCGTCAAGAGTGAAAGTGTTGAGTTTGTACTTTTGATATCTATAATGGAGTACAATATTTATTTATTATTCGTAAAAAACCATTTCTGATATTGGATGGATGGATGCTTAGGGTTTAACGTCCTGTCGACACCTTGGTCATTAGAGACGGAGTTTTTGGGTTAAGATGAGGAAGGAAATCGGCCGTGCCCTTTGAAAGGAACCATCCCGGCATATGCCTGTAGTGATTTAGGGAAATCACGGAAAACCTAAATCAGGATGGCCGGAGGTGGAGTTGAACCACCATCCTCCCGAATGCGAGTCCAGTGCGTTACCACTGCGCCACCTCGCTCGGTTTTCTGATATTCCTTAAGCAGAAGGTTGTTCTGAAAATAGTTTGAAATTTCCTGTTCCAGAACTTCGTATTCATTGCCTCATGTACTGCTCCCTGATGTAGTGTCATTGCTTGCTTGTCTATTTAGGTTTGAAAAATTGGCCGTACAGAAGTTGTTGAACTATTTTAAAATAATAATCAGTGAATACGCCTGTTAGACGAACTGTTAATTTAAAAAAAAAAAAAAGGATTGAAGTGAAATGGCCAAACATGTAATTGTTTAAAATATCTTGCAGAGCAAGCAACCTACAGAATTCGACGAATAGTTACCTTAAACAGCGGTGTAGTTGATCTCGTTGATAAGCTGTAGCGATATTGGTTGTAATCCGCGTAACTATCCGCCGACATTGGATGGAGGTTCGGAATATTAAGATTCAATCCACGTGTAGCATAATTTTGAAAGATGGTAATTTAGTGAATGAAAATTAATAATTAATACAGATTAATGGCTAAACAGACTTCGAACTGTTCATTACATAAAAGTGATTGCAGGTTCTAAGCCAATAAACATTGCAAAATGTTTAATTACAGTCAAAGATACTGCGGCAAGCTACACGAGATACGTAAGTTTAACACGTTTAATTACCGAACCATCCAAAGTCGTAATAGTTAGTTATGCCTGAAAACAGCATGATCACTAACTGGACGGACTGGAAAAATAAATAACTGAACAACTGACTGAAGTTAACTTTAAATAAGGGGATTTATTAATTTGAACATAAAGCAAAATTCATACCTGAAGATTTTGTATAATCAGTTAAGAACGATAATCAATAGTTTATAATGTTCGTTTCTGCATATTGTAGTGGCAGAAAATTCAGACAACAGAACAATCAGAACAGAGCAGACAATAGAACAGAGCACACACTAGAACAGAGCAGACACTAGAACAGAGAGCGAGTACTATGGGATTATTACTTTTCTAGTAAAAGTCAGAGATTTTAATTAGTTACAGTGATATTATCATTAGAGTTTCTTTGTATATCTTTCACATAGCCTATCGATTTCAAGGAAGAAAAAAATGAATTGAATATTTATCCTAATTTCATTTTATCTGATTTAATATTTCAGATGACTTTAAAATGTGTTATTTACGGGGCTCTTGCTATATGGTATTATTAAAGTAGGACTCGAACTACCGACTCTATGGTTGTAGGATCAGAACGCTACCAACTGAGTTACATGATAGATGCTGCAGCTTTTATAGTTATTGATAGTTACGGGTAATTTGCAAATCTTCAATGTCGATTTTCTCGATAATATTTGAGAGTTCCGTCGAATGACTTTGGCTGATTGTTTTTCAGTTCTGAACTTCACGTTCCATAAATATAAATAAATTCTAAAATCCGATACGCAAGTAGTCTCCTAGTAAGACCTTCACCTTTTTCTTCGTATGATTTTTCTTGATGGTCATTATTTCTGTGTTCTGGTAGGAGATCCTGACTTTTTCTCTTGAGTTTATTGTCTTGTGTTACAGCTTCTTGATCATTGTCAGCTAAGAGTGTCAGGACGTCTGCAACGGCCAGGCATATGGACTTCACGTTTTTGTTCCTTGGTCCAATTATAGCAGCAAAGTCTTTGCTTCCTAGAATGTCTTCATCTTATCCAAAACCATATTAAACAGTACCGCTGAAAGGCCACCACCTTTTCTTAGTCGTGTCCTCATATGAAATTGTTTGCTGTACTCTTCCTTAAATTTTACATTTCATACAGAGATTTTGAGTGTTAATTTGATAAGACTTGTTATTTTTTTGATTATTTTCCTCAGTACCTCGACTAGTTTTTCCCTGTTTATCGAGTCCACAAAAGATATGAAGATGTACTTAGCTCGTGTGTTGTCATTTTCAAAATGTTCAAATGTTTGTATAGCTTATGGGACTTAACTACGGGGTCATCAGTCCCTAAACTTACAAACTACTTATGAACTGCTTAATACTAAGGACGGCACAAATATCCATGCCCGAGGGGGAATTCGAACCCCCGACCGTAGTGGCCGTGCAGACCGTGACTGGAGCGCCTCAGTCCCCTCGGCCACCGCGGCCGGCTGTCATTTTCAGATTCAATATTTGTTCTGGTCACGAGTGCACTTTCCCGAAGCCTCCTTGGTATTCTCCCAGTTTTTGATGAAGTTGAGGTTCAAGCCAAATTATTAGTGCTTTAGAGAAGATTTTTACGTCACAGATAGTAGCGATTTTTACGTCTGTTTTTGGTCTTTTTTTATTCATTGTGTGTATGAGTCATTCAATCTTCTGGTATGTTTTCTTCTTTCCATATTTCATGAAACAGTTTAGTTGTTTTGGCCAACTTCCAGAGTTCAGCTATTATTCCAACTACCCCTGATGCTTTGTCGTTTTTCATTGAATTCATTACGTTCTTACTTCTGCTTCATCTACTGGTATAGAATTTGGATTTTGTGATGTATCCATTTTCATTTTTACTTTTTCCTGAAGTGTTTCGCAGTTAAGTAGTTCTTCAAAGTGACTGACAAGGACCTCGCTGTTCTTTTGATTATTAAAAGCCAAAGTTCCATCCTTTCTCTTGAAGTTGAGGTTGTGTGCTATGTAACCATTTATTTTGTTTTTGAAGGATTTTCAGGATAAACTGGTGTTTTTCTTCTTGAAATTTTCTTCTATTTCTTCAATTTGATCTCCATGATGTATTCTTCTTAATTTCCTCAAAATTTGATGTGTCTTCCTTCTTATTACTTTCAACTTTTCCAAATTGTCTGGCGTCCTGTTCTGGTTCCACAGTTGCTACGTCTCCAATCTCTGTCTTATTGCATCTTCATACTCCTTGTTTCACCGGGGCCGTTCACTACGATGCTGCAGAGGTATGACTTCCATGGCCAGAACTGTGAGAATTCTTGTAACTTCCTCCTCGTTGTTTTTTCATTGTGTTCTTCCTTCTTCTGTTGCAACATTCCATGATCAATTCTTGGGATTTTGTTTCCATGGTCAAGTAGATTTTTTCCAGGGATTTTGAAAACATAGTGGCCCGATGCTACATTCACTCCTTTCCTGACTTTGAAATTCTGAATTTCCTTGAAATTTCCTCGGTATATTGCTACATGATCCAGTTGGAAAACCACTTACCTGGGTTTTGGTGATACCGAGGTTTTCCTTTTACATGACGTTTCTTTGAAGTGGGTAGACATAATCTTCAGGTTAGTCATTTTGCATAGGTTGATCAATGTCTCTCCATATTTGTCGTTTTGTGAGCATGATACTTTCTTTCTTGGTCCCGCTGAGCATTGAAATCTTCCATAAGGATGATGATATCGTTTTTCGGGATCCTAACTGTTTCATTTTCAAATTTATATCAAAATTCTTCTAATAGATCAGGGATAGTTCTGTTATCCTAATTAACAGGTGCATGGAAAATTATTATCGTGTACGTTCTGTTGTCACATTTCATCGTCAAGAGTGAAAGTGTTGAGTTTGTACTTTTGCTGTTTATAATGGAGTACAATATTCATTTATTATTCGTAAAAAATCATTTCTGATATTCCTTAAGCAGAAGGTTGTTCTGAAAATAGTTTGAAATTTCCTGTTCCAGAACTTCGTATTCATTGCCTCATGTACTGCTCCCTGATGTAGTGTAATTGCTTGCTTGTCTATTTAGGTTTGAAAAATTGGCCGTACAGAAGTTGTTGAACTATTTTAAAATAATAATCAGTGAATACGCCTGTTAGACGAACTGTTAATTTTTAAAAAAAAAAGGATTGAAGTGAAATGGCCAAACATTTAATTGTTTAAAATATCTTGCAGAGCAAGCAACCTACAGAATTCGACGAATAGTTACCTTAAACAGCGGTGTAGTTGATCTCGTTGATAAGCTGTAGCGATATTGGTTGTAATCCGCGTAACTATCCGCCGACATTGGATGGAGGTTCGGAATATTAAGATTCAATCCACGTGTAGCATAATTTTGAAAGATGGCAATTTAGTGAATGAAAATTAATAATTAATACAGATTAATGGCTAAACAGACTTCGAACTGTTCATTACATAAAAGTGATTGCAGGTTCTAAGCCAATAAACATTGCAAAATGTTTAATTACAGTCAAAGATACTGCGGCAAGCTACACGAGATACGTAAGTTTAACACGTTTAATTACCGAACCATCCAAAGTCGTAATAGTTAGTTATGCCTGAAAACAGCATGATCACTAACTGGACGGACTGGAAAAATAAATAACTGAACAACTGACTGAAGTTAACTTTAAATAAGGGGATTTATTAATTTGAACATAAAGCAAAATTCATACCTGAAGATTTTGTATAATCAGTTAAGAACGATAATCAATAGTTTATAATGTTCGTTTCTGCATATTGTAGTGGCAGAAAATTCAGACAACAGAACAATCAGAACAGAGCAGACAATAGAACAGAGCACACACTAGAACAGAGCAGACACTAGAACAGAGAGCGAGTACTATGGGATTATTACTTTTCTAGTAAAAGTCAGAGATTTTAATTAGTTACAGTGATATTATCATTAGAGTTTCTTTGTATATCTTTCACATAGCCTATCGATTTCAAGGAAGAAAAAAATGAATTGAATATTTATCCTAATTTCATTTTATCTGATTTAATATTTCAGATGACTTTAAAATGTGTTATTTACGGGGCTCTTGCTATATGGTATTATTAAAGTAGGACTCGAACTACCGACTCTATGGTTGTAGGATCAGAACGCTACCAACTGAGTTACATGATAGATGCTGCAGCTTTTATAGTTATTGATAGTTACGGGTAATTTGCAAATCTTCAATGTCGATTTTCTCGATAATATTTGAGAGTTCCGTCGAATGACTTTGGCTGATTGTTTTTCAGTTCTGAACTTCACGTTCCATAAATATAAATAAATTCTAAAATCCGATACGCAAGTAGTCTCCTAGTAAGACCTTCACCTTTTTCTTCGTATGATTTTTCTTGATGGTCATTATTTCTGTGTTCTGGTAGGAGATCCTGACTTTTTCTCTTGAGTTTATTGTCTTGTGTTACAGCTTCTTGATCATTGTCAGCTAAGAGTGTCAGGACGTCTGCAACGGCCAGGCATATGGACTTCACGTTTTTGTTCCTTGGTCCAATTATAGCAGCAAAGTCTTTGCTTCCTAGAATGTCTTCATCTTATCCAAAACCATATTAAACAGTACCGCTGAAAGGCCACCACCTTTTCTTAGTCGTGTCCTCATATGAAATTGTTTGCTGTACTCTTCCTTAAATTTTACATTTCATACAGAGATTTTGAGTGTTAATTTGATAAGACTTGTTATTTTTTTGATTATTTTCCTCAGTACCTCGACTAGTTTTTCCCTGTTTATCGAGTCCACAAAAGATATGAAGATGTACTTAGCTCGTGTGTTGTCATTTTCAAAATGTTCAAATGTTTGTATAGCTTATGGGACTTAACTACGGGGTCATCAGTCCCTAAACTTACAAACTACTTATGAACTGCTTAATACTAAGGACGGCACAAATATCCATGCCCGAGGGGGAATTCGAACCCCCGACCGTAGTGGCCGTGCAGACCGTGACTGGAGCGCCTCAGTCCCCTCGGCCACCGCGGCCGGCTGTCATTTTCAGATTCAATATTTGTTCTGGTCACGAGTGCACTTTCCCGAAGCCTCCTTGGTATTCTCCCAGTTTTTGATGAAGTTGAGGTTCAAGCCAAATTATTAGTGCTTTAGAGAAGATTTTTACGTCACAGATAGTAGCGATTTTTACGTCTGTTTTTGGTCTTTTTTTATTCATTGTGTGTATGAGTCATTCAATCTTCTGGTATGTTTTCTTCTTTCCATATTTCATGAAACAGTTTAGTTGTTTTGGCCAACTTCCAGAGTTCAGCTATTATTCCAACTACCCCTGATGCTTTGTCGTTTTTCATTGAATTCATTACGTTCTTACTTCTGCTTCATCTACTGGTATAGAATTTGGATTTTGTGATGTATCCATTTTCATTTTTACTTTTTCCTGAAGTGTTTCGCAGTTAAGTAGTTCTTCAAAGTGACTGACAAGGACCTCGCTGTTCTTTTGATTATTAAAAGCCAAAGTTCCATCCTTTCTCTTGAAGTTGAGGTTGTGTGCTATGTAACCATTTATTTTGTTTTTGAAGGATTTTCAGGATAAACTGGTGTTTTTCTTCTTGAAATTTTCTTCTATTTCTTCAATTTGATCTCCATGATGTATTCTTCTTAATTTCCTCAAAATTTGATGTGTCTTCCTTCTTATTACTTTCAACTTTTCCAAATTGTCTGGCGTCCTGTTCTGGTTCCACAGTTGCTACGTCTCCAATCTCTGTCTTATTGCATCTTCATACTCCTTGTTTCACCGGGGCCGTTCACTACGATGCTGCAGAGGTATGACTTCCATGGCCAGAACTGTGAGAATTCTTGTAACTTCCTCCTCGATGTTTTTTCATTGTGTTCTTCCTTCTTCTGTTGCAACATTCCATGATCAATTCTTGGGATTTTGTTTCCATGGTCAAGTAGATTTTTTCCAGGGATTTTGAAAACATAGTGGTCCGATGCTACATTCACTCCTTTCCTGACTTTGAAATTCTGAATTTCCTTGAAATTTCCTCGGTATATTGCTACATGATCCAGTTGGAAAACCACTTACCTGGGTTTTGGTGATACCGAGGTTTTCCTTTTACATGACGTTTCTTTGAAGTGGGTAGACATAATCTTCAGGTTAGTCATTTTGCATAGGTTGATCAATGTCTCTCCATATTTGTCGTTTTGTGAGCATGATACTTTCTTTCTTGGTCCCGCTGAGCATTGAAATCTTCCATAAGGATGATGATATCGTTTTTCGGGATCCTAACTGTTTCATTTTCAAATTTATATCAAAATTCTTCTAATAGATCAGGGATAGTTCTGTTATCCTAATTAACAGGTGCATGGAAAATTATTATCGTGTACGTTCTGTTGTCACATTTCATCGTCAAGAGTGAAAGTGTTGAGTTTGTACTTTTGCTGTTTATAATGGAGTACAATATTCATTTATTATTCGTAAAAAATCATTTCTGATATTCCTTAAGCAGAAGGTTGTTCTGAAAATAGTCTGAAATTTCCTGTTCCAGAACTTCATATTCATTGCCTCAAGTACTGCTCCCTGTTGACGATAATTACAACCAGATCGCTTGCGTTCTTTCATACGACACTTCGTAGCTCATCACTCCACACGCAATAAGCATAAAAGGAACACTTCAGTTGTTTTCTCGTCGCCTGTTTTACACCTGTTTTAAATAACTTCATTTACTTTTCCCTTGAGGATCTCATTTATAATTATCCACGGCATGCAATCGCAACTCACACACAACCGTCACGAAACACAATGCATGGAAGAAACAAATATGCGTACTTCTGGTTTTTTTTTTTTTTTTTTTTTTTTTTTTTTTTTTTTTTTTTTTTTTTCACCGTTCAGGACAAAGTATGTTCCCACAAGGAATTAGTGGCAAATTCCTTTGAATATGCCTCCGCAAAAAGATAGCTATAATCATCAATATCCAGTTTGTCTTTCCGTCAATCAAATTATCATACGTAATAAAATGTTTTTGTGAGTCCTCGTTCCCGGTGAGAACGAACAACAAGATTTCCTGTTTACTGCGTCTTTCAGATCAAAAGGGTGATCTACATCACTGTTGCCGCTGGTCTGTTAGTGTGGGGAGGCCCGTCACCGTACTGCAACTCAGCACGCCGTTGTAACAACAGGAGCGTGTCAACAAGCCATTCATAATTCTTTCACGTTACCAACGGTGTCAAGATAGTAGCAAACACACGTTTTGCGGCCGCCAGAAATTAGCTGCTCTTGCCGCTCTACACGATTGTGCGGCTAGAAATATCCGCGAGTTAGCTCACATCCGGCATGCGTGAAGTAAAAGCAAAACGTTGTATCGCGCTCTGGCCCGTGATGGGGCATGCGCTCCGACCGACCACCGTCTCATCCTCTGCCAATGACGTTATTGGATGCAATGGGTGAATGTGCGTTTGGCATTCTTAGTAATGAATGGCGCTTGTTTCATCGCCCTGTCAATATCAGGCACGCTTTTCAGTGCTCCTTCTCGATGCGTGTATAGTTCTGTGTTGTGGCGTTGGTATTCGTCACAACGCCGGCGGTCCATGCAAATCGCCGCGCCAGTAGAAGACGGGCGATACGTCGCTCTGCAGTACTTCGGCCGCAGGGGGCGCCAGCAGTCTCGGTACCTCTTTGCTTGCTTCGCGCACCAGCCAGTAGGGAGAAGGCGGCTCGCCTACATACGCCGGCGCACCACAGCAACACCAAGACATTTCTACAGTTCCGATCCAGCAGTCAACAGAAGAGTTACATCGAAGAAAGCCCACAGTCTACTTAGCACAAGCCGGAATTGTATTGCCAGGCATCGTTCGAAATACGTATTTCGACTGCTTCTTTCAAGATGGAGTCCCAGTACATAGATGCAGACGAGATGAACTTTCTCTCTTCATAGTGCATGCTATGCCCCGCGTCCAAACAGTGATCAGCGACAGCAGACTTTCCTGGCTGACTCAGTCTCGTGTGTCGCTTGTGTTCCTCGCATCTATCTTTGACAGTGCGACAAGTCAGTCCAATGTATGATTTTCCGCACTGCCATGTGATTTTATATACGCCTGATCTCCTCAGACCTAAATTGTCTTTGACGGGACGCAGCATCGTTTGTACTCTTGCTGGAGGACGGAAGACGCATTCGATGTTATATTTCTTGAACAACCTGCCACTCTTGAAGGATATGCCACCAACGTAAGGAAGAAAAACCAATCTTTTCGATTTCTCTGTTTCTTCTGTCAGTTCTTCAGGTCTTGCGCGAGGTGGTTGTAGCGCATTTCGGATTTGCTTCTCAGAGGAACCATTCTGGAGAAACAGAGCGAATATGGTTGAGCTCTGCTGGTAAGCTCTCTTGGTCTGATATTACTCTAGCCTGTGGACAAGGGTCCGTAATACACCACAGTATATAGGTGACGACAGCAATCAGCAGTTTAGTTAGCACCTGAAGATGACGAGCAGCTGCCTCGCGTAAATATTGTGCAGTTTCGACAATACGATCCGACGCGACGCCCGTGAATCATGGAAGGAGTCAGGAAGCAGTTTGTACCAACACAAGCACAGCAAAGTTAAGTATTCAGTTAATATGTAATGAAGTATATGTCAACTAATCAATTCTTTTAGTTACAGAACAATGTCCACGTCCTTGTTCGTCATGGTCCACCTCCTGCACCCGCTGCATCCCCGAGACATAAACGATTTAGGGGAAAATCTAAGTAGCACTCTTAGCTTGTTTGCAGATGACGCCGTCATTTACCGTCTAGTAATATCATCTGAAGATCAAAACCAAATGCAGTACGATCTGAATAAGATATCACTATGGTGTAAAAATTGGCAATTGACTTTAAATAATGAGAAGTGTGAAGTAGTCTACATGAGTACGAAAAGAAATCCGTTAAAATTTGTTTACAAGATAAATCAATCAAACGTGAAGGTCGTAAACTTCACAATATACCTAGGAATTACTATTACTTGAGACTTAAATTGGAAAGAACACGTAGATGTCTTGGGAAAGGCGAACCAGAGACTGAGTTTTATTAGCGGAACCATTAAAATATACAACAGAACTACTAAAGAGACTGCATACACTACGCTTGTCCGTCCTCATTTGGAGTATTGCTGCCCAATGTGGGAGCCTTATCATGTGGGTTTGACGAAGGACATCGAAAGAGTCCAAAGAAGAGCAGCTAGTTTCGTATTGTCACAGTACAGGGGAGACAGCGATAAGGAGGGACTGATGACCCCGTAGTTAAGTCCCATAAGCTGTACAAACATTTCATTCAAACAAACAGCGGTAAGGAAATGATACAGGATCTGGGATGGGAATATTTACAACAACGGCGCTTATCGCTGCGACGTGGGCTACTAACGAATCTACAGTCTCTAACATTATCCTCCGAAAGCGAAAATATATTGTTGACTTGCACTTAACATAGGTAGAAATGATCATCAGAATAAAATACGAGAAATCAGAGTTCTAACGGAGAGATTCAGGTGTCCTTTCTTCCCGCGCGCTATTCGAGAATGGAATGGGAGATAAATAGTATAAAGGTGATTGGATGAACCCTCTGCCAGGTACTTAAATGTGATTTGCAGAGTATCCTATGTAGATGTAGAAGTCGGACGTTTATCCTGGCAAATGTCTAAAATATATTTTGCCAAATGCGAAACGGAAGGCAATATAAAGTGTCTCTTACGCTAATAAAAAAGTTTTCTGTATTCTTCGTGAAATAGATTGCTATTTTAAACTTTCAGTGCTATTTTATTCAGTTATACCTCGACCACCTATCATTAAGGAAAAAATACACCATGTTTTCAGTTATTAACTTAACAAAATTTACGGAATTAACGGACATTTTAATGGAACTATCGAGTACTAATAAGAAACTAATGACTAAATTTTCGTTAGACCAACTTTACACGGCGTAAGTGCCTTATAAGAAAAAGTAAAATGTTATTTATATATAATGCAACTAATTATATACAAATAACTATTTACTTTGCTTAATGGATAGTCCTTCCGTCAATTTTTTTCTGTATCACTAATGCTCTCAAAATCTAGTTTGAGTGCTGAACTTTCTTCTTCCCAGGCTTTTCTTCTTGCATTTCTATTCTTTATATATACGAGGCGCGTCCAGAAAGTAAGTTCCGTTTCGTAATAAAATGAAACTGTACATAGATACAGAAGAAATTTTTATTGCACAAAATTCTACAACTGTTAAACTACTTTTCCACATAACTGCCGAAATTTTGTAGGCACTTGTCATAGCGTATCACAAGTTTTTGCATACATCCTTCACAGAAGGTTTCCGCCTGAGTATTCAACCATGGGTAACAGCGCTTTATTATCGTTGAAGTGTTGACCACCAAGGACAGATTTTAGGTGTAAGAAGAGATGAAAGTCGCTAGGAGAGAGGTCCGAGCTGTATGGAGGAGGATCAAACAGGATCCATTGAAATTTCCGTAAGAATTGTTTGGTCACGTTCGGTGTGTGAGGTCAGGCACTATCGTGAAAAAAAATCTTTTCACAGTAATCCTCTTCTTACACCTAAAATTTGTCCTTGGTGGACAACACTTCAACGATGATGACGAGCTGAAAGAACATGTTACCACAGGTTGAATACACAGGCGGCAACATTCTGTGAAAAAGGCACACAAAACCCTGTGCCATGCTATGACAATTGCCTACAAAATTTCGGAAGCTATGTAGAAAAGTAGTTTAACAGTTGTAGATTTTTGTACAATCAATTTTTTTTTCTGTATCTGTGCCCGTTCTATATAACCAAATGGAACTTACTTTCTGGACGCGCCTCGTATATATATATATCAGTTTTGTCCCATAACACAGGTTTTGATTCAACTAGCGATATCAAAGTATCAGCGACAATTCCTTCCATAATGTGAAAATAAGCTACTGATACACACAAATTGAAAGCAACGCAGTAGAAACAACATTGCGGGTTGCTCCTGTACGACAGAAATGGTGTAGTGTGAAAGCGTGACCTTGGTCACGTAGGCCACTGAGTCGAGAGTGTGGTACAGTACCGTGTGGCGACAGTGGCTCTGGACAGCTGCAGCGCGACTGAAAGTCGTACCCGTGTTGTAACCGTACAGTGTGGAAGGTCACATGCTCTTCACCAGTCGACTGTGAAACATTGCTCGTACGATTATTTCCTGGCCGTGCTAAATCGTGTAAATGTGCAAGCGGCTTTACAGCCCAACAGTGCGACGACAATATCTTATACTAAGGACGGCACAAATATCCATGCCCGAGTGGGGATTCGAACCCCCGACCATAGTGGCCGTGCAGACCGTGACTGCAGCGCCTCAGTCTCCTCGGCCACCGCGGCCGGCGTTTTGTGTCCCTTTTTGACAACTCAACCTAGTCTTACATTTCAGCAAGATAATGCCCGTTCGCCTACGGTTAGAGTTTCCCATGCTTCAAAAATGTTCAAATGTTTGTATAGCTTATGGGACTTAACTACGGGGTCATCAGTCCCTAAACTTACAAACTACTTATGAGCTAGCTAATACTAAGGATGGCACAAATATCCATGCCTGAGGGGGGATTCGAACCCCCCGACTGTAGTGGCCATGCAGACCGTGACTGGAGCGCCTCAGTTCCCATGCTTATCTTCGTGCTGACCATATCCTAATTTGGAAACCAAGATTAGCGAATCTCTACCGATTTGGAAAAAAAATGATCATGCTCAGAATCCTTCAACCAGCTCGGGACTTTAATTATACTGGGAGAGTCAGAAGGGAAGGTACAAGTTTTGAGGGGTGATACTACTGGTGATTCTGAACAAAAAGCTTCTGATAGACAGATGCCCTTTGCTTAATCGTTTCTGAATAAACCTGTGAAAACAACTAGGAACGGGAAATGAGCAGGTGACGGTAAATTACTCAAGTTACGTCACAGGAGATGTCCCCAGTAAACGTATAGTGCGGTTTCAAATAACCGTCATAATGGGACACATCTTGATTTTCTTCAAAACGTATTACAAGAATAAGTGGAGGATATCCCTTTGGCAATACCAGCTCGTATATAACGGATGCCCAAAAAGTCAGTACAAATTTGAAAACTTAATAAATAACGAAATAATGCAGAGAGAGAGAGAGGTCAAAATTGACACACATGCTTGGAATGACATGGGGTTTTATTAGAACCACTCCCCCCCCCCCAAAAAAAAAAAGAAACAACAAAGTTAAAAAATCTCTTGCGCGCGTCAACCGCCAATTTCGTCATGCTTGGCCTCCCAGGTCCCTAGACCTCAGTCCGTGCGATTATTCGCTTTGGGGTTACCTGAAGTCGCAAGTGTATCGTAATCGACCGACATATCCAGAGATGCTGAAAGACAACATCCGACGCCAATGCCTTACCATAACTCCGGACATGCTTGCAGCGCTGTTCACAACATTATTCCTCGACTACAGCTATTGTTGAGGAATGATGGTGAACATATTGAGCATTTCCTGTAAAGAACATCATCTTTGCTTTGTCTTACATTGTTATGCTAATTATTGCTTTTCTGATGACATGAAGCGCCTCGGAATTCTTTGAACTTTTTTTGTTCTAATACAACCCCATTGTTATTCAATTTGTACATTGAGCAGGCGGTGAAGGAAAGCAAGGAAAAATTTGGAATAGGGATTAAAGTTCAGGGGGAAGAAATAAAAACATTGCGTTTTGCTGATGACATTGTAATTCTGTCAGAGACAGCAAAGGACCTGGAAGAGCAGTTGAATGGAATGGACAGTGTGTTGAAGAGAGCGTATAAAATGAACATTAACAAGAGCAAAACAAAAATAATGGAATGCGGTCTTAGAAAATCAGGCGATGCTGAAGGAATTAGATTAGGTAACGAAACAATGAAGGTGGTAGATGAGTTTTGTTACTTGGGTAGTAAAATAACATGTGATGGTCGCAGTACAGAGGATATAAAATGCAGAATGGCAATGGGAAGAAAAGCATTTTTGAAAAAGAGAAATTTGCGAACATCTAATATTAATTTAAGTGTAAGGAAGTCTTTTCTGAAGGCATTTGTATGGAGGGTTGCCTTGTACGGGAGTGAAACATCGACGATAAGCAGTGCGGACAGGAAGAGAATAGAGGCTTTTGAAATGTGGTGCTACAAAAGAATGCTGAAGATTAGGTGGGTAGATCGCATAACTAATGAAGAGGTACAGAACAGAATTGGTGAGAAAAGAAATTTTTGGCATACCCTGACTAAAAGAAGGGATCGCTTGGTAGGACACATTGTTAGACATCGGGGAATCGTAAATTTAGCATTGGAGGGAAGTGTGTGGGGTAAAAATCGCAGAGAGAGACCAAGAGACGTATATAGTAAGCAGATTCAAGTGGCTGTGGGTTGCCGTTCTTATGAGGAGATGAAAAGGCTTGCTCAGGATAGAGTAGGGTGGAGAGCATCAAACCAGTCTCCGGACTGAAGACCATAACAACACAACAACCCCATGTCATTCCAAGCATGTATGTCAATTTTTACCTCTCTATCTACATTATTCCGTGATTTATTAAGTTTTATTTTCAGCGTGAAAGAGCTCCTACACATTCTGTACAGACAGTGACTATTTCATCGTATCCTGGTCGTCGGATTGGTCGCTGTGGAGTCATTGCTTGGCCACGGTGGTTGTCAGATGTTACCCTATTGGATTAGTATTTGTGAGAGTGGCTCAAGAGAGAGGGAAGTGTACCAGCGCGGAGTTGACACGAACTTCTCCCTCGTATTTTACAAGGGTGTGTTCAAGTAGCGGAATGCAGAACTGGGCTCCAATCGGCAACACGAAACTTGTCTATAAGAGCAGCAAAATGCATTGAAGTTCACGGTGAACTCTTTGAACATATTCTGTGAGGAAACTTAGAAAATTAAAAAGGATGCGGAGATTTAGGAGGCGCAGTCGCGCTACTGATTTCAAGTCGACTCACATTGTCACCTTTAAAAATGGTCACGTTACAAGGAGTAATAAGGTGAAAATAGAAGGAATTTGATCTCAGGCAATATGCCCTCCTGTTTTTGTTGGCGCCTCGTGGAATTTTAGCATTGAAAAGAACGACACCTTTCAAGCAGTACGTGTATCGCTGACTGTAGCAATTGTTCGTTGCACGACATTGAATGGAAATCGTGGTTTTGAAAGTTTCAACGGTCGTGATATTACTACTTACAGGACATTTAAAATTGGTGAAGTTGGTATTAAATATTTATGAAAGTTTTATTATTATTGTAATATGCCTTTTATTGTAAGAACACGTAGTAGGCGTAAGGTACATGCAGAGGAGAGTGTATACGTTTGAGCTAAAGGTTCTGGCGTATCTGAAAATTTTACGTTTAATGGAGATTGTCCGGGAATAAGTAGCAAGTCAAAAAATATGTGAAATGAACAAATAAACTCACAAGAGAGCGGTCTTCCCTATGCGTGATGTCAAACACAAATGAATTGAATTTCACTCACGTCTTGGCTCTTCGCGCCGTCAGTCAGACAAATGCAGATTACGAGCATTAACAAATATGCAATTAGTGTGAACAAAGGTCGGAATTATACTTTGAATATGAATAAGTTGGTAACTCACTTCTGAACATAAATTTAAATAAGAACCATTCTCTGAAATCAAGTTGTTAGCATATCACAATGCATTAATAATGTGCTTCTTCCATTACATTGATCATACCACTCATGTTGAAAAAAAAAAGATCAGATAAATTATAGAAAGGTGTGTCTAAATTCACGTGTAAACTGAACAGTTGATACTGTCTAACCCTAACAACAAACGCAGGGAAAAGACATATTTAAAAATCTAACACCTAATTCAATTCCTTTCGAATTAGCCTTTCTTTTATTTGAAAGGCCACGATTTTATTGTAAATCAATTGTAATTACTTAAATAGACTGACTAAACAAAGCAAAGTGCGGTAAAGAAATCAGAAAACATATCTGTTTCGAGTGTAAGCAAGAAAACTAACAGATTCTCATCAGAATTCTATTTATCCTCCTTCTTACTCTGGCAGTCAACACTGTATTTTCACAGACACACACACACACACACACACACACACACACACACACACTACTCTCACACGACCAACCGTTGAAAGTAGATCTCGGGCAGTTGAGACCTGCAAATGCAAGTTAAAACGCTCACTGCTGCTCTAAATTGCTTTACGAGTGGCCACAGTACTTGCACAACGGAAATTTATCTAACTGCTCACTCCTTAAGGGAGCAGCCAACGTTTTAACAAACACAAAATTAATGTTAAAAATAAATGAATAGATAATTAAACATTGGACGGGGAGCATGAAATTATAAAGCAGAGATTTGATACTTTAAATCATAATCTATTCAATAAAATGAACAAGCAAATAAATGTGGGGAGACCAAATTATGCACAATAAAGTACACACATTGTACAAAAGTGAATTAAACCATAAAGTTACTGCCCGTAGTATAATTGTTTCTGCCCTTTATGAATATGGAGGTAACGTGGGAGGAAACTTGTAAGTACACAATGGGAAGAGGAAAGCACACTCATTCATTCACACAGACGCGAATAATGCTTGCAACACTTTACACATGCGATATCACTTGATAGCAGCGACTAAAGAAGCGTCAGTGGCGTTTTTGACGAAATGGCAGGTGTCTTGAAGCACAAATTTAAAATCACTATTCAGTAAACCAACTCATGTTCGTGCAGGCAGTGGCATACTATTCTTAAGTACTACGTGGGGTGCGACTGCGAGGAATTACATAGAATTTACAAAAGAAATGAATTTAGAATAAGCAAGTAAAGCACATGCGAGATTCGTATAGAAGGAAGCTAGTATTAATAAAAGCATGGCTGAAAGCCCAAGTAATGACCGTTACAAAAGCACGTGGTTCAATCAGTCATACAAGACAGGATAGAAGGAATCGAAGTAGAAAATCTGAGAAATATTTAGCACACTCACGGATACAGATGGGACGCAAAAACGCTAGTTAAAAAACAACAAGAATATTTAAACATACTGAGGCTGAAGGCTGCGCACAAGTTTTCTAACTTGAGAAAAACTGGACACAAAATCATCATCAGAATGAAAAATGCAAATACTAAATTTACACTGAATTATTCGAGTTCTGTAAATTAAGAAACACTTCGTCCCGCATAGCGAAAGAATTACTCATGAAAACTATCACTGAAAAACCAAGACTGCCTGAGCACAAAGAAAGCAAAGTTCTAACAGCATGCCTTCCCCTCAGCATGATTCGATGAAGTACTTACTAGTGCGGTCGCAGCAAGAATGAAGCCTCAGGCCATGCCAAAATCTTGTCCATCACACAACGGATGTAGAGAACACTAAAAACATATACAAAGCGAGTTCAGAGCATAGTGTCTACCAACACTCTCTACCTGAGGAAGATAATACCCGATTCAACGGCTCCCAGAACAGTCACCTCTTTCGTCAAAGATTAGGTTGGCACCACAGTAAGAACACGACCACCTCGCCATCTTGACAAGTAAGCTTGTCTCTGTCCACCCAGCAGACGCCATCGCAGACGACAAACGAAGCCATGCGTTCTTAATTAAAGTAAACGAGGCCCTAAAGCGCGAGGCGGCGACTGTAAGCCTTTCGCGGCAGTCAGTCAATATTAAAAACAACCTTCCACATTCACATAGACACACAAGTTCAATCACACAGGTGGAAACATATATAAACATGGTGCACTGATAATAAACAGAATAAAAGTAATTGAGATACAAATAGACAATATTAATGATGGAGAAACACTTTAGGTTAATGCATAACTCCAAAATGGAACACGACCACACATTCAGTGAACGTGTTTCACACTGCAACCAACCATTACCGCTAACACTCTCCAAAGATATGCACCTTACAAAGTGACCAAAGGAGTTATCTTGACAGTGGTAACTCTTCAGGCCGACAAGGTGAATTGCTGTTAGTATTCCAGGAAAGGGTAACCCGAGTGTTGTAAAGATCTTTCGTAATGAAAGGATGGCAAGTGCACTGATGACCTTCGAGTGTCCCAGATCAAGCTGTTTGGCGTACTATACACCATGAAGCTGCTTTTACTATTAATTAATTTGGATTCACATTGACGATTCTTTTATTAGTACATTTGAAATCCCATTTCACGCCCCTATGGCAAGGCCAACGTGCTGAATTTCCTAAATATCTTTAAATACATAAAAAATCAATTGCCTTATGTTTGTAATAGCATCTGGAAACAGCAGAATCGATTTGTCTTACCATCCCCCCCCCCCTAATTCTTAGGATATGGATTGTACGAAGAAAGTTATTGGAGAATCTTCCGGAAAGTAGGAAAATTAGAAAACAACAGAAAGTGCATTTTCGATGTGGTTTTGAATGGAGTGAACACTGTGACTCACGAGTCGTTGGCTGGAGAAGGGTAATTATTTTATTTATTTATTTATTATTTTGCTCCTTACGATCCTAGAAAAGTTTTCAGAATCATTTCATCATCAATGACACAAAGTCACCTACAGACTTGCACCAGGCACGCCGAACACGATACCTGTTGGGGTCCAACGACCAAAAATGACAGACGGAATGAGGATCATGGCCCGTGTAAGATATCATTGTAGAGTAATGTCTTTTCTAACATATAGAGAGTAATATCTTAGGACATATAATATCTCTGGTGCGCGACACCAGTAGTTCAGTGGTTGAGTAAATGTTACGGATATGACGCGCTGTAAATTTTAATAATTAGTGGCACACGGTTTGGTGTTCAATCATTTTTTGAAATTTTGTTTTATATGCCTGTGAAGGTTTTTTGAAAATAAATGTGAGATCATGCTAAATCAGACTGCATTTCTCTATTAAAGAATCCTATTCATTGTTGGAAGTAAGGCATTATTAGGTGATGCAGGGTCTGATAGGGAAATAATAATAATTAGTTTAGTGAGGTTTGATTCCATTTTTTAGAACGGTGTGCTCAGCGACCACAAAGCAATGAATATAATATATATAGTATGCAGCATTGGTCGTTTTTTATTAATGTTTTTGCAGATCGATTTCGATCACATAATGATCATCCTAAATACACCAGTCATCGTAATATCAGCTATGCATAATCATATGCCACATTAGCTTAATGTAACAGATTACATTACATCTGTTACATTCAGCTAATATGGCATATGATTATGCATAGCCGATATTACGATGATTGGTGCATTGAGGATGATCATTATGTGATCGAAATCGATCTGCAAAAACATTAATAAAAAACGACCAAAGGTGCATACTATATTTATTAAATTAGTTTAGTTGCAGCTTTTAATAACTGCTCTACGAGAAGGGTAGGGGAAGTTGCAGCGCCTTGATTTAAAGACATTTTCGACGGTTAGGAATGAACATTAATCCAGTGAAATAGTATTATCGTGATAGGAAGTGTTGTGAGTGAACTGTTATTTGTAATTGACAGTGACTGTTGTGAACAATTAACACTATGGCAAGTTCAGGGGAAGCTTGCACAGCAACTCAAACTCCAGTGCACACGCTCGGATTTTGGGTAAAGATGAGGAAGTCAGTCGGTGTTGCCCTTTTA
Organism: Locusta migratoria; assembly: GCA_026315105.1. Classification (NCBI taxonomy): domain Eukaryota; kingdom Metazoa; phylum Arthropoda; class Insecta; order Orthoptera; family Acrididae; genus Locusta; species Locusta migratoria. The sequence continues at coordinate 226,798,598 of CM048749.1, read as the reverse complement.
AAGGAGCCCGTTCACCATTTGCCTGGAGTTATTTAAGTAAATCACGGAAACCACCGTCCTCCCGAATGCCAGTGTAGCATGTTACCACTGCGCCATCTCAGTCAGTTTTTACCCTGGAGTTCATCCAATTTTGTGATAAAGTTAACTTCCAAGTGACCTCCAATTTCATTCAGTTATATGAAATCCTATAGACCCGTACAACCAAATTTGTGGGCCATTACATTACAGCTGTTTCCGTTGCGCCGGCTGTTACTACACACTGCTGGCCTCCCAAAACGCAACACCAGTCAGTACGGGAGATAGGACAGCGGTGGTTATTTGCGAGATAACACGTTGCACAAAGACCACATGATTGATAGTACAGCGCCACGTGAAGTGAGGCAGATGATGAATCAGTGGTGAATGCTGCCACATGCCTAGGCATTGAATAAAAGGGTCTCGGGATGTATTTTCGGGATATAGCTGTGCTGGCTGTTTCCACATTTGCCAAAATTAACTGATGTAAAAGCGGGTGGTAAGTCATTTCGTAGCCATCGACCAGAGGGATCTAACAAGGATTCTGTTTTTGCTGACCTAGGTTCGGAACCCTAAAAAACCATGATATACACAGGTCCCTCTTTAACAACAGTTGCGAAGCACGGGCATATAAGCTAGTTATTTATAATTTACCTTGGTTCATTTTCCAACTTATTATGGTATGGTACATTATCAGGAACGACATCACATCTTAGAGTTGAGCTTAGTATAAGCTAACGCTTTCCGTATTTATGCAAAATTTTACTGTTTATTTCTGAGTACTAATCCGTTATATCATAAGTGAATGCGAAGTGAAACCCACGTCACTGCTTGCATGAACAACAATAAAAATCGGACCGTCACTTTTATTTCCCAACACTCGTCGCACACTGCCACTTTGCCAACAGTTATTTACAGTGTTAAGTATGTGAAAGCATATTTACGTAAGTAAATTTTAAAGATGAGACGTTAGGATTCGCGGAAGGATATAATTTTGGGAGCAGAGGGAGCACGCTTTCGAACGCTTAGGAAGGAACTCGTGACTTGAACGTGGTGGTGAAAGGTTGTAACGCTGGGCGGTCTGCAGCCGCGTTACGAACTTTTGATTTGAAGAGATAGGCATCTGTGGACTTGGAAAATTTACGGGACTGTGACTGAAGAACCTAGTCACTGCTTGAAAAGTGATATACTATGCACGGTAGTAGGGCTGTGGAACTGCGATAATCCAGCAATCTTGTACTCGTGTGATGACATACTGTGTTTTATAAGAAAATACTTCTATCGCAGATTAACCTGGAACTGCAAAGTTCGATTGACTACTCTATATTACCAGTGACAATTTGGAACTATTGCTCTCGAGTGCGTGTGATACTTATTGTGCCTCTCATGAACAATAGTTGTGGAAATATTTAGTTATTTACCGATGTATAAAGTAGGACCACCTCCGCGTTTCATGTCTAATAAGAGTAATAAACTCCATTTATAAAGAATTACTTCGTGAGTGAATCACTTCTTTATCTTAGAACCCATTTTGTTGATCATTCAGAGGTTTAATTTATGTTTGTTAAATATATTTCACGTCATCATATGCCGATTGATGCATATTGATCTTGATCAATTATTAATTATTGATCTTGTTTAAACAGATTGGGTAGCTTTTTAGGTTATAGAAGCTGACATACATAACTCACCCCTATGAACAGAGACAACGAGCCATAAACTTTTACTACCCTGAGTTATGTATTGGCAAAGTCTTATTGGTGAGAACCGATAGAAAGGTCGCAAGGTTATGCCCGAAATTACCTGCCTGTGCACACCATCAGCAAAATTTTGGAGGCTGCTGAGGAAATATTGAGTATATGGGTGTAAGGAACACGGATTCTCCAGTGGCTTGTTATAAAGTAATTGCTTTTTGTTTCATTCCCTTACTGTATTTTGTATCTGTTGCTGCTTTGATCCTTATTGTTCATTCTTACTTGAAAACCTAATCAATACCATGCCCTTTTCCATCTATGTCCACTCGTTCCCATGTAACAATACGATAATTTTTCTAACTTTTAAAACTTTTCTTCCATGTTAGCCCTGAAGCTGAATTCTGTGCGACTAAATCTGCACAGATTTCAAGAAGTTCGTAAAAGCGTAGAAATTGATGAATGGTTAGACATTTGCAAATATTGGTACCATAGTTGAATACTGATTGTGAGCAACTCGCTTCTTCTTTTGAAAATGAAATTAAATTTCGCTCTTGTCGTCTTCGTTTCCCTCTTTCCGTAATTTGGAAACCAAGTCGTTACTCTTAAATTTCGGCTGTACGTTTCATCGCCTTCTCCGCCAGTACGAAGAAATCCTTCTTTCTCATCGTCACGAAATCAAGGAATTTAACGACGTTAACTACAAGCAGTCGCCCCTGTCCGCGAGGACATTTTTCTCTTCCACGCTCCCAAAGCGACGATAAAGCGCGCGTCACTTTTATCTGAGTGTCACTTGAGCTTGTTAGTTCCCTACGCGGCCGCGTTAGCACTTGACCTTGTAGGGTACTATGTATGTGAAGAGTTGAGAAATCAATAGGAAACTTATAAAACCGAATGTAGGAAACAAAATATCGGAAGCACAATGCCTTCGAGTAGCATCTAACAACCGAACTCTACGGCGTAGCACCTGATTGGTCAGCCCACAAAATTTCCAAAGTATAGATTACAGGCCGAAAGAAAGGAGATATAAAATGTAGAATGGCTCTGGGACGAAAAGCGTTTTTAAAGAGGCGAAACTTGTTAACATCCAATATTAATTTAAATGTTAGGAAATCCTTTCTGAAAACATTTGTCTGCAGTGTTCAAAAAATTTTCAAATGTTTGTTAAGCTTATGGGACTTAACTACGGGGTCATCAGTCCCTAAACTTACAAACTACTTACGAACTACCTTATACTAAGGACGGCACAAATATCCATGCCCGAGGGGGGATTCGAACCCCCGACCGTAGTGGCCGTGCAGACAGTGACTGGAGCGCCTCAGTCCCCGCGGCCACCGCGGCCGGCTGTCTGGAGTGTAGCACTGTATGGAAGTGAAACGTGGACGATAAGGAGATCAAACAAAAAGATGATAGAAGCTTTCGAAATGTGGTGCTACAGACGAATGATGAAAATTAGATGGGTAGATCACGTAACAAATGAGGAGGTGCTTAACCGAATCGGGAAGAAAAGAAGTTTCTGGAGTATCCTGACTAAGAGAAGGGATAGATTGGTGGGACACATTCTGAGACATCAAGAAATCGTCAACTTAGGATTAGAAGGAAGTGTGTGGGGTAAAAAACGAAGAGGGAGACCGAGGGACGAATACAGTAAGCAGATTCAAAACGATGTAAGTTGCCGAACGTAATCACAGATGAAGAGACTTGCCCAGGACAGGGCAGCGTGGTGAGCTGCATCAAACCAGTCTGCGGACTGAAGATGACAACAACAACAACAATTTAGCGATTCAAAACTTGCGTAATAATGAAGAAACTGAAATTCTGTAATTAACTTATTGCCTTGGAGTGCTATACAGACATAAAATACAGTAAGGAAATGAAACAAAAAGCAATTACTTTATAACAAGCCACTGGAGAAGTATTCCTTACACCAATATACTCGATAATATTTCCTCAGCAACCGCCAAAATTTTGCCGACGGTGTGCAGTAGCAGGTAATTTCGCGCATAACCTTGTGAGACAATTACGTTTTCTAGAAAGTCAGACGGGTGTTTCTAAATGAATAAAGTAGAATAGGTGAGATAGTGACGACCACCGTTTGCATTACGCACGTTTTATCGGATGTGTGTCGCGAAACAAAATATGAAAATCGGTAACAGCACTCATGGGCATTCGAGGCTCAACGCTTGGAAAGTTAGTATTAGGATATCTTTATACAATCCTTAGAGGAGAACAGTTGTGTTTGAAAGTACCCGCCTGGGGGGTCTGATGTCCACCTGCACTCTCCTTATTTCGTGATGTAGGATGTTATTACTCGCACACTATATCGTGGCAGTCGCCCGCGAGCGTAAACACACGAGGACTACCACTTTGCACATTATGTAAAACCATCTTCCCCAGCTTTGGGGAAGAAAGTCTAGCATTCTGTGAAATTATCTATCTTCTTACAGAAAAAGAAGAGTGTCTGTTCTCATCATTTGTTTACGATCGTGACTGACTGCCACAATTTACCGGATGATCAAAAAGTCGGTATTAATTTGAAAACTTAATAAATCACGAAACAATGTAAATAGAGAGGTACAAATTGACACACATGCTCCGAATGACATGGGGCTTTATTAGAACAAAATAAATAAATAAATAAAAATGTCCGACAGATGGCGCTTCATCTGATCAGAAAAGCAAATGTTAGCATAACAAATTAAGACAAAGGAAAATTTCTTTATAAGAAATGCTCAATATGTTCACCATCATTCCTCAACAATAGCTGTAGTCGAGGAATAATGTTGTGAACAGCACTGTAAAGCATGTCCGCAGTTATGGTGAGTCATTGGCGTCGGATGTTGTCTTTCAGCATCCCTAGAGATGTCGGTCGATCACGATACACTTGCGACTTCAGGTAACCCCAAAGCCAATAATCGCATGGACTGTCGGGGATCCCCTTTTATTATAATTAAAAAAAATATAACGAGACCTTTGTAAAAAAAAAAAAAAAAGAAAAGAAAACCGAGACCCATAAAAAAAATGAGGTCTAGGGACCTGGGAGGCCAAGCGTGATGAAAGTGGCGGCTAAGCACACGATAATCACCAAACGACGCGCGCAAAAGATCTTCCACACGTCTAGCAATATGGGGTGGAGCGCCATCCTGCATAAAAAATCGTACGTTCCAGCATGTGTTTATCAGCCAGGCTGGGGATGATGCGATTCTGTAACATATCGGCGTATCTCTCACCCGTCACGGTAGCAGTTACAAAACCAGAATCACGCAGTTCCTCGAAGAAAGAAGGCCCGATAACGATAGATGTGGTTCTAATAAAATCCCATGTCATTCGAGGCATGTGTGTCAATTTTTACCTCTCTATCTACATTATTCCGTGATTTATTAAGTTTTCAAATTTATACTGACTTTTTGATCACCCGGTATACTGTCGAGTAATACATTTCTATCAACAAACAAACGCCTTCGAAAGTGTGTACTCCGGCCGGGGTGGCCGAGGAGACTGCGGCGCGTCAGTCACGGTCTGCACGGCCACTACGGTCGGGGGTTCGAATCCCACCTCGGGCATGGATATTTGTGCCGTCCTTAGTGTTAGCTAGTTCATAAGTAGTTTGTAAGTTTAGGGACTGATGATCCCGTAGTTAAGTCCCATAAGCTATACAGCATTTGAACATTTTTGAAAGTGTGTACAATCACACACAAATCTGGCAACTAACACAGTATAGTGCAAGATATTACAGCGAGAGCAAGTAACGTGGATATCGATTGTAATGTAAACACAAACTAACAACAGCTAGCCGCGTGGGAGTGGCTGAGCGCTCTAAGGCTCCCCGTCAGAGGTTAGAGTCCTCCCTCGGGCATTTGCGTGTGTGTTGTCCTTAGCATGTTATTTTAAGTAGTTTGTAAGTCTAATAAATTTTTAAAATGCCACATTCTCTTAGAGAGCAGGGGACACTAAAATCGTAATAGGCGACAAATCGAAAATTTGTACAGGACCGGAAGCGTTTATGGATAACTTATAACAAATAAAAAAACGGAAAAAGAACTGTTATGCGACAACTGTCCAGAAGCGGGAAATCCGGTTTCGAATCTCGGTCCAGCACAAATATTTAACTTTGCCACTGAATTTATTTCCATGCCTTGTAACAGTCGAGATGTTTGAATATTTCGAATCTACAGAGTTCCTTACTAATTGCCAAATGTGAAATGACACCATAATAGTGCGCAGTCGCTGTTTAAAAGATACGTTTTGATTGGAGTTTTGTGTTGGCAGTGCACGGATTTTATTAAAAGTGAAGTGCGCTACTCTGACACCAAAGTTATTATACAGACGCAAGCAAGGATCTAAAGCAGTAAGCTATACGTTATTATTATTACTTTGCGGACAGGAACTGTACATACTGGACATATATTTAATTGAGGAAAAAAGAATGACATTTTCTTTTGTGTTACTTTCATTTAATAAAACACAGTTATAATAAGAAAGGACCGTTTAATTTTTTTCCCCTGAAAGGTTCTTAAATAGGGACTCCGTGTTTGTTAACGAAATAACTATAACGAGTCGAGATTTGTGTTAATTGAAAGTGTTACCCATCCTACACCCACGGTCAAGACGTTTCCTGAATTTTTACAGTTAATAGAAATAGTCTTCACATACGCTCACTCGTTGTCACTCCTTCAAAGAGAGCACAAACAGACTTCATTATTTCTTTTCTTTTTTTACAACACCTACAACAACTGAGAATAAAAATCCCAGGTAAAGTCTACATTAACAAAAGCTACAGCGACACACTTCCTAACTCTAATGCTCAAACGCTCGTCATTGCACGTTGATGCCCCCCTCACAATAATGTCTTATTAGAAACATCTATGAACTGCTCTTCTTTTTAATTAACAGACTTATATACGTTCGTCAAGAATTACAAGTAGGTGCATGTATGTGTGATACTTTTAAGGACATGCTTTCAAAACCAAGTTTAATTAGTTCCTATTCAGACCTCTTTTAAACAGAGTGTCCATCTTTTACAAACATTATTTATATTGGATGTGTTAGGAACCTTGTACGAAGTCTACACTTCATAATAAGAGGTAGTGTCGAATACGAACAAAGAAATTTTCATAATAAGAGGTATTCAGCCAAGATCGCTTTCTTCTTTTAATTATATGACCGGTTTCGGCGTGCTAGACGCCATCTTCAGACCTGTTGTAATTTTTTACATCACTGCTGTAACAACAATTTCTAATGTAGCACATTGGTATACATCCATATTGATGTGTCGCGCAAATAAAATTTACATGTCAATAATAGAATGACAAAATCCATCCTTCAGTATTGAGCTTGATTCTGATCAAATGTTCAAATGTTTGTAAATCTATCGGACCAAACTGCGTGGTCAACAGTCCGTAGCTTACAAACTACTTAAACCTAGGTAAACTAACCTAAGGACAACACACACACCCATGCCCCAGGGAGAACTCGAACCTCCACGGCAGCGCTCCCGCAGCGAGACGCTTTAGACCGCTCGGCTACTCCACCGCGGCTTGATTCTGAAGTGCCTCTAACGTAGACCTTGAGAAGGATGGAGTTTGTCATTTTATTATTGACATGTAAATTTTATTTTCGTGAAACATCGATATGGATGTATACCAATGTGCTATATTAGAAATTGTTGTTACAGCAGTGATGTAAAAAATTACGACAGGTCTGAAGATGGCGTCTAGCACGCCGAAACCGATCATATAATTAAAAGAAGATAGCGATCTTGGTTGAAAACCTCTTATTAAAAAATTCTGGAACGCCCCAACAATGTGTTCCTTAGATAAAGAAATTTTCAATCGTTGTGTTGCTGAAGACATCCAGCTGTTTTCTATGAATTCTTACATAAAGAACAATTAGTTTGAGAACACTAAAACATTGTGGCATTTCAGAAAACATTTACATTTACCACGAGAGTTGTGGAATAGTATAATGAGGAAAGTGGTGTCGAGCGCAACAATTTATGGTTGCCATGGGGAAAAATGTTGGAAAATACTCTTAGAGTGGGCTGGATTGTAGCTCAGAGTCGCCGTACATTGTGTAACGTAACAACAAGATAAGTCCGTAATTTGTCAGACAGTCACGTCCCGAGGGAGCCACTATCTCAAAAGGAACGTAATCTGGTCGCTGACGATAACAACATGAAACGCCGCTTCTCTGTACTGAATGATTAACAGGTGTCTTATCTGCAAGGCGGTGAAAATGGCTCACAATTTTCCTTTCGAAAACTCTAGGGAAAGTAACAGTTTACGATGTAGTTACCAAGTCCCTCGTATTCCCCTGGTTTTCACATTTTTTGAACTTACATCATTATTGTCGCGATTATGTTTTTCGTACTTCATCCTAATATAATATTGCGTGTTTACAGATAAATCAAATCAAATGTTCAAATGTTTGTATAGCTTATGGGACTTAAATACGGGGTCATCAGTCCGTAAACTTACAAACTACTTATGAACTACCTAATACTAAGGACGTCACAAATATCCATGCCCGAGGGGGGATTCGAACCCCCGACCGTAGTGGCCGTGCAGACCGTGACTGGAGCGCCTCAGTCCCCTAGGCCACCGCGGCCGGCTACAGATAAATTCTTTCGATTTTTAACATCTTCGATTCTAGCAACTTTATCGAACTGCATATTTGCGTCATAGGTTTGTTCAGATGCAGTAACGAACAATCTACGCAGTGCATTATTGTCAGTGTTAACATTTAGTTTTACAAGCACATATTCAAATATGGATGTAAGATTATCGTAATACAATTGTATACCCGTTACACTGTTTTGATATTATTTTACTAGCCAGCCAGGTACTCTTTTATTCCAGTCTAAAGTTAGTCCATCGCTCCTTCCATTTTCTCTCTCTGTCGTTCTCTTTCCTTACCTCTGTTCATCTCTGCATCCCTTTACTTTCACTGTCCGCCTCTCTCTGTTCATCACCTCCTACCTCTCTCTCTCTCTCTCTCTCTCTCTCTCTCTGCCCATCACCATCTTCTCTGCCACTCACCTCCTCTTCTCTCGATGTATTTCCATATTATTTTGTAATTGGGATTGCGACTGGTCTAGTTTTAATTCCAGTAATTAATGTATTTACCAACAACCGTAAAGTTTGTTTATTTTATTGAACAACAAAACAACAAATTTTACGTCAGTTGGTAAATAAATTAACTATTAGTCTACGAGACTCAGAGGGCCATAGACACGGGTTCTCAGGTAGATGCTGTGTTTCTTGACTTCCGCAAGGCGTTCGATACAGTTCCCCACAGATGTTTAATGAACAAAGTAAGAGCATATGGTCTATCAGACCAATGTGTGATTGGATTTAGGAGTTCCTAGATAACAGAATGCAGCATGTCATTCTCAATGAAGAGAAATTTTCCGAAGTAAGAGTGATGTCAGGTGTGCCACAGGGGAGTGTCGTGGGTCCGTTGCTGTTCACAATATATATAAATGACCTTGGGGATAACATCGGAAGTTCACTTAGGCTTTTTGCGGATGATGCTGTAGTATATAGAGAGGTTGCAACAATGGAAAATTGAATTGAAATGCAGGAGGATCTGCATCGAATTGACGCATGGTGCAGGGAATGGCAATTGAATCTCAATGTAGACAAGTGTAATGTGCTGCGAATACATAGAAAGAAAGATCCTGTACCATTTAGCTACACTATAGCAGGTCATCAACTGGAAGCAGTTAATTCCATAAATAATCTGGGAGTAGGCATTAGGAGTGATTTAAAATGGAACGACCATATAAAATCAATCGTTCGTAAAGCAGATGCCAGACTTAGATTCACTGGAAGAATCCTTTTTTTTTTTCTTTCAAACCGTCTTGATTGCAAACTTTTTTATTAGTCAATGACGCGTTTCGCCCTTTAGCAGGGCATCTTCATATTATCTGCGTGACAGAATTTACACAAAATTACAAGGCGGAATTACAAACGGTTATAATGGTACATGGGCTTATTTTGTGTTAAGAAGACAGTATAAATGGTAAACAAAGCTTACAATGCGCTCTCCGTGGTGTGACACAGTAAGTTGTTATTGCGGTGTTTCTATTTTCTTGGAATGTCTTTTGGTTTTCCTTGTGGCCCTACAAATGTTCGGGTAACAACGAATTACAATTGGAACATACTCGGTAAAGATGTGCGAAACATAAGACCGATTTTTAAGATTACCTTAATCGAAGCGGTGGTCTCTGATGACACAAGAGAAGCCCATGCTTACAATTGCGCTCACGGGCGGTGGGCGGGCGTGGTGTGCTGCTCCGCCGACTTGTACAGACTAACTAAGGGAATGTGGGTACGGAGCGACATAGGAAGCCGATGTATAAGAAGGGACGGGTGAAATCTAGCTATCTGAATACAAATTTAACGAAAGGGAGGTTATTAAGCAGGACAGAAGTTTATAATGAGTGGAATTTTATTTGAACAGAGACATCATAATATCTAAGAATGTTTGATCTTTGCATGCCAACTGATCGTTTAGGAGGTGTGGGTGTCCAAAGTAAGCGCGCTTCGCTATCTCAAACTCTTCTAGTAAATTTAGCTTACGCCCCTTCTGCGCTATATGTAAGATTTGCATGTTGTCAATGATAGGTTGTTGATGATCGGATGCTTTACTGTGTTCTGCAAAAGGGGAATGTTTTTTGAGTTGGCCTTTTTTTTGTAAGAAGGTGCTCAGTAAAACGTACTTTAAAGGTCCGGCCTGTCTGTCATATATATTCAGCTGGGCATTCAGGACATTGTAATTTGTGGACTCCTGAGGAAAGGTATCTGTCCTTATTGGTTTCTTCGTTGTGTGGGAGAATTTGCTGTATGCTCAAAGGGCTGCTAAATACGACTTGGACATATGTTCCACGTAAGAGTTTAGCCAGGTCATAAGAAAAATATCCCATGAAAGGAATGGGGTACGTATAACTTCATCGTCAGGTGTTACCGAGTGAAGCTGTGGTACATCTTTAGAACGTTAATAAAGAAATAAATAATCTGGAATACATAGCCGAAATGAATGGTTACAACCCATCCTTGGTTCGCAAAATGTACAATAAAAAACGTTCTAAAGATGTACCACAGCTTCACTCAGTAACACCTGACCATGAAGTTATACGTATCCCCATTCCTTTCATGGAATATATATATTACAGATCGATTTCGGTCACTGTTTAAGGTTTCAATGCGGCCACAGCTGGTTCTTCAAATTTTAATAATTTTAATGTGGTCGCTCTGCACCAGACTCCCGATGGAGTCGTCTACATGTAAAACCATAGCTGTTGTCGAAGTTCGCTGGTAAAGTACCCTCTGTCATTAAACATACAAATTATGTATTTGTTAATTGATAAACAATTAACAATTTTACGTACACACTGGCTTCCCTCTTGTTTTGAATATCAAGTGTCCAAATTTTCATCGCATTCGAATAAACGGTACGGCAGCGAAGAAAATACGATTAAATACGATGCGGCAGTTTCCCCGTGCTTCTTAGTGTTTATGACGTCATATATGCTAAACTATAAGTCGTACAATGAAATAATTGAGTAGGTACATTAAAGGATGTTGCGAATATATATATTAGCAATGAAGTAAAAACTTTAGAGGTCATAAGGCGGCAGCTTTTCACACATCTCACTGTTCATGACGTGATTTTTTTTTCTGAACTATGCGTCGTACATAACCTTCACCAAAGTGCATCCAATATATTTAGCAAGTTACAGCGCAATCGTATGAAAAGTGGGACAGCGCATAAAGCACTAACATTCAAACAGACATTCATATTTACATATTAGATTACGATTAGATGATTTCAGCGTTACTGCAATCATCAGGTTTTCTGCATAGGTGAATTGCAAGTTGCAATTAGAATAATGGAAGCTGTTATACATTCGACTGGAATCCATTTATTGCTTCTGTGTAATGTTGTTGTCACTGATGTCCCTGTACTTTAAGTGCCCACGTTCCATCAATGAACCTCTGGAGGGCATTGGAGCTTACACACTAGCCTACCACGCAGTGGCGGAGTAAGTTTAAAAGTTGTGTACGTGATGTTTAAACTTGAATCTATCGTTTAATCAGACAGCAAATGTAGTTTATTTTAAAGTTACTCGTTCAAAACCTGATCTGATGTTAGTTGCAGCCCAAATAGTTGTCATATATTGATGTTTAACAATCAAGATCACTAAGTCATCAGATAACTTCATCAAAATTTAACTGAACACGTACATTGTTCATTAACACAGTAATTTGGTTTAATTATGGCCCTGATATTGATGTATTTACTGTTAAATAAGAAACAGTGCATTAAACTTATTATGTGCGCAACGGATCTTTTAACAAAACAACTGTGACATGTAACCTGCATGAAACACACAGACTATACTCAAAACATTTGACTGCGAGAAAGATATTAAGAACACAAACCACTTTTTTAATGTTCGACTATGAGACTTTTATGCAAATCAGTACCTGATTATCAAAACTCAGTATCATACTCAATTAATTGCAGTGTTGCATAACAATCATTTACTACGAAACCAATAAAGAAGTGTGTTCAACAAGATCACCAAAATCAATACTGCACTTTAAATCCACAAATAATTAATTACCAAATAAAGGAAGTAGGTTAATTTTCTAACTACGTAAATGAAACAGGAAAGAAAGGTAAACTTTGTTACTTATTATTAATAATCACTATTACATCGCCTAAATTATACAATCTTTTCATAATTAAATGAAATGCTATTACCTTCATTCCAGGGGTGGTACAACCTTTTTCACAATTATATTAAATGTAACATATATATTATCTGGCACTGCAGTCTCTGCTCTACATCGGAACCACATACACAACACAACTGCTCTCTAAGCGAGCTGAACCACAAGTCAGACTGTCTGTCTCTCTGCCCGAGCTACAATGCTATGTGATACATAATACTTGCCAAAGATGAAACTTCACAGATTTATGTACACATATCGATACACACAGTAGAAGCAATATTATACATTTTCTTGCAAGCAGGTTGATTTGATTTGATTTTCTCAGGGAAGCCAAAAAAGTCTTGATCCAACCCGCCACTGCCCGCACCGAAACTAAGTTTATTGTGCGGTATCGCTCCCTGTATATCTAGTAAAGCCAACCGATGCCCTTGAACAGTGCAAGGAGTCCCCTTACCAGTTCTTTATTAGCCACAATTTCTTCGGGTTTGGTTGTCCCAAATGTTCTGTGCTTTTTACTCTCCAATGCAATGCATTTCAAGATTATATGTGATGTAGTTTCATCACCGTCATCACAGATCCTACATTTAGGGTCCTCCTCTGTTATTCCCATTGTATGTAGGTGTTTTTTGAAATTCCCGTGGCCTATCAGCAATCCATCCATGAGTCTAATCTCTCTCCTGTTCAGGCCCAGGATTGCAGAGGTTCTTTTAAAACATGGCTTTGGCATCATTACCTTGCCATGTTTTTGTTGATAGACTTTGGTCCAATATTCTATGTGCTGTCTTCTGAGTCAGTAACGTAGCTCCAATTTGATCATTGCCTTGGTGATTGTCAGGACAGGTTCCGGTCCAATAAATGGAGTCTCTGCCCCCATCCTGGCTAATCTGTCGGCATGTTCGTTGCCACTGATCCCCGAGTGGACAGGGACCCACAATAGGTTTACTCTATTGCTTTCCCCTAGCTCCACCAGAACCCTGTGACATTCTGCAACAATTTTAGACCTTGTTGCAGGAGCTGCCAGTGATCTCAGGGCTGCCTGGCTGTCTGAATAGATATAGATGCTACGGTCTTTGTAGCATCTACGCAAATTCTCCTTCACACACGCCATGATGGCAGTGATTTCGCCCTGGAATACTGAGGCCAGTTTCCCTAGAGAGATGACGCCCTCCAGTCTTGGCTTCACCCCGCATACCCCGGCCCCAACGCCTTGGTCTGATTTTGACCCGTCAGTGAACCAGACAATATCCCCCTTACGGTGTCGAACTATTTCCTCCCACTGCTCCCTGCTTCCAAGTGTTATATTGAAAGGCTTGTTGAAACAGTATGGGGTTATAATATAGTCGGCCGGCATTTTCCCAACCTTTCCTATATTTACCTCACTCACTATTTTAGTGTGTGATTCTGGATATCCCAAAGAGTTACAGTTACTCGACACAAAACAGGAGGCACGGTATTAGACATTTTCTTATGAATTCAGCAATATACGTTTTCTATGGACACGTTTCAAATTTTTTTTATATTTTTATTTTATTTTGTTTTATTTTTATTTTTTATTTATTTTTGAGCGCCCGTGGCCTCTCGCACTGGGGCCTCCAAATCTCGGAAGCTATTTTTTTTTTTTTTTTTTTTTTTTTTTTTTTAGATTGTCCCGTTCCTCTCGTCCTGGGGGCCTCCAAATCTCAAAAGTTCTTTTTTTATAGTAATAGATGTATTGGCGAGTGGACGGGGGCCCTCACTTTGTTCTGCCGCCGCCCCGGGTCTCCGACAGCCTTAGTCCGCCACTGCTACCATAGTCCAGTCAAATTAGGGTTTCACCTCGGAATGAGAGGTAACAAGCTGAATATTTGCATAAGCCTTTGTTTTGGCATTCTAAATGATGTGTCAAAAGTCTCATAAAATCTCGTGTCCGCGTCTTAAGTTATTAAAGGTCAAAGGTCACGAAAATCAGTTTTTCGCAAATATCTCGCTTCTCATGCTTTAAATGGTATTTGAATCTCTGATAAATGTTGTAGAGCATGAAATTCTCTACAATTTTTGTTTTAAACATTTTTGTGCAATTCATCGTTTTTTAGATAGAGCGCGGAGAGCGCACAGGTCACAGCGGTCAGACATATAAGACGTAATACGAGGTCAGCTGCGAATCACAGTCAATGGTAGGTTGAATAAAACAATTATAATTGCAAATAAATTTCATTATTTACGAATTAATACCCAAGTTTAATAATACTTACTTATAATGATGTCAGTAAACTAGTTGATTGGTTGACGCTTCATAACCCCTTTCCAAATACGAAACAGTTGGTATATTTAGCTAGTGGAATCTTTGGAAATGACCAAATTAATTGTCACAGAGCCTATGAAATTGGATTAAAATCAATGGTTAAGATAATTGGTTTGAACTTTAACGAGATAAAATTTAAACGTGCTGATACAGTTATACCGCTTTCAGTTGTTAACAAATCTGTCACGATTAACAATTGTAAAGTTGCTGTAGCCCCGTTACTACTCTTCCAGAGAATAGCTGCAGGCAAAAAGTTTGAAAGTAATCTTCAATAATATCTTAAATATGAACTATATCCGTATGCAACATCTTTATTTGATAATAATGGCATGAGGAAAGCCAAGAAAGCGACATTATATGACAAAATGAGACCTATCGATATCGATCTTGAAAGTAATGTAACATATATTATCGATGGTGAATTTCTCCTGCATCGCGTCATATGGAGCAAAGACGATACTTTCACCGTTGTTTTAGATAAATATATAAAGTATTTACTAACACATTATGGCTCAAGAATGGTTGTTATATTTGACGGATACTCGGACTACAGTAGAAATACTAAAGAAGAACTTCTGTTCTTTCAGAATCGTATGAAGTTTGCTTTGAGGAAACAACGATTGTGCCAATCAGCCAAGAGAAATTTTTATCAAATCGATCTAATGAAAAAAGCTAATTGACTTGCTTGTTGAGGAATTAAAAACTGTTAATATCACTACAAAACAAGCCAGAGAAGATGCTGATGTTTGTATAATCGAAACAGGTATTGAAGAACCAGAGTACCAAAGGACTGTCGTCATCGTAGGAGAAGATATTGATTTGCTTGTCATTTTAATTGGACGTACTCAATCGCATCAACAAGAAATTTTCTTTAAAAATGTTGGGAAAGGCAATGTTAAAACACAAATATACTCCTCCAAAAGTTTTGAACATTATCCCCGTTGTAAAAAACACATTTTACTTTTGCAAGCATTGAGTGGCTGTGACACGACTTCTGCGTTTTTTAAAAAAACGCAAAAAAACTTTGTTAAAATATTGGAGAAACTCCAGATTTGGATCAGCTAGCTCAAGTATTTCAACAAGAAAATTGCCCTGCGCGACGTTACTTCAAAATGGAGTACGTATCTTGTTGGCAATATATAACGCTCCAAAATCTGAAGACAATATACATCATATTCGATACACGCAATTTGTTAAATTGACAAAACTTAATAAACCTGTGCAACTATCAAATCTGTCACCAACTAGTGCAGCAGCTCATCAACATATCAATCGTGCTTACTACCAAGTACAAACGTGGTTAGGAAACTAAAAAAATGTTCAAATGTTTGTATAGTCTATGGGACTTAACTACGGGGTCATCAGTCCCTAAACTTACAAACTACTTATGAACTACTTATGAACTACTTACGAACTAGGACGGCACAAATATCCATGCCCGAGGGGGGATTCGAACCCCCGACCGTAGTGGCCGTGCAGACCGTGACTGGAGCGCCTCAGTCTCCTCGGCCACCGCGGCCGGCGTTAGGAAACTATGTAGAACCCCAGGAATGGGGTTGGGTGCTGTAGAATGAACATTTGGAGCGAATACTAACAATATTACCACCTGCACCAGACGAGCAACTGCAAAAATGGTTGTGGTTCGCGCTGCGGGTGCAGGAAATCGGGGATGCAATGTTTTTCAGCTTGTGGCCAGTGTAATGCTCAAGCTTGCCTCAATGCGCCATCACATCAGAACGATCTCGATGAAGAAAGTGCATAGGACCCCGAAATCTTGGAAGGTTTAGAGACGACGATCGTCGATTACGAGGATGATGATGATAATGAAATGGACGTTTTCGAGCGACCGGATGAAGACGACGATGATGATCAAGAAGATGAAAATTGAGACCTATGTATGATTAATAATTAAAGTGAATAAAAATCCTCCTCACGTTTGAACTTCTAATTGTAGTAAATGAATCATACATTACTACTAAATAAAGATTTACATAAAACGTATTTCCTCGTTTTTTTATTTAATATATTTTTGATTCAAATATAATTGAGTCTTAATTATAGTTAATTTTATTCTTTTCTACATGAAACATAATTAAGATATATTATAATATAATTAAAATGTACTTGAAGTATTTGGCTTCATAACTTTATAATTTCATGAAATAAGTAAATATTAATAAACAAATCTTTTTGATTTATGGATAATATTATGAAATATTGAACATAATTCATAAAGAATGAAGATTTCTTATTGTAATTGTTGCAATATTTTATTAACTTTAAACAACCTACCATTGACTGGGATTCGCAGCTGACCTCGTATTACGTCTAATATGTTTGAGCGCTGTGAGCTGTGCGCTCTCCGCGCTCTATCTAAAAAACGATGAAATGCACAAAAAATGTTTAAAACAAAAATTGTAGAGAATTTCATGCTCTGCAACTTTTATTAGAGATGCAAATACCATTTAACGCATAGGAAGCGAGATATTTGCGAAAAACTGATTTTCGTGACCTTTGACCTTTAATATATTAAGTCGCGGACACGAGATTTTATGAGACTTTTGACACATCATTTAGAATGCCAAAAAAAAGGTTTATGCAAATATTCAGCTTGTTACCTCTCATTCCGAGGTTGACGCCTTTTTTCGGCTTATTTGACTGGACTACCACGGAACAGCAGTGGAAAAACAGCCGGTTAGCAGCCGGCTGCTGCAGCTGTAGACCACAGACGCCGGGCCGTGTGCACGTGTTCACATCCCAGCTGGCACACTCAGCAGTTGTTTACCGGTCGTACTCAGTTTTAGCACAGTCTAACATACACATTCGCGACACTCACTGCAGTAAAGTTGTTACCAACTGACAGTTGCTGCGACACTAACGCTCCTAGCGGTGGGCAAGCTGCCGAAGTAGTGATGTTTGTTTTTAATCGCCTTTGTACGTAATTAACGAAATACTTACTATAATTTCTGCGTTACAAGCATTATTAAAATATCGACAGACAAACATAATACGGAAATTAATATAAAAACAGCCTTATTTAAATGATTCGATGGTATAAAGAACAACTCTGTCATGAACAAATTCTTACGAATATGTGTATATTTGCAGCTTATTCCGCTGAAAGTAAGTTGCATATAAACATAATTGTATAATAAATTTCTATTATGGTCTGTTATTACTATGACAGCCAGTTTTTGACGTGTATTAATTGGTACGGAGTCAAATGATTCCCACATTTTTACACGTCACTCGTCTTTCTTATATGTGCATATTATTTTATGTGTAATTAGCTTTTAAAAACCAATGTTTTGATGATTCTTGCCGTTTGTGCTTCAGATGTAGCAACAATTCTGGAATTGGGTTCTTCTTTGTTGGAAAACAGTTTGGTTGCTTTTATCGTTATATTGCCATGTCTGTGACGTTTTTCCTTCAGCTGCAGCTGTGATGGTTGATTTGGTATGTTAAATACCGTATTTATTGCATCCTATATACGCCTCCAATGTTCCACCCTCACCGATTTTACTGGAATTGTAATGAAGAATACCTAAAGTTCCTGCGTAGACTTGACGTCTCTCTGCTGAAGGGCATGTCTCCTGGTGTTTCCTAGGCACTTTTATTTTTAATAGAAAATGAAATTACTCATTTAAAGCTCGTATGTTACTGGATGATTGTAAATTAACTGTCCTGTAATGTATCGTTTCGTATCTTATCAGGAATGTTATGAAACCTAAGAAAGACAAATGGGGAGCTATTTTTAAATGATTAACTATTTATAATGTACTACATACGTTCCATAATTTAAAAGGTATGCTGACGTCAATCTAAACGATACTATTCGCACTTATCGACTATCGTATTCTGAAACGTAGCTTGCCGGCCGGTTGGAGTGCTGCTATCGCAGCGTACAAACAAAATCTGTGGGAGTGTCGAGACTGTATATGTTAGACTGTGGTACTATACTGCGTTCACCGAAACGAGAGACGGATTGTAAACACAGCGAGGCGCGTGACCAGGGGTGGACAAAACAGGGGCGCTAGCTCAACATAACCGCACCCGTTTCAGGCGTAAAGCGTTCGTGTGTGTTATGAGGTGTGGTATTAGAGGCTCAAGGACCAGTTGCTGAATAACAGCATAAGTATCAAGCTTTCATTTTCTATCTCTCTTTCTCGTCTGTATCGCGCAAGTGTTTACTCATTATGTCATAACAGCTGCATCTACGGTTGTTGGTCGTTCCTCAGTTTATCATATTTTTGTGTCCCAGCCTCGTCGCCGCTTTTGTGTCTCGTTTCCGTCGTAGGTGTCGGTGGCCGAGTAGAAAGAGACCGACACAGGAATAAAGGATGCACGCTTGGTCAGGTACAAAGGTGAGCAGCCAGTGGGACAGCAGAAACTAGAAACACAAGGGTAAATTAGAACGAGATATATATTTCTTAGAAACTTAGTAATACTTAACTTTTACATAGCTCAGTACTGCAGAATGCTGATACATAGTTGAGCTAGAGGCCTGCCTAGTGCCTGTCCGATAGCCAAGTCTTCACTGGTGCCTATCTGATTCCGAAGTGTTAACTGGTTCCTATCTCAGTCCCAAGTGACCGATGTCGTTCAGTGGTGCCCACGAGCGGAGTTGTAGCAGAGGGCGCTCGTGGCTGACGTCGTAAAAACGCCGCGCCGTACGTGCATGGCGGCGCGCGGCGAAAGTAAGTGGCGCGCACTTTAGACTTGTGCGACACCACACATATAGTAATTGATTACAATACAACACACTCTTTGAAGCGCATCGCTGCGGATCGCGAGGTTGCTCGCCGTGGAGGTTCGAGTCCTCCCTGGGGCATGGGTGTGCGTGTTGTCCTTAGGTTAGTTTACCTAGGTTTAAGTAGTTTGTAAGCTACGGACTGATGACCACGCAGTTTGGTCCGATAGATTTACAGACATTCGAACATTTGAACTCTTTGAAGTCTCCAAAAAACAATCACGACATAAGCTTACAGAAAGTGTTGACACAGAAATGTGATATGAACGAAAGTACATGATTTCTCGTTTTGTTGACATAGATCTTACTGTCGTAAACGAAAATGCAGATTTGGGCACTTTTCAGACATTCTATGAATTATTAAAAGAAATTAATTTTGAATATCTGTGGCGTCTAATGTCACTGCCATATAACAAAACAAACAACCGCTTCCCACCTGATACAGAGGTTTTAATTCCGAATTGTTAACTTATCCACCAACAGCCGTAAAGTTTATGTTCTTTTATTTAACGACCGGTTTCGGTATTGCGTTAATACCATCTTCAGGCTCTATACAATTAAGTAGCAAATCAGTGTTGTATCCATAACATCATGCTGTACGTACGTCATACAAAATATAAAGAACAATTTGTGTAATACCGAAACCAGTCGTTAAATACAACAACATATACTTTTCGGCTGTTGGTGGATAAGTTAATAATTTGGAATTTAAAACTCGACCAACATCTGCAGTCTCTATTACTTGACAGTATTGAACCACCTCGATTGATATATAGGTGGCGACAATGAGCGAGCGACCCATATTTGTCCACCCCTGGTCACGCGCCCCGATCTGTTTACAGTCAGTGTCTGGTTTCTGTGAACGGAGTATAGCTGTGTCCTCTCGCAATATAGTCGACATCGCCTACATGACTCAATTATAAACATTGCTAATATGAAAAACTACTAATCTGTCTTATCTAGAGTAACAGTGCAGCCATGATTTCGTTCATTATGTAGCTGGTAATCTGATCGAATGTAAATCGACAGATGGAAATGCCTAGTAGTGGTACAGTGTACCCTCCACCACGCAGTTTACGGTGGATTGCGGAGTATATATCTATATGTAGCAGATAATGACTCTTAGATGACTGATTGTAGACGACTCATTAAAAAAAGAAAGTTTGTGATGTTTTCTGACCTTGTGTGTATTTGTTGTAACTGTGTGTATGTAAACGGATATCTGTATGTAAACGGACAAGTTAATGGCTCATATTCAAAGAACTTTGTATGACGGGCAACCACAGCTAAAATATTTATACATAATTAAGAAACTTTCACACAGTTAAAAATTAGATATTAAAATTGTAATAGTCTAAATGAAAGTCCTTGGTCCACTTGATCTGTTATTTTATTGGAGTCGTGAAGACCGGCACAACCGGTTTCGCAACCTAGAGTTGCATCTTCAGGCGCTTTTTTACTGTACAGGATGATAATTGTTTTAATAAAATGAATATTTACATTGAAAATTACATATTGAAAAACAAAAAATCGAACTAGTTATGTATGAGGAAGTTACATGCAAAATATTTTTTATATAGAAGCCAGTAGGCTAGTAATCAAAAGTCTCATTATTTAACAAGCTTGCTAATTCTAAATGTGCCATGTACAGTGCTTTGTTTGATCTTCCTTTCTTGGCGTACAGTTCCCTAATTTCCGATCGTAAACAAAACCTCATGGTGCGCTGTGCATTATATGTTGGTATATGTGCACGTTTGTTAAGCATGTTGACTATATAACTGGGGTGTACATGATATTGTAAACATGACTTGTTAAAACATATGTTTCTGTTCGTTTTCACAATACACTTACTAAAATTTAAAAATTTATAAAAGCCCCTTTTAGCCCTGTTAGGCAAACCATCGCAAAGAACTTTGTATGACGGGCAACCACAGCTGAAATATTTATACATAATTAACAAACTTTCACACAGTTAAAAATTAGGTGTTAAAATTGCAGTAGTCTGAATGAAAGTCCTTGGTCCACTTGAGCTTTTATTTTATTGGATTCGTGAAGACCCGCATTACCGGTTTCGCAACTTACGGTTGGATCTCCAGGTGTTTTTTACTGTACAGGATGATAATTGTTTTAATAAAATGAATATTTAGATTGAAAATTACATATTAAAAAAACAAAAAATCCGAACTAGTTATGTATGAGGAAGTTACATGCAAGTCAAAAACCCTGTAAATCTGTTTTAGTATTGTGTAGTGATTATTGTCTGTGATGTCAAGTGGTGTATTTGAAGTGTGTCACTTTTAACACATTTGCTATTCAAAATATCATTCTAGTCTACTGACGGGATTAAGATAATCAATTTTAATTTCTGTTCACTTTATCAAAGTTTGTAAGTTCATATGGCCACACCTATGAGCTGTCCTTTTACTATTGTAGTCAATGGTTTATTACACTATTAATTGCACGAAAATTGTACGTGAAACCCTTTGTTATACACAAACATGTTCCACACTCCAATCAGAAAACACTACAAATGTTGCCCACAAAATATCCGTATTATTCATTACACACGTAATGATCTGTGCATGTACCTCACAGTCTCTAGCCTGTACTTACTCATTTAACCCGTTAAATATTATTATTTTTTAAGTGTCCTGAAATAAAATTTATTACTGCAGTTCGAATATTAATGTTTCACTCAAGATAGCGTTTGAGAATGCCGTGCCGGCCGCCGTGGCCGAGCGTTCTACGGCGCGTCTGTCTGCACGGCCACTGCGGACGGGGGTTCGAATCCCCCCTCGGGCATGGATATTTGCGCCGTCCTTAGTATTAGCTAGTTCATAATAAGTTTGTAATTTTAGGGGCTGATGACCCCGTAATTAAGTCCCATAAGCTCTACAAACATTTGAACATTATTTGAGAATGCCATCCTTTTTGAATTTTCCGCGTGTGCACTGAATGTCGGCTCACCATCGACATCGATTGTTCTTTTATTGTTGGCTATGACATAATCTGAAAAATACTCAGATACGTGGTAAGGCTAAATACGTAATAAAAGGCGTTGCAGTTTAAATATCCTTATATTTTGACCAGTAAGCAAATATCATTAAACTTTTACACAGGATACAGACCTCTCCTAGTCTTCATTAATACCATAACGTTTCATCTATCGATTATATATATTGTTCTTTTTTCAAAATGGCCATACTGCTCCAAGGACAAATCTAGAATAATAATATTTACATTCATTACCATTAGTTTTCTAGGTAAGATAAATACGTACAGTATCACTGCTTCATGGAATTTTTATATTAACACCATATCTTTGTGAAAAAAATTGCAGCAGATTGCCATTCCAATGGCGTTTCTAATAAAAAGAATATTAAGTCTTCAGGTGGGATATTACAAGTTCTATGCAGTCAATATCTTAAACATGGCGGCACTTCAGTAGTAGTATCCACATTTTAAAATTTTGACATGTCAGTTCCAATATTTTATATTTTAACTCTTGACATGGATTAAATGTTGCGCTTTGACTACACCATTTGGCTCTATGTTCTGTTTTATAAGAATTTTTATGTAATTTCATGTGTCCGACATCTTCAGAAAAAGACAAAATTAATTTCTCTGAAACCTGCTTCAAATTTAATAGATCCTCTTTTTAATGCAAGTGGTTAGCTGTTATTTTTCTACAAGTTGCTGCTTTGTAATCGTAAACACATTTGGGATTCATTTTAGGATTTCACTGACTACTGTTCATGTGCTACATTAATTATAGATATAAGTCAGTTCGTTGTGCACAATTGTATATACCACATTTTCTCAAAATTAAGGCAGGCAATAGCACTTTGTGAAAAACCAATTGTAATTTCTTTTATTGTTTTACCTCTGTTGAAATTAATTATAGAATTAGTTGGATCCCCACAAAGTTGGACTGACGGAAGGGGTAGAGAAATTTCAAAGAAGGGCAGCTCGTCTAGTATTATCGCGATACAGGAGACAGTGTGTGACGGAAATGATGCACGAGCTGGGATGGAAATCGTTACAAGAAATGCGTTATTCGTAGCGACAAGCTCTATTTGAGAACTTTATTTTACCAAAATTCTCTTCCGTATTTTGTTAGCACCCAACTACATAGGGAGACATGATCTTGGTAATGAAATAAGAAAAAGCATTACTAAAAGGGAAACATTTAGGTGTCCTCTTTCGCCATTCACTAATAGAGAATGGAAAGATAGATAAATATCATGAAAACAATACGTTAAACACTTTGCCATGCACTTAAATGTGATTTGCGTAGTAATTATTTAGATGTAGACGTATTGTCTGGAAGAAGTAGCAGTTCTGGTTGACGGATGTTAAGAGGAAGGTATTTCACACATTTCGGACAAGAAATAGAAGCGGATACAAAACTGAACCCTGTGGGACTCTACGCTTCCAACGTCGTTTGAATTATTGAGCATTGCTTTGTGCTTTCGGTAACGTTCTACACCAGAGGAGTGTTGGAGCTCCGCGAGACTTACGCCACAGTGAGGTCGTCGGCTGCAGCTTCGCCAGCTATTCGTGGCTGACCTTGACGCTGACTGGCTTGTTATCTCCTCTGCCGAGGCCGCGTCCAGATATAGCCATGACCCAGACCCTGCGCGATTCGCAACGCCGTTTAGCCAGTGGCGTAGCTAAGTAGTGCGGTGATTCAACTTGTCATCCCCCCCACCCCACCCCCACCGCCACCACCACTCCCGCCAACCTCAGGAAAGAATGTAAAAAAATTTCAAGGAGAGAGAAATAAATTTTTGATAAACATAATGAAATGAGAAAAATATAAAGTTACTAGCTGAACCCCCGCTGCTTCGCATGCGTAGGCTGGTTGGTCTGCACGAGTTCTTTTTAATCCTGATGAAGAATCCATATCTCAAGTTTCGTAGTTATAGCTTGAAATTTGAGTTAACAGCACCATATTTTTGAAAATCAATTGTTGCGGCCCGTATTTCACCCCCTAATTAGTCTAATTTCCAAAAATACCGAAACACGTGTCTTTTAAATACGAACCCCGAACCCAAATCCGAAAATTTGTAGTTCTAACTTCAAAATTGCATAAATACCAAAAATTTTCGAAAAACATTCCCTCTCCAATTTAACCCCCTTGATGGTTGAATTTCCAAAAATACCGAAACACGTATTTTTTAAATCATAACGAACAATACAAATACCAATTTTTGCAGCTATAGCTCCAAAATTGTCTTGACAACGAAGTGTTTTCGAAAAGAATTTTTGATCCCCTCTTTTACCCCCTTAGTTATTGAATTTCCAAAAATACCGAAACTCGTATTTTTTAAATCATAACGAACAATACAAATACCAATTTTTGCAGCTATAGCTCCAAAATTGTCTTGACAACAAAGTGTTTTCGAAAAGAATTTTTGATCCCCTCTTTTACCCCCTTAGTTATTGAATTTCCAAAAATACCGAAACTCGTGTCTTTTTAATCCTGATCAAGAGTCCATATCTTAAGTTTCGTAGTTATAGCTTGAAATTTGAGTTAACAGCAACATATTTTTGAAAATCTTTTTTTGCGTCCTCTATTTTACCCCCTTATTGGTTGAATTTCAAAAAATGCCCAAACACGTGTTTTTAAATTCGAACCGCGATTCCAAATCCGAAAATTTGTAGATCTAACTTCAAAATTGCCTAAATAGCAACATATTTTCGAAAAATAACCCCTCTCCAATTTAACCCCGTTGATGGTTGAATTTCCAAAAATACCGAAACACGTATTTTTTAACGTCTAACCAACTATACAAATATCAGTTTTTGCAGCTCTAGCTCCAAAATTTATCAATAGCAACGTGTTTTCAAAAATAATTTTTGATCCTCTATTTAACCCTCTTACTTGTTAAATTTCCAAAAATACTAAACATTATGGATTTTTAATCCTGACCAAGATTCCATATCCGAAGTTTCGTAGTTATAGCTTAAAATTTGAGTTAACAGCAACATATTTTTGAAAATCAATTTTTGGCGTCAGATATTTTACCCCCTTATTTGTCGAATTTCAAAAAATACCGAAACACGTGTCTTTTAAATTCGAACCCTGAATTAATATCCGAAATTTTGTAGTTCTAGCGTCAAAATTGCCTAAATAGCTACGTACTTTCAAAAAACGTTTCATCCCCTATTTAATCCGCATACGGATGTAATATCGAAAAATTGCTTCTTAAATGACGCCTACAGAGTAAGATCAACACCAGCCATAAATTCCTAGTTTCTATCTTCCTTTTATACATAGAGATTTAGTTTGTAAGCAGTCTTCATGAAAGGAAATAAATAAAACTAGTATTTATAAATAACATAGTTTAATTGATTACTAATCTAGCAGAACAAATAGCTAACGATTGTCTTAATGACTTGCGACTTTCACATGTAGTGTACAATCTTACCCGTCTAACTTTCTCTGCAGCAAATTTTGAAATTGCATCATCGAAGTCAATAGCTTTAGCCACATTATTTTCAATTGACAAAATTGCCAAATTAGAGAGTCTTGCTTGACTCATAGTAGACCTAAGGTAATTCTTAATAAGTCTTAGCTTTGAGAAATTTCTGTCACAGGACGCTACCGAAACACACATAGTTAAGCAAAATCTTAATGCCAAAGTGAGGTTCGGAACAGATACAGAAATTTCATATTCAACAACAAACTGTAAAACTCTTAAAGATGTCCATTCAAGAGATTCTTCTTTTGGGACATTAGCAGCCTGCAGAAATCGTCGCAGCCGTGGAATTTCTGCGAGGATACCATCTCCAGAAATCTCATCGTAATTTTCAATTAAACATTTAACGATCATGGGAATTTCTTTTTCTGAAGTTGTAATCAGACGTCTGGGCTCTAAAACAGCAAAACGATCTGATATACATTCCATGTTTCTGCAACGTGTATCAATTTCTTGTTGAAACCTGTCTATGCACGCTAACATTGAACTTTTCAGTTCCTGGTGCAAAGCCAACGTCTCGTCTGCAGCCTTTTCCCCAGGCATCATTTTCTTCTTCCTAATATTTCTTCTTTTTTGACAGGGATATCCATTTCGTCACATGTTTCCTCCGCAAATCGAAAGGCTTCGTCCACAAGCTGATTTCTCTTGTCTTTCAAAAAGAGCTTTATACTCCTTATATCGGTAATACACATTTCAAGGCTGACCCCAAGAACCTGTAAATACTTTTGAACTTGGTTGACCTCTTGTAAGACAGTATTCCACAAATACAGAAAACACAAAACCGAAAAATCACACAATGCAGGCAACAGAATTAGAACAGCTCCTCTTGTTTCCAATGTTTCCGAAGAATCAGATAGTTCTTCAGTGGCATCAACAATCTTTTTAAAGCCATGAAACACAGGTTTCACTGCTTCGTAGTGCGCACTCCATCGTGTATCTGACAGTCTCTCCACTGTAACTCCAACGTTCTCTGAAAGGATCGTCCATCTATGCGTAGAAGCTGAGTAAAACACATACAAACTTTCTAAAGTTCCAAAGAAAGTCACACAACATGGAACTGCTGCAAAAGCATGCAATCCACAAAGATTGAGAGAGTGGTTTGAACATGGTACAAACAGTGCCTTGAGATTAAGTTCACAGATTCTTGCTTGAACGCCTGAATGTACCCCAGTACCACAGAGGCGTTGTCATATCCTTGTCCTCGGCACATCGTTATATCCAGACCGTCTTTTGCAATAACCCGTAAAATATCTTCTGTTACGTCAACAGCTTTCTTCCCTGTTTGCTGAAAATAACCCAAAAATCATTCCTTTACTTCTACCTTTTTGTTTTCTATGTGAACGTAACGAATAATTTCACTGATCTTGTATATGTGCGGTATGTCCGGCGAGCTATCAAAGATGATACAAAAATACTTAGCATTTTTATATCTTTTAAAATCTTTTCCTTGACCACTCCGCCCAGAATTGAGATAAACTCATCTTGTGTGGTGGGGGATAAATAGCTCGTAAATAATTTGCCTACCTGTGACTGAGTGGACTGTTCTAGTTTGATCAAGTGTTCCCTTAGTACAGCGTCGCATCAGCTGCAGAAAATTTCCTGTTTTATGCCAACATATGCTCTCTGTGTCCACGGAATGGAAGATTTTGTTCAGCCAAAAACAGAGTGACGTCTAACAGTCGTTTTAAAATCTCTCTCCATTTTCTTTTTTCTGTTTCATGTGCTGTTTGGGTAATACAATCAATTGTTCAATTGGCATTTAGACTTGTCCTTAATGTTTTCTATTTTTCAAAACAAGCTTAATATTTCTCAGAGGTTTCGTGGTTATGAACTTTCGGACTAAGTTTCCATCAAGCTTGAAAACCAGTTACAAAATTAGATGTGTTATGAGAACTTGCGTCTGTGCTAAAGAGTCTACAACAAAAACAGTATAAACTCTGGTTTTTTGTTGAGTACGCTATCCAGGTTCGGAGAATTTTCTCACCATTTGGTTGATTGATGTATAACCAATCAGACGTCAATTGTCGATTAGTACCTTTCGTCTTATCTTTGTCACCTTGTCTGTTAACTGAAACAAATGGTCCATCTTTGTTTTGAAATGTTGCACTTCCCACTTTAATTAAATCCACTCTTACATTTTGTGGTACAGGATATGGCCATTCAAAGATGTCGGAAAACAAACTATTGCTAGTAACTTCAGTACTTTCCTCTTCATTCACATCCTCTTCATCTGGTAAGCTGTCTTCACAATTCTCTACACGACTGTCCACATTTTCTTGGAGCCCTTCAGATTCTTCGAGGATATCGTCTCTCACTGCTCCCTTATCTTCACTATTTCTCACTTTTTTCGTTAACTACAATTTCACTCTCGGATTGAAGCAATTTTGTGACCTCCTTTTTCATTTTGTTCTGGTGATTTCTGACTGCTTGATGGTGATGCTGAAGGCTTAACAAATTTCAGCTGACCAGCGATTGGTCTTCCAAACATCTGGCCCTCTGTTTTTTTCTTTGTTGTGCCCCACTTGGTCGATGTAGTTTCATGTTTGTACGTGTATTTTTTATATTTCTGCAAAAAAAAAAAAAAAAAAAAAAAAAAAAAAAAAAAAAAAAAAAAATATTTTGTCTCAAAATTTATTTCATTTAATAGATAATAACAATTACACATTGATAAAACGAAATCATAATGAAAATTTTCAATTCTTTATGTACAAAAAAACACTGACATATCAACAACGACACTGAAATTATTACGTGCAAAATGAAAGAAACTTCGCTCAGTACGTAAATGTCGTCTAAGTATTACAGCTCAAAGCCTTATTTTCCCACTGAAATACTGTGCATACAAAGTTGCAAAGTACGTATTTTACGTACACATCCCTTGCAAGTAACAGTGTTGAAAGCTAGTTAACGTTCTTGTTTGAGAAGATCTCTTCCTTTTCTGTGATGTTTCTCCTCCTTTTCATGATATGTTACTTTTAAGCTCCTTGAGATAGTCTCTTATGGTCTTTCCTTATGGGAGTTTTAGCAAGTAGTGTTTTTGTGGGTGCCTGTGTCCACATGAATAATACATGGGTGTTCCATCTGTTGGATTGGTGCACGCGCGTTTCTAGCACCTCTCTGCAAAGATCAAATATTTGGGGTAGAGCCCTAAATGATAATAACAGTCAACAGTTCACATCTGGTGATCTCTCGTACGGGGCTAGGTTTCGCGAATTGGTTTTGAAGCAAGTACTTGACGATATGGATCCTTACCTCATTATGTTTTCAGACGAGACTTGATTCCATTTCTACGGATATGTTAACGCCCTATACTAACGACACTGGAGCACCAATAGACCTGTTCTGCTTCATGAGGAACCCCTTCATGATCAGAAAAATAGAAGTGTGGTCCGCAGTTATTGGTGGCTGAAAAATAGGCCCCATTTTTAATGACACAGTTAACAGTGAAAAAGAAAGAGCAAAACATTTTGCAACATTTTTTTAAAATAAACTGAGTGAAAGATAACGAAGCCTTGCGTTTTTTTCAATAGGTGCCAGGATCCCAAGACCAATGTTTCCTTGCACGCATTTGACGAAGTGTTACCGTACATAACAAAGTCATGTCTCGCCCTTTGGAACTCCGTTTTATGCCGTGAAGTTTCTGTTGAGGGAAGCACTAAAGAATGAAGTGTACAACACAAATCCGCACATGTTACAGGAACTCAAAGATAATATCCGCTATTCAGTGTCGGCCGCGATGGCCGAGGAGAGCGTGAGCGCGTGGTCTCGTGGTAAAATTCGAGTTTATGTAAGCAGTCGCGAGATCGAGTCCAACAACCTCCAATTATATTTTTAGCCGGGCGCCGTGGCTCAGCGCGCCCGGTCAGGGGGCTCAACGCCCTCTGTAATAAAAAAGCTGAGCCAAGAACACACCGAGCAAGAACGATCAAACACGAGTAACGTCCGCAACGAACAGAACTTCCCATAGAGCAAAAAAAAAAAAAAAAAAAAAAAAAAAAAAAAAAAAAAAAAAAAAAAAAAAGAGCATGGATATTTGTGCCGTCCTAGTTCGTAAGTAGTTCATAGGTAGTTTGTAAGTTTAGGGACTGATGACCCCGTAGTTAAATCCCATAGACTTTACAAACATTTGACACATTTTTTTCGCTATTCAGTCAGTTCAATTTCTCTAAGAGAATTATATCGTGTGATGAATTCATGAGTAGATACCAGCAGTCTTAGGAAAAGCAGTTCGCTCATCTTATTTCTTGAATGGGTGATTACAAACTTTATTTGCATATGAGAAAACGAGGGGAATGGTCTGAACAGCGATGTTGTTTTTCGTTCTAAGACGTATCTGTTGAAATGAAAAAAAGTAAAACATCCCACCAACCATTTTTTGCGCTAGTAACCCTGTAATTATCTCACCGAGCAACAAAAGAAATGCCTCCTTTCTTGTCATGAAATTTCACTTCTAGTTTTACGTAATATTCGCATAGATAGCTTCAAGTCAACAAATGTTCTGGCAGGTCAAGATCGCTCGTTTGGTATTTCCTAACGGAAGAGAGTGAGGGTAGGAAGTACTTTAAATATTTTGGAGGACGAATTCTGACTTTTAAGGGCCGGTTCGTCCATCTCTCGTTAATCAAAATGTTCAAATGTTTGTAGAGTCTATGGGACTTAACTACAGAGTCATCAGTCCCTAAACTTACAAACTACTTATGAACTAGCTACAACTAAGGACGGCACAAATATCCATGCCCGAGGGGAGATTCGAACCCCCGACCGTAGTGGCCGTGCAGACCGTGACTGAAGCGCCTCAGTCCCCTTGGCCATCGCGGCCGGCTCTCTCGTTAATCTTGTCGTTAGTAAACGAGAAAATACCTTTAACGTCTCGTTAAATGTGCTCGTTAAGTGCACTGCGTTTGTCATTGCCACATTCACCTCTCGTTTGCTAACCTGGAGAAAACGAGAAAGTATGATATATTTCGACTATGTTGGCAATAGAAACAAATGAAAATACAGTCTGAATAAACAGCTGTTCCCCGTATTTGACTATCAGGGAAGAGGTTAGCAGACAGTTGTTATTTGGTGCTATGGCAAACAAACGTGAAAGAAGCTCAAATTTTACAAGAAATTAGTGCGAGAGTCTTGTGTCCTTAATAGAGAAATATGACACATTGGAATGTAAAAAATCCGACGCTACGACATGGAACGAAAAGGAAGCGACCTTGAGGCAAATGAATTCAATGCTGTCCATGGAACATGTACGACAGCAAAAGTGCTTAGGGCCTAGTACGATAATATACTGCCAAGTGCGTAGTACGTTAGTGCAGGCTAAATTCTACGACGCTTCTCGCCGGGCTGCAGTCGTTTATGTTGGCACCAATGGTAATGATGGCAAGTCAGATGACCAATAAATGTTTTTTCGTGACAACTGCAATTAAAACTTACATTATTTTTTTCTGAACGGACAAGGGTACATACAAGAACCTGTCGACCATAGAGCAGGTACAGTATTAAATTTGCTGCGAGTGAAACGAGCAGCAATAACATTTACTCTGTAGCTCGTGAAAAATATTAACGCAGTTCTACACTTCATTGTTTATCTGTTGCCAACATAAGCACTGGAGCCCGGCGAGAAGCGTCGTAAAATTTTACCTTAGTGCAAGAAATAAATTGCACTTAGGCGGAAGTGCACTGTTCCTGTAGATCGGAGAAAGAAATCACATTTTAGGCCTTACACTAGGTGCAACAAGCATAAGTAAATGCTGAATTAATACGTTTGCACACAAAGATAATGTATTCTGTTTTTTATTACAACAGATAACTTACAAAATTCATAACTATATGTTGGTCTCCTCAGATGGTCGTGTAGTTTTTCATGCAGCATTTCCAAAGTGGCTTTTCGAACACGAAATTGCGTAACAAATTCTTCATCATCCCAGCTTTCAAAATGATTTGGACGAACATAAATACGTCTAGGACGCCTTATAGAGGCAATGTCCTCTAGATCATCCAAAATTTTGACATCGTAGTAATTGTCAACGAATCTTATTCCAGCCATTTTCATCATACCGATTCTCACTTAACTACTCGTTCCCATAAGTTTGTATTTTAATATCACAACAATATTTTTAAGGTTTGTTGCGTATCTACAATATATCAAACTCATCTAATGGCTACTGACATGGATAGGGCGAGAAATTTGACGATTCAATTCACCATTAAAGCTGCTTTCCACACTAGTTTTTCATACATGTAGAGCTTCTGTTATTTTGTTCGATAAATCGGTCTTTTCCACGTGAATATATTGATGTATTTTAGCGCTTTGGAATCCTGCCATTTTGATACAGATTCTCACTTAACTGTTCGTTAGCCGTGTAACGAGTAGAATTTTACCCGTTAATGGCCAGTTTGAGGTCCTTTAACCTCAGGTTAACTCATAACGAATCATTGACAAACGCAATTCTCCACTAACGATAAGTTAAAATCTTAACTGGAACTTAACGAGACATTGACAAACCGGCCCTAAGTGGCCATAAAAAAGCTGCAGTTCCGACCCTGCTAAAAACTTAGTTTTATAACAAAAATAACTTTAATTTATTTCCTTGAAAGAAAATCACCTGCATAAGGGGGCGTCCATTAATTACGTGAAGTGTTTGGTGGGTGAAGAGGGGGGAGGTCGACCGGAATCTCACCAAACCTCACGTGGGGAAATCTCCCGGAATTTTTTTTCCCACAAGAAACAGTGTAAAACTACGAGATAACTTTGCTTAAATTAAGTCCCAACATGTTTCACGTCTAAAATATGGCCAAATCCTTCACAATAATATTTATCGCGGTTATGCAGACATCACGTAGTAACAGTAGCCCCTAGATTGTTTTACTAAGGATACACGACCTTTTTTCACACGCGCGTTTTTGTCGGAATTCGAACGCAAGGCGTGCGGCAGCAACAGAGCTGGCTAGAGCACTATATAGTACAAGCAGAACAATCCGCCATTTTGAATCTCATGTTGAAGGCGCGCATTTAAAAACTATGGAACCATTATGCTTTCTAATATGCTCTTAGGCCGTTAATATACTTTCCTAACGCAGAAAATGTTACAGCATAGTAAATTTATTCATTTGACAAGAGGCAAGCAAATTAGTGATTACAGGGATATTTTTAGAGATATGATACTTCAGTCCATATTAAGAAATATGTTGCCGTTCTAAATATTTACCACACACAGTTAAAATACGTTACAATAATATCGTATTTTCTGGTTTATAAATGGTGCGTCCACATACGTTTAGGGTAAGTAAGAGTAGCATTCGAAAACAATAACGGAATAATGTTAAATTGCGATACTATACTTTCCGTATTCCCCCCTCTAATGTCTCCCATATTTTGCACACAGCATATTTGAGAGAAGATTTTACGTCAAAAATGTCTTTAATAACCTTGAACGCCTGGTTTCGTTAGATAGCGACTAAATAAAGTCTCTCTGGTAGCATGCACTTTGAAATAAAGTTGCCTGTTCCCATTCTTTGCGAGCGTAACTGTTTCAAATACAAATAAAAAGAAAAGGTTCTTAACGTTACACAGTTAGTTGCTTGATTTTAGCGTTCATACTTGGCGTCTGGAATTTACAAGCCTCCTTTTACGCCGATCTATGTTTGAAAGAAACCGAAAAAACTTATATCGACGATATCTGCTATTTTTTGCAGCTGCACAACCAACGACTTCACAGTGTGAAACAGTAAAATCAGAAAATATTCGCTGATTCACTTCGCTGCAGCACACAAAGCACACAACACTGTCGTCGCATTGGGATTCAAAATGGCGCATTGTTCAGCTCGGTGTATCTAGTGCTTTAGAGCTAGCCATCCGGGCGCCTCTGACGCTGCGTGAACAGAAGCACAGGCCAGGCTAAAGCACTAAAACTTGTTTTAATGGGTGGCAGCGTCTAGGAAAAGAATCCAGAGACATAAACCGTTTACCGAAAACACCTGAATGCGCCAGCCTGGACGCAGCCCTAGAAATTCGCAATTGTTTCACATAGTTCTTTATTTACGTATGGGTAAAACATATACAATAGCCATTTGTCTTCCAAGCAATCACGAAACAATAAACAACTTTTATCTATTTTTATCGTAAATTACTGACAAAAAAGAGCAAGGAGCAAGTAACTGGAAGCATAACACAAAACGTCAAATTACAGGGATATTGAGTTTTTAAACTCACAATTACATACAGCCCGTAAGTAAAACTTTATTGTTAATTATTTTAATGCTGAAATTCTTTTCCTCCCGCCCTTCCTCACCGTCTCTCTCTCT
The DNA here is from genome assembly GCA_026315105.1 of Locusta migratoria. NCBI lineage: Eukaryota > Metazoa > Arthropoda > Insecta > Orthoptera > Acrididae > Locusta > Locusta migratoria. The sequence goes on along the minus strand of CM048749.1, from coordinate 226,764,333 downwards.
CTCTTTCTCTCTCTCTCTCTCTCCCTCTCTCTACCTTCTTTCTCTCTCTCTCTCTCTCTCTCATTTTTCTTCGGTCCGTCTGTGGGGAGGAACGCGTGCCTTTGTGCCGACCCCCCCCCCCCCCCCCCCCTGAATCCGCCCTTGGGGCAGGAGGTCGAGCAAAATCTCTCTTGAGAAGCCGCGCGAGTTTAGCTGTGTGGTTTGAGGCTTCATGTCATGCACTGCACGACTGCTCGCGTCGGAGGTTGGGGTCCTCCCTCAGGCATGGTTGTGTGTGTTGTCCATAGAATAAGTTAGTTTAAGTAGTGTGTAAGTTTAGGGACCGATGACCTTGGCAGTTTGGTCTCATAGGACTTAACACACATAGGACTTCACACATCTCACGAGAAAACGCCAAAATCAACTCACGTAATAAATGGACGCCACCAAAATAAGTTTTTTTTTCCTTTTCCTGAGAAGTATGAGGAGGATGGGGAGGGGGCTTCACCCAGAATATGCGCAAATAGAAATCTCTATATTGATTTATAGCAAACACTTTTTAGTCTCCTTTAGATTTTTAGGCAAATATTGCTTAAAAGAGCAATGTTCCTGAAATTCAGTAATTTTGTAATCAGTTGTCTGTTGTTCTATAGAAGGAAATGCTTTTATGCATTTTTTACGGAGGTCAGATATTCATGAATAGCAAACAATAAGGAGATTTGTTATATTTGACGTCAACAGTTGCATCAAATAATAAACTCATATGGTATTTTTTCGTAATTTTCAACGATTTTTCTTATACACTATACTAGAACTTTCCAAACTCTTCCTAGTCGCGACATTTCGAATATATAAAGTTTTACGAGAAACACTTACACTAATTTTAATTAGAGTGATTTATCTATATAAAATGATAGTTTAAAGAAATATTAAGTTTCATGATTCACTTGTACTTAAAGTGCACACTGCACGAACTGAAGAATGTTTAGTATTTTTTCCACAATGTTCTATCTTATTTCATCTTAAGATTTTTCCGTTGTTGCGACACCCTTAATGGCACTACGCGACACCCTTGGGTGTCGTGAAATCCAGTTTGGAAAGCTCTGCACTATACATCATAACGTACAACAATAATAGCCACAGCGGAAAACAGTTCTGGTTTTATGCTAGACTAGTTCATGGTTGGGTCTTTCTTTTGCATATTTGACCACTTGAACACCCTAGCACAAAGTAAAATCGTGATACACATTCAACACGGCTGCTTTGGCTAAATGGCCGTTTATTTTAACGTTCAAATCACAAAAAAAGAAGACAGAGACCGATTATACTCTAAAAGTGGCAGCAACATCTGAATAAGTATTGTAATCACTTTTAAAGCTGGGAGAAACGTCGTACTGATTCTCAAAAAATTATTAAAGAGAAAAAATTCAGGTATTTGGCATCAACAAAAAAAAAAAAAAAAAAAAAAAAAAAAAAAAAAAAAAAAAAAAAAAAAAAAAAAAAAAAAAAAACCTTGTTATCTTTCTTACAACTATAGGAAGAAGAAATAGTATTAACGAAAAATTCATAAATAATTCTATTTACTTACGTCCAAATGAATAAATATTTCATTCGATCTTCTGAATCTTGGGGAAGAAAACTCTGGCGTCCGGTCACTCACGACAATAGACGAAGAATGCCAAGGAAGAATGGCAACAGCCCAGCCCCATCGGTTCAGACCAGTAACAATGGTACATTGGCGTGAAATATTTACACCAACAATGACTCCGCTCCGCTATGGCGGTGAAATGCGAGCATCTAAAAAAGGAGGAGTCGGCCCATTCCTTACGCACTCTCGACACCCGCCGTTCCCATTGTCAACTGGCCGCAGTGGCCGAGCGGTCTGTGGTGCACTAGTCACAGTCTACACGGCCGCTACGGTCGGGGATTCGAATCCCCCCTCGGGCATGGATGTTTGTGCCCTCTTTAGTATAAGCTAGTTCATAAATAGTTTGTAAGTTTAGAGACTGATGACCCCGTAGCTAAGTCCCATAAACTCTACAAACATTTGAACATTTTGAACATTAAGTGTCAGGTGTAAAACGTCGCGCAAAAAAAAAAAAAAAAAAAAAAAAAAAAAAAAAAAAAAAAAAATTAAAAAAAATCATACTGGCTAGTTTTGTCACCCCCTTGGAGTTGATACCTGGTGCGGACCGCACCGCCAGCACCCCCCTAGCTACGCTACTGCGTTTAGCACCCATCTACAGGACACCGAAAAGAGAACGTGCCGTGCTAGCAGCAGCCGCTGACTCTTTACGTTAATGATCGTAATATAGTCACCTCAGAAAATATTAACCACAGTCTTATTAACCAATTAGCGACACGCCGTGGCTTCACACGGGCGGAATGTATATTCTCTATCATTATATAAATACGCTAACACGGAAATTGTGGTACAGATTACTAATTTATTCGTACAAGAAGGCCAATGAAAGTTACATAATTCGAAAGATTGTTTGTCGTAGATTTCGCGAATATAAATATTATGTCCGCATTTAGCCATTAAAAGTGGTAAAAGGAAGTAGAAATTTTCCTATCTACAGCTTGGATCGAGTTCTATATTCTCCAGCAATCAGCTCACTGATTGGCTATTCGCCTCGACCAAAGACGCTGCAATGCAGCACATCTGCAGTATTAAAATAACGTATTAAAATAAGTGAATATCGAAACATGGAGTGCTCCCAACTCACTTTCTTGTGCCGTTCAAATCCTTCATTTTCGCAGTGATTAAGAGTGGTTAAAGGAAATGTAAGTTTTCATATGAATGCCGATATAAAGGATGATGCGCCGGGAGAGGCATGTAGCGGTGCACGGGTGGAACTACGAAGTCGACATGTTGTCAGCTTTGGAATTCTGAATATCGCAGTATCGAAATAACATTTTTTTGGCGTTGTATAAATATACGAACACCGAAATTGTAGTTCCATTTCAAATATTAGGCTAATGAAATATATATAATTCGAAAATGACATGAATGGAATGAGAAGTATATACGTCCGTTTTTATTTGTTGTTAATGTGTCAGACATTTTCCTTAAGACGTAAAAGATACCGTTTCATACCTCCCAGTGCCGGTTAAATGTTACCAAATATCCCAGCGGCCTCCTATGATAATGTTGGCAACAGATGCTGAATAGTGAGAATCCTGTGAGTCTTCATTTTAGCCAGTCGCTTGACAACGCTGATGTTTTCCCATGGAATCTTCGCTTTACGAGGGCAATTATTTTTACTGAGCGGATGAGGTTACATACAAGAACCTGTAAACCAAAAAGCAGGAACAGCATTATTTGTTTACTTCATGGTCTGTACGATACACGAATCGAGTCATTCTATGTGGTTCGAACAAATGGGAAAGATTTTCTATCGTGTTGTTGATGTTGCCAACATAATCACGCGAGGCCGCCGACATGATACGTAAAATTTTACCTCCAGTGACCATTGTAAACACAATTGGTCGATTTTCGACCACAGGCAATACTAGTCTATAAAAATCTATGTGTGTATGTATCATACTGATTGCTATGTTCTACGAAATATGATTAAACATAATACACGTTATGTTTGTGCAATCACCATCGTGTTTTCGGCAGAGTTACAAAACACTTTACGTCTATGCTTGAGTGCCTGCTGTATTCTTAAATATTTAGATATTTTAGAACCACCAAAAATGAAACAGGGCTGCCTGAACAGCTAATGTTAAAAACTGGAACATCGAAAATGAAATATCCCATCAGGTACAAAACTGTAAAATAGCGTCTTACCTTGTGAATACAGCAACCAGCCACTACTAAATTCTTTTAAGAACACGAATTACGCCATAACTTTTTCTTAACTAAGTGCATCTAACATTAGCATTAGGGTATCTAGCACAAATATTAGCATTCTTAATGCTGAAAGCGAAATACCTTACAGTAGCGTGAACTGCTCAAAAGTCAGGCATCTATCGACATGGGTTCAACTTCACGAAGTGCATCCAGTGTGGCTATATGTCATTCATACATGGAACTATACACAGTTCTGCAAACCCCATGCAATTGTTATCACTTATTTGTAAAGCAGATGATCTTTAAATTCTGTATTGAAAGTTGCTAAATTTTATTTCATAAACAAAAATTCGAACTGCGGTGAGGCAACTGATCTCGTACCCCCAAAAGTTATTTTACACAATCATGAAATGAAACTTTTTGAACTACCTGTCCACCATTACTGCCTAAAGTAGCTCGTTTTAAAGACCTACCAGTATTGTAAAAGCCTGTTATTTAGTTAACTCAGTGTTGTATACTCTTAACTAATAGCCTGTTAAGCAAGAGTAATTATGTCTGAACACAAGTAGGGGTACTTGTATTCCTGACAAATATAAATGGGAAGACAGTATTCGTTCTTTTTATTCCTTTCTTAAATCGATTTATGCAGTTAAATGCTGAGGAGATATTCAACATCATGTTTCATGTATACTGCAACAGTAATATAGTACAGACGTGACTACCTACTGTATATAATACTTTATCTCTACTATTATTTATTTATGTAACACTTGCCACTATCATGGCAGTCGGCCAAAAGTTCAAATTATTCCGTGAGAGCAGCGCCGTTAATTAGACTAGTTTATTTTACAAGGTCTTTGCTATCAACGCTGTCACGGAACCGATGCTAGCGCTCCAAGCGGCAGCATTGCAGTTACAGAAGAATATCATGATACAAACGGTTGGCTCTTTCTCGATCAGGGCGCTACTGTCATTCCAAGTACCAGTCATAAATTTCGACATATACGTTAATAAATATCTTGATCCGCTCGCTACCAAACTTCACAGGTTCAACCGCTGAGCTAACCTAAAGATTTCATCAAAATTGCTCCAGCCATCTTACAAGGGGAGGCCGCCAATTGTGAAATTCAGATTCGATTCATACTGCGCATATTGAAAGCTCATGGCTAGAGGTGTAATTTGGCAAAACACCAAGATGCACTTCTCAGCCGTTGCCGAGAAAATCGACAATTCAAAAACGCCGTTGCGGTGAAATGTACTTTACGATCTCTATGGTTAGTAGTATTGTACAGTGGCGTGACGTAGTGGTAAGAGCTCGGGTTCGTAATTCGAAGGTCACGGGAGCGAATCTCGTGGCATGCAACTTTTTTATTTGTTTTTTGTAATTCAAATGTACACACACACACACACACACACACACACACACACACACACACACATGAAGACAATTAATAACATTTGATGTTCGAAGTCGCCAGTTTTTTCACGACAAACAACTTTCAAACAACTTATTATATGCAACTGGCGACTTAGAACATCATTGTTATCCGCAAATAAAGTTGTATTTCACAAATGTTATTAATTGTTTTCATAATGTTTACCACGTATGCCGGCCGAGGTGGCCGAGGGGACTGAGGCGCTCCAGTCACGGTCTGCACGGCTACTACGGTCGGGGGTTCGAATCCACCCTCGGGCATGGATCTTTGTGCCGTCCTTAGTGTTAGCTAGTTCGTAAGTAGTTTGTAAGTTTAGGGACTGATGACCCCATTGTTAAGTCCCATAAGCTATGCAAACATTTGAATTTGAATTTACCACGTATAATTAACGTAAGAAATATAAACGATATTCCGTACACTGTAAGTCAAATCTGACGAACGATAGAACAATTTTCAGAATGTCAATCAGGTGTGTTTCCCAACAGATAATTTAAAAAACAATTGTTCTTGTTAAAACCGCATCGTTTATCAGATGTGCTCGATGTCGTGCTGTTTTCTGCTTTCCATATTTCTATGATAACTATCACTCTGGTTATAAACAACAAATAATAAAAAAAGTTGTATGCCGCGAGATTCGATGCGGCGACCTTCGGATTACCAATCCGAGCGCTTACCGCTACGCCACGCCTCTGTACAATGTTACTAAGCGTGGAGATCGTAGAGTATTTCACCGCAACGGTTTTTTTTCTTTTTTTTTAAATTGTCGATTTTCTCGGCAACGGCTGAGAAGTGCATCTTGGTGCTTTGAAAAATTACACCTCTGGCCATGAGCTTTAATTATGCGCAGTATGAATCGAATCTGAATTTCACAATTGGCGGCCTCCCCTTGTTAGAGACCGTAGGAAACATACATACATACAAACGTACAAATACATATTCATTGTTACGCATATTATTTCTTAACAGTGCACACTGGTGGATTTTGGACTACTCTACGGAGTAGCTTTGTTAGTTCTGCCAGCGTGCAGGATCGCCGTGTTGCGTCTCGGTTGCAAGTGAGTTAGCGCCAGTGGCCTGCCAGCCGGTTTGTCAACAGAAGCAGCTCTGGTGGGGACCACCTGCGGCCTTGAGACAGCTTTAAGTAGCCTCAACCTTGGTTGCTGGCGCTGCAGCAGCACGGGCCAGCTCTGATACACCTTTCTGCGTAGTATCACTAACCCCCGCCCCACAGTAAAAACTGCTTTCGATTCAAAGTACATCTTGTACTGTACTGTATAACTTCCGCAGTTCCGATCGATATAGCGTGTTTAGCAATCGATGACATGGGTAGTTCGGTCCCTTAGGTCTTAACACCAAATTTAAGATCAAATCAAATGTTACAAACCTATTGGACCATACTGCTATGGTCGTCGGTCCCTAGATTTACAAACTACTTAACACTAAGAACAACACACACTCCCATGCCCAAGGGAGACGAACTTACGATGGGAACGACCGTCCAGTCCGTACCATCACGCCTTATACCACATGGCCACTCTGCGCTGCACCAATTTAAGAATTTTTAAATTTTCTTAATGTAATATATTAATATATTTATGCAGTTGTTAATCGAAATAAATAAAACTGTTTCCACTTTTAGTAAATAAAATTACATCTGTAAACATTTACACTGTAATGTATTCCAGTGTCAAAATTTATAACTACTGTCTTAATATCTTTGACATTGCAATTTATTTTCTTTTGTCTGCGATATTCAGTTGTCGGTCATCTGAAGATGGCGGGGGAAGCCGAAAACCGGTTAGTGACGGAATAAACAATTATTTATTTATTTATTTTGTAAAACATTTGGAAGTGTTTCCTTTATCAAATACTTGCTGAAAACCCGGCGTTGCCCGGGCATTTATTCATTTATTCCAGCCATTTTTCAATCATATATTCATTTGTATAAGGGCTGTACATCTGTAAAATCTCTTCGGAATACAATTAGTAGTAAAGAAATAATAGATTAAAACTTGGTGCGTGATGGGGCGATTTTCCATTAACGTTACTGTTTATGTGCTCATATCACATAAACTATGTGACGTACTATGATACAATATAGAAGGTACACTCAACAATGTGCGTGTATACTGTCTCTAAAATTTCCTGCGGCTACAATTTGTAATGTAGAAATGATAAATTGTAACGTCATACCGAATGCCGTAGTTTTAGTCCATCAACAGCAGAACGTTACTGTTTATGTGCTCATATCTCATGAACTACGTGTCGTATGATGATACAATTTAGAAGGTACACTCACCTATATGTGTGTATACTGACTGTAAAATTTCCTGTGGCTACAAATTGTAATGTACAAATTATAAATTGTAACGTCATACCGAACGCCGTAGTTTTACTCCTTAAACATCGGAAAAGTAGCAAGCGAGAATCTTTTTTTTCCTTTCATCATTTTACTATGGTTGCCAGCGAGAAAAAGTTTAATAAAGGTTTGAAATTATGTTCAAAGTTTGTTACAAGTCGCTAAGTACTGTCATTCTCATACAGGCATTTCGAAAGTATCGCCGCATGGTATGGCATTTTTTGCGATTTCTATTGGTTATGACGTAATATATTTTGAACCATGTGCCGTATGTGATTCTTAACCATGCAACAATTGTTACCTCACGGTAAGGAATGTGTGTACCAAATTTGGTTGAAATCGGTCCAATGGTTTAGGTGAAAATGAGCAGCATTGTCGCAAAATGCAGCAGTTTTTCGCGCATCTCATTGTTTATGACGTCATATCTAGTGAACTATATATCATATGTGATTCTTACACTTACGGCGAGCGTCCTCAAGGATCGAAGCTTACGTGTACAAAATTTCATAAAGATTGGAACAAAACTGTAGATTTGTATCCATCACGTACAAGTATACGGACATTCTGCTTTATATATTAGAGTACAAGTATGTTTAAGAAATCTGAATATGCAAGCATAATAGCAAAGAAAATGAAAAACAAAACCAATAGTGCTCACAATTATTCCGACACTTTTCTTTCTCTTGATGTTCCAAAAAATTCAATATCTGGCAAATATCCCTTTCAAATTTATTATTTCTGGGAGACGAACTGGCATGCTCTCTAACAATCCGGGTGTGCGGGGTTATATTTTCTCACACTCTTCACAAAGTCTCTGTTTTTCAGCTGTTCTTTAGAAGTGATTGTTGTTTTCCTTATTAATTTATCAAGTTTCTCCTAAAGATTGAGAAGAAGATTGAGCAACTACCGCCAGTTAAACAATAGCCACACCATCATATTCCGAACTGTATATTTCTGGTCGTTATATTAATAAGAATTATAATGTTTCCTAATTCCCATTTGTTCTACACTCTTTGCCATAATGACCGTAAATGTTCTAAGGTACTGAAGAAAATGGTCCATTTACCCTCTGAGATTTTCACCTACTAGTTATATACAGACTATAAACGGTATGAGCCGACAAAGAGAAATGAGACACGGCGTCAAAAAAGTCAATATTGACAACTGAAGCCTGCTGTCGGATTGTTTTATAATTGTGTTGGCTTCTTCATCGATGGACTCAGAAACTCTTTTTTTTTTTTTTTTTTTTTTTTTTTTTTTGTTAAAAAAAGAAAACCGGGACAGCATGTACGCAGTCTCGAATACCAAAAATTATACGCCCGTTTCGAAACTTATACGTACTCCAATATTTATGAGGCGCATAAGCATTACATAACGTTGTTATCAAATAGACAAGATGTGCTGAAGCAGCTATCGTCAGCTACAATAAAATAAAAATGTTCAACTGGGGTATCGCACGCCAGACAGAGGTGAAGTGCCGATAATAGTCGTGCGTGGTTCTCCTCAAATAAACAGATAACACCAACTAAATACGAACATTGATATTAAGTCCTCTGCTTTATCGCTTAAGAAGACTCAGCTTTCACCAACATCAGTAACGCATAGAGAACTATTTTTCTCTCAGAACAGCTCAAGATCTGTACATTACAGGTAGTATTGCTCAAAATTACTATGCATAACACGAAAGCAAACATGACAAACGCACTCTTTATAATAGCCGCCGTGGCGGAATGACCGTGTGCATTGCGGTGCGCGCGGCCGTCCCCCTTTCGACATGGATGTTTGCGCTGTCTTTAGTATAAGGTAGTTCATAAGTAGTTTGTAAGTTTAGGGACTGATGACCCCGCAGTCGAGTCCCATAAGCTCTACAAACAATTATAATAGCCTCTCTGCCAGTTGGAAGGAATCAAAGGAATAATGATTTATGTCATGGTATCACTTTTTACAAGTACCTTATCAGAACGTAAAATTAGAACAGATCACCAGAATAAACTTCCCTGTGTTACCAGAAACGCTTTTTACTCGTTTGCTTATGCCTTATAGTTCCTTCGCTGTTATCACAGAAGATTTCTTAAAACTCTTTTGCGATTAAAAATTAACATAATTTTTGTTAAATATCAGCCACGATTAATTCCCGCTGCTTCGCACGTGTAGACTGGAAGGCCTACATTGGTTGTTTCTACTTCTAAATATAAAGTTTCATAGATTTAGCTTTAAAAATACTTTCATAATCAAGTATTTTATTACAACTTGCCACCCTCTATTTCACCTTTGATGGCAGGATTCAAACCATCCCAAAACATTTTTTTTCTTTAATGCTGACCATCGTTCCAACTCCAAATTTTCGCATTTCTAGCATCAAAATAATAGCCCCCTTAAAAGGTCCCGCTTAATGGTTGTATTTCCAAAAATATCGAAACACGTGTTTTTAAAATTCCAATCAAAAATCTAAATCCGAAGTTTTGTATTTCTTGTTTCAAAATTGCCTGAATAGCAACGAATTTTCAAAAAACTGTTCATGCCCTAATTTCACCCCCTTAGGGATGGAAATGTCGAAAACTCGCTTTTGTCTACAGTGTAAGATAAACAACGTCGACAAATTTCAAGTTTCTATTGACTGTACATTCGCTTTCCAGCGCCGTTTTCTGTCTTTTAGTAACGGATCGAGAACGCGAAATTTCTTTCTCACGCTTTGGCATCCTTCTTGATAGTTTTACTTTTCAAACTGCAATATGCACTTATTTTTCTTTATTGCTACGCTTCATGCAGAACAATAACTGAAGAATCTGCATCACGTTTTGCTGAATATAACGTCGTTGCTATAATGTTGTCAAAAGTTTTATCTGGTCTTCAGTCCAATTTTATATAAGCTAACGACTTTCAACCACTATATCTTCCACCTTCTTATAGCTATCGACACGGAACTGCTATGGTGTACAACGGGAGACTGTGTACTACAACAACATTGCGAGATCGTTCGTTTCCATTGTGTAGTTTTTGCTGAAGAGCAAAATATTGACACCCACACGTTGAATTTTATACAAGTCTGTAACTTTAAACTCTCATATCTTTCACCCCCTTATCGTTATCAACCTTCTACCATCATAGTGCACAATGGGAGACTGATAACTACTGACACATACGAACACTATGCGTTTGGGATGTGTAGTTTTGGCTACAGACTGAAATACAGGCACAAACACCTCGATTTATATATATATATATTAAGATTTACCTTCCTAGCATGACATGTAATTCAAGAGCACAAATACCAAGTGGGGTCTTTGTGACCAAGTTAACTTTTACTTAGATTCTTTCTTTCAGGAAAAACTCCGTGCACACTGACGGCTGGAGTGGTACTGGAATAAGCTTAGCTGCAGCGAAATGGTTTTCCTCTATTCCTAGGGTGGAAGCACTACCGCACGCAATCATGCCGAAACCGCCTCGTATTTGGAGGGTTTTCAATGACATAGTGCGCGAGTTACTACTACTGAAGTTGTTCAAAAATTTTCAATGTTTGTATAGCTTATGGGACTTAACTACGGAGTCGTCAGTCCTTAAACTTACAAACTACTTACGAACTAGCTAACACTAAGGACGGCACAAATATCCATGCCCGAGGGGGTATTCGAACCCCCGACAGTAGTGGCAGGGCAGACCGTGGCTGGAGCGCCTCAGTCTCCTCGGCCACCGCGGCCGGCCTTGAAGTTGTTACAGCATTGACCATGTGTAGTGCTCCTTGGACACCAGTGTATAGTCATCATTTTAAATTGAATACAGGCAATGTTTGTTTCAGCTAATGTACGAATGAGATTATGTTTGTTTGCATTCCTTTCCAAGCTTTTATGCAACCATCAGTGATCTTGGTGTAAAACACTTCCTTATGGGTACATTTATGACATTACTGCAAATGTCCCATATGATGAGAATCTAATATCTACAGTTTGTGTCTCCTCTCATCCCCTTCCATGATTTCTTAAATTACCAAACAGATTTGTCCTGTCAAAGAATTCTTTCTTTTGTTCCTTCAAACCGTCTTGATTGCAAATTATTTTATTAATTAATGACGCGTGTCGCCCTTTAGCAGGGCATCTTCAGATTATCTGCGTCACAGAATTTACACAAAATTACAAGGCGGAATTACAAACGGGTATAATGGTTCATGGGCTTATTTTGTGTTAAGAAGACAGTATAAATGGTAAACAAAGTTTACAATGCGCTCTCCGTGGTGTGACACCGTAAATTGTTATTGCGGTGTTTCTATTTTTCTGGAATTTTTGGATTTCCTTGTCGCCCTACAAATGATCGGATAACAACGAATTACAGTTGGAACATACTCGGTTAAGATGTGAGAAACATCCAACTATTAGTTTCTTCATCACTGGATGCTTGCTGTTGCCGCAACTGTGGTTCAAATTCTATTGAAAGTCCAGCTCCAGTTGCATTTATTGGTGCTTTATTTAAGCCCACACTACCGGTTTCGGCCTCTATGTTAGGCCATTTTCAAGTGTGACAGACCTGCATATAATGTGTAACAATAAGTTTACAATACTTACATGGCACAATACAGAATGTTACATATGTAAAAAGGTACTGTACAGAAGCAGAAGGAAACTTACGTTATGCCATAGAGAATGCCATAGAGAAAGCAACGTCAAGTAATTAAAACAATAGAACTCAGAGAATTTAAAACATTTGGCGCCCAATGGCGACATGAGAAAAATGGGCGTGTCATATTTAACATTCCAAAACATTATAATCAGCATGTTCTGATATCAGAACACATCAGAACATGCCGATTATAATGTTTTGGAATGTTAAATATGACACGCCCAGTTTTCTCATGTCGCCATTGGGCGCCAAATGTTTTAAATTCTATGAGTTATATTGTTTTAATTACTTGACGTTGCTTTCTCTATGGCATAACGTAAGTTTCCTTCTGCTTCTGTACAGTGCCTTTTTACATATGTAACATTCTGTCCTGTACCATGTAATTTTTGTAAACTTATTTCTACACATTATATGCAGGTCTGTCACACTTGAAAATGGCCTAACATAGAGGCCGAAACCGGTGGTGTGGGCTTAAATAAAGCACCAATAAATGCAACTGGAGCTGCACTTTCATTAAAACATCCAACTGTTCCAACTGTAATTCGTTGTTACCCGATCATCTGTAGGGTGACAAGGAAATCAAAAAATTCCAGAAAAATAGAAACACCGCAATAACAACACGGTGTCACACAGCGGAGAGCGCATTGTAAGCTTTGTTTACCATTTATACTGTCTTCTTAACACAAAATAAGCCCATGTACCATTATACCCGTTTGTAATTCCGCCTTGTAATTTTGTGTAAATTCTGTCACGCAGATAATCTGAAGATGCCCTGCTAAAGGGCGAAACGCGTCATTAATTAATAAAATAATTTGCAATCACGACGGTTTGAAGGAATATTTATTCTCACTGATTGCTGTACACCATGGACTGGAAATCATTCTTTCTTTTAGTCAATTTGCTCTTACATTTCTTCCTTCTAGAATTTTCAACACGACAGTAATTCACCAACTCCTCATCCATAACTGTGAAAAGGATTAAATTAATGAGCCCAACTGTTGTATATAAAGATTTATTTGGAACCGTTGACCTAAAATTTCATATCAGTAATGATATTTTTTCGTAAGATACTGGTTACGTGATGTGTTGGTCACATTACATTAAATATAGCCCACGGGAGTTGTCGTGTGGGATAAAAATGACAAGCCATGGTAGAAGGCAACGTCAAATTTTCTTATAGCAAAACACAATGGTGTCATCTGTATAAAAATTACGTTTTAACTGTATTAAAAAGCTTATACAAATTAAAATAAAAAGATAAACGTGTCTAGTGTACGATCATTAGTGGTCTAACTTACATAATTACATTTACTTGAAAGTGTTAATAAAACTAAACATCGCAAGGTGGTTTGGGGAGTGTGTAATAAAATATAATTTGCAACTGTGACTGCTTTATTTCAGTATAGTCATAACCATTTGCTGCAGGAGGCTTTAACATGAAATTGGACCAATATTAGTTAATAAACCTTTATATTCAAATGCATGGCTGATTAGTTGCAAGATTTTTAGTATTTATTTCTTCCTCAATTAGCTTCAATAACTACGCACTAGATGTTCTCTGTATCCAAGTAATATTCCACTTCTTTTAAGCACCACGTCTCAAAAGCTATTTCCTTCTTGTGTGAACTACGTATCGTTCAAGTTTGACACACTCCAGAAATATCTTCCTAGCACATAAATTTAACGGATGAGAAATTACAACATTTGCTGCAGTGCAACGTTGAAATAAATCCAAAGGCGACAATGAAAATTTATATCTGTCAATGACTCGGACCCAGATATCACACTGTTTGCCTCAACCACTTTGTCTATCCGCGATCGATTCCCGTCCAAACCAAATTTCCACATGCCACACACTAGTATACGTCGACCGTCGTCCACTTCCTACCACTGTTGCGTCAAGAGAAGCCTCAACAACATTCGCCTTGCTGGCAGCCTTGTTGCTGACAGACGCCATCACAGTGGCTTTGTGGGTACTCGTTTTGATGCAAACAAACTCATTTCCTATCGCAAGGTACCTGATGGTTCGTCACTGATATACCGTAAGGCGTTGAGTATGGTCCAGCTGGAACCTACAGTACATTAAAAAGAACATGACAGCCGCCATAAACCGACCAACGCGGCAGAAGTTTCGCGGACCGGTGGGTGTCTTACATGTTGTAGTTTGTATATATGTGCCATATGGTTGCAGATAATAAACTGTAAGCAAAGACCAACAAATCCAACATGTAAAACAAGGTATATATACCGGATGATCAAAAAGTCAGTATAAATTGGAAAACTTAATAAATCACGGAATAATGTAGATAGAGGGGTAAAAATTGACCCACATGCTTGGAATGACATGGGGTTTTATTAGAACAAAAAAAAAGTATTGCTAGACGCGTGAAAGATCACTTGCGCGCATCGTTTGGTGATAATCGTGTGCTCAGCGGCCACTTTCGTCATGATTGGGCTCCCAGGTCCCCAGACCTCAGTCCGTGCGATTATTGGCTTTGGGGTTAACTAAAGTCGCAAGTGTATCGTGATCGACCGACATCCCTAGGGATGCTGAAAGACAACATCCGACGCCAGTGTCTCAACATAACTGCGGACATGCTTTACAATGCTGTTCACAACATTATTCCTCGACTACAGCTGTTGTTGAGGAATGATGGTGAACATATTGAGCATTTCCTGTAAAGAACATCATCTTTGCTTTGTCTTAATTTGTTATGCTAATTATTGCTTTTCTGATCAGATGAATATCTGTCGGATATTTTTGAACTTTTGTTATTTTTGTTCTAATAAAACCCCATGTCATTCCAAGCATGTGTGCCAATTTTTACCTTTCTATCTACATTATTCCGTGATTTATTAAGTTTTCAAATTTATACTGACTTTTTGATCTCCCGGTACGTGTATTAAATTCTTGTTCGTATTTATAATTAATAGTATAAACTTTTAATAACTGTAATAACTAAATATATTTTTCTGTTGTTCACTTTAAAACAATAAAAAGTATCCACTGAAGATGCTCCAACTGTACTGAAACTTGTATGGGCATACACACACACACACAAAAAAAATTGTTTTGCTGAGACCCTTATACAAAAGCATCAAACTTAACGAATTGTTATAGTTGCTAGGCAACTTTTCTCTCCCCTCCCCTCCCCCGCCCCCCCCCCCCCCCCCCAAGGCATAGCTTGATCCTCTCATAAGTAAAAACAATAGAAATCAGTTTGTGATTGGGATGTTTCTAGTGTGAGACATATACACAGAATCTACGAGGAGAACTGAAATGAAATGATTGTATGGCATTTATTTCCCAGGAAATGCCCATCTGGTGTCGGACGCCTACTGCTAGTGTTTATATTTGACGCCACTTCAGCGACTTGCTTATCGACGATGATGAAACGATGGTGAGGAGCATCCGGTCCCAGAGCGGATGAAATTTCCGACAGGAAAGGATGAAGTTTCCTAATCGAAAGCGGCACATATTTGTCTCTTGCCTGTCAAAGGAGCTTAGCCACTTACGCAAAGTTTTCAAGGATAACGGCTACAGCAAGAGACAAATATCTCAGGCAGTGTCACTTAAAGCACGAAATCAGAAGACATCTGAGGAAGAAGTGAAGAAGACCGCATTTCTGCCGTTTTGTGGCTCCACAACAGGGAAAATCAGCCGGCTCCTGAAGAGACATAAAATTGACACAGTCTTCAGACCTCCAGCAAAGATCCGACAACTAATGCAGCCTGTGAAAGATGATGTAGGTCTCAGAACACCAGGCATAAAATTCCGTGTGAGTGTGGGCAGTTTTATGTCTGCCAGACTGTTCGCACTATTCAACAGCGACGCATAGAACACGAGCGGTGCTTTCGATTACGCTATTCCGAAAAATTAGTTGTGGTGGAACATGCTTTAGAAAAGGACACCGAATTGCTTTCGACATCTATTATTAAACGGACCAACAGTTTCTGGGACAGCGTAATAAACGAGGCAATAGAGATCAGAATTTCAGAAAACACCCTCAATAAAGACGGCGGTTTGCAGCTCAGTACGGCTTGGGATCCCGTAATTGCGGAGTTGAAGCGGGTGCGGTGTACGCGCGACCAAAACATTGCCTTATATGGTCATGGAACTGAGCACCAGTGACGTCACTGGCGGCGGCGCGGCTATATAAGCACGGCAGCGGCCGCGAAACGACAGTCATCCACTTGACAATGGCAGAGGAGTTCTCTGTCGAAAGCTCGTGGGCAGTAAACTACATGACGCAGCTTGTAACCCGAGAAGATTTCATTAGCTTAAATAGTTTGCAAGTCTAGGGACTGCTGACCAACGTAGTTTCGTCCCTTAGAATTACAAACATTTGAACATTTAGTATTGGAGGACATACATACCTCTACATCTACATGGGATACTCTGCAAAGCACATTTAAGTGCCTGGCAGAGGATTCATCGAACCACCTTTATACTATTCATCTACCATTCCATTCTCAAATAGCGCGCGGGAAGAAAGAACATCTGAATCTCTTCGTTCGAGCTCTGATTTCTCGTATTTTATTCTGATGATCATTTCTACCTATGTAAGTGGGAGTCAACAATATATTCTCGCATTCGGAGGAATTATTTCAATCCCGGATCCTTTATCATTTCCGTGACTCTGTCTCCCCTCTATCGTAACAATACAAAACGGGCGGCACTCTTTGGATTCTTTCGATGTCCTCCGTCAAACCCACATGATAAGAATCCCAGACTGGGCGGCAAAACTCCAAATTACTACACACTGTGTTCTCTCTGACAGGAAATCCCCTATCCAGTCACAAATCTGGGGCCTTATTCCATAACCAAGCAATTTTATTAAAAGCCGTTTGTGAGGTACGGTGTCAAACGCCTTCTGAAAATCTAGAAATACAGAATCAATTTGAGATACCTTGTCGATAGCACTCATCACTTCGTGTGAGTAAAGAGCTAGTTGTGTTTGACATTAATTATATTTTCTAAATCCGTGTTGACCTCTATGTCGTTCAGAATAGCGCTTTGACTGCTCAGAGGTATAGAGCCGAGATGCTTCGACCTTTTGCTATGGCCTACGCTGGTGACATATGAGATGAGTTCCTTCTAGTGGGCGACAACGCTTGTCCCCACAGAGCTGCACTGGTGGACAACATGCTTGAAGCTGAGGGAGTTGAACGAATGGAGTGGCCAGCTTATTCGCCAGACTTAAAGCCGATTGAGCATATCCGGGATGAACTTGGCAGACGCCTTGCAGCCAGACCATTACCTTCCACAACGGTTGTAGAGCTGGATATTACACCGTGGAAGAATGGCCAAATATCCTTCAAGACCTGAGTGATAATCTCATGCTGTCTGTGACGCACAAGTGTGCAACTGTACTGGGCGACCTAGGTGATCACATACCATATTATAGATTAACGATAATGACTTTTTCACTGTTTTGGTATGCGCTGGAGTAGATGATGTTCCGCCTGAACTGCTATTACCGTTAGAAGAGCCAGTCATGAAGGAACTGATCCACCTGCTATGCAAGAAATACCCTCAGACTTCAAGAAGAATATAGCGATTCCAATTCCTAAGAAAGCAAGTGCAGACGAATGTGAAAATTACAGAACTGTCAGTTTAATAAGTCATGGTTGCAAAATACTAACACGAATTATTTACAGACGAATGGAAAAACTGGTAGATCAATTTCGATTTAGGAGAAATGTAGGAACATGCGAGGCTATACTCACATTACGACTTAGAAGATAGATTAAGGAAAGGGAAACCTACGTTTTTAGCATTTATGGATCTGGAGAAAGCTTTTGACAATGTCGACTGGAATACACTCTTTCAAATACTGAAGGTAGCAGGGGTAAAATATAGGGAGCGAAGAGTTATATTCAACTTGTACAAAAACCAGACAACAGTTATTAGACTCGAAGGGCATGAAAGAGTCGCAGTGGTTGGGAAGGGAGTAAGACAGGTCTGTAGCGTTTCCTCAATGTTGTTCAAGCTGTACATTGAGCAAGCTGTGAAGGAATGCAAGGAGAAATTCGGGGAGGTAATTACAGTCCAGGGTGAGGGAATAAAAACCTTGCGGTTTGCTGACGACATTCTAATTCTATCAGAGACAACGAAGGATCTGGAAGAGCAATTAAACGGAATGGACAGTGTCTTGAAAGGAAGGTATAAGATGAACATTAACATGTGCATAACAAAGGTAATGGATTGTAGTGTCAGAAAATCAGGCGATGCTGAAGAAATTAGATTTGGTAGTGAACAATAAAAGTAATAGATGAATTTTATTTGTGTAGCAAGATAACTTCTGATGGCCGAAGTAAAGAAGATATAAAATGAAGAATGGCTATGGGAAGAAAAGCTTTTCGGAAGAAGCGAAATTTCTTGACATCCAATATTAGTTTAAATGTTAGGAAGTGCTTTCAGAAAGCAAGTCTTTGAAGTGTATCATTATATGGAAGTGAAACATGAACGATGTTAGGAAGTTCTTTCTGAAAACATTTGTCTGGAGCGTTGCACTGTATGGGAGTGAAATGTGGACGATAAGGAGTTCAGACAAAAAGATGATAGAAGCTTTCGAAACGTGGTGCTACAAACGAATGACTGGATGGGTAGATCACGTATCTAATGAGAAGGTGCTCAACAGAATTAGGGAGAAAAGAAGTTTCTGGCATCTCCAGACTAAGAGAAGGGATAGGTTGGTGGGACATCAAGGAATCGTCGACTTAGCATTAGAAGGAAGTGTGTGGACTAAAAATCGTAGAGGGAGACCGAGGGACGAATACAGTAAGCAGATTCTAAAGAATGAAAGTTGCCGTACGTATTCCCAGAAGAAGAGGCTTGCACAGGACAGGGTAGCGTGGAAAGCTGCATCAAACCAGTCTGCGGACTGAAGACCACCATACACACATGGTATCTGCATGGTGCCTCGCTCTAAGTAAATGCAATGTAAACCTCAAGTAAAGAGCTGAGACAGCAAATTACAGTTTTAACCAATATGTGAATAAAATACGTTACCATATGTATATTGTATATGATATCTCACCTGATCTTCTAATTGTTTTCAGCTGTGTGCGATGGAATAAATAAAACAATAAAAAATGGTCGCCCGTGGGAAAGCAAATACTTTAGTAACGATAGTGCTAAATTTCTGTTCAACCTAATGATCGAGACGGAGCGATGTGGTGCAGAGATAACCCATGGCGGGGATAGACGAAGCGTCTTTTCAAGGACTGCGAGGCTGCTTCTGCCGGAACGTCGAGTCCTCTCTCGAGCAGTGGTGTGTTATTGTGTTTGTTGTCTTTAGGTTAGTTTAAGTAGTTTGTAAGCCTAGGTACGGCTGAACACAGCAGTTTGGCCCCATAGTTTTACAAATGTATGTTGCTAACTCAATTAATTCTACTGCTAAAGGTATTAAGAGGTCGGCAACAAAATGTCAGGACCGCTAAGTGCTTGGCTGAGGTTTGCAATGATAATCGAACTAGAAATGTACGGTCAATACGCAATCCTCCTTCGCCCTCGCGTCTTCAACGAAACCTCAGCTCTGAAAATTGAATAACACGGATAAAATATCGTTATTACTGAGAAGAAATAGGGAACACAAAAAAAAAAAAAAATCGCCGTTATCTGTAAAAATGAATTAATGAACTAAAAAGGTAAACAAAATTCTACGTAGAAGCCAAACTTTGAATATTCGCCCTGTTCTAAAAAAACACAACTGGAACGAGAGAGAGAGTGGCTCTTTGTTAAGACACAAGTGGTTGGAACTCTCACATTCAGCTGTCGAAAAAATACAGCAACAATTTCTGCAAGTTTCTTCACAGATTTATCGTCATATACCATTTTTGGTTTCGTTTGGTTTGTGGTTGAAAGGGTCCAAAGAGGAAAGATCATTGGCTCCTTTATACCATCTTTGTCACATCTGCCTCCACAGTATTTAAAAAAATACTAGTATTATACCTTTCGTAAAATCAACATCTCACATAAAGTAGTCTTTTTTTAAAATTTTATTTAGCTTACATCTACATCTACATGGGATACTCTGCAGATCACATTTAAGTGCCTAGCAGAGGGTTCATCGAACCACCATTATACTATTTATGTCTCATTCCTTTCTCGAATAGTGCGCGGGAAGAAAGAACATCTGAATCTCTCCGTTCGAGCTATGATTTCTCGTATTTTATTCTGATGATCATTTCTACCTATGTACGTGGGAGTCAACAATATATTTTCGCATTCGGGGAGAATGTTGGTCATTGGAGTTACGTAAGTAGCCCACGCCGCAGCGATAAGCGCCGTTGTTGTAATGATTCCCATCCCAGGTCCTGTATCATTTCCGTAACGCTGTCTCTCCTGCATCGTGACGATACGAAACAAGCTGTCCTTCTTTGGACTCTTCCAATGTCCTCCGTCAAAGCCACCTGATAAGGATCTCACACTGGGCAGCAATACTCCATTAATGGACGGACAAGCATAATGTATGCAGTTTCTTTTGTAGTTCTGTTGCGTCTTTTAAGGGTTCTGCCAATAAAACGCAGTCTCTGGTTCGCCTTTCCCACGACATTATTTACGTGTTCTTTCGAGTTTAAGTCTGAAGTTATAGTATTTCCTAGGTATTTTGTGGAGTTTACGGCCTTCACTTTTGATTGATTTGTCTTGTTTACAAAGTTAAACGGATTTATTTTCGTACTCATGTGGACGACTTCACACTTCGCATTATTTAGAGTCAATTGCCAATTTTTACACCATAGTGTACAATTTAAGCAACACTTAAAATGACTAACATTATGCAAGACATCAAATAATTTACAAAGCGAAATGAGTATAAAAAGTCACGATGAATAGATATCAAGATATATATGTGCTATTCAGACAAACAGAGAGAAGAGAAAAATACGGAAGTACAAAAACTCATAGATTACCAGACGGAAAGTGCAAAAATAAAGTAGAATATCCAGTTGTTGTAGCAATTGAGTAGTCGTCGTTGAAGTTGTCCGATGGTCATCCATGATTCCACGGAAGGAGTGGAAGCATTCTTTGGAAATCTTCAGCACAGTAACATCTTGGTGAAGGTCCCAAGAACGCTACGCAGAGCTACTTCCTCTACGTTTGGTGCGCACTGTGATAGAGAGACCCACACGCACACCGGAAGAGACGAGTTCCAGATGGGGCTGTAGTGTATAGGATCAAATATCAATCTCCATTTGTAGGGAACCTTAGCGGTCCATTTTTCTCTCAAAGTTCTCAGAGTACAGTATTTTTATTTCACAGTGTTTGAGCCAGCAGCAGGGGCGGGTATCTGTATTTCAGTCGGGTTGAAACGATTATTTGGATGTCTCTTTGTATACATATATAGTAACGATTAGACAGTAAAGGTTAAAACGCAGATAATATACAAGATTAAATTAGAAAATTCAAGTGTTTGTAATCGTAAGGAACCAAACTATTAAGGTCATAGTCTCTAAACTTACAAATTTATTCTTGCAAAGAGATAGATTGGCTGGCCAATACTTACCTTAGTTCTATACCGCCGACACTCACACAAAAATAGGAAAATGGAAACTAAAAAGCAATCGGAAATATTTTCCTTCGTCAGGAACGTCTCCTACCAGACGAAGGAAAATATTCCAAAAGCCTGTCATATTTTTCGTTTCCATTTTCTTGTGACTGTCGGCGGTACATAACTAAGGTAAGTACTGGCCAGCCAATCTATCGCTTTTCAAGAATATTTTAGCATCTCAGTGGAGAATTTCCATCAGTAATCGAAAAATACTTAAACTAACTTATGCAAAGCACAAGACACACACCCATGGCCGAGGGAGGACTCGAATCTCCGATGGGAGCGGCCACAGAGTCCGCGACGTAGCGCCAGAACTGCACTACCGTTCACGCACGACTTACACGGGAGAGAGGCGATATTAAAAACTACATTGTCCTTTTCAAGGGTAAATATGTAAAAGACAAAAATTATTTATAGCTTAAAACACAATACACGAAACATGATATGTTCTTAAAAACAATCTGCGTACTGACTGAGAGAAATGCGTTGTGGAGGAAAAAGGTGTTTAGTGATGCGAGGGCCTTGCGTGAAAAATTGATGGGGTTTGTTAGCTAGGGATAATGGAGAAGTTGAGTGAAAACAGGGAGAGGGGAGGTAGATGATGAGGTTATGTTGGATGTTTAAAGTCAGTCAAAGTTGGGTTTGATTAGGATATGGAGTGTGTAAGGTGGAGGGATGGTGGGATGTGAGTATAAAGGCGCGGCAGCATACCAGGGCTGGCGATGAGAGGGGAAACAACAGTATTATTAGATTCAGGTTCGTGATATTCAGCCTGATGGAAGAGCAGTATTCAGCTGGTGAATACACGAGACTTAAGGCAGCAATGAAAGAAATACACATTTGGTAGTTCTCAGTAAATCTTACAAAATCTCAATACCTATTTTTCTTCTGACAATGTTCATTCGTCTGACAGTAAGTGTGGGCTGTGTAATGTACCTTGTGAACTCAGTACGTAGTTGGCTTTAGTCCTTGATACCTTGGCACGGTACCGCAAAAATGCTGATAATATGTCATGTAATGTCAAGTTTTGTCGGAGGCTATCTTAATGTTTTTCTTCGTTTTAGTTATAATTCCCGTCAGCTAGATAAATGGAATAAGTGTCAAACTGACAACAATCCTACACATATTGAGCTAGATTGATACTGTGAAGACAACATTTTTTTCTTAATTTTTATTTCACTCGCCTGCACCATATGGGAAGGAGGTGGGATGTTAGCGTTTCAATCTTCTGCTATTCATCCAACGGTGGAAGTATTTGAAACAAAGTATTTGCTTTGGTGATGGCGAAGGTAAAAAGTGAATTGACATGTGTGTGTTACAAAAAATGTAACACAAGAACACAAATAGAGAACTGGTACAACAGAGCAGGAAATATACAGCATAAATCTACCATGAAATCTCACTAATGGTGTTTGTGAAGCAAGTTCGTTCACTTCTCGCTCGTAAGCACAAGCATGCTTATGTGCGCCAAGGTCGCATACAGATCCGTGTTTACTCACTGCTGCCACAGCTGCGGACGCACTCTCTCGAGAAGTTAGTCATGCCTCCACAACGACACCATTCTCTGTGGGCCTTGAACAGAGCATTTATACCGTTAAATTATGTCGCTGAATCCGGCAAAAATCACAAGCTTAACACATGAAGAAAAACAGAAAGGAGCTACTTTCTGAGTAGCTCTGTTGATCTGAAGACGAATGTAAGGCTTTCAATTACCACAAAACATTTATATCTTCGTCGCATCATCAGCGTTCTGCCGTAAGGCAGGTCTTCACATGCATCTCGTCATGCAGTCCTGTCGTTTGCTGCTTTCTGCGTTTTCTCATAACTGTTTCCTATCCTTATACTGTCAACCATCTGGTATCTTCTGCGTCTTCTTCTTCTCCTTCTCCTTCTCCTTCTTCTGCTCCATCCATAGCATCCAACGGCAGACAGTCTCTTCTCATCTAATGTTTCTACTTTCAGATTATTTTTAAAAATTTTCTCTCTTCACCCACTTTCTCAACACCTTCTCATTTCTCACATTGTCTACGCATTTCATCCCTTCCATCCTCCACATTTCAAAATGCTGCTAGTCTCCTTTCGTCCTCTTTTCTGTGTCAGTGTCTCGACGACATACAGAGCCACATTCTATATAAAGAATTTTGTTGAACTCTTCCTCAGATTGCTATTCATACACCCACATACAAGCATGCTCTTCTTATTAAATGACTCCTTGGTTATTGATATGGGGATTTCACGTTCCTTGTGGCATCTCATATATTCCGTAATCTGCTTATTAGTTGCTCCTGCTTTTCATGCACTTATAACCACACATTTTGTGTTTTTCTTATTCTCATTCCAAATTCCTCGCAGGTCTTATTGAAATCCTTTAACGTTTCAATCGTCGTTTACTGACTGTAGCAGGATATAAAATGACTTACACAAAAGTTTTAGTTGGTGTGATGAATGGCAACTAGCGCTAAATCTAGAAAAAATGTAATGCGATGCAGATGAGTAGGAAAAACAATAGACTATTTAGTACTGTGCCGGTTTAAACAGTAGCGACGATTAAATATGTAGGCTTAAAGTTGCAGTGTGGTATGTAATGGAATGAGCAGGGAGTTGAAGCTCTAGGGAAAGCGGACAGTTCGGTTTTATCGGAGAATTTTGGAAGGTGGTGGTTTTTCTGTGTAGGAGATCGCTTATAAAACACTAGTGCGTCTCATTCTTGAGTATTGTTCAAGTGTTTAGCCATCAGATCGGTTTAATGCAGAAGCGAACTACTAGATTTGTTTCTGGTTGAGTGTCACAGAAATGGTTCAAAAAATCAAGTGAACTTTTGCAGGGAAGACGACGTTCTTTTCGAGGAGCACTACTGAGGAAATTTGTAGGACTGGCACTTGAAAGTGACCGCATAACGATTCTGCTGCTTCGAACGTACATTTCTTGTAACGATCACAAAGATAAGAGCAGTTAGGGCTCTTAGGGGTGCAAGTAATCAGTCACTTTTCGCCCCGTTCTATTTGGGATTGGAATAGGAAAGTAAATAACTAGTAGTGATACGAAGAACCATTCGACTCATATCATACTGTGGTTTGTAGTGTATGTATGAGGTTGTAGATGAGTGTGTTGTGTTGTTAACGGTAGTCTACACATACAACGAATACTGCATAGCCCGGCCGCTGCTAGTGACCGATAAAACGTGCGATAAGAGACAGAATGCGGCAGGAAGTCCATTGTTCTCGAATGGCAGGTGCAAATGTGAAGGGCTTACGATGTGCTTGGTGCGCATTACGATGCTACTGACTCGTGGCGGTTGTACACGGTCGAATGGAATCTTGAATACGAGTGCCCTCACGAAGCGAAGTAGTCTAGCATCGGGCTCCTGCACAAAAGAATGATCCTCCAATGCATACTTCTGACACTGCTGTCCCAGACGAGCACACGGCTTTTTTTTCTGTGCGTTCCGCACTGGTCCATCAACATCTGACCGTATTCACACCATCTATATACCCCACCAGCCTGCTGGTTATACCCTATAGCTCGTCGGGACACTGATATGGAAGTGTAGTACAAAAATTACTTTCTATGATTACTTTTTATTTGTTACACAATTACATGGAAATTAATATTGCAGAAGTAGTTCTATCCATCCTTAGGCATATTCGTAAGCTATGGTAAGATAAACCGTAGGCAAAACATTTCAGTTATCGAAGTCACACTTCACGTCTTATGAACTCTCTATAAATCTTCCAGTCATTAATTACCAACTTGCACTTGTTGCTCGTATTTCATTAAGAAAGAATCGTCTTATCAGATAGCTACTCGATTCTTATCTTTTTTCTTGATTATTAATTCCTCACAAGGAGGGGGGTGGGGCACTGGTAGTGGATAAACACAGCTCTTCAGCCAAAAGTTACATGAATTTAACACATCAAATATATGAAACGCTGACAATAATAGTTCATTATGAAAACTTTTTGGTGAACGATATTTATGATTTTTAGGTAAGGACAGATGATAAGAAGCGAAGTTAAAAAGGAACTGACATAGATTGAATGAAAAAAAATGTTATGATTTTAGTACTCGTTTGAAGATTTTAAACTACAGATATCATTCAGTCACTAATATTTGAGTCATGATAATGATAGCGATAACACGGTTTGATACTGATGCTGGTGATACATAATGTGATGATGGTTACGATGAATGAGGAAGTTTTGATCATAACTATAAGGCCTTGTAGAAACTCAGGTACCAAATAAAAGTCATCAATTTGGAAAAACTCAAAGAAGGGCGGTACGAGATGGAGCGTTACGTTGCGAGTTTGGAGAGAGGATAGATAAAGCATGAAGTTTAATGGAGTGTGAAATATGGATGTAGTGACGCAGCAGGCTGCTGTAAGCTATATGCGAAGAAGAGTTTATAGTTGTTACTTATCAACAATTATTATGTCCGGCATGTTATTACTACGTCCGACACTCAGGGCCAAGGACAAATTGTAAGTGCAGTATATCGGGAAACTACTCCTCGTAATGTTATTGGCGAGAAGCAGAAAGCTTTTTCCTGCAGGGCTAGTTAAGCCTTATTACTTCTCAATTTAGAAAACTACATGCTGATTGCAATTTACGTTTATCAACTCGCTTATTTATACTGATTAAACAGGGAGGTAAGCAAGATTAGATTCTCAAGTTCCGTGCTCATGAATGCCTTTAGAGACAGTATTTAAATTTCGGTTTCAAGAAACAAAGTTTATCGATAAAATTACGAAATTACACAACAATTCGTTCCACTAACGTAAGCTTGAAGCTCATTTAGCTTTAAGTAAGCGAGGACGCTCGTGCCATCTCTTGGCTACTGTAGGAACTATTTCAATCTCACATTTCTGATAGCGCTGTTTCCCAGAAAAAAAGGTGACAACATGTGGAGAGTTCGTTCACGGAGACCAATGGGAGGTTGATATTTCACGACTTTGAGCATAGTTTTTTCAGACTGATACTGAATTGATATATCTAATTAGAGCGGTAGGATGCGAGTTGTTTTACCGAAATTTGAGTCATTAACGGTGTAGTTGCCTATGGCTGCGTGGTTACGCCCTTCTCTACTCATCTACATTCTTCACATTCGTAAATTCCACACGGGTATTTAATATAGTGATTACAACAATTCTGAGAACGAAACTCTCTCAGTAAAAATCTATACTCACTTTTTACAGTGATACAACTCGTAATTACAATTAACGTCTTTTTCAGTGAGTTCTTCAGAATAATACCGACTGCCAATACTTTTAAAATGGTAAATCATTTTTTTTCAATTTTTGAATGAAACCGTTTACAATGATATCAAACTTTTCAGGTAGTATAGTTTGTTAATTGTTTGTCAGGGTGACTAACCGTCATAGACGTTGACCAAGCTACTTTAAACAAGAATTTCCAAAGATCAAAAAAGTTTCGAATTAAAACGACTCAATTGTAATACAGATAGACACTGTTTGATCATTGTTATTACCGGCTCTTAGGGGTCGTAGAGAGAGTGAATCAGGTTGGAGCCCGCCGTACTAACTTGAATACAATCCTTTTTATGTATTGAAGTTCAAACAAAATTTTCACAAATTTTCATTTCTGAACTCCAAATCTATCACTACTACATGGAGAATATGTTATAGATATTTAGAGAATTGCAGAAACTAAAATCCTATCACAAAACTTCATTATTCAGGACATCCAGTTCGTTGTTATGATTGTAATGAAAAGATGTCAATCTGTAGTTACTGTAATTACAGAATTTTGTACATCTAGCCATCAGTCGATCGTATGCACTAATAGATTAAGAAGAAATAAACAATGTCAAATTGAATGCTGTTTTTCCTCTCTTCGGAAAACATTTACCGTAGCCCAAATTTCATTACTTTGAAAAATGTTATTAAAGATTGCTACTTGTCCAGACTTTCAGTTTCAACTGCTGTCTAACTACTTCAAATTTCCCGTATATGTTAACATACCTTTCGTCGCCTGATTCTTTTCACAAGGGTCATTTGTGAGTTTTAATGCACGGAACCATGCTTAGAACGTTACCTAATCAGGAAAAAAAAAATTCTGCAACATTTGACAGCTGCGGTGGGCGAGCGGTCTGCGGCGGGGCCGTCACGTTCTGCTCGGCCACTACGGTCCTTAGTGTTAGCTAGTTCATAAGTAGTTTGTAAGTTTAGGGACTGATGACCCCGTAGTTAAGTCCCATAAGCTATACAAACATTTGAACATTCTCCAACATTTCCTTGAAACGAATTACACTCTACGCCAAGTGATATTTTTAACTATGGAAAATCCGATTGGAATGTTTGCTGAGCCGCTTACAGGGTCGAAAAATAGACAATCATATTCACACAACTTAAATTTTCGGCCATGGACTTTATCAGAAAAAGAAAGTCGGACAACTATTCACACAATCACTCAGACAACTCTAGTAGTCTGAGTGATTGTGTTAATGTATGTGTCCTTAATGACCAAACACAGTTTCATTATTCACTCTTATTGAAGTTGACCTAATGGCAACTTGTTAGTGTTTGTCTCACAATGTGCCCTTAATATGCTTAGAACTGTTCTCTCTGCTAACACTGGCCCCCTTTTTGTACCCTCCAACACATTCTCCACTTTGTCCCACTACTCATGTATACAATAGTCTCTTTACCACAAATTCATAGTCTTTTAATTGATTAAAATAAAAAAATGTATACTGTTAATTTATTTAAAAGTGACTTTGGGATTTACATACTTGGGAAATATTTTAACATTAGTAGTATCAACAGTTCTAATATTCAAAGTCACAGGAACCTAAGATTGAGCTATTGAGATTAGTATTATGTTTCATATTATACTTGTTTTCTGGTATCGATATATTGTGAAAATGACTCACATAGCTTTGGAATACCATCTTTGTTCAAATAAAAACTCACACCGCCGACTATCCGTTGAATACTAAATTATCTGATGATGACCTAAGAAGCCGAATGCCAGGTCATAACAAACCTATAAAGAAATATTATGCAACAGAAATACGAAGGGGTGAAGTTTTTAATAACTCTGTGTTTCTCCAATTACCGACGGAATATCTCAAATGTAACCAACGGTGCCTAAACCTCTTTGTTTAAAACAATTGTAAAAGCGCAAGGCACACACGCCCCACACAGCTTACAGCAGGCTACTTACATTAGTCCTCAAAGTGAACATGCGGGATTTAGATGAAGTGATTAAAACAAAGTGGAAGAAAACATCTCAATATAGTCACGTTTTTACATCCAGAATCATTTACGCATTCAGCTCTCTACTATCAAAAGTCACACTATTTACATTTCAAATGATGATATTGGTATGTTAGTGTCATAATCCGCCTTTCGCCAAGCATAGTGCAACATAGGCATGATGCAGAACGTTGGTTTTCAATCAGAGAGAGGTTTGATGATGAAATAACGATTATGTATCTCTTCCAATTTGTTTTTAACACTTCGTTGAAATGCCGCATCTGAAGTTTGATCATTAATATAAGCAGTATGAGGTGTTTAGGATATGTGTGTTTTAATTACTTTCAGGAGCTGTACGGTGTTCGGCACAGTTGAATGAAACTGTAATGATAGGCTAATATCGTTGAATTATGTATATTTACTTTCCTTACGGGACTGATAACTTATTACTTCGTTTATCTCTGTTAATATGTCACTTGTGGCCGACTGCCATGTTTTCCATGCAAACGACACAGACCAGGGCTGTTTTTATGATCGAGTGATAGTCTAAGAATCGCGATTGCGAGCGTTCGAGATCAAAGCTGCCCCTTGCGAATATATAGAGGAAATGCATTTGTAGAAGTCGGTAATTTAAAATTATTAAAATTTTGTTAATTATAATATTCAATATGGATCCCATTCGCCATAAAACGGAGATTCCAACTGCGTAGGCGTAATCTGCTGCTGCACATTTTAATAGGAACGGTACAGCTTACACCAAACAATACACACTGCTGGCCACCCACAAGGCAAGGGTGTAAAAGATCTTTAAAAAGAATATTGTCAACATAAACATCAATAAAGTGTTGCATCACTACGATTTTAGGGGTTCACAAAAATGGAATAGAGATATACAAAAGAAACATTTCATTTGTGTTTAATGCCCATGAAAACAGTAACTGACAAGTTGTAGATATTCTGAATTTGCGTCAGAGATTGTAGAATACAGCAGTATCACGAATACCCTCATGCACTGATGCATACTTGTATTCGTCGTGGCAAACCCACTATAACCGCGGCGGAGCGGCCGAGCGCATTGAGGCGCTATGCTACGATGCGCGAGGCCTTTCTCCGTCAGGGGTTCGAATCCACCCTCGGGCATGGATAAGCTAGTTCATAAGAATTTTGTAAGTTTATAGACTGATGACCTCGCAGTTAAGTCCCATAAGCTTCAGAAACATAAAAAAGACCACTATATCATCAAGGGGCTGTTGCTCTAGCTTGTCCAACTCCTATACGGCGATTCGGCGTAGATGTCTCAGATTGGCTGGTGATTCGTCTCGTACAAAAAGATCCCTTTTCACTGAATCCCAGACTCGTTCTCCATGCATGAAACTTTCACTCTACAGCGGAGTGTGCGCTGATACGAAACTTCCTGGCAGATTAAAATTGTGTGCCGGCACCGGGACTCGAACCTGGTACCTTTGCCTTTCGCGGGCAAGTCATCTACCACTGAGCTATCCCAACACGACTCACGGTCCGTACTCACAACTTTACTTCTGCCAGTACCTCGCCTCCTACTTTCCAAAGTTCAGAAGTGCCAGTCTTGCAAGGTTCGCAAGAGAACTTATGTGAAGTTTGGAAAGTAGCAGGCGAGGTACTGGCAGAAGTAAAGTTGTGAGGACGGACCGTGAGTCGAGTCGGGATAGCTCAGTTGTTGAGCGCTTGCCCGGGAAAGGCAAAGGTCTAAGATTCGAGTCCCGGTTCCGGCGCACAACTTTAATCTACTAGAAAGTTTCGTTCTCTATGTCTGTAAAACATACTGATCATTCTAATCTTGGGATGTCTTTATCACCTCCGAACGCGTTCATAAGATGTGTAATACGAGTGTGAAAATTCTCGTCCCTTAAGATGTATCCCTCACCGGAATGCTGCCGACACGATTGCACTATATGTCGGAGGATGTCATCCCAGTACAGTATAGCCGTTTGATTCTTTTTTATGACCATCAGTAGCGTATGGTGGCCCCGCAAATGCCTCGAAATGCTGCCCAAAAACACCGTTGCTGCACTCATTGGACCGTATGTCTAATCGTTCACAGAAAAGGAGAGAGAGAGGAAACCGTCTCCAAGGATTGTCTGGTCTGGTTGACGAGTCCATTCAGCATGCTGTTGGGGCCATCTGTACCGCGTTGCATGGTGTCTAGGTGTCAAAGCTGCAACTCGGCATGGATGTCGGGAGTTGAGTTGTATGTCATGCGCCTATCACGTAGTTTTATTCGAACACGACGTCGTGTCGCTGCACGGAAATCATTATTCAGAATGGTACTGTTCCTTTAAGGGTTTCTCCTCGCAGAACTCGGTCAGTAATGGTCATCAGCTGCTGTGGTAGGCATTGAGCGAAGATAGCGAGGCAAGCCATAGACAATTCCTGTATCTGTGTACCTCCTACACGTCCAAGCAAAACCACTTTGGATCCCTCCGAGCTGTCTATCAACTTCCCTTGATGAGAGTCCCCCCTGACAGAAAGTAATAATGCGGATGATATCAAATTTCGGAATTGGCCAAAATACGTGTTATAACTGCAGGCAGGCATAAGGCATCGTCCGGAATTGTACTGAATGCATTCTACTAAAATTACGAAAAAAAAACTTATTTTTTTCATTCTCCACTCCGAGGAGTGGAGCGGGCTGTTTGAGATCCGGCCCATAAAGAGTCGCGGTTCTATTCAGCCAATTATCAGACAAGCTGATAGTTTGGCAAAGCGGGGATCCCAGTTGGGAATAAGTAGGAGGGGCTTACCTTGGTCGGAACCGGGGAAATGGGACCAATTTAATATATCTCTGGGACGTTGCCCCAGACTACAAATGGATTATCGGGAGAGCACGAATGCACTCTCGACAGTCAAGGATCGGACGCCCGAGTTACTCGTAGAGATCAGCTCGAGCAACAGTGGACAAGCATCCCCCTAAAGGAGCCGCACCCACGAGCACGGTATCCTCTGCGTGCCGAATATTATCACAAGCAATTAGTTTATGAAGTCCACTAGAATATTAAATGGCTGTGACAACGTAATTGACGTCTTAGGAGCAAATAATACGGAGTTAATAAGGAGCAACAAAACAGACACAGGGATTAGTAAACACAGAGTTTTCGTTTTCTTCAGAAAAGCAGATAAAAACCGATTAACGCTTTCTTAACTGAGAATCTCCAGTCTTTTAAAACTAACAATGCGAGTGTTCACCAGGTGTGGCTTACATTCAAAGAAATAATATCGACAACCGCTGACAGATTCATACCAAACAAATTAACAAAAGAGGGGGCTGGCTCGCCGTGGTGCGCAAAACAGGTTAGATCACTCATGTAAAAGCAAAGAAAAAAGCCTGCCAAATTTAAACGGACTCAGAATCCCGAAGACTGGCAATCTTTTACAGAAACTAGAAATTTAGCTCGAACTTCAACGCTTACAATAGTTACCACAACGAAACCCTGTCACGTAATTTGGTAGAGAATCCTAAGAAATTCTGGTCGTATGTAAAGTATACTAGCGTCAAAACATAATCAATACCTTCATTACACGATAGAAATGATGATTCTACTGATGACAGTTCTCCTAAAGCAGAATTGCTTAAACACAGCTTTCCGAAATTCCTTCTGTATTTTTAATTTTTTCTTTTTGGGCGTAAGGTACCTCCCGTTGGAGTTTACCTTATTAGTATATAATTTGGCGCTACAAGGGTTAGTCTGAAAATGATTTTTGATATCGAAATCAACATTATTTTACAATGAAGGACATCCAAAGTGCAACACGCTGAAGCAAGCATACGCATCAGGTAAAATCTGGAGCTTGCGTTTGCGGCGACGAGATATGCACGAGATCAGCAACAGTATAACTCGTAGAAATCAGCGAGCGTCTTTCGAGCAGTGTCGGAGTTCGACCGAGGACGAGTAAGTGCCTGTGGGTATTTCTGATCAACCTTCAAAGATCATGACAGACGCAACCAGGCAACTATGATGATGCATATGTGTAATCGGTGCGTGCATGCAGGAGGGAATGACCGACCCTACGGGTAAGGTTGCAGTTACTTCGTTGCACCACAACAGGTGATGGCAGGCATATTGCGCCCATGGCAGTGGTGGATTGTTCTGCCACATCGCTAAGCATATCACAACAAATTCGGTCTGTTGCACAACAACCTCTGTTCGCGCGAGCCATCCGATCAGCAGAATGTACTCTGAACAAGGGGTCCATCGAGTTTACCTCTGCCAAGGAGAGCACCTCAGACACGGACAAGCAACTCGGTTCGTGTTTGACAGGGCGCTGCGCGAGAATTGCCGCGTAGTCTAAGGCGTCTTGCCACGGATTGGACGGGCGCTTCCGTAGGAGGTCAGAGTTCTCCGTCTGGCATGGGTGTTTGTGTTGTCCGTAGCGTAAGTCAAAGTAGTTTGTAAGTATATGGACTGATGACCTAAGCTCTTTGCACCTTTACGTTTACAATTTTTTTTCTTTGAGAGTTGTTGAACAAAAATGAAGAACTGCAAGATATATTTTGGCTCATAGCCTAACAGATTTTGAGTTCATGGAAATAAATTGATTCAAAAGTAACTGGATCCATAAATAATCTTGTTTTATTTTTTGTTTCTTAATAGGGGTGGCTAAGCGTCTGATGGAACGCGCTGAGCTACTGCGTTGGTTCACATGGCTACCGCCACATGTCGCCAAATTTGTGCGTGAATAAGCGACAGTCGTAGAACTTTCTTTCCTTGCTTTCTCGGAAAATACCGTTTCCGGGCAATGTACCCGACGACAGGAAATGCTCAGTTTTCTGTTATTTTTCCCATCGCTAATGACCACGATGTCGGCGGGACGTTAAACTCTAAACTTCTTCTTACTTTTAATTATCTAGCACTCAGTTAATTTTGAGTTGATTTAATGTCACGAATTTTAAAGAGTGTCTAACTCTGGCGGTTGTTCCTAGGGAACAATGACCCTAGTAGTTGGTCCCTTAGTTACACAAACTTTCAACTTTGCAATGTAACGATCCTAGTCAGATACAAACTTTAGATCAAGATATTTTATTACATTAGTAACTGCAGTTAAGAAATATTCACAAACAATTGATCATGGTTTCTTAGTCACCACCACAAAAGTTTGAGCTTTGCACACCTTGTAATTGGTAAATTACTATTTCACTAAGACTGCAATAATGATTTAAAATCGTTTAGTTCGAAAATTATAAATAGATAAAAATTGATAATAATAGCTTAAACAAATGAAGTAGTACCTATTAATTATCGTATTTGTTGACTATATACTACTGTTGTGGCTCAACTCAACTCATATCTTCTCAATTAAAGCTATGTGAAACATTTACCTATATGTAATGGTCTTGATCACTGTTTCCCAGTGGCCTGGCGCAAAGCGCAACTGCCTAGAAACAAAAAAAAAAAAAAAAAAAAAAAAAAAAAAAAAAAAAAACGAGTACGAATCTCGGCTCGGCCAAACTTTCAACATTCCTCATTGATTTACTTCAGGGTCCACTGCTAGCAACTCCTAAATTCCTTTGTGTCTGTGTATGAGGGTTGCAAGTTACATAGTGGCAACTATTTATTCACTACTAAGAAAAAAACGTTAGGTGTTTGCACCTGTTACTGCCCTTCAAAGTAATCACCAGCGTCGTGTAGAACCCGTTCCACCGATGTAGATGGCATAGTATACTGTTAGCAGAACCTGTTCTGTTGATGACGCGAATGGAGCGGTCTACTGTCTCGAATCTTTGTAATAGTTCTTAAGTGAATGCTAAGAAGTCATCTTCGGAATCAAATAAAAGTCACAAGGACAAGTCCAGGGAATATGGTGGATGGTACACTACGTCCAGTCTCGTCGACCGAACAGAGCAGCCACAGCTTGCGCTGTATGCGCCCGCGAATTGTCGTACAAAACGATGGGTTGGTTGCGCAGAAAGTGTTGCTGCTTCTTCCCCAAAGCTGGTCGCAGGTGATGCTCCAAAAACGAACAGTAATACTGTGCACTGACGGTCTGTCGTGGAGGAACATAATGCGTTAGGATAACACCAACACTGTCGTGCACGAGAATCACCATAACTTTCACCATACTGGAGCTCTGGCGCACTTTCGACAGCTTTGCGAAAGAAGTGGCAACACTTTCTTCGCAACCCACCCATCATTTTGCACGACAATGCGCGGGCGCATACAGCACAAGCTGTGGCTGCTCTGTTCGGTCGTTGGGACTGGGACGTAGTGTACCATCCACCATACTCCCCGGACTTAAGTCTTTGTGACTTTGATTTCATTTCGAAGATGAAGGAACCACTTCGTGGCACTCGCTTCAGAACTGTCCAGAGATTCGGCAGGCAGTAGACCGCTCCATTCGCACCATCAACAGAACAGGCTATGCAAACGGTATACTACGCCTTCCACATCGTTGGCAACGAGTTCTCCATGACGCTGGTGACTACTTTGAACGACAATAATAGGTGAAAACATGTAACGCTTTTGTATTGGTTTTGAATAAATAGTTGCCACTATTTAACTTCCAACCCTTGTATGTATATATAAGAATGTAGTGTATTAATGTCAAAAATTAAGAGTTTGCTGATTAAATGTACTATAACCTTTGATTCTAGAATGTTCTATAATATATATACTCTGTAGTATAAACGCAAGTACACAGCAGTAAACAGCAGTTTTACCATAATATAGTAAGTCAGAAGTGATCAGATACTTGTAGTGTAAGTTATAGTGTTAATTTGCTGTCATATAATAACACCGACAAAACGTGTTTAAATAGTTCAGGAAAAAGGTAATTAAAAACCACTCTTACGATTATTGCATTGTGTCGCTCAAAGTTGCACATGAGTTTAATGAGACAAATTCCATAGCGTGTTTCGAACACAGAACAATGTGACGAACCCCAGTTTGTTATTAAAATGTTTCCTGTTTGTACATGAATGAATGGCAACCACATTTTATGCCTGTGTGTTAAGAAATACTTAGAGTGCGTAAAGGAAACTATTTTACAAACAAAATATTTTTCTTATGCTAACGGCATTTCTGCAGCTCATAGTAGTTACAGCAATATCTAAAAAGTTTGTGCTATACGTGATTCCTCAACAGCGTGAAGGTGTTGGCTAGGAAACAGCTGAGTCTTCTGCTGGCAGTCACCAATGCGATCCACCTCTCTGGCAAGCGACAGAGCAGCAATTTACTTAAGGAAGCGTGCAGGATAAAAAACAGCTGGGCTAATCTAACTTTTATAAGAAGCAATTCCAAGCTCTAAATTTACGACACTTTCCAGTAAAACTTACTTCGCCCGAAATAAATAAAAGAATATTCATAAAACTGACTTTTAACGAAACATCTCTCTCTTTCGCGCATCAGAGATGATTCGCTGAGCGGATTGAAAGAAGTACCCCTCGAACTGTCGGACTGTACTGCCATGCAAGAACAATATTTTGACCACAGAAAGAGTTGTAAAATCATCAGCCGCTTTAATGGATCTATGTATCAAAGACGCAGTACGCTCACAAGAACCTGTACAAGGTAGTCATGAAAATTCTAGAGTTCTAATTCGTGCTACGTTGATCATAGAACATTTAACCGCGAAATTCTTATTGCATCTGTAGAAAAACACGTTCAGAAAATAGTTCTGCATGTTATATATTACTCTTATGAAAGGTTACAGGAATAATTTGACCTCGCTAATTAACGATATAAGATCTGATACAAATTAACATGGAAAAATGAAATTGATCACTTGGAAACTTAAAAGTAGTTTAAAGGTCAAAGACGTAAATTAAGAATTCTAATAACATCGAATGACGCAACATTATTGTTATTATTTATCGTATGGCAATACAGACACAGACAAATCACTAATATAACATGAAATAAATCGCAATTTGCGATTTTATGGCTTCACTGTATTAGGTTTAGATGAAATACTAAACTGTGTCGAATGAAAATTTGTGCCCGGCTGGGATTCGAACCCGGGATCTCCTACTTACTGGGCAGACGCGTTGACCACTCCGCCACCGAGAACAGTGATAAGCCCGACTGCAAAGGACTCTTCCCTGCACGTCTCCCGCCACACACACGTCTCTTTCCTATACCACATCAGGGGATCCCGGGTTCGAATCCCGATCGGGCACAAATTTTCATTAGCCAAAGTTTGGTATTTCATCTAAACCTAATACAGTGAAGCCATAACATCGCAAACTGCGATTTATTTCATTCATTTGAACGCTGTAATTCGTCAAAAATATATATAACTAATATAACAAACACTTAAGAATTGCAAACATACATCAGTAATGTAACAAAATTCAAGAATTACAAACAAACATCAAGTCTATTAAAATAATCTATCGACTCTGGAGTTGCGAACAGGAAGTCGTCTGGGCTTCCATTATAGGTTCTTCTGGGACACTTTTCAACAACATGGCTGATGGTCTCATTCTCTCCTCAGTCTCACTGAGGGGATGATTGTTTACCCTATTTATACAGGGAGTAAGCACATCTGCCATGACGAGTTCGAATGCTATTAAGAGTAGACCACGTTTTGCGTGGTAGGTCAAAACCAAGTGGCTTTTGTACGATGGTAGGCATGTTACGATTTTGCCAAGCGTTCCATCTTCAGACCATGCGTCTGTGATACTGAAACCCTCTTTTAAATAGGTCCTTGATGTTCTTGTTGGTGGATTCCTAGATCGAAGCCTATTAGTGTTTGTAGTCTCAATCTCTTGGTGGACTGATAGGCTTCGATGTTTTTGTATTCACGTACAAGGACGTCAGAACGTCGCAGGTGTGGCGGCGGGATGTGGCTTAATATTGGAAGCCATTGCGTTGGAGTGGGTTTAATTACTCCAGGAATCATCCTCAGAGTGTTATGCAGCTGGACAACCACCTTTCCACATGTGGGCCTTTTAGCCAAAGCGGAGCACAGTATATGGCAGCCAGAATATAACTGTCAAAGCATTGGTGCGGAGAGTGGAGGCCGTTGCTCCCCAGGTGGTGACGCAACAAATATTATCTTTCACCGGTACATAATTTAGAAAGAAATATTCAAATGTTTCTATACCTAATGGACCGAAATACCTAGGTCATCGGTCCCTAGGCTTACAAACTAATAATAACGTTTAAGCGTTCTCGACTGGCGTCTTCGTTAATTAAAGCTTCTGAGCTAAATTGCCTTAGTCAATCCATAAAACTTCTTCCTCTTGACATTTCGGTGCCTACTGCGGGCAATACCTTCTGACGTGAGTCGACGACTGATTGCTAAGCAGCGGAGGTGCCGCTTATAGCCATAGAACGCGTCACCACGCCTCACGTGCTGCCGAACCTCAAACTATCTCTGACTGGCATCACCATTTTCGATTGCAGGTAGTCGATTGTCACGTGATAGGTCTAAAGTCGACCGCTATATTTTGTCTAATATTAAACCTTCCTCTTTTCTTTTAAATTGTTGTGGTGTTTAAGAATTTCTGTAGTTTCTCTATACATACGTGTGTAACAATGAGAAGTCCTCGCTAGCGCACCCGGATCACTAAATTTTACTGCATAATCACCGTGTTTAAACACGTGTTCCACAACGGCTGATTTGTCGATATTTCCAAGTCGACAGTCCCTTTTGTGTTCCGTTAAGCGTGTTTGTAAATCTATGGGTCTTAACTGCTTGGTTATTAGTCCCTAGCTTACAAACTACTTAAACTAAGGTAAACAACCCAAGGAAAACACAAACATTCATGCCCGAGGAAGGACTCGATCCCCCGACGGAGAACGGCCCCGCGAACCGCTGCACGGAGCCTCAGTGCACAAGGCTATTCCGTCGTAGCTGTTCCACTATAAACCATGACATAAATAAATCGAATTTTATACACCCCTGTGGTAGCTAAGAGGTGTCGAGTGTCCTTCACTGATCTTAAACATTCTCTGATCTTCATAGTGCGTCTAAAGATTGTTTACACTTGATACTTGGCCACTACTATCCCAATACGGTCTGTGAAGTTGAGAATAAATTACAGAAAAACTTTTCCAATCGACTGTTGTTTTTGTCGAATATTTTCGAACACATTTCGTCTAGGGTGGACTGCTCGATCTATCTTCTTATCAATATAATCAATTTTCTTCAAAGCCATTCGCAAATGATTTAGTTTCTCTTGCAGATAGACTGGCTCACAGATATTATTAGCCCTATCCACGAATGTTTTTATAACACCTCTCTTCTGGCTGGGATGGTGATTCGAGTTCTTTTGGAGGTAACGATCGGTATGTTTATATTTTCTGTAGACCTTGTACCCTAAGGACCCTACATTTCATGTAAAGAACACAAAGAGAAGATTAGAGAGCTTAGGGCTCGTACAGAAGCAAACAAGCATTCATTTATTCTTGTTCTGTCTGGGAGTGGAACAAGAAAGCAAGTAACTAGTAGTGTTACTGACAAGGGAATGTTCACACTTGTCATGTCGAAACCTGTGTTGCTATTTTTATAACTGTGAGGTAACATTGAAGGAAGTCTGTATGCAGACTGTTAGCTTCTGACAGGACCTGGAAGTCTGTAAAAACTTTACTGAAGTATGACATAATTGTCGCATGGTTTCCGCGCTTATAACAGCATGTTGTACAACCCTGACCACTCTCGCTACGTTATACCATCGCCATCTAGGGACAAGGTGGCGTTAGCTACGCGCCGCTCTCCTGCCACAGAAGTATATCTAATTCCTTGTCAGGGTGAGTTCGAAATACAGCTTTTAATGAATCTGAACTTTTATAACCTGACCACGAATCAAGGAGAAGAGATTTGTTCCCACAGAACGGAAGAAAAGCATGACGCATGAAAAGTGTAACGTTATCATTTCCCATTTTTCCAGACTTCGGTGCGTCTACCACAAGATTGTCTACGTAGAACATTGTTTGACACGTGATCCGAAACGTCCAGTTGGTTCTTGAAGACACACGTATAGTTTAGGCAACAATGAACTATCCAGACTAATTCTGGTCATCAAAGTGTACGAATAGGTGAATGCAGTGGTGAACTGCGCAATTGCCTTAATATGTTTTTCCTCTTTGAATGACAGTTTTCTTTTCGCACGCATTTCTTTTTGAAAACCTGACTTATATGCATTGTAAACGTAAGATTCACTAAAACTGGTGATCTTATTTTTTGCAGTCGTAAGAAAAGCTATCATTTACATTTGAGTCCTGTTTCTCGATACAAATTTTGTTATTTTTCGTGTTACAATCTTATGTGATCTTTTGAAGCGACTAATACAACTATGAGAAGCAGTAAATTCTTTAGCGCCTATCGCGTTAGCAATTTCTATCGCCCAGTCACGCAAAGCTGTGTTGCTGACACCCCATGACTGTCATCTGGCATCGGTAAATTGCTCAAAAAGTCGTGCATTTATTTTTGTCGCAATTTTCAGTCGACTCTTACGTCGTCCAGCGACTTCCTTTTTCCATTTATACAATTCACGTTCAGAACGGACAGAGCGATACCTATTTTGAACAGTACTGACACGTAGGCGTTTCTTACGACTTTCGTCCACCCAATGCTTCACCGCTTTTTCTTTGTCTGATAATGTAATTTTAGTTGCAGGTGTTGCTTTCGGAGATAATTGATGATGGTACGTGGCACTATTACTCGAAGAGTCTTCATGTGTGTAATTTTCTTCCGTTTCTTCGCCGTCTGTAGATTCACAGTCAGCAATATCGAGTGTTTCAGTCGTTTCTAGCCACATGTCTACGCTATTTACATGGTAGTCTAGAAGTTTAACTACCATGTCGCACATCACATAGTCTTCACTCGTGTTTTCTGTTGATTGCTTCATTTGGCGTCTGTGGTATATCTCCATGGCAACACTACGGTCGGGGGTTCGAATCCCCCCTCGGGCATGGATATTTGTGCCGTCCTTAGTTGTATTTAGTTCATAAGTAGTTTGTAAGTTTAGGGACTGATGACCACGTAGTTAAGTCCCATAAGCTCTACAAACATTTGAACATTTTTTTTCTCCATGGCAAGCAGCAAAACATTGTCATCACCTGTAAAGGGAGATTGAATGTTCACCGTAAAGTGACTTGTGGAGTATAGATGTGGATGTACAGAATATCTTTCACATCCCTAACCAGTCTCAGGACGGTATGTTTCGAAATACGTACCAGAAATGAAAAGGAAGTGCATACCACAGAAACGAATATTCGTTTCCCCTTTCCACCAAAACCGTGCAACGATATTCCTCTTTAGTGAACGCCGCGATTAGACGGCCACACCTTCCGACCATGCGCACAACTCTCACCATAACAGCTCGCGACTCTCCATTTCCAGGAGTGGCCAGCCGTCACCGCAAGCCCCAAGCAGGAAAAAGAGCTATTTTCGTGATATTGTTTAGGTGACTTCAAGGTAATGTCAGCAGCTAACATTCTGCATACAGACTTCCTTCAATGTTAACTAACAATGCTAAAAAATCAATATATGTTTCGGCATGACAAGTCTGACCATTCCCATGTGAGTACCCTCCGCCACGCACCTTTGGATAGATTGCGGAGTATGTATGTAGATGTAGAAATTGACATTTCTAAATACCGGTTAGATGTTTGGTATGTTAAGTGCATCTGACATTGAATAATTTATACATCCGCAACTTCCACTCTGGTTATGCATCGTCACATGTTATAGTATGAGTTTAGAAGATTTCATGTCTGATGCAGCTATTTAAACTCGTGTATGCCCGTTTATATGTATGTGTCAGCTTAATTTTTATTAAGTAATCCTCCGATGAAAGGAGGCAAAACGTCCGCCTGCTGTACTGCCTGTAAGCTGACACCTGAAGAAAAAAAAAAAAAAAAAAAAAAAAAAAAACGCAATGCTGTGTTTTACGGCCAACTTTAGATTTGCTGTAGTTTTATCATTTTTTTGCAAA
Source organism: Locusta migratoria (assembly GCA_026315105.1). Taxonomy (NCBI): domain Eukaryota; kingdom Metazoa; phylum Arthropoda; class Insecta; order Orthoptera; family Acrididae; genus Locusta; species Locusta migratoria. Next base: position 226,722,457 of record CM048749.1, on the reverse strand, counting down.
CATTTCGGACACGAATAATAAAAAATATAAATAATTAAAATTTGTAGGCGATATGATTACGACTCTACTATTGTGATACGAGGCGCGTCCAGAAAGTAAGTTCCGTTTAGTAATAAAATGAAATTGTACACAGATACAGAAGTAATTTTTATTGCACAAAATTCTACAACTCTTAAACTACTTTTCCACATAACTGCTGAAATTTTGCAGGCATTTGTCATAGCATGGCACCAGGTTTTGTATACCTTCTTCATAGAAATCTGCCGCCTGTGTCTTCAACCAGTTGGAAACAGTTTCTTTCAGCTCGTCGTCATTGGTGAAGTGATGACCGCCAAGGAAAGACTTGAGATGTAAGAACAGATGAAAGTCGCTAGGAGCGAGGTCAGAGCTGTACGGAGGATGGTCAAACACGTCCCAGCCAAATCCCTGTAGAAGGTTTTTCGTCACATTTGGAGTCTGTGGTCGTGCGTTGTCCTGAAGCAAAACAACACCGCAAATTTGCCGATAAATTTCACTTGGTTTCACTTTCCTCGCATTCAGAAACCGAATCACCGACCTGATGTCACAGGTGGCGGGATTTTCAATCAACGCCGACGTTTCAAACAAGTACAACAAAGCGTACGTAACTGACAGCGATATCCAAATGGCGCACGTTTTTTTTTTCCTTGATTCACATCGTCTACAGCGCATGTGCGGAACTGCAATCGCAGCGCTGCAGCGGAGATAAAATGAAACGGAGCTTATTTTCTGGACGCGCCACGTAATATCTATGCACCCAACACGTAATATTCTTTCTGACCGTATTTTAATAAACAAACAACATTATTTGATTTTGGAGCTTATATTTGACAAATATACAGCGGTTGTCAGAGTTGATGGGCATGAAAGGGATGCAGTGGTTGGAAAGGGAGTAAGACAGGGTTGTAGTCTTTCTCCATTGTTGTTCAATTTGTACATTGAGCAAGCTATAAAGGAAAGCAAGGAGAAATTTGGAGAAGGAATTAAAGTTCAGGGTGAAGAATTAAAAACATTGCGTTTTGCCGACGACATAGTAATTATGTCAGATACAGCAAACGACCTGGAAGAGCAATTGAACGGAATGGACAGTCTGCTGAAATGTGCATATAAGATGAACATTAACAAGAGCAAAACTAGGGTAGTGGAGTGCAGTCTAAGAAAATCAGGTGATGCTAAAGGAATTAGATTGGGAAACGAAGCAATAAAGGAGGTAGATGAGTTTTGTTACTTGGGCAGTAAAATAACAAATAATGGTCGCAGTACAGAGGATATAAAATGCAGAATGGCAATGGGTAGAAAAGCGTTCTTGAAAAAGAGAAATTTGTTAACTTCGAATATTGATTTAAGCCTAAGGAAGTCCTTTCTGAAGGCATTTGTATGGAGTGTTGCCTTGTATGGGAGTGATACATGGACGATAAACAGTGCGGACGGGAAGAGGATTGAGGCTTTTGAAATATGGTGCTACAGAAGAATGCTGAAGATTAGGTGGGTGGATCGCGTAACTAACGAGGAGGTACTGAACAGAATTGGGGAGAAAAGGAATTTTTGGCATACCTTGACTAAAAGAAGGGATAGATTGGTAGGACACATTCTTAGACATCAAGGAATTGTGAATTTAGCGTTGGAGGGAAGTGTATGGGGAAAAAATCGCAGGGGAAGACCAAGAGATGGATACAGTAAGCAGATTCAGACAGATGTAGGTTGTCGTTCTTATGTGGAGATGAAGAGGCTTGCTCAGGATAGGGTACTGTGGAGAGCTGCATCAAACCAGTCTCCGGACTGAAGACCACAGCAACAACAACTCTCTTTCGAACTTTTACCTCTTTAAACTATTATTTTAATATCTCTCCTACATTTTCACTATGACTTAATTTGCTCATCTTAGGGAACGATCTTATTGTATAAATAGGGTAGATGCCAAGATCACAATTTTAATTTTATTTATTCAAGACGACCGATTTCGACAATCTGTGGTGTCATCATCTGGTCTCATTGACATTAAACTGCTTATTATAGTGCTCCACATAAAATCAGGTAAGAGTACTGGATGATACTTATATAGAAAATCATGTGGTGGTGGATAGCAGATATAAAGTGGATGGCTGGTCAAAATTAAAACAGTAAAATATACATAAAATAATAACCATTATAGTGCACATGTCTGGTCCGTTTTATGGAGGTACTCAACATTTGGCGTTCAGAAATAAGCCACGTGACATCCCTCGCCAGAAATCTTGCCCGAAACTCTCGTTTGTATACGCCGTCTTGCTTTCTGTATTTGATGATTTTCTTATTATAATTCAAGAGTTGTCATTTCAAAGCAATGGCGCACTGAAAATTTTGTCACGTCATTGTTAGAATAGTGAATTACAATCTAATGTTTAACAATGCCATGTTAGCAGATAACACCTGCCATCGATGGTACGAGAATTACAGATTACTCTCGCAGCTGTTTGCCGTAGCGTAATAGGCAGCGAATTAGTTTGTGATTCACGAACATGTTGGACGGTGGTTCGCGACTTGCCGGGCGCGGTGGCTCAGAGCGGTCGGTCAAGGAGGTTGCCGCTTTGGTAGCTCCGCGTGCTCGGTCAGAGTGCTCGACACCCTCTGTGACGAAAAACTGAGTCAACAACGAAACGATCAGAATTAAAAAAAAAAAAAAAAAAAAAAAAAAAAAAAAAAAAAAAAAAAAAAAAAAAAAAAAACCAACGTCCACAAAGCGCCGATCAAACCGAGGAATCAATGAAAAGAGAGAAAAAGAGGGCTCAACGCCATCTGTAGTGAAAAACAGTAAAATTCTCAACGGACAGCCCTGAACGAACATGAACAAACGACCGCAAAGCATCGATCTACCTGAAGAACAAACAAATATAAATAAATAAATAAAAAAAATAGAAACCCGCCACTGGCATTTCTTCATCTTGTTTTCGCACACTTGTTAATTGAACACAACTATATCCTGCAAGATTCTGAGTTTTTCATAGATAACAGCGCTTCCTATGACAAGGGTATTTGTTCTGTTTTGTGGACATATCATGAAATACATACCAACGAATTGCAAACATAGACTTCCTTAGCACATTTACACAAACTGAGGAGATACTTTTATAGTGACTGTTTTAAATGATGTAATGATAATAGTAACTTTGTGTATAGATTAGGTACTAGAGCTTTGTGGAATTCGATATTACCACACTTATTCCTTTTGTTATTTTAGCTGTAAAAGTAAACGTAGTCACGGTTTGAAACAGAATATTTGCTCTTTATTTTAGTGCAGAAGAAATTAACATGAACAAACTCATCTGAACTACAGAAAAGAACTACAATCTACGGTAAAAGCGTCCATAGCAACCATGCCAAAGACAAAAATTTAGTAGACGCATTGATTATAATCAATGAGTTTCAAAATATTCCATTAATAGTGAATAATTGCTTAGAAAAAAAAACAGGTAATTTGTTGCAATGTATACACTTTCCGTTTCATTAAGGAAAGGCAGTTGCCACAGAAATATAGTACTCCATTTATATAAACGTTGTTTAGAATATTCATTATCACAATGTGCTCCCTGTTTTGCAAATGCTTTAAAGACCAGTGTTCAGTTCGTTGTTACGTATTTCACGGCATGTTCACGAAAAAGAACATACGCACATTTTAAAGCGAGCACTCTTACATCTGCACAACTCTAATCTTTGCAGAAGATAACTCTATTTCATTAATAAGAGTGCCTGAAATCTATTCAAGAGGCAAGACGGGAAAAGTTGTTATCGGCGGGTTTCGAACTAATGTTACGTGACATTTCCTAACGCCTTGTCTACGTAAAATCAAGAGACGGTGTCAAATCGCCGTTATTTTTGCAAATATCTCTCTAACTGTTCGAGTTACGAAAAATAAATAATTAAATAATTAAAAAAACACATAAGAGAAGGAAGTTGTAGAGAATTTTCTCCTCTACAAATTGGGCTATTCGATTTTAGTGTAAGATGAACGGTTTGTTTTCACTTATAATGAAATTACAAACTTGTTGTTCGAAAAATTTGAAAAAGGGAGATTCTGGTCTCTGGTGGCCATCTATTATGTCTGTAAAATTTGGTATCGATTGGTTGAACGGTTTGACCTAAGAAGTGGGAACATGTTACGGTCATACATACAGTCAGACAGACATCTTCAAATCGCCGTTATTTTTGCAAATATCTCTGAAACAATGCAAGATGTGAAAAAAAAAACATAACAGAACAAAGTTGTAGATAATTTTCTCCTCTATAAATTTGTTTATTCAATTTTCATGTCAAATATACTAAGCCTTTCTTTTCATTTAAATTTCGAGCTTTCAAAAGGCGATCGTAAAGGCCCATTTTCATTGTTACTACCGTAATCTAAAGTGGGCGAAAACACACACACACACACACACACACACACACACACTATGACTTTTCACTTTGCGAACTGAAGGAATGAGGTTTCAGTTCTTGCTAAGTTCTGAGTGCATGCGCCGTTACATATATATATATATATATATATATATATATATATATACTTTCAAATCGATTTATAGGTCACCGAGGTTTAAGCAGGTTCAAGAGACATCCAGACACTTCGCACAGTGGAGAACTATTCCGATACATTAAACGCACTTCACAGCGTATTATAGTCAGATAAGTGTACGAATCCTTAACCTTTTGATATTTATGATGTATTTTAAAACGCACTTCACAGCGTATTATAGTCAGATAAGTGTACGAATCCTTAACCTTTTGATATTTATGATGTATTTTAAAATGTCTAGGAGTATGCATTTTATATTTAGTTTGAAAATGACATACAAATGAAGTCTAACATTCCCGTTTTATTTTACGACAAGACACAATTTTTTTCCATTTTTTCCCTCAGAGTAACTCTATTAGAAAAAAGTCTCTATCCAAGCTGCTCACTCTCGCAGCACTTATTATCATTGATTTTCATGGAATTTAAAAATTGTGTCATTACAAGGATAAATGCCAATTTCAGTACACAACTCAGTTCATCGATGACAGAAGAAAATTTTGTGAAGACTACATTGATAAAGTGGAAAACAATCGTGTGACTAAAAGGGGTCGGCCGCGGTGGCCGAGGGGACTGAGGCGCTTCAGTCACGGTCTGCACGGCCACTAAGGTCGGGGGGTTCGAAACCCCCTCGGGCATGGATATTTGTGCCGTCCTAGTTCGTAAGTAGTTCATAAGTAGTTTGTAAGTTTAGGGACTGTTGACCCCGTAGTTAAGTCCCATAAGTTTTACAAACATTTGAATAAGAAGTACAGGAAGATCGGCCGTGAGATGGATACATAAAATACACGACTTAACTGAGCAATCGAGAGGAAATGAACATGTATAGAGAACAAGAAGAAGGCGTTTACCCAGAGTAGGTTCAATCAATTTGTCCATAAAAATTTCCGTGTTGTTGTTTTTTACGAGGTGAAAGAACACGTTTCGCAAACTGAGAGTAGACCGAGCCTTGGTTGCGGAGTGCGTGTGCTCGCTAGCCGTGCGTGCACGGATAGAGTGTTCCCAGAGAACTGCACTTGCCGGCACTTTGGCACGCACGCAACGCCACTGCCAGCTGTCTCCCCAACACGTTCCCATTACTGTCTCAACCCCTGGCTTTGGCGAGACAGTCTTCTTTTAACCCATTATATCCCATCGTATGATTTATCATACGCATGCTCTTCTTAGACATTTTAGTTTCCAGAAGCTCATAAACTAAGGCGGCCATCATTTTCAAATCCCAATGCGGGACGTTTCGATGATGTGTATGGGTACTATGAATACGCGACTCAGTGACAGGACTCTCTCTAATGCAGGCAAAAGTGCAAGCCATCGTGTTTTACTATATACCAGGATTCTTTTGTATTGCATTTCTGTGTTCGCAAAAAATTTGATACCTTCTACATGTACTGTGTAAAAGTACGAATAAATCTTCGTAACAATATATTCGTCGTCCACTGATAACAAATCTGCTGATCATTATGACTGATTCTTCCGTTGCTTCTTGGTAGAACATAATCAAATAAATTAAAAAACACAATTTTGTGTGTGTTCTACAAGTTTATCTTTGTTTACTTAACCAGTTTTCGGCTTATTAGGCCATCTTCAGAGTATTTATTGATGTGTCAAACTGGTTAGAATGTTTAGATACAGTATGGGAAGAAATGACAAATGACTCCACTTAGATCGACATACGTAGTATAACACCTCTTTGACATTGTGTTATTACAGTTATCAACTTAAAAACTAAACAGTAATACAAGAATATACAATGTGTGAAGGATAAAACAAGGAGTAAATTTGAATATAACCTGGAAACTGAAACTACCTACTATTACAAACAAACTGATAATGCTGATAAATAAATATATATAAGTGCCTTGTTAATAATTCTGCACTAGTGCAGAATTTCTAATGGCTCTATCTGCACGAATTGCTATGACTTTCTTTTTCCTCAATTGATTTTCCAGTACGTCCATTAAAGAATGATATATAATAACTGATGTTTCGCCAGGGAAATGCAATGTGGGGGCTCCATCCAAAGCAATGTTTCGTTTTGTATTAGTGGTGCTAAGAGGATAGTTGTCTGATAAACCATTATTTTTGTCATGAATTCCTATTATTTCAATGTCTTATTTTATTCACGTAATGCATTATAGTTACTTGTTTGCTCAACTAATGGTTTTTACCATGTATCCTTCACATGTGAATAAATAGTTTATGCTTAAAATATAAATAACAATAAACTTTAAAATTTCGTAATACTATTTTTTTCTTCATTTATTTGTTTTAAGTGATAATAATGAAAAATTGAACATTTTAAGTGTGATAAAAGTGTGGAAAAACTGCTACCCATTACTGCCCATCTGATGATATATCACACATAAAAAAGATATAATTTTAAGGGCACAGAAAAAAGTTACATTCAGAATGTAATTATTAATCCATGTAGGTAATCGATCTTATGTTTTATCAAAATCTAAAAAAAAAAAAAAAAAAAAAAAAAAAAAAATGTATTATTTCGGAATACCCAAGCGCGAATTAAGAAGCCCACCGAACAAAAGTGTTAGTCGCCCTTTGAAAGAGTATACTGGTCATTTTGGAACGTTGTTCAAGGGGGCGCCTGTTACGCAATCTCTCACTGCTGTCGATCGTGGTGTACGTTCAAGTCGGCTGTACGAAATCAGCTCAGAATATGGGGCGACGAGCAGACGTGCTGTCTTGTCAGGAAAGCTATCGTGTTTGCTTATGATCACGCCGTAGATACAAAATATTCACTACACTAATGAAATCAGCCAAACAGAGGGAAGGCCAAATCAGTTCTACGCAGAGTATGTGAAAGAAGATGCTTCTCTCCTAGCAGTAGTGTACCGTAGGTCTCTAGCGAAGCGTTGCTGATAACTAGAAAAATGAGCAGGCCATTGGTGTTTTCAAGAAGGGTCGTCGAGCAGATGCGCGAAATTACAGGCCTATGTCTCTGTACAACAAGTTGTACGCTCGAATTTCGTGGCACTACAGGAAACGGAAAATCTCCTCTACAGGCATCAGCGTTGGTTCCAAAAGGAGTGATCATGTGGAACCCTCTTTGCTCTATTCGTCCACTAGACACACTTATTGATTTTACATAAGACCAGAATTTTCTCGTTTCTCCCCAACGATCTTATTACATACTAGCGAATCTCTATTAACTTTTTCCTGTATTGCTTTGCTTGTTGTTTTTTGAACCGATAATGCAACTGTATTTATCTCCTTTCAGAATATTATTATTAATCTATGGTGGGTCTTTTCCACCTCTAATTCACTTAGTCGGGACACATTCCTCCAGCGACTGATCTACAATGCTTTTAAATTTATTCTCGGACATTTTTTCCGTCAGTTCTTTGAACTAATGTTAACAATGATGTTTTTCTAATTTTGATCATCCCTAGGGCAATAGTTTCAATTTTTGACGTTGGATAATTTAAATCATAATTCGAGCTATAGATCTGAACACATCAACTTTTACCACTCTTAACGGCTATGTACACTCATAATTATTGTATTGTGCGCATCTACAGCAAGCCATCTTTCGAATTATATAAATTTCATTGACATCATGATAAAATTATCGTAGAAAGTTCGCGTATTTATAAATAATGATATCATATGACAATCTTAGCTTAATGTTGATAACATGAGCAGAACCAGCACCTCCTTGAGAAGACAGAACGCAATACTCACTCTAGGGAGTGGCATAGATAGACGATAGATAACTGATATTGCGGGTCTCCCAGATCACTGACATCTCCCTGGCATTGCTGTGTTGTGTTTTGAAACCAATATCCAACGTTTTTGCTCCCGGTCTAAAGTTTCTGCCCCGCGTCATGTGACGGATTTCCGACATTACGAGCAACAGTTTTTTTTTTTTTTTTTCATTTATAACTGAAATCAAGCTAGAATGTGGGTGTCATTGGTACTGTTTCTATTTGCAGAAATTTAAGCTGCATCTACTGGTTAGGCAACTCTTTAATTCTCAAATTAGGTGCCTCATGTCATTTATGAGGACTCTTCGCTTAGCAGAAAGGTGACGGCTACATTAAAATGAAAAGTAAAAATAAAAAGTTACAACACCAGGAATCGAAACCGAGATCTGCCACACGTGAACCTATCGCTCTACTACAAGACCAACAAGAACACAGTAATTGCAATCTCAAGATAGCAGATACTATGCCGTCAAGAGAAAATGTGTTCGAGAACGGAATTAATATTTACAGATGTTTGAACTTTTCCTTCTATTACAGGCTAAACACTAACTAAAAACAAAACTTGACGTTTGTGTGTCTATCAAGAGTACCTTAAAATTTTGATGATCGGTGAGTCATTGAGTGACAGAATTAGCGATTTTCGACTGCTAATATTTCGTAAACTATAAGGTGTAGAATAGTATAATTGGAAAATGTAGCTATTTATAGTTATAGTAAATAGTCCCGGTAACCGCAAATTCAGGCTTCTAGATTTATCCACATCGGACATACAGGGGGTCGAAAGTGCCGTCAACTGCTTCGAGAAAAGGATGGTACGGCTGTGCGCTAGACTTGGCGGAGGCTCTGCCGTGTCCCCAAATATGGAATTGATGGCATTCCCAGCAGAGTACTAAACTCTTGTTTCCAACAGTAAAGTAGGATTATATGCCAAATATGTAATAGCTCTCTGAAACTGGGCACTTTCCCAGAAAGAGAAAAATATGCTATTGTTAAACCACTGTATAAGAAAGGAGATTCGTCAAATATCAACACCTGCCGTTCAGTCTCACTTTTGACAGCTCTGTCCAAAGTTCTTGAGAAAGTAATGTATTCAAGAGTAGCTTCCCATAAATGTAAAAATAAGATACCAACAAAATGGCAGTTTGGTTTCCAGCAAGACTATTCAACAGAAAAAGCTGTATATGCTTTCACTGATCAATTATTAAATGCTCTGAATAACCGAACATCACCCACTGTGATTTTTTTGTGATCTCTCAAAGGTTCTTGACTATATAAATCATGGGATTCCTCTAGATATGCTTGCGCATTATAATATTAGTGGGGCAGTCCACAAATGGTTTAATTCATACTTAAATGATCATCTTCAGATGATAAGTGGTTCACATAAACTGGGAAAGTCAGCGATTCCTCAAACTGGACAGCTATCAACAATGGGGATCTACAGGGTTCGGTCTTCGGTCCTCTACTGTTATTGCCATTCTGTATTCATGATGATGCAAAGCTAGTTCTTTTTGCTGATGATACTTGTATAGTAATCACACCCAACAAAGAAGAATTAACTGATGAAATTATAAATAACGTATTTCAGAAACTTATTCAGTAGTTCTCTGCAAATGGAGTCTTATTAAATTTTGATAAAACACAGTATATATAGTTCCATACAGTAAGTAGCGCGACACCAGTAATAAATATAGTCTGTGAACAGAAGTCTGTAGCTAACGTAAAATATACAAAGTTTTTAGGTGTTTGCATTGATTAGAAACTGAATTGGAAGCAACAAACTGATGATCTATAGAAACGTTAGAGTTCAGCAACTTATGCTATTAGGAATATTGCAAATTTTGGTGACAGACGTTTCAGTAAATTATCTTACTATACCTATTTTCATTCATTGCTTTCATATGGCGTCATATTTTGGGGTAATTCATCACTGAGCAAAAAACTATTCACGACACAAAAGCGTGTAATTAGAACAATTTCTTGGGCACACCCAAGATTATACTGCAGACAATTATGTAAGGATCTAGGGAGAATATGAAATGTCTGGAGGTAATCAACCAGCATTTAAAAACAAATTGAAAGAATTTCTGAATGTCAACTTCAACTTCGTAGATGAATTTTTAGATAAAAAAGAATTAAGCAGTCAACAATCCGAAGATTGGTTTGAACACCACAGGGCTTTACTAGGCATGGTCCTGTTGGAAAGTGGTATGCCTTTTCCTTCCTCCGACCTTCCAACTAACTTATCCAGCCAGATATAGGTTCTGAACCACGATGATACTCTACCAATGTGCAACCAAACCACACCAGAAATTTGTAATTTTATAAAATAATAATAACAATAATATAAAAAAAATGTAATGTTATCTTTTACCAAACTGACTCGTTCCACATCATTGCAAAATCTCGTTCTCATTATCTATGGAATAAATGTTAATCTAACCTAATCAATATCAGCGACAAAAATGGCAACAATTAATGTTTGAATGTTTTCTTCTCGCGCCTATAGCACGTATTTGTAGGCCTAATTTATCGCGCGCAAATCGTTGGAAACGGGTGACTAAAACTTATATCTGATTACCCATTGTTCTATTTTACACTCTGCATATAGTAGTTAGGATTTATAAAGTCTATCAGACGTAAATTTCGTGATTTATCAAAAGTCTGTACAGTAATCTGTGTTTATAGGCCTAAATTTTGTTTTCGTGAGCGTGTTTTTAAGGCCTAATTTTTTTCGTGAGCGAGTTTCTTTATATCCAAGGCCCTTTCAGTTAATTATATTTGCGTGAACAGATTTTAGTGTCTCTTGGTGTAACTTTCACGTTTTAGTCAGTACTTAAACAAGTTTTTACGATTTCTATTTTTACCATGGGTGAGAAGTGTGTGACATGCCGTAGGATCGTTAGTTCCGGGGTGTGGTGTGATAGTAGTGGTTTCTTTCATTGGGGCGAATGTAGTGGCGTGGGAAATGGGGATATAAATGAAACTCACCAGTGGTTTTGTAGGATCTGCAATAGAGATAGGAAAATAATGGAACAGGAGGGGAAAATTGCAGTTCTTCAAGCTGAATTAGATAAGGTAAGGGAGACTCTGAGCAGGTTAAGGAGGGAGAAGGATGCACAGCGGTGGGAACTGGCAACAGGTAAGAGGGGGAACAGGCTCTGGACAGTTTCAGACAGCTTTGTCCTTAATGTGAAAAATAGATTTGACCTGTTGCCTCAGTCAGAACCGGATGACCCTCATGTAGCTGAAACTGTAGAAAGGACACAACAGACTTTCAAGAAGAATTTGAAAAATGTAGGGAAAACTGTGAAAAGATAGAAAGTCTTGTTGTTAGGTAGTTCCCAAGGTAGAGGTATTGGCCAACTACTGCAGGAAGAGCTAGGACCAGGTCACAAACTTTTTCAAACCAAATGCGGGCCTGGGTCAGGTAACAGTCGATATAGGTTCTTTATGTAAAGATTTCAAAATTCAGGATTCCGTGGTTATAGTGGGTGGTCCAGGAAACAGCGTTGACAGAAACTGTGAATATTCTATAGGGTGTGTGTGACCTGATGAAGATATCATCGGCAACGAAGCATACTAGTGTGGGGTTTGTATCTGTCATGAGTCGCCATGATCGTCGTCATTTGAACTCTTCTGTCAGGAGAGTAAACTTAGAGTTGGAACGGCTACTCATGTCAGATATGGGGTCCCATATTGGTTTGATTCCTGTGGATGATATCTGTAGGTGGGACTACAATAGGCATGGCCTTCACCTCAACAGGAAAGGGAAGGGAAAACTGTCTGGATTGATTGCAAGTAACTTACGGGGGGGGGGGGGGGGAGGGCACTGTCACAAATGGTAAAATACCAGTGGTTACAGGTGTCAGAGGGATACTTTTTTTAGGATAGGGAGGGGGGAAAGAAAATCAGTTTTGAGAGAGCTTGGAAGACACCCTCAGTTAGGAAAAGCAGATAAACTAGAGATAGATTTTAGCAAATAATGTTTAACATAAAGTACTCAGAAACTTCCAGTAAATCTTAGTCAAGCAATTAGTATGCAATATCAGTTATCTTTATTACATCAAAATATTCCAGGACTCAGAAATAAACTTGATGAACTACTCATTTGTATTGATGAAATATATTCCTCTAACCCAATTGACATAATTTGCCTCTCTGAACATAATGTGGCCACTGGTATAGATATGTTAAACATTCCAGGATTTAATTTAGCTTCAAACTTCTATAGAGTAGATATGGAGGAAGGAGGAGTTGCCACATTCATTAAAAACAGCTATAAATTCAAGAATATTGATGTAAATAAATTCTGTCTAAAGCAGCATTTAGAAGCTTGTGCAACAGAAGTAGAATTCCATAACAGATGATATATAATAGTAACTATTTACCGAGCACCTGCAGGAAATTGAATTCTATTCCTAAATCATCTAGAAGCTCTATTGAGTTATTTGACAGGAAGAAATAAAGAAATCCTGGTTCCTGGTGACTTTAATACAGATTTTCTTATGCAGTCCTCCAGTAAAAATTTATTGCAGTCAGTAACTTTGTCTTTCAACCTAACACATACCGTAAACTTTCCAACTAGGATAACTAAAACCTCTAGGACAGCAATTGATAATATTTTTATAGAAAAAGCAAAGGAACAAAATCATATCATAAAACCAATAATAAATGGCCTATCAGATGACGATATGCAGGTCCTTGTTTTAGGTATAGATTCTAAACAGATTATGAAGACTGCAAAATGTACATACAGGCGAGTAGTAGTCAATTGAAAATTGAAAATCTTAGAAAACTGCTCAAAGACATGAACTGGAAAGATGTATATAGTGCTCATGGCATGAATGAAAAATATAACGTATTCATTAATAGTGTTAGTATCATGTTTTAAAACTGTTTTCCTCAAAAAGTAATTCGAATTAAACAAAAGTCTATAATAAAACCATGGATTACACAAGGAATAAAGATTTCATAGCAACATCAGGAAACTAAATAAAAACAATATGGGATATAGTGAAAGAGGAGACTGGTAGAACCAGAAAGGAACAAGAGCAGGTAGCATTAACAGTAGATGAGACATTACTAACTGATGGGCAAAGTGTGGCAAATCTATTTAACAAGTACTTTATATCTGTTACTGATAGTATTGGATTGACTGGGTGAGTAAATAATGACCTTGAATATTTGAAACTATAATTTACAAATAACTTCACGTACATGAATACGTCACTCACTTCACCACCAGAAATAACTTCCATAATAAAATCTTCAAAAACAAAGCATTCTAGTGTTTACGATGATATATCAACAAAGTTAATTAAAGCGTGTTCTTGAGAACTTAGCACAGTTTTAAGTTATTTGTGTAACCAGTCTATTATAACGGGAACATTTCCTGAGTGGCTAAAATATGCGGATATTAAACCTCTATTCAAGAAGAGGGATAAAGAAATATCATCAAACTACAGACCCATTTCACATTGGCCAGCATTCTCAAAAATTCTAGAAAAGGTAATGTACAAGCAGTTTCTCAACCACTTAACCTCAAATGGCATATTGTCTAGAACACAGTTTGGATTTCTGAAAGGTTCCGATATTGAGAAGGCTATTTACACTTACAGTGAGAATGTACTTAATTCATTAGATAATAAATTGCAAGCAGCAGGTATTTTCTGTGATTTGTCAAAGGCATTTGACTGTGTGAACCATAACATCCTTTTAAGTAATTTAGAATTCTATGGGGTCACGGGAAATGCTGCAAAATGGTTCAAGTCATACCTCACTAACAGGAAACATAGGGTGTCAGTGCAAGTGACTAGTGAATTAAGCCAACAGTCATAATCGGATTGGGAAGAAATTACATGTGGTGTCCCACAAGGATCCATCTTAGGGCCATTGCTTTTTCTTGTGTACATTAATGACCTCTCATCAGTTACACTACCAGAAGCAGAGTTCGTTTTGTTTGCAGATGATACAAGTATTGCATAACAAGTACGTCAAACATGGTTATAGAAAGGTCTGCTAATGATGTTTTCATTAACATTAATAAATGGTTTAAAGCCAACTCAGTGTCATTAAACTTTGAAAAGACTCACTACATGCAGTTCAGAGCATGTAAGGGATTTCCTGTCAGCATATGCATTAAGTATGAAGAAGAGCAGATAGAAGTGGTTGACAGTATTAAATTCCTGGGATTACAGCTTGATAATAAATTTAGTTGGGAGGAACACACCACAGAACTGCAGAAACGACTCAACAAATCTGTATTTTTAATACGAGTGTTATCAGACATAGGAGACATAAAAATAACACACCTTGCATCTTTGCTTACTTTCATTTCCTAATGTCATATGGTATAATATTTTGGGGTAACTCTTCAAGTCAGTCAAAAGTCTTCATAGTCCAAAAACGTGTAATACGTATTATTTGTGGAGTAAATTCACGGACGTCCTATAGAAGCCTCTTCAAAGACCTGGATATATTAACTACTACATCTCAGTATATTTATTCCTTGATGAAATTTGTCATAAATAATATATCCCTTTTCCCAACAAACAGCTCAGTTCGTACATACAATACTAGGAATAAAAATGATGTACACAAGGACTTAAAAGCGCTTACTTCAAAAGGGGCCCACTACTCAGGAACACACATTTTCAATAATTTACCATCTAGTATAAAAAATTTAGCTACAAATAAAGATCAGTTTAAGAGGAACCTAAAAGACTTTCTAGTGGCCAACTACTTCTACTCCATTAGTGAATTTCTAAATTGTACCAAATGATTCAAGTATCGGTATTCATACTGTATTAGTATTATTATATTATGAGCTAAAAATTATTAGTATTATCTACTATTCAACTTGTAAATTTTTTTGTTGACATGTTCCACATCCACGAGGATCTCCTCAACATGGATCTACGGAACGAAAAACTACTCTAATCTAACATAATGCCATCGTCACAACATAAGAGTATCTTCGTGAATGAGTCGTGATATACGTTTGAAATAAACATCGAAATAGGGCACAGAGCTGGTGACAATATGTTTACTACACTATTGTGCAGAACAAACTGTAGTTCGGTAGCTGTTTACTATTGTTTTGGTCGAAAAACCGCTAGGTGTCGTTACTGTGGTCCTTAACGTATTCGTCTTTTATTTAATTATACTACAGATAAAAATATTTTTTGTTTTGTTTTTGTTTTTTGTTTTTTTGCGCGTATCATTTCCAACTCTAAGGGAGGCAGGCGGGCTGTTTGAGGGCTTAGTTGAAGACCCTTTTCAGCCTTATTTCTAATTTGTTATAGTGTTTGGACAATTTATTTTTCGCTTTGGTGCAGGGGTTCTTGTTTTAGGTTTAGGTGGTTAGCCACCTTGGAATTATCGTGTCTTATCTTCTTTGTATCTTGAGCAGTCTGTCCGCTACCCAGCGTTTGAACTCTTTCACGTTGGGCGGCCATGCTTCTCCCATACTTCTTGCACGTGGTCGTTCCGCGACTTCGGCGCTGGGAAATCCTTCGGTCCGCATTGCGTCGTCTGGTCTGGCAGCTGTGGTCGCTTGCGGGTGCAACTTAAAACTGTAATAAACTGTGTGAGTATAAAAATGTGTAAGTATAAAAATGTGTAGATGCCTGCAATTTAAAATGATTAAAAAGAAAGCTGTTACAGTAACAATATTCTACTATGAGACTCTTTAAGTAATTTATGGACAAAATATTACAGAATAAATTTAAAGCGCCCCAAAACGTTGCTAATGATAAAATAAAATAGAATAAGTAAGTATGCCCCCCTAGCGTGGCATGAGTTGGTGTTACGGACTTGACCGCTAGGGACCTCTGCTACCTCAGTACACGCTGCATCACAAAAGGGTACTAAATAATTGTCGCGCGGAAGTAAAAATTACCGGCAATCCGTTGCTACGCAGCGGGGAAGAGAAAGAGAACCATCCTGTCCTAAATTCCTCCTGCTTCCGAAATCATCCCGTCTGATGGTACCCACGGCGAGCTAGCTGATGGCGTGACCTTGGGCTCGATGGTATCTCCCGCGGCGGGCGGCAAGTACTTAGCAGCAGGTGAGGCGTGCGAGGCGGCCGTCCGTGTTATATCGAGGAGCCGGCGAGCAGCGGGGCGTGGCACTCCGTACCAGCCTCTGCACTCACACACACTCTAACACGATCCGCCGCGCAGACGCGTCTGCAACTTGTGGGGCCAGCCAACTGTCCAGGCACACGGGATCCATCTGCAGCGACGTGCTCAGACGCCACGCACTAGTTCTCAACTTCCGACCCAAAAAGTTTATGTGTAGCTATAACGGCCATATTTTACGATGATGTATTGCCGTTACTACAGCGGAGTTACAGGCCACTGTTAAACTATTCAGAAATGGCAAAGCACCAAGACCTGAAGCTATTGAAGGCTGAGCCAAATGTATTATTTTAACATCTCTGCAAGCTACTTCATCTTTCTATCAATCAACAGCTAATCTCTGGCGAGTTACATGCAGGGTTCGATTCAAATGTATTTAAAATTAGAAAAAAATGTGACACATGAGACTAAAAAAAATCCGTTAAACTTAACCATTTGAGGCCCATGAATCAACATAGAACGAAAACTATAACAATTTCTTTCAAAATCTACATTTATTTTTTCGAAAAGCAATCATTCAGTGTAATAACAATAACATTTGTATTTCACAGTATAATATTATAGGTGGTTTCATAGTGAAACCACTGGGCTATTGCGAGAGTTTTCAGTGAGGCTTGATTTGCTAGAAGGGATATCTAAACCATACTCCTGTGAAAACTCAGTTGTTTCTTTTGAAAGTATCTTTTGCACCCATTGACTATACTGTTTCAGTTCTGTATTGTCATCACACACATCGTCTTCATTCTTGCCACTACTAGCGTGAAGAGTCATACTGACACACACCTTCGTACACAACAAAATTTTGTACATGGCTGCAGTCCAGCAACGGTGGAACACGATCCAAAAGTCAACACAGTTTCAGCCGACCAGTTGCATAAAATGGTTTACATGCATAAACCTTGACCTAGGTTTCGGCAAAAGTAATTTTGTCTTCTTCAGAAGTATTACGGCACATTGCCCACCGCTAGGAGCGCTAGTGTGGTTGTAACTTACTTTTTGAGCACCCGGTAGAATTGAGAACTGTAATGTCTCAGTGTTTCACACTGTCAACCTTTTTCTACATCTACATATTTACTCTGCAAATCAAATTTAAGTGTCTGTCACGGACTTTATCGAAGCGATTTCAAAATATTTCTCTCCACTTCCATTCTCTAATAGGACGCGGCAAAAAGGAATTCCTAAATCTTTCTCTTATTTCATTGCAACCACACTAGCGCTCCTAGCGGTGGGCAATGTGCCGTAATACTTCTGAAGAAGGCAAAATTACTTTTGCCAAAACTAGGTCAATGTTTTGCATGTAAACTATTTTTATTCAACTGGTCGGCTGAAACTGTGTTGACTTTTGGATTGATTCATACACAACCTCATCAAATTCAACTACGATGTCACCAGGTGAAAGAAGTCGAAGTTCTTCATCAATTTCGTCTGATTCACTTCCAATAGACGAAGCAACCGACTTAGTATCACTTCCAATTTCAGCAAGTATACCCATTTGAATAATTATGGTAAGGTAGGGAAGTTTTGAATTGCTGCTTTACTCTAGATGGTGGTCTATTATCCACACTTACAAGCTGTAAAGAATAAAAGAAAAGGCAACCTGTAGATTTACTGTTCGATGGTCGTCACGTCCCAGTGGTTTCATTCTGTAACCAACTACATTTTCGTAAAAAACTGAACTTTACATTATATTATCAACTAAAACATCTTCCAAATATAATTAAATTCAATATAAGAATAATGCATTACCTGAAATTCCAATTATCTGCTGTATAGATGTCACAAACTAACTTTATTGTGAAGTATGGGGCGAAAGCCTTTGGCGCACGCTACACAAATAAGACTTTTAACCGACAATCACTTCGATACCGCAACAAGTTGCTGGGGAAGGCGCTGTATACCGACAGCAATCAATGTGGGGTGGTGGTTTCAAGAAGGAACCAATGGGTCGGAAAAGCAGGCAAAGTAAAAATGTGGTTTCAAGCTGAAACCACTGGTCCGGAAAGGGTGATTGTATTCAATAACTCAGTCAAATCTACTGGCCGTAAATTCAACTAGATACCTAGGAATTACCATTACGAATACTTTTAATTGGAAATAACACACTGAAAATATCGTAAGGAAGGCGCAACAGAGGCTACGTTTCCTTGGCAGAACACTTAAAAAGACGCAACAGTTCTACTAAAGCAACTGCCTACACTACACTTATGCGTCCTACGTAGGAGTATTGCTGCACATTGTGGGATCCCACCAAGCGGAACTGACAGATATAGAGAAAACCCATAGAGGGGCAGCTCCTTTCGTATTATCGCGATATAGTGGAGACAGTGTCATGGAAAAGATGCACGTGATGGGATGAACATTGTTTCAATAAAGGCGTTATTCGTTGCAGCGAGATCCATTTGCGAAATTTCTTTCCCCCTTTTCTTCCTCCGAATGCGAAAATATTTTGATTTCACGGACCTACTTACGGAGACTTGATCATCATAATGAAATAAGAGAAAGATTTCGGAATTCCTTTTCGCCACGTGCTATTAAGAGAATGGAATTGGTGAGAAATATTATGAAATCGCTTCGATAAAGTCCGTGACAGACACTTAAATTTGATTTGCAGAGTAAATATGTGGATGTAGAAAAAGGTTGAAGTGCGAAACACTGAGACATTAAAGCTCTCAATTCTACCGGGTGATCAAAAAGTAAGTATAAATTTGAAAACTTAATAAATCACGGAATAATGTAGATAGAGAGATAAAAATTGACACACATGATTGAAATGACAGGGGGTTTTTAGAACAAAAAACAAGTATTGCTAGACGCGTGAAAGATCGCTTGAGCGCGTCGTTTGTTGATGATTATGTGCTCCGCCGCCACTTTCGTCATGCTTGGCCTCCCAGGTCCCCAGAACTCAGTCCGTGCGATTATTGGCTTTGGGGTTACCTGAAGTTGCAAGTGTATCGTGATCGTCAGACATCTCTAGGGATGCTGAAAGACAACATCCGATGACAATGCCTCACCATAACTTCGGACATGTTTAGAGTGCTGTTCACAACTATTCCTGGACTACAGCTATAGTTGAGAAATGATGGTGAACATGTTGATCAATTCCTGTAAAGAATATCATCTTTGATTTGTCTTAATTTGTTATGCTAATTATTGCTTTTCTGATCAGATGAAGCGCCATCTGTCGAAAATTTTTTGAACTTTTTTTTTGTTCTAATAAAACCCCATGTCATTCCAAGCATTGCAGTGTAACAAGTGACACTTCATTCCTGCTCACCGACTAAAGACAACCGTATTTATTAATTTAAGAGATTTAGAATAGCATGTGTGTCAAGTTTTACCTCTCTGTCTTCATTATTCCGTGATTTATTTAAAGTTTCAAATTTATACTGACTTTTTGATCACCCGGTATATCGAGACAATATGGCAACATCCATAAAACTAGAATTTAAATAAAATCCGAGAAAGGGAGAGAACTGCGTAGCTTCCGGACTGACTGGTCTTGCATTGATAATATCTGCAACATCAGACAGTTGACTGACAAGATAATGTCACATTACAAAGAGACACAAATGACTTTCATTGACTAACGTAAGGCTTACGACTCTGTATCATGGATCGAGACCTCCCTCAGGCATGGGCGTGTACGTTGTCCTTAGCATAAAGTAGTTTAAGTGATTTGTAAGTCTAGGGACTGATGACCACTGCAGTTTGCTCCCATACCTTTACAAACAATTTAACATTTTATCTACAAACACTTCTGTGCTGAAAAATTGTATCACCTCGCTGACAAATGACAATAGCAGGGGATGTCTATCGACTGCAGCGGACACTGGCTACATTGAAACTTCCTGGCAGATTAAAATTGTGTGCCGGAACCGGGACTCGAACCTGGGACCTTTGCCTTTCGCAGGCAAGCGCACTACCGACTGTGCTATCCCGACACGACTCACGATGCCGCCTCACAACTTTACTTCTGCCAGTACCTCGCCTCCTACTTTCCAAACTTCACAGAAGCTCTCCTGCAAACACGCAAGACTAGCACTCCTGGAAGAAAGGATATGGTGGAGACATGGCTTAGCCACAGCCTAAGGGATGTTTCCAGAATGAAACTTCACTCTGCAGCGGAGTGTGCGCTGATATGAAACTTCCTGGCAGATTAAAATTGTGTGCCGGAACCGGGACTCGAACCTGGGACCTTTGCCTTTCGCGGGCAAGCGCACTACCGACTGTGCTATCCCGACACGACTCACGATGCCGCCTCACAATTTTACTTCTGCCAGTACCTCGCCTCCTACTTTCCAAACTTCACAGAAGCTCTCCTGCAAACATGCAAGACTAGCACTCCTGGAAGAAAGGATATGGTGGAGACATGGCTTAGCCACAGCCTAAGGGATGTTTCCAGAATGAAACTTCACTCGGTAGTGCGCTTGCCCGCGAAAGGCAAAGGTCCTAGGTTCGAGTCCCGGTTCCGGCACACAATTTTAATCTGCCAGGAAGTTTCATATCAGCGCACACTCCGCTGCAGAGTGAAGTTTCATTCTGGAAACATCCCTTAGGCTGTGCCTAAGCCATGTCTCCACCATATCCTTTCTTCCAGGGGTGCTAGTCTTGCGTGTTTGCAGGGGAGCTTCTGTGAAGTTTGGAAAGTAGGAGGCGAGGTACTGGCAGAAGTAAAGTTGTGAGGCGGCATCGTGAGTCGTGTCGGGATAGCACAGTCGGTAGTGCGCTTGCCCGCGAAAGGCAAAGGTCCCAGGTTTGAGTCCCGGTTCCGGCACACAATTTTAATCTGCCAGGAAGTTTCATATCAGCGCACACTCCGCTGCAGAGTGAAGTTTCATTCATACTGGCTACATTGCCCTGCAGGAACAAATGTGACCACGAATTGTAGCTCAAGGCCTCCATAACATGAATCCCGGTTTGTGATCTGTGAGTCGTGAGCGAAAATAGTCTGGAACAGTTAGGCTACCGCGGTGGAATGGCCGAGCGGTCTAAGCCGTCTTGCTGCGGAGCGCGCGGTTGCTCGCCGTCGGAGGTTCGAATTCTCACTTGGGAATGGGTGTGTGTGTTGTCCTTAGGTTAGTTTAAGTTAGTGTAAGTAGTTTGTAAGACTAGGGACTGATAACTACAGAAGTTAACTACTGTTGATATACAAACATTTTTGAACAGGCAGCTTACGAAATCAACACAATGCACGCGTACGTTCATCACTCGCACACTCACAGAACTTTCTCCCATCACTGAAGACAACACTATTACACTCTCCAGTCAACTCAAACCCACGGTTTTCCAGTCGTCAGTGTTGTGCTGTTACCAAAAGCACGAGTGATCGGTTACCATAGGTCATTAAGGGGTGAAGCCACTCTAAAATTTATGAATAATCGAGATTGTGTTTTTTCTTGTAAATGGTCCTCTAGGACCTAGAAACATATCTCTGTGAAAGGGGCAAACTGACTGGGAGGAGCTATCTATTGATTATGGAGCAGTGGTTCGTAGAAACAGTGATTCAGGCGAGAACATGAAAAGCCTTATATTGCCTACACTGGATCGTGAATGATCTACTGATGGCAAACCGCAGCCGGACAAATGTCTTGTTGGTCATGGCATCGGGCTAAAGCTACAAATATGTTGGCCAAGTATGAACATAAGCCATTTCTCCCTATTGACGTCTAGGAAGCTATCAAACCAGTCTATGAAGAACTGGCCAGTTAAGATCTTCTAAAGCGATGCATCGGCGGTTACACACAAAACAGTAACGAAAGCTGTGTGGGCATTGGCCTCAAATTCCATTTAGATTGATAAAAGTCTTGGATATAGCTACGGATATTGAGGTTTGTGTGAACAGTGACGGATTTTCATCAGTTTTGCAAATAATGAAGGCAATGAACTGGAAATAGGCCCAAAGAGCTGCGAAATGTGCTTGGAGATCGACAAACAGCGCATAAAGATTGCACACACGCTGGCTGACCGACCGGAAACATACCTGAGATAATTTTTAACCAATTCACTTGAAATTGTGAATATATTATGAACAATACATTGATTATGGAAGAACCTAGGATTTTTTATTTCTATTGCATCGTTCTTATGTTATTAACAATCTTTTCACGTTACACTTTAGAAGCGTGCAATGAGTCGTAAAAGCTATAGTTCAAAAACTCCTACATACTTATATAGCTGCTATATATAACTGAAAGACATTCATTGACTTACTGTAATTCCAAATTTACAGGAGCTGTTTTTGTAGCAGTGGACCCCGGAAAAACGGTGACGTCATCGCAAAACACTGCAGTAGCCAGTTTGGAATCAAACGCTGCACAAAAATTGTTTTATACAATCACTGATATGTAAGATAAACACCCTTTTTTGCATCCTCGTTTTATTATTTTTTTCTGACAATATATCCCGAAATAGTCTATTTTTCCGGCCCACAAAGTCGAGTATTGCCTAATCCCTTACATCAACGTCAAATCGTGCCGTATTGTCCTGACGGATACATTCGTATTAAGTCCCACAATGATTTCTGCGGTCATTTCAAGCAATGTTGCTTGTGTATCAGCACTGATACTCTACGCAAACACCGCTGGTCTCAGTTATTAAATGTAGGGCACCGCATGATGGCTTGAATTTTGTATTCTTGGCACGTTGTTGACACTGTGGATCCGGAATACTGAATTTCCTAACGATTTCCGAAATGGAATGTTCCATGGGCCTAGCTCCAACTGAAGTATCTGCGTTCAAAATATGTTATTTACCGTCGTGGGGCTATAATTGTTTCACATGTACAAATTAGAGGTCTGCACCTCACTCGGTTGCTCGCTCGAATCGCGAGATACATGTCGTTCTCTGACAGTCCGACAGGTGTCGGTACTGCAGCTTGCGGCAAGGCGTGTGGCTACGCTCGACTTCCTCCACGCTCGTTCGAGCGGCGCACGCTCGACCGGCCCGACGGTCCACACAGCCCGCTCGCCACTCGGTCGCCACCGCAGCGCCACTCGAATCCAAGGCGAGTGTCGGGAGCAAACTAGGCGCTAGAGAATACATCCTGACCTCGAAATTTGGAATTGTTTCCTTTACCGGGTGCTTCGAAATCTTTTCTCTCAATCCAGTTGAACTAGCCATTCAGTTTCGCATTTTATACTTTACCATACAGGTTATTATACGTGATTAACATAAAGTTTCTGTGCTAAGATAATTTACTACATGAGTTTTCCAGCATCTTTCTTTCTTTCTTGTTCCTATTTTGTGGACTGTTAGTGCCTGTTTAGTGGTAGGTGTTACTTGCCGTCTTAACGAGGACGTGATTGTATTTTATATCCATTCCTCTTATCATTCTCAAGTCCTGGAATACTTTGTCCATCTTTTATATTGATACTAAATACACTATATTGATGTACACCCGTTAGGTTAGTTTTGTGCATCTCTCTCTCTCTCTCTCTCTCTCTCTCTCTCTCTCTCTCTGTTGCACCCCGTTAATATAAGTTATATTCCCGTAGCATTTTGGCACTGTGCGTGGTTGCTGCGCCTCTACCTTTTCCGAGTGAGTCCTTGCCGCGGTGGAGTAGCCGAGCGGTCTAAAGCGTCTCGCTGCGGAGCGCGCGATTGCTCGCCGTGGAGGTTCGAGTCCTCCCTGGGGCATGGGTGTGTGTGTGTTTGTCCTTAGGTTAGTTTACCTAGGTTTAAATAGTTTGTAAGCTACGGACTGATGACCACGCAGTTTGGTCCGATAGATTTACAAACATATTTAAGCAACAATTTTGGAGGGACTGTTTCACCCCTTAAATATGTTTCTCCGCCGCTAAAAAAAATACGTGTCCCATTGTTTTTCATGTATTACAACATATGCAAATTTCATAAAAATCGGAGAGCGGTAGGTTTCCTTGTGAGCACAGCGGCAGCACTACGCTGTGCGGCCTGTGCCCGCGCCGCCCCACGCAGCCTCGTTCGAGTGTCAACACGCTCGCTGCAAGCGAAACACACTTGGCGCGACACCGCCGAGCGTTGCGCACTCGACCGAGTACGAGCGAGCGAAACCGGCGATTTGCAGACCTCTAGTACAAATGTAAGATATGTCTATGCACAGTCGTTTTACACTTTGCCTACGCGATGCATCTGCCATCTTATTTGGGCACATCGCCTGCCCATGACTTTTGTCGCCTGTGTATATTGCTTAAAATCGAATTTTAACCCTTGCTAAGACATTCACAATGATGGATGTAAAAAGTTAACCAGAAGATCGACAACAGTTGACCTTCACCTATCAACGTTTCCTGCAACAGTCATGGGTGTGAAGATTACCTTGAAAAGATCGAAGCAGGTCACTATTCGATTAATTTATATGCGATATGGACTGATTTAACATTAATTTCAAGTATTTAGTAGAAACCGCTGATATTTTACTCCACTAATGCTCTCCAGCATATAGTCGAGATGGTGTAAGAAGATCCCCAGCAGCTCTCATCGCTGTTTCCAGCTTTCAGCTGTGAAGCGCAACAGCTGCAGGCGAAAACAAAAGCTGTGCTGTGACAACACAGGTGTTGCCGTATAGGTGCTTACAAAATCGAGTTACATTATTGGTTGAGGTAAGCGGGCGAAGCCACCTCGCCTAGCCCAATTCAACCAGGAATCAGCTTAAGCCAACTATAGTAGGTACTCTCAATGTTCCGTCATTTTCTACTTTTCGCAAGTATGTAGACCTGAACTGAAGAGAACTTAACACTGAAATTTCTGATAACTCGCTTTCTTACTTTGTATTCAAAAAGTATACTACGTCCTTTACACCATTTCCTAACGATTTTCATACTGCGCTACAATCGTCTGCTCCGTCGCCTTTATCTTAAATGGAAAAAGAGTCACAGAAGAGTGTTTCAGCTAGGTCTGTAGCAGATTCACGAGAGAGTTCGGCATCATTTCTGTGAACAGAGTTTTGATGGGACTAATGGAAGAGTAAAACAGACGTATGAACAGTCGCGCAGTGTCCTTTACAAATATTTTCCCGTTGTGCTGACGCAATGGCGTTTTTGCTAGCAGGAATGACAAATATAATCAGTCTAAATGAAAATTAAACCTCCACTGGAGTAGTAACTGTGAAACAATTTTGACACTGACTTGCGCCAACATTGTTTATTAATTATATATATTTTTGACGAATTACAGCGTTCAAATTAATGAAATAAATTTCTGATAACTCGCTTTCTTACTTTGTATTGCGGTTTATTTCATTGTTTATTAAATTTTTGCTGAAATAAATGACCGAACTTACCGAGTTTTATTGGATTTACCATCAAAAGTAAATTTTTGTTTTATGCCTCAATTAATTAGTTCCATAATATGAATAATACTGTGAGTAACTTACTTATATGCAGTTTTCAAGAGACTGAAATACGATGTGCGTAAGAGTTTAATTTACATTGACAGTAATTCACCGATGAAAACTGTCTGAGAGAAAATAGTGAATTTGTTTTGAAAATGTATTTCGTGATATGTAGAATATTGAGAATTTTTGGTAGTCGTTTTAATAACCCAACTCCTTTTTTTGTCTCCCACTATATAGCGGGAGATAGAAAAGCGGAACATAAGGAATTATCGAAATGCTGGTTAAAAAGCTAAGTACAGACGTGTGAAACAACGAATTTGTTGTCTGAGAAAATAAAAACATCTGATGTACATCGTTCTAGAGAAGTGAATAGCTCTCCTTTAAGACGAATCGACTTGCGGGCTCTTCTTCGCAACGGCCATTCCGTTACCAGATTGCGTGACTTCATGTGATTACTCCCCTGAAAGCTATTTATGACGTTTAAATAGCTTTGCAGGTGCGTCGCAATCCATTTATTGCCACACTTACATGAACACTTCGCAAATATATAAACATAGTATTTGAAATTTAAATCTCAATGAGAAAGTCACATATTTTACAATTGTCGAAGTTAAAGCTTACTCATCAGTTGACACCTTTTCATTATGTAATCACTTCAGGCAGAATATTAGCCTGTAACGTGCGCTACTTCTGTTGCTGTTCATTTCTGCAGATCCTGGTAACTGTGCGGTTATACACTGTCAGCATATAAAGCAACTAGCTTAAACCCGAGGCTCCGCTCGCGTGTTGAGTATATTAGATAAGCTATCTTTCAGTGGTGTGCTATGAGACTGGTTTTGAAGGATGAAATGAAATTCAATACCTTCTTTAGAAACAAACATGTTTAATCAACATTCAAGGAAAAAAATTAAATTATTCGTATGCTTATCCTTACAGAGAAAGAGCTGAAGACATTGTAGCACGCATAGACCAAAGATATGGTATGTGGCATCACGTTTCGATGTATGTAACCTCCTTGCTATAGAGTCGCAAACGTCATCGCTGGCCTTCAGTCCGAATTTTTTTTTTATAATTTGACGACTTTCAACTACCATATCTTCCACCCCCTTACAGTTAGCGGCATTCAACTACTATGGTGTACAACGGGAGACTTCGGACAAAAATTACACACAGACCATTCATTTGCGTTCTGTACGTTTCGATGCTGAGCGAAATATTAACACACACACCCTTTTATCATTATCAACCCTCAAGCAACAATGCCGCCAATAAAACCATGCCGGCCGCGGTGGCCGAGGTGACTGAGGCGCTCCAGTCACGGTCAGCACGGCCACTACGGTCGGGGGTTCGAATCCCCCCTCGGGCATGGATATTTGTGCCGTCCTAGTTCGTAAGTAGTTCATAAGTAGTTTGTAAGTTTAGGGACTGATGACCCCGTAGTTAAGTCCCATAAGCTTAACAAACATTTGAACATTTGAATAAAACCATTTTCAAAGAGAAATTATAATTTTCGATGAGTAATTATTGTTCCGCATTTCGCGTTATATTCTTCAAATTACTAAATATCTATCAGATCACTATAAAACAGTGCCTAAAACCTTCCTCAGGTATAAATTAGTAACTGTACAAATATTTAAGTCTCTGCGTCATGTCGTTCGGACGTGATAAGCGGACACCGAACAGACATACACATAAATATATATAGATAAATAGCTATCCGATCGCCATAAAACCGTGCCTAAAGCCTTCCCCGGGTAGACATTACTAACTGTACAAATTTTTAGCTCTTTATGTCTTGTGGTTCAGACGTGATAAACGTACACCGAACAGACATTCACATTTATAGATGTAGATGCAGCGAGCTATTTATGAATTACTGGTTATATACGTTAAACGTAATGTATTTCTTATGAGAAATTTAAGAAAATATCACCTTGGTCTCTCCAATAAAAAGAGGAATTTTGTTCTCATATCTGAAGTGTGGATAAGAGTTCAGTGAGACTTGGCATAATAACAGTACTCATCTGCATATTGATCTTCTCATAAATGCATTCGTACCATGTTGTGTTAATCTCGCCATCTTCTTACAGAACTTCTTGTAGAACAAGAGTGTGTATTCTAACCTCCTTGTAACCACTCCACTCACATCTGTGGTACAAGTTCTCTGAAACGATAAATTTTTTTTAGTTTAGGCCTAATGTCTGTATGTTTTTAAATATTATTGCTAAAATAATCTGTATATTAAACACACGCATTTGATTATTCCCTCGTGGCAACAGTCTGTCTTGTAGATACGTAACAAACTAAGTGTTTTTGTAGGCTTTTTGAGGAAATGACTGTGACTTCATCAGTGATTTCATTTTCAGAGATCGGGTGGACATCGTTAAACTGGTACAATCTCTGGTGTCAGAAGGTTTTACCATAGATATTACTAACGTTAACTCATACGTAATCAATGTTTACCGTTATCGTCGCTGCGTTAGTTTAATTTAACGAAGAGAAATATTCATCGTTTGACTTTTTTTACACTATACCGACATGTGTTGTTCGAGGATGATGAAATTATCCGATCAAGAGAACTTTGTCATTACATAATAATGCTGAAAACTGCAAGGACTTCTTTTACCGCAATCTAGGCCTACAAACAATAAGGTATGTGCATCTTATCAGATTGTACACTATCAGACTTTTACTGTTACTTTCCTCATCAGTTGTTTTACGCTAAAGCCAGACTCACTTAACTACCGTACCTATGATGGTACGTCTTGTTAAACTGTAGAGATAGTGGATTTTTTATTTGTATATTTTTTTAAACGAGAAAGGCTAGATACTTCTTGTTTTCCAGCCAAAATAAGTATCATTCTAGTTTTTAAAAAATCTGCTTATTTTTCATAAGAAATGCATTTGGGAGGCATCATGATATTCAAAAGAGAGAAGTTGCGTATATTGTTTATAAAAGTCATAATGAATGGAAACCGTTTCAGCTGTATGGTACTCGTTTATTGAAACTACTAGTTTCGTGGCATTCGTCATCAGTGTTATAAATTATTTCATGCCGGCCGCGGTGGCCGAGGGGACTGCGGCGCGCCAGTCACGGTCTGCACGGCCACTACGGTCGGGGGTTCGAATCCCCCCTCGGGCATGGATATTTGTGCCGTTCTTAGTGTTAGCTAGTTCATAAGTAGTTTGTAAGTTTAGGGACTGATAACCCCGTAGTTAAGTCCCATAAGCTATACAAACATTTGAACATTTGAATTTGAATTATTTCATATTTTTCTCAGTGTGTCGGTCTGTGTTAAAACTACAGCGCACGTCCGGTGGCGTTGCGCTGGGGCCGCCCATCGTTAACTATGTGGTCAACCACGTCCACAGTCAAATGCCTAACATTCTCTTCATAAATTTTGTTGGCTGTTTATTTTAAACATGTAGCGATTTACGAGTTAGTTGTTAAAGAAGTAGAACAACTGCGAGTGAAACTAGTTGCAACAAGTCATATAACAAATCGTCGTCTGTTTGTTTACGAATATGTTGTGATCGAGGTAGCACCATCACGGCGAAAAGAACTGATGCGCCAAAGATCTTCAGCGGAAATATACAACTCTTTCCAGGAGGAATTCATTAGCCCTAACGTCTCTATCTGGCTAAACTGCAGAGTCTGTTGCCCACGCGCTGCAAATGTTGGCGACACTACAGAATATCTATGTATACACCACAGCAGTCAACCATAGGGCAGGTACAGCATGTTTTATTTATTTTATTATCTGTGCGAAACATCATTTTAACTGAAAGTTAGTTTATGTATAGGTTAAACAAGAAGCTTTTTTAGTATGTGAGGGCGGTTCAGAAATACTCAAATTATTGTTTTCCCCTAGTCGATCGCGGCAAAGATGCCAACATAAGCGCCTTGCTAATAACATGGGCAACAGACACTGCAGTTTTACCGTCTATTTATAGTTTCGACCATAGATAATAGTAGATAGGTCATGATATCACTTTCGTGGTAAAATTTTACGACGCTTCTCGCCGGGCACCAGTGCTTATGTTGGTAGCAGATGAACAATGAAGTGTAGAATTGCGTTAATATTTTTTTTTCACGAGCTACAGAGTAAATGTTATTGCTGCTCGTTTCACTTGCAGCAAAATTAATACTGTACCTGCTCTGTGGTTGACAGGTTTTTGTATATACCCTTGCCCGTTCAGAAAAAAAAAATTCGTTTTAATTGAAGTTGTCATGAATAAACCATTATTAGTCATCTGAGTTGCCGTCATTACCACTGGTGCCGACATAACCACTGCAGCCCGGCGAGGAGCGTCGTACAATTTAACCCACTTTCGTTGTACCAACATCTTTAAGTCAAAAGCACGTGTTTGTTGGCAAAACATTGCTCGTGTCCAGCTGTGCTTGTGATTATATAGAGCTTTTTGTTAGTGGAAATGATATTAAATTTCACATGTAGGTGTTATTAGTTTAAAATAATGTCAGTTCTTGCAAACTTTTGAACTGTTATTTATATCGAGCTAATGTTTGCTAGCATTCAATGTATATAGCTGCTCTACTGTAAGCCCAGTCTACTAGTATCTTTGCTCATAGCTATATAGTCAAATATTGTTTTCAGTTGTTTCCGAAAAATATCAATATTCAATGCGTAATTTGATGTTGTTGGGTAACACGTACGCCGACTGATGTTTCGATTTGTTTTTCTAAAGAAATAAACCATGAACTGAAATCAGTTGATAGTTTGCGACACTCCAAATTACGGCGAAATGACATCAATTCACTCAGACAACCAGTGATCTCTATGCATCTGGATTATAACTCTGCTCTATGATAATAGAACTGCGACATGCCTGCATACTCATATGTTTTCTCGTCATTTTGCATAGCTCGCCATGTTGAAATTTGGCAAACTAATTTCCATCGGTTTTGTGCGTAACAAATAATTGCTTGATTGCGTCTTGTTTTGAATTCCGATGTAATAGGTTCGCCTGGAAACGGAATCAAAACGTATTTTCTTTTCGTATTTTAGTAACAATTCATAGCAGCCATGTTTGAATTTGGTAAGAAACGAAATATTAGCATCTATGGCTAACACACTCAGACAGCCGAAGTTCAACATCGAGTTAGTACACAGATCAATGTAGACAACCGAATGAAGTGCACAGTGTATTAGTGTTTATTCCTACAAATCGTTGAAACATCCCAAAGGTATAATCACTACGTTTAACATAAAGAAATATCACTTTCTGTTCTCTTCTTTTTCTCAAAATATCGATATTCAACACGAATTCTGTTATATGTATGAAAACATGAGGACAAGAACTGATAAACTAATCTTCGCACTATTTATAGAAAATAGGAGATACTGGAACTGTCAAACCGATCGTCTCATTTCTCTTACTGAAATTTTCGTACAAAAATACCATCCAATTTTCCGATTCTCCCGGTGGATTGTGAAAAAAAAAGTTTTTTCGTATAAACAATGATAATTTCAGGAAGGGTTCAATAATACTTTTCAAAGTCAAGGAAATTCGTAGGAAGAAGCGGGAGGCCAGAATGCAGTCTACGAATGGTCATCTCGCGGACTGGCCGCCGAGTCCAACCAGAGCCGATTCGCCGTACGGGTCCTACAACCGGTATAGCGGTTAGGGGTGGTATTGGATCCACTTCCAGAGCCAATAGGGTGTGTGTGTGTGTGTGTGTGTGTGTGTGTGTGTGTATTGGGGGGGGGACAAAGGGTGGGGGGCAGCCGGCGCCCTAATCAGCTGCCGCGGTGGAGTAGCTGAGCCGTGTAAGGCGCATCGCTGCGGAGCACGCGGTTGCTCGCCGTCGGAGGTTCGAGTCCTTCCTGGAGCATGGGTGTGCGTGTGTTGTCCTTAGGTCAGTTTGCCTTAGTTTAATTAGTTTGTAAGCTACGGACTGATGACCACACAGTTTGGTCCGACAGATTTACAAATATTTGAACATTTTGAACTAATCAGCTCTTAATGTTGGAACCTGTTGTACTCCCACATCATCGGAAATTGCCGACGGCCACATTCCAACATGGTGATGTGCGACCCTACGTGGCACGCAAATTCCAACATCGGATTGCATTGCTGTCTTGGCCTCCTTATTCTGCCGGTATCTCAGCTGACGCAAATGTGTGGTCGATATTTACGGAACGACTTGTCCGGGATACATCATCCACTGTTACAGCAGATCAACTTTAGCATTATATGGAAGCGTAATGGAGTGCTATACCCGAACAACATACCCAGAGCCTCTTTGATTCACTGCTGAGGCGTGCAGCAGCGATTGAAGCCAGCAATGGTGGCAACATTTAATACTGATTTTATCATTTTTTTTTCTTTTTTTCATTTCGCATAAGAGAGTATTTTCAGTAATGTGGTCTTTGCACACCTTTGTACCTCCCAAATAAATTTGATTGTTCAGTCGTACTTGCTGTTGAATTTTGGTTCTCCGTACCTGTTTACAATTTTACGAACACGTAATTAAAAATTTATAATTTTGTAAGAAGTTGTAATAAACACTAGGTAAACCAGACTCAGCTTCGCTGTCTGAAATGAACAGGAATTTAAAATAAAGAATTCTTGAAAGCATAAACACACAGTTGTCTGCTTTGCGCTGATGTGGCTAAGCGGATCTAAAGGAAAGTTCAGAAAAGATATTTTCTTAGATTTACTGATTCTGCAGTATGTGAGGTATAATTACCATTCACAGTTACGAAGACAGGGTTTTTGCAATCGACTAGAGTCGACCGACATGTTCACGAGCTCAGGAGAGGCGCTGCAGTTGATGTCTCTATGTTAGCAAAGGCAGCTGAGTCTGGCGTCTGCTGCCATAGCCAATTAATGACAAATTGCGCCACATTGTCCTAACGGATACGTCCTTCGTACACCCCACATTGATACCTGAGGTTGTTTCACGCAGTGTTGCTTGCTGTTGACCCTGACAACTCGATGCAAATGCTTTGCTCTCGATCAAAAAATAGGGTAAGATGGTACAAATTCAATATAGGAACAATTCCGATCAACATAACATTTTTCTTCATTTATCAGTCTCGTAGTGTTGATAGCACTTACCTTTGTGTGGCGGAGGTTTCTACAGCTCCTTCTGTCTTTTACAAGAGTACATCACTTTGTGCTACGGAGATATAAAATTTTTCCTTTCAAGAGGTAAGTGAAGTTACTTACACGCGCTCTTATAAATCAGTAGCTAGGGGTGAATGACGTCGCTTGCCAAAAATGCAATGTTTTGTATCATGTAGTATGATTTGGTGCCAGAGGGAAAAAGTGCTTTTTATGTGGAACATGGCAGTGATCAAAATTGTACAACGAAGTGATCACAATTGTACCTAATGTGGTACATTTTCGATCGTTTTTTCTCAGTTCTGTAACCTTTCTTTGCGTTTATCCCAACGTTTGTACTGTATATGTATATAAATGAATGTTTGTCTGTATGTCCTCTATGCGTTCATAAACCATTCATTCGATTGCAATGAAACTTTGGTGAACTGTTCGCCGTACGCCCACAAAGGTTTCTGACCCAAAAACAAAAGATCACGACACATAGCTCAGGAGATATGACGTCATAAATAATGAGAGGCCAACGCGTGAGAATACCCAGATTTATGCGTCAATTATTGGAAAACGAGAGTAGTTAGGGACCTGCAACAAAGTTTGCATGTAATTTCGGACGTTTATGAAGCGTTTTTTAACTGCCTCCCTCCTCCTCCCCCCCAACCCCCCCCCCCCAAATTGATGAAACGAAAAGAAGTCTACCGCTCACAACAGTTTAGCCGTAGATGTCGTAAACGTGTCGCATGAGGCATGACTTTGTAAACAATGTAGTTGCAAGAAACTGCCACATAATGCGACGAGACTTCATTTACACACTGTATGACAGTACTTAGCGACTTGCAACCAACTTTAAACATAATTTCAAATCTTCATTGATTTTTTTCTCGCTGACAACCATATCAAAATTGTGAAAGGAAAAAAGCTTCTCATTTAACTTACTTTTCCGCTGTTCATGGACTAAAAGTACGGCATTCGGTATGATGTTACAGTTTATAATTTCTACACTACAAATTGTACCGCAGGAAATTTCAGGCATTATATACATATATAACTGAATGTACTTTCTAAACTGTATCACAGTACGACATGTAGTTCTTGAGATATGAGCACATAAACAGTAACGTTCATAGAAAAGTGCTCTATCACGCACCAAGTTCTAATCTATTACTTCTTTACTACTAATAATATTCGCAAAAGATTTTGCAGACTTACATCACGTATATATATATATATATATATATACCTAAAAAAATTCAATTTTACAACGTATAACTCAATAAATATGAGTTCGTGCAAATTTTATATGCCATTTGAATTTTGATTGTTACCTTTCTTTGTTTGGATACTACACGTATAATTTTATACATTACGCAGGACACCGTTATTTCTTATATATTCTCCGATAAATATAACATGTTTTTAGAGAAAAGGAGATGGCTAGAGAAGGGATATCAGAGGTACTAACTCAAGGCACGAATAAATAAATAAATACCCGGGCAACGACGGGTTTTTAGCTAGTTGTCTAATATTTGTGTTACATATTTATTAATCATACAAGAACAAGTGACATAGTTAAAATTATTTCTTTTCTCAATATATTTCCAGTTACAATAACATTTGTCCGAAATGATCGCAATTGTACCACCTTACTCTATAGGCCATCGGTCACTGCGTAGTAGTTGGTGATGAGTAATGTCTCAGATTTAGTATTTTCGACACACTACTGTCACTGTGAATCTCAGGATATTGAACTCGAGCGATTTCTAAGTACCACTTCGCGATCAATCTATCAATTCCCGTCGTGCAGCCTTAATCTCGTCGGAAACGTTTTCACATGTATCAAAGGAGTATAAATGATTTATGTCAAGGTGACATGTTTTAATGTTAAATAACGTCAATTTGTATGTGATAGAGGAACCGCTGTTCAACTTCGAGCATCCACTTTTCCATAGCAGAATCCGAAAGCTCACAAAACCATTAAGTACACCCTGCAACTTTACAGCACTTTAAGGCCTTGTGAGCGCGTTATTACCGCCATCTATATCTCCGCATGAGTTTTGTCATTTCACTGTATCATGTGGTTGGTGCTGAACAGCACTTAATGGATTTGAGGCCATTTGGAAGCAGCGAGGTGGATGAAACAACAGGTGACCCGGAACAATGGAAGTGATCAGGGGACGGCGGTGCTCCAGAAGTTATCAGGGCTAAGTTGAGGCGCAGGTCATGGCCGGTGTCTGGTGACGGGCAGCCGGCTGGCTTTTGCGTGACGAAGTACTGTAAAGGCCCGGCCAAACTTAGCCACAGTATGAACCCCGGTCTGATTAACTGTCTTCAAGTTTGCCTAGGACGACAGAATATCGGAAGATACTCTGGCGTTATTATTACCGTCTGGCATGAACATCAAGACCGGTCCTGAGTTGTCAGACCACAAGTTAGTAGCAGTAGTACAACATGTAGGCCCAAAGGGGGGAGGAGGGAAAGGGGGAGAGGGAAAGAGGGGGGAGGACGCTTTTCGTCATGTCGTTATGACCGAGCCACCCTCATCGCTTACTCATTAAAATTCAGGTGTATATCTATCAATTTTCATATATCACAAGTAATTTTGTTAGAATAAAGTGCCAATAGAACTAAAAGTCGTCGTAGCGAAAAGACTTTTCTAGACATTACAAACATCATATAATACAGGTTAAGTTGTCGACTGCTTGTCTGAAGATTCGCTCACATAGATGGGCTTCCAGCCGGGTAAAGGAGCACAAGCTGTCCGTTCCTGCTGTCAACACGGTTCGAGTCCACAAACAAAACCGGAAAACCACAGGAAGTTGAATAAGAAGAGGGAGAAATGAAAACACCAATCACAAAAGTAAAAATCCACTGATAACCTCGCCGTTGAACGGCCCTAACCCACCCACAAACAAAAGTAAAAAACGCTCAAATCAATTGCGAAATGTTTTGACTTAAGGTAAGAAATGAAATGCATTAGAAAGGCAGTCTTTGAACGAGATGCTGATACGTCAGTGACGTAAGACGAAAACTGCTTGAAACTGCATCAGATATCGTCTAAACCAGGCTTGCTCAGCAATCTGCTCGAGCGAGCTGACTCACGCTCGCGCCACGGCAGTGAGCTGTCGGCCGGCTCGCGGTGTCTGACGGTAGCGGAAAACAGTTGTGAGAGGCAGTGTGGGAGGCAGGAATCCCAATACAGTAACTTCGCAACGGAGAATTGTCGATCAGTACAGTTCTATGGCCACTGATATGTTATACGAAGATGTAACGCTTGTCGCTGGTTGAATAATCTCTTCTGTGGCAAATTGATTGTATGAAACTGATGTACGAAAGAAGAAATACAATTTATTTCTTATGAATGAAAGAGATTTCTGATGGATGAAAGTAAAATTCTATGTGTTTCATATTTTTATCGTTTTTTTATTGTGTATCACAAATGAAACAGTTGTAAACAGATAATACACTCAATCGAATGTTAATAGTTGCAGCATGAAAACAGAAAAAAACGTTAATTGCCAGAACGTCATTAACTTTTGCCCCATATATATTAGTAAAAAAATGCTCATGTTTAGACGATCTTTCGATGTATACAATTCAAAACGCGATTTTCCATCATCAAATTGGACCTTGATTTTTCAAAAACTACTGTCTAGCAAAAAGCGAAACACGTGTCCTTTTATATGCAATATGATACGCCTATGCAAAATTCGATCTAAATGGGTGACCCAAATGTCAAACCCTCTCCTTGTTAGTGGTATGTTCTTTAAACTTTGAACCTCCGCTTTCCGCTCTTCATCTTGCAAGTGCCCATAGTCTTTCGCTTGGAGGTTATTGTAATACCGTTGTAAATTAAATTTTTTATTTAAGGATTTTGAAACATGCTAATCATTTGCAGGCACTCGCATATAAGATACATACGTTTCTTGCGCTGAGGTGTTGTACGTTGACGTTGATGTGCCTGCTTTTCGCTTTGAAGCTATCGCGCTAAATTTCTTCGATGTACAAACAGGTGCTCTGTACATTACGTACTGCGTGGTGGGCACACGCGCTTGCATGTAAAGCTTAGCTGGAACGACGTTGTTCTCAGTCGTGTCAAGACAGCCCCTGTTTACACCTCCCCTGCGCTGCCGACCGGCCAACATGTTAGAGTTATGTTTGCGAAGCTTAAGAAACTTAACTGCGGGATCATCCGTTCCTAAACTTACAAACTATTCATGAACTACCTTACACTAAAGACAACACAAACATCCATGCCTGTGGGAGGATTCGAACCTCCAACGCGGGAGGCCGCGCGATCCGCAACGTGGCGCTCCAGACCGCTCGTGTACTCCTGCGCAGCGGCCACCATGTCATTCTCAGCTCGGCGGCCTAGACGATTGGGAGAGGGGGGGGCTGTTTTGTCAGTTTCCGTGATCGCAGTCGTTACTTATCAGGACGTAGCTCCTCAGTTGACCTCACATGCAATGAGTGCACCATCACACCATGGTAACATAGCACGAAGGACCAGAACGATGTCCCTCTATGCGACCTACTTCGATTACCTGATGGGAACTCGTGTATTCACTGCAGCACAGCCGTTCGTTGACATAAATGTCCTTTAGCACGCTTTAAAATGATAGCATTGCAAGTTAAACATTAAACTTTTATTGTCACTCGACACCTCCCTTGCTGCACACGATTAGTATTTGAATTTAAGGGGCGACCGGACGTCACCGAATAACCGCCCAGTGAGAAAATGTGTGTACCCTAAATGTCTGCGTGTAGTGTTATACATGAGCAAGTGTCAGAAAGTTTTCTAAATGTTAGGGAATCTAATAACTAAATGTTCAAATGTTTGTAACCCTAAAGGACCCTGATCGTCAGTTCCTAGACTTACAAACTACTTAAACTAACTTGTACTAAGGACAACACAGAAACCCATGCCCTCCCAAGGCACCTAGAACCGCATAGTCAGATACTGTTTTCAAGAGAAACGGAGACTTCCAATTTACGATATCATTTGATAGTTTTAACACTTCATACACATTGCTAACAGCAATTGTTCATGAAACATCTCAATTTTCCCCCAGATAACTAATTAAGATTTTGCGATGCTCACAGTTTTCTTTAGAGCAATTAAATCTTGCTATCTTACCGGTCCCCACTTCACTGTGGCTCAGTCTCATATGAAATGAATGGAAAGTAAATAAAAGAATTCTTGTAAACATAGATTTACCGAGATAATAAATCAATGTAATTAGTACTCTGTTTTGTATTGCTGTGGCTACGTCTGAATAATGAAAAAGAAATAAGATTTTTCCTCGAAAATTCACTATTTATTGTAAAGCCAAGAGCTTGACTACATTCTGTTTGTACTTTTTCTGCCTAAACTTAAGGTGGTTTACCCACACTGGAGTACGCGGCTTGAATTGACCTTTCTACATTATTTCCATCTATTCCCTACCTCCTCTCTTGTCCTTATCGTCCTTCCCCTTAGTCTACTTCTTTCTGCTCCTCCTCCTCCCCCCTACATCTCTTTCTGCCATCTCCTTTTTCCTCTCTCATCTGTGTCAGCCTCCATTCGACCACCGATACTGGTAGACTGGGCATGGCATCGTTCTCATGGCACCAGCATCTCTGCAGCTAAACCTTTGCTTTGCCAACAGTCACATGGTATTGTACAGCTGTGGTACAGCTTTGCCTAGAATTATACAAAGCTTTTTGTGAAGGCAAGTAACATCAAATCTCAAGGTAAAGTAGTATTAGTTTAAAATGATGGCATTTCTTGAAACTGTGGAGCTGTTTATTGCATATGGCTAATGTTTGCCAACAGTCACGTGGTCCTATGTTTGAACCACGCCATGTGTATAGCCGCTCTGCTGTTTGTCCGGTCTGTTAGTATCTATGGTCGAAGTACCCTCCATTCTCCTTCATCTCTCTAGTCATTTCTTCTTTCGCTCAACACAATAATCCGTCAGGAGGATTAACCACGTGGGTCGGTGTAATGGTTAGCGTGGATGTGGCTTTAGGCGGTTTTCCACAGCCCATAAGGTGAATATCGGGCTGTTACACAAGTTCCGCCTCAGTTACCCAACACAGCGCGGGAGAAGCCGTGTGGTCTGGAGTAGAACTCCTAAAAACACAGGCTGGCGCATCCGCCATTTTCGTTCCCTGTGAATGCTAAACACAACACGTAGCTTATGCGAACAGTGTTGTTTTGTTTAAGTTTAGTGAAATATTTTAGAAGTGTCCAACGTAGAGCCTTAGATCGTGCTAAATTTAGCTTGCATTCCGCTCTTGTCCACATCGATATGTTGATTGGACACAAAAAATTCACGTTTTCTTTACTTATTGCTGCTTTTCGTTGCTGTCCGAACAAAGAAAAAAAGTGCAAGAAACATATATATTTCTGTGATAAAAATCGCGTACTACGTTTAATTCTGCCGAAACTGTTCATATGGATAAACGTTTTAAGCGATCTTGACTTGTATTTGAATAATGACTGTCAATATGCGAGATTTGTTTGCCATCTTGCAATAAGTGTCTGCTGTGCTAAGTGTCTGCTAATTTGTCTGCTGTGACAAATACATCACATTGGATTTTTGTACTCACATTGCTGACTGTCCTTGTATTATTGAGAAAGTTTCAGACTCTATTACAAGGAATAAAACGAAAAAGAATATTAGTGTACAGGATCCAAAGTTTACGGTCGTAGAGGCACACGGTGCCGATGTTGGCTACAACCGTTGAATGCTATTTGAAAACCTAATCGTATACAATGAGGCTAATAAACCTTTGTGCAGACAATGGAATAAATAAATAATTCTGTTCCTTCTCTACGGTTGACAGGTTTTTGTATGTAACAGTACCCTTGTCTTGTCAGTAATTTAATAATCCTTGTAAAGCAAACGTTTCGTTGCCAACATTAGCACACTACGCCGCTGCAGCGTAAAGTAAACTTTACCCAGTATTCTGTGTCAGTTATGTTGTAGTCTCTTATAGATACGCGTCAATATTTACATCTACAGATAAGAAATTGAATTGAGGGGGTATTTTCTGATAAAACATCAGGTGGCTAATAACCCAGCAGTTGAGTCCGAAAGATTTACAAACATTTGAATCATTAGGTACTATTCTTTCAATTTGCATACTACAAGTAATGACGATAAAACTTCGAAATACCACAAATAGCATTCAACGGTAGTCGCTTGTATCAGCACAGTATGCTGCCATAGCCGTAACTAAACTTTTTGCCCAGTATGTATATTTTTCGTTTTAGTGTTTGTAATACTTTCTCACAATGTCTTATTTGAAGTATCTTGAACAATTTGTGCAATCTCAGTACAAAACTTTTTGATGTGGTGTGTTTCTCAATATACTATATGACAAACATATTGTGCTCTAAAAACTGTATGTTCTGGATTGTTTTCTGTGTTATGATATTTTGCGACTGCTAACTCCCTACAGGTAGCTTCTCTGTTAACAAGTAGTACTTTCAAAAGAGCTGAACAAAAACTTACGTTGGGATATCACAGATGATTTTTACTATTAATATTTGTTGAAGTCATAATAATAAATAATATTTACTTACAATACATAACTATGCACTCAGTCCAGGTCCTCAGTTTTTGCGCCGACACTTAATGATCAATTTTTTTCTCCTCTCAGAATCTGTCGGGAAAATATTCGGTAGCCTCCTCTGAAATGATGTAAGCAGTTTATGACAAGACAACCACCCATAATGTCGTGCTAAAGTGCCGTGACGCAAATCCTATAGCAACACAGTGTGTTTGACTTACGAGCTACGGGAATAAAAATGGCGGATGCGTCAGCTCGTACTTATATGAGCCAACGTCACGGATCGCGCTGCTTCCCGCGTCGGAGGTTCGAGTCCTCCCTCGGGCATGTGTGTGATATGTCCTTACGTTAGTTTAGTTTAAGTAGTTTGTAAGCCTAGGGGACTGATGACCCAGTTGTTTGGTTCCATAGAATTACAAACATTTGAACATTTAGTTACCCGATTCGCAATCATTTAGAAAACTTTCTGACACTTTCTCATGTATAACACTACACGCAGACATTTAGGGTACACACATTTTCTCCCTGGGCGGTTACTCGGTGACGACAGAAAGGGCATCCGGTCGCCCCTTAAATTAAAATGCTAAATCCATCATAACAGCGTCGCCGTTCCAAACATCCCGGAACTTAGAAATGTTTGTAAAACTGTTGGACCAAACTGCTCCGGTCATCAGTCCCTAGACTTAAAAAATTCTTAAACTATCTTAAAATAACCTAAGGACAGCACACACACCCGTGCCCCAATGAGGACTCGAACCTCCGACGGCAATCAACCGCACTCTTCGCAGCAAGGCGCTTTAGACGCTCAGCCACTCCACAACGACTCGGAACTTTGTCCACAAAAGTTTTCTACACTTACTTTTAACTTTTTCTGCATGGTCTCCATCGAAATAGTCTCTTCACAATTCATACTCCGCTCCCAAACGCGTTTCCACTTCATGAAGCAGTCTTGGTGTACGACCACCTACGTCACGCGAAGTGCTGACTGCAAATTTTCTTTTATCTCGTCTATCGTTGCAAAAATACGTCCTCTCAACCGGCTTTAGAACTTTTGAAATAAGAAGAACGTCCACAAGTGGAGGTCTAGAGTGTACAGAAGAGAAGGCAGCACCGTGATGCGGTTATTTGTGCAATAGCCAAACACCAACAGGGATGAATTTTCGTGTATGATGCAAGAGCTATGAATTCTCTCACCACATTTCAGGTCGTTGGTTCTCACATTTTCTCGCAGGTATCGCAACACCTCCCGGTATTACCATCGGTAATAATAATGTCGTGTGTCTCATTGGCCTGGTGCAAGTCTTACAATTGGACGCCACTTCGGCGACTTGCATGTCCCTAGCCTACCGCAGTTATCCAGTTATCCAAGGGGACCTACAGCTCAACGTGGAATCCGAACCACGTGTCGTTTCTGGCGACTCCTCACATCGTTGAGAGGTGAAGGATGGGTGAAAGTGCAGACTGAAAAAATCCGGGGTCCGATCGGGTTTTGAATCCGCGACCCTTCGGCTTCCAGTCGAGCACTTTACCCCAAGACCACCAGGCCCGACATTACCATCGGTCAACGGTTTGATCCTGTGGCAAGAATTCCAGATTAACTGATCTATCGAAGTAGAGGAAAACAGCACGGCTAGACATTTGACTTGACCTGACTTTATTAATTAATTTATTTATTATTATTATTTTATGATAATCTTTGCCGAGACATTGTGAAGATTGAACCTTGGTATCAAAGTCATAATCGTAATCCCATATCATCATCAAAATGTTCAAATGTTTGTTAAGCTTATGGGACTTAACTATGGGGTCATCAGTCCCTAAACTTACAAACTACTTATGAACTACTTACGAACTAGGACGGCACAAATATCCATGCCCGAGGGGGGATTCGAACCCCCGACCGTAGTGATATCATCATCAGTAATGTTTATCTTAACCCTGCGTTACTAACATCCCGTCTTTCAGGGGTTTTGAACTTTTGTTAGTAACATCCCGTCTTTCAGGGGGTTTTGAACTTTTGTTAGTAACATCCGTCAATTCGGCGAGTGTGATTCCAAACCTACCTCTATCCGTGTACACTTGTTCATCAGTTATTCCTCAAAGCGTCACAGCTCACTGACAATTTGAATGTAGCCATCATTTTGACGGATGTTAGTAAGCTAGGGTTCATTCACGCGATCTAAAAGCTTTTCGCAGATTGCGAGGCGATGGTCTTTCTTGTCTTGACTCATGAGCCGTTGGACGAACTTGGCGGAAACACGATGTATTCCAAGACGTTGTATCAGAATTTCATGACATGATGCAACTGAAATGTTACCTTCTTCTGCCATCAAATTTCTATTGTCGCGCACAATTTCCTTGACTTTCCTGACATGAACGTCTTTGGTAGACGTCGAAGTGTGTTCCTGAACGAGGGTGATCTTTAACTTCCATCCAGCCATTTTTAAACCGCATGAACCATTCATATTAGCAAGTAGAACTTAAGCACTAATCACTACAGGTTTTCTGCATCATTTTCTGCGTCTTTGTAAAGGTTTTAACGAGTTTCACTGCAAATTTAATGCAGACGCGTTGCTCCTTTAACTCTGACATCTCCAAATTCTCAAACTGTGCGGCACAACGTTCTATTCTACAACACTAACAAATAAGAAAATAACTGACAGATGAATCTTCCGACAGTTACGGATTCAACAGGGGATGACAAATGTTACCAACAATGTATGCCTTCATCCTTATAAATGTTTGGAGGCAGGTGGATAGAGGTTTGGACACTTATTATAACTTTGTTATTTTTATTCACTGTAATACTTGTAATGCTAGCTGAAAACGCAGTTTCCTGAGTATTTATTTATTCCATACTCTCGCAGTTCATCTTCTGTCCAATCATCTTTGTCTCTGTCCATCTTCTTTGTCTGTGACGTCTCTGCCCATCTCCTCCTTCCCCTCTCTCGACATATCTCTTTCACTTCCCCTCCATCTCCCTGCGGTTTCTCTATTCATTCCACCTTTTCATTTCATCTACTTCATCCCCTTTCCGTGTACACACATGTATCTGTCAAAGTTTACTGTAAGGTATCGTTTGAAATGAAAAATACGCAGACTAGCGATTTATAAAAAACCTTTTCCATGAAAACATTCAAACATGAGTGCACTTTCTAATAATTAGTAAAATAGTATCAAAGTCTGTTCTACGGTATCCTCTTATTCTGATAATGAAATGTGCAAAATTTATTCCAGATAGAAGTGAAAATGTAAGTATTTGTCGAAGTCTCTAAATAAACTACCCTCCGCCATGTACCATAGGAAATTTTGTTCTTTTTTCCTTTTTTTTTTAATAGGTAAAATGTGCAAAATTTCATCACGATCAGAATAGAACTGTAGATTTTGTCGAATCATTAAGTACCCTCCGCCATGCACCATACGAAATTTTAAGAAGATAGTGTCCTTTTTGTTTTGAACGTAAAGTGTGCAATATTTAATCAGTATCGGAAAAAAAACTGTAGATTTCTATGAATTGCAGACAAACAACCAAACACACAAAGGAACACTTCCTTATAGGCAAGACGTTCATAATTAAAGTCCCACTTTTAAAATTCTGTACAAAAAAACAACTCGGCAGAATAACTGCAGATTTGAACTAAACATACTAGACGAAGGGGGAAAACACAATGGCACAAACAAAAAATACAAAAAAAGTTCCTAACTTTATTAATAGATTGGAAAGTAAGCGGCATAAGGAAAGCTGATGCAGACAAATGACGTCCACATGGTGCACAACTTACGGTACTGTTTAATAAGATGGGGAAATGTTTTTATTGTCATTGGGCCAAAAACT
This sequence comes from Locusta migratoria, assembly GCA_026315105.1. NCBI lineage: Eukaryota > Metazoa > Arthropoda > Insecta > Orthoptera > Acrididae > Locusta > Locusta migratoria. Next base: position 226,678,245 of record CM048749.1, on the reverse strand, counting down.
GCAGAGAAAGCATTTAATGGTCCGGTTTTATTCCTTGGGCCAAACACCGCAGATAAAGCACCTAATGAAAAACGTGTTAATTATCACGGGACTTGTGCAAGTCCAAGGTGCTATCCACTACTTTCCGTCAGTGTCGAAACCGATAAACAGCATGTTCCACAACAGACCGTAGTGTTTCAGTGGTCGCATTGAGAATATGTTGCGTAGTATGTGCCTTCAATCCAGCTGAATTTGCTATGTAGCCACTGGAGACAGCAATTTTCAAATAATATCTCAGCCAGAAGTCATAAGGATTGATGCCTGGTTACCTTCACGGCCATTTTATAGGAAAATCACGGCTGATACCTGTCATTTGGGAAAAGCTCTTGGAATTGCTTCACCGGCTTTGCAATGTGTAGAGGGGCGCCATCGAGCATGAAAACGATGCCATCCAGACATCACGCTGTTGAAATGTTGGGATGACGTGGCTGCATAGAAGATTTTTACACCGGTTACCGGTACACGTAAAGGGGCCTGCAGTAGTAATCTCCTCGAAAAAAATGGGCCTTATGATAGAAGTTGCTTTGAGGTCACACCACACAGTTACCTTTGCAGACTGAAGCTCCGGATTTTGCATCGCCCACATCCTGCAACTTTGAGTGTTGATATAACTTTTACAGTGGAAATGGGCTTCATATGTCCACAAAAGGTTTCATGGCTAATTGTTATCCACTTCCATAAGTGCAAAAAATTGTAGAGCGATCGTGTGTATCGCTGACACATCAGCAGGAAGCAACTCGTGCAGATGCGTAATTTTATGCGGATAGCAATGCAGATTATTGCGTAGAATTTTATGAAACGTGCTGGGCTGCATTTCTAATGATCGGGCAATTCTAAGTGCACTGCAGTTTTGCGCATAGTGCTCGTCCCTTCTCTAAAGCTATGGTGACATCGTCTACAGAGATCGAAGGTATTGATTTCGTGCCTCTGCCACATTGCAGTTGAAATGATTCTGTTTCTTCAAACGTCTCATCATATTCTTCTGAGCCTTCACAGTTTTCGGACCACAACCTTTTTTCACTTTCTTTAATGACTGGATTATCGTTAAGGCTGCAACCGCAGACTCCTTCTTACAAAAAATCTTCTCAAGCAAAGCTCTGTACTGCATTGAGAGACCCGTGACAATATGCGATATTAGGCGAGAGATACTAAACACACGTGTTTATGTCAAATACATTACACCGTGCGTATTTCCCGTGATTTGTATCGCAAGACGCTAACCGTGCCATCTATTGATAAAGTTAGAAATTTTTTTTATTTTTTTATATGCCATTGGGTTTCCCCCTCCTTTAAGTATCATTATCTATTTTATCCAGCTCCTACCGGGTCGGGGCATTTATAGCATTCTTCACTTTTCTTTATCCTTCCACCATTCCTCTTTCATCCATTTTGGTATTCTACATCTACGTGGGATACTCTGTAAATCATATTTAAGTGCCTGGCAGAGGGTTCATCGAACCACCTTTATACTATTTATCTCCCATTCCATTCTCGAATAGCGCGCGAGAAGGAACAACACCTGAATCTCTTCGTTCGAGCTCTGATTTCTCGTATTTTCCAGATGATTTTACTAGACGATACATGACGGCGTCATCTGCATACAACCTAAGAGGGCTGCTTAGATTTTCTCCCAAATCGTTAATAAAAATAAGGAACAGCACAGGCCCAATAACACTACCCTGTGGAACGCCCGATATCACCTCTGTTTTAGACGATACTTTACCATCGATTACTACAAACTGTGTCCTCTCTGACAGGAAATCCCCTATCCAGTCGAAAATTTGGGGCGATATACCATAACCACACAATTTGATTAAAACCCGTTTGTGAGGTACGGTGTCAACTCTCTGACAGGAAATCCCCTATCCAGTCGAAAATTTGGGGCGATATACCATAACCACACAATTTGATTAAAACCCGTTTGTGAAGTACGGTGTCAAAAGCCTTCTGGAAATCAAGAAATACGGAATCAATTTGAGATCTCTTGTCGATAGCACTAATCACTTCGTGTGAGTAAAGAGCTAGTTGTTTTTCGCATGAACGATATTTTCTAAATCCGTGTTGACCTTGGGTCAGTAGATCATTCTGTTCGAGATAATTCATCATATTTGAATACAGGATATGTTCCATAACCCTGCAGTCACAGTCTGCGCGGCCACTACGGTCGGGGGTTCGAATCCCCCCTCGGGCATGGATATTTGTCCTGTCCTTAGTATTAGCTAGTTCATAAGTAGTTTGTAAGTTTAGGGACTGATGACCACGTAGTTAAGTACCATAAGCTCTACAAACATTTGAACATTCTGGCCTCTGTTTGTAATTCGAAATCTGGAATATTGGTTTAGTCTTCTTTGGTGAATGAGTTCCTAAAATTTACGTTCAGTAACTGTACTTTAGTAGCGCTATCATCAGCAGGATCGCCGTTATTATCACGTAGTGAGGGTATTGTTTGTATTTTGTCCCTAGTATATTTCACATATGACCAAAATCTCTCAGGATTTTCAGTCAAATTTCGAGAAAGAGTGTGAAAAGTATGTTGGCATCTCGACTTGGAATCCTCGATTTTGTGTTTGTTTAAATTTAGTATGCCTTTTCCGATTGCATTTGCAAGTGTCCTGACCTGTTATGTGTACCAAGGGCGATCACCTCCTTCATCCTCCTTACATGTCCAAACCACCTTAGTTTATTCCTATCAATTCTCCCTCGGGCATGTGTGTGATATGTCCTTACGTTAGTTTAGTTTAAGTAGTTTGTAAGCCTAGGGGACTGATGACCCAGTTGTTTGGTTCCATAGAATTACAAACATTTGAACATTTAGTTACCCGATTCGCAATCATTTAGAAAACTTTCTGACACTTTCTCATGTATAACACTACACGCAGACATTTAGGGTACACACATTTTCTCCCTGGGCGGTTACTCGGTGACGACAGAAAGGGCATCCGGTCGCCCCTTAAATTAAAATGCTAAATCCATCATAACAGCGTCGCCGTTCCAAACATCCCGGAACTTAGAAATGTTTGTAAAACTGTTGGACCAAACTGCTCCGGTCATCAGTCCCTAGACTTAAAAAATTCTTAAACTATCTTAAAATAACCTAAGGACAGCACACACACCCGTGCCCCAATGAGGACTCGAACCTCCGACGGCAATCAACCGCACTCTTCGCAGCAAGGCGCTTTAGACGCTCAGCCACTCCACAACGACTCGGAACTTTGTCCACAAAAGTTTTCTACACTTACTTTTAACTTTTTCTGCATGGTCTCCATCGAAATAGTCTCTTCACAATTCATACTCCGCTCCCAAACGCGTTTCCACTTCATGAAGCAGTCTTGGTGTACGACCACCTACGTCACGCGAAGTGCTGACTGCAAATTTTCTTTTATCTCGTCTATCGTTGCAAAAATACGTCCTCTCAACCGGCTTTAGAACTTTTGAAATAAGAAGAACGTCCACAAGTGGAGGTCTAGAGTGTACAGAAGAGAAGGCAGCACCGTGATGCGGTTATTTGTGCAATAGCCAAACACCAACAGGGATGAATTTTCGTGTATGATGCAAGAGCTATGAATTCTCTCACCACATTTCAGGTCGTTGGTTCTCACATTTTCTCGCAGGTATCGCAACACCTCCCGGTATTACCATCGGTAATAATAATGTCGTGTGTCTCATTGGCCTGGTGCAAGTCTTACAATTGGACGCCACTTCGGCGACTTGCATGTCCCTAGCCTACCGCAGTTATCCAGTTATCCAAGGGGACCTACAGCTCAACGTGGAATCCGAACCACGTGTCGTTTCTGGCGACTCCTCACATCGTTGAGAGGTGAAGGATGGGTGAAAGTGCAGACTGAAAAAATCCGGGGTCCGATCGGGTTTTGAATCCGCGACCCTTCGGCTTCCAGTCGAGCACTTTACCCCAAGACCACCAGGCCCGACATTACCATCGGTCAACGGTTTGATCCTGTGGCAAGAATTCCAGATTAACTGATCTATCGAAGTAGAGGAAAACAGCACGGCTAGACATTTGACTTGACCTGACTTTATTAATTAATTTATTTATTATTATTATTTTATGATAATCTTTGCCGAGACATTGTGAAGATTGAACCTTGGTATCAAAGTCATAATCGTAATCCCATATCATCATCAAAATGTTCAAATGTTTGTTAAGCTTATGGGACTTAACTATGGGGTCATCAGTCCCTAAACTTACAAACTACTTATGAACTACTTACGAACTAGGACGGCACAAATATCCATGCCCGAGGGGGGATTCGAACCCCCGACCGTAGTGATATCATCATCAGTAATGTTTATCTTAACCCTGCGTTACTAACATCCCGTCTTTCAGGGGTTTTGAACTTTTGTTAGTAACATCCCGTCTTTCAGGGGGTTTTGAACTTTTGTTAGTAACATCCGTCAATTCGGCGAGTGTGATTCCAAACCTACCTCTATCCGTGTACACTTGTTCATCAGTTATTCCTCAAAGCGTCACAGCTCACTGACAATTTGAATGTAGCCATCATTTTGACGGATGTTAGTAAGCTAGGGTTCATTCACGCGATCTAAAAGCTTTTCGCAGATTGCGAGGCGATGGTCTTTCTTGTCTTGACTCATGAGCCGTTGGACGAACTTGGCGGAAACACGATGTATTCCAAGACGTTGTATCAGAATTTCATGACATGATGCAACTGAAATGTTACCTTCTTCTGCCATCAAATTTCTATTGTCGCGCACAATTTCCTTGACTTTCCTGACATGAACGTCTTTGGTAGACGTCGAAGTGTGTTCCTGAACGAGGGTGATCTTTAACTTCCATCCAGCCATTTTTAAACCGCATGAACCATTCATATTAGCAAGTAGAACTTAAGCACTAATCACTACAGGTTTTCTGCATCATTTTCTGCGTCTTTGTAAAGGTTTTAACGAGTTTCACTGCAAATTTAATGCAGACGCGTTGCTCCTTTAACTCTGACATCTCCAAATTCTCAAACTGTGCGGCACAACGTTCTATTCTACAACACTAACAAATAAGAAAATAACTGACAGATGAATCTTCCGACAGTTACGGATTCAACAGGGGATGACAAATGTTACCAACAATGTATGCCTTCATCCTTATAAATGTTTGGAGGCAGGTGGATAGAGGTTTGGACACTTATTATAACTTTGTTATTTTTATTCACTGTAATACTTGTAATGCTAGCTGAAAACGCAGTTTCCTGAGTATTTATTTATTCCATACTCTCGCAGTTCATCTTCTGTCCAATCATCTTTGTCTCTGTCCATCTTCTTTGTCTGTGACGTCTCTGCCCATCTCCTCCTTCCCCTCTCTCGACATATCTCTTTCACTTCCCCTCCATCTCCCTGCGGTTTCTCTATTCATTCCACCTTTTCATTTCATCTACTTCATCCCCTTTCCGTGTACACACATGTATCTGTCAAAGTTTACTGTAAGGTATCGTTTGAAATGAAAAATACGCAGACTAGCGATTTATAAAAAACCTTTTCCATGAAAACATTCAAACATGAGTGCACTTTCTAATAATTAGTAAAATAGTATCAAAGTCTGTTCTACGGTATCCTCTTATTCTGATAATGAAATGTGCAAAATTTATTCCAGATAGAAGTGAAAATGTAAGTATTTGTCGAAGTCTCTAAATAAACTACCCTCCGCCATGTACCATAGGAAATTTTGTTCTTTTTTCCTTTTTTTTTTAATAGGTAAAATGTGCAAAATTTCATCACGATCAGAATAGAACTGTAGATTTTGTCGAATCATTAAGTACCCTCCGCCATGCACCATACGAAATTTTAAGAAGATAGTGTCCTTTTTGTTTTGAACGTAAAGTGTGCAATATTTAATCAGTATCGGAAAAAAAACTGTAGATTTCTATGAATTGCAGACAAACAACCAAACACACAAAGGAACACTTCCTTATAGGCAAGACGTTCATAATTAAAGTCCCACTTTTAAAATTCTGTACAAAAAAACAACTCGGCAGAATAACTGCAGATTTGAACTAAACATACTAGACGAAGGGGGAAAACACAATGGCACAAACAAAAAATACAAAAAAAGTTCCTAACTTTATTAATAGATTGGAAAGTAAGCGGCATAAGGAAAGCTGATGCAGACAAATGACGTCCACATGGTGCACAACTTACGGTACTGTTTAATAAGATGGGGAAATGTTTTTATTGTCATTGGGCCAAAAACTGCAGAGAAAGCATTTAATGGTCCGGTTTTATTCCTTGGGCCAAACACCGCAGATAAAGCACCTAATGAAAAACGTGTTAATTATCACGGGACTTGTGCAAGTCCAAGGTGCTATCCACTACTTTCCGTCAGTGTCGAAACCGATAAACAGCATGTTCCACAACAGACCGTAGTGTTTCAGTGGTCGCATTGAGAATATGTTGCGTAGTATGTGCCTTCAATCCAGCTGAATTTGCTATGTAGCCACTGGAGACAGCAATTTTCAAATAATATCTCAGCCAGAAGTCATAAGGATTGATGCCTGGTTACCTTCACGGCCATTTTATAGGAAAATCACGGCTGATACCTGTCATTTGGGAAAAGCTCTTGGAATTGCTTCACCGGCTTTGCAATGTGTAGAGGGGCGCCATCGAGCATGAAAACGATGCCATCCAGACATCACGCTGTTGAAATGTTGGGATGACGTGGCTGCATAGAAGATTTTTACACCGGTTACCGGTACACGTAAAGGGGCCTGCAGTAGTAATCTCCTCGAAAAAAATGGGCCTTATGATAGAAGTTGCTTTGAGGTCACACCACACAGTTACCTTTGCAGACTGAAGCTCCGGATTTTGCATCGCCCACATCCTGCAACTTTGAGTGTTGATATAACTTTTACAGTGGAAATGGGCTTCATATGTCCACAAAAGGTTTCATGGCTAATTGTTATCCACTTCCATAAGTGCAAAAAATTGTAGAGCGATCGTGTGTATCGCTGACACATCAGCAGGAAGCAACTCGTGCAGATGCGTAATTTTATGCGGATAGCAATGCAGATTATTGCGTAGAATTTTATGAAACGTGCTGGGCTGCATTTCTAATGATCGGGCAATTCTAAGTGCACTGCAGTTTTGCGCATAGTGCTCGTCCCTTCTCTAAAGCTATGGTGACATCGTCTACAGAGATCGAAGGTATTGATTTCGTGCCTCTGCCACATTGCAGTTGAAATGATTCTGTTTCTTCAAACGTCTCATCATATTCTTCTGAGCCTTCACAGTTTTCGGACCACAACCTTTTTTCACTTTCTTTAATGACTGGATTATCGTTAAGGCTGCAACCGCAGACTCCTTCTTACAAAAAATCTTCTCAAGCAAAGCTCTGTACTGCATTGAGAGACCCGTGACAATATGCGATATTAGGCGAGAGATACTAAACACACGTGTTTATGTCAAATACATTACACCGTGCGTATTTCCCGTGATTTGTATCGCAAGACGCTAACCGTGCCATCTATTGATAAAGTTAGAAATTTTTTTTATTTTTTTATATGCCATTGGGTTTCCCCCTCCTTTAAGTATCATTATCTATTTTATCCAGCTCCTACCGGGTCGGGGCATTTATAGCATTCTTCACTTTTCTTTATCCTTCCACCATTCCTCTTTCATCCATTTTGGTATTCTACATCTACGTGGGATACTCTGTAAATCATATTTAAGTGCCTGGCAGAGGGTTCATCGAACCACCTTTATACTATTTATCTCCCATTCCATTCTCGAATAGCGCGCGAGAAGGAACAACACCTGAATCTCTTCGTTCGAGCTCTGATTTCTCGTATTTTCCAGATGATTTTACTAGACGATACATGACGGCGTCATCTGCATACAACCTAAGAGGGCTGCTTAGATTTTCTCCCAAATCGTTAATAAAAATAAGGAACAGCACAGGCCCAATAACACTACCCTGTGGAACGCCCGATATCACCTCTGTTTTAGACGATACTTTACCATCGATTACTACAAACTGTGTCCTCTCTGACAGGAAATCCCCTATCCAGTCGAAAATTTGGGGCGATATACCATAACCACACAATTTGATTAAAACCCGTTTGTGAGGTACGGTGTCAACTCTCTGACAGGAAATCCCCTATCCAGTCGAAAATTTGGGGCGATATACCATAACCACACAATTTGATTAAAACCCGTTTGTGAAGTACGGTGTCAAAAGCCTTCTGGAAATCAAGAAATACGGAATCAATTTGAGATCTCTTGTCGATAGCACTAATCACTTCGTGTGAGTAAAGAGCTAGTTGTTTTTCGCATGAACGATATTTTCTAAATCCGTGTTGACCTTGGGTCAGTAGATCATTCTGTTCGAGATAATTCATCATATTTGAATACAGGATATGTTCCATAACCCTGCAGTCACAGTCTGCGCGGCCACTACGGTCGGGGGTTCGAATCCCCCCTCGGGCATGGATATTTGTCCTGTCCTTAGTATTAGCTAGTTCATAAGTAGTTTGTAAGTTTAGGGACTGATGACCACGTAGTTAAGTACCATAAGCTCTACAAACATTTGAACATTCTGGCCTCTGTTTGTAATTCGAAATCTGGAATATTGGTTTAGTCTTCTTTGGTGAATGAGTTCCTAAAATTTACGTTCAGTAACTGTACTTTAGTAGCGCTATCATCAGCAGGATCGCCGTTATTATCACGTAGTGAGGGTATTGTTTGTATTTTGTCCCTAGTATATTTCACATATGACCAAAATCTCTCAGGATTTTCAGTCAAATTTCGAGAAAGAGTGTGAAAAGTATGTTGGCATCTCGACTTGGAATCCTCGATTTTGTGTTTGTTTAAATTTAGTATGCCTTTTCCGATTGCTTTTGCAAGTGTCCTGACCTGTTTTGTGTACCAAGGGCGATCACCTCCTTCATCCTCCTTACATGTCCAAACCACCTTAGTTTATTCCTATCAATTCTCTCATTTAGGTTCTCTATTCCGACTTCCTTTCTAACATGGGTTTTCACTCTATCCTTCCTTGTCTTCCAATTCATACTTCTTAGGTATTTCATTTTACTGATTTGGATTCTGTTCTCCTCAAAAAAAATGTTCAAATGTTTGTTAAGCTTATGGGACTTAACTACGTGGTCATCAGTCCCTAAACTTACAAACTACTTATGAACTACTTACGAACTAGGACGGCACAAATATCCATGCCCGAGGGGGGATTCGAACCCCCGACCGTAGTAGCCGTGCTGACCGTGACTGGAGCGCCTCAGTCACCTCGGCCACCGCGGCCGGCTCTGTTCTCCTCACTACTTATCAATGTTTAGGTCTCAGCTACATAAGACAGTATGGGTGAATAGTACTTTTTCTAGATTACCTTATGTCCTTACATCTATATGCGACTTCCTGATTCCAGACAAGTTTCCTTACACTCTGGTAGAATGCACTCCTCTGTTCGACCCTCTTGCTAATCTCCACGTCCAGCTTCGTATTGTGCATTAATTCATTGCCTAGGTATCTGAAACTGTAAGTCTGTACGCTGCTAGAGCAGTTGCTGTACACAGTTTCCACCATTTATATAGTTTGTTTACCCAGTATCTTCGTCAAGTATGTTCAGTTGAAATCTGCATTTATCTGCCCAGTGGCTCTTTTTGTACAGCATTTTGAAACAAAGTTGGACTTTAATTATGGACAATATGTATAAGAAATATAAGATTAAAAATCGGTACTTCAGTTATCGTGTTCACCTATTAATATTATGGTGTGTCAAAAGAGTAGTAGGGTGAATCTTTTACTGACTACTGCTGCAGCTCTCCAACATTTATTAATGGCGGGTTTCCTTTCAAGCGGTAACAACGTCGGATTTTAGATTTTCTGTAGGTATTTTTATTTCAGCTTCTTCTTATTCGTGTCAGAGACACCATAAAATACCTATCTATTATAGTCGAGCCGAAATACGATGATCCCTGGTGCTTGCGCCAATCGGCCTTGAGCGCCGGCTGCGGCTGCAGACCATTGGAGTAAGTCAAACGCGAATGTTGCTCTGCTATGCACTTGCGCCAGTTCTGTGACACAACAGCGGCTGATAGCTATAGTGCCCGGCAGCGAACTACATGGCAACACGGCTGTATTCTGTTTCCGAGCCCTGGGCGGTCTCCCGGACCAGTAGGCGGAGCCAGGGATCATCGTGTTTCGGCCCGACTATAATAAAAAGATTATACAAGGTAAAGAAAGGTTTTTAAACATTCGTAGTCCAAAAGCGGCCTACGTCAGTAGCGTTTGGTTGTGCTGACATTAAGTCCTCACACGTACAGTGTGAGAGACAGAGGGCGCAGTTATACACATGGGTGGTCGTTTGAAGGGCTCCACAGTCATAGATAGTGGAATTATTGTGATAGTCCCATATATTTAGGTTTACTTTCAAATCCTGAGTCAAGGCAAAGCTAGTGTAATGATCACTCAACAGGGACCTCTTCAGGCCCAGTCGTGACTATTATCTCAGTCAACTATCCTTAAGCAAAGAGGAATTTTTCAGCTATTACTTTGTTTGTTCCCTTTTCTTTCTTTTTCTAAACCACCTCTGTATTAAAGCGAACAAATAAAATTTCAACCGGTCATGCTATTTCTGAGCTTTAGCGAGAGTTACGCGCAGCTATTAATTTTTATGTACACTGATCAAAACAATTAGGGGATCTGTTGAGATATCTAGGTTCTGAATTATTGTCATCAGCAGAATGAACTAAAATGGTTCGATGTCTTTCTCTCGATTCTACGGAGTGGAGACAACAACATTACGGCAAACGATATAGTGGTAATAACAGAAAGTTGATGCAGTACAGAGAGGGAGGTGACTGCAGTTATTGGAGTATCCCTGAGTGTAATTTCCAGGACCTGGATGCGATTTCAGAAAATAGGGACCGTTAAAAAAGGCAATCCCAAACTTGTTCATGGGTAACATCAACAAAGACATCACCGTTATCTCCTGTTACCAGCCTGTCGAGGTAGGAAGCTGAAAGCAACTCAGTTGCAACGCACCCTCCAGACAGCAACACGACGTGCAGTATCAACACAAAGAGACTGAAATTAACTTCGGGAATGTGGCCTTGATGCATTTAGGCCTATGAGGGGTATGCCATTAAAAACACGACACCGTTTAGCCCGCATAAAGAGGGTGGAGAAACATCAGGATTGGAGTCGTAACGAATGACGCTTGGTTTTGTTCACAGATGAGTCAAAAGTTTGTATTCTGCCAGAAAATAACCTTTGCCTCATCTGGACAGAACATGGAATTCGGAACAATTCTGCGTAAGTGCAGGAAATATCGCCTTATCATGGTGGTGTACGAACGGTGCAGTCAGGAGTCAGTATTGGCGTACGGACCTCTTAGTCCTTCAGAATGGCACTTTGACTGCTCAGAGGTATAAGACAAGATTCTTCGACCTTGTGGACCGAGCGAGGTGGCGCAGTGGTAACACTCTGGACTCACATTCGGGAGATCCAGATTTAGGTTTTCTGTGATTTCCATAAATCACTCCAGGCTAATGCCGTGATGGTTCCTTTCGGTACGGTCGATTTCCTTTCCCATCATTACCCAAACAACCCGGGCGTAAGCTCCGCCTCTAATGACCAAGCTGTCGACGGGGAGTTAAACACTTATCTTCCTTCCTTTTGTTGTGCCCTACGCTTGTGCCATATGAGATGGGTTCCTTCTGGTGGACGATACCTCGTCCCCACAGAGCTGCACTGCAAGACAACACACTCGAGACTGAGGCAATTGCTCGAATGGAGTGTCCAGCTTGTTCACCGGACTTAAATTTGATTGGGTATGTCTGGATTGCACTTGGCAGTCGTATTGCAACCAGAACAGCACGTCCCATATAGGTTGCAGAGCTCAATATTACACTCATAGAAGAATGGACAAATATCCCTCAAGAGCTGATTGATAACTTCATACTGTTTGTGCCACGCAAGTGTGCAACTGTACTGACCTTTCGCGGTGATTCCACACTATATTAGAGGGCACCGAGAATGACAATTTCACTATTATGGTAGCGCCATGATGCCTCTATCGAAGAAAAAACCATGTAAACCTCAAGTACAGAGTTTAGACAGCTGAATATTGTTCTGTATCATACGCAAATACAAATGTTATCAGTATCTGAATAAAATATGTTACCATATGTATACTGTATTTGATGTCTGAGTCTGATCCCCTCATTGTGTTGAAAAGTGAATGAAGCTATACTTTTTAGGTCGTGCACATTATCTAGATCTACATCCATACTCCGCAAGCCACCCGATGGTGTGTGGCGGAGGGTACCTTGAGTACCACTATGGGTTCTGCCTCCTATTCCAGTCACGTATTGTTCGCGGAAAGAAGGATTGTCGGTATGCCTCTTTGTGGGATCTAATCTCTCTGATTTATCTTCATGATCTCTTCGCGAGATATACGTAGGCGGGAGCAATATACTGCTGGAGTCCTCGGTCAATGTATGTTCTCGAAACTTCGACAAAAGCCCGTATCGAGCGACAGAGAGTCTCTGCTGCAGAGTCTTCCACTGGAGTTTATCGATCATCTCCGTAACGCTTTCTCTATTACCAAATGATCCTGTAACGAAGCGCGCTTCTCTCCATTGGATCTTTTCTACTTCCTCTATCAACCCCACATGATACGGATCCCACACCGCTAAGCAGTATTCAAGCTGTGGGCGAACAAGTGTACTGTAACCTACTTCCTTTGTTTTTGGACTGCATTTCCTTAGGATTCTTCCAATGAATCTAAGTCTGTTATCTGCTTTACCGACGATTGATTTTATATGGTCGTTCCATTTTAAATCACTCCTAATGCCTACTCCCAGATATTTTACGGAATTAACTGCTTTCAATTGCTGACCTGCTATAGTGTAGCTAAATGATACAGGATCTTTCTTTGTATGTATTCGCAGCACATTACACTTGTCTACATATAGATTCAATTGCCATTCCCTGCACCGTGCGTCAATCCTATGCAGATCCTCCTGCATTTCAATACAATTTCCCATTGTTACAACCTCTCTTTATACTACAGCAACATCCGCAAAAAGCCTCATTGAACTTCCGATGTTATCCACAAGGTCATTTATATATATCGTGAACAGCAACGGACACACGACACTCCCCTGTGGCACACCCGATATCAGTCTTACTTCGGAAAACTTCTCAGCATTGAAAATGACATGCTGCGTTCTGTTATCTAGGAACTCCTCAATCCTATCACACAATTGGTCTGATAGACAATATGCTCTTACTTTGTTCATAAAACGTCTGTGGGGAACTGTATCAAACGCCTTGCGAAATTCAAGAAACACAGCATCTACCTGAGAACCCGTGTCTGTGGCCCTCTGAGTCTGTAGCCAACGGCCGTGCCGCAGTGAGTATACCGGTTCCCGTTAGATCACCGAAGTTAAGCACTGTCGGACTTGGCTAGCACTTGGATGGGTAACAGTTCTGGTCTTCCGAGCGTTGTTGGTTAGCGGGATGCCCTCAGCCCTTGCCAGGCCAACTGAGGAGCTACTTGCTTGAGGAGTAGCGGCTCCGGTCACCAAGACTGACATAACGGCCGGGAGTGCGGGCCGCTGACCACGTCCCCCTCCATACCGCATCCATTGACGCCTTCGGGCGGAGGATGACACGGCGGCCGGTCAGTACCCAGTGGGCCTCTCGAGGCCTTTCGGACGGCGTTTAGTTTTAGTTTTTACATTGTTTGGCTATTGTTTATTCGTGTCAGAAGCACTTAGAATGTATAAAGTAATGTTCAATATTTACATGGCCTTTCTGACGGAGTTTAGTTTTAGTTTTTACATTGTTTGGCTATTATTTATTCGTGTAAGAAGCACTTAGAATGTATAAAGTAATGTACAATATTTACATGTTATTTGAATACATCATATTTACAAGACAATTATTTACACTTTTGATGCCCGGAAGTTAGCGACATGTATTGCATTTGGTGTTGCATGTAGTAGATCTTCTGTTGTGCATGTTGCTGGACACTGGGTACACTGGAGGGGGTGGGAGGTCATCTGCTTTGCTCCACATTCATGGAGTGGTGGCTCCACTAAAAAGCCCCATTTAACCAAATTACTCTTACATTTTGAGACACTTGAACGTAGTCTGTTGAATGATCTCCATGTACTCCACTTCTATGTGTAGCTGGGTGGTAGTTTTTCACATGGTGTAAACCATCATGCAGTACCGGTATACCTTGCACGCCATAGTTCGGTTTGGCATTGTTGCAATGTCCCAACTAGAGCCTCCGTAGATCTAAGGAAGCTCTTCCTGGATTGTAGTCGTTGGTTTGTTGGTTGATGTCCGTATAGGGGATGGGCTTCAGAAGTTTCTGATTTTCCCCTCTCACTTTTTGCTGCTACCTCTCGGTGGATATCGGGAGGTATAATGCCCACAAGACTGTACAGTTTATTCAGAGGAGTGGGCTGGATTTGAACCACACTGGACTTGCATATTCTCCGGCAGAGTAACTTAGTGCTAGGGAAGAGGTTCTTATAGTGTTGGCGTGTGCTCCCCATGTTGCCCCTGTCAGCTTTCTGATGACATTGTTTGTAGCTGCCACTTTTTGCTTAGTATTCAGGCAGTGCATCTTGTAGGTTAATGCACGGTCCAGGGTGACTCCTAGGTATTTGGGATACGTACAGTGTTCTAGTTTGGCATTTTCCCAGGTAATTTTGAGGGTCCTAGCTGCCTGCCTGTTTTTGAGGTGGAAAGCACAAGTCTGTGTTTTCTCAGGATTTGGTCTTAATCGATTCTCCCTGTAGTAAGCTAACATTTCTCTTAATGCTTAGGACAGATTCTTTTCAACAGTTTCGAGGCAGTGGGCTTGGGCGGTTATAGCACAATCATCTGCCTAGATGAAGCTCTGTGTTCCTTCGGATAGTGGTTGATCATTTGTATAGATGTTGAGCAAGGCTGGAGCAAGCACACTTCCCTGGGGTAATCCATTTTTTTGCGATCTCCATCTGCTTCTTTGTCCCTGAAATTGTTTGGCTGATCACTGTGTGTTGTCAGGATGGCGAGCCCGGTGGTGGAGGCGGCGCCGGCGCCGGCGGAGACGCAGCCGCTGTGGGGCTCTGCGGAGGTGGCGGCCCGGCGCCCCCTGGCGGAGCCCCGCGAGCGCAGGCCGGCCGGCCGGCCCGTGGCCGACATCGCCAAGGCGGGCCGCCTGCTCGCCGCGCCGCCGCTGCCCGTACACTTCCAGGACGAGGAGGACATGCGACGCGTCTATGCCCTCATCTACGACGTCTTCCGCTGTAAGTTAAAGTTAAAGCAGTCAAAAATCCGAAGATTGGTTTGAACACCACAATGCTTTACTAGGCATGGTCCTGTTTGGAGGTAGTCTGCCGTTGCCTTCCTCCGACCTTCGAACTGACTTACCCAGCCAGTTATAGGGGGACCTACAGTTTAACATGGGTTCCGAACCACGGTGCTACTCGGTATTTTTCACATGAGCAATGCTGCCAGAGGCGAAAGAAGTGGAAAGTAACAGATAAAAATCCTAGGACCTGGCGGGGATCGAACCCGCAACCTTTGGATTTGTAATCTGGCACTCTACCACTGTGCAACCGAGGCGCACCCGCTGTAAGTCCTGACACAAATTTCGCAGTTGCATCTCGCCGCCGCTGCTGAGGATCCCACAATGCGCAGCAGTACTCCAAAATAGAACTGTCAAGTGTAGTGTAAACACCAAACTAACAACTCACTTCAAAAATATTTTCCAAAATCAATAGAAAATACAGATCCATACAGAAAATCAGGAATATACCAATTGAAATGCAACACTTGTGATGGAAGATACATTGGTCAGACTAAAAGAACATTTGACACCAGATACAAAGAGCATGTACGAGCAGTATAAAACAAGTCACTCAACATTTGCAGAACACTTACACCAAAACCAACACAAAATCACCACCAGAGAAACAGACATGGAAATATTAAGAATAAACAACAACAAAAAACACCTGCTCACCCTTCAAGAAAACTATCATATCCAAAAAACAATAACAGAAAAGAAACATCTCATAAACGACCAAACCAATCTAGCAAACAACACGCTTTTCAAACTTATTGACCACCTAACATAAATATAAACATTATGATAGCCAAACCCCCTTTCATAAAAACACAAATCACGATACCCTCACCTCCTCCCGCTCCCCTCCCACCATTACAACCCAATTAAACCTGCATTTACTCATCTGAAAAAACCTTAACACTCTGTTCACGAAATCAAATATTTCTCTCTATCTCTCTCTCTCTCTTTCACACACACACACACACACACACACACACACACACACTAATGCTGCCAATAAAACTTGCATTTACTCATCTGAATAAACATCTCTACACCCTGGTCATGAAAAAAATTCTCTCTCTCTCTCTCTCTCTCTCTCTCACACACACACACACACACAAACACACATACACACACATGTAGAATGAAATCGTATTTATATTATAAATACATAACGTTGGCAACACTCACAGACCAAACGAAAAACAAATGAACACACGAAACATAGCCACACTGTAGTGAAATGACAAATAAACAGACAGGCATTCCACATACAACAGGCGATATGGAATCAGTATACATTTCAAAAAGTGCAGTGATGTGATGTGCTGAGATGAAAAGGAAATAACGAAACAGAAACACACGGAAAGTGCTGTACACAGCCCTGAAACACACACCAGGAAAAAACGAACTCCAGGCAACAATACGGAGAAGCAGTAGTAACATGTAAAGAAGTGACATCAACACCGTGAGTAGATCGAATATTAAATTAAAAACACTTAGGCCTAACGTGCAAAATGTTTTTTAAAAACTATTTTTAATCTATTTATCGAAAACAAATTGTACAAACCTTTGTATCACTTACAGATCACAGAAGATGCTTAAAAAAAAAAAAAAAAAAAAAAAAAAAAAAAAAAAAAAAAAAAAAAAAAAAAAAAAAGCGAAACGCGTCTGGTGAAAAATAAATTCTCTTAATTGCAGTCAGAATAAGACAGATTACCTCTTATAATCAAGTAGTATAAACAGTTTTTTTTCTTTTGGGCCACTTTAGGTAACGGTAGTAACACTAAAAGTGTGCCTTAGCGATCGTTTTTTGACAACTCGAAATTTAAATAAAAATAACGGCTTAACCATTCACCTGACACAAAAATTGAATAACCTAATTTATTGAGGAGAAAATTATCTACAACTTTGCTCTCTTATGTTTTTTTCACATCTCGTATCGTTTATGAGATATTTGCAAAAATAACGGAGATTTTGGGATGTCTGTCTGTCTGCCTGTCTGTCTGTCCGTAACTTGTTCCCCGTTTTTAAGACGAACCGTTCAACCGATCAACACCAAATTTTACAGACATAATTGAAGGCCGACAGAGACCAGAACCTAACTTTTTCAAATTTTTCGGACAAAAAATACGGTAGTAACGCCAAAAAAGCCGTTTGTAATATAATTGTAATTACAAACGAACCGTTCATCTGATACGAAAATTGAATAACCTAATTGGTAGAGCGGAAAATTCTCTATAACTTCGCTCCATCATGTTTTTTTTCATATCTTGCATCGTTGCAGAGATATTTGCAAAACTAACGGCAATTTGACGATGTGTGTCTGGCTGTAACGTGTTCCCATTTTTTTAGGTCGAACCGTTCAACCGATCGGCACCAAATTTTACAGACATAATTGTTGGCTACCAGAGACCAAAACCTCGCTTTTTCAAATATTTCGGACAAGAAATACGTTAGTAATACAAAAAAAAAAGCCGTTTGTAATGTAATTTTAATTGCATATAAACCGTTCATCTGCGGAGAAAATTGAATAACCGCATTTGTAGAGGAGAAGATTCTCTATAGCTTTGTCCCCTTATGTTTTTTTTTTAATATCTCGTATCGTTTGAGAGATATTTGCAAAAATAACAGAGTTTTGACGCCCTTCACTGTATTAACGAAAACCAGCCGTTCGCAGATGTCACGTGACATTCCTCGCCCAGAACTCTCTCTGGCGTAATCCATCTTGCGTTGCGTATTTGATGATTTTCTTATTTTAACTTACAAGTTGTCATTTCAAAGCAATAGCGCACTGAAGAATTAACACTAACACGTCGTTCTTCGTACGATAAATGATCATTTAGTGTCTACAAATGTCATATTAGCATCAGTTAACAACGGCCATGAATAGTATGAGATTAAAGAACGTAACTGGTAAGTGTTGGCCGTAGCGTAGTGCGCAATGCGTTCGACTGTGACGCTGAAGGTCAGTTGTTCAAAACCCGTCACTACCTAAAAATATGCCGGGCGCCGTGGCTCAGCGCGCCCGGCCAGAGATCTGAACGCTCTCTGTAATAAAAAAAAGCTGAGCCAAAGAACACATAAAACCAAAACGAACAAACACGATCAGCGTCCGCAAGGACAAGAACCCATAGAGGAAAAAAATGTTTTTCCTAAAAGGGTTTCAGACACTCTTATTAATTAATTTTTTATCGTCTACATTATTATTTTGGTCCAAAAAGTTTGCAAGAACTTATAAAACTACAAATCTAAAGTGGGCCGTAATACACCTCAGTGCGATTTTTTTTTAACATTTTCGATTTAGGAGAAATGTAGGAACACAGGAGGCAATACATACGACTTATCCTAGAAGATAGATTAAGGAAAGGTAAACCTACGTTTTTAGCATTTGTGGATGTGGAGAAAGCTGTTGACATTGTTGACTGTGAGTCGTTGCTTGGCCTGTGTGAATGGGGCTTACGTCGTCGATAGGGTTGCTTGTTACTAAAGCACTCCAAACCACACAACCGATCAAACTTCAAAAAAGAGAAGGTCTTTGTCAAATTAATAGCAGCAAATTCTCCAAGGTTCTTCTACCAAAATAAAGTCGTTAGATGAAAACAGGGGTTTATTGAGTCTTCCATCAGTACAGCACTGTATACATTTTGTGCAAAGCTTACAACTGCCGTCAACTACCATCAATTACCCTCGACGGTCCACAACTGCCACTTGCCGTCATGTTTAAATACATAGATTTTGGCGCCAAAGTCTTGAGTACATCACATCACGTGACGTGACGTCACGTTTACAAATTCTGTTTCAAACAAATTGACTACAGATATTAAAGAAATTTATACAGTTCGATTTAGTGGTTAACAAATAATATAACTAGTTACAAAAGTTGGTAAAAAAGGTTACAATTCATGCAATAAATTAATTATTTAAACGTAAGTGGTGCGGATTTCGCTACACGGCCGCCAGGTGATACAATAACCTTTGAGCTGTCAGTTCATGTAAACAACTGACGTCTTATGATCGATATTCAAATTCAAGTTTTTACCAAAATTTTAAGGAACGACAATTTACAAGTGAAAAAATGTTCACAAAGGTGTACGGTTTATCAAAACTTAACAGATGACAATTCTAGTTTTTCGTAAATAGTTAGAAGACAAACTGTTAGGTTCATAAAATTTACAATATTCTTATCTTTTTATTTTTTTTATTTTTTTATTTTTTTTTATAACGATATAAAATGCAGAATGGCTACGGGAAGAAAATCGTTTCTGAAGAAGCGTAATTTGTTGACATCCAGTATTAATTTAAATGTTAGGAAGTCCTTTCTGAAAGCATTTGTCTGGAGTGTAGCATTGTATGGAAGTGAAACGTGAACGATAAGAAATTCAGACAAAAAGAGGATAAGAAGCTTTCGAACTGTGTTGCTATAGACCTATGATGAAGATTAGATGCGTAGATAACGTATTTAATGAGGAAGCGCTCAACAGAATTGGGGAGAGACGAAGTTTCTGACATATCCTGACTAAGAGAAGGGATAGGATGGTGGGACACATTCTGAGCCATCAAGGAATTAGCATTATAAAGAAGTGCGTGGGGTAAAAATGGTAGAGGGAGACCGAGGGACGAATACAATAAGTAGATTCAAAAGGATGTACGTTCCCGAATTTATTCTCAGATGGAGATCTGCATCAAACCAATCTGCGGACTGAAGACCACAACAACAACAGCGTCAATTGCCCATTTTCGCACCCTGAAAACACCCTATGCAAATCGATTTGCAGTTGCTTTTCATCTTCTAGTGACTTTAATAACCGATAAATGGCAGAATCATCCACGAACTGCTCAGATAGATATTTTCTGAAGATAAGGAACTGTAGGGTCACTATAACACTTCCCTGAGAAGGGCCAGATATCACTTCTGTTTTACTCGATGACTTTCCTTCAATTACATCGTACTGTGTCCCTTATGATAGGAAACCGCGAATACAATCGAACAAATCTTGCGATATTCCATAAGCACACAATCTCATTAGAAGACGCTTTTGAAATACAGTTTCAAAGCCTTCCGGAAACCTAAAGCTATGAAATCCATTTGACATCCCTCCTGATAGTACTCACCATTTCATGTGACTAAAAAGCTAGCGCTGTTTCACAAGAACGATACTTCCTGACCTTTCTGATTCCAAGTCGAGTATGGATGTAATAGGTCGTTCTCTTGGAGGTAGTTCATAATGTTGAGTGAAGTATAGTTCCAAAATCCTGCTCCAAACCGACGTCGATGGTACGAACCTGTATTTTTTGCAGTCACTACTTTTGGCTTACTTAAATATTGGAGTCAGGTGTTCAACTTTCTAGTCTTTCGCCGATCGAGCAGTCGCATATGTATGGAGCAAATGCATCAGCATACAGTGAATGAAACCTAATTGCTATAAAATCTGGACAGGAAGAGTTTCTTTTATGAAATTATTTAAGTCTCTTTACTACTCCAACGATACCATATGTTCTTGATTCGATTTCTGGTGTATTTGCTACGCTTTCTTTTTTAAGGAACTTGGTAAGTTCTGTTGAGAAACTTTGATTTTGCAACCCTGACAACACTAGCATCGCCATTGCTATCTCGCTGTGAAGGTATTGATTGTGTTTCGCAGCTAGTTTGCTTTACATATCATCAGAATTTGCGGCTAGTGTACTTTATATATGATGAGAACATCTATGAATTTTCCACTAAATTTCGAAAGAATATGTCGTTATGGAAACTATTATTATAACTTTCATATTGAAGTCGGTGCTAAATTATTCGAGTTTCTGTAAAAGGTTGCCCGTCTTTCACCATTGACCGCCGTCGCCGGTTTTTGTACACTGACTTAGACACTGTCATGGGAAAGTGGGGCTCAGACGGCACAGATGTTTTATTTGCGCATTACACTCCCCCAGTGCCAGATGAAGTTATATAGGATAACTTCTGAGACGTAGGTCTGCAAGTGATTTGAGTAACATGTGACGTCGTCTTACAGCTGCAGCTGACTCCGCTCGAACGGGGTGAGCGCCCTATATCACCAATCAATCAATCAAACAATCGAACGGGGTGTGGTAGTCGGTAGCTGACAGATGGGAGTTTAGATTTCGGCATGGTGCAGAAATAGAAATTTAGCTTCACGCGTTCAGGCGTGTCCAGCGAGTATCGTTAATGCTTCAAGGAGGGTGTCACAGTCCGTAATAGACGAAGCACAGCTGTCTAGACACCTTCTAGGTCCGTGACCAGTGACGAGACGGATCGTCAATAATGACTCCACAATAGGGACGGCTCAATTGAAGACACCACAGGTTAGACGGGCCATTCCATTTAAAATCGGACAGCAGGAAACCTTGCATTTTGTGTGTGTGTGTGTTTTCTGTCATGGAAAGCAGGCGTTAACATCTTTGAGAACCTGCAGCTGCGATACGCAAATGCTTCTAGTTGTTTTTCGGGAGCGAAATTAACGTAATTTCATGAAATCAGGCGATTATAGCACTCATAGCTTGAAAACTATTCATCGTAAAAATTTAACATAAATTACAAAATAAGGGCACTATTGTATAGATTTATATGGTATGTATGCGGTATTTTTAGAATTTCAATTTCAATTACTTTTCATCGTTTGTCATCTTTTGTCTATAAAATACATTTAAATGGAATAAAATGTATGGCATATTGTTCAGCACTTGATTCAGAAACAGTATCAGTATACATTTTTATGTTGTCTTGCCGGCCGCGGTGGCCGAGGGGACTGAGGCGCTCCAGTCACGGTCTGCACGGCCACTACGGTCGGGGGTTTGAATCCCCCATCGGGCATGGATATTTGTGCCGCCCTTAGTTGTAAGTAGTTCTTAAGTAGTTTGTAAGTTCAGGGATTGATGACCCCGTAGTTAAGTCCCTTAAGCTTAACAAACATTTGAACATTTTTTATGCTGTCTTGAATACAGAGCTACAGAAACTGCGCCAAATTTTCCGGCTGCGCTCCCCCGTGTTGTATGCAACTGGTCTGTCTTTAAACCCGCTGTTGACCGTGTCCAGTTACTAACTGTCTTCCCCCCTTGAGTTGCGGACGGCAGCCCGCCGCAGTCTAACCTGCAAAAAGGAGGGGAAGGAAAAAGTATTAAGAAGCAAAGGATTGCATTAGGACATTGAAATTAAACAATGGCGACAATTGAAAATGTGAGCCGGGTGGGAATCGAACCCGGGTCTCCCGCTTCGGGTCAGAGGTCTCCTTAACCGCCTTATTAATTTTATGTGCTGGTAATATTTACCAAATAAAGTAAGCCTTTCAATGATGGGCTTCTGTTGAATGGAAATTAATGAGAAGTAGATAACAGCGTAGAATGGGAATAAAAAATTAAAAAAATAATCGAAAACATTCCTGGAGTCCTCATTTTCTGCTCATTACTCCACGATGGACGCTGCCAAATCCTCATAACATATCTTCTCCAAATATTGAGCAGTTACCGTTCATCAGTTCAACCACCTTTTTCTTATTAATGCAGAAACGAGACTGCATGACAAAAATATCGGTAGTAATGATACTATGGAATAACAAAATAACTTTTCCACATCATATGTGCAACTTTATTGGGAGAAAAAAAATCTTGAAAATTAACTGTATTTCTTCAGATAAGGATGGTATGGGATTTCATTCGATCGTTGCATGTCTCGCATCTCCAGCATCGCCATGTAATGTGTCTGCAGTTTCGTACCGTTTGTGATACCATGGATTAGCAGTTCCCATCAGCAGCCTCTTCTTTTCTTAATTGTAAGTCGTCAAACCCACTTTGTGGTGGGTTGATGAAAACACTTCGGAAATAATTTGTGAAGAGTTTTCAGTATCTTGGTGTGCGCCTTGTAAATAGTACCAGTAGTCAAGGCATGCCTTCTTTCCGCTGCCGAAGACGTAGTCGATTGTCATTGCATTGATCCATGTGCTCGCATGATTTTTTGCAGGGGAAAGTAATTAACCACTTGGCTACCCGTGCTCGCACCCCGTCTGTCTCAAACCTCCACAAGTCGCACGCTATGGCTGTAGCGCCCCTACCGTCCATGCCCTCTTACACTCGCCGTTACGTTACGCATTCCCGTGCGAGGTCGAACGTATGATCGCATCTACGGTGAAGTGATTGAAGCATACGCCGTCTTCGCGTGTAAATACTTGTTATATTGCTGTGGTGTCTGTTCTTTCGGACATGCCCGAAAGAACAGACAGCACACCAATATAATAACCAGTGTAATCTTTTACTGCAGCGCTAGCTTAGGTATTTATTACTTAATTTTGCCAGTTTGAAGATAAGGGACACCATAATACTTAATATGGAGATTAATGTGTAATAAAAAGAAATTGAAGCATATGTAAATTTAAGTTAATCCTTATGAAAAATGCGTTTATTTTAATGAATGAAAACAGAGTTTTACAACGATGAAATAATTGTTGTTATGTTATTGTTGTACACCTACATCAACTTGAGATATTAAGCTTCAAAATGAACCGTAGTTCATTGAAATCCGGTATGAGGTTCTTGAGTTATACAACACACAAAGTGTCGCGCTCGGAAAATAACTCTAACTTCAACGAATTTTAATTCGAAAAATAGTTATCATTTATGTGATAAATTCATGAGACTTGTTTTATTTTACATTAATTGACACTTGTAGAAATGATTGACTATTTAATAATACGAGGTCAGTTTTCTCATTTTTCGTCCGATTTCAAATGGAATAGACGGGACACTATGCTGTCACCGTGTGTTTTTCTTCCATATTTCGACAGTACAATATTCTTATGCACGATTACTCCTTAAGTATGAATATACAGAAGTTAAGATGTTCCTTTACAAGGTCCGGCTGATCATTGCCCTGTGTTTAAAGGAAGTAATGTCTGAAGATACGACTCGTCAGTTGTATTCATGAAGTTAATTCCTTCTCCAAATTTCTCCTTGGTTTCCTTCACGACTTGCTCAGTGTTCATAGAAACTAAATGACATTGGAGAAAGGCTGCAGCCTTGTCTTACTTTCTTCCCTTTTATAACCTTCGACTCTAATAACTGCTGTCTGTTTTTTTGTACAAACTGAATATAACTCTTCGCTCCCTATATTTTACCCCTGCTACCTTCAGAATTTGAAAGAGTGTATGCCAGTCAGCATTGTCAAAAGATTTCTCCAGATCTACAAAAGCTAAAAACGTAAGTTTTCCTTGCTTTCACATATCTTCTAAGATAAATCGTAAAGTGAGTATTGTCCCACGTGTTCCTACATTTTTTGACATTCAAATTGATCTTCCATTAGTCTCTAAATAATTTGTGTTAGTACTTTTCAACCATGAGTTTTTAATCTCATGGTTTTATAATTTTCACACTTGCTTTTTTTGGAGTTGCAATTGCTATATTCTTCTTGAAGTCTGAGGGTATATTTCTCCTGTTTCATACATTTGCACACAAGGTGGAACAGTTTTCTCATGCCTGCTCTCCAATCGCTATTAGAAATTGAAAGGGAACATCATCTACTCCAGGGACCTTATTTCTACTTAAATCTTTCAGTACTCGGACAAATTCTTCTCGCTGTATCGTATCTCCTAACTCATCATTACCATATTCCCTTTCTACAATACTGTCCTCAACTTCATTTCCCTTGTATAGGCCCTCTATACACTCCTTCCACCTTTCAGATTTCCCTTCTTTGCTTAGTACTGGTCTTCCTGCTGAGCTCTTGATACTCATGAACCTACTTTTCTTGCCTCCTAACGCCTCTTTTATTTTCCTTTCCTCTATTTATACATTCTTCTTGGTCTTATATTTGTCATCTAGCTATTCCTGCTTATCCAAGCTGCACCTCCTGTCAACTTCATTCTTTAGACGTCTGTACTCTCTTTTGCCCGCTTCACTTGCTGCATTTTTCTACTTTCTCCTGTCATCAATTAAATATATCTTGTGTTATCCAAAGATTTCCATTGCACTTGCCCTTCTAACGATAAATTCTCAGTGGCGTTCACTATTTTATCGCTGAACGCTACACATTCTTCTTCTTCTGTATTACTTTTCCCCGTTTCGGTCAGTTCTTGCCTAAAGCTCCCTCTGAAATATTGGACAGCGTCTGGTTCCTTCAATTTATACAAGTTCCATCTGCTTACGTTCTACCTTTTCGCAGTTTCTTAAGTTTTAATCTACAGTTAATAACCAATAAGTTGTGATGTCGCCTGCCCCTGGCTGTGTCTTGCAGTTTAAAACATGATTTCGAAATCTATGTCTTACCATTATAGAACTAATCTTGTTTCTTCCGGTTTCTCCACGTATACATTCCTCTTTCATTATGCTTAAACCAAACGTTTGTAATGATTAAATCATGGCCTGCGCAACATTCTACAAGGCGACGTCCAGTTTAATTCATTTTCGCCACTCCATATTCACCTATTTTTCCTTCACTTCCGATCCCTACTAACTAATTCGAGTCTATCATCACAATGAAGTTTTACAATACGTTAATTATCTGAATAACGTTTTTATCTCATTAAACATTTTTGAATCTTCTACTCATTGGAAGAACTAGTTGGCTTCTCTCTATATTTGCTACGATAATGCGTTCAATTTGCCGTTCATAGTAACATACTTCCTTTCGTATTTTCTTATTCGTTATTAGACCTACTGCTGTGTTACCTCTAATTGATTTTGTATTATAACAATGTACTCACAAGACTAGAAATCCTATTCATCTTGCCACCAAACTACATTATTCCCCTCCATATCTTACTTCAACCTATTCACTTCTCTTTTCAAATTTTCTAACATATCTAACCAAAAATGGATAGAACATTCCGCGCTCCGACTCGTAGAATGCCTGTTTTGTGTTTTCTGTTGTCCACATAGTCTTGAGTATTCCCTGCCCGGAGATCGGAATGGGGGACTATTTTACTTCCGCAATATTTTACCCAAGAAGACGCCATCATCATATATTCATACAGTGGAGTTGAATGTCGTCGGGAAAGATAATGATTATAGTTTCACCTTGCCCTTGCGTTCAATTGTTTGCAGCAAATGCATGGTAAAACCACGTTAGTTGAGGTTACAGCACCATCTCAGATAATCATCTGGATTGTTGGACCAGTAGCTACTTAAAGGCTGGTTCCGCTCTTCAGCAACCATAGTTTGTCTGGCCTCTCTACAGACTCCCCTCCGCTGCGGTTGCATCTACAGTACGACTATCTATATTGTCGAGACACGCAAGCAACCCCACTGCAGCGATATCTGTGGATCATGGGGATGGAAGAGAAGGAACGAAGAAGAAGAAATTTTCGTACCTCTCAAGATATACGTATTAAAGTCCAAGTTTATTAGATATTTTGATGTGTTGGTCCATAGTACCTCCTTCGAAGTTATGGAAAGCATAGATCGTCAGTATAAAAAGTATTTTACACAGACTAAAAGATGAAGAAGTCCTCATACCATCAATGGATGACATTTTCCGACGTGGGTTCTTTATGAAACTATGTATTCACTTTCATCTAAAGGTTTTCGATGTTTGTAACGGGAATTTTCGAATACCCTGTATATCAATGAAATATTTTAAACAACTAAAACTTTTTGAGTCAAGTTAACACTTCATGTTATAACCGTCTCTACCGTAGCTGTTAGAAATATATTTATGTAATCAGCACAACTAGCTCTTTATTTACACGAACTGATGGGTGCTATCTACAATGGTTCGCAAATTGATTCCGTATTTCTTGATTTCCAGAAGGCTTTTGACACCGTACCTCACAAACGGCTTTTAATCAATTTGCATGGTATATCGCCCCAAATTTGCAATTGGATAGGGGATTTCCTGTCAGAGAAGACCAGTTCGTAGTAATCGATGGTAAAGGCATCGACTAAAACAGAGGTGATAACGGGCGTTCCACGGGGTAGTGTTATTGGCCCTCTGCGTTCCTTATTTACATAAACGATTTGGGAGAAAATCTAAGTAGCTCTCTTAGGTTATTTGCAGATAACGCCGTCATTTACCGTCTAGTAAAATCATTTGACGATCAAAACCAACTGCAGGACGACCTGAATAAGATATCACTATAGTGTAAAAGTTGGCAATTGACTCTAAATAATGGGAAGTATGAAGTCGTCCACATGAGTACGAATAGCAATCTGTTAAACTTTGTGTACAAGATAATTCAAGCCGTAAACTCCACGAAATACCCAGGAATTACTATTAGTTCAAACTTAAACTGGAAAGAACACGTAGGTAATGTCGTGGGAAAGCGAACCAGAGACTGCGTTTTATTGGCAGAACCCTTAAAAGATGCATCAGAACTACTAAAGAGGCTGCATACACTACGTTTGTCCGTCCTTCTTTAGAGTATTGCTGCCCAGTGTGGGATCCTTATCAGGTGGGTTTGACGGAAGACATCGAAAGAGTTCAAAGAAGGGCAACTCGTTTCGTATTGTCACGATACAGGGGAGACAGCGTTACAAAAATGATACAGGATCTGGGATGGGAATCATTACAACAAAGGCGCTTATCGCTGCGGCGTGGGCTACTTACGAAACTCCAATTGCCAACATTCTCCTCTGAATGCGAAAATATATTGTTGACTGCGTCCTACATAGGTAGAAATGTCCATCAGAATAAAATATGTGAAATCATAGCTCCAACGGAGAGATTCAGGTGTTCTTTCTTCCCGCGCGCTATTCGAGAATGGAATGGGAGATAAATAGTATAACGGTGATTCGATGAACCCTCAGCCAGGCACTTAAATGTGATTTGCAGAGTATCCCATGTAGGTGTAGAGGTAGGGAAAGTTGGTCACGCTGTAATCTTCCTAAATTGCTCTCACTGGTGTGGACGATGTCAAACACCGCCTTCAGCATTGCTGTCCTGCAGAGTAAATAAGCAGACAAGCAAGCCTCGGCAGCACTATCTGGTGGCGGCAGTGAAGTGGCGTGCCGGGCCGTGAGAACTTGTCGCGTGGAGGCGCGGCATGAGAGGCCGCCATCACGCGATGCTGCCACGCCGCGCCGCGGCTGCCACCTTGTGTCGCTCTGAGATTACCATCGCGGCGCAGGCGTAACAGCCTGGCTCCTTGCAAATCAGCCCGTCACACGAAATGAGCCAGAGGAAAGAAAGGGAAACATTCGCAGTTCCTAAATTTTTTTACGCGAGCGCTGGGTCTGAACTTTGACTAAAAGCGGGAGAGAGTTTACAGCTACGCTCACGGCACGACGACGCGACGCCACTCAGGTCATTTAAGCACGTTAAGATTTATCTATCTGTTTCGGTCATTACAACGTCTGCTGATTTTCTCTCCCGTTGCGGCAGCAACCTTCTGGTGCTCTGGTCTACAAACCTACCTTCATATACCCTGAACTACATGTACAGCAAAAAAGTTTCTTCCAGGAACAATTAGGACTTCGCATACTGGTCATTCTTTGATATTTATTTATTCGTATCAAAAGCGTTAATACTAAGTATACATTGACAAAGAAAGAAACTATTACTGGATTATATACACTATTAGCTTTAAACCCGGCGTTGCCCGAGTGTTTATTTATTCTACACTCTCGTAGGCCACCTCCTCTTCCCTCCTCTATCTGCATTCATCTCTTTCTTTCCCATGTCTCTGTTCCTTTCCACCTTTCCCTTTCTCGGCAATGTTTTTGCAAGGCACCCTCTATCATGTACCATACGAACATGTATGTATCTTGTGACCTTCCTCTTGGTATAAGTGTCGTGTGTGCAAAAATTCATCAAGATCTGAAAATACCTATTCATTTTGTCAAAGTTCGTATGTTAAGTACCCTCCACCGAGCACCGAACGAAATTTTGTAGAGACAGTGACATTCCTCTTGTTTTTATGGTGAAGTGTGCAACATTTCATAAATATCGGAACGAAACTATAGATTTGTATGCAATAGAAGCACAGAGTCACATTGAAAAACGGACGTTGTTGTTTTCAAATTTACCAATTTTATTTCATACAACCTGTGTTCTAAAAAAAGAAAAGAAAAAGGATCTGTGAAACCGGTAGAGCCGTTCTCAAGTTATGGCGCTACCAACATACTTAGGGATCAATTTTTATCTTGCAAGTTACTCTCCCCCATGCACCGTATGAAACTTTAGGTAGTCGGTGACCTTCCGTTTGAAGGTCAAGCGTGCAAAGTTTCGTGAAAGTCGGAATGAAACTGTAGATTTCGTCAGTCTGTAGGAAAAGTATCCTCCGCCATGTACCTCTAGTCCGTCCTATCGTAAATAGTTTTTTAGCTAACATCTTATACCTTTAAACTACATACCGGCAAAATTTCAACTTCATAGGTGCAGTAGTTTTAGAGATTCCATAAGTGAGTGAGTGAGTGACCTTTAGCTTATATATATATATATATATATATATATATATATAGAGAGAGAGAGAGAGAGAGAGAGAGAGAGAGAGAGAGAGAGAGAGAGAGAGAGATTTCCTGAATTATGGGTCCTACGAAGACATTCTTTACCAGGTTCGTAGAGAGGAATATTAGGAAACTGCCTGCGAAATGTATTGTAAATTGATTTGGTAGTAAAGACATAGTAAATTACAACCTCATGCTTTTTAGGGCGAAGTTTCATGTATTTCAATGTCTTTGACGTCATAGCACCTGAACTATAAGTCGTAATACGATATTTTTTCGAAGATACATCCAGT
This sequence comes from Locusta migratoria, assembly GCA_026315105.1. Classification (NCBI taxonomy): domain Eukaryota; kingdom Metazoa; phylum Arthropoda; class Insecta; order Orthoptera; family Acrididae; genus Locusta; species Locusta migratoria. The sequence continues at coordinate 226,648,200 of CM048749.1, read as the reverse complement.
GGTGCATATGTAAAACGTTTGCAAAATACGTCGCGAATCGAGGTAGTAGGAAAGACGTAACAAATCAAAATGTCATGTGTGATGTGGCGGTTTTTCATTAACAGAATTGTTTATTATTCCATATCTCATGAACTGTGTGCCGTAGTAAGAAAAAATTTCGAACGTACGTTCAGTGGTATGTTTGTATAAGTCTGTGACATTTCTCGTGAATACAATTAATAGTTTACGAGTAATAAATTGTAACGTCATACCAAATGCCGTAATTTGACTTCATGAACACCGAAAAAATAGTAAGCGACAAACTTTTTTTCTGTCATCATTTTTCTGGGGTTATCAGCGAGAAAAAGTTTCCTAAAGGTTTTAAATTATGTTTGAAGTTTGTTGCAAGTCGCTAAGTCCTCTACTTCTCAAATAGTGGACTGATAAAGTCACACTATCACGTGCCGCAATACGGGGACGTTTTGATTGTTTATAACGTCATATCTCCTGAACTGTCGGCCCTATCGCAAAATCCTTTCTTAGCTGACGTCTTCTACCGATGAACTACATTCCTGCCAAATTTCAGCCTGTATCTATACAGAAGTTGAGCTTCAGATGTTTCCGCCTTCTTCTTCTCATTGTTTGCTGCAATTTCTCGACGGATATCAGAAGGGGAATACCAGCAAGACGGTACAGTATGTCCGACTGGGTAGATCTTAGACATTCGGTAATGATGCGACAGGAATCGTTGAGAGCAACATCTACCATCCTGGCGTGACATGACTTGAACCATACTGGGGATGCATATTCGGCAGAAGAGTAACATAGAGCATTGGAAGAGGTTCTCACAGTACTGGGAAGTGCCCCCTAGGTAGTGCCCGTTGTCTTCCTTATAGTATTATTTCAGACTGCCTCTTTTTGCTTGGTGTTCGAGAAGTGTTTCTGGTAAGTGAGAGCACTCCAAAATAGTTTGATGAGATGCAACGTTCTAATGTAGTTCCTTCCCAAGTAATTTTGAGAGGTCTGTTAGCCATTTTATTTATGACGTGGGAGGCACAAGTTTAACTGGGGTTAGGTTTCAGCTGATTCTCCTTGTAGTAGGCAGACAGACTGAAAGTGCATTTGATGATTTCTGCTCAATAGCATCAACGATGGTGTATTTTGGATATCAGTAACACGTTCGGTGAAACGAATTTCATGAAATGTATGATACACAAAACGAAATCGGTAAATCTATATATCCTAACCAATTCAGTTCAATATTGGATTGGATTAGTAATGAATGATTGTGGTGCTTCATTTTGTCGTCGAAATAAACTTCTGAAGAAACTACTCTCACAGTTGCTTCTTTGGTGTACTTCGAAGTTAGTGGCACCATGTATACATTCTTTGGTGTACTGCACCATAGTACTAAGCTGATAAAACTCCTTAAACTTTAAATTGTTCCATCCTCTTGTCCATTTTGATGCAAGGAAATTCATAGGTGAGGGGAGTGTGACAAACTCTTCCATTTCTCTAGATTTCACTATCCGTTAACAATATGCAAAGGTGCAAAGTTATCGCACTCAGCTGTTGCTGATGCAAACGGTCTCTCTGCATTCTGTGCTGAGCGCAGCTTTGTTGTTGTACTGATCGCTCATGCTGCGAGACGACTTTCTAACCACTATGAAACCTACTTACTCAGCAAAGGAAGAAAAGTACGTAGTACAGTTCGACATCTACGCTTCATAGACAATTTATTTTAGTTATTCTTCATATATACTGTGCAGATATCAAATTAAGTGGTGTGCAAAATTAAAAAGATGTTACAGAGGTAAAAACACACTGCATAAACTTTACGTATATAGAGTCAATGTAAAAAAATACCACATTTCATTCTCGAGGTAGTGCTTTTTATTGTTTTCCAAACTGAACCGCGTGCTGTATCACCTTCTGTCCATACTGACTTTCTGCCTTTCTGAACACCCAACTGACTTGTGCTTAGTTCTTTGTTTTTACAAATACGGGAGGCTACTCTTGAATAAATTACTTGCTCAAAATTTTTCGATAAAGCTGTCAGAAGAGAGATTGGGCGGTAGTTGTTAACATCTGGTGTATCCCCATTTCTATGCAATTGTTTGACATATTTCAGGGTATCAGGGAAAACACCTTGCTTCAGAGAGCTATTACATAAGTGACTGAGAAGCCTATTTATGTGTGGGGAACAAGATTTAATTATGAAATATCACCACAGTTCTGCGACTGGATTTGTAATTTCCTGTCAGAAAGGACAAAGTACGTTGTAATTGACAGAACGATATCGAGTAGAACAGAAGTGATGTCCGGCGTTCCCCATGAAGGTGTTATAGGGCCCCTAATGTCCCTTATTTTTATAAACGATTTAGGTAGAGCCCTTAATTTATTACTTTGAACGTCACCATGAATTGTCACAAACTTAGTTTATGCTTGTTCATGGATGATTTAAAATCTGCATCAACTAATGTCTTAAAAGAAGTGGTAATATTAGTCTTTGAATAATAGTAGTCAAAATTTAATAAAAATGCCATTATTCAAGATGAGAAGCGAATTGATGGTTTCGAAAGTAACGGTCATGAATATGTACTGACTATATTATCTGCAATAAAATTTTCATTATATAATGTATTACATCATTGCAAAAGACTTTTATTTTGTGTTGTTTCGAGTGAAATAAATTTCTAATTCTTCTTCTAAAGAGATTTATTCATACTGTTTAAATACCATCTAATAAGAATTGCATTGATTTTTGACATTCCACTGCAAGTGATCATTACTTTTGTTCAATTAAAGCCTACTAATACAATGTCTCTATATTCACCTGTGATGCAAACACTAAATAAACATCACTGATGAAATTAGTTTTCTATTTTTTATATAAATAAATGGTGTTGTTGTTTAAACGTCAAGAATAAGCTCAGATGATATTAAAAAGATGCATTTTAACAGTTTATAAACGTTGTATTTCTAATCTAACTTGTGTTACAACGATTGCGCCATATTGCTCATGTAAAATCACCTTGTGTGTCTTTACTCCAGTCATCTGTGAAATATATAGCCCTGCCACTTCCCTGTGTTGGTAGATTCTCTCTTTCAAGTGTACAGTTTTGCAGTCCCTTAGAGTCTTTATTTATTTTATTAATTATTTTTTTACAGATAAGAGCGTGATGGACCAAGCCCTCACAGACGTGTCATTCTTCCAACTTAATCCTCATGTAAGTAGTCTATAGATATCTTTGTATATTTTAATCATTATAACATAACATTGGTACATTGGTGTTTCATCACATTAGTCTGTCTCATATATGCGTGCCAATATTCCACTTTCTCTGAGTGCTAACTTTCGACCGTTCCTCTTTTCGTACTGAACGATTTTTTCAAACATTTTACTGATAATCGCTGTTCTTAACAGTGGGGATTTCAACAGTGAAAGTGTTAAGCACAACAGTACTATATGTATCTTATACACTGAAGAGTCAAAGAAAACGGTGTAAGCATCCGTATTCAAACACAGAGATACGCAAATATTTAGAGGCCGACGGTCCGTTATTGCTAATACAAAGGCAGATTATCACGATTTAAGTACGTTTTAGGGATGTAGTCGCAGCACGAGAGACGGGATACAGCATCTCCGAGGTAGAGATAACCTGCAAATTTTCTCGTGCGATCATTTCACGAGTGCGCCGTGAATATCGAGAATCCGGTAAAACATCAAAATTCTGATATCGCTGCGGCCGGATAAAAAGTCCAGCAAGAACGGGACTAACGACGACTGAAGAGAATCGTTTAACATGACAGAAGTGCAACCCATTCACAAATTGCTGCGAAATTCAATACTGGGCCACAATGAGTGTCAGCATATGAACCATTCAAGAACACGTCGCACAGAGCGAGGTGGCGCAGTGGTGACACACTGGACTCGCATTCGGGAGGATGGTGGTTCAAATCCACCTTCGGCTATCCAGATTTAGGTTTTCCGTGATTTTCCTAAATCACGCCAGGAAAATGCCGGGATGGTTCCTTTCAAAGAGCACGGCCGATTTCCTTCCCACACAGCCCGAGCGTAAGTTCCGCCTCTAATGAGCACGCTGTCGGGGGGGGGGGGGGGCGTTGGACACTAATTTTCTTTCCTTCCTTCCTTACAAGAAAACATCGTCGATATAGGCGTTCGGAGGCGAAGGCCCATTCCTGTATACTTGCTAAACGAACGATCAAGGCTTTACGCCTCGTCTGGACCTGCCAACACCCACATTGGACTGTTGATGACTGGAAACGTGTTGCCTGGTCTGACGAGTCTAGTTTCCAATTTTATCGAGCGGATGATCGTATACAGGTATATGGACAATCTCATGTATGAATGGACCCCGCATGTCGGCAGGGGCTTGTTCAAGCGGGTGGGGCTCTGTCATAGCGATGGGCAAGAACAGTTGGAGTGATATAGGACGCCTGATACGTCTAGATACAACTCTAACAGGTGACACGTACATATGCATCCTGAATATCACCTACATCCTTTAATCCCCATTGTCTATTCCGACTGACTTGGGCACTTCCAGCAGGACTACGCAACACTTCAAACTTTCAGAATTGCTACAGAGTGGCTCCAGGCACAATTTTCTGACTTAAAGCTCCTCTGCTAGCTTCCAAACATGAACATTATTGAGCATGTCAGGCATGTCATGCAACGCGCTGTTTAGAAGAGATCTCGACCCCTTGTACGCTTGCGGATTTATGGACATCACTGCAGAATGCATGGTGTCAATTCCCTAACCAAACTTTAGACTTCAGTCGAGTCCATGCCACGTCGTGTTGTGGCACTTCTATGTGCTCCTTGAGGCTCTACAGGATTTAAGCAAGTGTGCCAGTGTGTTTGGCTTTTCAGTGTTTTCTAACAAGATACTGAGAGCAAGACCCTGGACTAGAGCAAGTATCAGGTCCTAAATTGAAAAGTAACAGTGAAAGAAGAAGTAACAAGATTTGAAAGTGGTATATAGTCTTCAGACTCCTACAACGCTCCTTGAAATGGCGAATAATATGCAATATTATATACCATTAAATATTCATGTAGGATCTTTAATGGCAATTTCTGTTGGATAATCTCTGCCGTAATTACATTGAGTAGATCTACCAGCAGTCATAGGGATCGATTGGAACAGAATATGCCAAACATTATGTAAACCTCAGGGTGTTTATTTAAGATATTCAGTATGAAAATTATCAGACTACTAGTGTTTTACGTAAAATGGTTAAAATATGTAAACCCCCCCCCCCCCCCAAATAAAAAAGACAACAAATATAGTGGAACATGTAGACATTTAAAATTGTATTCAGTGTCTCCCATGTCTCCTATTTTCATTTAATTTGCAACGAATATTACTACAGTCACTGTGACTATAAGCATAGTGATAAAAAATGCATAGAGTAACTAAGTGAAGGTTGAAATAAAAGGTGACTGGCATATAACTTACAAAAAGAAACCATGAGTGATTCATACAAGTCAACTAAAAACACATTAGACTCTCATCCTTAATATATTATGTAAGATTAACTGACTTTTCCGTTGGTGCTTGGCAGAAAATTATGATAATGCTAAAAAGAAAAACACGTCTAATGTTCTACAAGGTATAATTATTCCGTAACTAACCGACGCTCGCCTTCTTAGACCATCTACACATCCCCTAAGAAGCTGAAAGTCGGTTAAGGAGTGCTTCTCGCATTGAAACTTCTGTAAAAGACTGTAAGTCTTTAGGTTTTTGTGTCCGTTTAAATTTAGCATGCTTATATCTTTGCTTTTGCAATAGTGATCTAACCTGTTTTGTGTACCCCGGAAGGTCAGACCACGCTTTTGTTAATTTGTTTGTTGATATTATTTCTTTGAACGGAAGCCACATATGACTACATTAAGATTGTTAGTTTCGAAAGACTGGAGAGTCTCACTCAGGAAATCGATAATCGAATGTTTATCTGCTTTTTTGAATAGATCTATTTTTATTTTATTTTTGGTAGATTTGGGAAATTCGATAATAATTTTCGTTATAACAACTCTGTGTTCACTAAGCCCTCTGTCTGTTTTGATGCTCTTTATTAGCTCCGGATTATTTGTTGCTAAGGTGTCAAGTACATTGTCACAACCGTTTACTATTCTAGTGGATTCATGAAGTAATTGCTCGATATAATTTTCGGAGAATGCGTCCAGAACGATTTCGGACGATGTTTTATGCTTGCCTCTGACTTTAAAAATGAATTTTTGGAAATATATCGTGGGTAACTGAAAGTCTCCACCAATTACAGAATATTTCTGCAATCAAAGCATCTGAGACAGGGGTCGGTAAAAGGAGCGAATAATTAATTAATTCTTGTTGTCAGTTATAACCTCTACCCATACCAATTCACAGAAACTGTCTACTTCAGTTACACTACAAGATAAATCACTTGTGACAGCAATAAATACGCCACCACCTGTTATATTCATTCTATCCCTTCTGTACACCATTTGCTCCTTAGTAAAAATTTCAGCTGAACTTATCTCCGGCTTCAGTCAGCTTTCTCTACCTATTACGATTTGAGATTCTGTACTTTCTATTAGCGCTGGGAGCTCTGGAACTTTCCCCACACAGCTACGACAATTTATAACTGTTAGCCCAATCGTTTTTCAATCTATGTTCGTCCTATCTTTGACCTGTAGCCTTTGAGATTGAAACCCTTCCTGTGTGTTCCCGAGGTCCTGTAACCTAAAAATCGCCCAGTCCACGCCACACAGCCCCCGCTACCCGTGTAGCCACTTCCTGCTTGTAGTGGACTCCTGACCTATTCAGCAGCATCCGGAACCCCACAGACCGATGGCGCAAGTCGAGGACTCTGCAGCCTACACGGTCGCAGAACCGCCTGAGCCTCTAATTCAGAACCTGCACTCAGCTCTGTACCTAAGATCCACAGTCGGTCCTGTGAACTATGCTACAGATGGTGAGCTCTGCTTTCATCTTGCAAGCAAGACTGGCAATCTTTACCACTTCAGATAGCTGATCGAAACCTGAGAAGATCTCTTCAGATCCGAAACGACACACATCATTGGTACCGACGTGAGCCATCACCAGTAGTGGCTGCACCCCGTACCCTTCATGGCATCCAAAAAAATCAAATCAAATGTTTGTATAGTCCATGGGACTTGACTACGGGGTCATCAGTCCCTAAACATACAAACTACTTATGAACTACTTACGAACTAGGACGGCACAAATATCCATGCCCGAGGGGGGATTCGAACCCCCGACCGTAGTGGCCGTGCAGACCGTGACTGGAGCGCCTTAGTCTCCTCGGCCACCGCGGCCGGCATTCATGGCATCCAGGACTCGTTCCACATCCGGAATCACTCCACTCGGGGTACACACGGAGTGCATGTTGGCCTTCTTCCCCTCTTTCGCAGCCATCTCTCTAAGGGGCTCTATTCCCCTCCTAACGTTGGAGCTCCCAACTAATAGTAAAACCACCCTCTGTGAAAGCCCGATCTTGGAGGCTTGGTGGTAACTTCAAGATGAGTGACACCTTTCAACTCAGGAACATTATCCTGTAGAGATAGCGCCTCAAACCTGTTCGCAAGACGAACCGGGGAGGCCTCACATTCAGTTCCCCGCTGTCTGCCATGCACTGGAGCGACCTCCCACGCAATCACGGTTAGGATGTCTGTCGCAATACGAGCAGTATCAGGGCTTGTTGCTGCCGCAGGCCGATCGGTGAACAGGCTGGGCATCCGTCTGCTTCCCACGACCGCTCAACAATAACGACGCCGTTCGATAGTAGCCTCAAACTGTGTAACTAAGGTTAACACAGCTTGAAGCTGGGAGCGAAGTGTCACCAGCTCAGACAGCATCTGCACACAGCAATCGCAGTCCCTATTCAAGATTACAATAGCCAGAATAACTAATGATTAGAATAACACTGTGTGGACTGCGAACAGTTATTTTTTAACAATAATCAAGATTTCAGGATACATTAGGACTGAGTAAGGAAGGGCAGGCCCATTCACATATCTTTCCTTGCTACACTTTGTTGATATGAACAAAACCAAATTGAATATTGACCACCAAATAGCTAAGATTTTTACATACACCCTTCAAGTTTCTTAAATTTCAACGAGAAAAATTGCAGTATTTTGATCAGTTTGACCTCCATGGAGTACACAAATTTTCATTAATAAAAAGGAACATTTAAACATTAACAAACTGACAGGCTTCCCTTGCTCAGCCAATTCTTTAAGACAATTATAGTAATAAAATTAAGGGACAAATGATTCTCAAATAAAGTTTTTAAAATCGGTTACTGTAACTTTAAATCATTAACTGAATTATCAAAGTTAAATAAGTTGCAATAAATTTAGATAATTACACCGACAAATCTTCATTCAGCACCAAAGCTTCAAATAAAATTCTTTAACATGTCGGCCTTAAAGCTCGAGAATTAAAGGAGCACGCAAAAAACTGGGCGCAAGCTTGAAGAGCCTAAGGCAAACCAAACAGCCAAACACTCAGGTTGGAAACCTGACGTAAGGGACGGTATCTCCCTAACGCAACGATAACTTAACTGAAGGAAAGGAAGCACTCCCACGGCGGGCACGTAGACCTCACGCTACGATGGAGACACCGCCCGTTGCGTCAGCTTCCCATGACTGAGTGGCTCCAGAACATGTAGCAACATAAGACCAAGGACATTAAAACTAAGTCAACCACAAACAGGTCAATAAAATAGCAGATAGAAAAGGTGCCAAGGACGGGTGATGATAAACTTTTAATAATAAAACTTTAAACACATGACTGCTTCTGCAACACGATAATAGTTTAGCAAAATTTTCATAACATATTCAACACAATATACTCCACCAAATTGTGCTCCGCACAGCAGTGTTTAAACACAAGAGAGGCCGCACTAGACGGCACTTCATCAATCTGTGTTTGAGCAGTCACAACTAGCGGCCACAAATGTACAAAGGGTTATTCTTAAAATGAAATAAGGCCCTCGAAAACACTAGTCCTCTTTCCTCTTGACAAGACATAGCGATAACTGTCGACACCATGAGCTCTAGACTCCAGGCAACAACACGAGTCAGGCATGCCCGGACAAACAGGAACACGCAGCCAAATAAAAATCAAACAACATGGGCGGTTCCAGCGGTGTCTCGCAGCCACTCCGTACTTCCAGACCAAGCTCCCGATCGCGAGTCCTCTCTTCTCACACCACCCGCCAGGGCGCAAGATATCAGTGGCCAAAGAACTCACAAAACCAAAGATAAAACTACTTCGGAGAAACCGAGACATTGAACCCACGGTTCAGACTCGACAGAGAATAACTAAAGTAAACGATGACGACTAGAGCTGGTACTAATCCAACGAAAACAAAACTGGCGACTGTCGGTATTCAGTCGGCGAAAGAATACGCTAACCAGATACTTAACGCGAAACTGAATCGAATATACACGCGTTTAATAATAATTCCATGGGATTGCAGAGAATGTTGAAGCGAGCCCAGTACCTTTTCTCTGATAGTGAGAGCACCTGTGAAGGGATTACGATGTGTCCGATGCAGAAATTCCGATACATCCTTGTGGTAGTCAGATAAGATGCGCCAGAACCATGATGACGAATATGCCTGCCTTTACGTTTCCAAGCAGAAAAAAATTTAAAAACAATATATAACGAAATGGGAAATATGACCATGGTACAGTGAGAGTTTCAATAACCAGAAAAAAAATTCCACACGCTGTTGTTTTTCATGATTTAAAGAATGACACAATGCACCAGTTATGTATTTCTTGTTGCATGATGTTTGCAGGTGTGTTGTTCTGCCTCCCCTGCACTGTAGTCGTCTTTTTAATGTTATAATGCAATCGAAAAATCGCACAAACAGAATTTTTTCTTTCCTGTGTAATGTGGGACGCACAGTACCGGCACTCGTACGAGAACAGACAAAACTCCAATACCTGTGTTTTAGTAGCACGAAAACATTATTACTGAAGATTTGTTCTGTCCGATTTTCTAATTTTTATATAACCTCAGAAACACAACAGCAGAAGAGAAGGGAACAACACTAATACGAAATATTTCTGTAAATATCAAATTAATAATCAGCCAAACAGTTGCAATGTAGTTGCTTAATAAACGTGAACACGGTTTCGACGGATATAAACCCGTCTTCTTCAGAAATGCATGTATACCTACAGACAATGTGACATCATAAGTTACTAATTCATGATCGTTATGTCTGAAATATGCGTCATAGCACACTTATTGCCTAAAACATTGTAAATTGCAAATCAGAATAAAACTCTAACTTACTATACTTGCATATCACAGGAATTGGAGATCCCTATGATCTAGGTAATGTGATTTAGACTGAAAGATGCGTCAGCGCATTTGCAGTCATTCACGCTTACTGATTTGAAGCAAGGAGTGTGCATACCAGGATCGGTGGCGCATGCGCCGTGGAACTTTCAGTGGCTTAAGTAGCTATTGGCAGAATGTACGTTGAAAATATAACGATGTCAGTAAATGGAATATTTGGATAAAAAGAGGATGAGAAGTTTGTGGGAAGATGTGCAAACAAATATTACAAAGGTCAATTGTAAAAATATGCTGACTAACAAATACTGTGAAATACATAGCGTGAACAAACAATAATAATAGAAAACTATACCTCTCATATGAATAAAAGTAAACTGGATTAGTTCGTGGCTTATAGTGTGGTGACGCAAATGAGATAAAATGGCTGTCATGTCAATTACAATGGAGAATTACAAATGTTAGCAGGTTTTAGATTTTTGAAATATACACTTGGCTATTCACTTGTAACAAAAAGCAGGAGTTTTATCTTCCTCATGTAAATACCATTAGGCAATCCGCTTTAGATTATAGATTCTTTTATTTATTTATTTATTTATTTATTTATTTATTTATTTATTTATTTATTTTTTTTTTTTTTTTTTTTTTTTTTTTTTTTTTTTTTTTTTTTTTTTTTTTTTTTTTTTTTTTTGTAGAATTGGAGAAAGCTTTGGACAATGTTGACTGGAATAAACTCTTTCAAGTTCTGAAGCAAGCAGGAGTAAAATATAGGGAGCGTAAGGTTATTAATGACTTGTACAAAAACCAGACAGCGGTTGTTAGAGATGAAGGGCATGAAAGGGATGCAGTGGTTGGGAAGGAAGTAAGACAGGGTTGTAGCCTTTCTCCAATGTTATTCAATTTGTACATTGAGAAAGCTATAAAGGAGAACAAGGAGAAATTTCGAAAATGAATTAAAGTTCAGGGTGAAGAATTATAAACATTTCGTTTTGCCGTCGATATAGTAATTCTGTCAGAGACAGTAAAGGACCTGGAAGAGCATTTGAACGGAATAGACAATGTGCTGAAAGGTGAATATAAAATGTACATTAAAAAGAGTAAAACTAGTGTAATTGAGTGCAGTCTAACAAAATCAGGTGACGCTGAAGGAATTAGATAAGGTAACGAAACAATAAAGGAGGTAGATGTGTTTTGTTACCTGGGCAGTAAAATAACAAATGATGGTCGCAGTACAGAGCATATAAAATGCAGAATGGCAGTGGGTAGAAAAGCGTTCTTGAAAAACAGAAAAAGAACATTGAATATTGATTTAAGCCTAAGGAAGTCCTCTCTGAAGACATTGGTGTGGAGTGTTGCCTTGTATGGGAGTGAAACATGGACGATAAACAGTGCGGACAGGAAGAGGATAGAGGCTTTTGAAATGTGGTGCTACAGAAGAATGCTGAAGATTAGGTGGGTGGATCGTGTAACTAATGACGAGGTACTGAACAGAATTGCGGAGAAAAGGAATTTCTAAAAGAAGGGATCAATTTGCAACATTCTTTGTTGGTTGATAAACTTTTGCAGCTACCTATAGATCAGGTATTGATATCCAATATAACATGGCAGAGTTGCTATTTGTATATTGAGATATCGATAACAAAACTCATTAGTTGCTACAAGCTTATGCCTACAACAAGGTGCACCTCCGATAGGATTTTTCTTTAACCGTATGTTATCCTAATGAACAAGGGCATCGGTGGTAACATTCAGTGCGGTCAACACCGTTTACATTGCGAATCAAAACAGTGATAAAGTTACCAGGAGTCAGAAAGATCAATATTATCAAACAAAATTACCACTAAAAAATTCAATTTACGGTTGCCAGTCCTTTACGGACAACAATTACCAATTATCTCAGTGACTCGATAATTACTGAATAATACTAAAATATTTCCTAAAAATTTAGAGAACATTAACAAACGTAATTTAAATGCAACACTAATGTAGTGTGGTCGCTTTCTAAGGTAGCAGCAACCTCACCATAATCTATAGTTGTAAGTAAGCATTATATGGAAATGGAAAAATTTAATTAAACTCTTTGCTAGAACCAACAATGTGCTGAATGGAAAAATCTACGATTCTGTAGGTAATTATTAAACTTCAGACACTAACCTAGCCAACTTTCAGTTCAGGCCTACTTCACAATATTCAAGAATCACTTTAAGAAAAAATGTTATTCTGTGTTACCATAGGGTAAGCACTTCAAAATAGCAATCTCTTAGTAAAGCACTGTTCATGAATTATTTACAACACTATCAAGCTTATGTTTTCATTAACTACTGAATGTAAAATTGTTGCGAAATAAATTACTTTCCTTTAAGTAATTAATTGTCTTCAGTTCAACAATTTAGAACCCACACATTATTCAAGAGTGTGGTTCCTGAATCTGATACGCTACTCTCGTTTACGCACAAATTACTATGCACTGAATTTACGTAACACCAAAGTTTATATCACTGCTCAACATATATTTTTAATAATCAGATTTAAATTTACCACTTCAGAAAACCTCATTATTGAAATAACTGAAACTGCATTTTCTCAGTGAGGATAAGATTTACTCTACTGTTCACTTTCAATGCAAACTCCACTATATATTTAAGCAAAGCAAATGTTATTAGAATAATTTATAGTTATTTCAGTGGGTGTCTCGGAATATTCACTGTACCAAAGGATAGGACCCTACTTGGATAAACGACATAGAACAATAATGGGTTCAAAGTCAATTCTCGTTAAAAGAAGTAATTATTCAAAGTTCTGAACAAAAATGAGGTTCGGACTGTTATACATAATAAAAAACTTTCCTTCTTGACTGTGGAAGTTTGGCGCTGCAGTGTGGTGCAATAGCCGGCAGCGGTGGCCGAGGGGACTAAGGCGCCCCAGTCACGGTCTGCACGGCCACTACGGTCGGGGGTTCGAATCCCCCCTCGGGCATGGATATTTGTGCCGTCTTAGTTCGTAAGTAGTTCATAAGTAGTTTGTAAGTTTAGGGACTAATGACCCCGTAGTTAAGTCCCATAGACTATACAAACATTTGAACATTTTGTGGTGCAATATGTTGCTTTACTGGCTCTTGTAGTATGTGGCTAAAAACCAATCTTCTTAGCGTCAGAATATTAAGCTACCAATTGATGCCAGTACTTACAATAGCAACAATATTTCATCCGAGACCATATTACGATCTTCTCGTAGGTAAAGGCCTCCAGAACATAGTCAGCAAGAAACAAAGGCACCTCAGTACATTCCACTGTGCCTATCACCACTGCAACTGCACGCTATCACGTCTCAGACCGTAATCCCTTGCCACAGAATAAGGAGTATACAGAAAGGAAACTCCCGCTGCAGTCTGTCGTCCAAAATTTGGTGCGCATGCGCGGAATCGGCCATCTTGAAAAGCAGTAAACGTGTGATCATTCCCTACTCTGTAGCGTGGTAATGTGCCCTCTTTGTTTGTTAATTGTGTATTTTAACGCCAGCCTCGGTGGCCGAGGGGACTGAGCTGCGCTTCAGTCAAGGTCTGCACAGCCACTACGGTCGGAGGTTCGAATACCCCGTCGGGCATGTATATTTGTGCCGTCCTTAGTGTCAGCTAGTTCATAACTAGTTTGTAAGTTTAGGGACTGATGACCCCGTAGTTAAGTCCCATAGACTATGCAAATATTTGAACTTTTTTTTTTTTTTTTTTTTTTTTTTTTTTTTTTTTTTTTTAACTGTCTGAATCGAATAAAAGTAAACACGTTTTTGGTGCAGTGAAAAGAAAGAACTGTGTGGCAGTAGTTGGAGCTGTTCCGTTGTTATTATGAGCAGCAATAAAAGAAAAGGTGACTGATGGTGTTCAGCACCTAATTGCCAAATCAAATGTTTGTAGAGCTTATGGGACTTAACTACGGGGTCATCAGTCCGTAAACTTACAAACTACTTATCAACTAGCTAAGACTTAGAGTGACACAAATATCCATGCCCGAGGGGGGATTCGAACCCCCGACCGAAGTGGCCGTGCAGACTGTGACTGGCGCGCCGCACACCGCTCGGCCACCGCGGCCAGCACCTAATTGCCGCAATAATTCGAATACAAATAAGGATATAAGTTTCTTCACCTTCCCAAAAGATACTGAGCAGTAAGTGAACGTCGTTATATGTGTAGAGAAAGTTAAATGTTATCAGATTCGATTGAGAGCAATGTGTGCATAATTATTAAAAGTAGTGTTGCTTCTTCTCTTGACGATAAGTCTCGCTGTTGCTGCAACAGTTCAACAGCATCAAAATGTTGAAGTACATTTATATTTAATAAGTTTCACGTTGCAGGGAATAATATAAAATGAATGACAAAGAATAGTGCGTAAGTAGGCAGGTAAAATTTTACTTACGGCATTGGAGGCGTAGTGTGCTAATGTTGGCAACTAATGCTTTTCGGATACTCAAACAAATAGATTAAGGGGAATAATTATTTTATGCTGTTCCTGCTCTGTGGTTGACAGATTCCTCTATATGCCCTACTCCGATCAGTAAATTGATACTCCTAAAGCAAATACAACTTTTATATATGCCCAGACATCATTAATTTTGTGTAATCACGTTGTACTGCTAAGTCTGACTCAATATTTTGTGCGAATTTATTCGTGTCAAATAAAACCTGGCAGTTGTAAAGTCACTTTCTTGTTTATAACTAATTTCCCAAACATAACTCCGCATTGTTTGGGATTTTTCTAGAGATAAGCACCAAATAAAACGATCATCGATTCCACCGTACATTTTCGTAGTTGTATTAAAATTTACGCCTATTTCTTTTCGTTGGATTACAATTAGGTGCAAGAAGAGGGCGCAAAATAGATGAGAGAATAATGAAAAGCCGTTTCCTTTCGTAAAAGTCGGTGAGATTAGCTGCAGTTCGTAAAAAGTCCATTTCCAGCCAAAGTACTAAGTGGCA
Source organism: Locusta migratoria (assembly GCA_026315105.1). Taxonomy (NCBI): domain Eukaryota; kingdom Metazoa; phylum Arthropoda; class Insecta; order Orthoptera; family Acrididae; genus Locusta; species Locusta migratoria. The sequence goes on along the minus strand of CM048749.1, from coordinate 226,632,909 downwards.
ATAGTTGCGCGTTTACTACTTTTCAATATGGAGTCGAGCGCAACGCTTGGTAACATACAGATCAAAGGCGCCGCCCCCAACTTTCCCTTCTGTATGCTCCCTATTCTGTGCCCTTGCCACACACTAGCCACTGCGCCAGCCGACAACTTCCCGCGTTTTTCCCACCTTTTCGCTCCCACACAGTTAGTCTCCGTTACGGTGGGGATGCCCCCCGTCTTTTCTACTCCAGTACAATTTACGAAAGCCCTCAGTCAGAACCTCTACAAGTTTTTCAGCATACACAAATATTAACACAAATATATTGCATTAACAATATTACTTATATATTTAAGAAAACGCATTTTCCAACCTTCTTCAAAATAAAAGATATTTTCAAAGAACATAAGTTTCATAGATAGATTACTCATTGCATACATCGATATCTTGTACACAGTATTTCCCGTAATAAATCGAAGCATACTAAAATAAATAAATCAAAAATTTAATTATGGTGTCACAGATTGGTAGGAAACATTGTTAGACATCAAGGAATCGTGAATTTAGCGTTGGAGGGAAGTGTTTGGGGTAAAAGCCGCAGAGGAAGACCAAGATATGGATACAGTAAGCAGATTCAGACAGATGTAGGTTGTAGTTCTTATGTGGAGTTGAAGAGGCTTGTTCAGGATAGGGTATTGTGGAGAGCTGCATCAAACCAGTCTCCGGACTGAAGACCGCAACAACAACTATTTCGTTAATACACAGTATCTCTAAATATCTTATATTTGAAAACAAACTATGCATTACGTACTGTTGTTTTTCTGTAACTTGTCTTCGACGTTGAGGGTTGCTTGTGGTTTGGTTGAACCAGTGCCACCTAGATGACACTGGGTTAAGCGCCTTGCCGCTGAGGGTGGAGCTAGAGTCCGGAGAGCGGTGACTAAAGGGTATATTACACGGAGCGTATCTGGTCGCTAGTCGCTGGCGAATTTGGACGCAGCTGCTAAATTCGCTCCGTGTAAACAAGAATAGCGAACAAAGTCGCTGCTCCGAAACGCGAGCGTCTAAAGTTGAAGGGTGGGCTACTTTAGACACTGGTCGCTGGCGTTTTTGGTCGCTCGCCCCGTGTCATATACAGGAGCGTATAAAGTAGCCACCAGTCGAGTCAAAATGTCGAAGGAAATTGTAAATGCTGGCATTGTGTTTCTCGCAAGAGTCTTAAAAGAACAATCTACCAAATTCAAAACGGAAAAGTAGGAAAAAATGAAAGGAAATCGATAAGAAGGTGAATTGGGAGGAGGGATAAATATAGTGCTTTTGCAAATCTTTTGAGAGAATTACTGTGTGGAGATCCTTCTGCATAAAGAAATATAATGAAGATGTGGTATTTTATTGTTTTGATTTTTGTTTCCGAGTGTTCGGTATCCATATCCAATAGAGATCTTCAGTCTTCAATTCGTCATTCGTCAAACAGTCGGTTAAATTGAGTGTCTATAAGTTTAATATTTAAATGATCATTTTTAATGTCCTATAATACCGGAAAACTTCGATAAATTTCCAGAAATTTGATTACAATTCCACTTCATATTTTGTTTGGCGGGAAACAGAACTGTTTGGTATCACCTAACCTCCAAAACAATGTGTCATATGCTACGTTACGTATCAGTTGTTTTTACGAAGACGCTAGCGTCTGAAGTCGCTGCATGTCATTGCGTCAGCGTATTCATTCGCTAGTCGCCTATACGCCGAGCGACAACAGACGCCAGCGACTAGCGACCAAATACGCTCCGTGTAATATACCCTTAAGCGGGCGATGTTGGCAGGACTTACGGCGGTGTGTGTGTGTGTGTGTGTCAGCTGCGGGCGCAGCGCAGCCAGGTGTGGCTGCTGCTGTTCGACCTGTGGCAGCGCGACTTCAAGGCGCGCGAGGCGGCGCCGCTGCTGGCGCTGGCGCAGGCGCAGGCGGGGCTGGCCGACGCCGAGGCGGCGCTGTGGGCGGCGCACGTGCGCCTGGCCGCCGCGCTCGCGCGCATGCGCATCAAGCACCGCGCGCCGCGCCTCGAGCTGCTACTGCCGCCGCACCTGCGTGACCACCGCGTCGTCGCCGTCGACAGCGCCTTCGTCTCCGCCTGGCTCAACCCCTTCCGCACCAGGTGAGCTCGCCTCCGCGACCTCCACTGCCAGGGTCTCCAGGCACTAAAAAAATATCCAAAGATATTACTCTACAATCGATATGCAAGATGTGAAAAGTAGACGTCCTTGACAAGGTATGACGTCACCTATAGTGAAATCCTGGAATGCACCCACTTGTAATACTAGAGTGTGCAACAATAACCAAAGATAATAATGTTCACAACAAAGATAGTCCTGTCCGCTTCTCCCACCCTGCCCGCCCCATACCACCGACCATAAGTCATATATTATACCTATTATACTACTTTATTCACCCTATAATAAAGGAAGTGTCCTTACCCACGACAACATTCTCTAGGATGGCCTATGGCTATGTGTCTGAGGAAGGACTTTATTAATATTCTATTGAGGTTCTAAATTTCCTTATTTGCCTAAAAACAATACGCGAAAAAAAAATCCAAAGACGTTATTCTACAATCGATATGCAAGTTCCTACATGAGAAGTAGACGTCCTTGACAAGGTATGACGTCACCTAAAGTGAAATCCCGGAATGCAACCACTTGTAATACTAGAGTGTATGCATTGCAACAATAATCAAAGATAATAATGTACACGACAAAGATATTCCTATCCGCTTCTCCCACCCTGACCGCCCCCTACCACCTACCATATGTCATATATTATACTTATTATACTACTTTATTCACCCTATAATATAGGAGGTGTCCTTAGCCACGACAACATTTTCTAGGATGGCCTACGGCTGTGTGTCTGAGGAAGGACTTTATAAATATTCTATTGAGGTTGTAAATTTCTTTATTTGCCTGAAAACAATACGCGAAAGAAAAATCCAAAGATATTACTCTACAAGTTCCTACATGAAAAGCAGACGTCCTTGACAAGGAATGACGTCACCTAAAGTGAAATCCCGGAATGCATCCATCTGTAATATTAGACTGTATGCTGCGATGACGTTTCATACCAGAAATTCACATCACGGGATTATACTCACCCGTTATTAGACTAGAAAACTTACGAAACACCATATTATTCATTATTTATGCCGTTCACGAGTTCGTACTACACCGCTGGCCATGCAAACTGCAACACGAAGAACGACTGGAGATATCACAGCCAACTTTATTTAGTAGCTCTTAAGCTGTACGAGAGGTCTTCGAATGAAAAAGGTACGAAACGGCACGTTGCAGCGTTACTGCATCTGTATGACCGTGCTGGTAAACAGTTCACTGCTCTTTAGCTGATTATACCGACTGTGGTATACCAGTCTACTTTAGAATGTAGAAGACCAGCTATGCTGTGCCTCTGTGGATCTTCTTCCGTTGGATCCTCAGACTCCGTCACTGAAGTTCTTACAGCGGGAATAGAATGCTGTAGTATCCTTCCATACTACTTCTCAATTTCTACGGAAGGAGAAGTCTTGACATGCTTTTATGCTTTACAGTAACCTTCATTTATTGCACCACATTTAAACAAAAGAGAGAGTGAAATATTACACACATGTCTGTGACTAACAAACTGTTCAGAATGAATACCAGAATCATAATGAACAAACGAACATAGGTTTTTAACACTGTATTCACAGAAATCCTTAGATCGTCTTTGACTTGCACAGAACTTCACACATTCAGTATTACCTGTGCCACTTGCTCTATACTGCCTGGCCATTACACCTGTACAAAAGGCAAAATCCAGGGCAGTACCAGTCCAATTCCATATCTAATTAACCTTAAATGAATACCTTGGTCATCTTGTATTGGTACTGGGGCACGTAGTGTAACTCGTAACACTACAACGTGGGTATAATTGCACTAACCAGAGGCCTGAGCACAACAACTACACTGTTTAACAAGCCGAAGGCTTCCCTGTTCCTATAAATACAACTCCATCTGAAGTGAAAGACATTAGTTTAAACATGAAAAAAAAACTAAGCTGATCTTTATAATTCAACAAGGCATGGATCAACACCAACTTAAAGGATGTTAAAGGATCTTGAAATAGTAAGTGAATGTGTATATCTAGGCTCTGTGATCAATTGCACAGGAAAGTGTGACAAACATATAAGACAACAAATCATTTTTGGCCGAGCCGCAATGGTCAAACTCGCCAAGATCTGGCAAAACGGGCATTTTTTCGAAGCGTTGGTGTTTCCTGTATTCCTATACAGATGCGAGACCTAGACCGTGAAAGCTGATGATAAGAGCAGCATTGATGCCTTCGATATGTGGTGTAGGAGGAAGATGAATAGTATACCATGGACACAAAGACGAACAAATGCTGCAGTAATAGGAAGAACTTCACATGATCAGAAGGTTATCTTCTCGTATAAGCCAAAGGTACCTTCAGTTGAAGGCAGAAGACCACGGGGGAGAGCAGCAAACAGATGGTTAGATCAAGTGAAGAAGATCACCAGCCTACCTCTTCATATCATGTTAAGAAAGGCTGAAGATCGCTGTGGATAGGGACATCTGACTGAAGTTTCAACTATCGAAGAATGAATGAGGAAATGAAGTCAAGAAACTCAGCAATGAGTAAAACGACTAATAATGATGATGATGATAATTTCTGTGACTGTGACAAGAGCCAGTCCTCTGCTGTGTTCTTCAGTTCGTCGTCGGAGTTAAAGCGCTTCCGTTTGAAATGTTTTTCCTTAGCATCCGAAACAGATGGCAGTCACAGGGCAACATATCAGGGCTATAGAGCGGATGCTCATGCTGCTCCCACTTGATCTTGGCAAGTACACTTTGTGTGATCCTTGTCATGGAGCAGAATCACTCTCTCCGTGAGCAGCCCAGGCCGTTTGCTCTTAATGGACTTGCTTAGACTACGGAGTGTCTCACAGTACACATCACTTTCAATGTTTTTTTCCAGGATCGAGGAATTCGATGAGTTTCGGACCTTGGACGTCGAAAAAATAGGTAAGCATCACCTTGCTTGCTGAGGACACAGCCTTTAGTTGTTTATGGTAATGTGACGACGCATGTTCCACGTCCTTGGATGTCGCACTACATAATCTCAAAGCCGCATATTCAAATTTCAACCGGTTTGGTTATCAAGACATTTCGTATTTTTTCATCTGAATGTCCCTCGTACAAGAATAATATGAAAGAAAATACAGCCCTATGTGAAGTGAAAAAGTTTATGAAATGACTTTTGAACGTTGTTTATATTGGTTGATATAGCCCCTCTTGCTCAAGTCTGCATTGAATCATAAAAATATTCAAATGTTTGGAAATCAGTGGGACCAACACCTATCGTTCCCTGAAGCGTCCCGTCCTTTGCAGTTTCCATCCCGCTTGGATATCCCCCTCCAAATCCTAGAACGCCACGCGCTTCGCCTTGCTTACCGCATCCGCCTTCCTTCCCTCATGCAGATCCTCTATGATCTCATTCCTTTCCCTCACCTTTTGAAGTTCCTCGAGCTTCTCTGTATCCTCTACACCATCCGAAAAATTGCGTCCAGTCACCCTGTTGCCCCCCCCCCCATCCTGCTGAACCCCAGGCCTCTGTCATGCCAGTCCCTCCCTCCCTACACCTTCACACTCTCCACATGCTCTCGCAGGGTAACTTTCGCTACCTGCCTCTCCCATATGACGCCCTCTGTCCTGATATATATCCATCCTATCAATCCTGATCCCTACCCTCCCCCTATACAATGTGCTCCCCTCTACTCCCACTCCCTCCTTTCCCTTCCCCACTTGGATCTCCCTTCCTCTCCCTCAGAGTTCTTACTTTTTCCTTTCTCACTCCTCCTACCCTCCCTCTTCCCGCCCCTCCGCACCTCCCTTCCTTTCCCTCTCCTCCTGCGGATTCTCCATGCTTCACTTTTTAACAGTGCACCGTGTTAAATTGTTGTTAGTATCAAGTGGTGAGCGTGGTTTCAAGACTTCAGCAACCGCCGCACAGGCAGAACACTGTGTTGCCATGTTTTTTAATTGTCTCTCTGTTATCATCGCCATTCACTGCTCAAAATCTGTTTTTTAGCCACCGTGGCAGTTTTTAATACTGACTGTGTGTTTTAAAGCCTTAATGTCTTTGTTTTTAATTCGCCAATTTCATCTTGTTTTTATTGTTAAATTCAACATTTTTATCTCCTGTTTTAAACTGCCATTCATGCTGTCAAACTTGCATGTACACTGGGCTGAAGAGCAGCATGCGAGGCTGCTGCCACCCTGCCCCACGGGGCAATAAAATACAATAAAGGAAAAAAAGGGGGACCAAACTGCTAGGGTCAGCAGTCGCTAGACTTACAAACTACTTAAACTAACTTACGCTGAGGACAACACAGACACCCATGCTCGAGGAGTACTCGAACCTACGTAGCATCGCGCCGTAGACCACGCGGTCCTTCCCGCGTGGCCTACATTCAAAGAAGAATATATGGATGCTGCAACACTCTCCTCGCGTGCATTATATTTCTCGTTGCGACAGATCAACTGTGCACGTGAGAAGTGAAGTTGGAGATGTCCGTGACATCTCGCAATTTTATCTGAATGCCACTAACCTTCTGTCTTCACAGTAACTGCAATGATGCGATGGTCACTGGCTCTTTCAGAATTGGTGGGTGAGGCTGTAATTGTGACAGGGCACTTCTTACTTGTGGTAACAGTACACTTTTATTTATTATATATTTCATTGCTATTACAAACTAGAATCCTGGTTCTGTAAATGTAGGGTAAGACCAAATTCCAGAAAAAGTCAACTAATCCTTTTCCCACACAGAAATCGTTTAAACTTAAAGCTCAAGATCAAAACAACCTCAATATACGCCTCTGATGACAAGACATATCTCCGCAATCTAACGTCAGATACCTCGGAATCCATCTATACGGCCACCCAAACTGATAGAAAAATACTACAGAAAAAATTAAAAGAGCCAACAAAAATTTCTATCTGGTAAGGTTCAATATGCCTTCTCTCCCCACGTCATACAGGAAATTACCTCTGAATTACTCCAACAAATACCCCCAGAAACTGAAGACATTACCGAAACCGTTCGCAGTCGAAAGCCATACTAACTCATTTGGGATGATCTAGCAATGCAATAACAATAATACAATGAATACTGAAAATTTAATTAAAAGGAAGGTCAAAATGAACAACAGAATAAGAACATAGCAACACATACCGGCTAAAATCACAACTCGAAATGCTAACTTTAAAGACTAGAAGAAACATAGGAAATCAGAGGACAAATTCCGGCTGAGATTTTCCCATGGTAGGTTTTCCCTCAGCCGTCAGGATTTAGAAGAAAGAAGAAGTATCAATAACAACCTATTTCAATATACAACAAAAGGTTCTCCACATAAGCTCCCCAAATTTTTAAAATAAAAAGTGTCAAAAATGAGCCTTTCTCAGTCCGCAATCTCTACTACACATGGAATGAAAGATTAAAAAAAAGATTCTACCTTCATACAAAGACTTGTCCTGTTCAATACTTAATATCTTAAGAGCCAACTGCTTAACATGATCGCCTTTGATGGCTCCCGACCGCTAACTCCAACATGATCGTCTTCCATGGCTCCCAGCGCCCAAAATCCCGAAAAATGATGCGGTATATTCTTATATTATGAGCTCGCCGGCCAGTGATAGGGCTGTCTACTTCCCGTGCCCTTGTTTGTTCTTGCTGCTACAAGTCTAGCATCTGCCCCCATCTGCCAGTCCTAGCCAATCTCTGACAGCACTGGGGTGTTCCATTGTCGCACCATATTATGAACTTAAGCATTACTCTATAATCAAGTATTAAAATATGTTCTTGAGTATAGAAATGCATGATGTTTCCACATATTGGCAAAGCTGGTCTAGTCTAGCAGCTGGTGGAGTATCCCAGGTCAGTTGTTCATCAGTCACTCTGCAGCATTTTCTAAGAAAACATAACTATTACTGGATATTAGAAATACTCTGTTTCAATTCATTACACACAATAAGCAAATTTTTATAGCGGACTTTGTAACCTTACACTGAAGTGAGAATACACAATACACATATTATACCTCATAATCGTACAGTTGATGTTCTATTTGCAATAAGATGATCTTTCATGAACAAAGTTGCGAGTTTTCAGGCTTACCCTGCGGCCTGTTGCTAATTCGTTCCTCGCCATTATCTCTGGAAAACACTGTGCAAGTCGCAAAATATTGCATCCAAATAACTGTTCGACATAATCAAATGTGGTATCTTCGGAATTACAAGTAGCCCTTGTGCCCAGTGCTGCAATCGGCTGTTAGGTAGGTAACAGTTACCTACTGGCAGCAGAACAGCCCAGGACAGCCCAGCCCAGCCGAGTGCAGCACTGGCCACATAGGCTACTTGTAATTCCGAAGATGACCTACATCAGGTCGAAACCGGTTAATTGAAACTGTTAATTTCTGCCATCAAGACTGTTTTTTTGTATATTTATCAAGATGGTAATACTAAAATAAAGATATATATTACTTTAGGATGGCAAAATGTAGGCCAGGAAGAACAGTCTTGCAATGTACACGGTGTATTGACAGTGATATTTTATTGTGTGTTGCAGAGACAAGGTGCCGCTGCAGCTGCTGGAGGAGGTGGGTCTGCAGCCGCTGGCGGTGGGCGAGTGCCAGCTGACCGTCGACACCTTCATGGCGGACGCCGCCTGCCCCAGGGTCATCCTCTTCCACCCGGACCGCCGCGCAGACCTCGCCCAGAGCCGCCTCGTGCGCGAACACGAGCTCATCCTGCAGGTAGCCAGGCTCTTCCTCGGTTTCTCCCAAATCTGAACTACTCGACGGCGTTCTGTAGTATCACTGCATGTCCTGCATGCTTCTCTTGAGAACAGATCACAACTGTTGGGAGTCGCAGTTTCATGCATAAAACGTTGAGTAAAATCATGAGTTTCCTTCTAATATCGATCTGGACCCTCTTTTGTCCAGATGTGGGGCGGCTGGTGGTTTGTTCTTCGTAGCGTACAGACGTCTGAAAAATGAGGTTGATAGGAAGTGCAGACTGGCTAAGCAGGAGTGGCTTGAGGATAAATGCAAGACCGTATGAGATTTGTGACTAGGGGAAAGACAGATACCGTCTACAGAAATATAAGACATCTGGAGACAAGAAAAGCAGCGGCATGAATATCAAGAACTCAGATGGAAAACCAGTCCCAAGCAAAGAAGGAAAAGCTCAAAGATGGATGGAATATATGGAACGCCTTTACAAAGGAAATAAACTTGAAGGCAGTATTGTAGAAGTGGTAGACGAAGTAGAGGAAGATGAGATAGGAGATACTATACTACGAGAAGACTTTGACAGAGCACTAAAAGATTTGAGTAGAAACAATGTCGCTGCAGTAGATGAGGTCCCGTCTGAACTGCTGTTATTGTTAGGTGACCCAGTCACGAACAAATTGTTCCACCTCGTATACCAGATGTATAAGACAGGGGAAATACCCTCAGACATCAAGATGAATACAGTCATTCCAAATCCTAAGAAAGCAAGTGCAGACTATTACAGAACTATCAGTTTAATAAGTCACGGTTGCAAAATACTAACACGAATTACTTACAGGCAAATGGAAAATTTGGTGGAGTCCGAGCTTAGGGAAGATCAGTTTTGGATTTAGGAGAAAATAAATGCTGCATGGAATCCTATCATTGAAAAACTTCGTAGTCGGTGTAGTTTCCTGCAACTGAATGACGATGAGAATCGATCTGATATCGAAGCGACAAGCCTCCACCACGGAGGGCGCTCGGAGCAGCGTACGTAGCTGTAGTGAACGCGCGCGCTAGGTACGCGCATGCGCAATGTCGGCTGAATTGGGCATAAATAGCACAGCTCAGTACGTCTTCGCCAGTACTTCGGCGGTACTCACCTGAAGATGGCCAGAAGACTCTGCGCCGAAATATCGTGGCAGGAAGTTACGGACATCCGGCAGTTCGCCCGAGATTTTACGTCCTTATTAGTTACGTGATCTACGCATCTAATATTCATTATAGGTCCATAGCACCACATTTCGAAATCTTCTTATCATCTTTTTGTCTGAACTCCTCATCGTTCACGTTTCACTTCCATACAATGCTACACTTCAGAAGAAATGCTTTCAGAAAGGACTTCCTAACATTTAAACTAATATTGGATGTCAACAAATTACGCTTCTCCAGAAACGCTGTTCATCCCATAGCCATTCTGCATTTTATATCTTCTTTACTTCGGCCATCAGAAGTTATCTTGCTACCCAAATAATAAAACTCATCTACTACTTTTATTGTCTCATTACCTAATCTAAGCCGGCCGCGGTGGCCGAGGTGACTGAGGCGCTGCAGTCACGGTCAGCACGGCCACTACGGTCGGGGGTTCGAATCCCCCCTCGGGCATGGATATTTGTGCCGTCCTAGTTCGTAAGTAGTTCATAAGTAGTTTGTAAGTTTAGGAACTGATGACCCCGTAGTTAAGTCCCATAAGCTTAACAAACATTTGAACATTTGAACCTAATCTAATTCCTTCAGCATCGCCTGATTGTCTGGCACTGTCTGACACTATATTCCATTATCCTCGTTTCACTCTTGTTAATGTTGATCTTATATATTCTTTTCAAGACACTGTCCATTCCATTTAATTGATCCTCCAGGCCCTTTGCTGTCTCTGACAGAATGACTATGCCATCATCAAACCGAAAGGTTTTTATTCCCTGTCCCTAGACTTTAATTCCCTCTCCAAATTTCTCCTTACATTCCTTAACAGCTTGCTCAATGTACAGATTGAACAGCATTAGGAAAGGCTAAAACCCTGTATTACTCCCTTCCCAACCACTACAACCCTTTTATGCCCTTCGACTCTAATAATTGCTGTCTGGTTTTTGTATAAGTTGAATGTAGCTCTTCGTCCCTATATTTTACCCCTACTAATGTGAAAAAGTGTATTCCAGTCAACATTTCTCCACACCCACAAATGCTATAAATGTAGGTTTCCCTTACTTTAATCTATCTTCCAAGATAAATAGTAGTGTCAATATTGCATCACGTGTTCCTACATTTCTCCTAAATCCAAAACTGATCTTCCCTAAGCTCGGACTCCACCAAATTTTCCATTTGCCTGTAAGTAATTCGTGTTAGTATTTTGCAACCGTGACTTATTAAACTGATAGTTCTGTAATAGTCTGCACTTGCTTTCTTAGGATTTGGAATGACTGTATTCATCTTGATGTCTCGATTGATAAGAGTCTCACTGTCAGACAATCTTTTTTCCACAGCTTCATTTTTAATTGAGCTCCAAAAGTTTGATGTGTGGGCCACAATTTTCGTTTCATTGTATTTCATTGAATGTCCTGTGGAAATACAATGTTCGGCGATTGCGGATTTGGTGGGTTGGAGTAGCCGAGTATGACGCTGATGTTCCACGATGCGGTCCTGCACAGTGCTCGTCGTCTGCCCTATATATGACTTGCTGCACTCGCACGGAATCCTGTAAACACCTGCTTTACGCAGCTCCAGATCGTCTTTGACAGATCCCAACAGCGATGAAATTTTAGGAGGAGGGCAAAAGATGACTCTTACTTTATGCTTTTTTAGTATTCTGCCTATCTGCGATGAAATGTTCCCAATATATGGGAGATAAGCAGTCGATTTGAAAGCCTCTTCTTCCTTGTTCTGTCGTTTGGAGGTGTGCATCGCTCGATTTACTTGCTTCCTTGTATATCCATTCTTTAGGAATACTGTCTGCAGGTGTTCCAGTTCCGTGTGAAGGCTGTCGGCATCAGAGATGGTATGGGCTCGATGGATTAGAGTCTTGAGGACGCCCATAGTTTGTGCTGGATGGTGGCAACTAGTAGCTTGTAAGTACAAATCTGTATGAGTGGGCTTCCTGTATACCGAATGACCAAGTGAACCATCACTTCTCCGTCGCACGAAAACATCTAAAAATGGCAAACAACCATTTTTCTCGATCTCCATAGTAAACTTTATGTTTTCATGTAAATTCCCGCTTCTCTCCGTTGACGCAGAGAGGATGCAGTTTGACTTGAACTGGATTCCTACCGACAACTACCGGTTTTTTTTTTTTATGAGCCTCAGTGCGACTGTCCAAGAGACACCCACTTATTGGCTGCTTATGGGAATATAGCAGTGCCCATGAGCATCCTTTTATTGTGCAAAAGTACTAATATCACTATACATTGAAAGCTTTGGGCATCTGCTTATTTTTCTCCTTATAGTACACATTGAAATAATTTTTTTTTATTCATATAAATATGTCGGTAATTTTTACTTGTAGAATGTTTTCAAACGCCAACCCCGAGTGGATTACGAGTGCTGAACTGTCACTATTCTAACTTCCTGTAACGTTTCTATTAATCGTATCCGCCTGGAATTTGGTATGGTAGAGCTACATCCTGCTGCTTAATAACTGAAGTGCTGTAGTTCTAACCCGGTATCTCACTTTTAAAAGTCAATTACGTACGTTTTACTTTCGGAAAACAAATTTCCTTTTTCTTTGATAATTTGTGAATTTAATAAATTATAATCTTGTCAACACTTCTCCTATTGCTTTACATTAATAGAGATTTAAATATACAATTTCTGTTTTGTAGCCTTAATATTATGTGGGCTGGATGCAGTCGTTTGTAATGCCTATATGCTTCCGTACGAACCCTAATTTTTCTTATATTGTCATTGTGATCACTACGAGAAATGTAAGGTTATTGGGCACGTCACATCGAAAATAAAATGATAAAAGATTCACAAATTAGGCAACATATTAAACACACTTGATTATTACATGTAAGATTGTCAGGACGAACTATAACAGACGAAGCGAAGAAGATAAGAGAGAGAGAGAGAGAGAGAGAGAGAGAGAGAGAGAGAGAGAGAGAGAGAGAGAGAGAGAGAGGTGCAGGATTTCTACGACTTGCGTGTCTATGATGATGAAATGATGATAATGACGATACAACATCCATTCGTCGAGCGTAGATAATATCCGTCCGGACCGTGAATCGAACTCGGACTCCCTGGTGGCAGCCCACTACGCTTATCCTCTAGACTACGGAGGTGGATAATTTTCTACCAAAAGTTTATATTACAACTAGCTGAACCCACGCTGCTTCGCATGCGTAGGCTGGTTGGTTCAAATGTTCAAATGTACGTAGAATTTATGGGACTTAACTATGGGGTCGTCAGTCCATAAGCTTACAAACTACTTATGAACTAGCTAAGACTAAGGACTGCGCAAATATGCATGCCTGAGGGGGATTCGAACCCCCGACTGTAGTGGCCGTGCAGACTGTGACTGGATATCTTAAGTTTCGTAGTTATAGCTTGAAATTTGAATTAACAACACCATATTTTTGAAAATCAATTTTTACATCTTGTATTTCACCCCTTATTGGCAGAATTTCCAAAAACACCGAAACACGTGTCTTTTAAATTCGAACCCAGAATCCAAATCCGAAAATTTGTAGTTCTAACTTCAAAATTGCCTAAATAGCAACAGATTTTCGAAAAACATCCCCTCTCCAATTTAACCCCCTTGATGGTTGAATTTCCAAAAATACCGAAAGATGTATTTTTTTAACGTCTAACCAACTATACAAATATCAACTTTTGCAGTTCTAGCTTCAAAATTGTATCAATAGGAACGTGTTTTCAAAAAGAATTTTCGATCGTCTATTTAACCCTCTTACTTGTTGAATTTCCAAAAATACTAAAAATCATGGATTTTTAATCCTGACCAAGATTCCATATCCGAAGTTTCTTAGTTGTAGCTTAAAATTTGAGTTAACAGCAACATATTTTTGAAAATCAATTTTTGGCGTCTCCTATTTTACCCCCTTATTTGTCGAATTTCAAAAAATGCCGAAACACATGTCTTTTAAATTCGAATCCTGAATTAAAATCCAAAATTTTGTAGTTCTAGCATCAAAATTGCCTAAATAGCTACGTATTAAAAAAATGTTTCACCCCTTACGGACGGAACATCGAAAAATCGCTTCTTAAATTACGTCTACAGAGTAAGATCAACATCCTCCACAAATTTCAAGTTTCTATCTTCAGTGGCTTGGGCTGGGCGATGATGAGTCAGTCAATCGGGACACTTCCTTTTATATATAGAGATAGAGAAGAAGATTTCTTCTTAACACCGGCCGAGTTTTGTCTACAGACGTCTAACGACGTCTGTGATTCGCAGGGCTGCCATATCTCGTCTTTGCTTGCATGTTCTTGGTGCACAAAAAAACCTATGTTTTGAACATTGTATCAATATTTCTCATTTTTGCGGTAATTACAAGAAATAAAAGTTTGACGTGTTCTAAAACGTACATGTATTTGTGTCTATTTCATAGCTATTTGGAAAGAATATTGTAGATAACATATCAGCTACATTTGTCAACGAATTTATTTTAACATATTTATTAATTATGGTACGATCGCATTCACTGGGCGAATCAGCTATCTCACTGCTGTGGCAGGAAAGCGGCGCTTAGCTAACGCCACCTTGTCCCTAGATGGCGTTGGTATAACGTAGCGAGAGAGGTCAGGATTGTACAACGTGCAGTTATAAGCGCGGAAACCATGCGACAATAATGTCATACTTCAGTAAAGTTTTTACAGACTTCCAGGTCATGTCAGCAGCTAACAGTCTGCATACAGACTTTCCTTCAATGTTAACTCACATTGATAAAAATAGCAAAACAGGTTTCGACATGACAAGTGTGAACATTCCCTTGTCAGTAACACTACTAGTTACTTGCTTTCCTGTTCCACTCCCACACAGAACAAGAATAAATGAATGCTTGTTTGCTTCTGTACGAGCCCTAAGCTCTCTGATTTCATCTTTGTGTTCTTTACATGAAATTTAGGTTGGCGGCAGTGGAATCGTTCTGCGGTCTGCCTCGAACTCCGGCCCTTCAAATTTCTTCAACGGTGCTTCTCGAAAAGAAAGTCGCCTTCCAAATGTTCAAATGTTTGTATAGCTTATGGGACTTAACTACGGGGTCATCAGTCCCTAAACTTACAAACTATTTATGAACTAGCTAATCCTAAGGACGGCACAAATATCCATGCCCGAGGGGGGAGCCCTAAGCTCTCTGATTTCATCTTTGTGTTCTGTACATGAAATTTAGGTTGGCGGCAGTGGAATCGTTCTGCAGTCTGCCTCAAACTCCGGCCCTTCAAATTTCTTCAACGGTGCTTCTCGGAAAGAAAGTCGCCTTCCAAATGTTCAAATGTTTGTATAGCTTATGGGACTTAACTACGGGGTCATCAGTCCCTAAACTTACAAACTACTTATGAACTAGCTAATCCTAAGGACGGCACAAATATCCATGCCCGAGGGGGGAGCCCTAAGCTCTCTGATTTCATCTTTGTGTTCTGTACATGAAATTTAGGTTGGCGGCAGTGGAATCGTTCTGCAGTCTGCCTCAAACTCCGGCCCTTCAAATTTCTTCAACGGTGCTTCTCGAAAAGAAAGTCGCCTTCCAAATGTTCAAATGTTCAAATGTTTGTATAGCTTATGGGACTTAACTACGGGGTCATCAGTCCCTAAACTTACAAACTACTTATGAACTAGCTAACCCTAAGGACGGCACAAATATCCATGCCCGAGGGGGGATTCGAACCCCCGACCGTAGTGGCCGCGCAGACCGTGACTGGAGCGCCTCAGTCCCCTCGGCACCGAGGCCGGCAAGTCGCCTTCCCTCCAGCGACTCCCATTTGAGTTCCCGAAGCATTTCAGTAACTCTCGCGTATCTACCAGTTACAAGCCGCGCTGCTCGCCTCTGAACTGCCTCTCTGTCCTCCTTTAACACTAGAACTGCCGATGGGACATTTTTGTCGCAAGACAATATTTAAATCCCTCCCCTTCGTTTAAATTGTTTCATGAGGTGGATGAGGCACTTCCTTATAATACCATCAATACATGTTATGTTTTAGTTTAAAAGTTCTGATTATAGTTTATTTTTAGACTGGCACAGAGTGTTTTTCTTGAACTTTGTGGTCCTTGCTCATATCAAAGAAATCGAAGTGGTACCTCATGTAAAACAGCTTAGGAACCACCGTTGTATAGGCCAGTCGCTCTGTGGGGTTGTGTGTTGTGTTGGTAAGACTGCAGGTTGTGGCGCTGCCGGCAGGAGCGCACGTTCTGCCTGGGCCCGTCGGCGATGGCGCGCGCGCTGCGGCAGCTGGAGCTGCGCGGCTGCGTGGCGCAGACGCACATCAACTCCGCGCGCTCCACCGCCTACCTGGCCGCGCTCCTCTCCGACGACGACAGCGTCCACAAGCTGCTCGCCTTCGGCGCCGGCGACAGGTCAGAGCACTACCTGCAACTCACAATAAAAACACTAAACATTAGGATAGCGCGTTCCATGATACTCTGCCACGGGCTGCATGGCAAGCACACGTGTAGTTTAAATCGTTCATATTCCATATGAAACCGATTTTCTCAACTAGAAAAAAAAAATTGAATTTTCAGATATTTTTATTGGGTGTTTTATGTATTGCTCATAGAGATATTTATACCCGGGCCGGTGAAACATTGCACTTGACGTTTCGCGTTACGGCGAGTTAAGTTGGCTACACTGCTATAGCGACGTTGCAACACTAGCCTCTTTACACACAGCAGACGAAACACTTTTCAGTTGCACCTCGTAAATTTAAGCTATTGAGCAATAAAAGTGCATATAATAATTCGTTCTTGAGCTGCTACCAAAAAGCAGCAATTAATTAACGGTATTGTAATGTAGACAAGTGCGCAACAACGCACACGATTTCAATAACGGAGCAAAGAAATACAGAAAATAAGCATTTGATCGTGACAGATACGAGATAGAAAATAATCAAGATAGTAACTTCTGTCTCTACGTTTTATAATTACAGCGTTCACTAGCAGTAGGATAGCGCTTTTGATGATTCTCTGCCATGGACTGCATGGTATGCACACATGTAGTTTGAATCGTTTTAATGTAACAAAATGCTCGCATAGATTACATATGCAACCCATTTTTAACTAGAAAATAAATAAATAAATAAATCAGAGGCCATTCAATTTTCAAATATTTGTATTGGGTGTTTTCATGTATTGCTCATAGTGATACTTGTACTAAAAATTATAAGCAAAAAGTAAACATATCATCTCATTTTTCAAGAAACAACAAACTTTTCACAGCAAATCTCAATTGTAAGTAAGATAACATCATTGGCTTTGATTGACTTAAAAAGAAAACACGTATTTGTGTAAAAACAAATACACTCTAGCCATTAAAATTGCTACACCAAGAAGAAATGCACATGATAAACGGATATTCATTGGACAAATATATTATACTAGAAACGACAAGTGATTACATTTTCACGCAATTTGGGTGCATAGATCCTGATAAATCAGTACCAAGAACAACCACCTCTGGCCGTAATAACGGCCTTGATATGCCTCGGCATTGAGTCAGAGCTTGGATGAAGTGTACAGGTACAGATACCCATGCAGCTTCAACACGATACCACAGTTCATCAAGAGTAGTGACTGGTATATTGTGACAAGCCAGTTGCTCGGCCACCATTTACCAGACGTTTTCAATTGGTGACAGATCTGGAGAATGTGCTGGCCAGGGCAGCTGTAGAACATTTTTCGTATCCAGAAAGGCCCATACAGGACGTGCAACATGCAGTCGTGCATTATCTTGCTGAAATGTAGGGTAGAACCACGGGTCGTAAACGCATCTGAAATGTAACGGCCACTGATCAAAGTGCCGTCGATGCGAACAAGAGGTGACCGAGACGTGCAACCAATGGCACCCCATACCATCACGCTGGGTGATACGCCAGTAGAGCGGTGAGGAATACACGCTTCCAATGTGGGTTCACCTTCGATGTCGCCAAACACGGATGCGACCATCATGATGGATTCATCCGAAAAAAATACGTTTTGCCATTCGTGCACCCAGGTTCGTCGTTGCGTACACCATCGCAGGCGCTCCTATCTGTGATGCAGCGTCAAGGATAACCGCGGCCATGGTGTCCGAGCTGATAGTCGATGTTGCTGCAAACGTCGTCGAACTGTTCGTGTAGAGCCGGCCGCGGTGGCAGAGGTGACTGAGGCGCTCCAGTCACGGTCAGCACGACCACTACGGTCGGGGGTTCGAATCCCCCCTCGGGAATGGACATTTGTGCCGTCCTAGTTCGTAAGCAGTTCATAAGTAGTTTGTAAGTTTAGGGACTGATGATCCCGTAGTTAAGTCCCATAAGCTTAACAAACATTTGATTTTTGTTCGTGTAAATGGTTGTCTTGCAAACATCCCCATCTGTTGACTCAGGGATCGAGACATGGCTGCACGATCCGTTACAGCCATGCGGATATGATGCCTGTCATCTCGACTGCTAGTGATACGAGGCCGTTGGGATCCAGCATGATGTTCCGTATTGCCCCCCTGAACCCACCGATTCCATGTTCTGCTAACAGTTATGGGATCGCGACCAACGCGAGCAGCATTGTCTTCCTGTCGGATAAATTTCGCGGCTGTAGCACGTCATCTTTGTGGTGTAGCAATTTTAATGGCCAGGAGTGTATAACCATGATTTTCTGAACAATAAATACAGATGACTTCCAACGATCAAGGGAAACTATATTTTACATGCATTACACACTTTTCTTGTACTTCTATTTCTTGATCTTCTGCAATCATAGTAGGAAGCCACGGAACTCCTCCGTGTCATTCCCATGGCTACAATGTAAGTTCCGTTTGGTTATATAAAACAACCATGTACATATACAGAAAAATATTTATTGTGCAAAAATCTACAACTGTTAAACTACTTTTATACATAGCTTCCGATATTTTGTAGGCACTTCTCATAGCGTGGAACAAGGTATTCTATGCCTTTTTCATAGAAGGTTGCCGCCTGTGTATTCTACCATGTGTTAACATGTTCTTTCATCTTGTCATTATCGTTGAAGTATTGACCATCAAGGACAGATTTTCAGGTGTAAGAAAAATGAAAGTGGCTAGGAGCGAGGTCCGGGCTGTACGGCGGATGATCAAACACGTCCCAGTGAAATTCCCGTAGGAGTTGGATGGTCACATTCAGCGTGTAAAGTCGGCATTATCGTGGGAAAATACAACACCTTTTGACAGTTATCTTCGGCGCTTGGTCTTTATTACACACCGCAGTTTCTTAATAGCCTTGCAGTAACCATGTGCATTGATTGTTTGGCCTCGTTGTAAGAAATCAATCAAAAAATGCCGTTTACGTCCCAAAAAACGCTGCACATGACTATTATAAGTGTCAAGACTTGTAAGGGATTAATCTTCGTTGGGGATAAAGGGTGCCCCTCATTCCACTGATTGCTGTTTTATTTCAGGGGTGTCGTACGATACCCAAGTTTAATCCCCCGTGACTACCTGAGAAAGAAAACCAACACCTTCTTCATTGTAGCGTGAAGTGCACTGTCTATCCGTTGTTCTTTGTGTTGTTCAGTAAGAATTTTGGGTACCCAACGTGAGCAAAGTTATCGAAATTTCATTTTTAGTAACAATTTCTTGAATTAGTGATCATGAGATTTGCGAAACTTCCATAGCAAGGGAATTAAGTATAAACTTACCGTTGTGCTTAATCTTCTCTTCAATTGTGTGAACCAGTTTATCAGTAATCACAGACGAGCGTTCACTTCGTTGTTCCTTGTGCGCTTGATCACGTCCTTCATTGAACAGTCTGACGAATCTTTGAACCATCGAATCACTCATAGCATTTTGTCCGTAAACATCGCAGATTTGCCGATGAATTTCCTTTAGTTATATTTCTTTGCATTTAGAAAACGAATCACAGAACTGACTTCATGCGTGGCGGCATTTTCAATTACGGCTGACATTATAGAGAAGCAGTACAAAGCACACGTCGGCTATGCGATCTGAAAATGCCGTACATGTGTTCTCCTTCAGTCACTGCCGCGCATGCTCGGAACTGCGATCGTAGCACTGCCGCAGATAGAATAGAAACGGGACTTACTTTGTGGACGACCCTCGTATTATTTCAAATATTCATACACTATATAACAATAATGAAATTATGTAACACGTTTCCAACAAATAAGTGGAAAAACGGCCAAAGGAAAAATAAAGTTTTTTTTTTTTTTTTTTTAATACGTAATAGGCCGCCCGGTTTACAGTTATAGACCGATGACTGACTTCGACAGGTCCTGAGAGGCAGCCACACGTGACCGGCGCTCGCAGAACAATAGGAGGGTTCGCCAGCAATCCTTCTTAAACAACACTGATGCTTGAAGCATTATCGCTTCTGGACTTGCAGATTTACTTAAATTTCCACAGCTGAATTACATAGTAATCCACGCGACCTCTGCGGCGTTAAAAGGCGCGATCTTTTCTCACCAGACACTTTTCGTTTTAATCAATATAAAACATCTTTAGTTGTCTGTACTTACAAATTTTTAGCATTTAAATGTTTTTTCAGAGATCAGAAACAGTTCGTTAGACATGAGTAAATTTTGGTGCCTTTACTTACCCTTCATTTCCAACTTTCCCTTTCCCCCCCTCAAAAACCCCACCCCTCCGACCATCGAATTTCCACTGCACCTTTGCACCTCTTGCCCATCACTATTGTTCTTCATCCCACTTTACCTCATACTTCTTATAAAAAATCAAAAAGATAACTGAAAACTTTTCTTTCCAATTCCTACCCTAAAAATAAAAAATAAACAATCTTCTGCTCCTCCTGGCCATCACTGTTGAGCTGCACACCACTTAACCTCACACCACTCATGTAAAATAATTAAAAAACAAAAAAACAAAAACAAAAACAAAAAAAAACAACCTCAAAACGTTTTTCACAACGCTCCACCTTCCCCCCTCCCTCCCCGAAATGGAAAAAAAGGAGAAAAAACCTTCTGACGTCCATCACACTTCGCTCTAATTACTACTTATCAGCTTTGTTTCACGACCCCCTCTCTACCTCCCCCCTTTCACAACCTGTGACTCACATAAAGATTCCCAGTTTCACCATTAACTCTTCATCACTCTGATATAAAAATAAGAACAGTTATAATAATAATAGTTAAAAATTATGCATAAAAATGTTAATCAAATTGTAAAAAAATAACGACAAACTTCAATGTTAGTGACACATTTTCATTCATTATTTCATCCACTTGGGAGTTAAATGTCCAAAAACTCTGAAACAGGTAATTTTTATTCCCAGCCGAGAGGCAACGTACAAATTTTCCATAGTTTAAAAATATTTTCATAATGAAATATTTTTATAAATACTTAGACACTCATTTCATTCCCCTCCCCTCCCATCCCCCACTTTTAGGCATAAAGTAAAAAAAAAAAAAAAATTACTTACTTAATTCTAACCGAAAAGGCAAATACCAGTTTTCATTCATGGAGTTTCAAAAATGATCTAGTTCTTGTTTAATGATTTTGTTTTCAAAAAAAAATTTCGGCCAGTATTTCACTCCCGTTCCGATTGAATTTCCACAAACGCTAAAAAGCAATTTTCAATTTCCAACTGAAAGGTTGAAGTTTCATCAAGATTTGACGCTGCAAGAAGTCCGAGAATATTGTGTTCGCAGATGCCACATAAATCCCAACAATCGATGCCTTATCTTTCAAACGCATTCGTCGGTTCTCCAAAACAACCGTCTCCCGTCTCGTATTACGATGTCTTGACCGCAGGTGCAAGGTCGAAATACTTCTGGTTGTCACAAGACGTTCCACCCTTTTTTAATTGTTATGCCCTCAAACACACAGTCGTGCCACCAGGCGTTAGATATCAAGGGGTGTCACACCACGCAAGTGGAGAAATCGTGTGGTTAGTCGCTGTTCTTGTAATCAAAACATAGCCACTTCTGGTCTCAAAAATCTCTTTTCATTCTCTCTGCAGCTGACTATGTTCTGTAATACAATGGAGCCTTGTATGACACTCATACATAAAGAGTATTCGTGTGTTTTGAGCCAAACCGTATGCCTCAATGTGCTCCCAGTCCCGAGAAAGGTGCAATTTTGAACACACCTCTTAGCTACTGCCACTTGCAGTTGGCGCCATAATAAACTACTGAAAAAATAATACATCTGGAAAGACGACCCAATGACGACAGGTGCTACGAGGGGGATGCTAGATACAATGATAAGGCTTTCAGCATTGTCCACTAGCAGCGTAGTGGCATAGTTGCCAGAGCATCTGTGAGATCCCCTTTAATATGGTTTGTTTACAGCCCTAAGGATCAGTGTGATACCGTGTGAAACAAACGGGCAACATGCCATGGAGACTTACTGGTGCTTCCTACAGCCAATTGAGCGAGTTTGAAAGGGGTCAAATTGTGGCCTGCCGAGTGGTGGGATGGTCATTCCAGAGAAGTCCCACCCAAGTTGGCCGAGGTGCGTCACTTCTACAACAATGTTACTTAGAATGGTTACATGAACAATCACACATCCGTGAAGAGTTTCTGTACGTCCTCGAAGCACAGATCAGTTGCAAGAACACTGGCAGAAAGTAGAGGTACCACAGCGCAGATGAGAGGGTTTGTCAGTCCAAAAGTGTCAACACCAACTGTTGCCAACCAGATACTAGCAGTGAGACTATATGGGCATGCACACCTCTAGCCCGTCTTCCACGCATGCGACTGATTTGCATGGATCGAGTGGTGACGTCAAAGGACCAATTAGAAGATGGACTGGTGGGAAGTGATCTTCAACGATGCCTACAAGTATGTGATGGTCGTTTGTGCGTACGACGTAGACCAGGCAAACGCTGTCTCGTAGAATGTATCCTTCCAAGACACGTTGGCTCTACCTCTTCCTTATGTTTTGGAGAGCGACAGGCTACAACTTTCTTTCACCTTTGATGTTTGTGGAGAGAACGCTGACCAGCGTTCCGTAGGTGCAGAATGTTGTAACACCCGGTCTTTAGCGTTTCTTGCAACGGGATAATGCTCGCCTCCATACTGCGCGTGGAAGTCAACGAACCCTGCAAAAGTGCAGAAACGTCCCTGGTCAGCACGTTCAAATGTTCAAATGTTTGTTAAGCTTATGGGACTTAACTACGGGGTCATCAGTCCCTAAACTTACAAACTACTTATGAACTAGCTACAACTACGGACGGCACAAATATCCATGCCCTAGGGGGCATTCGAACCCCCGACCGTAGTGGCCGTGCAGACCGTGACTGAAGCGCCTCAGTCTCCTCGGCCACCGCGGCCGGCGGTCAGCACGATCTCCGGAGTTGTCTTCCGTGGATCACGTGTAGGATTTGATGGGTCGATAACTGACACGTGCGACTCGCCAAACCACCACTCTTGCAGAACTACGTGTACAGGCCGAGCAGGCGTGGAATAATGTACCCCAAGACAGTATTCGCCATCTATATGATCGAAAGGATACCAGAATCAGCGCCTACATTGTCGCACGTACTAATAAGGGTCTTCCAGCATGTATCGACACCTCAGTACTGCTTGAGTTATTCATCATTATCATCATCATATTCCACGTCGTTCCATCTTATTCGATGGGTCGGCGAATGAGGCTTCTCTACCAGTGCCAGTCCTGTACAACCGATCACTCAACGGAAGATCCGTACCCAAAGACTGGAAAGTTGCCCAGGTCACTCCAATATTTAAGAAAGGCAATAGGAGTGATCCCCAAAATTACAGGTCAATCTCATTGACTTCGATTTGCAGTAGGATTTTGGAACATATACTTTGTTCGAATATTATGAACTACCTTGAAGAGAATGACCTATTAACCAATAGTCAACACGAATTCAGAAAGTCTCACTTTTACGAAACACAGATTGCACTTTATTGACATGTAGTGATAAGTGCCAGCGACAAGGGATCTAAAATCGATTCCATATTTCTGGATTTCCGGAACGTTTTTGACACTGTACCTCACAAGCGGCTGCTAATGAAATTGCGTGCTTATGGAATATCTCCACATTTGTGCGATTGGATTAACGATTTCCTATCAGAAAGGACACAGTTCGTAGTAATTGACTGTAAGTCATCGAGTAAAACAGAAGTGATATCTGGCGTTCCCCAGGGAAGCGTTATAGGTCCCCTACTCTTCCTTGTGTTTATAAACGATTTGGGACAATCTGAATAGCTCTCTTAGACTGTTCGCAGATGATGCTGTTGTTTATCGGTTAGTGAAGTCAACAGAGGATCAAAAGCAACTGAAAAAAGAGATTTAGACAAAATTGTCAATTTACACTAAATAAAGAAAAGTGTGAAGTAATACACATGCCCACTAAAACAAATCCGCTGAACTTCAATTACAAAATAAATCAGTCAAACCTTAAGGTCGTAAATTCTACCAAATACCTAGGAGTTACAATTACGAACAACTTAGACTGGAGAGATAAACACAGAAAATATTGTGGGGAAGGCGAACCAAAGGTTACTTTTCATTGGCAGAACGCTTTGAAGATGCAACAGCTCCACCAAAGAGACTGCCTACATTACACTTGTGCGTCCTCTCCTGGAGCACTGTTGCCCATTGTGGGACCCTCACCAGGTGGGACTAACGGAAGATATTGAGAAGGTTCAGAGAAAAAATGTTCAAATGTTTGTTAAGCTTATGGGACTTAACTACGGAGTCATCAGTCCCTAAACTTACAAACTACTTACGAACTACCTTATACTAAGGACGGCACAAATATCCATGCCCGAGGGGGGATTCGAACCCCCGACCGTAGTGGCCGTGCAGACCGTGACTGGAGTGCCTCAGTCCCCGCGGCCACCGCGGCCGGCGAAGGTTCAGAGAAGGGCAGCTCGATTTGTTTTATCACGTTAGGGGGTGGGGGTGGGGGGAAAGCGTCACGGAAATGTTGCACAATTTGAGGTGTAATCATTAAAAGAACGACGTTATTTGTTGCGGTGAGATCTATTTCCGAAATTTCAATCACAGACTTTTACTTCTGAATGTGGAAATATTTTGCTAGCACTCACCTACCTAGGGAGACATGACCATCCCAATAAAATAAGAGAAATCAGATCGAAAACGGAACGATTTAGGTGTTCTTTCTTCCCGCGCGCTATTAGAGAATTGAACGGTAGAGAAAGGGTATGAAAGTGGTTAAAGAACCCTCTGCCAGACACTTAAATGTGATTTTCTGAGTATCTATGTAGTTGTCCTTCTGTTCTCCTCAAATATACGCCAGAGTATATCCCCTCCATTCTATATCCGACTTCAGATTGACTTTGTACCTCAGTCGGGGCCGTCCTCTTAGGTCTTTTGTCTCTGAATTTTAGCTTGTACATTTGTCTTGCTAGTCTGTTTCCATCCATACGACGCATATGCCCATACCACCTCAACCGCTGTGTGGGTATTCGGTCTTGTGGCTTTTATGACTACAGCCCGGTTATGGATTTCCACGTACCGAACTTTATCGCTATGTGTCTTTCGACCATACCGCGAAAGAATCTCATTTCCGCTGCTTGGATTCTACTGACATCCTTCTTTGTCATGGTTCATGATTCGCAACTATATGTCACAATAGGTATATAATATGTTTCATGGATGACTCTCTCGTATTTTTTTGGTATTTTTGTGTTCCATATTAGATTTTCGACTATTCTGTAGACCTTGCTAGCTGTTTGAATACTGTGCGTAATTTCTTCATTTATAGATCCATTATTCAAGATAACACTACCGAGCTACTTTAACTGACGAGTCAACCATAGTTGCTTCCCTTCCAGTTCTATGTGCCCAATAGGTTGTCCAGATCTTTTCATGACCATAACTTCGCTTTTCTCTTGGCTGAAGATGATACCATATTCTTTAGCAGCTTCTGCCCATGTATTTTGGTGTGTTTGGAGCTCTTCTCTAGAATTGCCTCGCAGACATATGTCGTCAGCGAACAAGATTGTTTTTTAATTATTCACCTCCGATGCTTTGGTCTACTTTTCTTTGGATCTGGTTCATTACAGCGATGAAGAGGAGACAGAACCCCACCCTGCATTAGCCCAGATTTCAAGCCGGGAGATATAATCATTGCATGTACTCCATGTGCACTGTTATGGAGGCAATTCGAAAACTAGAGTGTACTAATTTTCATTTCCGGCATTGTATACATGTTAACATATCGTAGTTGGATGGTGGGTTAAGGGGGTTCTTTACCTGAATATTGTGATGACTTAGAAGTCAACTAACCGGGTTTCCAATGTGCTGAGCAGTACTGACGACTGCGCCCCCAGACTGCCTTGTTTAGGGAGGTGGTCTTGTTTCAGGAAGGATGAGTACGAGTCGTACCTGCGGGATCTGGGCGTGCAGAACGTGGAGGTGCACGCCGAGAGCTTCGTGGAGGCGGCGGCGCAGCACACGGCAGCTGCCAAGGCAGCCGAGGAAGACGCCGACGCCGCCACCGCAGAGTCTGAGGACATCGGTGAGCGCTCCTGCCCTCCACTACACACATCCTTTCTTACCTTACACGAAGCGCACCCACAAAGAAACTTCCACTACTTAAAAAAAAAAAGAGGCATCATACTCGCATGATAAAGTGTACTGCCAACAAGTACAGTTAGATGGGTTCCTTACAGCCGTGGGAATGTCTAATGATTAATATCTCATAATAAATGGTGGTTACAGGAGCAACAGTCTGGATGATTGACTGAAATTGCCTTGTAACGTCAGTTAATGTGGCTTTGGCACAGTTACTGCGAACGGCTGAAAGCAAAGGGAAACTACAGCCGTTACTTTTCCCAAGGACATGCTACTCAGCTGTATCAATATATGGTAAATGTTTCGGAGGCAAAATAGTCTTCTATTCGGATCTCGGGACGGAGACTCTTCAGGGGGATGTGATCATCAGGAAATTTTAATTTTAGCATAAGGAAGTTCTTTCTTAAGGCATTTGTGTGGAGTGTTGCCTTGATTAGAGTGAAACATGGACAATAAACAGTGCAGACAGGAAGAGGATTGAGGCTTTTGAAATGTGGTGCTACATAAGAATGCTGAAGATTAGGTGGGTGTATCTCATTACTAACGAGGAGGTACTGAAAAGAATTGGGGAGAAAAGGAATTTCTGGCTTACCTTGACTGAAAGAAGGGATCGATTGATAGGACACATTCTTAGACATAAAGGAATCGTGAATTTAGCATTGTAGGTAAGTGTGTGGGGTAAAAATCGCAGAGGGACACCAAGAGATGAATACAGTAAACAGATTCAAATGGATGTAGGGTGCTGTTCTTATGAGGAAATGAAGAGGCTTGCTCAGGATAGAGTAGGGTGGAGAGCTGCATCAAACCAGTCTCCGGACTGAAGACAACAACAACAACAAATGGTGTACTTGAAACCGAAGTTTAAGTCAAATAATAACTGTATTGACGTTTAGTAATCATTGTACAATATAAAACATTAACTGCTTAGCAGAATTCAGAACACATCTTAACTCAATGCCTTCAATAAAATAATCTTAAATACTCTCACTGTTTTATAACAGTAGGAAATCAAGAGTTTCTCCATATATATAAGCCTTCACTATTTGTTTATAAACGTGACAGGTAGAGCTTCCTCTGCAGCCACAGCAAGTATACTCGACAAGGCTGCACTCCCCTGCTCTCGAATACGTGCGCACACGGTATCTGTTCGCCATTATCTTAAACAAATTTCAGGCGAATCAACACGTTTCAAGACGGGATGCGGACGCAGTGTTTGTTACACTACACGGGGAACGTCCGCGCAATTCATGGCAAGACGCCTTAGCATTTATAACGTAATTTTTAGTTCTGATTCTTCGTGTTTTCAAATCTTAGCCTATTACCTCATGGTAATTTTTCAGTCCGTTTTAATTTTACGCCTTCAACCGCGTAGCCATTCCCGCGCGCCGTTGGATCAGCATCTCGTACCTCTGTACCGCTTGAGCTATTGATCTCTATTTGAACTGTTTCAACAATAAATCATGGCTGAATTGGAAAACTGTAAGAAGGCGTACTAATTTCTCTTTCCGGCAGTGTAGTTTGATAATTAAATTCATTCTTCAAATGTTTGTAAAGCTTATGGGGCTTAACTGGTGGGTCATCAGTCCCTAAACTAACATACTACTTTTGAACTAGCTTACAATAAAGACGGCACAAACATCCATGCCCGAGGGGGGATTCGAACCCCCGACGGGAAACGGCCTAGCGTAGCACTCAATGCGCTCGGCCGCTCCGCCGCGGCTTACATTCATTTATAAGGTAATTATGTAACTACACTGCGCTTCTGTTTACGTTCATACACTTTCATTTATAACGTAAACAGAAGCGCATACATTTAAACATACAAACATTTTACACTGACAGTTTTCCTATGATCAGGACATCTATAAATTTACATAAATGCACTAGTAATTCGCGAGCCGCGGTGGAGTAGCCGAGTGGTCTAAAGCATCTCGCTGCGGAGCGCGCGGTTGCTCGCCGTCGTAGTTTCGAGTCCTCCCTGGGGCATGGGTGTGTGTGTTGTCCTTAGGTTAGTTTACCTTAGTTTAAGTAGTTTGTAAGCTACTGACTGATGACCACGCAGTTTGATCCGATAGATTTACAAACATTTGAACATTTTTTGAAGTAATTCGCGAAAACAAAATGATTTACTGTGGTGTCGCACAAGTCTAAAGTGCGCGCCACGTACTTTCGCGGAGCGCCGCCATGCACGCGCGGCGAGACGTTCTTGTGACGTCGGCCACGAGCGCCCTCTGCTGCAATCCCGCTCGTGGCCACCACTGAACTGCATCGACCACTTGGGAATCAGATAGGCACCAGTTAAGACTTGGGATTAGGACAGGCACTGAAAAGGACTCATCAGTAGGCAGGCCATTACCTAGTTCAACTATGTCTCAGCAGTACACTTAGTTGTCAGTCATGAACTTTGTAAAAGTTAAGTATATCCTATTTCTACGAAATATACAACTTGTTCTAATCTAGCTTAGTGTTTCTAGTTTCTGCTGTCCCACTGGCTGATCACCTCACCTCCGTACCTGCACACGCGTGCATCCTATTCCCTGTGTCGGTCTCTCTCTCTACTCGGCCACCGACACCCAGAACAAGAGACGGAAACGAGACACAAAATTTACAACCTCTGACAATAAAGTTCAGTGAATGACGTCACAACGGTCGGTCGGTCAAGCACTGGCGAATCACAATGCCGCATCTGCGTAGCGGCTGGTGTTGACAAACTTCCCCCATCGTAGTTCAGTTAAGCATCATATGTGCTCCGTGATTAGACCCGTTGAAGTGTTTATTTAGTGCGTCGGATCTGAACTGAAAACAGGACAATGACTGCCCAAAAGATCAATTTACAGTTTTGTTTTAAGCTTGTTAAGACACCTAAAGAAACGTATGCGATGCTGGTACGTGTCTGTGGGGATAAAGCACTGACCATGAAGTGTATGTACTAGTGGTTCACCCGTTTGCGAGGAGGCCGTGGAAGGGTTAATGCCACCTCCGAAGCGGACCACCGATAACCGCCGTCAGTGATGAAAGCATTGAGAAAGTGAGGACATTAATCAAGAACAATAGTCGAGTAACAATGCGCATGATAGTGGATGAACAGCAGATTAACCGTGAATCCATGCGACAGAAGAAATTAGAAAGATAAAAATGTGTGTTGTGATTTGCCATATCACTTTACTGACATTCAGAAGCAGGCACATTTAGAGGCTTCACAGGATTTTGTCGAAATGGCGAATGTGGCAGACAATTTTTTGAACCGTACCGTCGCTGAGGATGAACCTAGTGTCTGCAGTAGGACCCTTAAACGAAACGGCAAAGCAGGGAATGGTGTTCTCCAACTTCACCTCGTCGGAATAAGGTCAGATCCGAAAAATCACGCAACAAAACGATGCTCATCACCATTTTCGATAGTCAAGGCATTATCCACAAGGAATTTCTATCTGAGGGAACGACGTTGAACGCTGAATGGTACGTTGAATTTGAACATCCACTATTCTCGCCGGATCTTAATCTCATGAACATCTTCCTATTCCTTCGATTTAAACACGCTTTGAAAGGAAATAAATTTGACGATATTCCTGATATCCAACGAAACGTGAAAAGGCTCTTGATCACCTTCCCAAAAGAAGACTGTGAGCAAAGTTTCCAGGACACGTATTGCAGAGCTTAGCGGTGCATAGTTATAGGAGGTCACAAACAAAATAGGATCAGAAAATTATTTTGTTCAAAAGGTAGTCGTCTTATTAACTGGGATTTTAAGAGCCGGGCAAGAACATTACAAATCATCAAAGTTCTAAGTGCTAATATTTACTGGTAATCACCACAGAAGAAATAGGTTTATTACTAGATTTATAAAATTTAATTATTATGTTATATTTTGTATTATAAAACTAGCTTAATTTCCGCTGCATCACACGCGTAGACTGGATGGTCTGCATTGTTTGTTTCTATTTCTAATTATGAAGTTCCATAGATTTAGCTTTATAAATGCTTTCCTAACCAAGTATTTCGATACAACGTGCCACCTCCTAATGCAACATTGATGGCAGAATTCAAAACATTCCGAAACACATTTTTTATACTTCTAACCATGGATCCAAATCCAAATTTTCGCATTTCTAGCATCAAAATAGTCTTAGTAGCAACCTTAAAAGATTCCCCTTATTTTACCCGCTTAGTGGTGCAATTTCCAAAAGTATCGAAACACATGTTTTTAAAATTCCAATCAAAATTCTGAATCCGAAGTTTTGTATTTCTTGCTTCAAAATTGCCTTATTGGTAACGTATTTTCAAAAAATAAATAAAAATAAATAAATAAATAAATAAAAAGAAGTTTATCTCCTATTTCACCCGCTTAGGGATGGGAATATAGATAAATCGCTGATGTCTACAGTGTAAGATAAACAACGTCTACAAAAACTAAAGTTTTTTGTCTTCTGTAGATTCACTTTTCAGTGCCGTTTTCTGTCTTTTAGAAACGGATCAAGAACGCGAAATTTCTTTCTTACGCTTTAGTATCTTTCTTGGTGGTTTTACTTTTCGAACTGCAATATGCACTTATTTTTCTTTATTCGAACACTTGTTGCAGAAAAACAACTGAAGAATATGCGTCACTTTTCGCTGTATACAGGATGAATCACCTAACACTTGCACCGCAAATATTGCGGAAACGGAACGTGCGATTGATGTGCGATTTTCACAGATTGGATTGGTAGTCATGGGCTCGTATTTTTAGCCAACAAATTACTTAGAGAGTGTATTTTTTATGCAAACATACTGTTTTTAAATATAACAATGGTTGTTTCTATCACGCACTGGAATTTTTGACACCAGCTGTGTACAAAGCTAGCCCATGGGACACGGCCCACTGTTTCATAACCACTAGCCAGTCAGCTACGCTGTCGTAGCCTCCGCCCCCAAAGCTTTGAATGGTTGTAGCTGCCAAACTAAACGTTATAAAAATATCATTCAAAATTCTTTGTATACAGCTGATGTCAAAACTTCCAGTGCTTGATAGAAACAACCATTTTTCCATTTGAAAAATTATATTTTTGCATAAAAAATACACTTTCTAGGTATTTTTACAATCTGTTTATTGGCTAACAATACGAGTCCTTACTACCAATCCATTCTGTGAAAACCGCACATCAATCGCACTTTCCGTTTCCGCAATATTTGCGGTGCAAGTGTTGGGTGATTCACCCTGTATAACCTCAATGTTTGTATAGCTTATTGGACTTTACTACACGGTCATCAGTCCCTAAACTTACGAACTACTTATGAACTAGCTAATCCTAAGGACGGCACAAATATCCATGCCCCAGGGGGGGGGGATTCGAACCCCCGACCGTAGTGGCCGTGCAGACCGTGAGTGGAGCGCCTCTGTCCCCTCGGCCCCGCGGCCGGCCTGTATAAGCTCTTTGCTATTATAGTGTGACAAGTCATCGGTAAGTCTTCAGTCCGAATTTTATATAAACTGACGACTTTCAACCACTATACCTTCCAGCCTCTTATAGCTATGGACACGGAACGGCTGTGGGGTACAATGGAAGACTTTGTACTACAACAACACAGAGAGATCGTTCGTCTCCACTGTGTAGTTTTTGCTGAAGAGCAAAATGTTGATACCCACAGATAGAATTTTATATAAGTCGGATATTTGTGCCGTCCTTAGTTTTAGCTAGTTCAAATGTTTGTAAAGTCTATGGGACTTAACTACGGGGTCATCAGTCCCTAAACTTACAAACTACTTATGAACTACTTACGAACTAGGACGGCACAAATATCCATGCCCGAGGGGGGATTCGAACCCCCGACCGTAGTGGCCGTGCAGACCGTGACTGGAGCGCCTCAGTCTCCTCGGCCACCGCGGCCGGCTCTTAGCTAGTTCATAAGTAGTTTGTAAGTTTAGCGACTGATGACCCCGTAGTTAAGTCCCATAAGCTATACAAACATTTGAACATTTTGAACACTCTGTGAAAAACGCACATGAATCCCACTTTCCGTTTCCGCAATATTTGCGGTGCAAGTGTTAGGTGATTCACCCTGTATAACCTCTTTGCTATTATAGCGTCACAAGTCATCAGTAAGTCTTCAGTCCGAATTTTATATAGACAGACGACTTTCAACCACTGTACCTTCCACCCTCTTATAGCTAATCGAGCGAGCTGGCGCAGTGGTAACACACTGGACTCGCATTCGGAAGGATGGTGGTTCAAATCCACCTCCGGCCATCCAGATTTAGGTTTTCCGTGATTTCTCTAAATCACTCCAGGCAAATGCTGGGATGGTTTCTTTGAAAGGGCACTGCCGATTTCCTTCCACATCCTTACCCAAACACTACGAGCGTAAGCTCCGTCTCTAATGACCACGCTGTCGACGGGACGTTAAAGTCCAAGCTTCCTTCCTTCCTTCTTATAGCTAACGGAACGGCTGTGGGGTACAATGAGAGAATTTGTACTACAACAACACAGAGAGATCGTTCGTCTCCACTGTGTAGTTTTTGCTGAAGAGTACAATATTGACACCCACAGGTAGAATTTTATATAAGTCGTTAACTTTCAACTCCCATATCTTCCACCCCCTTATCGTTATCAATCCTCTACCACCATAGTGCACATTGGGAGACAAACAGTATTTGTCATTTTGGCTGTAGAGTGAAATATAGGCACAAGATACTTGCAGAGTGATGTAGTAAAAGCTGTGTGTGTGTAGTTTGATGTTGAACCTATCGTTAAATCAGGCAACAAATTGTTTGTTAACACTATAATTTGGTTTGATTATGGCCCTGATATTGATGTATATACTGTTAAATAAGAAACAGTGCATTAAACTGATTATGTGCGCAACGGATCTTTTAACAAAACAACTGTGGCAAGTCACCATATGAAACTGACACTGACTATAGTCAAAAATTTGACTGCGAGAAAGATATTAAAATCCACAAACCACTTTGTTAACGTTTGAGAATTTTATGCAGAACAGTAACTGATTATTGAAATTTAGTATCATAATAGACTAAAAAATGTTCAAATGTTTGTAAATCTATCGGACCAAACTTCGTGGTCATCAGTCCGTAGCTTACAAACTACTTAAACCTAGTTAACTAACCTACGGACAAACACACAAACCCATGCCCCAGGGAGGACTCGAACCTCCAAGGCGAGCAACCGCGCGCTCCCCAGCGAGGCGCTTTAGACCGCTCGGCATCAATTAACTGCAGCGTTGCATAACAATCATTTACTATGGCACAAATAACGAAGTCTGTTCAACAAGATTACCAAAATCAATACTGTACTTTAAATCCACAAATAATTAATTATCAAATAAAGGAAGTAGGTTAATCTTCTAACTATGTAAATGAAACAGGAAAGAAAGGTCAACTTTGTTTCTTATCATTAATGATCACCATTACGTTATCTACATAATACAACCTTTTATAATGACATTAAATGCAATTACCTTCATTCCAGCGGTGTTACAACGGTTTCATATTAATAAAAATACAATATATATTCCAAATACAATCAAATCAACTTGCTGGCACAGCAGATTCTGCTCTACATCGGAGCCATACACACAACACAACTGCTCTCTCTAAGCGAGCTAAACCACAAGTCCCACTCTCTCTCTGCGCGAGCTACAATGCTATGCAATGCATAATCTTTGCCAAAGATGGAACTTCACAGACTTAAGTACACATATCGATACACACAGTAGAAGCAATATTATACATTTTCTTGCAAGCAAGTTACTCGACACAAAACCTTGGATTCACGATTTCCTATCAGAAAGGACACAGTTCGTTGTAATTGACGGTAAGTCATCGAGTAAAACAGAAGTGATATCTGGCGTTCCACAGGGAAGCGTTATAGGTCCCCTACTCTTCCTCGTGTTTATAAACGATTTAGGAGACAATCTGAATAGCTTCCTTAGACTGTTCGCGGATGATGCTGTCGTTTATCGGTTAGTGAAGTCAACAGAGGATCAAAAGCAACTGCAAAGCGATTTAGACAAAATTTCTACTTGGTGCGAAAATTGGCAATTGACACTAAATAAAGAAAAGTGTGAAGTAATACACATGACCACTAAAAGAAATCCACTGAACTTCAATTATGCGTTAAATCAGTCAAACCTTAAGGTCGTAAATTCTACCAAATACCTAGGAGTTACAATTACGAACAACTTTGACTGGAGAGAACACATAGAAAATATTGTGGGGAAGGCGAACCAAATATTACGTTTCATTGGCAGAACGCTTCGAAGATGCTCCAGCTGCACCAAAGAGACTGCCTACATCACACTTGTGCGTCCTCTCCTGGAGTACTGTTTGCCCCTTGTGGGACCCTCACCGCCGGCCGCGGTGGCCGAGGCGACTGAGGCGCTTCAGTCACGGTCTTCACGACCACTGTGGTCGGAGGTTCGAATCCCCCCTCGGGCATGGATATTTGTGCCGTCCTTAGGATAAGCTAGTTGATAAGTAGTTTGTAAGTTTAGGGACTGATAGCCCCGTAGTTAAGTCCCATAAGCTTAACAAACATTTTTGGACCCTCACCAGGTGGGACTGACGGAGGATATTGAGAAGGTTCAGAGAAGGGCAACTCGTTTTGTTTTATCACGTTACGGGGGGGAAAGCGTCACGGAAATGTTGCACGAATTGGGGTGGAAATCATTAAAAGAAAGACGTTATTCATTGCGGCGTGATCTGTTTGCGAAGTTTCAATCACCGACTTTTAGTTCTGAATGTGAAAATATTTTGCTAGCACCCACCTACTTAGGGAGACATGACCATCCCAATAAAATAAGAGAAATCAGATCGAAAACGGAACGATTTAGGTGTTCCTTCTTCCCGCGCGCTATTAGAGAATGGAACGGTAGAGCAACGTTATGAAAGTGGTTAATGAACCCTCTGCCAGGCACTTAAATGTGATTTGCAGAGTATCTATGTAGATGTAGATGAAAACAGGAGGCACAATATTAGACATTTTCTTATAACTTTTTTTTATGGACACGTTTCATAGTGAATGTGCCAGTGTGAGCGGTCTGTCCGCCAGGCGAGAACGCGGCGGCGGCGACGGCGGCGGGCGCGCCCGGGGAGGAGTGGTCTGCGAGCGGCGACGAGGGCCCGCTGTCGTCGGTGGTGGCGGTGCTGGCGACGCCGCCCAGCACGTACACCGGCGTCGCGGACCCGGTGGAGCTGGCGTGCTCGCGCGGCGGGGACCTCAGCGTGCTGCACCTGCTCACCGACACCGACGCCGGCCACGCCGCCAGGGGCCGCGTCGCCGCCATCCTCGACGAGCAGCGGCAGACGCTGCTGCGCGCCATGTCCAGGCCGCAGGTCAGCCGCCCGCCGCAGTCTCACATATACAGCCACCACACTCCCCACTTTTGTTTATAGTTATTGTTGTACGCAATTAGATTCCATTTTCTGCCAGCCCACCACGGAATTATGATGAAATAAAAGATTTCCGCTTGGTAGCCGATGTGAGATGTTTATTTTATTAAACTTCAAAACATATCGAGTTCGTCCCTATGATGGGACATCATCAGTGCAGAATTGCAAGTCATGATGACCTATGTACTTTGCTTAAAACATTTTTATCCGTCATGTTTATCGATTTCGTCCCTATGATGGGACATCATCAGTGCAGAATTGCAAGTCATGATGACCTATGTGCTCTGCTCAAAACATTTTTATTCATCATGTCATAAAAAAAGATGACGGATAAAAATGTTTTAATCAGAGCACATAGGTCATCATGACTTGCAATTCTGCACTGATGATCTCCCATCATAGGGACGAAATCGATATGTTTTGAAGTTTAATAAAATAAACATCTCACATCGCCTACCAAGCGGAAACCTTTTATTTCATTATTGTTGTACGTTATTAACAGTATAATTTTTGCGTTAAAAGCATTAGTGAAATATCAAGAGACGTTCATAATACGGAAGTTAATGAAAAGACAGCCGAATTTCATTGAGTCAGTGGTATAAAGAACATCTTCGCCCTCAACAAATACTTTCGAATATGTGTGTATTTGAAGCTTACTCCGCTGACAGTAAGTAGAATATAAACATAAGAGAAACATAAATTTCTATTATGGTCTGTTTTTCTATATCAGGTAGCTTTTTGACGTTTGTCAATTTCGTATGGAGTCTAATGATTCGCACATTTTTACACCTCGTTCGTCTTTCTTACACGAACATAGTATTTGATTGTAATTATTTAACTTGAAAAGCCATTGTTTTGAAGATACTTGCCGTTTATGGTTCATCTGTAGCAACAATTGTGGAATTGGGTCTTTCTTTGTTGGAAAACAGCTTGATTGCTTTTGCCGTTTTTGCCACGTTTGTGATGTTCATTCTCAGCTACAGCTGTGCTGGCTGATTTGGTATGTTAAATACTGTAGCTGTTGCCTTTTGTATACGTTTCCTACATTCTATCGTCATCAATTTCACTGGAATTGTGGTGAAGTAACCTTACCGATCCTGAATAGAAAAGCCTCGTCTTTCTGGCAAATGGTAGGTCTTCTGGTGTTTCCTAGCCATTTTTAATTTGTTATAGAAAATGAAATTATTCAGTAGAAGCCTATAGGTTACAAGATAATTGTAAAGAAACTGTCCTGTAATGTACAGTTTCGTACCTTGCCAGGGATGTTAGGAAACTTAATAAAGACAAATGTGAAGCTATTTTTAACTTATTACCTATTTTTATACCACCACATACGTTCCCTTACGTAAAAGCACGTTAAAATCAATGTAAACGATACTTTTCGCATTCAGGCCGTGTCGTATTCAAAAATGTAGCTTGCTGGTCGCTTGGAGCGCCGAGGTCGCAGTGTATAACAAAAATCTGCTGGAATATTGTGACTGTATATGTAAGACAGTGTGTTTCGGTCCAACAGAGTGTGCATCGATTCAGGACTGTGTCCTACGATTCAGAACACGATGATGCTCCTAGTATAACGGTGACCTCACCTTGACACAGTGCTTTATAGTGCGCTATGACTTGTTTACGCATTGAGACTTGGGCCTACAAATTATCGCGGACTCTCAAGGGTACTTTGAGGTATTCATACTGATGTCAGGACTCTTAATCAGTCTGGAATGATTAATTCGAATAAATTTCACATGTTACTAAGTATGTGGGATATTGTGCCTTGTTAAAGTGTGCCTTGCCTTACCAATAAAACCCACACAATAATATGGATTCCGCAAGTCGGCGGTCGCTGAACATTGTTTGTCGGAGAATCATGCGATGGAGTATGAACGCACTAGGATTCTGGTACAGACGTCGTTAGAGAGGCCATTGAAATTCGCACAAGTGACGACCTCATAAACCGTGACTATGGCTATAATCTCAGCAAAGCTTGGGAACCAGCGATTGGGTTAATTAAGAGTAAATATATCAGACGTAACGAAGTGACGACCACGGCGGACAGAGCCCTCACACCGACGTCATCTCAGACGCCGGCGCAATCGGTTCCACTGCGCGGCCGCGGCGCGGGGCGCGGACCACGGAGGGGTCGCTCCGCGGGCCGAGGGTATTTAAATGGCCCGCTACCGGGCTAGAACCCAGTTCCCTTCGAGCAGCTGTAGCGTGCGGATCTCCGTGCCGGCATGTTTCCAGGAGCTCAGTCCGTCAGTTCACCTGATAATGGCGACATGTATGATCGCCGAAATATTGTGCCCGTTGGACACTATAGACCGGCAGTACACCCGTGGATATTTTGATTAACAATATGGATGTTTAAAATTTGCGTTCCCTGTGGTAGCAGCAAGCCACTCAGATATAGTAACAGCTCCGTTTACGTGTGATGTTGCAGATCCAGGTGGTGCTGTACGAGACACACTCGGTGGTGGCGGCGGAGAACAGCGACATGGTGTCCCGGCTGGTGCGCGAGGTGAACCTGGCGGCGCTGGAGCGACACGCCGAGGAGCGCGGCAGGCCTCTGCAGCCAGGGGTGCCGCCCCCGGAACACCTCTTCCAGGACCTCCAGGTCTACACTTCACTGCTTCATCTCCTGCTTTCTCTCACACTAGCGCACCCGGCAATGCCAATATGTATGGAATTGGATATCCGTATTCCTTTGTCCAGCACCCATATATCTGTCCATCACCTTCACCCCACTCCCACACTACAGCTAGAGATCTGCGCGGTTGAGGATATATCCGCGCATATCCGCAGTATTTCTTACTTTGCGGATAAAATTGTGAGCGACGGGGATAACCGCGTGTTATCTGCGAGGTATCTGCCCAGTATGTCTGTCAAAATGTTAGCTGCAAACGTGAAATCTGTGGACATTCTTGGTATCCTTGCATGGCCCAGGTAGAGAGAAAGTCTGTTGTCCCCATCCCCTGGCCACAGCGGACGTCGATGTACCCGAGAGACCTGCACCTAACTGTTTATGCGACCGTGTCTTATCTGCCGTCTGTCAAGTGGCTTCTGGGTGGCAAACCAGCCAACTGGCCACCAGAGGTGCCATGCCAAATTTTCGCTGCCTTCAGTTAGCGCTTTGTAGTGACTGTGTGACAATATATATCGTAGTGAATACAGTAACAGTTCTTTCTGAAAAAGAACACGACATCAGTGGATACTATATCGTCTAAATTGAAGGAAAACAAATTGGACTCATCAGTTTGGGAAAAAATTGGATACATATGTGATGACAAGGAAAAGATCAACGATATAGTGAGTTGTTATGCATGTAAAAAGTATATTCTTACACTGTTTCATTGCACCCGAGTGAACGGTACAGCTGCTCATAAAAAACCAACAAACATACGACCA
Source organism: Locusta migratoria (assembly GCA_026315105.1). NCBI lineage: Eukaryota > Metazoa > Arthropoda > Insecta > Orthoptera > Acrididae > Locusta > Locusta migratoria. Next base: position 226,593,615 of record CM048749.1, on the reverse strand, counting down.
AACATTCATGTTTATGTATTAGATATATGGAGATGCAAATAATAATGATTGACAGCATTTTATAGCAACTTTCATAATCAGATACGGTTGAATGTAGCCTGTTATTAAAATAAGCAAAATCTCAGGCAGTTGTAAGTTAAAACACTAACTGCTGCTCTAAATTACTTTATGAGTGGCCACAGTATATGCGCAATGAAAATTTATCTAACTGCTCACTCCTTAAGGGAGCAGCCAACGTTTTTAACAAACACAAATTCACTACACATGGGACGGGGAGCATGAAATCATAAAGCAGAGGTTTGGTACATTAGAATAATAATCTATTCAGTAAAATAACAAGCAGATAAATGTGGGGAGACCAAATCAAGTACACACCTTGTACAAAGGTGAATTAAAACATATAATTACTGCTTGTATTAAAATTGTTTTTGCCCTTTATGAAATGGAGGTAACATGGGAGGAAATTTTCGAGTACACAATGGGTAGCTGAAAGCACATTCATTCATTCACAGAGACATGCAAAAGCTAGGCGGTACATTACAAAAACTGGAAAACTTGAAAGCAGCAACGAAACAAAGCATCGGCAGCGTCTCGATGAGATGGCGGGTGTCTTGATCACAAAATTTTCAATTATACTGCGCACTAATGAACTCATGTGTGGGAAGGCAGCGGCATACTATTCTTAAGTACCACATGGTGTGTGACCATGATGAATTACATAGAATTTACAAAAGAAATTAATTCAGAATAAGCGAATAGAGCACACATGAGAATTTGTATAGAAGAAGGTATTAATAAAACCATGACTGAAGGCCAAAGTAAAGACTGTTATGAAAGCATGTGGTACAATCAGTCATATAAGACAGGAAAGACGGAATCAAATAAGAAAATCTGAGAAATATTTAGCATACTTGTGGATCCAGAAACGACCCGAAATCGTTAGTTAAAAACACGAAGAAATTCAAATGTACTAGGTTTACACAAAGGCTGAAGGCCACACACGTGTATACAAACTTGAGCCAAACTGGACAGCCGGCCGCGGTGGCCGAGGGGACTGAGGCGCTCCAGTCACGGTCTGCACGGCCACTACGGTCGGGGGTTCGAATCCCCCCTTGGGCATGGAATTTGTGCCGTCCTTAGTATTAGTTAGTTCATGAGTAGTTTGTAAGTTTAGGGGCTGATGACCCCATAGTTAAGTCCCATAAGCTTTACAAACATTTGAACATTTGATTTGAAAACCGGACACACAATCATCACTGGAATGAAAATGCAAATAATAAATCTACACTGAATTTACTCGAGTTCTGTAAATTAAAAAACACTTCACCTCTCATACTGAATTACTGAAAAGTACCATCACTGAAAAACCAAGACTGCCTGATCACAAATCAAAGTCCTAACAGCATGCCTTTCCCTCAGCATGATTTAGCGGAGTACTTACTTCCCCAATCCAGAATGAAGAGTGAAGACTAAAGCTCTAAGACCTCGGAACCCCCCCGCCCCCCGCCGAACACCGGATGTAGAGCGCGCTAAAAGCGACGCAGAGTGCGTTCAGAGACTAGTGTTTACCAACCCTTGCTACCTGGCCAAGACAATTCCCTCTTCAACAGCTCCCAGAGAGGTCTTCTGTCACCTCTCTCTTCTAAGATTAGACACTAAGAACACGGCCACCTCGCCACCTTGCCAAGTAAGCTTGTCCCTGGCAGCCAGCAGACGCCAGCATAGACGGCAAACAAAGCCATACGTTCTTAACTACAGCAAAACGAGGTCTAAAGCGGGAGGCTGCGACTGTAAGCCATTGCGCGGCAGTCAGTCAATATTAAGAGCACACATTCACATTCACATGAACACACAAGTTCAATCACACGAGTGAAAAAATTTATGAATATGGGGCAAACATACATAAACATGGGGCTCTGATCATTAATAAAAAGAATAAAACAATTAACACACAGATAGATAACATTAATGGTGCGGAAACACTTTAGGTTAATGAATAATTCGAAATGGAACACGGCCACACATTCAGTGGACGTGTTTCACGGTGTACAGTGAAAGTAACGTATTTAGGAAGGCACACAATGTTAGACTGTATAGGCTGGCCGTAGCTGCAGCCGACATTGTCTCTCTTTTGCTGACAGATACCAATTAGAAGTAGACTGCAGTTTTAGCACTTGATATGACATGCTTTGCATTGTGTCACATAACCTCTTGTGCGTAAATATGGGGAAAATAAAGTGTCCCTTGTGTAAAACTCCGAAAGAACTTTTTTTTAAATATAAACACAGTAAAAGTCTCTATGCCGATCACCTTCAACCCCTGAAATTTAAGTTGATGCCTGTATTAAACAGCTGAAGTAGCGCTCCGACCACACAGACTCCGAAGCGTTACTGTGTGTGTTCGGAGCGCGAATGTTTTCCTGTTTGGAATAGTCTGTTTTGGTGTAGGTATAGAACAGTTACCACGACTCGAAAAATCAAAAGTAGTTACGTTATCGCAGAAATGACAATCTAACAATAATTATATCATTACATACCGTGGTTTAAATACTGCTGTCTATTACTATTACCCATTAGAAGCTTTTATATCTGCGAATGCGGATAACGAAATTGCGGTTGCGGATAAAGTACCGCGGATGCGGTTGCGGATATGGGCCTTGCGGATTTTGGTGCGGATGCGGATAACACTTTGCTTATCCGCGCAGACCTCTAAATATAGTCATCTCCTCTCTCCTCTCTGCCCCTATATCCTCCCTTCCTTTCTTTATATCCATTTCATGCCCTCTTCCATCTCCACCTCCCCCTCTCTTATTCGTTGTTTTTCTATTGGAACCTTGTTGCTGTACATCTCCTTCTGATATCAACAATGATACGCGTAATTCGCAGTAACATTTCCTACATAGAAACTTGATGGCAGATGAAAATTGTGTGTCGGAACTGGGACTCGAACCTGAGCCCTTTGCCCTTCGCGGGCAAGCGCTCTACCGACTGAGCTATCCCGGCACGCTTCACGGCCCGTCCTCACAACTTCACTTCTATCAGTACCTCGCCTTCTATTTTCCAAACGTGTCGGGATAGTTCAGCCGGTAGAGCGCTTGCCCGCGAAAGGCAAAGGTCCCGGGTTCGAGTCCCGGTTCCGGCACACAATTTTAATCTGCCAGGAAGTTTCATATCAGCACACACTTCGCTGCAGATTGAAACTTTCATTCTGGGTTACCTACATTATGCATTTATTCGAATCTTCCATTGTTGCATCTCCTTCGCCGTCTTCTCTCTATTTTCACCTGCTCTTCACCCCCCCCCCTCTCCCACTTTCTATGCTCACATCTCCTGTCCCTGTTCATCTCCTGTCTCCACTCCCCCGCCCGCTATTTAGAAAAAAATTACATGTATATGCTAACCTTCACGGTGAGTCATCAAACGGTGTCGAACGAAGCCAATTGCAAGTAACCTCCATCATTTATCATATAGTCGCTTTCAGAGTGTACAAAACGTCTCCATGAAAACATACATGTCTGTGCCAAATTTCATGGTGATCTGTAAACCTGCGGCGATATCTAATGATCGGTCAAATGATGTCGGAGTCTATTGCAAGATACCCTCCACCATGCTCCGTACGGTATGCTGCGGAGCATAAGAACCTTGTCGACGAAAAAACACACTAATATGCCAAATTAGATGGTGATCTATCAGACCAAATCGTATCGTTAGTTATAATACAGAGTGTGTACTAAAATTTACGATTTTCGCACTTTGTTCAAATATTCCTTTTTTTCTTTTTTCTTTGTAACTGCCCCATTTTTTTTCAGACTATAACGAACGAAACAAAAGAAGAATTACCCTTCGCAATCGCCTGAATCGTGAGTTATATTGTTGACTTAACCCATGAAAACACTTGTAGTTTTTCTCAAATTTTCTAATTTTTCGGTAGATTTTATCAAAACTTTCTTTCACACAAACCTCTTCCTGAGAATGACGAACACCCAAAACAAAACAAAAAGGTCGGCCAAATCGGTCGAGGCGTTCTCAATTCATTCCCTTATACACATGCGGCAATTAATATTTATTTACATACAGGAGCTGACGCGGTGACGATATGGTTAAAATGGTTTGCCGGCCGCGGTGGCCGAGGGGACTGAGGCTCGCCAGTCACGGTCTGCACGGCCACTACGGTCGGGGGTTCGAATCCCCCTTCGGGAATGGATATTTGTGCCGTCCTTAGTGTTACCTAGTTCGTAAGTAGTTTGTAAGTTTAGGTACTGATGACCCCGTAGGTAAGTCCCATAATCTATACAAACATTTGAACATTTGTTAAAATGGTTTGGCGTGGTTGTTTTATGGGGTGGACGATTACTCTTCCTGCTGCCATTCTAAGGAGGACATGTGTTTTCCCACCTGAGTATAGTGTGCAACTGTGTGGGCGTTTTGTAAATGTTTTTCTAACCGTGTAACTGAGACGGGAGTTGGGAACCTATCGGTATTAATAACCTAGCGGGATATTGAGGACCGCCTAAAACCACGTCCAGACTGGCTGTCAGACCGGACTTCGTCGTCAATACACGCCTCTCCGTCCCGGAAGCAGGCGCTTAAATAACCGATAGGCTATCCGTGCAAAATCCTGATGCTTCATGCTGATCATATTATTTAAATAATGTTACGAAGAAGAATAACATTTCTTCATAGTTTTAACTAGTGGAGCGCTGAAAGAAAATCAAAAGCAACTGCAAAATGATTTATATAAGATATCTGCATAGTTCAAAAATTGGCAGTTAGCTCTAAATAATGAAAAGTGTGAAGTCATCCTTATGAGCACTAAAAGAAATCCATTAAACCTCTTGTCACGATAAATCATTCAAATATAAAGGCAGTAAATTCAATTAAATATGTAGGAATTACAATTAAGAACAAGTTACATTGGAAAGGACACACCGAAAATATTGTAGGGAAAGCGAACCAAATGCTACGTTTCAGTAGCAGAACACTTACAAGATGCAACAGTTCTACTAAAGAAACTGCCTACACTACAATTGTGCGTCCCATTTTGGAGTACTGCTGCGCCTTGTGGGACCCACACCAGGAAGAACTGACGGGGACGATTTAGAGAAAGTTTAGAGATAGGCAGTTCGTTTTGTATTATCGCTATATAGGGGAGAGAGTGTCATGGAAATTATGCACGAGTTTGGCTGAAAATTATTAAAATTAAGGTGTTATTCACTGCGGCGAGATCTATTTGCGAAAATACATTCGACTCCGAATGCGAACATATGTTGTTAGCACCAACCTACATGGCGAGATATGATCACCGTAATAAAATAAGAGAAATCAGACCGAAAATGGAAAGATTTAGGTGTTCCTTTTTCCCGCGCGCTATTTGAGTATGGAACGGTACAGAAATATCATAAAAATGTCTGCCATGCAGTTCAATATGACTTGCAGGGTATTTATGTAGATGTAGATGTTCTGTTCCGAACAACTTTAAATCACTCGTCAACCATTCTTCACACACAAGAACAAAGAGCGCAGGCAGCTTCATTTATGCATTTCTGTTTTTATTCTCTCATTAACCAACGAAATACCCAATCTAACTTAACTCTTCTTTATTTTTTGTTTCTTAACTCGTCATTTCATGGTATCTTATACTTTCTCTACAAGAATTTGATGATAGTACCTTATTTTAAGCTATATCTCGAACTTTCGTTTTTCATGATTCAGGATTATTTATTTTTAGACAGTTTGTTTCAGTGATGCAGGTTGTTATTGATTTTGTTCTCCAAAATATCTAACGCATTTGTTTAATCATTGATGTCTTACTCATTTCGTAAGAATCTTCGTTTTGAGGTCAATTTTTCCATAATCTTTTATAACTACTCAAGACAATATTTTATTCATTATCGTGAAATATAATTTAATTTAGAACCTACCAGCACCAATTTACGCTACCGAAACGTATGAAACATTATACGTAGAAAAATTTGTGTTCTCGTCGAGTTAGCACAACCAAATCGTCGTCTGACGTATTTATTATTAATCAAGAGACAGTAGTCGATCATTTGAGACCATTCATTTACTATTACCACTGTGCACCAACATTTAGTGATCTCGAATTTCTGTAACTTTTATTGTGAAAATGCGTTAAAACAAAGCAGAAAAAATGTTTATTTTTCCTTTCCCCGCCCAGTTGAATAGTCTTCCTTTGAAAACCATTTTCTAACTTTAGCATATAGAGAATATTTAATCTAAAGAAAAACACGACCCATCGTTTTGCTACGATTAACTTTTCCTTGCTTCCAGGTGCCTCCCTGCGATCTGTTCGAAGTTGGTAAACTCCCCAACATGGGCCCCAACGGCGAAGATCAGCATAACTTCGAAGACGATGGTTGCTACCTGGCTGTTCTCCAGAGAAAGGTAACTCCTAGCTACCAATTACTGAGTGAGTAATCACACAGTAGCAGTTGAAATAAATTACAGTTTTTGCATTAAAGAAGATTCTATCTCAACTTCTTCGCTTTCATGAGGACGATTACAGTAAGCGAGATGTTACAAATGCTCCTAACAAGTACGGTAACGATTAGAGATAATAACTGAAATTTAGTACTCGTTCATTCATTGTTATACCTTCTGCTTGTTGCTTACTGAGTGATATGAAGAAGCCGCAGTGGAGTTGCCGAGTGCTCTAAGGCCCCTTGCTGCTGAGCGCGCGATTACTCTCAGTCGGAGGTTCGAGTGCTCTCTTGGGTATGTGTGTGTGTGTGTGTGTGTGTGTGTGTTGTTCTTAGCGTAAGTTAAACTAGTTTCCAAGCAAATCTCTTCTCTTTCCCATCAGTCACGTACCCGCACATCTGGTTTTGGCGTGTTAATATTTACGGGGTGGCCGGATGCCCTTTCTGTCGCCACCCCATGCCCCCTGGGACGATATGTGTACCCTAAAAGTCTGCGTATAGTGCTACATGTGTGAAAGTGTAAAGTGTTATGAAATGTTTGCGAATCGTGTAACTAAGGCGGGACTTGGTTACCAGACCGGTATTCGCCTAGGGGGATGTGGAAAACCGCTTAAAAACCACATCCAGGCTGGCCGTCACTCCGACCCCCTTCATGAATCCGCCGAACGGATTAGAACCGGGGCCGTTACGCCTCCCCGTCTCGGAAAGCATTCCGTTAGACCACGCGGCTACCCGAGCTGGTCTTGCAGTGTAAAACAAGGAACACAAACAAATTACAGAGTATCTGACTTTTCATTTTGTGTCAGTTATTAACGTTTAAATAACCTTGTCTCGTAGAATCGGGTGTACTGCCATGCAAATCAAATGTTCAAATGTTTGTAAACCTTCTGGAACAAAGTGCTATGGTCATCAATCCTTAAACTTACAAACTACTTAAACTAACCAAAGGACAACACACATACTCATTCCCCAGGGATGACTGGAACCTCCGACGGCGAGCAACAGCGCGCTCCGCAGCAAGGCGCCTTAGAGCGTTCGGCCACTCCACTGTTGCAGTTTGTAAGCCTAGGGGCTCGCAGCAGTTAAGTCCTTAGATTTACAGGCATTTGAACATATTGTTCTTTACCTGAAGACAATAGACCTCAAGGGAGAGCTGAAATCGTACGAACGAAACCTACGTGTAGCTGTTCCTTTAATCTCAGCAGTATATGGGTGCTTTAGAATATTCACATCGATAACACCGATGGCCTCGGTGGCCGAGGGACAGCGGCGCGCCAGTCACGGTCTGCACGGCCACTACGGTCGGGGGTTCGAATCCCCCCTCGGGCATGGATATTTGTGCCGTCCTTAGCGTTAGCTAGTTCATAAGTAGTTTGTAAGTTTAGGGACTGATGACCCCGTAGTTAAGTCCCATAAGCTATACAAACATTTAAACATTTTTGATAACACCAAAACTATCCTTTCACAACTCTCAAGTTCTGATTTCACTTGACAGTGTGCAACTTTCTTGGTAGCATACAGACTTCGTTATTTGGTTTATTTATGATTAGTTAAGCCAAGGTTCCATTACTCTATCCACATTTGTTTTTCTCAACTCGCCTTAAAGTCTTTGTGGCATATAAGCAAGAACTTCATCTGCTTCTCTAACTAATTAGTTCGTTTATTTGAATGTTTAGATATTGACGGCGTTCCCATTGCTTGACCTTAATTCCGCGCCCTATTCTAATGGACTGAACAATGTCGGCGACAACATGTCTTCAGTCGTTTTCTGTTGACTGCGATAATAATGAGGCTATCAAGCATTACATTAGTTCTTGCCTCCGCAAAGAATCATGATTCTTGCACCTGCGTTTTCCTCGTAAACTGCCAGCTGATGTACTTTAAAAAGCGAGCTGACTGTTCCTATCGGTTCACCGAGGTTTGTTCAAATGTTTGTAATTCTATCGGACCAAACTGCGTGGTCATCAGTCCGTAGCTTACAAACTACTTAAACGTAGGTAAACTAACCTAAGGACAAACACACATATCCATGCCCCAGGGAGGACTTGAACCTCCATGGCGAGCAACCGCGCGCTCCGCAGCGAGACGCTTTAGACCGCTCGGCTACTCCACCGCGGCCGGAGGTTTGTAAAAGAGTATTAACAAATGACACCTTGGCAATTACATGTCAGCCAGGCGGCCAAAATATCTCCTTATTCACAGCGTCAACGCAGCTATGGCATTGTCTCTCATAATTTATCACATTCGTTCTTATAGCCCTGGTGACGTAAGCGGAGAGAATTCTTGTAAAGAGATATACTACATTTTCCTACACAAGAGTTATCGAATGCTCAAGGAGGACCGCATCAACTTGGGAGTCTGTATCCACTGGCTTCTGGGTCCCGTCGACGAAAAGATTATACAGTGTTTCAAATGTTCAAATGTTTGTAAATCTAAGGGACTTAACTACGTTAGTCACTAGACTCTAGGCGCACAAACTACAGGGTGTCCAAAAAAGGACTCCCTGATTTCAAAATTAAATATCTCGAAAACAAAGATCGATAGAGGAATGCAGTAAACGGTATGTTTATTGTGAAAGCTGTAAGAAGTTTATACAGCAGTTTGAAATAATAGTTACAAAAGCTGCTAACAGATGGCGCTGTAATCGCCATACGTAATGCCTAGTATAAATAGTGATCCGAAGCCCAGAGCGATCAGTTCCACTATTGAAACGTGAAAGGAGGTTAGCGTACCGAAGGAAGAGATTAAAACCATGTACTCCATTGAACAACGCGGTTTTCTGCTGCTAGAGTACCACAGGTTAGAAGAGAGTCCTACGGCAACAAGGCGAAGTTTTCAAGCACGATTTAATGTTCCAAAAGGACACGATGCGAAAATCATTCGTACGCTCTTCGCAAAATTTCAACGAACAGGCAGCGTAACTGATGATCTAGTGGGACATGTTGGCAGCAAGCAAACCGCAGTTACGCCTGAAAATATCGCCACAGTTTCTGGAATTATTCAGCTAAATCCAATGTCATCCGTCCGTAGAATTGCCTCTGAGACTGGTTTGAAGCGTTCCAGCACGCAGAAAATACTCAGAAAGAGCCTACACATGCTTCCATTCAACATTCAAACGCACCAGGCCATAACCGTATGAGCTGTGCAACAAAGGGTTGCCTTTGCTAATCAGATGCTTACAATGATTGATAGTGAAGGATTTGATGTTGGCTGCGTCTGGCTTGCAAATGAAGCACACTTCCACCTGAATGGATACGTGAAAAAGCAGAACTGGCGATTTTAGGGTTCTGAAAAGCCATATTGGTGTGAAGCGGAACCCTTGTATTCTCCTAAAGTTACTGTGTGAGCTGCAGTATGCAGCAGAGGCATTATTGCCTCTTTTTTCATAAAAGAAACGATCACTTATGCACGTTACGTTGCAATTTTGGAACAATTTATCGCCCCACAGCAAGCATTAGAGGATCGACCAGGTACTGAATGATTTATGCAAGATGGAGCCCGACCACATCGGACCGAACAAGTGTTTCGCTTTCTTGAGGAATACTTTGTAATCGAGTCATTGCTTTGGAATATCCCAAATTTACTGCTGCAGGATTGGCCTCCATATTCGCCGGATTTGACTCCCTGTGACTTTTTTTGTGGGGCACAGTGAAAGACATGGTCTACCCGAAGCATCCCGCACGCTGGACGATCTTGAATCGGCGATCTCTGTGGCATGTGAATACATTTCGGTTGAGACACTACGAAATGTGATGGCGAATTTCATTCTTCGTTTGCGCCACCTCTGTAGTGCCAGTGGTGACCATTTTGAAAACATTGTGATGTGATTGTTTGAAAAGAGTGTTTTCACACGATTACTTCATTTATGTATGCTGATATGAACTGTACAGCGTACAGCGTCATCTGTTAGCAGCTTTTGTAACTATTATTTCAAATTGCTGTATAAACTTCTTACAGCTTTCACAATAAACATACCGTTTACTGCATTCCTCTATCGATCTTTGTTTTCGAGATATTTAATTTTGAAATCAGGGAGCCCTTTTCTGGACACCCTGTACTTAAATTAATCGAAGGACAACACACATACCCATGCACGAGGGTAGACTCGAACCTCCGACAGCTAACAGCAGCGTGCTCCGCAGCGAGTCGCCTTAGAGCGCTCGGCCACTCTATCGCGGCTATATACTGAGTTTCACACGATCGTTGCTTTCGGAACCTATCTTGATTCCTACAAAGCAGTTTGCTTCTTTCAACCAATCACAGAACAGAATCGTAAATTTCACTAAGCATAACTGTTTCGCTGCGCGGGAATGGCCGCGTCGTCTAAGGCGCCATCTCACGGATTCGCGACCGCTCCCGCCGGAGATTCGAATCCTCCCTCTGGTTTGGGTGAGTGTGTGTTGCCCGTAGCTCAAGTCAGTGTAAATTAATGTAAGTAGTTTGTAAGTACAGGGACGATGACGTTAGCTGTTTGGTCCCTTAGGATTACAAACACTTTTTGAATATCATTGTTTCATCATTTGAACTCGTAAACACCCCGGACTCACTCCCTATCTAGTATGTTTTGTGTGTAGTAGTATCAAGTTTGTCACTTTATCAAATGAATGCCCACTAAATGTAGTTATTCCATTAGCTTTCTACTCTGGAAATGTCGCTGTTGTCAATAGATATACAGTATTGAGATGACATCATTAGTATATAATGAAACCATCGCTTGTAATTAGAGAAGTAGATTCAAATGGAAATGTGGGTGTACAAGCAAATTTTTTAATATTCTTTAATGCAGAAAACTCATTGAATCTATCGCTTTCTGTAATTACTCCGACATATTGAAATGCAGCAGTCTACTAATCTGGCTCTCTCTTTCACTTTTTACTACCTGTATCAAATTAATACAAGTTGATAGGAACGCAGTTATATATAATTACTGCTACGTCATAATACGGTGCATATCAGACATGCAGTTATCATTTGGTGAGATTTACATTGAAACGTCCATGAAAATAATAGGCACCTTGTGAAACGAAATGTTTGTGAGCGTTTCAGTGCTGGGCTAACCATGCAGGTTTTTACTGACTGGCGAAAGTGATCGGCTTCACAGATAAAGTGGGGGCTGCTCGTTGTAAATTGGCACAGAGGAAGTGCTAGGTAAAGTACGAGCCTCGTGTCATAGAGAGCAGCCGAGAAAACGTGTTGTGCGATGAGAAGGTAGACAGGATACGCTTCAGCACAGGCTCGCTAGCAGGTTGACGAGCCGTTGGTGGGGCAGAGTTCGCCAGGTGGGGCCTCTCATATTGTGTGTATATTCCGTGGCAGCTGTGTTTGCTTTTGGCCGCCACAGCAGATAGTAATCGCAGTGGATCACAAGAAGACTAGTGTAGTGTGAGAAGGCTAGATGGACAACAGAGATGCGCCGAAAGCCAGCTAGAAACTTTTTAGAATAGGCAGCAGTGGCGCCTACATGAAAAAAAAAAAGAAAAGAAAAGAAAAAAAATCCCACTGGCGTGTTCTACGTCCCAATTTAGATTTGCCTATAGTTTTCTGATTTTTTGCAAACATTTCGGACACAAATTAAAAAATATATAAATCATAAAAATTGATAGGCGACATGATTACGACTCTACTACTGTGATAATATCTATGCACCCAAAACGTAATATTCTTTCTGACCGTATTTTAAAAAACATCCAAAATTATATGACATTTGAGTTTAGCTAAGACAGACGTACTCATTATCACTTGGTTTTTTTTTTTTTTTTTTTTTTTTTTTTTTTTTTTTTTTTTTTTTGACAGCGACCATACGTTGGCATGTATAATTTTTTTAAATGTCTTGGTCATCAGATCTGATGATGATGTATCGAAACGCGTAATGTTAAAACAAAAACAGTGCGACCAAGACATTTTGAAAACTTTTATACAGACGTATTCTTGTTTGAACTTTTACCTCTTTAAAATATTATTTTAATATCTCTCCCACATTTTCATTATCTTTTTTTCATTAAAATAATATCACCTGTGTTGCCTTGGTAGTTTGTTCTAAGATTATTTTCTTTGCCTGTACTGGTGTCGAATGACTATAGCCTGGAAGGAACACATCGTACGTTTATCATTCGGAAATCTGTTACATCCCTCGCCCGAAACTCTCTTTTGCATACGCCATCTTGCTTTTTGTACGTGATTATTTTATTGTTATAAGTCAAGCGTTGTCATTTCAAGATTATCAAAAACACGTCGTTCTTAGTACAATGAATTATATTATGTCTAAAAATACCATGTTAGCAGTTAACACCTGACATCGATGGTTCGAGAATTACGGATTACTCTCGCAACTGTTTGCCGTAGCGTAATGGGCAGTGCATTAGTTTGTAATTTGCGAACAATTTGGACGGTGGTTTGAATCTTGCCGTGTGCGGTGGCTCAGTGCGCTCGGTCAGAGGGTTGCCGGCGTGGTAGCTCAGCGTGCTCGGTCAGAGGGAACGAACCAACGCCTGCCAAGGACCGATCAAACCAAAGAATCAATGAAACGCGATAGAGAGAGAGAGAGAGAGAGAGAAAAGAGGGCTCAACGCCATCTGTAATAAAATAAAAAATAAAAAACTGAGCCAAATTCTCAACGAACAACCCAGAACGAACATGAACAAATGACCGCAAAGCATCGATCTACCTGAGGAACAAAAATAAATAAATAAAGAAAAAACCGCCAATGACTATTTTTTCATCTTGCTACCTAAGAGTTTTCACACACTCTTGTTAATTAAACACAACTATATTCTGCAAGATTATAGTAGTGTAAAGACGCTGAAGCCGTTACTTACGAGTATGCTGTAGGAGTCCGCTGCGGCTTTTTTTCCGTGGTCGTAAACATTCTAAAAATTGCTAGTCCCCTCTCTGGTGCTGCTGCACCGATCCCATACTGCAAGCCGCCATTTGTAGGGAAATGGCATGTTTGTATTCAATGAATGACCTCAATATCTGATGAACATTGCATACCCAATGATATAGAAGCAAGTTCATAAAGGAGGCTGTATCCAAGTTGTTGGAAAGAAGAGTGAAAAGTGAGTGGCTAGTTCAAGTTATATTGAAGGTTACAATTATTCAAGTACAAGCTAGATAAAAAATATGACAAAATTACGTTATGAAATGGAAGGCAGATGAAATTACCCCATACAAAAATAGACACCGAAAAATTAGTGGGTAAGGCTCACTCGAAATATGCCAGAGAATATCAAACTGGAGCAGAAAGTTAAAAACGAAATTATTCATAAAATAATCTCACTATCTGGTACTTTGTAAGTTTCAACTATTTAATATCACCATCTTCACAAATTTTCATTTCAGTTGTAAGATACTAATGCTACTTCTTGAAAAAGTATTACTTTACGTATTTTGTTGAAAACTTTGTACAGAGTACAGTACTGGGAAGCTACATTCATACGAGACAGACATGATTACTCACAAGGAATTGTGGAATAAAAATCATTTTATTTTGTTCTTCCGTTTTCTTTTGTTGTTCTTCATGCCCTTTGAATCATACGGCAATAATCATTCAGTCCATTAAAACTAAGTTGACATACGGCGCGGTAGCTCAGAACATTTTTCCATTCAAAGTCGCTCCCAATAGTCAGCACACTACGCCGAGTATCGACTTAGTTTGTGCGGCCAGTATTCGTCCCTTCAATTTATAAATACCGTATTTTATCGCGTAATTTGATGAAAATTAGATGGGTAGATCACGTAACTAATGAGGAGGTGCTTAACCGAATCGGGGAGAAAAGGAGTTTCTGGCATATACTGACTAAGAGAAGAGATAGATTGGTTGGACACATTCTGAGACATCAAGGAATTGTCAGCTTGGCATTAGAAGGAAGCGTGTGGGGTAAAAACCGTAGAGGGAGACCGAGGGACGAATATAATAAGCAGATTCAAAAGGATGTAGGTTGCCGAACGTATTCTCAGATGAAGAGACTTGCACAGGATAGGGTAGCATGGAGAGCTGCATCAAACCAGTCTACGGACTGAAGACCGCAACAACAACACCAAAGTACAAGTTAAACGCACTTTGTGTTGGGTAATTATTTCCCGAAACCCGTCGTGCGGCGTTATTTAAGGATAAATATCGACCGGTAGTAGCATATGTTAATGTGAAACATACGAAACCATATGATTTCGCGGTAGTGGGCGACTGAATCACTTAGCATGACATTACAAAACATGGCGGGTAATATTTAAATTGGCGTCAAATATGGGGCGCCTTGACCAGTCTATGATTTTCATATAGGTCGTTGTGTTCATGCCTTTGTCTTCTTCCTGGTACTCTGAATTCTGTACGCACCTGAAAGGTGTGCTTCCTGCCGCTTCAGGCTGCTGCCGGAGCTGCACATAATGTTGCTGCACGCTGCAACAGTCACTAGTGGCGTTGGCGGTAACAAATGTTCAGATGTCTGTAAATCTATCGGACCAAACTGCATGGTCATCAGTCCGTAGCTTAAACTACTTAAACCTAGGTAAACTAACCTACGGACAAACACACACACCCATGCCCCAGGGAGGACTCGAACCTCCACGGCGAGCAACCGCGCGATCCTCAGCGAGTTGCTTTAGACCGCTCGGCTACTCCACCGCGGCTGGCGGTAACCGCGGTCTGCTTAAACCGAATTGTCTTCTCCCAGGGTGAGGTTATCTGGGGATCCAAGTGGCCGATGTTTTTCCTACCGTATCGATAACCGCTCTGGTTGTCACCCATGCAAGACTTCATTAACAGTTAGTTACGAAATATTGATAATCAAGAATTTATATTTACAACGAAAAATGGAATTTTGTGTACGATATGTAATTAGAAACAAAAAGACATTGTATTCAACAAAAAGGATTATATTTGATAATTAGCATATATTTTATGAATTTTATATTTGATCAGTGTGGGTATTCGAACTGAACGGAAAAAAAAAAAAAAAGAAGGAAAAAAGAAGGAAAAATTGAAGCTGATGAGATTCCGAACAGCGACTTATAAAAGAACTTACTTACCAGTTTCCAAAGCTACTCATTAAGTCCAAATAATATCTGTAATATAGCTTTAACTTGGGTAAACAACGGTTCTTGGGAAACTTCAAAAAGTTTTTTTATGTGAACCTTTTCCTCTCCACATTTAATTATATTGCACATACATATTCCACAACTCAGCAAGAAGCAATTGTAGAACAGACGTGCGAGCGGAAGATGAATGTTCGAACCACAGAAAAAAGACGAAAACTGAAATGATCCTGATTTTCGATGAATGTAGGAGAATCATTGAGGAGATTGTTGTTCTGTTTATCAAGCCTTTTTCTAGAGAATGTTAGCAGCTCTCGTTCGTTCTTTTACAAGGTTGAAATGCTTTTATGTCTGATGGGAGGGTACAGGCAGGCGAAAGGCAACGAAGCATATTTGTTATAGCCCAAGTTACTGAAATAACTGTACTCACAACTGTGCACCACAACCCACGGATAACCGTATGGCAATTACACAATGATTCCATTATGTCCATAGGTCATATGGTCAAAATATTGCATCATCATAAGTATCATCCATATCACGTGCCACTGCAAGGACTTCATGGAGACGACTTTCATAACTGGTTAGTGTTTTGTGAATGGTCATTTCAAAAAAAACAAATGACCCTTTACGCCCCACTTTCTTTGCCAAGGTGCACTTTCCCGATGAGTCTACATTCACAAACCATGGTAAAATTAACCGGCCATAACGTGCATTTCTGGAGCGTAGAAAATACCTACTTGGTTACCGCAAGTTGACCATACTAATTGGTCCATACTTCATCGACGGCGCGTTGAATGGAGAAAAATGTCGAACTTTTTCGAACAGGGACTACAAATACTACTTTTGGATGTTGCCCTGGATATTTGACAATGTATGTGGTTTCAGAATGACGGTTACCAACCCTTTACGCAATTGAAGCACGAGAAGTATTAGACCGTGCTTCCACTGGTCAGTGGGTTGGCAGAGGTGGCCCTATTATTTAAGTGTCCGCTAGGTCGCCTTATTTGTCGTCGCCTGAAAAAAAAACGTTTGTAAGGCGTATGAGACTTAACTATGGGGTCATCACTCCCTAAACTTACAAACTACTTATTAACTAGCTTATACTAAAGACGGCACTAACATCCATGCCCGAGGGGGGATTCGAACCCCCGACCTTAGCGGCCGTGCAGACCGTGACTGGCGCTCCGCAGACCGCTCGGCCACTGCGACCGGCTGTCGTCGCCGGATTTGTTTCTGTGGGATTTACCAGCAAGTGCCAACAAGCTGTAAAGACATAGGAGACCGCACAAGACAGGCTTATGAAGACATTCTCGCAGATATGTTCAAATGTTTGTTAAGCTTATGGGACTTAACTACGGGGTCATCAGTCCCTATTTCTCGCAGATATTCTGCTGTCCTGTGTACAGTCGTGTGTAAATAAGATCACTACATGTATTGAAATTGACGATACTATTTTTGAACTGTCACTCACAAGGGGAACACCAAGTATGGTACTAACGAATTTCGATGAGTCGCAGGTATATTTTGCGGGACCTCCTCCAGACCAACTAGCTAAAAGGATTTGTTCCAATGCGCCCTAGTTTCCACGAAAATCGCGTTCAATGTACAGCGCCTAATAGTTCTATACATGTACTGAGTCACCAGGAGCACGTATGGTATCATGGGATGTCCCCGTCCGAGACCAACAAAACGAGTTGCCTTTCTCTGAACTTTCTCTAAATCGTCCGTCAGTCCCACCTGGTGTGGATCCCAAAAAGCGCAGCAATACTCTAAGATTGGACGCCCATGTGTAGTGTAGGCTGTTTCTTTATGAGTAGCTATATGTTTCATCTTCTAAGTGTTCTGCAAATGAAGCGTGGCATTTGGTTTGCCTTCTTTACAATATTTTCTGTCTGTTCTCTTCAATGAAAATTGTTCTTAATTGTTATTCCTAGATATTCAGTTAAATTTACGGCCTGTAGCTTTGGTTGATTTGCCGTGTAAATTAGATTTAACAGATTTCTTTTAGTGCTCCTGTTGACGACTACACACTTATCATTATTTAGGGCCAATTGTCAATTTTCGCACCATGCTGATATCTTACATAAGTCATTTTGCCGTTGCTTTTGATCTTCTGGTGACTTGAATAACCGATAATTTACAGCGAACAGTTTAAGGGAACTGCTCACATTGTCTCCTAGAACGTTTACAAAGATAAGGAACAGTAGGGGTCCTACAACATTTCCTTATACAACTTATGTTTTGAATTCGCAGATACTAGGACAACTGCGGATCTTGTTTAAAAAAATGTAAATCTAACGGACTTAAGTACTGCGGTTATCAGTCCCTAGGTTTACAAACTACGTAAACTAAGTTAAAGTAAACTGAAGTCAATTCACACGCACCCATTCCAAAGGAAGGACTCGAACCTCCGACGGGGAGCGACCGTGCGGTCTACAGCAAAGCGACCTAGAGCGCTCGGCGAACTTGTTTTTATTGTCGCGTAAGGATTCAAAAATCAAATGTTTGTACAGCTTATGGGACTTAACTACGGGGTCATCAGTCCCTAAACTTACAAACTACCTATGAACTACTTACGAACTAGGACGGCACAAATATCCATGCCCGAGGGGGGATTCGAACCCCCGACCGTAGTGGCCGTGCAGACCGTGACTGAAGCGCCTCAGTCCGTGCGTAAGGCTTGTAACTTCATTCTGTTTCAGAAAATTTTGGTAGTACCATATGTAATCTGATTGAGGTTTGGCGAGATAAGATGGTGTTATTAGGCTTCAGTAAGAGAAGCGCCTTTGGCATTGTAGTAATCTACATCTACAACCATACTCCGCAAGTCACCCGACGGTGTGTGGCGGAGGGTACCTTGAGCACCACTATCGATTTTCCCTCCTATTCCAGTCACGTATTGTTCGCGGAAACAAGGATTGTCGGTATGCCTCTGTGTGAGCTCTAATCTCTCTGGTTTTATCCTCAGTAAAGGTAAGTTCTCGAAACTTCGACAAAGGCCCGTACCGAGCGACAGAGCGTCTCTCCTGCAAAGTCTTCCACTGGAGTTTAGCGATCATATCCGTAACGCTTTCACGATTACCAAATGACCCTGTAACGAAGCGCGCTGCTCTCCGTTGGATCTTCTCCGCCGGCCGCGGTGGCCGAGGAGACTGAGGCGCTCCAGTCACGGTCTGCACGGCCACTACGGTCGGGGGTTCGAATCCCCCCTCGGGCATGGATATTTGTGCCGCCCTAGTTCGTAAGTAGTTTGTAAGTTTAGGGACTGTTGACCCCGTAGTTAAGTCCCATAGACTATACGAACATCTGAACTTTTTTTTTTATCTTCTCCACTTCCTCTATCAATCCCACCTGGTACGGATTCCACACCGGTGAGCAGTATTCAAGCTGTGGGCGAACAAGTGTACCGTAACCTACTTCCTTTGTTTTCGGACTGCATTTCCGTAGCATTGTCCCAATGAATCTAAGTGTGGCATCTGCTTTACCGACGATTGATTTTATATGGTCGTTCCATTTTGAATCACTCCTACTCCCAGATAATTTATGGAATTAACTGCTTCCAGATGCTGACCTGCTATAGTGTAGCTAAGGATTAAAGGATCTTTCTGTGTATTCGCAGCACATTACACTTGTCTACATTGAGCTACATTCCCTGCACCATGTGTCAATTCGGTGCAGATCCTCCTGCATTTCAATACAATTTTCCATTGTTACAACCTCTCTATATACTACTGCATCATCCGTAAAAAGCCTCAGTGAACTTCCGATGTTATCCGCAAGGTCATTTATATATATCGTGAACAGCAACGGACCCACTACACACCCCTGTGGCACACCTGACATAACTCCTACTTCGGAAGACTTCTCTCCATTGAGAATGACCTGCTGCTTTGTGTTATCTAGGAATTCCTCAATCCAATCACACAATTGGTCTGATAGACCATATGCTCTTACGTTGTTCATTAAACGTTTGTGGGGAACTGTATCAAACGCCTTGCGGAAGTCGAGAAACACAGCATCTACCTGAGAACCCGTGTCTATGGCCGTCTGAGTCTCGTGGACGAATAGAGCGAGCTGGGTTTCACACGAACGCCTTTTTCGAAACCCATGCTGATTCCAACAGAGCAGATTCCTAGTCTCGAGAAATGTCAGACTACATGTTCCAAATACATGTTGCAAAATTCTACAACTGACCGACGTTAGAGATATAGGCCTATAGTTCTGCACATCTGTTCGAGCACCCTTCTTGAAAACGGGGATGACCTGCGTCATTTTCCAATCTTTCGGAACGCTATGCTCTTCTAGAGACCTACGATACACCACTGCGAGAAGGGGGGCCAGTTCCTTCGCGTACTCTGTGTAAAAACGAACTGGTATCCCATCTGGGAATCCTGCGACTAGCAATGCCGATTGCGAGGAAACGAAAGAAATGCTCAATAAAAATTATGTAGGTTTGCCGTAGACAATCCGAGTGTTTTTTTTTTATTATTTTATTTTTTATTTTATTATTTTTTTTTTAATACAGGAATGATTAGAAAAAAATAGGAAGCATTCAAAGAAACAACTGAAAAATAGAAACTGGTAATTTTGTACGGGCATCGCCACTTCCGATTACATTCGTATTTTACGTCCTGCTACGCAGTTCATCCGATTGATGCATAACTGTGCACAGTTGACCTGCAAAACAAGATGAAAGGCTTTGACTCAGGCGCGGCTCGTGGTTTTCATACTAGGGAAGGCTCTGACATTTACCGATCGGAACAAACCTAGACCTCGAGCTACGTATCAGTCTGTAACCACGGCGATTTCCAGAAGGAAGGGGGGGGGGGGGGGAGGGCAATGTCATATTTTACCTGAAACTTTACGTACTAACCTTCTTCCTGTTTCAGAAGCAATTAAAAATCAAAGGCTAAAACCAACATAAAGCCCTCTGATAGCTTTTATCTACTGATATTACGTCTCAAGACTTTATCGCAATAAACAGTACTAAATGACACAGTTTGCAGGAATCTTTAAAGTGGTGTGCATAAACTACGCGCTTGCTTAATGTTATGATAATTTCAATTGTAAATATGAGGTATAATATATAATTGTGACTAACAGTGAATAAAGTGCGTATTTTGATACACTTCTTTCATTCTTATCCGAACTCCATTATTGCGGCCACTCATAACAGAAGCACCGTCGTAACACTGAGCTATCAGTTTTTCCGGTTTTTGATGTGTATTCATTTTCTCCAGCTCGCAGAGAATTGCTGCAGTTACATCCTCTGCAGTGTGGCTTTTCGCTCGTACAAAGGAAAAAAAAGTAGTTCATAGCGAATTATGAAGAGCAATTGAGACAAATTTGCACAGTCAGTCGTTTCGTCTAGTTGGATTGCGAGGTAATTTGTCTGCGACAGTTCACTCCTTATGAGATTGAGGCATACTTCATAAATCGATTCTAGCAGATCATTTTGAAGTAAAAGTCAGTAAAACTTAGCCACAATACACGCACAAAAGACGAAACTAATAACACACGTTAACCGCAAACTCAAATCAGCGAGAACGGAATCG
The DNA here is from genome assembly GCA_026315105.1 of Locusta migratoria. Classification (NCBI taxonomy): domain Eukaryota; kingdom Metazoa; phylum Arthropoda; class Insecta; order Orthoptera; family Acrididae; genus Locusta; species Locusta migratoria. The sequence goes on along the minus strand of CM048749.1, from coordinate 226,572,588 downwards.
AAAGTAACGGGACATATTTCGCGCGCTTTTTTCTTAAATCATTCGCAACTCTCTCGCTAGTTGGTGACACTTTACGGTACCGCATCATAGTGCGCTCTAGTGAGGAATTTGCGAACTTATTCTAACACCGGATACAACAGCCAATATCAGAAACAAAAAGTTATCTAAAACTCTATTAAAACAGTAAAACTAACGAGTGGTAAACCGCACACCAAAACATAATAGACATATACAGAGACAAGAGATTCGATAGTGGAGTTTCACCCACTCTTTATTCTCTTTTGAAGGAAGCAGAAGAACGTGAAAGTAGTGTGGAGGTTGGTAGGACACTCTTAGGCTACAAGCTCGGAGCCTTCGAGACGCCCATAAAAGCAATACACCAACGAACCCCTACTCCCAACCCTCCACTACATGGAGCTAAAAGACACCTCAAGGCGCAGCCTTAAGGCTACTACCCGATTGAAAAACATCGTTCAATATCAGCAGTTCCAAAAACATTCATCTTCATTCTTTAAATCCGTGTGACAGAAAAATGCTAAATGAATTCTGATGATTATAATTTTGTAATTTGTTGTTGACACATATACGGTATTTCAAATATTTTTTTTTGGGGGCGGCTCCGCCTCAGAGCCTTTAATTACGAGCCGCGCCTGCTTTGACTACATGATAATTCATACAGTACATGGCGGAGGGTACTTTTACATCAAACTCCGACAGTAGTCCACAGTTTTATTCCAATCTTGCTACAATTTTGTACGAATGACCTTCAAAACAAGACAAACGTCACTATCTACTATCTGTGATGCACGGCGATTTTAATTGTTAATGTGTCTGTAATCCTCAGACGACGTGCAAACAAAAGACGATGTTGGTGTGCAGGAGGTGGTTCGTCTGGACAACAAGTACATGATCAACATCGCGGAGTCGCGCGGGCTGTTCGGCGTGCCGGCGGGCGCCAAGAAGTCGGCGGCGGGCCGGCGGCGGCGCGAGCAGGCGCCCTCGACGGCGTCGGCGGCGGCGGCGTCGCGCGGCAGCGGCGGCAAGCGGCGGCGCGGCTCCGCAGAGCTGGAGCGCATCGCCAAGCCGACGCGCGCGTCGCTGCTGCGGGCGGCCGCGGGCGCCGAGGGCGAGGCGGCGGCGGCGGCGTGCCCGCGCCTCGAGGCGCACCTGCGCGCGTGGCAGGGCGCCGAGGCGCGCCGCTGGTGGCGCGAGGCCGCGCGCCACGTGGCCAGCGGCCGGCCGGGCCCGCTCAGGCTGACCAGGGCGCGCAGGAGGCCGCGCCGCCCGCCGCTCGCGCTGCCCGTCACCGAGCTGCCCTCGCCGGACGCAGACGCCGACGCCGGCTCCACCTGATCCCGACTCTCTCTGCTCACAATAAATGTCCGTCTCACTTCATACCGTCTTCTTTCTTCTGCCAAACACTTACCCTTCCAACAGCTGTACTACGAGTATGTTCCAGCTCGGGGGCAAAGTTGCGAGCAGGTGGGCACCCGCGAACACTGGCAGGTAGCTTCTTGATACAGTCGCGTCGTTCAAACATTAGGCGCAACACTACAGACCGATATGAAATGGAACGAACATTTAAGGACGGTTGTAAGCCGCGGTGGAGTAGCCGAGCGGTCTAAAGTGTGTCGCTGCGGAGCGCGCGGTTGCCCGCCGTGGAGGTTCGAGTCCTTCCTGGGGCATGGGTGTGTTTGTTTGTCTGTAGGTTAGTTTACCTAGGTTTAAGTAGTTTGTAAGCTACGGACTGATGACCACGCGCCGGCCGCGGTGGCCGAGGGGACTGAGGCGCTTCAGTCACGGTCTGCACGGTCACTACGGTCGGGGGTTCGAATCCCCCCGCGGGCATGGATATTTGTGCCGTCCTTAGGATTAGCTAGTTCCTAAGTAGTTTGTAACTTTAGGGACTGATAACCCCGTAGTTAAGTCCCATAAGCTATACAAACATTTGAACTTTTTTTTTATGACCACGCAGTTTGGTCCGATAGATTTACAAACATTTAAACTTGTTTTTTTTTATTTATTTATTTTTTTGCTGTAATGCGTATAGCCGACTTCGGTTTATTGCGAGAATTTCGGGAAGATGTAATTCATCTGTAAAGGAGACGCTTCTACGACCACGTCTTGAGTATTGCTCAAGTGTTTTAGGACCCGCAGCAGGTAAGTTTTAAGGAACACAAGGTAACAGTTCGAAGGCGAGGATCTAGGTTCGTTACTGATAGGTTCGACCAATGCGCGAGTGTCGCAGATGTGCTCCGAGAACTCAAATGGGAATCGCTGGAGGAAAGACGACGTTCTTTTCGCGAATTTCTGTTTAGGAAATTTAGAGGGCCGGAATTTGAAGCTGACTGCAGAATGATCTTGCTGCCTCCTACATACATTTCGCGTAAAGATCACAAGAACAAGATAAGAGAAATTAGGTCTCGTACAGAGGCATATAGACACTCTTTTTTCCATCGTCGTATATGAGAGTGGAGTAGGAAAGAAAACACCTAGCAGTGGTACAGTCTACCCCCCGCCACGCATCTTGCGGTGTATTGTGGAGTATATATGTAGATGTAGTAATTTTATGAATTTTGCAAATATCATAGGAAGATACCTTTTATTAACGTAATACGCTCCAGATGTTAAAGAATTGTAGTATTCTTGAGGTATGGAGCAAGCTCTAATCCAATCCTTTGCTTTTATTCTACACTGACGCAGCGTCACCAGGGTACCATGATTTGAGAATGATTAGTTTTAAGGAATCGTCAAATATCCTACCTGTCCCCACCCCATTGCCTCTCCTCCTCTCGCCTCTCCTTTCCCGAGAAGGATTATGTGTTCCGAACTTTTAAGCCCTTTCTACGCGGGAAGTAAGAGCTTGCGAGATTAACCATGATGCACCGGTCACGTCAGCCGGGTACAGTGTAGACGCGTCCACTTGCACAAGATGCACGCATACGATCGCTAGTAGTCGGAATAGGATGAATCCTTTTCTCATGCGTATGGAAGTGCTTCGCGCATGCGCAGACGACCGAATGGGGAACCCAGCAGGCAAACGAAGCCAAGTAGCGAATTTGTTTGAAGATGTATACTTGTCTCATGCTCAGAGGAACGTAGTTTTTCGATTCAGTCGTAAGTTTTTAGGAGGTGATACTATAGAGGAATTGCATTAAAAATTTCATACAACATGTGTACAATTTTTATTGAATACAGAGATATAGACTGTTAATATTACAACCAAACAAACTTAGAGCAAATATAAATGAAGAAATTTTCACTGATTTATCAGTCGGTTCTTGGTAGTTCGACATTGTGCTGACTTCAAAGTAAAATTTTGTTTATGTTCTACACGTTAATTTCCACTTAGTTACCCGGTTTTCGGCTTAATAGGGCATATTCAGACTTTAAAGTGCGTCAAAAACCGGTTGTTTAAATATAAATCAGTATGGTGATCTACCAAGAATCGACGAAAGAATCAGTCAAAATATCCAAATTTGCATATGCTTTAAATTTGTAGTACATTTGTAGTCTCAATAAAAAGTGGACACAGTTTACAAGAAAATTTAACTGCAAATCGTCTTTATTACCATCTTCTAAAGTATTTACTATTTTTCCTTAAACATTCTGTAGTTAATAGATGAAATATTTGTTTTTGGTGAACATTATTTGAAGCTTTATCACAGTTAAAGGTCTATGTATAGACAACTGAGCATGTTCATCATATACATAGATGCCTCAAACCGCAGGGGTTGGAAGTATGTAGTCACATATTCTAATGAGGACGTTAACACATGTGAGCACCGTAGTTAGACATGAACTTCACGAAAACAAAAACAGTTCCACAGTGGTAGTCTACAACACAAATGTTTTCATTGTCACAATAATGACAATGTATCTTACAGTTTCGAAAAGTGTTCTTAACTCGGCGATTCATTTGCTGTAATTTGACAACAAACCAAGTTGATACGTGAAGCGACGATTCAACAAATCGTTTGAACGCTTCTTTGTAGTTCGACGGTCTATCGCAAGGAGCGCTGAAGCTGACAAATCAAATCAAATCAAATGTTTGTAAAGTCTATGGGACTTAACTACGGGGTCATCAGTCCCTAAAATTACAAATTACATATGAACTATTTACGAGCTAGGACGGCACAAATATCCATGCCCGAGGGGGGATTCGAACCCCTGACCGTAGTGGCCGTGCAGACCGTGACTTGAGCGCCTTAGTCTCCTCGGCCACCGCGGTCGGCTGAAGCTGACAACGACTTTCTTGTGTGTGTTGCACGTCTCGTATAGAAAGGGCTTAACAGCTTGTCAACGTGCTTGCCGTGTCACCGGTGGACAGGACTGGTCAAGCAGCTTACTTGCTATACACTGCACAAAACGCTGGCGAAACAATGGGACCATTTACAAGGAAATACAGGCCGACGATGAATGTGTAGTTCATGAACAAACTACTTCAATTCCGACAAATGAACTATAGTTCATTTTAGTTCACTTTGGTGAACCATAGTTCTTTTACTCCTTGCTTTCCCGATCTACTGGAAATCATAAGGCACGTGCTCAAATATCCCTTCCCTTGATACTGAGTACACCGCACACCCAGGACCTCATAACTATATAAACTGCATCTGATCATCAGAAGGCCAAAATAGTTCACTTACTTCAGTTGCTGAATTAGTTATGAACTGCGCAAATTAAGTGTTCTGTACACAAGGTGGATAATGGTCGGCCAGGTCAACTCAAGGGCACGATTCATGTAACAGAAATTAAGTATGAACACGACAATACAAAATATAAATACAACTTAAATTTCTTTGCTCGTAGTTTTTGAGAAAGCAATGCCCAATGCCTCGAAGCAATCTTCTGTAAATACAATACTGTCACCATTCCACAGTCCATAAACCTTCGCCAATATCTCTCTAGCTTGTCTGCAGGTTACTGTGACATGCGTAAAGATATCCCAACAGGAATACTGTTTCTGACGGTCACATACAGTCTGTCACTTTTTAATACTGAGTGTCCCATACAGACGTGGATAACGGCCACGGACTAACTATCGAGGACGTACGAAGACTGTCTGGTTTACGGGTACGCGGAGACTCCGACTTCCGACTGTAGACTCTGTAGACCCCTGGCGTCAGATTGGTGCCTGCCTATATCGCGGGCGGCGGAGGGATCTCACATCGATCATTGGATGTGCGGAATCCGATTGTTCTCGTCTTGACTGGCTGCCTCGTGAGGAAGCCTAAGTGGTGCGGCGGCAGTGGCACCCTCTGTTGGTGCCTGTTGCACCCGCGTCGCTGCACTGCCACGCAAGCGCTCTCTAGCGGGAACGCACACTCTTCGAGGACCGACAACATTAAGTCATGTTGAAAATGTTCAAATGTTTGTTAAGCTTATGGGACTTAACTGTGGGGTCATCAGTCCCTAAACTTACAAACTACTTATAAATTACCTTTTACTAAAGACGGCATAAATATCCATGCCCTAGGGAGGATCTGAACACCTTTCGGGGAACAGCCTCACACATCGAAGCATAGCGCCTCAATGCTCTCGGCCACTCCACCAGGGGCAATTTTGTCATATCAAAAGACCAGAATATTTCAGTTAGTTCACTAAGTTCAACTAATAAACTAGTCAAACTGCACAAAAACATTTCTGTTACTTTACTTACAAGGAGAGAGTACGGAAGTCAGATTTTTTTTCTTAATCTTCGCATACACTCTTGGAAAATGAAAAAGAACACAATTAATTCATTGATCCAGCAGAGGAAAATGTTATTGACACATTCTTCAGGATGTATACAACAGACGATCACAAAGGCAGAGCCATACACACGTGAGTACAGTCACCACAGCGAGCACAGTGTTGGTGTTAGTAACGTATATACCCTCATTTTGCATAAGTGCAAGCTGTAATTCTTCCATAGTGACAATCGTAGAGTATACAAATGTGGTCTTGTGGAATGTCCTGCTATGAAATATTCATCTGGTGCCTCAGTTGGTGCACATTCCATGCCGCTCATGCAGACCGCGCAACATGATGTTTCAAGCTGTTCCAAACAGTTCTTGGGATTGTGCTGGTCAGAGTAATTAACGTACACCTTGAAAAGCACGTTGAGTGGTATGGGATACATGTGGATGTGCATTGTCCTCTTTGAAAAGCATATCGCCTTGCTGGTGTGTGAGGGACAGCAAGACGGATTGAATGATTGTTTCAGTGTACCGTGCACTGTTCATTATTCTCTGGACGATCACTAGAAGAGAATGGCCAACATAGGATATGGCTTCCCACAGAATAATGCATGAACACGCATGCCGTTATGTTGTCTTCCACTGACGCCCCAACAACATTCTGCCCATCACCAGTGGTGTCACAATAGGGACTTCTGAAGGGACAAATGGAGATGTGTTGTCTTCAATGATGAGAGTCGCTGCTGCATCGGTGCCAATAATGGTCATAGGTGTGTGTGGCGTCATGCAGGGGAGCACGAAAATCTGGAGTGTATGTCACACGTGGCTGACACCTGGCATCATGGTGTGGGGAGCCATATCCTACACTAGCCGTTCAACTCTGGCAATCGTCAAGGGAAAATTGAACAGTGCACGGTAAACTGAAACCATCATTCAACCCGTCTTTCCACCACTCGTGCACCAACAAGGCGATATGCTTTTCCAAGAGGACAATGCATGTCCACGCGTATCCCATACAATTCAACGTGCTCTTCTAGGTGTATGTCAACTATCCCCAGATTTGTTCCCCATTGAGCATGTTTGGTTCTGGATGAAATGTCATGTTGCACAGTCTGCATGAGCTGCACAAAATGTGGCCAAATTGAGCCACCAGGTGCATGCGTAACAGCCATTCCACAAGGCTACATTCGGCACCATTACGATCGTCTCCATTACAGCTTGTATTACTGCAGAAGGAGGATATACATTGTACTAGCATCGACATTTCTCATGCTCTGGTGGCGTTTCTAACATGCTTATAGCTATGTCTGAGTGATTTTTTGTAGTATAGTACATCCTCAAGAATGTGTCAATAAAATTTCTCTCTGCTGGATCAACAAACTCAGTGTCCCTTTTTTCATTTTCCAGGAGTGTATAAATGGGGTAAAAAGTATGTCTATTAAAGCAATTTTGCTACTAGAACTAAGAAAATTAGTTATTGGATTTCGAATATTTTAAGTCAACCCAGGAGGTGAAATAATGGGTTAAAGTGTTCATTTCTAAAAATAAAGTAAACTCTGTAGTTCACCTGAACTACTCCACTTAACTAGTATGTAGTTCATTTGAACTAGTTCAGTAAGAGAAACAATTCCAAAATGAACAGTTCCACAAAAGGAACTACTCTTCCCATCTTTAAGGGTGACATTATAACTAACAAAAACTTTCAATATACACCAAATGTACCAACATTTTACTTGTTTTGAGAAACACATTTATATTTTGTATCTCTTTCCACCGGTACCTAATGATCGCGCAAGTTCAGATTTTATTTTCTTACCTCAACGTCAATCTTCTGGTATGCTTCCAACCAACATACAATAATAGTTCAGGCTCTGCTCTTCACCTACAAGACCATTGCATGTCGGTTGGAAGACTGAGGTTGGAGGAAAAAGAAAATCAGAACTCGTACAATCGTGTAGATTCGGGTGGAAAGGGATATGGAACACAAAGGTACTTTGGGGCAATCTGAAATAAATTTATAATGTTTCCAGCCAAGATCACTATTTATTTCCTTTGAAGACCAGTTTCAATGCTACTTAGCCATTGTCTTCTGATCTCCATCATTCATTTTAACAGAAGTTGTTGACAGTGTATCTCACATAGTACAGCATTACATTTATCTTATAATGATAACAAAAAGTACACATGCATCACTCCACATATATGTATAGCACAAAATAATACAGTAGTAGCATTCCTCACTGGTATGCTGAATACACCTAGTCCATCTTAACAGCTGGTGATGAACTAGATATAAGAACAATGATGCCGTGTGCTTATTCAGCATACCTGCAAAGAATGCCATCTCTATATTATTTTGTGCTTCAAATATATGTGGATTGATGCTTGTGTACTTTTTTTGTTATCATTTTAATAGAGAGGTAATGCTGTACTAATTCAGATACACTGTCAACCATTTCTGTTAGAATGAATGATGGAGATCAGAAGACAATGCCCAATATCAAAACCACATATCCTAGTAAATAAATAGCAGTCTTGGTTGTAAAACATTATATATTTATGTTTATTCATGACTGATGATACAGTGTCATTCCTTGATCTACTGAAAGATGCAGAATACATCAGCAGTGTTGGGTTGTTAGTTGGGATCTTTCTGCAGTTTTTACTCTCTTCAGCATAGAAAACAATTATTTAGAACAATATGTTGAGCCAAACATAGAAATGTCACTTACATTCATCTGTAATTTGGGAACATTTTCCAGATGAAGATTGCAATGTGATTTTTCTCTTGTTTCAAAGGAGAATTGTGAAAAATTTCATCAAGATTGGAAAAAATTGTAAGTTGATATCCAAGTCAGTTACAAGTATCCTCTGATGTGCACCACATGAATTATATATGTGGTGCCGTTTCTCTCACTTTTTAGGTCAAATCTGCATTTTTTTTCCAAAACTGCATAAAATAAAAATGTAATCTGTAGTGGCATGCCAAGCCTATACAAAATACATCAATTTAGATTTTACAAATTTTCAGCAATTGCTGTCAGTTATCCATTTCTTTTCTAAAACCTTCATGTTTTTAATTTTTTTAATGTATAAATAAAAATAAATAAAACTCTTCTTCCCCAATTTGATGAAAATGAAAATAGGCTGCTTCTAAGGACTTCTTCTAAATTCATTGTTGATATATACACTTTGATGCTCAAGATATAAAGTAAGAGCTATGATGTAATTTTGCAATAGGCACATAAAGCAGCGGAGTGCATGCATAGTGAAATGGCCCTTGCAAGTGGCCTACCTCCTAGCTCCTGTTCACTGGGCAAGCTTGTGAGTGCTCATGCCCCATGGTGGAGACTTGGAACAGCCTATGCTACACAGTGTCTCTGCACTGATATGGTCATCAGCAGATCATTACTGCTAAAGGGCAGGGGTGACTTGTGCTTGAGGTCTACTTTGTGCCCAGCTCCACCAGAAATTTCTTGACCCAATTTTATTCTGTGTATTTTTTCAGCATTGTATGACACAGTTTTGGTATATTGCAAGTGATGGAGACCAGAGGTCTACCGCAGAGACTTATGATGTCACCCTGACCCATCAGTACCTCAGTCAGTGCAGTGGCATGGCCCCCCTTTCCTCAACTCAGCAACCACCATAAAAATATTTGCCCTTTAGCATGGTCTCTCATTTGCATACTAAGACCCTATCAGACTTCTTCACAGGGGAAATGCCCTGCACGAAAAGGAGAAATCGAGAATAGTTCCATAAATTTTTCCTAAATCAAACAGTTTGCAGGTTCTTGAGGAAGGAAAAAAACTCTTCTAATTCTCCATTGAGACAAAGGTCATATTAGTCTGTAATCTCTGAAAGCTGCACAGTATTTAAAAATATATATATTCATCACAGTTCTCTGGATGCAGTTTAAAGAAAAATTCTAAACACTTCTCAAATAAAGTTCCCACTTCAAAATAGAATTATGTATCCTGTCAGCAAAGTCTTAAATATCTCAAAAATAATTATCTGACAACATTTTAAATGTGTTCTATCACAGTAATGTGTTACTGATAAGCTACAGTGGGCAGATGCACTACAATCGCATTCTTTCATTTCACATAAGTTTTGATACAGAAAAAAAATCTAATATAGTTTTCCCAAATGTAAACATTTCTGACAGGGGTTGATCATATGCACTCACGAAAGTTGATAGCCAAAATCATAGTAGTCATGTCACAGCTGCAAAAAGTTCTGTGAAGAATGTTTGACCTGATCTAGAAACACTACAGAATGTAAGGACTTAGAAATCATCACAGAACCCCGCATTCATCATCAATCCAGCATGCCACTGGTGCTTCAGTGACCATATGGACCATTAAGAGGTAGTTCATAGGAAGATGATTGAGCTTACAGCACTCCTGTGCTAACACTTGTGTACACTAGCAAACCTGTATGAAGTGATGGTGAGTAAATTCAGCCTGGTATCCCATAGAGTAGAGTAGAATTGTCTTCAGTGATGATTTTCACTTAGAAATGGGTTCTGATTATAACTAAAGATGTGTCTGGAGACAGCCGTCATTGGCTTATATTTAACGAAGTAGAATGAATATGTAAGTTCATGTATCTTATTAGGTAAAAACAATATTCTAGAGAAAGGGATGCTAAAGAAAATGCAAAGTGTGAAAAAATTATTATTATTGAAATTCCAAAGAGGTACAGCAACATTGTTAAATTAAAATAATACTAATTTAGGTACAAATGTTAACCTTTATAGTATAATGACTGCTATTCATTACATGTGTACAAAGCACACAAATTCCAGTGGCAGACACTGCAAGAAATGCATTCGGTATCATGGTACATGCCTTTGTCAACATTCCAAGACCAAATGTTTTATGAGGGGTTACTTCTTCCTATGTATATCTCTTGAAGCAACCACAAGGATAAGATCAGATAGATCGGGGTCCACACAGAAGCGAACAGTCAATAATTTTTTCATAAACCAAACGCAACTGGAATAGGAGGAAGTGACAATGGTGCTCAAAGTATCCTCCGCAAAACACTGCAAGGTGGTTTATGGAGTATGAATGTAGATGTAAGTTAAAGGATGCAGAGCGTAGTGTGTTGACGGTGGAGAGAGACAGAGTTGAGTGGGTTGTAAAGTGGAAACATGAAAAAAGAACTACAGCTATACCAAAACTGCAGTTAGTCCTAGTGCACTGATGGACAAGAATGACTCAATAGTTTAGGTGACTAAAAACATCACACACAACCCACTGACTGCCAAATATTTATTCTTGAAAGATAGCACAGTAAAGATCATATAATTAAGCAGTTTACATATTGGATTTTGTTTCCTTCCTCAAACCAGAAGTTCTGTATTACAGCTTAATCTGTATTCTTAGTAAGTGATGCTTTTGGGTCCTATATATAGAAAACAAGCTACTTCAGATAGTGTGCTACTGTTACTTATTTTAAGGTTATGAGGCATATATACCTACATCTACATAAATAATCTGCAAATCACACTGAAGAACATGTCAAGAGTTCATCAAACTGCTTTTATGATATTTCTCTACAGTTCCATTCTCTAATACTGTGTGGGAAGAAAGGAACACCTAAATCTTTCTGTTTTTGTCCTGATGTCTCTTATTTTATTATAATGATCATGTCTCCCTAGATATGTGGGTGCTAACAAATATGTTCACATTCAGAAAAGAAAGTTGGTGAAAGAAATGACATAAATAAATCTCGCCACAATGAATAATGTCTTTCTTTTAATGATTTTCATCCCAATTTATGCATAATTTCCGAGACCCTCTCTCCCGTATTTAAGATTACAATACTACAGAATCCCCACAAATAATTTTTATTAAACAGAATAAGCATTTTATACAATACAAAGAACAATTTTCTAAAATGTGAGACAGTTCCTGTAACACACACACACACACACACACACACATATATATATATATATATATATATATATATATATATATGTCTGCCTAAGTGTACTTGTGTCTGTGTAAATGTGTGGGTGTATGTGCATTTATTTACCTTCCATTTTTTCCCCCAAGGTAAGTCTTTCCTGTCCCGGGATTGGAATGGCTCCTTACCCCCTTCCTTAAAACCCTCATCATTTCCTTTTCCCTCTCCTCCCTTCTGCCTGATGAAGCAGCTAGGCTGCGAAAGCTAGCATTTTTGTGTGTGTGTGTGTGTCTGTGTGTTTATTTGTTGCTATTACTGCCTGTGCCCTTTCGCCTGTCTGCCTAGGTGTACTTGTGTCTGTGTGAATGTGTGGGCATGCGTGCATTTGTTTACCCTCCATTTTTTCCCCCAAGGTAAGTCTTTCCTCTCCCGGGATTGGAATGGCTCCTTACCCCCTTCCTTAAAACCCTCATCATTTCCTTTTCCCTCTCCTTCCCTACTGCCTGAAGACGCAACTGGGTTGCGAAAGCTTGCGATTGTGTGTGTGTGTGTGTGTGTGTATTCATTTATTTATTTGTGATGCTGTCACACCTGTGCTCCTTCGCCTGGTGAGTAATCTTCGTCTATTTTTTATATTTTATTTTTCCTGCTAGGAATTTTTCGTCTTAATATATATATATATATATATATATATATATATATATATATATATGCTGATATTTTATAATTGATAGCCAACACAATTATTTTACTCTGATATATCAAAGGGTACTTCTAATTACTACCTTCATTCATTCTTTCCTGTGAGGAAGTAAGGATAAAGCTTATGTAACTTCACTTCTGTTTCTTACGCCAGGCTGAGAACAGCTCAATCTATTTTGCTCTGTTCATTATTATTAAATTCTCTGTAGCTGATGTACCACTGGGTTGTAAATTCAGGTAAAAATGAAGTCTATTTGATTTCTGTTTCTCATTAATAACCCCCCCCCCCTACTTCTATGAAGCTGTTTTCAGTTGTGTTGAATTACGACGCGTTGGATAATTCATGTTTTGGTTGTATTAAAATTGTGTATCTTGTGTAGCTTGCCACTCTATTTTCCAAATTTTATGACCTATTTTTTAACATTTTATTGGCAATCATTTTATTCACGTAAATTTTTCTGAAGTCCGATTGTTTGTCAATGTCCATCTTTCACTGCCATTCTTAAACAAATAATTCCACCTTTATATAAAATATAGACAAAGATTACTCACCAGGCAAAGGAGCACAGGTGTGACAGCATCACAAATAAATAAATGAACACACACACACACACACACACACACACACACACACACACACACACACACACAAGCTTTTGTAACTCAGTTGCTTCTTCAGGCAGAAGGGAAGGAGAGAGAAAAGGAAATGATGAGGGTTTTAAGGAAGGAGGTAAGGAACCATTCCAATCCCGGGAGAGGAAAGACTGCCTAGGTGTGTTTGTGTCTGTGTAAATGTATGGGTGTGTGTGTATTTGTTCACCTTCCTTTTCTTCCCCCAAGGTAAGTCTTTCCTCTCCCAGTATTGGAATGGCTCCTTACCCCCTTCCTTAAAACCCTCATCATTTCCTTTTCCCTCTCCTTCCCTTGTGCCTGAAGAAGCAACTGGGTTGCGAAAGCTTGCGTTGTGTGTGTGTGTGTGTGTGTGTGTGTGTGTGTGTGTGTGTGTTCATTTATTTATTTGTGCTGCTGTCACACCTGTGCTCCTTCGCCTGGTGAGTAATCTTCGTCTATGTTTTATATATAATTTTTCCTGCTAGAAATTTTTCGTCTTAATATTCATATCATAATTCCACCTTAAGTTAAATTTGCTACATGAACCATGACTTTAAAGTCGGCAAATAGTTATGCAGTTTACAAATAATTTTACTTCAGCTCAGGTACGAGATCTTTGACAATGCCCCAAAAGGTAACGATTTGTCAAATTCTGTGGGTTGCTGGTTCTGCGAAATATTCTACTTTCAAATAGTTTGCCATTTCATTCATTTCCAAATACCAATTAAAAAAAAGTTGTGAACTTTTTCAATAGTAATTTATGCAACCTCTCACTTCAAAAATCTTTCAAACACTTAAGTATGGCATTTTTTTCACCAAAAACAGTCAGACAAGCAATAGTGGATAGTGAATACACTAAATGAGCTCTCCTTCTCTGAACTTTCTCTAAATCATCCATCAGTCCCATTTGGTCAAGATCCCACAATGCACAGCAATAATCCAAAATAGGTCACACAAGTGTAGTGTAGGTAGTCTCCTTTAGCAGTCACATTAATAAAGTTTGCCATTAACTATATGTACAAAAATGGCATTTGTAAACCTACCTAATCAGTGTTAAGCTAAACTCTTGATGCTGAAAAAAGCAGCACACCTGTACAATGGACGAGTGGAAATTATTTAATGTGATGAATGGCTTCTGACTCAACAGCAAGAAGACAGAATACATGGAGTGTGGTTTTCAAACTGGTGGTGCCATCAAAGACAGTGGGGGAGACCTGAAGAAAGCAGACCAATTTAAATATATTATTCTTCATAAGCAGTAATGGTGAAAGGCTTGCAAATATCTGTGAATGGATTAAATGGCACCAGGTGACAGCAGCCTGTGTAATTGCTGTATATCTTTATGCCATAAGGTAGTAATTCTCAACCCATGATCTGTGGACCATAAGTGGCCCACAAGAGGTGAAACATGGTCTACAAAAGATTTAATATTTTAAAGTTTTATTCATATTAAGGTATTAATACCTTGTTAAATGATAGTTGTACTGTTTGTCCAAGATAACTTTACAATGTCACTGGTGGTGACAGAAGTGGCCATTTGAAATATATTCATTTGACCTCTAGTGTTGGACCTCTTATTGAATTCCATAATGACACAAACTGTATTTCAATTCATCCTCTTGGGCAATTTTGTTGTAAAAAGGCAAAATCATGCAATAACATTCCATAAACCCCTTTCTGTGATCTTAACATTTAATTCAAGACTTATTTAGTTGAACAAAGAGTTATGCTTAAAAACAAATCCAGGAATTGATTGAAAGTAACTGATGATATATGTATAGCTTCAAGCAGCAGTATGCCGTGTACAAAGCTTATTTGTGGATTTAGTTGCGTTAGAGTGGCTTGATATGTTCGACCTTTCTCACTTACTTGTTTGGAGAATTTCTTCTTGTTATTTTTAGAAGCGGGATCCTGCTATTCAGTGCCCCTTGCCCAAGCACTTTTGGAAAGGATTAATCTTCTTTGCAGGTTTCTAGTGCAGAGAAGTGACTACAATTCTAAGTCCATATTTGTAATTTCAAATGAAAACCCACTTTTCTTTTAAGACTTATATTTTTATAAAATCTTATTAACATGAGCACAACTTTTCATTTACTAGTATACCACAAGTTTAACTATTACTTTCAATAGTTTCTTAATATTACATGCATCAAGCATGGTGATATCAGAATGAATGAATCTCTTTTAATAATAAGAACAAAACAATGTCTTTTTCATATAATCAAAGAATAAATATTTACATAGCACTTTTAACATCACAGACTTCCTTGTCATCAGGAGCTGGCCACTTATTATCTGCTGTCGCATCTCCCTGAACAGGTAGCACGATGCCGACTTTCCACTCATGTATGCAGCCAGTCACCTGGACATAACAAAATAGCACATGGCATAAATTCGGTCTCTTTCAACTTAACATGGTTGTAATGATATCTTCTTGTCAGTACTACCTGTGCCATTGCTCTCGTAGTGTAAACACGTTACACTACAAGTATTAGCCCAAGCATTACTGATCTTGAAAGTAAGATGAAGCTCTAAAATGACAATAGTGCAAACTGAATTTAATTTTCTACTAAAACTTTATGTTATGTGAATACATATTATTATTGCATTCAGCATACATGTAAAAAGTTTTGAATAAAGTTTGTTTTTAGATTGACACAATTTATTTTTCATGGACCTTGTGGTCCCTGCTCACAATGAAGAAAAGACCCATATGGAGACCCATATGGAGGCAGACGAGCCAATAAGAATAGCCTACATTTCAAAAGGGAAGTAATTGTCTGTTAGAATGTAATTGATAAGGTTTACGAAAAATGAGGTACTGGGCTTGGATTCTAAATGATGCTGAGAAAGAAAAGTGTTTGCGATCAGCAAGACAAATGGAATATAGAATACTGGTGTATAGGGAAGTGGCACCAACTGTGATGAATAAGAATCCGGGATGTAAAGGGGTGTGGGGTGGTGGGGAGTTGGTATCTTGGATGTGGAAGGCCAGATTTCAAACAGTTGATTAGAAGTGTTGGTCAACAATGGCTGAGATTCTTTCAGTGGGGCACAGTAACCAGCCACAGCTGGGCTTTCAAGATTATTAGGCTTATTGGATGTTTGGAAGCATATAGAAGGTAGGTGTGCTGAGTGTTGTTGGATTTGTGGTGGAGGTTCTGGGAAGTCCCCTAGGATTTTTGCAGGGATTGTAGATCATTTTTAACTTTTCGAATCAAATTGGCACCACCTGTTGTTGGAAGAATCAGACATTGGCAAAATGTAATTATACGGTATTTGTGTCATGTTCATGCATTGTGTACAGCTGTAAACTTTAAAATTTTGTAGTTCAATTATCAGGCACATGAATGGTGAAACTACTACACACTGATTAAAATTAGCCTGTTACAGACAGATTACTTTAGAAGCCGCTGCACTGCTGGTATGCAGTCAGCTATGCTTTACATTACACACAAAATGACAACATGATATGTAGCAGACAAGACCTGCTACAATATTCTATCATAGTTACCACCCTATTTTCTGACCTAAATTTACTAAATTGAAACTGTAATGTTTCTGGTACACCAGTGAAAACATAAACAAAAGTTCATGAGTCACGCAGTATCTGAGTACACAGTACATTTGGAAACATTATCAAAAGTAAATAATCAATATGAAATAGCATATCAATTGGTAGGAACATCAAATATGAAACAGTTGATTGTAAATCTGCCAATGTGGTAAAGCATATGGCTGATCAAATAGAGGTCATGAAATTCAGCTCAAATTCCAATTTAAAGTGATGTAATCACTTGTGAGCATGTAAGCTATCAATAATAATCAATTTTAGATTAAATCTTGCCTGAATAATGTAATAAGTCATTACTGACAAAACCACTGCCTAAGTAAACTTGGAGTATGCATTATTAATTCTAATCAATCATATCCCAGAATTAAAAACAATCATAAATCATTGCCACATAAATGATTGGAACACTTTCTTATTAATATTTTTCAGGTTATTATGATAAATATAATATTCTTGTTGCTTCTCATATCTATGTATATTTTCAGAAATTAGAAATTTTTATGAAGGTTTAAATGGTATTAAAAGATGAAGACGTATTTAAGCTTCTTTTATAGAATATCAATGTTATTAAGATTGATGAAGCGGATTGTAAATTTAACAATTTCATTGTTTTAATTAGGGTTGTGTCCGAGTGGTTCGGCCGAATCCATTATTCACCGAATCTAGCACACTGGCTTCGAATTCGAGATTCGGCGCATAATGCCCGAATACTACCGAATCCAGAATCCAAAGTGTTATATGGAAACCTTCAGTTACGAATGAACATTAAGCCATGTAATCTTCCGTGTTAGCTGTTACCATATTTATATTCCGTCCGCCTAACGAACCAGAAAGCCAACGGCAAACGCTGAAGAATATACGTATCACGTTAATGTTTACATTTGTATTATTCTTATGCTGAATGGGAATAGTTAGAAATGAAGCACGGCAAGTGACTTCTAGTAGTGATTTTTAAATCTTGTACGAATAAAAATTCTGTGCAGACTAGTTATGTGATCTTAAATGTTTGAAAGAATAAATAAATCTGCAAAATATCCTTGCTTAACCACCTGGAATGCACAATCTTTTCACAGTTCTGAAATGTCTTCGTGGCAATAACAAGTACACACATGTCGAATAAATGCGGTTTTCTATATGTCTGAATGTTCTGTCCGTCATTCATGAAATGCCTGATATGTCACTATAAAATTATTTAACATTTAGACATCCTAATTTTTAAGAATCTATTATTGAATTTCCAAAATATCTACTCATCTTTTCAGGTTTTATTTTTGAGTCTTCCCCTTTGAAAAAAGAAAGATAATTCGTAATCCTTTCCTATCATTATTTTTTATTTCAAAATGAAACATTTTGTAATAGAGTGAAGACAGATTCTTATAATCTTTTAGACCATCTCAATAACATATACATCGAAGTGTTTCATACAAATTTCTTTTAAGGGTAAGGGGTATATAAAAATCTTAAAGATTTAAAATAAACATTTGAATGAAAGTTTAATTTCTTAAATTTTACTGTTAATATTGTCATTTGGGTTCACCCCAGGCTTTATCTTCATCACTGGCTGTGATAGAGTACTAATTCTTTTTAAATACATGTACTTTAGTTGACAGATTATTTGGGTCCGAGATTCGGAAGATTTGATTCGGGTTCGGTATTCGGCAAATGTTTTATTTAAGATTCGGTATTCGGATTTGATTTGGTAAAATTAGGGTTCGACCCATCCCTAGTTTTAATAAACCTAAAACTACAGGGCACTGATTAGAACTGCATATGAATGAGGCTCACAGAGGCCATAAAAGCAGTTTTTAATCAGATTCTGAGGCAGCCACTATGCCCATCAGCACCTTGACTTTTTAATGTTGAAAGTGAGATTTGTACAAATTTTGTACAGTGCTGTATAAAAACTATTGATTCAAACTTGGTGTTGCTCTGCATAATTTCAAGCCAGTAGTTTACACATTGATTGAGTTCAGATGCACATATTCAACATCATCCAGAGGTTGCAGCATTATTGCAATTCCAGATACTGTGTTATGAGAAGTTACACCAAACCCTGAGATAACAAAGTAATGCTTTATAAGCACAATTAAGAACATTGTGGAGAAAACTTTTGTGGTTTAATCCAAGTGATCACAAACAGGATGTGGCACTTGACAAACAACTTTATCTGCTGTTGGCTGGCCCCTACCACCCACTTGCAAAAAAATATTAGTCACAAGGCTACTACACATAGACTTAATCAAGTGCAAACTCTGGCAGGCATTTACATATGATTTTGTAGAGTAAATATACAGATGTAGAACCAAAGAAAACTAATTTAAATTCTAATGAGAGAAATAACAAAAATAGTATTCTACAAGGATTGTTTCATTCCAATGGTGCTGATATATTTCCTCCATAACAGAAATGTCCTGATGGAATCTTTCTCCGTGTCATTCACTGGCACAACTAGAAGGGTAAAGGTCTTGATGGGAGAGGATGGAATTTAAGGGATGTGTTGCAATCAAGGTAATGGTATTTTTGCAGGAGCACTAGTGGCAGCTTGTTTTCAGTTTCGTCGGTGGGGCCAAGACAAAAAATTAGTACCCAGTATAATGGAATCTGTCTGATGTGTTCTTTATATAACCTCTATTTAAATAACATCATTTAAACACATTTGAAAGATTTTAAATATGCTAATTATGCAGTAATTAATATAATCCACAGAACACTGTAGCTAATAAAAATTAATACAAATGTGCCATAAACATTTTTATTTTATTACTATATTTTATTGAGAAGGGGGGATTATGTATGTGTAATATTGTAGTTGGTCTGGTCCACCAGCTCCACTAGTTTTCCATGTACCTGTGTGGGTGTCTTGAGTTTATGCTGTGGTGACACAGCACCAAACAGAAATGACATGTTTTTCTCGAACTGAAAATTAAAAAGTAAAAAACATTTTAACTGTTTGCAGATGACAACTTTGTACAAAAACAACAAATAAGTACGCTACTTAATGAGTTTTATGCAGCCTAATGTAAAATGTACGTAAAAAAAAGCACATATGTAAGAAAATGTGATACTCGAATATCTAGGCCTAATTTTCACTAAACTGAAATAGTTATATCGTCAGATAACCTAAGTAAAACGAAGGAACCTACAAAAAAGGTGCCTGAAAAGACTATTTTGTACAGTAACTATAATTTTCAGAACAAAAATAAACCATCCCACTGATGATAGCACAAAATGTGCTGAAACATGTTTGAGAAAAATTAAAAATCTGGTGTCTTACATACGGTGGAAAATCCTCACCATTTGTGGTGAGAATTTATTGAAGAACTTGGGGGCTTGGAGGTGTTTGGATTCAAACCGAAGTTCGCCCGCTATTCTCATGTTCTCATACTGAAGTTTGTACTTATTGTAGTTGTGCTTCTGTGTACTAAGTGTGATGCCAAAATAAAAATGAACTGTGGGAGGATGTATGTGACTTCTTCCAATTTGGAACTGCACCAGAGAGACAACAGGGACCCTCCTAGCTTTTGCCTTATGGCCAAAGTAAAAACTCTGCATGTTAACTAATGAGGTCTGTGTTCTGACAGGTTAGTTATACAGTAAATGTGCATTTCTGTTCTTCTGACTGGCAAACTGTAGTTGAAGTTTGGAATATCATTGATTTGCCCTTTTTGAATGGAACATACAGCCAGTGAGTTCACCCTTTCCTGACATATTGTTCTTGAGGAAGGTTTTGATTCTTTTTAAGGTGCTGAAACTGCGCTCTGTTTCTGCTGTTGAAACTGGTGTAGTTAGTGCAATTGTTAATGTTTTGTGCACTTCAGTGAATGATTCTTCAAAGGAATGTTCCACAAAGAAAGTAAACATCTCACAAACTGATGTAATGCCTCTAAATGTATCATTGCAATAAATCGCTGACAGTTCATTTTTAAATTTATCGTGGCAAATAAACAGACTGTAGTTTAATCAAAGATATTGACCAAAGTGGCTGGGAAATTTCTCTAAAAGAAGCAATGCCTTTTTTGTATCAATGATTTCGAAGCTGCTAAATACATGAGAGTTTTGAAATCTTCCTTTCGGTTGATTGGTCATAATGTCACACACTTCTTTGGCATCTGCTGTCAGATTAAGTTCATTGCTACATTTGGAATGTTTTCTTGGAGGAGCAATACACTCATCATCAGAAAATGGAAACCGTTGAATGTTCTCTCGTATTTCAGATACAGCACACTCAAAATTATGTAATGCCTTAGATATGGTAACGGCATTTGCACTCTGCATCTGAATTGTGTTATAGAAAAATCAATGTGTTTCAGGATATCATAAAAAAATTTAGGTGGAACAAAAAGTGTGGATGGTGAAGTAAAATTCTTAACCCTCTTCTTCAATCTTTTGCAAACATTGCAATAAGTCCAAATTGATTGCAAAAACAGTATTTACCATGTGGGACTAGAAGTTCCATCTAGTTGAAGAGACTGAAGAAATTTTCTTCTTGCAGACTGTCTGTAACGATTGACTTCACTTGGGAGGTGAAGAAGAAAATGTAACACCAGCAATATTTGTGAAAAACAACCTTATTGACTTTATGCTTTTACTGCAAGCATTCTGGAGAACCAAATTCATTTGGTGCGCATAACAGTGACGTACTTGGCATGTCGGAAAGTTCTCTGCATCCGTGTGCACACCACTGTTACTGTCACTCATTACTGGGGTGCCATTGTATGCCTGACTAATGAGTTCTTGAACATTGAAAGGTTCCATACATCTTTTGAAACCTCACCATGTCCATATGCTGTCCTATCACTAACATTTCCAATGGAAAGAAATCTCTCAACAGGTTTATTTTCCTTAATATACCACAGTATAATGAAAATATTGACTTTTGCACTTCATACATGTTGTTTCGTCAGCCTGCACAGAAACAAAAGTGGCATCGTTAATTTCTTTAATCAGTTCTTTGAAATAAACTTGATACATACAGTCCAGCAGCTCATTATGTAGAATGTGTGTTGTATATTTAAACATAGAATTACTAGAACTGCTTAAGTAATCATCTAATACACTGTCTAGTTTCCCCAAAGAGATAACAAGTATAAGAAATTGCCATGGTTTTCTGACTCTTGTTTTTCATTATAAGCTCTTAAAGCTAACTCATGAGTTCTACCAAACAATAAGCACTCTATATTCTGTTTAATATGTCTGTTCTTCATAACTAATTCATTATGTTTCTGAATTGACATGTTATATGCTGAATCAATCTGAGCAGTAGTGTTAATTCTGCCGAACATTTTATATTTACCAGCATTTTATAAATGAAGTCCACTTTCCTCATGTTTCTTAATTCGTTAACTTAAATGCTTTAGATCCTTGCAGCCAACTGTTGTCCACAATCCTTCACCACCAAACAACATACAGTAGAAACAAAACAATTTTTGTTTCTCTTCACTCATAGTTAGCCAAAACTTTTTGCAAAACCATGTATAGCAGAAAGTTTCTTCTTCTTTCCGTCAAGCTGAGACATCAAGAAATTTTGTGGTTGATGTGCACCTAACCGCTTGATTTCTCTTCCATAATAAATGAAAGGGCATTCTGAAGAGACTACTTTATTCATTTTATACTCAGTTTACGAACACTGAAGTTGCAATGATACAGCTCCGGAATAAGTTTTGATGTATGTGCTAAAGGCCCAGGGTCACTGACCCTAAACTGTGAACCTGTGGACAGAAGCATGAGGAGTGGGGATTGGGATCACGAACGGCAGCCCTCTTCACTGAGATCTACTCTGCCGGCCCTCAAGCAGCACTGAGGCAAGGGGTGAGGAGGGTGAAGGAAAATTGCTCTGTGACATCACTGTGACTGCAGGGGCAGTTAATGGCCAGCCGTTGCTGGCCATTGGATGTCAGCATGGTTGTGTAATGAAGAGAGGGGGTTCCACCAGGTGGGCCCTCAGCTATGCTGCGGTGAGTGTCAAGAAAAACCATTTGATCACGTCAATGTAAATTGAGTTAGGATGTCAAGGAGATCATGTCACAGTCCAACTGTTTGATACAATACTGCAAAAGTATATCACACATTTTCTGGTTGGGCGGGGCCCCTGAGGCCCTTTATAACGAGCCGCCCCTGAGGAGCACTGTCCGCAACTGAGTGGAGTTATCATCACTTTTGTTGTATAATCCATGAATTACCCTGAAAGCTTCCCAAACTTCCTTCTTTTCCCTACAAAACTTAGTCAAATCCGAGATCCTTTACACATTCTCTAATTTGTGAACTAATAAAAATACCTAACATAACTTTGCATCACTTTATTTCAGAAATTTCTCTTGTTATTAGTTAGTGGCCCATCCATCTTGATCCATACCTTTTCCAAAAAATTTTCATCAAAGCAAGCTTGATATGCAAGGGTGGAAGAAGAACATATTATGGGTCCACAAGAAACTCGGCACCACAAATTTTCCATTTGTGATCTAGATATTTGATAGAGTCCAAGAGGACTCTCAGTTTGCATATGTCTCCTTCATGTGAACTGCATGACTAACAGCAATAAAATGAAGATGGTTGCCACTGTGAAGTAACACAACTTTATAAGCTGAGCTTGGAGGAGTCTATGAATAGCTTCCATTCGGTTGAATCATGATTCAAATTCAAAGATTTCATCAGGCCATAAATGTCATAGCAAACAACAAGATTGATTTTAATCTACAGCAAGAAAAGCAGTTCAGTGTGACATTTCCTACACTCTGAGACTGTGACACCACTTTTGAGAAGGTTGTAAAGAATTTCTGCTTTCTTCTGTGACAGTTAAAGGTCTCTAATGAGATCACTTGATTCAAGCTGTGCAGTTTATCATCTTTTTCACCCAAAATCAGAGTCACATGATGTGGTAGCCTTGTTTGGTTCTTCTTTTTGTTCTTGTTCCACAGTCTTCACTTTCTACTTCAAACGCACGGTTTTCGGGTGGAGTGTGAACTAGTAAATTATCCAAATGTAGAATGGGTTGAATAGTAGGTCAATGATTCAAGTAGTGAACTACTCTTCTCTCCATAGACAATCCTGCTTATATATGTGAAGTCAAGCAGAAGTAGCAGTCATCTGTATGGTTTGTAGGCCCCTAACAAACTAAAGGCACACCCAAAGCCATAGATAATTTCTCATTTTTCAGCCATTCTCTCAGTGTACTTGAACATGTGTTGCAACTTTTATGTGGAGCCCAAGATTTACCCTAGTCCTATACATCTATACAAAATAATGCTGATAGGCAGTCTTCACAAGACACATCAGACTGCAATTCTCTCAGGAAAATGTTATTTCAACACAAATGTAACTAACATTATTCACCTTATTTACACAGTTTTGGGACATTTTTAGGGATTTTACATTATGAAATTAGAAGTTTTGCTTTAATTAAAGCAGAAACTATTTGAAACTCACAGTTGCAGCAACAGTACTTATGTTTATTACTTGCAAACAGCTTAAGAACATTTTTCTTTGGTAACACTGTATTCGCATTCGGGAGGAGGGTGATTCAAATCGACCTCGGGCCATCCACATTTAGGTTTTCTGTGATTTCCCTTTATCACTCCAGACAATTGCTGGGATGTTTCTTTTCAAAGGCCACAGCCAGTTTCCTTCCCCATCCTTACGCAAACAATCCGAGTGGGAGATCCACCTCTAATGAACACACTGTCAACGAGGCATTAAACACTAATCTTCCTTCCTTACCACATTTTTGTTTTGTTATTGGCCAGGTGTGTCCACTCTGAAAACAAAATTACCAACAATCAGAAAATTTTGACTGTTTTTGTTGTGGTCTTCAGTCCGGAGATTGGTTTGATGCAGCTCTCCAACCTAATCTATCCTCAGCAAGCCTCTTCATCTCCCCATAAGAATGGCAACTTATATCTATTTGAATTTGCTTACTATATTCATCTCTTGGTCTCCCTCTGCGATTTTTACCCCACACACTCCCCTCCAATGCTAATTTCACAATTCCTTGATGTCTAAGAATGTTTCCTATTAATCGATCCATTCTTTTAGTCAAGATATGCCAGAAATTCCATTTCTCCCCAATTCTGTTCAGTACTTCCTCATTAGTTACACGATCCACCCACCTAATCTTCAGAATTCTTCTGTAATACCACATTTCAAAAGCCTCTATTCTCTTCCTGTCTGCACTGTTTATCATCCCTGTTTCACTCCCATACAAAGCAACACTCCACACAAATGCCTTCAGAAAGGACTTCCTCATGCTTAAATTAGTGTTCAATGTTAACAAATTTCTCTTTTTCAAAAATGCTTTTCTTCCCATTGCCTTTCTGCATTTTATATCCTCTGTACTGCAACCATCATTTGTTATTTTACTGTCCAAGTAACAAAACTCATCTACCTCCTTTATTTATAAAAATGAAATGTAACATCTTTCATTTTTTGATGATTGTTTTAATTCAGTAGTTGGAAATATACAAGAATTAAATATTTTTGAGTCCTAAACATAGTTATTCTTGGCCAGTGTTATTGACACCCTACATTTTGGACAAAATGATGTGGAAAAATCTATATGACACGTAAGTTTTAAATTTCATACATACAATACTATACCAATACCAATGACTTAATGTTAACCATTTCCCAACATTTTTTGATACAAGACCACAACTTCCCTGTTATTTAAGTTTTTGAGCACGTAAGTGCAGATACACTTCATATAATTTTGGCACAAATATTACAAAGACCCCATTGAACTAGAGAAGTAACCCCCCCCCCCATCCTCCTGCCAACCCCCCCCCCTTCCAGCGAGTATAAATTTTCTAAATCCCTGAATCTTACCACACTACACAAATACGCCCTAAGAGTCCACATTTTAAGTTAAGTGTACAATTGCAGTCATAGAGATGTATTATTTAGCACTTTTGAACCGTATGAAATAGATAACAAAAGAACAGATATAATCAATGCAATGTTTATCAACACAGTGTAAACAAAATAAAGGAAAAGTCATAGATAACTTTCAGACATTCTGAAAGAAAATCAGATGTATGACAAGAATATGGCATGTTAAACAACTTTTTATTGCTACATAAAAAAAAAGTCGTTTGAGAACTGAGGAAGCACATAACTGTGAAGGTTAAACAATTAGGAAGAAAGCCAAACAAAATAATTGTAGACTATCTAGCTTTGCGACGCATGCTGCTTATTACTGATTAACTTGAAAGTGCAAATGAACAAATTACAAAACAACAAGCAGCAAAAGTAGGTTTACAAATGTTATTTGAGAACATATAGTTAATGGCAAACATTGTGAAAGAGGTGTGCCTCAGTGTGTGTGAGTATGATTTGTTTCTGGTGAAGCCTGTGGCTAAAAATTTGCATTGTGTGATGTGATTGTCTTTTCTGCATGTCTGTTTGTGCCTCAGAAATAGTCTTTATTATGAGTTTCAACTCATTTTCATTATATTACTGTCATTCCAACCTGGAATTTCCATTCTTATATAAATGTATTTGCTTTATTTAAGTTTTTCTTTTGGGACTCACAATTTAAAATGAATTTCCAGCTTTTTTTCTTATTTTAACTGTATCTTTTACCACTTAAATGTTCAATGATAGAACAAGTGACACACAAAAGGAGACATCCAGTAGAACTGGATATACTATTCACAATTGGAATTAAGAAGCTGAGAGGGAAGGTATGGGGCTATATGAATGTCACCTTTAACACAAAAGGAAATTCTTAGGCCATATCTGTGTTCTAGTAAGTTTACTCTCATTATTATTCACAAACACCAGCAGAGAGTAAATGTATTGGGGTGTCTGTGGAATAATCCTAAAGTGCCTGTTCTTCCACTATCCTTCTGTAGACTGAGCAAGTTAGACGGTAGCTGCAATGCTGGGAAAGGACAGTATAGAGCAAAAGAATGCAAGCAGTCTTTTTTGTGGGTCATCATAGTGAGAAAGAGTTGTCAGTACTAATTACAAATAATTAAAATACAACAGTCTAGATCGCAAGTTGGTGCGTTTTTAATCAGCAACTGGTTTCAGTCGTATAGGACCATATTCAGGCCTTTGGCACCTTGTTGGTGGATGGTGGCAGTGACGGGAGCAGTTTCACGCCTGCTCCAGCCACCACCACCGTCCACCAACAAGGCGCCAAAGACCTGAAGAAGGTCCTATAGGACTGAGACCAGTTTACAATTAAAAACATATCAACTTGTGATCTAACCTGTTGTATTTTAATTATTTAAAAAAAAAAATTCAGATCGCTGTTTCCAATAAATACTTTCAAAAATTACTAATTACAAATAACTGGGTTTCCTGTTAACTTATCCATATGCTGGTGCCTCGTTAGCTTGTTTTCAATCTGCATGCCTGTGAATATCATTCATGGACACTGCACTAACCCACACAAAAGTGGTATGAATGAAGCTTCCATCACTAATAAAGTCTCAATTTGGAAAATTTATTACTGTGGTATTGTAGTCTATGTTCTTGTATTAATAATAATGACAGCTGTCACTAATTCTCAGCACAGACTGAGACTACTGTAAGGTTTTGCCCAAAGGCTATGATGTTAATACTGCAGCTGGAAGTAGAGTAATATTAGGTAATGATGCTATATTAGGTCACACTTCAGGCATTGGTTAATCTACTGCTACAAGTCACATCTGTAAACCATTTCTCTTGGATCATAACAATACATCAAGATATGGTATGACTACAGAACATGGTAAATATTAGACTCATTCTAAAACATTTCTCTCAGTCTAGCTGCCTCATTTACTATGATAGTTTACAATGTTACTCATAACTATTTACTAGTTCCAAGTTTATGAAGTCTATGTCTACAGGCATTACTATTGATGGTGATAGCGAATGTTGCTTGTGTATAGTATGGTACTAAGTGGAACAGTCTCAGTGCTACATGATAATTTGGTTAGACTTTACATCAGTATGTACTTTTGAAGATGGGTCTTGTAGGCCTACAGCTTGTTTGAAAGATAGAAGAGATGGTACTGGTGGAAGTAAAGATTGAGGGCAGGCATATTTAGATGAAAGTAACAGACATAAGAAGTCTCCAGTACTCATTGTTTTACAATTTACCAATTTGTTTGGGACAGGGGGACCAAACTGCCGAGGTAATCAGTCCTCCAGGGGAAAGGGGAAATGATGAAGATAGGAAAGGAGTAGAAGGGAAAGGAAATTCAGTCCAGTGACTGCATTAGCTCAAGGACCCATGTTAAACATGCACTTACTCATGAAAGAACTATGAGCCCTCA
The DNA here is from genome assembly GCA_026315105.1 of Locusta migratoria. Taxonomy (NCBI): domain Eukaryota; kingdom Metazoa; phylum Arthropoda; class Insecta; order Orthoptera; family Acrididae; genus Locusta; species Locusta migratoria. The sequence goes on along the minus strand of CM048749.1, from coordinate 226,544,839 downwards.
GGGGGACCACTGGAAGGTTGGTTGGTTGGTTGATGGGTGAATGGGACCAAACAGCTAGGTCATCAGTCCCATGACCTCTGTATGGAGTGAAAGCCAGGGTGTGGTCAGGTAAGACCACAACTAGAGTAAAATAGAGGAACTAAGAGGGGGTTAAAATCAAGTAGAACAGGACTAAAACCAATAGAGAAAGCAAGATTCTACAAGGAACGTTGCGACAGATCCAGAAACATTGTTAATTAACGACAAGCAGGTACAGGAGAACAGCGTATGCACCTAAATGAGAAGCCTAAAAATGTAAAAAGGAAAACAATATGAATTAAAAGCAAGTTGAAAGGAGAAATGGAAGTCGTCAGGGGGAGGGGAGGGGAGAGCTCCAAACACTGCTGCTCGCAGGGAGGGCTGCAAACCCACCCATCCTGTCCAAGCGTCAGAGATAAAACCTTATAGCTGAGAGTAAAAACAGCTTTCCAAGAATAAATCCAAGGACTCTGTCAGCTATCGCCAAAACCGAGGGCAATGAGTGCGGAATTCCGTATTTGTCATGGAGCACCAAGAGGAGTGGACATTCCACTAAGATATGAGCCACTGATTGTAGGGCCTCACAACCACAATGTGGGGGACCCTCATTACACAAAAGAAAACGATGGGTCAGCCTGGAGTGACCAATGCGGAGACGACAAAGGACAGTGGATTCTCTTCGAGAAGGGCGTAAGGAAGAACTCCAAGCTGCAGTGGTTGACTTCATGGAGCATAGTTTATTAGACAGAGCAGCAGCCTGCCAGTTGGTGTTCCAGTCCTGTATGAGTAGCGATCTCATCTGCACCCGCAAATCTGCACCCAGAATAACCCAAGGGGAGGGGGCAGGGAGTTACAGTTACTCTATCCAACTGGTCAGACTGTTAATTTCCTAGGATACCCACATGACTGGGGACAAAGAGAGAAGCAACGGAGCAAGCGGTGCGATGAAGATCAGTGAGGAGATCATGAATATCAATGACCAAAGGATGTGAGGGGTAACATCGGTCTATGGCCTGCAGGCTGCTCATTGAGTCAGAACAGACTAAAACACGGTCCAGGGCTACCTGTTTGATAAAAGGAAGTGCCCTACTAATAGCCATGTAGCTCTGCTGTAAACACACTGTATGATTCTGGCAGAGAATGGCATTCCACACCAACAGGAGACAATAATGCATATCCTGTATGACCAGCAAATTTAGAGCCATCTGTGTAGAAAATCGTGGCACCCTGAAATTCTTCAATGACAGTGTGCAACAAACTCTGGAAGATTATGGAAGAGACATACAGCTTCACATCACAGCAATAGATCATTACCTTGACCTCCTCTGGGAGAGTATCCCCTTAGAATGCCAAGATAAATGCGCCGGTATCCACGCAATGATCCTTAGGGACTCGCTGCAGGCGGCAAACAAAAGGTATACCTCGCCGTTCGAGGTTGGCCCGGAGTTCCTCATCAGTTTGGAGGAGGAGGTCACAGTGGAAAACTACTCCCTGAACCATGTTCAGTGACTGATGAGGGGTTACCGACACTGGAACGTCACCAAGATGGTCGCAGGCACACAGCTGCAGATTGGGCAGCAGCAACTGTTTTAATTAGCAGTGATCTAGTATGTATCTTGCTCATTGTTTCAACTTCCCCAAACTTATCCTCAATATGTTTAACGAAGAACAATGGTTTGTTGGCGGTGAACATCCCTCCATCTGTCTTGGTGCAGACCAGGTAACGTGGAAAGGGTTTCACTCCAAGCCAATATGCCTGGCCCTTCTCCCAGGGCACAGACAGAGAGCAGAAGGCCCTCTTATCATAGCTAGTAGCATTATACTTTTTCCTGCCTTCTGAGATGGCCATATCACACCCATTATCTAATTTCACATGTTTCATTGTGTGAAATGTCTGCCCTGGTACCACCCACTTGGAGCCAGGGCTCTCCCCATGGGCGCCAACCAGCCATAGAAAAGGCGACCTGGCATGATGGGCATTGCTGGGAGCCCTGATACCCCAGGAGAATGGGTATCGGCTCCTTGGCCTCTAAGGGGAGGTTGCAGCTCTGGTACCAGCAGTGTGAAACCTGCGTTGTCAGGGGGCTCAGCCATAAAGGTACATAACAGCACCCCCACACGGACTGGCTACACGTGTTGGGGACCTAGCGGGAGATGGGGCTATGGCAAGGAAGGAAATGGGAAAGGATTGGGATCCATGTCATAGGGGCTATGTTGGAAGTTCTTCCCTGAATGGCTCACACTCGTAACTGTGAATTTTTGTGGAGGTCAATCCCCGAGGGGGACCGAACTATGCCGAAAACAGAGGAAAACAACAAAGATCAAAATTGCTACAACCATCATAGGAATAGCCATGCCATTTTAAAGGAAACCACTGAGAGAGGGGAGGAGATGAGAGGGATGGGGAGGAATTAGGATGCGGAGGAGGAGAGGTACTGGGGGAGGTAATGCAGCCCAGGAATGTAAGAAGAAAGGCTGCAATGGCTTGGGGACCTGTGCGCGCCACATACATACCTACAAAAGAGCTGTCGGCCCCCTGGGGGGTGGGGGAGGGGGGCACTAGAAGGCATGGTAGATCATTTGCATATGTAAAAAGATAGGGATTACATATAAAGTTAGAAATTACATCATTTCATTAACCCTTGAGTGACGATGCCTGTGTATGAAGTGCGCCACTCACAAAAACACTGTGTTCAACTATTCCCTTGCAGTCACACAATTGCAAGACTGAACCAGTTACTTCATTATTGCTTAACAGATGAAATTGCATTGTCATGTTTCCAGGTGTGGAGCAGTACTATTAAATAAACAGAGAGTGTGTCATCACATTGTACAAAGTGTGCCCTGAACCTGGAAATGAGGATCGAAGATTCAACACTGTAATAAAAAATGGAAATGATGACTATTCTGAGGGAGAAACAGAAGTTACCACATAGATTTGCTTTCTACAATATGTCTGCCTAGGTGTGTTTGCATGTGTATATGTGTGAGTGTGTGTGTGTCTGTGTGTGTGTGTGTGTGTGTGTGTGTGTGTGTGTGTATTTGTTTACCTTCCTTTTTTCCCCCCCAAGGTAAGTCTTTCCTCTCCCAGAATTGGAATGAGTCCTTACCCATTTCCTTAAAACGCTCATCTTTTCCCTCTCCTTCCCTACTCTGCCTGAAGAAGCAACTGGTATATATATATATATTAAGACGAAAAATTCCTAGCAGGAAAAATAAAATATAAAAAATAGACGAAGATTACTCACCAGGCGAAGGAGCACAGGTGTGACAGCATCACAAATACATAAATGAATACACAAATGAATACACACTCACACACAATCGCAAGCTATCGCAACCCAGTTGCGTCTTCAGGCAGTAGGGAAGGAGAGGGAAAAGGAAATGATGAGGGTTTTAAGGAAGGGGGTAAGGAGCCATTCCAATTCCGGGAGAGGAAAGACTTACCTTGGGGGAAAAAATGGAGGGTAAACAAATGCACACATGCCCACACATTCACACAGACACAAGTACACCTAGGCAGACATACTGTAGAAAGCAAAGAAGTTAACTTAACTTCTTTGCTTTCTACAGTATGTCTGCCTAGGTGTACTTGTGTCTGTGTGAATGTGTGGGCATGTGTGCATTTGTTTACCCTCCATTTTTCCCCCCAAGGTAAGTCTTTCCTCTCCCGGAATTGGAATGGCTCCTTACCCCCTTCCTTAAAACCCTCATCATTTCCTTTTCCCTCTCCTTCCCTACTGCCTGAAGACGCAACTGGGTTGCGAAAGCTTGCGATTGTATGTGTGTGTGTGTGTATTCATTTGTGTATTCATTTATGTATTTGTGATGCTGTCACACCTGTGCTCCTTCGCCTGGTATATATATATATATATATATATATATATATATATATATATAATATAAAAAATAGACGAAGACTCTGTCCAACTTCTTTGGTTTCTACAAATGTCTGCGTAGGTGTGTTTGGATGTGGATATGTGTGAGTGTGTGTGTGTATTTGTTTACCTTCCTTTTTGTCCCCTAAGGTAAGTCCTTCCACTCCTGGGATTGGAATGGCTCCTTTTCCACTTCCTCAATACCCGTATCCTTCCCTTTCTCCTCTCCTTCCTCCCTCTTTTTCCCGAAGAAGCCACCACTGGTGGCGAAAGCTCGAATGGTTGTGTGTTTTTGTGTGTTTTGTGTTTCTATCGACAAGCCTGTACTTTAGGTAAGTCAAAAATCTTATATATATATATATATAGTATAAAATAAAGATTTTTGACTTACCTAAAGTACAGGCTTGTCGATAGAAACACGAAACACACAAAAACACACAACCATTCGAGCTTTCGCCACCAGTGGTGGCTTCTTCGGGAAAAAGAGGGAGGAAGGAGAGGAGAAAGGGAAGGATACGGGTTTTGAGGAAGTGGAAAAGGAGCCATTCCAATCCCAGGAGTGGAAGGACTTACCTTAGGGGACAAAAAGGAAGGTAAACAAATACACACACACACTCACACATATCCACATCCAAACACACCTACGCAGACATTTGTAGAAACCAAAGAAGTTGGACAGAGATGCCACTTCAGGCAGAGGCTCTGTCCACAGAACCGAGGCAAAGATGTTAAAGATGGCGGGCGGGAATTAGAATTTAGCGGAGGTTGAGACCAGGTGGGCAACGGGAAGAGAGAATGTGTTGAAGGGCAAGTTCCCATCTCCGGAGTTCTGAAAGATTGGTGTTGGTGGGAAGTATCCAGATAATTCGGACGGTGTAACACTGTGACAAGATGTGCTGGCCGTGCACCAAGGCATGTTTAGCCACAGGGTGATCCTCATTACCAACAAACACTGTCTGCCTGTGACCGTTCATGCTAATGGACAGTTTGTTGCTGGTCATTCCCACATAGAACGCTTCACAGTGCAGGCATGTCAGTTGGTAAATCACGTGGGTGCTATCGCAAGTGGCTCTGCCCTTGATCGTGTACACCTTCCGGGTTACGGGACTGTCCATTCGCATGAACGGTCACAGGCAGACAGTGTTTGTTGGTAATGAGGATCACCCTGTGGCTAAACATGCCTTGGTGCACGGCCAGCACATCTTGGCACAGTGTTACACCGTCCGGGTTATCTGGATACTTCCCACCAACACCAATCTTTCAGAACTCCGGAGATGGGAACTTGCCCTTCAACACATTCTCTCTTCCCGTTGCCCACCTGATCTCAACCTCCGCTAAATTCTAATTCCCGCCCGCCATCTTTAACATCTTTGCCTCGGTTCTGTGGACAGAGCCTCTGCCTGAAGTGGCATCTCTGTCCAACTTCTTTGGTTTCTACAAATGTCTGCGTAGGTGTGTTTGGATGTGGATATGTGTGAGTGTGTGTGTGTATTTGTTTACCTTCCTTTTTGTCCCCTAAGGTAAGTCCTTCCACTCCTGGGATTGGAATGGCTCCTTTTCCACTTCCTCAATACCCGTATCCTTCCCTTTCTCCTCTCCTTCCTCCCTCTTTTTCCCGAAGAAGCCACCACTGGTGGCGAAAGCTCGAATGGTTGTGTGTTTTTGTGTGTTTTGTGTTTCTATCGACAAGCCTGTACTTTAGGTAAGTCAAAAATCTTTATTTTATACAATTTTCCCACCTAGAAGGTCTACTTCTATAATATATATATATATATATATCAGTGACAAAACAAGAAGAAAGAATGTTGTAAAGATATTTTCTCAGACTAGACATGTTGCTGGAGGGTTCAAGTGAAACAGGGGCTCTATGGACAACACATAGCCTGGAAATGATTGACAAAATAGTAAGATACATAAAATTATATATGTATTCATTCTAAAAATGAAATTGTACAATATTCCAGAAGAAGGGAGTCTAAGGAAACTACTAAGTGTGAAATAATAAATATAAATATTTTGTCTTGATATCTATTAAAGATATTAAACTGAAGTAGAGGCTTTGGATTAAAATTTAAGTCATGGCTGGGATTACACATCATTTCCACAGATCAAATGGGAACTCTCCTCTTCCACATTCCATACTGTCTCTTCACAGTGTTCCTTGTTATAATGTGAGACCTACTGTATTGGGGTTCTACATCACTTTGAGGGTTTGAAAGTGGTTCAAGGTGTATTGTCTGTATACTTTGCTATTATCTTACAGTAAGTGATCTATTGGTACTTCCCCATTTTTAAACTGGGCCAAGACCAAAGTATATCTCAAACAGCAGAGAAAACACAGAAATCAATCAATGTATTAACAATACAAAAGAAAGAGGAATAAAACTAAATCCAGAATTTCAATGAACTTTGCAATGTAAGTAGGGCCTACCCATGGCACCACTGGAAGGATGGTACAGCCTTAGTACAGTTAGTCTGCGCACTACATAAGGCTTTCTTATCTTAATACTTGATATCTCCATATGTTCTTCTCTTAATCCCCAAGCAGGTTTGCCAATTTTCATAACACAATCTGGTGCATGGTGCACTTTGTACAGATTTAATGAATAGCTGTCATCATGCTACAAAGGTAAACATTTATGAACTATAAATTACAGTTTATTTTAATTAAATGACACTGAAGTCCCAAAGAGGTCAAAAAGGTTTATATAATTTAAATGTTTGTTTTAAGCATTGATAATGCTCATAAAATAATCAAAATTTATATCTGGATGTAAACAAAATATTTACAACTGATTGCTGACAACCTTCTACTAATTATAATGATGATGGCTGTATTGCATAATACTGCAAGGTGCATGACCAAGAAAGAGCCAGAAGAAGATCCAGGGATTTCACAACTACTGAGACTATTACATAGTGAGAGGGCTCCTAATATAGGCAATACTGAACCAATACCTCCCAATTAATAGGAGGAGGAGCTTACCAAACTTCAATCAATGAATATTGAACACTGGTTAGCGAGCAACATATGGGGAACCTGCCGCACCTCAGTTGTTTTAGGCTTACCCAGGCAAGTGGGGCTCTGCCTGGGTGGATGTATAGTTCCCTAGCTGATCATGTAAACAAGATGAAATGAGCAAATAAATAGCATTGTGGACACAAAACTCCCATCTTTAAGCATGGCAAAATAGTGTTCCATGTGATCTTATATGATCCTAAGGGGCCTTAATAGACTGGATCCATACTCGCCACCAAATCTTATATGTCTGCGTTCAGATGGTGAATCATTTATGTCCAGTAAGCATTAGTACTTTGTCACCATCTTGAAGATAAGTTTGGTAAAGTGGCGTCATTTTCTAAGGTGAGAAGTGGGGCTCTTCTGATACAGATGGCATCCCCAGCCCAGTCATGTGCAATACTTGCCATGATAAGCTGGGTAATATTCCAGTGAGTAACATGCCACACAAGTCATTAAACATGGTGAAGGGTCTAATCTACTACAGTGATTCCTGTCACAGACTGATGATGAATTGCGAGAAAACCAGCGGTGCCGGGGTGTTCACTTTGTCTGGCATGTGTATAAGGGACCTAAAGATCACAGAGTTGCCATTCATGGTCTCATCCTTGCCCTTGAAGGTGATACACTGCCTGAGAAGGTCAAGGTAATGATATTCTGGTGTAGTGTAAAACTATATTTCCCTCCCCTTATGAGGTGTTTCAGGTGCTGGAAGTTTGGGAACATGTCCTCCTGATGCACTTCCAGCCCATCTGCAGGAAATTTGGGTGTCCATCACATCCAGATGCTGAATGTACCCCACCTTCTCGTTTCATTAATTATGGGCAACACCATCTGCCATGCTCGCCGGCTTGTACTGTTTTATATCAGGAACAGAAAATGATGGAGACTTTCTCTGAGGCACGGAAGAACTACAAGTGGCTCCGCCCAATATATATGGAAACATCTTTTGCTGAAGTCCTGGCAGCACCAGTATCTTTGAAAACAATGACATCACCACTGTTCCTTCCATCTGTGGGCCCTACCTTCCTCTGCCCCCTCGATGGGTAGGGGAAACTATTCTGTGGCAGCAATATCCTCCCCCCCCCCTTCCCCACCATTGGGGATTCCAGTCCCTATTCCTCAGCCATAGAAGCAACAATATTTTCTGGTCCCTCTTGCAATGGAAGGGGTCCCCCGGAGCACTCTCTTCCAAGGCTTCCACGAGTGGATTGGGATATCCCAACCAGAGGCTGCAGGATCCGCCCACTCCTATTCGAAGGGTTTCCCAATCTGCATCAGGCCCTGAAACCACTAGTGAGAAGTGCTCCCAGCTCTCAAAAGTGAAAGGGCAGCAAGAGGCCAATAAAAAGAAACAAAAGAAGAAGTACTGCTCAGTGGCTTGAAAGCCACAGCTCCCTACATTTTCTACCTCAGAAGATGAGGTGGAGATTCTCGCGGGCCCTGAGAATCTGGTCCTTACTGAGACCCTCAAACCAGTGGTTCTAGATGATGTTGATACACAAACTTTGGCACCTTCCCATCATGGCCTTTCAGCAAGGATATACAGAAGTTCTCCAATGGAATTGCGGTGGTTTCTTCATCCATCTAGCTGAGCTGCAACAGTTGCAACAGTTGTTGTGCTGCTTCTCCATGCTCTGCCTGGCATTTCAGGGAACTTGATTACCTGCCAGTTGGCCTCTGCCCTTCAGGGCTATTGGTGCTATTACATAAACCATTCTTTTAATGACAGAGTCGCTGGTGGTGTTTGTGTTTACATCCTTGGCACTGTCCCCAGTACCACTGTGCTTCTCTGCACAGCCCTTGAGGCAGTACTGTCATAATCCGGGCAGTGCAGGAACTTAACATCTGTTCTCTCTCTCTCTCCTCGGATGAGGCTGTCTCCCCTGCTGCTGATGGTGCCTTAGTTACACAACTTCCCATACCATTACTCCTTTTGGGGGATGTCAATGTCCACCACACTCTATGAGGTGGAACCAAGATCTACCGCCATAGTAGGGATGTTGAGACTGTCCTGGCATAGCAGAATGTTTGCCTCCTAAACACAGGTGCACACACACACACACACACACACACACACACACACACACACACACACACACACACACACACATTTCAGCATGGCACACAGCACATACTCAGCTATCAACCTCTCCATTTGTTGCCTGAGCCTTCTCTCCCATCCCAGCTGGAGGGACACGATGATCTATGTGGTAGCGACATTTTCCTGTTCTTTTATCCCTCCCTCCTTTCCAGCCAGCTTACTGACCGCCGCAATGGTTGCTCCACAGAGCAGATTGGATGGCTTAGACCTTGACTGTTGTGTTAGCTGCTCCACTTCCCACTGATATTGATATGGCAGTTCACCAGGTAACTGTGGCCATCATCTCTGCCACCAAGGCCACTGTCCCAAGCTCTCATGAGTAACTCAGATGTAAGTCAGTACCTTGATGGACACCAGAAAACACTGAGGCTGTCATTGAATGTCATTGGATGCTCCAGCACCACCAGCACCACTCTTTCACTGAACATCTGATGAGTTGTAAATGTGTCCGGGCCTGAGGTTGGTGACTAATCCAGCAGAGAAGGGTAGAAATCTTTGGACAAATATGTTGCCACCATCAGCTCTCGTGCCTCCCCGTCCTGCGTGTGGTCACAAGTTCGATGCATTTTTGGACACAAACCAACATCAGGAATCCACTGTCTTCCATTCCAGAGTACCCTAAGCATTGACCTGACGTGGAAGAAAATTATGAACATTGTTCTGTGACATCAGCCTACAGCCCGCAATTCTGCACCCTTAAAGAGAGAGCTGATTGGAAGCCATTATCATTACATAAGCGCTGCCAGGAGACATACAATGCTCCATTTAGTGTGTGGGAGTTTAATAGTGCTGTTGCTGGATGCCCTGATACCTAACCAGGATCAGACCTCATTCACAACCAGTACCTTCATCTCCTCTCAGCAGATTCTCAACAACTTCTTGCCCTATTTAATCATCTCTGGACTGAAGGTGTTTTCCTGTCCCAATAGTGGGACAGTATCATAATCCCAGTGTTGAAACCTGGTGCTGATCCATAAGTGGCTGATTGTTACCACCCAATTAGCATCACCAATGTTTCTGCAAGCTCTTCAAACAGATGGTGAGTTGGTGGCTCATATGGTTCCTAGAAGCTCAGGAACTCTTGGCCCAGCAACAGGGGGGCTTCCACAGGGTCACTCCACTGTCAACAACCTTGGGTCAATAGGTAGCTATTCATCTAGCTTTTGCGCAATGTATGACACCGCCTGGCATCATCACATCTTTGCAACGTTACACGAATGGGTTTTACGGGGTGCTCTTCTGATCTTCATCTGGAACTTTCTTTCCCTTTGCACCTCTTGGGTTAGGGTTGGCAATTGTTTGATTTCCATTCACACTCATAAGAAATGTGTGCCACAGGGCTCCATTCTAAGTGTGCCCCTCTTTTTGGTGGTAATTAATGGTGTTGTAGCTGCAGTAGGTTCATAAGTCTCTTGCTCCCTATTTGCTGCTGACTTTTGCCTGTATTACAGCTCCACATGCATATAAAACTCGAGTCATGCTCTTTTGTTGTTGTTGGGCTGTTCACTTGGACCCAGAACGTTTTTTGGCTGATCAACTGCTTCATGACAAAAACACTCTCGACATGATCTTCGATGACCAGCTCACTTGGATGCCACACTTCTGTCAGCTGGAGGCTGGAGATACCTGAATATCTTACACTGCCTTATCCACACTGTTTGTGAAGTTGCATGTCCATCACTCCTACAGCTCTACAAGGCCCTCATACGATCGCGCCTGGATTATGGGAGCCTTGTGTATGATTCAGCAGCTCCTTCTGCATTGTGGGTCTTAGACCCAATTCTTCACCCTTTCTCACTCTTTGCATCCAAATTGCAAGATTATCTTTGTGACTGCTGCCCTCTTGTTTCCACAATGACAGCACAAGACAGGCCTCCCAATTGCAGTCAGTGTCCATTCCGTCTCTTGTCCCTTGAATCCCTTGCTTTCATTTCCACTTTCCACCACTCTTCCCATACACCTCCTTGGTGCATTCCTCACCTGCAGATTAGTTTGAACCTGTCCCGGGAGTCAAAAGCCTCGGTAACACTGTTGAACCTAGAGTGCCAATTCCGAGCACTGCTTGCATCATTTCACAATGCAGAAGTTCTTTACATAGATAGTTCTGTGGTTGAAAGCCATGCTGAGTATGCCTTTGTCTGTGGTGACCATATCAGTGATCCTTGCCTTGTGGCAGTAGCATCTTATCTGCTCTCCACTTGCCTAACACTGTTAGGTAGGTGGTTTTAACGTGTAACAGAGTGGCTGGATGTCCTACTTTTATTTTTGTGATGACCCATCCAAAACACTCTGGTATTACATTTAAGTCTTTTTATCCTTTCTTCATTTTTTATTTGCTACTATTAATTTTGACATGTTAACTCCTATGTTTCAGTGTAATGCATCTATGATTGGAACAAGGGACTGTTAACCTTTTCAGTTAGTTCCTTCCAAAATCCAACAACAGCATCAACAGATGTTACTAGTGGCATCACAAACTTACTTACTGTTATTGCCTCCCCCCTGTCTTATACACTGTTTGTTAAAATAGGGGGAAAACAAGAACTATTAATGTAAGAACAGGCAAGGTTCATGGGAACCAATTACTATTTAATAGAACACTCATTTATTGCACCTTAGTCAATTTTAAATAATCAACATAACTTCTTAACAACATTCATAAAGAACCTTGTAAAAGTCAGCAATTACGAAAAGGGGCAATAAACCCACTCAAGATACAGTACTTCTTAATCAATTAAAGAAAACTTTTGAAGGAAATGTTTACATGACCGTTAAGAATGTAACAATTGTGTAAATTTTGCCGACTGGCTTAAGGTACAACTTGATCAAATTCATATAATCAACATAAGCTCCTCAATGACATTCACTAAAGAACCTTTTAAAAGACAACAATTAAGAAAGGGGGCAATAAACCCACTCAAGATAGTTCCCTGCAACAAGCTCTAGCTCTAAATTATTAACCCACAGGCGGGTACTGACCAAATAACTGTATCCAAGGAAGCACTAGCACAGAAAGAAGGGACACAAAGAATTCAAGAACAAACACGGAATCATGGAATGAAACATCCTGCCAAATTACATTCACTCACTGGGCAGTATTGGCCGAGGGAAGGAAAAATGTACTTAGAACATATACACACATGGCCAGGGCAGGCAACTGACATGCAAACAGCTACAAACCAGGAAAAAAACAGTTACATGTAGAAGAGGATATGAAAGTTTCAATTAGAAAACATCAAATATTAAAGTGGCACATCTAGGTGCACATGCATACTGCAACAAAAAATCAAATACACAATTATGGCTAAGGTGAACACATGTATCACACCAAATGTTATTGCACAAGAAGGAGGTGAGTCTGGCTACTTAAGTAAGAGCTAGAATTGTGTGGAGAAATGGCCATTGTTGCAAGACCTATCAACGTTGACACGGATGGGTGTAGTGGCCACAACACACCCCAGAAATCCGACACAGTGTCCACACATGACACTGAAATCCTTCTCTCTCTTTCTCTCTCTCTCTCTCTCTCTCTCTCTCTCTCTCTCTCTCTCTCTCTCTCTCTCTCTGTCGGGCCACAGCCAACTCACTCTTTCTGCCTAGACAACTGCCACACAGACAACCAAAGATCAGCTAGGGAAGACCTAGCTTACAGTGCCATCACCGGAGGAAACAAAGAAGGAGATGAGTACGGGAGACTGGTAACTGGCATCTCTGCAAAGCAAGGGGAAGAAATGGAAATCGAGCCAGTGCAGCTCATACACTTTGAGCTTTCCATCTGTCAAATCCCAGCACAGCCTTCACTTCATACTTTCACAAAATGTTCAGCCTTTCCGGTATTGTTTGCGGCACACCTGAAATACATCTATTTTTGTAGTTGATGGACTCATTTTTGAGTATTTTTCTAACTGTATGTCTTGAATTGCTGTTGCAATATTAATCTGAGAACAATGAAAAACTGTTTTCATTCATGTCAGTAAATGAAAGATTAATTTCTTAATCAAATAAAATTTGATCTCACCTACAGTGGAACTAAATTGTGTTGTAATGATAGATCATGCACTTGTTTTCTTCTTAACAGTACATCCATCCAATATTGTTAATTTAGAGCCAACCAGCTCAAAAAAGGTGTATAGTTCAAAATTAGAAACATCATCATCCTTTTCTTGTACTCATCATTCTTCAGTAAGATTATGGATTTTACAAAAACAATCTAAAATCATGAGTAAGTACCACAGGCCTAGCAAGTTACAACCTCCTTGCTACAGATAGTGATTATCAGTAACTTTGCATGTTTGATGGGCACTTTCCTTTGTAATACAAGGAGTTGACCACAGTCAAATTCCTCGTTAGTTAAATGTGTTTTGATAACTGATTTTTCACATTGGTGCAGCGCAGGGACAAGTTAATCATGATTAAGCTTCAACTGTTATAATGGGATACCTTGTCATCTTGCTTTTAAATTAATGTTAGTGCAGTCAAATATTAGTGTCAGTTTGGAAACTGTGAACAGTATAGTTGTTGCAAGCTGTATTTTGTATAGTTATTTTCAATAAAGAACTTTAATACATAGACAACAGACACAAATTTTGACAGTGAAGATGTGGTGGATCCTGCACTTGCATTACTGTCATGGTATCTTTAACAAACTCTTGTACCTCTGACACAAACAATGGAAATGAAAAGCAGGTTGTACTTTGGCAAGACCTGGCCACTGGAAACAAATTTAAACACATATTCATCAGAAAAAACACTAATGATTAAAGGAGTGCCCCAAGGATCTACCATAGGCTGAATACTCTTTCTCTTATATATAGGTGACATCAGTGACATTATTCATGGAATACAGAAAACTCTGTTTGCGGATGACACCAGCAATCTGATCACAGGGTTCAATAAACAAGCCATTCAGTCATCAGCCAACACAGCACAGATGGAACTAACACAGTGGTTCGAGAAAAATAAGCTCATAACAAACACTGAATAAACTGTGAGCATGCACTTTAATATATCATGCCAAAAGCAAGAAAACTGCCATTCATTAAAAATAAATAATAAAAGTATAAAAGCGGTTGATGATGTAAAATTTTAGACATACATCTACAGAGTGAACTAAAATGGAATACAAAAGTTCTAGCAGCTAAATTATCATCTGTCTGCTATATGCTGCAAGTACTAACTGGAAGCTGCAACAGAAAAAAATGTGCTGCATGCCTGTACACTCATTTCCAATCTGAAAATAATTGTGGAAATATATTTTGCTGTTCCTTATTTACATAAAGGATTTAGGGGAAAATCTAAGTAGCTCTCTAGGTTGTTTGCAGATGACAACGTAATTTACCATCTAGTAAAATCATCTGAAGATCAAAACCAACTGCAGAACAATCTGAATAAGATATCAGTATGGTGTAAAAATTGGCAACTGACTCTAAATAATGAGAAGTGTGAAGTCGTCCACATGAGTACGAAATTAAATCCGTTAAACTTTGTTTACAAGATAAGTCAATCAAAATTGAAGGCCGTAAACTCCACAAAATACCTAGGAATTACTATTACTTCAGACTTAAATTGGAAAGAAGAAGTAGATAATGTAGTGGGAAAGGCGAACCAGAGACTGCGTTTTATTGGCAGAACCCTTAAAACATGCAACAGAACCACAAAAGAAACTGCATACACTACACTTATCCATCCATTTTTGGAGTATTGCTGCCCAGTGTGGGATCCTTATCAGGTGGGTTTGTCGGAGGAGATCGAAAGAGTACAAAGAAGGGCCACTCATTTTGTATTGTCACGATACAGGGGAGACAGTGTTACGGAAATGATACAGGATCTGGGATGGGAATCATTACAACAACATCACTTATTGCTGCGGCATGGGCTACTTACTAAACTCCAATTGCCAGCATTCTCCTCTGAATGCGAAAATATATTGTTGACTCCCACTTACATAGGTAGAAATGATCATCAGAATAAAATACGAGAAATCAGAGATCGAACGGAGAGATTCTGGTGTTCTTTCTTCCTGCACACTATCACAGACATTGCCAAGTTGGGGTGGCTTGCATGCCTCACGATGCAGACAGCCGTACCGTAGGTGCAACCTCAGTGGAGGGGTATCTGTGGAGAGGCCAGACAAACCTGTGGTTCCTGAAGAGGGGCAGCAGCCTTTTCAGTAGTTACAGCGGCAACAGTCTAGATGATTGAATGAGGTGGCCTTGTAACATCAGCTAACATGGCTATGCCATGCAGTTACTGCGAACAGCTGAAAGCAAGGGAAAACTACAGTTGTTACATCTCCCGAGAACATCCAGGTCTACTGTATGACTATATGATGATGGTGTCTTCTTGGGTAAAATATTCCAGAGGTAAAATAGTCCCCCATTTGGGTCTACGGGCAGGAACTACCAAGGAGGATGTCATCATCAAGAAAAACAAAACAGGCTTTCTACAGGTCGGAGCGTGGAATGTCCTAACCCTTAATCGCATAGGTAAGCTAGAAAATTTGAAAAGAGAAATGGATGGGTTAAAGTTAGATATGGTAGGGATTAATGAAGTTTGGTAGCAGGATGAACAGGATTTCTGGTCACGTGAGTACAGAGTTATCAATAGAAAATCAGTTGGTGGTAACGCAGGAGTAGGTTTGATAATGAATAAGAAAATAGAAATGCGGTTAAGTTACTATGAACAGCATAGTGAACGCATTATGATAGTAAAGATAGACATGAAGCCAACATCAACTACAGCAGTGCAAGTTTATATGCCAATAGCACAGCCGATGATGAGGATATGGAAAAAATGTATGAGGAGATAAAAGAATTCATTCAGAAAGTTAAGGGAGATGAAAACTTGATTGTGATGGGGGATTAGAACTCAGTAGTAGGAAAGGGAAGAGAAGGAAATGTAGTAGGTAAATATGGACTGGGGAAAGGAATGAAAGAGGAGATTGCTTGGTAGAATTTCGTGCAGAGCACAATTTAATGATCACCAACACTTGGTTTAATCATCACGAAAGAAGGCTGTATATGTGAAAGAGACCAGGAGTCACTGGAAGGTACCAGATTGACTTTATAATGGTAAGGAATAGATTTAGAAATCAAGTTCTAAACTGCAAGACATATCCAGGGGCAGATATAGACTGACCATAACTTATTGGTTATGAACTGTAGATTAAAACTTAAGAGACTGCAGAAAGGTAGAGAGGTTAGGAGATGGAACCTGGACAAATTGAAAGAACCAGAGGTGGTTGAGAGTTTCAGAGGGAGCATTAGGCAAGGATTGGCTGAAACAGGGGAAAGTAATTCAGTAGAAGAAGAATGGGTAGCTCTGAGAGACAGGGTAGTGAAGGCAGCAGGGGATCATATAGGCAGAAGGACAAGGCCTAATGGAAATCCCTGGATAACACAGGATATAATGAACTTAATTGATGAGAGGAGAAAATATAAAAATTCAGCAAGTGAAACAGGAATAAGGGAGTACAAATGTCTGAAAAATGAGATTGACAGGAAGTGCAGAGTGGCTAAGCAGGAGTGGCTAGAGGACAAATGCAGAACCGTAGAAGTATCCATAACTAGGGGAAAGATAGATAGCACCTACAGGAAAATAAAAGAGATATTTGGAGACAAGAAAAGCAGCTGTATGAATATCAAGAACTCAGACGGAAAACCAGTACTAAGCAAAGAGGGGAAATCTCAACTGTGGGAGGAATATATAGAGGGCCTGTACAAAGGAAATAAACTTGAAGGCAGTAGTCTAGAAATGGAAGACACAGTGGAGGAAGATGAGATAGGAGATATGATACTACGTGAATAATTTGAGAGAGTGCTGAAGGACTTGAGTCGAAACAAGGCCCCTGGAGTAGATTATATTCTGTCTGAACTGCTAATATCATTAGGAGAGCCAGTCTTGACAAAATTGTATCACTTGGTATGCAAGATGTATGAGACAGGGGAAATACCCTCTGACTTCAAGAAGAATATCATTATTCCAATTCCAGAGAAAGCAAGTGTGGACAAGTGTGAAAATTACAGAACCATCAGTTTGATAAGTGATTTTTGCAAAATTTTAACACGTATATCTACAGGAGAATGGAAAAGCTAGTAGAAGCTGACCTCGGGGAAAATCAATTTGGATTTAGCAGAAATTTAGGAACAAGGAGGCAATACTCACATTATGACTTATCTTAAAAGATAGGCCAAGAATAGGGAAACCTAAGTTTTTAGCGTTTGTCAATTTGGAAAAAGCTTTTGACAATGTTGACTGGAATACACTATTCCAAATTCTGAAGGTATCAGGGGTAAAATATAGGGAGCGCAGAGTTATATTCAACCTATATAAAAACCAGACCGTGGTTATTAGAGTCGAAGGGCAAGAAAGGGACGCAGAGGTTGGGAAGGGAGTAAGACAGGGTTGTGGCCTTTCCCAATGTTGTTCAATCTGTACATTGAGCAGGCAGTGAATGAATGGAAGGAGAAATTTGGAGAGGGCATTAAAGTGCAGGGAGAAGAAATAAACATTGCCGATGACAGAGTAATTCTGTCAGAGACCGCAAAGGATCTGGAGGAGCAATTGAATGAAATGGACAGTGTCTCAAAAGGAAGACATAAGATGAACATTAACAAGAGTAAAACAAAGGTAATGGAATGCAATGGCAGAAAATCAGGTGATGCTGAATGAATTAGATTAGGTAATGACACAATAAAAGTAGTAGATGAATTTTGTCATTTGGGTAGCAAGATAACTTATGATGGGTGAAGTAAAGAAGATATAAAATGCAGAATGGCTATAGCAAGAAAAGCGTTTCTGCAGAAGCGAAATTTTTTAACATCCAATATTAATTTAAATGTTAGGAAGTCCTTTCTGAAAGCATTTGTCTAGAGTGTATCATTGTATAGGAGTGATACGTGGATGATAAGGAGTTCAGATAAAAATATGATAGAAGCTTTTGAAATGCGATGCTACAGACGAATGATGAAAATTAGATGGGAAGATCATGTAAGCAATGAGGAGGTGCTTAACTGAATCAGGGAGAAAATGAGTTTCTGGCATATCCAGACTAAGAGAAGGGATAGATTGGTTGGAGACATTCTGAGACATCAAGGAATTGTCAACTTAGCATTAGAAGGTAGCGTGTGGTGTAAAAACTGTAGAGGGAGACCAAGGGATGAATATAGTAAGCAGATTCAAAAGAATGTAGGTTGCCTAATGTATTCTCAGATGAAGAGACTTGCACAGGACAGGGTAGCGTGCTGAGCTGCATCGAACAAGTCTGCGGACTGAAGACCACAACAACAACAATGTTATATAAATTCATGAACAACTGTTTAATGTATAATTGACTTAAGATGTTTCAGGACCAAAATTAAATATAAATAAATAAATGAGTAAATGAAGTGAGAAAGGTATTCATGAATTACTGTAATAATGAAGGTCAGGGCCCCTTTCAGGAAGCAATGCTTCTAAATGTCAATACAAGAATATAGAAATGAAAAATGAATATAAGTAAAATACTTACTTACATGAATATCTCTCCCATCTTTAGTATTTATGGTTAATGAAAGAAAAACAGTGGAGAATAAATGAAAGAAAGCTGTGGACAAAGAAATGTCTAATGCAAAGAAAGAAATTCACCCATACTCTGTAATACACCCAGCAACGATACAAGAAAAAAATAATTCCAACTATACTTTGCTTCTTTGTATGAGTTTCAGAATGCAGTTATTTAGACCCTACACAGCTGCACAGTCATTCCATATAAAATAATTTAGAAATGTTAAAAGATGATGCCAATCCTTATACAAAACCTTTAAATCATGTGCGACTGAATTTACATAGATATACTTTATTTTTCCTTCCAAATTTTAAATGTTGCACATCACTTAGTTTTGTAGTTATGATGCAAAGAAGTTATGGGGATTGAAGAACTCAGGCTTTCATAGATGAGCTCCATTATAGTTTAAACATGCAACAGTTTTTACAGTTTTTTCCATATAAGCTTTTGGACCACATTAGGTTACAGCAGTAACACTAAAAGAGGACCTTTGTGATGGTGTTTTGTCAGCAGGAATTTAAATGAGAATAATGACTTGACTGCACATCTGACACGAAAATTGAATAAACAAATCTGTAGAGGAGAAAATTCTCTACAAACAAAAATAAGAATAGAAAAGAGATGACTTACCAAAAGGACCGGCTCGTCGAGAGAAACAAATAAAATCACACACAAACACACACAGAAGCTTTCGCCACCACTGGCAGCTTCTTCAGGAAAAAGAGGAAAAAAGGGGAGGAAAAGGGAAGGATATGGGTTTTAAGGAAGTGGAAAAGGAGTCATTCCAATCCCAGGAGTGGAAGGACTTACCTTAGGGGAAAAAAAGGAAGGTAAACAAATACACACACACACTCAGACATATCGAAACGTAAACTATATATATATATATATGAGAGAGAGAGAGAGAGAGAGAGAGAGAGAGAGAGAGAGAGAGAGAGAGAGAGAGAGATTTTTTGACTTACCTAAAGTACAGGCTCGTCGAATGAAACATAAAACACACACAAAAACACACAAACATTCGAGCTTTCGCCACCACTGGTAGCTTCTTCGGGAAAAAGAGGAAGGAAGGAGAGGAGAAAGGGAAGGATACGGGTTTTAAGGAAGTGGAAAAGGAGCCATTCCAATCCCAGGAGTGGAAGGACTTACCTTAGGGGACAAAAAGGAAGGTAAACAAATACACACACACTCACACATATCCACATGCAAACACACCTAGGCAGACATTTGTAGAAACCAAAGAAGTTGGACAGAGATACCACTTCAGGCAGAGGCTCTGTCCACAGAACCGAGGCAAAGATGTTAAAGATGATGAGCGGGAATAGAATTTAGCGGAGGTTGAGACCAGGTGGGCAATGGGAAGAGAGAATGTGTTGAAGGGCAAGTTCCCATCTTGGGGAAGATTGGTGTTGGTGGGAAGTATCCAGATAACCCGGACTGTGTAACATTGTGCCAAGATGTGCTGGCCGTGCACCAAGGCATGTTTAGCCACAGGGTGATCCTCATTCCCAACAAACACTGTCTGCCTGTGACCATTCATGCGAATGGACAGTTTGTTGCTGGTCATTCCCACATACAACGCTTCACAGTGCCGGCATGTCAGTATGTAAATCACATGGGTGCTATCGCAAGTGGCTCTGCCCTTGAGCATGTATACCTTCCGGGTTACGGGACTGGAGTAAGTGGTGGTGGAAGGGTGCATAGGGCAGGTTTTACAACGGGGGCGGTTACAAGGGTAGGAGCCAGACGGTAGGGAAGGTGGTTTGGGGATTTCATATGGATGGACTAGGAGGTTAGGTGGTCGGTGGAAAGACACTCTTGATGGAGTGGGAAGGATGTCATGAAGGATGGATCTCATTTCGGGGCAGGATTTAAGGAAGTCGTATCCTTGCTGGAGAGTCACATTCAGAGTCCGCTCCAGTCCCAGAAAGTATCCGATGACACGAGGGGCACTTCTGGGGTTCTTCTCTAAAAAGGTTCTGAATTTGGCGGGATGAGGAAGTGGCTCTAGAAATCTGCTTCTGTACCAGATCAGGAGGGTAGCCGCGGGATGTGAAAGCTGTTATTAGGTTATTGGTGTACTGGTTCAGGGATTCGGGACTGGAGCAGACTCGTTTGCCACGAAGACCTAAGCTGCAGGGAAGGGAACATTTGATGTGGAATGGATGGCAGCTGTCATAGTGGAGGTACTGTTGTTTGTTGGTTGGTTTGATATGGACAGATGTGTGAAGTTGGCCGTTGGACAGATTCGGGTCGACATCAAGGAAAGTGGCATGGGATTTGGAATAGGACCAGGTGAATTTGATGGGACCAAAGGAGTTGAGGTTGAAGAGGAAATTCTGGAGTTCTTCTTCACTGTGAGTCCAGATCATAAAGATGTCGTCAATAAGTCTATACCAAACTTTGGGTTGACAGGCTTGGGTATCCAGGAAGGCTTCCTCTAAGCGTCCCATAAATAAGTTTGCGTACGAGGGGGCCATCCTGGTTCCCATGGCTGTTCCCTTTAGTTGTTGGTATGTTTGGCCCTCAAAAGTGAAGAAGTTGTGGGTTAGGATGAAGCTGGCTAGGGTATTAAGGAAAGAGGTTTTAGGTAGGGAAGTGGGTGGTCAGCGTGAAAGGAAATACTCCATCGCAGCGAGGCCCTGGGCATGTGGGATGTTTGTGTACAAGGAAGTGGCATCAATGGTTACAAGGATGGGCATGTGGGATGTTTGTGTACAAGGAAGTGGCATCAATGGTTACAAGGATGGTTTCTGGAGGTAACTGGCTAGGCAAGGATTTCAGGCGATTGAGGAAGTTGCTGGTGTCTTTGATGAAGGATGGGAGACTGCACATGATGGGTTGAAGGTGTTGGTCTATGTAGGCAGAGATTTGTTCAGTAGGGGCTTGGTAACCGGCCACAAAGGGGGTGCCGGGATGATTGGGTTTGTGGATCTTGGGGAGTAGGTAGAAGGTGGGGGTATGGGGTGTCGGTGGGGTCATGAGGTTAATGGAGTCAGGTGAAAGGTTTTGTAGGGGGCCTAAGGTTTTGAGGATTCATTGAAGCTCTGCCTGCACATCAGGGATAGGATTGTCTTGACAAACTTTGTAGGTAGTATTGTCTGAAAGCTGACGCAGTCCCTCAGCCACATACTCCCGCCGATCAAGTACCACGGTTGTGGATCCCTTGTCGGCTGGGAGAATGATGATGGAACGGTCAGCTTTCAGATCACGGATGGCTCGGGATTCAGCTGTGGTGATGTTGGGAGTAGGATTAAGGTTTCTTAAGAAAGACTGAGAGGCAAGGTTGGAAGTAAGGAATTCCTGGAACGTTTGAAGAGGGTGATTTTGAGGAAGAGTGGGTGGGTCCAGCTGTGATGGAGGACGGAACTGTTCCAGGCAAGGTTCTATTTGAGTCATGTCTTGTGGAGTTGGATCATTAGGAGTAGGATTATTTTTCTTCATGGCAAAGTGATATTTCCAGCAAAGGCTACGAGTATAGGATAGTAAATCTTTCACAGGGGCTGTTTGGTTGAATTGGGGAGTAGGGCTAAAGGTGAGGCCTTTGGTAGGACAGAGGTTTCAGTTTGGGAGAGAGGTTTAGAGGAGAGGTTGACTACTGAATTGGGATGTCGTGGTTCCGGGTTGTGTGCAGTAGGATTTAAAGGTTTGGGGGGGAGCGGAGCTGGAAGTGGGAGATTGAGTAGATGGGAGAGACTGGGTTTCTGTGCAATAAGAGGAGCTTGAGGTTTACTGGAGTGGTTGTTGAGGGAGAGTGTGTTGAGGGAGAGTGTATTGCCTTTCCGGAGGTGGGTGACAAGGAGTTGGGATAGTTTTTTGAGGTGGAGGGTGGCATGTTGTTCTAATTTCCGGTTGGCCTGTAGGAGGATGTTCTGAACTGTGGGTGTGGATGCGGGAGTGGAAAGGTTGAGGATTTTGATTAGGGATAGGAGTTGACAGGTGTGTTCATTGGCGGAGTTGATGTATAGGTTAAGGATTAGGCAGGTGAGGGCTGTGGATTGTTCAGTTAGGAATTGGTGTAGGGCTTGATGAAAGTATGGGTTACAGCTGGAGATGGGAACTTTCAGTGTGAGGCCCTTGGGGGTAATGCCAAATGTTCGACATGCCTGAATAAACAAAACTTGGGACCGTAATCTGGCTAGGGTGAAAGCATGCTTGCGGAGGGAATGTAGGTAAAACCTGATGGGGTCAAGGTAGGGTAATGTAATGTATGGAATGGTAAAGTGAGAACTATGCGTTGAATAACTGACTACAAAGTGATTAGAAAGGAAAGAAAAATAAAAAATATATAATTATAATAAATAAATTATAAAATAAGAAGGTGGATAGATAGCGAAAGGAATTCAGCAAAGAAAATAGAAATCTTAGTTGTTCAAGAGAGTTGTTGAAGTTGAACCTGGTGGAAACCGAGGTCAACTACAGTTGGTTAACAATGTAATGCACCATGGTTTGGTGGTTGTATTGGCGTACAAAACAAGTTACAGGGAGGAGAAAATCAAAGGAAAGCGTATTATAATGATTGATTAGTAGTGGCAGATTACGACTATGAGGTAGACAATAATCTGAGGAAGGAATAATAGGGCTGAAAACGTATGAAAGTTACTGAAAAATGAACGGGAACGTCGGAAGAATGAACGGAAATGTGGAAAAACGGGAATCGGAAATAATAATAAACTGACGAAGGAATAATTGGATTAAAACGGATAGAAAGTTATTGAAAAATGACCAGCAATGTCGGAAGAATGAATGGAAATGTGGAAAAACGGGAATCGGAAATAATAATAATAATAATGATAATAATAATAAGCTGACGAAGGAATAATAGGGTTAAACCGTATAGAAAGTTTAGAAAAATAAACGGGAATGTCGGAAGAATGAACGGAAATGTGGAAAAACGGGAATCGGAAATAATAATAATAATAATAATAATAATGATAATAATAATAAGCTGACGAAGGAATAATAGGGTTAAACCGTATAGAAAGTTTAGAAAAATAAACGGGAATGTCGGAAGAATGAACGGAAATTTGGAAAAACGGGAATCTGAAATTCACCTGGTCCTATTCCAAATCCCATGCCACTTTCCTTGATGTCGACCTCCATCTGTCCAACGGCCAACTTCAACCAACCAACAAACAACAGTACCTCCACTATGACAGCTGCCATCCATTCCACATCAAACGTCCCTTTCCCTACAGTTAGGTCTTCGTGGCAAATGAGTCTGCTCCAGTCCCGAATCCCTGAACCAGTACACCAATAACCTAATAACAGCTTTCACATCCCGCGGCTATCCTCCTGATCTGGTACAGAAGCAGATTTCTAGAGCCACTTCCTCATCCCACCAAATTCAGAACCTTCCACAGAAGAACCCCAGAAGTGCCCCTCTTGTCACCGGATACTTTCTGGGACTGGAGCGGACTCTGAATGTGACTCTCCAGCAAGGATACGACTTCCTTAAATCCTGCCCCGAAATGAGATCCATCCTTCATGACATCCTTCCCACTCCATCAAGAGTGTCTTTCCACCGACCACCTAACCTCCTAGTCCATCCATATGAAATCCCCAAACCACCTTCCCTACCGTCTGGCTCCTACCCTTGTAACCGCCCCCGTTGTAAAACCTGCCCTATGCACCCTTCCACCACCACTTACTCCAGTCCCGTAACCCGGAAGGTATACATGCTCAAGGGCAGAGCCACTTGCGATAGCACCCATGTGATTTACATACTGACATGCCGGCACTGTGAAGCGTTGTATGTGGGAATGACCAGCAACAAACTGTCCATTCGCATGAATGGTCACAGGCAGACAGTGTTTGTTGGGAATGAGGATCACCCTGTGGCTAAACATGCCTTGGTGCACGGCCAGCACATCTTGGCACAATGTTACACAGTCCGGGTTATCTGGATACTTCCCACCAACACCAATCTTTCAGAACTCCGGAGATGGGAACTTGCCCTTCAACACATTCTCTCTTCCCGTTGCCCACCTGGTCTCAACCTCTGCTAAATTCTAATTCCCGCCCACCATCTTTAACATCTTTGCCTCGGTTCTGTGGACAGAGCCTCTGCCTGAAGTGGTATCTCTGTCCAACTTCTTTGGTTTCTACAAATGTCTGCCTAGGTGTGTTTGCATGTGGATATGTGTGAGTGTGTGTGTATTTGTTACCTTTCTTTTTGTCCCCTAAGGTAAGTCCTTCCACTCCTGGGATTGGAATGGCTCCTTTTCCACTTTCTTAAAACCCCTATCCTTCCCTTTCTCCTCTCCTTCCTTCCTCTTTTTCCCGAAGAAGCTACCAGTGGTGGCGAAAGCTCGAATGTTTGTGTGTTTTTGTGTGTGTTTTATGTTTCTGTCGACGAGCCTGTACTCTAGGTAAGTCAAAAATCTTTGTTTTATACATATTTTTCCCACCAGGAAAGTCTCGTTCTAGAAAAAAAAATTATATATATATGTGTATATATATTAATAACCCTTGCCCTGTTACAATTTGTAAAAACGACGGGATTTGACAATGCCTCTTCATTTTATGTAAACCACGCATTAGAAAATGTCATGTTACATTCCTCCCCAGAAACATCAGAGCTTTCTCTGGCATATGCTATCCTGTACATTATGATTTGCTTATTATAACTTATGCTTTGTCATTTCAAAGCAGTGGCACACTGAATAATAACAAAAGTACGTCATTCATAATATAATCTCGCATCTAAAATGCCATTTTAGCTATTAGCAACTACTACCAATAGTATGAGAATTAATAGACTATATTGTAGTTGTTCGCCGTGGTGTAGTGGGTAGTGCGTTATGTTCTGACACTTGAGGTCGGTAGTTCGAAACCCGCTGACACAATTTCTTTTTTGACTTGGCTTCTAAAAGGGTTTCCAGCTCTTATTAATTAAATAGAGTTGTCTTCTGCTATGTTTAGTGTGGGGCAGAACAATGGGGAGGATACTGTGATAATGAATATTCTAAAAAACATGCCGATACGGTACTGGTTGTTTCATATATAAATGGAGTGCTAAATTTTTGTGGTAAATGAAATGGAATGGAAGTGTATACCATACATTGCAACAAATTACCTGTTTTTTCCCTAAGCAATTATTAAAGGAATATATTGAAAGTCATTACTTAGAATCAATGTGTCTAGTAAAATGTTTGTCTTTGGCCTGGTTGCTATGGACACTTTTAACATAGATTGTATTACCTTTTCTGTAGTTCAGATATGACTTTCTTCATGTTACTTTGTTCTGCACTAAAAGAAAGAGCAAATATTCTGTGACAAACCATGACTAAATTTTCTTTTACAGCTAAAATAACAAACAGAATAAGTGTGGTGATATCAAATTCGACAAAGCTCTAGTACTTAATCTATATACAAAGTTACTATTATCTTTACATCATTTACAACAGTCACTGTAAAAGTATCTCCTCAGTTTGTGTACATTTGATAAAGAGGTCTATGTTTCAAATTTGTTGGTATGTATTTCATTATATATCCGCAAAACCACAAAACAGAACAAATGCCCTTGTCAGAGAAAGCGCTGCTACCTATGAAAAACTCAGAATCTTGCAGTATATAATTGTGTTCAATTAACAAAAGTGTGTGAAAACCTTTTAGCAAACATGATGAAATTTTTATTTTATTTATTTATTTTTAATGCCAGAGGTGGGTTTTTATTTTCTAATTTATTTATATTTATTATTCTTAAGGTAGATTTTATTACAGATGGCATCAAGCACTCTCTTTATTTTCATTGGTTCTTTGGTTTGATCAGTCCCTTGTGGCCATTAATTTGTTTTGTTTAATTTTGATTGTTTCGTCATTGACTCAGTTTTTTCATTATAGAGGGTTTCGAGCACTCTGACCAAGCATGCTGAGCTACCATGCCGGCAACCCTCTGACTGAGTGCTCTGAGCCACCATGCCTGGCAGGTTTCAATATGTTTGTGCATCACAAACTAATTTGCTGTCCATTATGCTGTGCTGAACAGCCGTGAGAATAATCCATAATTATTGTACTGCCAATGACACGCGTTAATTGCTAACATGGCATTTTTAGACATTGGATTGTAATTCATTGTCCTAACAAAAACGTTTTTTTGATAATTTTCAGTTTACCATTGCTATGAAATGAGAACACTTGAGTTATAATAAGAAAGCCATCAAATGCTGAAAGCAAGATGGTGTATGTAAAAAAGTTTCAGGCGAGGGATGTCACATGACTGATTTCTGAATACCAGATGTTGAACATCTCCATAAATCCAACCAGACATGTGCACTGTAGTGGTTATTATTTTATGTATATTTTACTGTTATAATTTTGATCAGTCATCCATTTTATATCTGACTATCCACCAGCACATGATTTTCAATACAACTATCATCCAGTGCACCTATAAGATTTTATGTGGAGCACTATAATAAGCATTTTAATGTCAATGAGACAAGATGATGCCACAATAGAGTGTCAAAACTGGTCGTCTTGAATAAATAAAATTAAAATTGTGATCTTGGCATCTACCCTATTTATACAATAAGATCATTCCTTAAGATCAGTAAATTGATAATGAAAATGTAGGCTAGATATCAAAACCATAGCTTAAAGAAGTAAAAGTTCAATAAAGTGTACATTTGTCAAAGGTAAACTCAAATATCAAATAATTTTGGCAGTTTCTTAAAATACAGTCAAAAAGAATATTATGTGTTGGGTGCATATTGGTATATATTATCACAATAGTAGAGTCATAACCATATCATCCATTAATTTTTATTATCTATATTTTTTATTACTTGTGTCTGAAATGTTTGCAAAAAAATCATAAAACTACGAGTAAACCTAAAGTGGGCCATAATACATGACTGTGATTTTTTCTAATTAAAGAGGAATGTATGTATTAGGCTATTATCTTCTTGCTCCTTCAGTTAAGTACCTCTAATATGGATTTCAAAACCTAGTTTTAAACTGTAACACATATCCAGAGGCAAACACAGACTCCAACCACAACTCTGGCTATAAAATATTGGTTATGAACTGTAGATTACAATGAAGGAAACTACAAAAACGTAGAAGAGTAAGGAGATGGAACCTGTATAAATTGGTGGAAACAGAGGTTGTTTAGAGTTTCAGAAGGAGCATTAGACAAGCACTGACCAAAATGGAGAAAAGTAATCCAGTACAAGAATAATGGATAACTCTAACTGTTTTCTGTCACTACCCCAGAATGATCAGTGAGTGACTGGATAGAGACCTTTATCTGCTGACTGACTTTACATAGGACCAGATTTTTTTGGTTTCTCGGCAAAGTCTTTAAGCTAAGATATAATGGTGGTAGTTACTGTATGCTTTGCACATTGCTCTTTTTATTGATGCACAAATCTCTACTAACTTTTGTCTGATTTTATTTGTTTGACCTCTTTTTCTACTGAGAGTGAAACTGCCATTGCTTTTTCAGCATTTTTCAAATATTACTATTAAACCACAGTGTGTCTTTCCCATCCTTAATACACTTTGTTGGCATGTACTTCTCCAGTGCTTTATTTAGAATGCATTTAAGTTTTGCTCATAATTCCTCTATGGGCACTGTGCCAGAACCAAATAATGCCTATCTGGATCTTCCCCTGCACCACCAGTCCTTTTGCACTGTGCAAATGGGTGTTTTTTCCTTCAACAATTCTATGGTCCTGAAATCACCCTAGACTTAACCTAAGATAACTTAACATCCCTACACTCCAAGCCTAACTCTCCACACCCCACCCCTCCATACTCACTATTTGTATGCCTCCTAGTCATGCCATTCTTCCAAATGTTTGATGCCCCTTTTCTGTACTTTATTTCTCTTTCTTTAATATTTCAGTATCCCCTCAACTCATTTGTAATTATTTTTATGTTTTATTGTTTCTATCATTTTAAATTCCACAACAAGGGAAATGTATAGGTTGAAGTTATCTTTTGTAGGGATTAGTGAAATTCAGTAGGAAGAGAAACAGGATTTCTAGTCAGTTGAGTACAGGATTATAAATAGAAAATTATAGAAGGAAACTTTCCTGGTGGGATAAACAAATATAAAAAAATAGAAAACCGATGACTTACCCAAAGGACAGGCTCATCAACAGACACAAATAAAATCACACGCAAACACACATACAAGCTTTTGCAACTGTTGGTCGCTTCTCCAGGAAAAGAGGAAGAAAGGAAAGGAGAAATGGAAGGATATGGGTTTTAAGGAAGTGGAAACTTTAGCACCTTTGCCTCGGTTCTGTGGACAGAGCCTCTGCCTCAAGTGGTATCTCTGTCCAACTTCTTTGCTTTTTACAAATGTCTGTCTAGGTGTGTTTGCATTTGGATATGTGTGAGTATGTGTGTATTTGTTCACCTTCCTTTTTTCCCCTAAGGTAAGTCCTTCTACTTCTGGGATTGGAATGACTCCTTTTCCACTTCCTTAAAACCCATATCCTTCCCTTTCTCCTCTCCTTTCTTCCTCTTTTCCTGAAGAAGCAACCAACAGTTGCGAAAGCTTGTATGTGTGTGTGTGTGTGTGTGTGTGTGTGTGTGTGTGTGTGTGTGTGTGTGTGTGATTTTATTTGTGTCTGTCGACGAGCCTGTCCTTTGGGTAAGTCATCCGTTTTCTATTTTTTATATTTGGATTATAAATAGAGAATCAGTTGGGGCTATTATAGGAGTAGGTCTAATACTGAATAAGAAAATACGAATGGAGGTAAACTACTACACTCAGCACATTGATCATATTACCATAGTCATGATGGATATGAAGCCAACACTGACCACAGTAGTACAAGTTTATATGCCCACTAGCTCTGCCAATGATGAGAAGATCAAAGTAATCTATGAGGAAATTAAAGAAATTATTCAGACAGTTAAGGGAGAGGAAAACTTAATTGTAATGGGGGACTGGAATTCGGTAATAGGAAAGGAAAGGAAAGAAAAATAGTAGATGAATATGGACTGGAAAGAGGAAGCCACCTGGTAGAATTTTGTACAGAACATAATATAATCATAACAAACACTTGGTTCAAAAATCATGGAAGAAGGTTGTATATTTGGAAGAGAGCAGGAGACACTGGAAGGTACCAGATAGATTTTATAATGGTAAGATACAGATTTTGGAACCAGGTTTTAGACTGTAAGAGATATCCAGAGGCAGATAGAGACTCTGGCCATATCTTATGGGTTATGAAATGTAGACTGAAACTGCAGAAAGGTAGAAATATTAGGAAATGGGACCTGGATAAATTGAAGGAACCTGAAGTTCTTGAGAACATCAGAGGGAGACTTCAGCAATAATTGGCAGAAACAGGGGAAAATAAAACACTAGTACTGGAATGGGCATCTTTAAGAGATGAAATAGTCAAGGCAACAAAGGATGAAGTAGGTAGAAAGGCAAGACCTACAAGAAATCCCTGGATATCACAGGAAATACTAAATTTAATTGATAAAACAACAAGATAGAAAAATGCAGTAAATATTGCAGGTAAATGGAGTACAGACGATTAAGAAATGAGATTGACAGGAAGTGAAAATTGGCTAAGGGGTTGGGTAGAAGCCAAATGCAAATCTGTAGAAAAATCTATAACTAGGGTAAAAATAGATACCGCCTACAGGAAAATAAAAGAGCCATTTGGAGACAAGAAAAATAGTTGTATGAATATCAAGAACTCAAAGGAAAACCAGTTCTGAGCAAAGAAGGAAAAGCTAAAAGGTGGAAAGAGTATAGAGAGGGGCTCTACAAAAGGAAAGGAACTTTGAGGAAATATTGTAGGAAGGGAAGAGGAAGTATATGAAGATAAAATAGGAATTACTATAAAAATGAATTTAACAGAGCACTGAAAGACCTAAGTTGAAACAAGGCTCCTGGAGTAAATGGCATTCCCTTAGAGCTACTGAAGTCTCTGGGAGAACCAGCCATGACAAAACTATTTCACCTGGTGAGGAAGATGTACGAGATGACATACCCTCAGACTTTAAGAAAAATGTAATAATCCCCATTCCAAAGAAAGCAGGTGCAGACAGGTGTGAAAATTACACATCCATCAGTTTAATAAGTCATTGTTGCAAAATTTTAACACAAATTATTTACAGAAGGATGGAAAAGCTTGTATAAGCCAACCTTGGGGATGATCAGTTTGGATTTAGGACAAATGTAGGAACACAGGACACATTACTCACTTTACAACTTATCTTCGAAGATAGAGCAAGGAAAGGCAAACCTACATTTCTAGATTTTGTAGATTTGGAGAAATCTTTTGACAATGTTGATTGGAAATACACTCTTTCAAATTCTGAAGTCAGCAGGGGCAAGATATAGGGAACAGAAGGTTATTTACACTTTTACATTAACCAAACAGCTGTTATTAGAGTTGAAAGACATGAAAGGGGTGCAGTAGTTGGGAAGAGAGTAAGACATGGTTGTAGCCTTTCTCCAACATTATTCCATTTGTAAACTGGGCAAGCTGTGAAGGAAAGCAAAGAGAAAGTTGGAGAAGAAATTAGAGTTCAGGGTGAAGAAATAAAAACATTGTGTTTTGTTGATGACCCCATAATTCTGTCAGAAGTAGCAAAGGACCTAGAAGAGCAATTGAATGGAATGAACAGTGTGCTGAAAAGAGCAAATTAACATGTGCAAAACAAGGCTAATGGTATGCAGTCTTAGAAAATCTGGCGATGGTTTTATGCTTCAAGTAAGATGGAAAGCATAACTTGACAGTCTTTCCTTGGAGAGCACTTCCAAGATCCCTGTGATAATGCCCTGAAAATTATGAATTAACTTGCAGGATCATAAAGAACACATAATTTACTCGTATATTGCTGCACTTGCCACCAAAATCTGAAATTGTTTATGAATTACAGCTCTATAAATGATTAATGAGGATGGCAGATAGTCACATAAAATGGATGTTCAACTACACACACAACTTAGCTTTTAGACACAGCCACAACCTGCAGCCATGATTCACTAACACACAATCATCATCTCTAGCTGCTGCTTCTTGAACATAGCAGCTGGAAATGACAGTTGTGTGTCAGTGATCCGTCCCTGTCTAATTGTATGAGTGATAGTTTATGTCCTTTTTCTGATGAAGGATGTGATCAAAAGTTAAGTTGGGTGCTTGTGTGAAGCAAGATATAATAATGTACAATAAAGCATGTGATACAAATAACACGACTGTAAGGTCTGTCTGTGTGATATATGCCCTCCCTATTATTTACTACAAACACACATTGAAAAAGAAATAGAAGCATATGAACCTCATGAAATGCCTCTGTGAAGTTACGTATCAACTAATGGAATAACTTTGTATTTGAATTATGACTGTTATAATTCTGTGAAATTCAAATTATTGAATTCTCTTATTCCTCAGGCATGACTAAGCTGCAATACAAATTTTAATAGTGAGCATAATTTAAATGAGTTTCTGTTGATGATGCTAGAATGTTCTGTGCAGCTTCAGTGCTAAGTTGCAAGTGTGACCTACATGAGTCTTCTTGGTATATAGAAATTGTGAAAAAAAAATCAATGGTAATGAAGATGTTACATTTAGGTTCATGCACTCTACCATCTAACATAAAGCAAATAATTGGGAATCATGAGTAGTTCAAAACTCCCTAATTAGCCACTGTCTCTGCTAATATCTGAATACCTTTGCACTGGAATTTGAAATATTTATTAGGGACTTTCTTGTCAAGTAGCAGTATTTATTTTATTTTTTTAAATGTATAAAAACTGAAAATGTACTGATACTCAATTCAGGGATGTAAAAATATTTCCATGGAACAAGAAGAATGACTGAAAGAATAATGGAATCTGCAACATGGTTTATAGTTCTCTGAAGTAAATATGTCAAGATAATGCAACCAAGTGATAAAATAAAACCAAATAATACCCAAGCAACATTTATTCTAGGACATTTATAGGGCAATTAGTTGCAGTAAATAATACATAATATATCTGAATTGAATGTAGGAAATGAGAGGGCTGCTTGACGTGACTAAGTACATAATATTTTGATGAGAAATCCATTTCTTAAAATGTCATCCAGTGACATGTTAAGCTATGAGCATTTCTTTATCTTTGACATTGTGAAACAAATCTCTTCTAATGCAAGCTCTCGCTTTCTACATATTGTTAGGTGGTACTATGGACCAAAACATTGTAAAAATTGACTCTAAAATGCTTATCTTAAGAGCTATGAGCATTTGACCAGTAGAAGAGACATGTTCATAGAATTGGTCATGAATATGTGCTCATAGCTTTTAAAATATCTGTTTTAGAGTTCCATCTTTACTGAAATTTTTTTCTTTGTTTCTTTTTTTATTTTTTATTAAGAACACTGTGTTTGCTGTTGAAGAAATTTTTTTACAATGTCTAAGATGCTCATACCATCACTGGATGACATTTATGGATATGGGTTCAATGACAAAATATTTGTGCTTACTCCTCTCTACTAACTAGCTCATTTCCTACATTCATTTCAGATATACCCTATAGTAGTATAATAAAGAATATCAATGATAGAGGATAGATAGCAACTCACTGTAAATACAATGGCTGAGCCACAAAGAGGCATATAAAATAGAAACCACATTCACACAACTTGAATTTTGGGCCATGGTCTTCATCAGAAAAAGAAACACATACACTGAAGAACAAAAGAAACTAGTATAGGCATGTGTATGCAAACACAGAGAGATGTAAATCCTCAGAGGATGGCACTGCAGTTGGCAAGGCCTGTTATATAAGACAACAGGTATCTGTCACAAGAGTAAGATCGGTTACTGCTGCTACAAAGGCAGGTTATTACTGTGAATATCGGGAATTTGATAAAACACCAAATCTCTGCTGCAGGAAGAAAAAGATCATGCAAGAATAGGACCAATTATGACTGAAGAGAATTATTTAGAGTGATGGAAGTCCAACTCTTCTGCAGATATCAAAGATGGGCAGTCAACAAGTGTCAGCATGCAAACCCCTCAATGAATCGATATGGGCTTTCAGAACCAAACAACAACTAGTGTACTCTTGCTGACTGTTTGACACAAAAATTTATGTCTTGCTTAGGTCAAAATTGGATGTTTGATGACTGGAAACATGTTGCCTGGTCTCATGAGACCAATTTCTAATTGTATTCAGTGATGGAGTGTAAGGGTATGGAGACAACCTCATGAACCAATGGGCCCGGCATGTCAGCAAAGGACTATTCAAGTTGGTGGAGGCTCTGTAATGGTGCAGGTCATGTGACATTGGGGTAATATAGGACCATGATATGTCTAGATATGATTAACAGGTGACACATACATACACATCCTGGCTGATCATGTGCATCTGTTCCTCACTGTTGTGCAGTCTGTGATTAAACACCTCTGCTGCCCAGCAGACTATCCAAACTAAGACATTACTGCACATGTCTGGGAGGCCTTGCAATTTGCTGTTCAGAAGAGATCTCTGACCACTTGTACTCTTACAGATTTATGGAGAGCCCTGCACTAAGCTTGGTGTCATTTCCTACTTCAGACTTTAGTTGAGTCCCTGCATCATCATGTTGTGGCACTTCTGTGTGCTTGTAGGGTCCCTACACAATATTAGGCAGGTGTACCTGATTTCTGGCTCTTCAGAGTAGAATCAGTAAAATGGCCGGTAGATAAATAATCTGATGATCTACTTATTATGAGCCTGAGAAAAATGAAACCCATTAGAAATAAGAATTTGTTAAGAGATAACCTACAGCTTTTACTTTTTCCAAGTGATAAGTCTGAAAATTCTGGAAATATCTGGTAGAGCTCATGCAAGAAGTCATAGACTCTGTGCAGAAATGTATTCTTGATTTGTGCGCTAGGTGAGTTCATTCCGTTGTTTT
Organism: Locusta migratoria; assembly: GCA_026315105.1. Lineage (NCBI taxonomy): Eukaryota > Metazoa > Arthropoda > Insecta > Orthoptera > Acrididae > Locusta > Locusta migratoria. The sequence goes on along the minus strand of CM048749.1, from coordinate 226,510,410 downwards.
GGAGGGGTTGCCACCTCAGTTGCAGGTTGCCTGCTGGTCATGGGTCAGCAGGCAAGGTGCAGTTGACAGCCAACATAGACGAAGTGTAGGGCCAGCAGGCAATGTGCAGCAGAGCATGTTGCTCCTCTGAAAAAAAAGGAGTGGATCCACCCTGAGTACAACTCGAGTATGCGTTTCTGTGCTAGGGCTACAGCTTTGTGCACAAGCTCTAACCTTGATGCTGACTTTTATTTTGAAAGCAGCAACTATCCTGACAGTGAGAGTGACAGATTTTTTTACATTTTTATTTACATATCTTTTCAATTGTACACATTATTCCACAATAGCTGTTACCATACTTCAACAGTTTTAAAAATAGAAATCACAGGAAAAAAGTATTATTTTGTAGTTGTAATATAGCAATGGTTCTTTGCTATTATCAATTTTATAACATGGAGTACTTAATCAACAACATCACAATCAATTATACACCAATTTATTTTTTCTATTAAAAAAATTGGCCAGTTCTAGACCACTTAGAATGTCTGATTAAGCTACAATCTTTTGTTTTGTTTTCTTCCCAGAATATTTTCACATGTTAGCTGACTGCCTGCCTCTGTTCACTTGACATCACTCTCCTAGGTTGCAGTTTTTGTTGTTGGATAGCCAGAAATTTTCCCTGTCATATATGATGTCTTCTTTGGCTGACATTTTATCAAATCCCTTTTTCTCTCTTCCAGCCTCTTTAATTTGGAAATGATTTTTTTTTATTTCTATGTTAGCACATTAATATATAGTAAGGACAGTTTACAACTCACCGGAAAGACGTGGCGACGAGCTGCGATAGGAACATACAAAAGACACACACATGCAACACTTTCAGCTTCGGCACATTGTCATTCATTTTGTGAATGTGTCTTTAAAACATTAATCTCCTCTTCCTTATTGTGTCTACAGTGGTTTCTATGTTTCTGTATAAATCATTTCTTCTCTTCATCCAGTTATCCTTGTTCTTTAATGTTCCTAAAGGTTCTTGCTGAATATTTTCCTTTCTTTCTTTCCTAGTTATTCTTGTTCTTCTTTCTTATTGCTGTTAGGCATTCAGATCTGACAATTGTCATTGTTTAATTGTTGTTGCATAGTGTTTAATTTTTTGCCTGGAATGCTATTGATCTTTTATTATCTTGAATTAGGATGAGTTTGTACACTAATTCCATCTTACTTTATCTTTCACTCCTTGTGGTGTTATCCAGTCAATTTGTTTGTATCCATTGTCCCAAATACTTAAATTTTTAATCTTGTTTTAGATGCAGTTCTGTGAAGAACTTCTGTCATTATTTTTTGCATCTGTTATTTCCTTATGTTCTTTATTGCAAAACCATCAGCATAAGTAAGACATATTTTTCTTCTTCATTCTAGATGGATTTCTGTGAAGTTTTTCTCTTTCAGATCTCTATCCTACTCTCTCAAGATCTTATCTAAGACCTGACTGAAGAGAATTAGTGAGAGATCATCACTGTGGTGAACTCGTGTATTAATTCTGAAGGTTTCAGAAACTTCTCTAAGCAACTTGAAGCTGTGTCTGTTCGAGTAACTTTCTAGTGACTTTGTTGATACCTACTTTATCTACTGTTAGGAAAACTGTCTGTGTATGAACAGAGTCATAACCTTTTTCTTTTTATCTTTTTATTTTTAGTGCTTATTCCATAGATCATGGATATGGCATTTCCTTATGTCAGTTTAATAAAAGGTGTCTTACATGACATTTAAAGACATGTATTCTTTTATTTTTCCCTTTTGTATTTTGTAATATTACAATAATTTATATCTAAAAATTCATCAATTGAGTAGGAGTTGGCATTCAAAAAGTCTTAAATTCTCTTTAGATGGTAGTTGGCTATCTCTCAGACTTTTGATGCTATGTGGTAAGTGACTAGAGACTACTGGGGCAGGACACTTCACCCCATTCTGGGCTGAAATTTGATTTAACTTTGAATTGAGTTCATACTATCTCCTAGTATTGTAGTTATACACATTGCTATTCTATTACTTTTGAACTGGGTTGGGTTATTAATAACTAATTTCATAAGTGAACCTTCTGAAACTGGGACAGTCGTATGAAATGTAAAATACAATACCTCCTAGTAGTATGTGTACTTTGCCGGATTGATTGGTGCCATTTGCAACTTCTGAAGAGGGCTATTCAGAGCAGGAGTCATTTTTTTTTAATGGAATGGCATAGTTTTTCTTACTGATTTCGATTATATGCCAAAAATGGAGAGTGTTTTGTTAATTTTCCCCATAAATTGTCATTTTCCACTACAAATTGCCTTCTGTAGTGTGATGGCTATAACGAGTTTTACATTACCTATTATTCCTTGTCAATGTCGTGAGCTTTCCTACCTGAACAATTTCAAATTCATATTTTGATCAAGGTTCTTATGTGTTAAAGGAACTACTGTTTGTGACATCAGTTTGAATAAAATGTTTATTGCAAAGAATTTTCTATCGGACCCATAACCAAAACTGACTGTGAGTCTAAGACTGAGACTAGGTATAGGCTAAAACATACATCTCGCATCCTCACATTTGTACATTGCAGTACATACTCGAACAATCGAACTGTTAAGCATATGTGACTCAAACACATATGAGTAATATATAAAATTATTACATTTAAATTAGAAATGATTTCGCAGCAAATCCAACCAGAATTAGGTGTATAAGTATATTACAACTAAAAAAAATGCTGGTTTTTGTTTACAAACTTTATATTGAACAATTTATAACAATAACATAACTTTGAGATAAACACACCAGAGTAGATGGTTATGTGGATTACAAAAGACATCAGGAAATGTTGGAGATAAAAAGCGTTAGCAAAAATGGATTACTGCACAATATTGTTACAAGGTTTTTTACAAAATGATTTAGAAAACATTGTTATTGTTATGGTGAAATAGTTTCATATTATATTGTAATAATCTGTGAATATATTTGTGGTTCTTCAGCTTGTTCACAGTTATTTTGCCTTTGAAAATTACATAGAAGTCCATAGTGTTCGGGGGACTGATGACCACGCAGTCTAGTCCCCTCTAAACAACAACAACAACAACAACAATCCATAGTGTTTGGTCTGAAATCTATATCTCTTTTTTCTCAGTGTGTTTGGTCATAATTTTGTTTCTCTTTTCAAATAAATTTTTATATGTTTTCTGAGCTCAGTGAATGTGTTCCAGTCTCTTTCCTGTTTCCAGGAGTTTATTTTTCCTAAACTGTTGGTCTAATCTCTATCAAAACATCAGCTGATTCCTCGTGAGGGGCTATCAAGAATGGGGTCCCACAGGGATATACATTAATGACTTGCCATTCCACATTGATGAAGGTGTAAAGATAGTTCTTTTTGCTGATGATACAAGAACTAAGTGATGTAATGTAAATAATGTTTTTCACAAAATTATTAAGTGATTCTCAGCAAACAGACTCTCATTAATTTTTGATAAAACACAGTACATACAGTCCCATACAGTAAATAGCACAACTCCAGTAATAAATATAGACTTTTAACAGAAGTCTGTAGCTAAGGTAGATTTTTCAAAATTTTTAGGTGTGTTCATTGAGGAGAAATTAAACTGGAAACAACACATTTATGGTCTGCTGAAATGTTTGAGTTCAACTATGCATACTGCCGCAGCGTAGTGCACACCATGTAATTCCAATCGAGTGCGCCGACTATGTACTTGCAGTGCCCACCACAAGAGGCACGTGAGACTAGAGACAAGCAGCGTCCCTCTACGAATGAATGCAGATGTAGCATGGAGTCGCGCAGGCAGTTGTGTAGGGAATGCCAAACTGTTATGTTCAGTTCTGTACTTAACGGCTGACGCAGGCCATTTATGTTAGACCTTATATGGTAAAGTTTGGAGGTTACAACACTCATTGGCGATGAGTATGTTCGATTCCACACATTCTGTTTCTTGCCTAGGTTCAATAGAGGCCTTTTGAAATGATGGAAGCTACACTCGACAAAGTCCTATGCTGTCGAGTTGATCAACCGAAGGCTCTAGGTGCAGTGTTGCAAAACCAGACTCAGGTCTTCGCAACAGCTTTGGAGAATCTTACCCAGGTATTTCAGTCTTAGGCTTTGGCCCTGTCTGCGCACACGCTTCCCTCAGTGCCGGCCATGTTCTACCCCTGTGTCATACCCGCGGCCTTTTCCTGCCTTTGAGGAGGCCGCGGAAGAGTGTCAATCTTATGAAAAATATCTCTGGCAACATTTTCAGGTTTTTGATGTCTGGGATGCATGGCTGTGCTGCACCTTTTTTCTTTCATGGGTTTCTCCTAAGATTTATCATTTGTTGTGTCAACCGCACCAGTCATATTGGGCGTGGGCAGCCGAATTGCATGGTCTTAGTGGCCTTGCAACTTTGTTTCTGAGGTTCAGAAGGAGTCTTATGCAGATCAGGTGGTCAGGGATGTGATTATTCGTCTGGCACCCAACAGGGAAGCAATGGTGTGCGCCTTACAAAACAAAAACCCAGTCATCCAGACTGCTGCCCTACAACCAATTTCTGACTGTTTACATATCTGATTGTACTTCTGAAGGTCTAAACATGTAGTTTACATACATGATTAGCTGATATTAGGTGTGAGAAATTTATAAAATATAGTAAGGACAGTTTGCAATTCACCACAAAGACGTGGTGATGAGCTGCAACAGGCACATACAAAAGACACAAACATACAAAACTTTCAGCTATCGGCCATGGCCTTCTTCAGAAAATAGAACACTCATGCAATCACACAGGCACACAACACAGTCATACAAGCATCACCTCCGGCTGCCACACTTCGAATCACGCTCTGCAGCAAATTGGGGACGGGACGGAAGGAGTGGGGAAGGGAGAGGGGATAGGAACATTACGTCATGGTGGTGGGGATGGGTTACATGGGAATAATGAGATGCAGCTTAGGAATGGAGTGGGGGGGGGGGGGCGGGTGAGGGGAGAAAAATAAAGTAAAATAAAATAAATAAAATAAAATAAAATAAATATACAAAATGAACACTGCAAGTACACAAGACTGCACACACACACACACACACACACACACACACACACACACACACACGTCTGCACGTGCGAGCCCTCACACACACACATGTGAACATGCACATGCACACACACACACACACACACACACACACACACACACACACTTAATTCGCACATGCTCTCTCTCACACATACACACACGATCGCGCATTCACGCACCATGCAAAATAGGTGAGGTTTGGGATAGAGAGGTAAGTACTGTAAGGTATGGGGAAAAAATTATCGTAGGTTGAGGCCTGGTTGATACCAACCACTTCCTTCACCGACTCTCTACCATTCCCACCCCTTTGCCTCCTGGATCCTTACTTGTCACAGTGGATGCCACCTCCCAATACACCAACATCCCATATGCCCATGGCCTTGCCGCTCTGGGACACTACCTCTCCCAATGTCCCACTGAACTCAAGCCTGATAACTCATCCCTCATAACCCTCACCAATTTCATCCTACTTAACAACTACTTTTCCTTTGAGGGGAGAGTTTACTATCAAATCTAAAGCACAGCCATGGGCACCCACATGGCACCCTCCCATGCCAACCTGTTTATGGGCCATCTGGAGGAATCCTTCCCAAAACCTCAAACCTCTGGCCTGGTTCAGGTTCATTGATGATATTTTCATGATCTGGACTCAGGGCCAGGACACCCTATCTGCCTTTCTTCAGAACCTCAATTCCTTCTCCACCATCCACTTCAACTGGTCTTCCTCAACCTACCATGCCACATTTTCCACTTCACTGATGGCTCCATCCACACTTCCGTCCATATTAAACCTACTAACCACCAACAGTACCTACACTTTGACAGATGCCATCCCTTCCACATAAAAAAATCCCTCCCTTACAGCAGTGGACAGCATATCTGCAGTGACAAGAACTCCCTTTCTGAATATGCTGAGGGTCTCACAAAGCCTTCACAGACAGAAACTACCCCACAGACCTAGTCCGCAAACAGATCTCCCGTGCCATATCCTCACACATCCGAAATCCTCCTCCTAACACCAGTAACCATCCACAAAAGAGCGCTCCCCTTGTCACCCAGTACTACCCTGGACTCGAACAACTAAATTACATCCTTTGCCAAGGTTTTGATTTTCTACCCTCATGCCCAGAAATGAGAAACATCCTGCCCAAGATCCTTCCCACCCCTCCTAAAGTGGTGTTCCGTCGCCCTCCCAACCTCCACAACATCCTAATTCATCCTTATGCCACCCCAAAACCCAGCTCACTGCCACAAGGATCATATCCTTGTGGAAGACCCAGCTGCAAGACCAATCCAATCCACCCACCCAGCACTTCCTATTCCAGTCTTGTCACAGGCTTATCCTACCCTATCAGAGGCCGGGAAACCTGAGAAAGCAGCCACGTAATTTACCAACTGTGCTGCAAACACTTTCTAAATTGGCATGACCACCAACCAGCTATCCATGCCAGTGACATAAACACACAAAATGAGCCCGCCAGTGTTGATAAGCAAGCGGGAAGCGTCAGTGTTTACCAGCAGCCCGACACAGTGAGCAAACACACAAACAGCGCGTCGGAGGAAATCACTTTCAAAGAGGCGCAAATGAAGAAATCCAGGTCAGTACTTCCAAAAAAGTGGCCAGTTTAGGAACCCCGTCAGGGCAGTCTACAGAAAAAGACAGTAGAGGTAGCAGGAGTAAGACCAGAATCCAACCAAATCGGAATGTAGTTCGGAACAAATCACAATGTAAAGAACCAACGGGCAAAATAAACAGTGATGTTGACTCTTCTAAAGTTGCTTCGGTCATTGATTGGTTCGAGGATGGGGACGAGCCGATGAGTCTGAAATATGTTAACCATCTACATGCTACAATCACACAAGTTTATTAGCATCAACATTAACAGAATTCAATCTGTTCTGTAAATTGCATTGTTGAAACAGTTCATATATGATTCTGAGGCAGATATCGTACTACTACAGGAAGTTACAACTCCGAACTTGTTCATTCCTTTGATTTCAATACATTGAAAATACCGCTCTTGAACTCGGCACTGGTATGGCCATATTGGTGTGTGAAGGAATCCCCATATCAGACATTGAAAAGTTGGAGTCAGGTCGTGGTCTGAGTTGCCAAATATATGGCATGACGGTGATAAATTTGTACACTCCCTCAGGCAGTATTCATAAAGCAGACAGATCCATCTTTTTTTAAGACGACATTATATATCTGCTCTGAAAAAACCCTCCAAATATTATCATAAGAGGCGATTTTAATTGTTTTACATCCAAAGGATCAGAGGCCAAATTTTAATTTCTGCAAAGAACTGCGTGACTTAGCCTCCAAAATGAATCTTAAAGATACGTGAGAATTGCTTTATCCAACTCTTGTAAAGTTTACGTATTTCACATCAACTTCGAGCAGTCACCCGGACAGAATTTACATTTCATCTTGTTTGAGTAGAAGTGTCGTGGATGCTGACATCATCCCAGCCCCCTGCTCCGACCACTGCGTGTACGCAACTACCATCAACCTTTACCCACAACTGACCAGACAATTCAGAGGGCAGTGGATGCTTAACGTATCCTGTCTGCAAAACACAGATCTAGACAAACTTATCATGTCAGCTTGGTCTCAGTGTGTACGGTCTATGCATCGATACACCTCAAAAGTAGAGTGGTGGACGAACTTTGCCAAGAAGAGGCTACGTCGGTATTTAATCTCTTACTGTTATGAACAAGCGAGGGACGAAAAACTAACAACTGAATTCTACTACTCTGTTTTACGGGAGTTGTTTGCAAAAGCAGTTGACAGTTGTACCCAGGTGAAAAGGGAAACAACATCGAAACTGACCATGAGATCTGATTTGGACAGTCTGAGTTGTCGTATCCGTTCCACGAACTGAGCCGAGTTTTTGATATGGTGCTCACATTTGCCAACCTGCAGACTCAAAACTGACATCAAGTGCTTCGCGAGTTGGTATGTTGGCACTCCTATTGTGCTTACAATTGGTCTCAGTGGCATATCCATCTTGTGTACCTTTGGAAGACCGTAGAGTCTTGGTGATGTGGCCACACGCGGACGGAGTTTCTTAGCTGTTTCGACCATGAAAGTACTTCGAAGAAGTTCAATTGTCTTGCGCTGTATTCAGCTGGTTGGATCCGTCGTGATCTTTCTGTAAGCAGAGTCATCTAGGAGCTTATACATTTTCTCCTTGTATTCCGCAGTTGTTAGCAGAATGTTTATGTTCCCCTTATCCGCTGGCAGGACGACGACGTCTGGATCATCATGCAGCGACCGCAGCACGGCCCTTTCACGTCTGGTAATGTTGTGCCTAGGTGGCGCAGGCGCGGCTACAGCTTGGTACGTTTCCCACCGTATCTCCTCGGCTGTATCCGGCGGCAAAGTGGAGGCCACTTGTTCCACACTACTGATGAATTATGGGACAGGTACTGCTGCTGGTGTAGGGGCAAAGTTTAAGCCTTTCTCCAGGACTAATAAGGCACTAGACACAGCGCTACTAAAATCGACGATTTTCTACAGATATGTCGACGACATATTCGTCATTTGGCCTCACGGAGAAGATGAACTTCAGGTGTTCTTGCAACACCTGAATTCCATACACAGCCAGATTCAGTTCACAATGGAAGTCGAACAAAACGGTCAGCTACCTTTCTCGGATGTTCTGGTTCACAGAAAACCGGACGAAACTTTGGGACATAGTGTCTATCGGAAGAAAACCCACACGGACCAGTACCTCCAAGCCACCATGCCCAAAGGGAAGGGGTTATGAATACGCTGGTCCACAGAGCTCGTGTGATCTCCGACGAAGAAAGCCTGAAACCAGAACTTGACCATCTCAAGGAAGTATTCCAGGAAAATAGGTATAGCGATCGACAAATCCAACGTGCTTTCAAACATAAGAGCACACCACAGCCAACACCCGAGGAGGATCCGCCTCCAAAAATTGCCTACATTCCATATGCAGGCAACGTATCTGGAAAAATTGGCAGAACCTGACGACGACACAACATCAAATGCGTGTACCGCCCGCTGGCAAAGATTAAATATCTTCTAGGGACAGTGAATGACGATCTGGGACTCCGGAAATCGAGAATTTATCGCATTCCATGCGAGTGCGGGAACGCGTATATTGGCCAAACCATTCGAACAATTGAAGAAAGGTGCACCGAGCATAAGCGCCATGCCGAACTCCAACACCCCCCAAATTCAGCAATTGCTGAACATTGCTTGGAAACAAAACACAAGATGAACTACGAAGGCACAGAGGTTCTACACAATACATCGCGGTACTGGGACTGTCTGTATAAGGAGGCCATCGAAATCCGGCTACATGAGAATCTCATAAACAAGGACATTGGATTTCAATTAAGCCAAGCGTGGAATCCGGCACTAAAATTTCTTCAATCGCAGCGCAAGCATAACACCGAGCACGGTAAAGGCAGAGTGCAAACGTAGGTCCGCCACCCAAGTCCAGAGCAGGAGCTACCCGCACCAACGCAGCATCCCATTGCCCACACACAAGGTCAGTGGAGGGGGGTGTCCGCAGGTATACATAGCACAACTGCCAGCCCAGTGCCTCAGTCAGCGGGAGTAACCTGATGATGATGGCACGTTATGCTGTCGAAAATTCATTCCACAACGATCAATCCTTCTGGCTGCACGCCCGAGACATCTACACTCAAGGCAAATATACATTTATAGCTTTTGTAGATTTGGAGAATACTTTCGACAATGCTAACTGGGATACACACTTTAAAAATGTATATGTCAAAAAGTTGTGTACAACTTATTCAGAGATCAGGCAGCAGTCATAAGAGATGAAGGGCATTCAAGGGACGCAATGGCTGGGAAAGGAGCAAAGCAGAGTTGTGAACTTTCCCCAATGTTATTGAAACTGAGCAAGCTGTGATGGAAAGGAAGGAGAAATTAGAATTAACGTTCAGTCAGAAGAAATAAGGACTTTGCAATCTACCGGTGAGGTATAACTATGTCAGAGACAGTAAAGACCAGGAAGAAGAATTGAATGGAAGGGAGAGTGTCTTGAAAGGATGGTATAAGATAAAAAAGAGCAAAACAAAGGAAATGGAATGAAGTCTGAGAAAATCAGGTGATGGTAGAATTAAGATTAGGTAGTGAGGCAATAAAAATAGTAGAGAAGTTTTTTATTTGGATTGTAAATAACTTCTGATGGGTAAAGTGTAGAAGATATAAAATGCAGAATGGCTATGGGAAGAAAGGCATTTCTGAAGAAATAAGTCAACATCAGTGGCACAGCAGGGGGAGGGGGGGGGGTTAATGAGGCTAAAGCCCCCCCCCCCCCCAGCAACTCCAAAAGATTTTTTTTTTTAATTATGCCCGGATCCGGAAATTTGAAATAGTACACATGTAATAAATCACAATGTAACTATAATTTGCCAAGCACAAGTTAACGTGTTAATGGGTTGCCAATGTGATGCTGCCACTGAGGACATGTGCTGCTGTTACTGTGAGCAGTTTTAATGCAGCCGTGACCATCTTTGATGCTGCCACTATTGCACTATTGTTACTGCTATGCTGAAGCTACGAGCCTACTGTCCATATGCCGCAACCCACTACTTAGCAGGTCAGCTACACCACTGAGTGGAATCTTATGAAAGCTGCCAAAAACTATGAACAATGATAGTGTTACTTTAGTTCAATTTTTACAAGAGTCTCACATTAATTAAACAGTTACAGCTCTGGCGAACTTCTTATATTTCTGATAGAGGATGATAAGAACCTTTTATCATTAATAAATTCAGTAGGCGTTATTTAAAAAAAATTAGCCCCCACCCCACCCCAACCAAATCCTGATTGTGCCACTGGTCGACATCCAATATTAATTTTAATGATAAGCAGTATTTTCTGAAGGCTCATCTGTAGTGTAGCATTGTAAAGGAGTGGAATTTGGCCAATAAGGAATTCTGAGAAAACGGTTATAGATACTTTTGATATCTGGTGCTGCAAGAGATTGCCAATGATTAGATCACCTAACTAATGAAAAAGTACCGATAATGTACAGAATTCAGGAGAAAAGAAATTTCTGGCATATCTTGACTAAAAGAAGGGATTTATTAATGACATATATTCTGAGACATAAAAGAATGTTTGTTCATAGCCGTCTGTGTAGCTTAGTAACAGCATGCATTGACTGCACTCTAACCTGCTTTGCTTCTGAGATGTATTGTGTGTGTCTGTGTTTTGATGCACTGTTTTCATCATGATTTTTTATTTTTTATTTATTTGTTTATTTTTAACTATGTCCATGGGGTTTACATTCTTTTCCAGTTCTTAAAATTTCTTTGTCTGTAGCTTATGGAAGCTGGAAACAAAGGTTTGTGTTGCCAGCACTCCACTTTGACATATGAAGGATTACCTGCTGCAAAGGGGGTGTATTTTGGCTGCCGCTGTGATGTCACAGGGTGGGTTCAGTCACAGGATTGAGCAGGCAGTAGTCCTGCACCAGGGATGTTCTTAATTGGAAGGAGGGGTGTCCCAACCCCCTTCCCTCTCCTCCCCCACCCCACCCCCACAGAATTGTACACATGTAGGTATTCTTTATTTATTTTTCCCCCTTCTCAAAGCAACACATATTCCAATTTTAAACATTGAAACAGCTAGACAGTTTAGCTGCATATACTTCAGACACTCACCTAAATGAAACTGAGAACTGGCTCCCGTCCTAGAATACAGCTATCTCCCCATCCCTGAGAAGACAATGGTGCCCCCTCCTACCTTACACTCACTCACACACACACACACACACACACACACACACACACACACACACACCAGATGAATAAATTATTATCTACACCACTGTCATGCATGGCAGTCTAAATGTGTTAGTTGCCTTGCAATATTTTCATGAAGCAGTCTTGAAATAGGAGTATAGCTTAGTCATTACCGTACTGAAAATGAAAAAAAACACAGTGACTTATAATGCTGTTCCCAGGATTATAAAGGTAGATTACATACCTCCTGTTTTACTTTATTTACATACATGTGGCGTCTGTTCCGAAAGAACAGACGTCACTTCAGATCCTGCAGTTATTATTTAATATTCACAGAATATATGACATCAACTGCGATTGGGCAAAGCTGAAAATGTGTACCCAGCCGGGATTCGAACCCAGGTCTCCTGCTTTCTAGGCAGTTGCGCTGACCCCCACACCACTGGGGACACAGTGATCACCGCACCTGCAAGGGCTACCTAAGCACGCCTCCCGTCAGATACAAATTCCCAGCTTCGCCCTGCCCACAGTACTCAAACTCGTAGTTATGAAACTAATTCCCATAAGAGTAAGGGCTTCAAACTTGCCCACCCCTCCCCACTAACGATAGGATCATTGCCCGTCACCAACATATTATATACATACGTGTGGCGTCTGTTCCGAAAGAACAGACGTCACTTCAGATCCTGCAGTTGTTATTATTTAATAACTGCCTAGAAAGCAGGAGACCCGGGTTCGAATCCTGGCTGGTACACATTTTCAGCTTTGCCCAATCGCAGGTGATGTCATATATTCTGTGAATATTTTACTTTATTGTCACTTTAAATGGCCTGATGTGAGTGGGAGCTGAAAGTTAATAGTCTGTACAAGAATATGCTGTGAACATTTTCTTCCAGTATACCAGATTTGGTATTTAATAAATGAACTATTAGGTCTCCCAGTAATGCAAGTTGTTTAATCAGGTGCTATACCAATGCGGAAAACACCTAACTGGCACAGAGACAATCTTGTGACTAATGAATCTTGTTCTAGTGCTACTCAACATAAGGTACAAATAAATTTGTTACTAACACTAGTTTATGAGGTTGCATATACAGTATGTATCTTTAAACATTCTGGTCACTTGAATTGTGGAAGTTCATAAATGAACAGCATAATTTATATCTTAGTATAAGTTATAAATTATAGATGAGGACAGTCATACACCAGATCCCCATGAAGAATGATGAACTACATTATACTCAATTTCTCTGAAAAAGAGTTTTGGAACAAGCCATCTCCACAGAGCCATTGATCAATTTCAATATGTTGTGTCCTGCTGGATACAACAATTTAATGTCATTTACCATGTTTGCTAAAACTGGGTGGTTTCCCTGTAAGAAGAGAAGGTGGCTAGTAACAAAGAAAGAAGCTGCAACCATGGGAAAGCTAGACTAAAGCAGACACCAAAGAAAAGGTATATTCAAATAACTTGTCTTTAGGGCCTATTTAACTTTGTATTATGTAGGCCTAGATGAAAATAATTTTATTCTTGAATAAAGGCAAAAATAATTCCATTATTTCACTGTCAATTACAGTTGAAAATTATGTTTTTATTACTCATAACTGGTTTGGGCTTTTATATCCATTATCAGACTAGAGCCTTAACAGCAAGTGTTACTTACATGATTAGCCAGTCACACATAATACATGTTGGGCCACATCCAGCTGTCATAAATTAAAATGCTGTTAAGGCATTGGTCTGAGATGGATATAAAATCTGAAACTGGTTACCAGTAATAAAAACATAATTGTGACAGACTTTCAAATAATCAACTACAATAAAGTTGCTGATCCTGCTACAGACAATGGAAATACCTGAAGAAAAATACTTCTTGAAGTCTTGTTGTACATATATGTTTTTTCAAACTTAAAACTTCGCTTTACTACTGGTATGAAATCTAACTCTTCTTCAGTGCAATATGGAGCCATACGACAATGCCTCATCCTGACGACAGTGTGAAGGATGCTGGTTCTTGCTGACAATGACTTCCAGAGTCCACAACAGGCCTCTGCAGCTCTTCTGCTCAGTCGTATATACAGAATCTACAGGATGTTGCAAACGTGCTGTAGTAGGCAAGGCAAAGGTATATTTAAGAATTTGAAGGCGATCTATTTTTTTTAACCTGCAGAAAAGCATAGGTTACTTAAGATTGCTTTAAAAAACTTTCTTGCCGGTTTTGGCACATTTAGACTATCTGTACCATCATTGGATCTTGCATATTGTTTACAGTTCATGACTCACATATCAACCATTGGTCTTATGTCATAATATCAGGATGATGGGAAACTGGAAACGTCAGCATGTCAAGAGTAAAAAAAAAAAAAACAAATTACAGTATAGGCTATATATGCAGTGGCGGTCTAAGGTTGTCAGAGGCCCGGGGCAGTGGGAAAACAACATGAGGCCCCCAGTCCAAGTATGTATTACTATAAAAAAAAGTAACTTTCGAGATTTGAAGGTCCCTCCAAGACGAGAGGCACGAGACAGTCTAAAAAAAAATTGCATTCGAGATTTTGAGGCCCCAGAAAGAGAGGCCAAGGAATCAAGATCTGGTGATGGCAGAAACAGCCAGTAAAGTTATCGTATTTTGAAGTGAACTTCGGCAACCTGTGCTTTATCAGAATTTTTAAGAAAAAATGCAAATGGCACCACAATGGATATTAATATAAAACAAAACCGGAAACAAAATTAATGGTCTGACGAGAGGAAGCTTTTGTGTTCTTGGAAAAACGAATTGCACTTCTGAAGATGGGGAACAAACAAATTTTATTGCAATGAGAAAGGAAGTGGTGGCAGGGATTTATTGTGGACCAAATACTATATTTTTATGAAAAACGGAAGGTTTGGTAAATAGGAGTCAAGAGACCGTGGCAAGCGCACCCACGCTGATGATCTTTCTGCGAAATCAGATAACATTTGAAAAGGTTGCTATGCACTTTGCCCTGCTGCTCAGTACTGTACTGCACATGTGGGAAAAGCAAGTTAAATGCAGACAAGAGACTTAATAGACCTGATAAATTACACGTCACATCAGTTCCACTTACTCCATTTTTAGCGAAAACACTGACGGACGAATTAGTCACAGTTTGTCAGACGATATGGTCGTCAGTTCATACAAGAGCGTCCAGGTGGCGATGGCTTGAAGTAGTGATGGGCAAACCGAGTACTGAGAATGCAAAGTTCTCGATTCCAAAGAGTTCTCGTTGTTCTCGAGAACCTGAGTCGGTTCTCGGTTTTCAGTATTCGCTTTTTAGTGTTAGGAAATTGTCGATACAAAAATTTATTCTCCTACCGTTGACATATTTAGAAGTAATGTAACATTTAGTTATGTTTTGTAGCATAAGCCACACAGGTTGTTCTCTGTGCCCGTGATCGTGTGGTGCAGTGGGTTAAATCATTATGATGCTATCCTGTAGGGTAAGGTTTCGAATGCTGACCGTGCAAATAAGATTTTTAAATTATTACTAGAACTACTTTAAAATCTTTTTTCAAACATGATCAATCATTAGTTTTATTGAAATGAGTGGTTTAACGTAACTTTTTTTAATTTTAATTCTTCGCTACATCATTTCAATCAGCATAGTAACTTTTCATTTCCGCTCATTTATGCTTCTTATCGTTCTTTATTTATCTGGAATATTCGTCTATGATATTTTAATTATTTTTATGCAGTAACTTCAAAATAATTTATGCCGTTTTATTATTTTATATTTGTGTTTGTTGCAATCATTATTTACATTCCTCATTTCACTTTAACTATATTTGTAACACTATACCCGATCTTCGTTATTATACTCGTAATGAAAAAAGAATTAAAGTTTAACATTACCAAACAAGAGTTCTCAGTTCTCGCTTCTCAGAACTCGCTTCTTAGTTCTCGTTTCTTAGTTCTCGCTTTTCAGTACTCGTTTCTTAGAACTCGATTCTTAGTTCTCGCTTCAGATCTAGCTTCTCAGTTCTCGCTTCTAAGGTCTCGGTTTTCGGGTCTCGCTTTTCAGTTCTCGCTTGATGGTTCTCGTTTATGGGTTCTCGGTTATGGTATTTGTTTCTGTTGAGCAAAGTGAAACGAAAATTTTCGGTTTTTTTTTTTTTTTTGTATTTGTTTCAGTTTTGCGGCTGCTATCTTTTATTATATCCCGTCATTGTCACTAATATCCTCATTTGTCAAACAAATGTCTTGAGTATCTATTAAGTCACCCAAATGTTTCTTATCTCTGTATGTGTAAAAGCGAATGATTACTCACTGACTCACTCACTCACTGAACAGGGAATCACGAAAACTACCTCACCTATGAAGCTGAAATTAGTGAGGTGTGTTGTTTATAGGTAGACTACAGCAGCCGAAAAAGGACGTTGCGTTAGGGTCGAATTAAGGCACATGGCGGAGGGTGTTTTAGCTACAGACATCGACAAAATCTACAGGTTTTTTTGATTTTCATAAAAATTTTGTATGGTTGACTATCAGAACAATTGGAAGGTCCCTTCTACGTAAAATTTGGTATGGTGCATGGCGGAGGGTACTTTACCAAAGGAGTTTCACAAAATATATAGTTTCTTTCCGATCTATATGAAATTTTCAAATGTTCAAATGTTTGTTAAGCTTAAGGGACTTAAATACGGGGTCATCAGTCCCTAAACTTACAAACTACTTATGAACTACCTACAACTAAGGACGGCACAAATATCCATGCCCGAGGGGGGATTCGAACCCCCGACCGTAGCGGCCGTGCAGACCGTGACTGAAGCGCCTCAGTCCCCTCGGCCACCGCGGCCGGCTATGAAATTTTGCTCACTTGATTTCCAAACCACGTTTTTTAAGTAAATGTTGAGAACGCTTATTTCAGAATCAGAACTCGTCCAGAGCGTTAATAGTGGCATCTAGTATATTTGCCTAGGCACCTAATTTTTCTTAGTTCTCGGTTTGGTATTCGATTCCTTTTGTTCTCGAGGACAGAGTTCTCGATTCCTGAAAGTTCTCGGTGTTGCCCATCTCTAAAAGTGTAGTAGACTGCAGCCCACGCTATGATTTTGACGTTACAATGGCAAAAGAACTGCTGCCGGCAATAATTAGTCTTCCAGGAGCAGTGTTGCCAACAGTTGAAGTTAGCTGCTCACCAGTTTCAAGTGCAAAAGCCACCAGCAAAGCACTAACCAACTGCCCCTACTCTCATGACCCCAAAAATATCCACTAGTTTTCTTTAAAAAATTATGAATGAAAACAATAATTAAATTAACAATTTGTTACCTATATTAGTAAGTAATAAAATATTACTGTCATTAAATGAACATAAGATAATTAAATCAGCAAGTGAAGGTCAGGAACGTATAAAAAGTTCTATAACAACAGTTGCTTATTTAAATGAATTCATCTTCTTCAGCTGAATCATTTTTGTCTGTATCATAATCGTCGCTTTCATATTAATAACATTCTTAGCTACCATTTTGTTTTACAACGTTTATTGGAATTGCAAAATCGTTGCAGCATTTTCCTTCCAGCCTCAAACCACAGTGTATTCTTAATGTGGCAGTTAAAAGATTTAACTTCATTTTATCCCTCTGATTGTTGTTGTTGTTTTTTTTTTTTTTTTTTTTTAGGCCTACATTCATACTGCTAAATAGTCTTTCAACACTGGCTTTGGAATGATGCAGTATTATGAGAGTAATCACAAAAGTCGCTAATTCCTCAAATCTGGATTCCCCTTGAGCACCTATGATGCCTATGATGCCTACTTCATTCGAAACCTTTGTTGTATCTTTGGTCTCGTTCCATTTCAACAAATGACTCTGTCGCCACTGATAATCCATTCTTCCTATGAATTCTACACTTTTATTGAAGTGAGCCAGTATATAAATTAGATTTTCGTTGTTGCATTAAGTGCTTGTTCAGTAATTACTACTAATTCTGGAATTTTTTCATCAACGTCAAGTTTCCTGATCACTTGTTTTTTATTTTTCAATTAGACTTATTATAAATGTTATGCAGCGATTACCCAACATTTCTGCAGCATGCCGTAGTAATTCTTTTTCTCTCATTTCAAGCAACTGCTTTTTAAAGCGGAATCCCAGATAACATCTTCGGTCCAAGAAATCACGAATATTTTTAGTGAAAATATTAACTTTATTTACAGGTAACATCCACCCCCATGAACTACAGACCGAGGTGGGGTGGCTTGCGTGCCTCGACGATGCAGATAGCCGTACCGTAGGTGCAACCCATGGATGTACTTTTTACCTCCATGGTGCAACCACAGCGGAGGGGTATCTGTGGAGAGGCCAGACAAACGTGTGGTTCCTGAAGAGGGGCAGCAGCCTTTTCAGTAGTTACAGGGGCAACAGTCTGGATGATTGACTGAGGAAAATAGGTAGAAAGGCAAGACCTACAAAAAATCCTTGGATATCACAGGAAATACTAAATTTAATTGATGAAAGGAGAAAATATAAAAATGCAGTAAACGAAACAGGCAAAATGGAGTACAGAAGACTAAAAAATGAGATTGTCAGGAAGTGCAAAATGGCTAAGCAGGAGTGGCTAGAAGCCAAATGCAAATCTGTACAAGAATGTATAAGAAGGGGAAAAGTAGATACCGCCTACAGGAAAATAAAAGGGACATTTGGGGACAAGAAAAGCAAGAACTCAGATGGGATACCAGTTCTCAGCAAAAAAGGGAAAGCTGAAAGGTGGAAAGAATACATAGAACAGCTCTACAAAGGAAATGAACTTAGAGACGATGTTGTAGCAAGGGAAGAGGAAGTAGATCAAAATGAAATAGGAGATTCTATACTGAGAGATGAATTTGACAGAGCCTTGAAAGACCTAGGGCGGAACAAGGCCCCAGGAGTAGATAACATACCCTCAGAGCTACTAAAGTCTCTGGGAGAGCCAGCCATGACAAGACTATTCGAACTGGTGTGTAGGATGTATGAGACAGGCGAAATACCCTCAGACTTTAGGAAAAATGTAATAATCCCCATTCCAAAGAAATCAGGCGCAGACAGATGTGAAAATTACAGAACCATCAGTTTGATAAGTCATGGTTGCAAAATTTTAACACGAATTATCCACAGGAGAATGGAAAATCTGGTAGCAGCTGACCTCGGGGAAGATCAGTTTGGATTCCGGAGGAACGTAGGAACCCGGGAGGCAATACTCACTTTACGTCTTATCTTACAAGATAGATTAAGGAAAGGCAAACCTACATTTTTAGCTTGTGTAGATTTGGAGAAAGCATTTGACAATGTTGACTGGAATACACTCTTTCAAATTCTGAAGTCAGCAGGGGTAAAATATATGGAAAGAAGAGTTATTTACAACTTGTACAAAAGCCAGACCGCAGTTATTAGACTCGAAGGGCATGAAAGGGAAGCATCAGTTGGGAAGGGAGTAAGACAGGGTTGTAGCCTTTCTCCGATGTTATTCAATTTGTACATCGAGCAGGCGGTGAACGAAAGCAAGGAACAATTTGGAATAGGGATTAAAGTACAGGGGGATGAAATAAAAACATTGCGTTTTGCCAACGACATAGTAATTCTGTCAGAGACAGCAAAGGACCTGGAAGAGCAGTTGAATGGAATGGACAGTGTGTTGAAGAAAGCGTATAAAATGAACATTAACAAGAGCAAAACAAAAATAATGGAATGCGGTCTTAGAAAATCAGGCGATGCTGAAGGAATTAGATTAGGTAACGAAACAATGAAGGTGGTAAATGAGTTTTGTTACTTGGGTAGTAAAATAACATGCGATAGTCGCAGTACAGAGGATATAAAATGCAGAATGGCAATGGGAAGAAATGCATTTTTGAAAAAGAGAAATTTGCTAAGATCGAATATTAATTTAAGTGTAAGGAAGTCTTTTCTGAAGGCATTTGTGTGGAGTGTTGCCTTGTACGGGAGTGAAACATGGACGATAAGCAGTGCGGACAGGAAGAGAATAGAGGCTTTTGAAATGTGGTGCTACAGAAGAATGCTGAAGATTAGGTGGGTAGATCGCATAACTAATGAAGAGGTACTGAATAGAATTGGTGAGAAAAGGAATTTTTGGCACACCCTGACTAAAAGAAGGGATCGCTTGGTAGGACACATTCTTAGACATCAGGGAATCGTAAATTTAGCATTGGAGGGAAGTGTGTGGGGTAAAAATCGCAGAGGGAAACCAAGAGACGCGTATAGTAAGCAGATTCAAGTGGATGTGGGTTGCCGTTCTTATGAGGAGATGAAAAGGCTTGCTCAGGATAGAGTAGGGTGGAGAGCTGCATCAAACCAGTCTCCGGACCGAAGACCATAACAACAACAACAGGTAACATAGCTTCAAAAGACAGATTTTATGCCAACAATGGGAGATCTCGTGGCAGAGTTAAATTTTTCCCATAATTTCTTGCAAGGGAAAACATAACAGCGCCTATAAAAAGTAAAATGTTTGTGATTTATACGGAAATGCTATCTTCGTTTATCAAACATGGAGCTCAGAAACGACAAGTATTAAGTTAAGCTAGGTTTAAATATAAAGTTCTAATGCTTGTAACAATATTTAAAGGCATTACATTAACTTGGCCTTGATCTCATAACAATAATTTACGTAGAACTTGTAACATGTTTAGTGTCAGGCACTTTGCCGCCATTACAGAAATACGATTCTACAGGTTTAACAATCAACAGTACATCTCATTTTGATATATGCTTTTAAATTTTAATCATGTCGATATAGCTAAGTTGTGGCTGTCAATCGTACGTACTAGAAGTTTATATTTAGTTATAACAGTTAGGCTAATACAAATTACTGCACTTGCCATACACCAGAAAACTGAAAAACTGGAAAATCGTGGTTATCTTCCAAACAATGCCCCGGAATTCCTTATATAAATTCAATTAGTGTCACCAACTCGTAAATGCGAAAACATTGTACTACACACTCAAAATTATAGATTTTGACTCAGAATTATCATACATCAGACAAAAAATGATTTTAAAAAAGCAAATTAATTAATAGAAAAAATAATGGTAATTTCCTAGGAACAGTGCACATCGAAGTAGCGGCATCAGTGCCAGTGATATATATCGCACGTTTGACTAATGTGTCTTTACTTTTTACAATAAAAACTGATCCATTTACATTGATACATCCACATATCATCCCGTGAGAGTTTTCTTACATTGAAATAGGAAGTATTAAGCTACACTGATACGCTTCTTCGATGTATATCATTCTTTGTAAATTACCAAAATGATAATAGGAAAACAGACACAGACATACCTGAAGTAGTAGTAGTAGTAGTATTAAGAAGAAGTATTCATTATTATAGTAACGTAAGTCTTATGATGAGATTAATGTAATTTTACTTACCTTACTTGTATCGACAGTTCGTATTGCCTTGAGTGTATTTGATATGCACAGTTTAAATGGTATCACGAACTGGAAAGAAATTATCGCATGTTTGGCCAGTATCGTAGAAGGTACTATCGAACCTTGTACAAGCACTGACATTATCGTATACACCCATAATTATCGTATGAGTTGGCAACACTGACTTCAACACAGAAGTAATGCCGTTGGAGCGGATTAGTTGAGGCCCCCAATGTATGTCTGTGGTTGAGGCGTTTGCCGCTTGGTGGCAGCATTCTAAGATGAAAGAAAATTAGTATTGTATTGTATTGTAATTTATTGGT
The DNA here is from genome assembly GCA_026315105.1 of Locusta migratoria. Lineage (NCBI taxonomy): Eukaryota > Metazoa > Arthropoda > Insecta > Orthoptera > Acrididae > Locusta > Locusta migratoria. Next base: position 226,488,878 of record CM048749.1, on the reverse strand, counting down.
CCTGTAAAATCATAGGTTGTACAGTAGTACATAATGATATAGGATAAGTCACAGAATGTATATAGTATATTTTAAAATACAAGAAAATTATTTAAGCCATACATAAAAAAGCACATAAATGGCACTTTCTAGAATACACGTACATTTCTAAGTTTAAACACTCACATTTTTTATCTTATATACATATTTACACTTTTTCATTTCCCAAATTATTTTTCAGAAAAAAAAATCATCCACACTATAATAGCACTTTTCAGACAGAAAGTTACTTAAAGCAGTTTTAAATTTATGCAAGCATGTTATTGCTTTAATGTTCTTCGGTAATTTGTTATATAGTTTTGTCCCTGCCTGCAGGGTGCCCTTTTGCTTTAGTGTCGTACGAGCAAGCTGTACATGTATATCACGATGCTTCCTTGTGTTGTATGTGTGAATACTGTGATTTGTTGGTACGAGCTTGTTTTCGGAATCTAAAATTTTTCGTATGAACACTAGTACTTCAAGTATCTAGAGGCTCGGTAGTGGAAGAATACGCGGTTTTTAAAATAAAGGTTTGTATGAGAAACGTGGTGCTGGCTACTATGTCCGCCGTGGCCACTATGCCCTATCTCAATAATAATTGTTACAGATATCAGTGGCGGATTAAGGCTGTTGGAGGCCCGGGGCGGCGGCGAAACAAAATGACCCCCCCTCCCATCCACTTGTCAATATATTACTATAAAACAGTAACTTTTGAGATTTGGAGGCCCCACAAGACGAGAGGCACGGGACAGTCTAAAAAGAATTACTTTCGAGATTTGGAGACCCCAGCAGAAAGAGATGCCAAACGCGCTTAAAAAAAAAAAAAAAAAAAAAAAAAAAAAAAAAAAAAAAAAAAAAAAAAAAAACTGTTTTCGAGTCATTTTGAGGCCCCCTAAGACCGGAAGCCCGGGGCGCCCCCCCCCCCTCCGCCCCCCCTCCTTAGTCCGTCACTGAAAGTTAATCAGAAACAATTTACTTGACGAAGAGTGTTTGCTGCCTGATGAACGAATATTAATAAATATTTATTACTGTACTGAATCTTTTGAATGTGACATCACACAATGGAACCGCGTGTGAACGTTACTCGCTGGCGGATGGATACGCCACAATGTTACAATCACCGCTCAGTTATTACATAACTGTAAATACGTCTAACCACTGTGAGCTAAGACAATCAGTTCCTCAATGACCAATTTTTTTCAGTTGGCTATAGGACTATGATATTTATCCAAGTGTGCACCTTTTCGTCTGAAACATACCGGTACCGATGACCATGAATGACTTTCTGCGGGCTGCAAACAATATGGAAATTTCATGGGAAATAATCGTGTCTATATAGAGCATATGTGAAGGCCTTCCCAGCCTTAATCCTTTCAGTCCCAAATTATGAAATCAACTTTGAAAAAATTGAAATTCAGTGTTCCCTGTATTAATACAGTACAGTAAGCATCATAATATGTGTTTTAAAAAATTTGGTCGAACTATTGATTTTTTATGTCATGTATTCGTATTCCATGCACAACACAGACGTTTGTATCGAGGTATTTTATTACTTGGACGTTATTGTTGATAGGCCTAGTTAACATTGTCAGATCAATAATGCTAGTATAATCTTCGCCACTGCACTAAAGACAAGACAATTCACTGCTGGAATAAAATAAAAAGAACCACACTCAAGCTCACACTCTCAGCCACGTACAGACGGCAACGCAACACAACCTCCAAGATGGACAGATCAATGCCGTACCAAGCGGCAAAATGTCTTACTAGAAGCATGTTGTTCATGAACATAAATGCAATTTTAAGGATTGATGCACAAAATACGGTATAAATTAACTTTTAATACGTTGTTGTCCAGGAAAAACACAGGGAATGCAGGCGGAGTTTATCGTGATATAAAATGACGCTATTTTTTTGTGAGCTTCATCAACTTTTCTGGGTGGGAGGGTGGGTTGAACCCCAGATTCCCTCCCCCTCCCCCCGTCAACCTGGCTAGGTGCACCACTTGCAGTCAGTTAAACTGACGACTTAAACATAAATGATTAGGTGGGGTTTTACAGATGCTAGATATTTTTTGCAAAAAAATGTAAGTTGACACTTTTTTCTGTTCTTACATTTTCGACGTTGTAATATGTTACCATACGCATATGTTTATGCTCTGCTGGCGCTTGATAATAGTATAACGACCGAAACCGGTAGCATTTAGTAAATTAATAAACAGCTTACAGTCAATCACAATGAATTTAAAAAAGTAGCGCTTACGAAGACTTGGGATAACTGTTATGCACAGTTCGAGAATTGAGAACCCTATAGTCCCCACAGAGTATGACAGAATCCCCACATAGTATGTCAGAACTATCTGCTTTGGGGACAAGTTGGATTCGTGAGTTCCAAGCGCTGTCTGATGGACGAATTAGACCTGTCTGCAAGTGTTCATAATTGCTAGCTTGGGTAATTTGCTGTTGCTAACTGTAAGGCTTGTGACGCATTGGTGATCACAAGTAATGGAGTTGGCCGCGCGGTATGAGGCGCCATTTCACGAATTGCTGGCCGCTCCCGTCGGAAGTTCGAGTCCTCCCTCAGGCACGCGCGCGCGCGTTTGTGTGTCTGTATGTGTGTGTTCGTGTGTGTGTTGTTTCAGCATAAGTTAGTTTAAGAAGCGTGTAAGTTTAGGAACTGATAACCTCAGAAGTAGTTTCATCCCTTTGGCAAAATGGTGCGTTGTTGTGTAGTTGACAAACATTGTTTGTAGCTATTTACGAACCTTGTCGTATTTGTCGACGGCGTATGGCGCTTCAGTCAGCGCCACTGAAGACTGTGCCAGGTAATAGGGCGATTCGACAAGGCCATAGCAAGACTAGCTGTCAGTGTTGTAGCTAGATATACGATTCGAGTTAGCTCACGGGTTTGGTCACTACTGGTGCTCTAATGACACATCTGATATTTTGACACAGTCATGTATTTTGACACAGTCATGAAGTATTTAGGTGGCCACGCGATAGGGCAGAGACAAATCGTTTACCTGAGGAAAGGATGGAGGTCGAGGTGAAAACCTTTGAGGAGGTGCATGACAGAAGACAGCAAGACATGAACATTTATATCGACAGAAAAGGTTTGTTCCAAGGAATGGAACCACGATATCTGTGACAGGCTAGACATGTTAGTAATAATAATATGGTTTTCTGTACTGCAGGCCCAAACTGAGGAACAAGGCTCCATGGTCATGGAACCAGTCAGTACAAGAAACTTTAACACAAGAGTGGTAACAGAAATTTTTTTAAGTTGTCCTATGCACATAACAATCTTAAACCTAAGTAAAAAGAATCAATAACGAAACAAAGAAATTAGCTCATTTTTAAAAAAATTATCCAGGATTTCTTTGACAATAAAAGGAGTGAGCCATGAGGCAACTCTTCAATTTAGACTTGAAAGCGCGTGAGTAAGTACTAAGATTCTTGTGGTAGCTTTCTGTACAAGAGTGTGATGAGGTGTGATCCAAATGTAGATTTCTGACTAGTATTCACCAAGTAATATCTGCTAACTCGTAGGAAAAGATGATACTGTTAACAAGAAACAACATTAAAGAAAATATGCATTGTGACGCCATTGTCAGAATTCCCCGACTACACGACGTTCGCGATACATCACACAATGCTCGAACCGCCCATTTCTGAGCCAGAAATATCCTTCTTGAATCAGTGGACGTATCCCAATAAATAACACCATACGTCATAAGTGAATGAAAGTAAGCAAAGTAGACTACTTTTCGAGTTGAAATAGTCACCTATTTCAGATACTGTCTAAATGGAAATAAAGCAGAATTTAGTTTCTGAACAAGATCCTGAACATGGTACTTCCACGACAGCTTAATATCTGAACAACTAGAAATTTGAACTGTTCACTCTCCCTTATCATGTGCCCATAGTGTGTAATCAAAATGTCAGCTTCTGTTGAATAGTGTCAGAAATTGTAAAAACTTAGTTTCACTATGATGTACCATCAATTTATTTTCTACAAGTCATGAGTAGTGGAACTATGCATGACGAATGGATGGAGCAAACGATGGTGCCATAGATGTCTGAATTAGTTTGGTGCTTGAAATGTGTTGGTAGCGGTAGGCTTGAGGGACTCAGCTCCGGTATGTGGGAGCTGATTTCCAAGCCTCCGACTGTGAGCAAGTAACGTTTTGTCGCTCGACAACGAGACGTCCTAGAGCAGGTCACGTTGAAGTAGCGTGTGTGTGTGTGTGTGTGTGTGTGTGTGTGTGTGAAATCCTGGTGTGATGCAGGCGACTTAGCGTGGCTTTGTTGGTGGGGGCACATTTGAATGACCACAAGTTGTGCAACACTTGTGGGTGGTGTCAGTAAATTGTACATGAACATATCTTGGCGTGTTTCTTGTGGTCATTGAGGGCAGATGAACTTTGTTACCATACTAACTTTTGGGTTGACTGTGCCTTGCTGTGGACAGGGAGACAGTCGTCCTTGGATGGGGCTCCTCGTGAATCGACATCGTGGTCATTAGAGACACCAGTGGCTATAATGCAGTTCAAGAGATAAGTTCATGACTTGTAGGTAACAAGTTAAATCACTGTAAAACTCAGTTTTTACAATTTCTAACACATAATTTGACGAAAGCTGACGTTTTGAATACACATCTACATCTACATAGATACTCTGTAAATCACATTTAAGTGCCTGGCAGAGGGTTTATTAACAATTTTCATAACTTTTCTCTACCGTTCCATTCTCTAAAAGCGCGCGGGAAGAAAGAACACCTAAATCGTTCCGTTTTCGATCTGATTTCTCTTATTTTATTGGGATGGTCATGTCTCCCTAAGTAGGTGGGTGCTAGCAAAATATTTTCACATTCAGAACTAAAAGTCGGTGATTGAAACTTAGCAAACAGATCACGCCACAATGAATAACGTCTTTCTTTTAATAATTTCCACCCCAATTCGTGCAACATTTCCGAGACGCTTTCCCCCCCGTAACGTGATAGAACAAAACGAGCTACCGTTCTCTGAACCTTCTCAATGTCTTCCGTCAATCCCACCTGGTGAGGGTCCCACAAGGAGCAACAGTACTCCAGGAGAGGACGCACAAGTGTGTTGTAGCCAGTCTCTTTGGTGGAGCTGGTGCATCTTCGAAGCGTTCTGCCGATGAAACGTAACCTTTGGTTCGCTTTCCCCACAATATTTTCTATGTGTTTTCTCCTGTCAAAGTTGTTCGTAATTGTAACTCCTAGGTACTTGGTAGAATCTACGACCTTAAGGTTTGACTGATTTATCGCGTAATTGAAGTTCAGCGGATTTCTTTTAGTGGTCATGTGTATTACTTCACACTTTTCTTTATTTAGTGTCAATTGCCAATTTTCGCACCATGCAGAAATTTTGTCTAAATCGCTTTGCAGTTGCTTTTGATCTTCTGTTGACTTCACTAACCGATAAACGACAGCATCATTCGGGAACAATCTAAGGGAGCTATTCAGATTGTCTCCTAAATCGTTTATAAACACGAGGAAGAGTAGGGGACCTATAACGCTTCCTTGTGGAACGCCAGATATCACTTCTGTTTTACTCGATGACTTACCGTCAATTACAACGAACTGTGTTCTTTCTGATAGGAAATCGTGAATCCAACCGCACAATTAGGGGGAGATTCCATAAGCACGCAATTTGATAAGAAGCCGCTTGTGGGGTACAGTGTCAAAAGCCTTCCTGAAATCCAGATATATGGAAACGATTTGAGATCCCTTGTCGATGGTACTTAACACTTCATGCGAATAAAGGACAAGCTGTGTTTCGCAAGAGTGATACTTTCTGAATCCGTGTTGACTACTGGTTAATAGGTCGTTCTCTTCGAGGTAGTTCATAATATTCGAACAAAGTATATTTTCCAAAATCCTAATGTAAATCGACGTCAATGAGATAGGCCTGTAATTTTGGAGATCACTCTTATTGCCTTTCTTGAATATTGGAGTAACTTGGGCAACTTTTCAGCCTTTGGGTACGGATCTTTCGCTGAGTGATCGGTTGTAAATGATAGCTAAGTACGGAGCTATTGCATCTGCATTCTCTGAGAGGAATCTAGTTGGTATACAATCAGGCCCGGAAGATTTATTTTTGTTTAGTGACTTACGTTGTTTTGCTACTCCAGGAACATCTATTTCTAAGTTTCGCATGCTGGCAGCTGTTCTTGGATTGAATACTTCGTCTTCTTTTGTGAACGAATTTCGGAAAGCTGTGTTTAGTAATTCTGCCTTAGCAGTACTGTCATCGGTAGTATTACCATTGCTATCGCGTAGTGAAGGTATTGTTTGTGTTTTTCCGCTAGTGTACTTCACATATGACCAGAATTTCTTTGGAGTTTCTGCAAGATTACGGGACAGGATTTCGTTGTGGTGACTACCATAGGCTTCTCGCATTGAAGTCCGCGCTAGGTTGCGAGTTTCAGTAAAAGATTGCCAGTCTTGTGGATTCTTTGTCTTTTTAAATTTTGCATGCGTTTTTCTTTGTTTTCTTTGTGATCTGACGTGTTTTGTGTACCACGGGGGGTCAGCCCCCTCTTTTATTAATTTATTTGGTATAAATCTCTCGATTGAAAGTAGGCCACAACTGATCTACACTCGCATTTTTAGTTTTGAAAGACTGGAGATTATCACTCAGGAAAGCGTGAAGCGAATTTTTTTCTGCTTTATTGAATAGATATTTTTTTCGTTTATTTTTTGTGCATTTGGGAATTTCGACATTTAGTCTCGCTACTACAACTCGATGTTCGCTAATCCCTGTATTTGTTTTGATGCTCATTACTATCTCCGGATTATTTGTTGCTAGGAGATCAAGCGTATTTTCCAAACCACTTACTATTCTAGTGGGTTCATGAACTAACTGTTCGAAGTAGTTTTCAGAAAAAGCATTCAGAACTAGTTCGGACGATGTTTTATATTTGCCGCCGGTTTTGAATACGTAATTATGCCAACATATCGAGGGTAAATTAAAGTCGCCACCGATTATAACAGTATGCTTCGGATACCTATTTGAAATGTGATTCAAACTTTCTTTGAACATTTCGGCAACCGCATCGTCTGAGTCAGGGGGCCGATAAAAAGATCCAATTATTAATTTATTCCGGTTGTTAGGTATAACCTCTACCCAGACCAACTCACAGGAAGTATCTGTCTCAATTTCGCTGCAGGATAGACCGTTAGTAGCAGCAATAAACACACCACCCCCTTTTTTATTTATTCTATCCTTTCTGAAGACCATTTGGCCCTTTGAAAAAATTTCGGCCTAACTTATCTCAGGCGTCAGCCAGCTTTCAGAACTTATAACGATATGTGCCTCAGTACTTTCTATCAGCGCTTGCAGCTCTGGAACTTTTCCAATACAGCTACGACAATTTACAATTGTTACACCAATGGTTTCTAGATCTGCTTTCTTCCTGTGTCTGACCTGCCCCCTTTGAGACTGAAACCCATTTTGTGTATTCCCGAGGCCCTCTAACCTAAAAAACCGCCCAGTCCACGCCACACAGCCCCCGCTACCCGTGTAGCCGCTTCCTGAGTATAGTGGACTCCTGACCTATTTAGCGGAACCCGATAACCCACCACCCTTTGACGTAAGTCGAGGAATCTGCAGCCCACACGGTCGCAGAACCGCCTGAGCCTCTGATTCAGACCCTCCACTCGGCTCTGAACCAAAGGTCCGCCGTCCTGTCGACAATGCTGCAGATGGTGAGCTCCGCTTTCATCTTGCAAGCAAGACTGGCAGTCTTTACCATTTCTGATAGCCGCTCAAAACCAGAGAGGATCTCTTCCGATCCAAAGCGACACACATTATTGGTCCCGACATGAGCCACCACCTGCAGCTCGCTGCACCCTGTGCTCTTCATGGCATCCGAAGGACCCGTTCCACATCTGGAATGATTCCCCCCGGTATGCACACGGAGTGCACATTGGATTTCTTCCCCTCTTTAGCAGCCATTTTCCTAAGGGGCTCCATCACCCCCCTAACGTTGGAGCTCCCAACTACTAGCAAACCCACCCTCTGTGAGTGCCCGGATCTTGAAGGCAGGGGGGCGAGTACAGGACAAGCGACATCATCTGCGTCAGGAACATCCTCTGACGCAGACAGCGCCTCGTATCTGTTGGCAAGACTAACCGGGGAGGCCTCCACTTCGGTCCCCCGGGAAGTCTTACGCCGCCTGACACGGGCTGAGGAGACCTCCCAGTCCACCACCAATTGGGGGGCTACATCCTCGCGGGCAGTGAGCGGGCTGGCCACAGCCGCAGGCCGATTGGAGGGCACAACAGACGCATAGGGCGTCTGCTGCACCCCCGCGAGCGGCCCACAACAGCGGCGCCCACCCACCGCAGTCTCAAGCGTTGCCAGCGAAGCCAACGCCGCCTGAAGCTGCGAGCGAAGAGTCACCAACTCTGCCTCCATCCGTTCGCAGCAGTCTCAGTTCCTAGCCATTCTAAAACCTTTGTTTTTTTTCCAAGTAAGTACGTCTGAGGACACAGAAGTTTGATAAACAGTGAGTTTCGAAAAATATGAAGCTAACACTAAACTGTTTATTAACGGCGGGTCTGAAAAATATATACGCGAGCTAATAAATCAAGATAACAACTGAACTGACAACTAAACGCGATTCTTAGTAAATAAACACGCGAGCACACTAAAGATTTAAGAACTGCAAAAGAAAACACATACGAAATGAAAATAAGTCGCTTCTATTAAGAAGCCGGTTACCTTACAATGTAGAGGAGCTGCTGCTGTCGCGTGTGTCCTGGCCGGCGTTTACTGAGCAACTCATAATGGGCATATGATAAGTGAGACTGAACAGTTTAAATTTCTAGGTATTCAAATAGACAGTAAGCTGTCGTGGAAAACCCATGTTCAGGAGTTTGTTCCAAAACTAAATTCTGCTTTATTTACCATTAGAACAATATCTGAAACCAGTGATTTGTCAACAAGAAAAGTAGTCTACTACGCTTACTTTCACTCAGTTACGACGTACGGCGTAATTTTTTGGGGTCACTCGACTGAAACGAAAAGGATATTTTTGGCTCAGAAACGGGCGGTTCGAGCAATATGTGGTGTAAGTTCACGAACTTCATGTCGACCTCTTTTCAGTAGTCTGGAAATTTTAACACTGGCCTCACAATACTTTTCTTCTTTAATGTCGTTTGTTGTTAATAATATCAGCTTATTCCCACGACTTAGTAGCTTTCACTCGGTGAATCACTACGGTCGGGGGTTCGAATCCCCCTCGGGCATGGATATTTGTGCCGTCCATAGTCTTAGCTAGTTCATAAGTAGTTTGTAAGCCTAGGGACTGATGACCCCGTAGTTAAGTCCCATACGTTATACAAACATTTGAACATTTGAACTCGGTGAATACTAGACAGAAGTCGAATCTACATTTGCATCACACCACGTTGACACTTGTACAGAAAGGTGTGTAGTATTCTGCAGCATCCATTTTCAATAAGCGGCCACAAGAACTAAAGAATCTTAGCACTAACACACACGCTTTCAAATCTAAATTGAAGAGTTACCTCATGACTCACTCCTTTTATTCTGTCGAAGAACTCATAGAAAAATTAAGCAATTAAGGTAATTCATTTCTTCTTTATTGATTCTTATCACTTAGTCTTAAGAGTGTCGTGTGCATAGGACTACTTAAAAATTTTCTATTACCATTCTTTGTGTTAAACTTCATGTATTGACTTGTTCCATGACCATGGAGTCTTACTCCTCAATTAGGTCCTGCGGAACCGAAAACCATTATATTATTATTATTATTATTATTATTATTATTATTATTATTATTATTATTATAGCCTGGACGATTGGCTACAGCCTGGAAGTATTGTAGCTCACATTTGGCGTTCGGCTCCGTTCGGGAGAAATGCCTCGGTCAACACTCTCTCTTGACATGCGCCATCTTGCTCTCCGTACTTTATGATTTTCTTATTATAGCTCACGCTTTGTCATTTGAAAGCAACTGCGTACTGGAGAATCAAAAGCTCGTCGTTATTAGTTCGATAAGTTGTAATCTAGTGTCTGAGAATGCCATATTAACAGTTAACAGCAGATATCAATGGTACAAGAATTACGGAACTGAGTCGGTGTTTGCCCTATCGTAGTGGGCGGCGTATAAAGCTATAATGCACATTGTCGGCAGTTAGAAACCAGCTTCTGTCAATTTTTTTTGCGCCTTGGCTCCTAAAAAGGTTTTGGGTTCTCTTATTAATTAAATAGAGGTACGTTCTGAAATATTTAGAGTTGTGCGTATGTAAGAATGATCCCTCTAAAATAAGCGTTTGTTCTATTTCGTGAACATGGTGTGAAGTACATACCTACGAACTGAACAATGGTCTTCTGATTGTTCTGAAGCACATGGAGGTAAACTGGACGATGAGTGGTTCATTTGCACTGTAAAGACAGCCAAAAAAGTCCAAATCTGAGAGCAGTGTCGGATCTACAACATTTCCCTACCGGAGCAAAACTTGATAAAATAACGCCTTAACTTCTCATCTGAGGAGAAAGGACAAACGAATTTATAGAGGAGAACATTCTCTACAACTTGGCTCTGGTATGTTTTTTCCATATTTCTAATCGCTTGCAAAAATAACGGCGACTGACACCGCCTGTGTGTCTGTCTGTAACGTGTTCCCGCTGTTTAGGTCGCGGTTCTCATCCAGTCGGCACCAAATTTACAAACGTATTTGTTGGTCGGCAGAGACCAGAACCTCCTTTTGGCGGCGTAACCCGACGCGGCGGGGCGACGCTATTTCCTAATTAGGCTGTTATGTGTCGGATCGAAGAAAAAAAATCAAGCAAAGGTGGTTCAGAATTTAACAATGACTACCTTCTGTTTGACATTTTTTTGTGATTTTTTGAGTCTGAAATTTGGTATACATGTCTAAAGATATAATTCTTCAAATGGCTCTACCGTCATATTCTTTTGCTTTAAGTCATGGAGGCAGTGGCGTATCCAGGATCGTGGTCTGGTTGGGGCTGGAGGCTAAGGTCAATTCGAAATAACTTGATTTATTAAAAAAAAATAATAATAAAAAATAAAATAAAATTGAGCCTTACTATTTGCCTAAGCATGGTCTCTGGGTCGCTTCAAGGAAAGTCTGGGGGGGGGGGGGGGGACTGCAGCATGGTTTGGGGAGGATGCGAGGAGTGTCTGGAGAGGTTACAGCATCGCCTTGGGGGGAAGTTCGAGGAGGGTCTGGGGGGAGGGCTGCAGTCCGGCAACCCCCCCCCCCACCCCCCCCCCCACCCCCCTGGATATGCCACTGCTTGGAGGTTAAAAAATGTTCAAATGTTTGTAAATCTATCGGACTCAACTGCTGGGTTATTAGTCCGAAGCTTACAAACTATTTAAACTAAGATAAACTAGCCTAAGGACAAGGCAAACACCCATGCCCGAGGGGGGACTCGAACTCCCGACGACGAACGGCCGCGCGCACCGCTGCACGGCACCCCATTGAGCTCGGCTAATCCGCCGCGGTTCATTGAGGCTCGAAGAATGATTTGAGGTCGATGTTTCAGATAGGGATAGATGTATCGGAGGATAATATAATCATAACTAATAGTTATGATTCATTATTATTGGGATTGGTTTCGTTACTTCCAAATGGGCCCCGCAATACATGATTTTTTTTGCCGAAACTTAATTTCGTTGAAAAGGTCTTCCAAAATGGCCGAATAGTAACTGTAAACTCCGTCCGACAGGCCTCGTGGGAGCTCACTGGGTACTGATCGGCCGTCGTGTCATCCTCTGCCCGAAAGCGTCAACGGATGCGGTGTGGAAGGAGACGTGGTCAGCTAACACGACCTAGAGACAAGGTCTTCCAACAGAACGTCATACGTCACACTGCCCAACCATTTTATCTTCCATCCTCTCATAGTTATCGACACGGAACTGCTATGGTGTACAACGGGAGACTTGGTATTAAAACAACACAGAGATATTGTTCGTCTCCATTGTGTAGTTTTGGCTGAAGAGCAAAATATTGACACCCACACGTAGGATTTTATATAAGTTGGTAACTTTCATCTCCCATATCTTCCAACCCCTTATCGTTATCAACCCTCTTCGACCATAGTGCACAATGGGAGACTGATACATGCTACAACATACAAACACTATTTGTTTGCGATGTGTACATTTTTCTGCAGAGTGAAATAGAGGCAATGAAATACTAGCTTAAACCTGACGTTGCTCGAGTGTTTATTTATCCTACACTCGCGTAGTTCACATCGCCTTCCCCCCTCTCTCTGCATCCACCTCTTTCTCTCCCATCTCTCTGTTCGTTTCCACCTTTCCCTCTCTCAGCAAAGTTTTCTGCAAGGTACATTTATGTACCCAGTGATTTTCCTCTTGGTTTAAAGGTCACGTATGAAAAAATTCATAAAGATTGGAGCAAAACGATGCATTTTGTAAAATTCTGTAAGTTATGTACCCTCCACCGTGCACCGATCGAAATTTTATACATTCAGTGACATTGCTCTTGTTTTTAAGGTAGAGGGTGCAAAATGTCATCAATATCGGAACAAAACTATAGATTTCTATGCAATAGAAACGCAGGGTCACGCTGAAAAACGCACTTTGTTGTCCTCAACTATTCTCGTTTTATTTCATATAACCCTTGATCTGAGAATAACGAAAAATAAATAAGTGAGTAAATAAAAATAAATAAAAAGTATCTGTGTAATCGTTTGAGCCGTTCTCGTGTTATGGCGCGACCAAGGTATTTAGGAATCCATTTTTATGTTACAAAATACTCTCCCCCATGCACCATTGAAACTTGGTGACCTTTCTCTTGTTTTGAAGGTCAAGAGTGCGAAATTTCGTGAAGATCGGAATTAAACTGAATTTGTAGTAGAAGTATGCTCAGTTATACACCTATCACAAAATACTTTCTTAGCGGAAGTTTTCTACCTATAAACTACGTTCCTACCAAATTTTAGCTTCATAGGTGAAATAGATTTCGAGATTTCGTGTTTAGTGAAGTGAGTGAGTGAGAGTCCTTTCGATTTTATATAGACAGTGATTGAGAAAACAGATTGCTTAATTTTGGATGCAAGAGAATTAAGGGAGACTCACAGACAAAAATAAATAGTAACTTGCAAATCTTTAATGCTAACATCATTTGATACAAGGACATGCCTGATGCAACAGTTTTACTGCATCTAAAGCGAAACTGTTGTGAGCGGTAGACTTCTTTTCGTTTCATCATTGCCGGCCGCGGTGGCCGAGGGGACTGCGGCGCGCCAGTAACGGTCTGCACGGCCACTACGGTCGGGGGTTCGAATCCCCCATCGGGCATGGATATTTGTGCCGTCCTTAGTGTAAGCTAGTTCATAAGTAGTTTGTAAGTTTAGGGACTGATGACCCCGTAGTTAAGTCCCATAAGCTCTACAAACATTTGAACATTTGTTTCATCATTTTGTTTGGGTGGGGGAGGGGGGGGGGTTCAATTACAAAATGCTTCGTGAACGTCCGAAATTACATGCAAACATAGTTGCAGGTCCCTAAGTGCTTCCATTTTCCAAAATTGACGCATAAATCTGGATATTCTCACGAGGTGGCCTATCATTATTTATGACGTCGTATCTCCTGAGCTATGTGTCGTACTCTTTTGTTTCTGGGCCAGGAAACAGGAACAGGAACAGGTCACCAAAGTTTCATTGCAATCGAATGAATGGATTATGACCACATAGAGAACATACAGACAAACATTCATTTATATCTATATAGATGGATTAGATACAATGTTATTATTCTGGTCATATGTAAAGTACTCCAGCGGGAAAATACTATCAATACCTTTACTACACATTGACAGCTATGCTAAAGCAGAACTGCTAAATAAAGCTTTCCGATATTCCTTCACCGTAGAACACAAATTAAATACTCCAGAATTCTAATCAAGGACAACGGACGGATAAAAGTAGATATCCCTGGAATATTAAAACAACTTAAAGTACTTAACAGATGCAATTCTCCTGGTGCAGATTGTATGCCAATTAGGTTCCTTTCAGAGTATGCTGATGCAATAGCTCCTTACCTAGCTATCATATACAACCGCTCGCTCTGTGAAAGATCTCTGCCCAAAGACGGGAAAATTGTACAGGTATATACTTTCCTCAAACATTATGAACTACCTCGAAGGAAACGACATATTGACCCATAATTAACACGGATTCAGGAAGTATTGTTCTTGTGAAACACAACCAACCTTTTAATCACATGAAGTGATGAGTGCTATCGACAACGGATTCCAAATCGATTAAATATTTTTAGACTTGCGGAAGGCTCTTGGTACTGTACGTCAAAAGCGTCTTTTATCAAATTGCGTTCTTATGCAACATCACCACAGTTGTGCGATTGGATTCGCGATTTCCAGACAGAAAAGACACAGTACGTAGTAATTGACAGAAATTCATCGAGTAAAACAGAAGTCATATCTGGCTTTCCCAAGATATGAGGCCCCTACTGTTCCTTATCTTTATAAACGATTTAGGAGACAATGTACCCAGCTCTCTTAGACTGTTCGCGGATGATGCTGTCGTTTACCGATTAGTAAAGACATCAGAGTATCAAAAGCAGCTGCAAAATGATTTAGATAAGATATCTGCATGGTGCAAAAATTAGCAATTGAGTCTAAACAACGAGAAGTGTATCCTTACGAGCACTAAAAAGAACTCTTTACACTTCATTTCTACGATAAATCAGTCAAATCTAAAGACCGTAAATACAACTACATACCTGGAAATTACAATCACGAACAACTTAAATTCTAATACGTATAAAACATTGTAGGTAAGGCGAATGCTACGTTTCATTGGCAGAAAACTTAGAAGATGCAACAGTTGTGCTAAAGAAACTGCCTATATTATACTTGTACGTCCTATTTTTGAGTATTGTTGCTCATGTGGGATCCTCCCAAAGTGGCACTGATGGTTGATATAGAGAAAGTACAGAGAAAGGCAGTTCGTTTTGTATTATTGCGATATAGGGGGAGAGCAATTTAAGTTCGTTGGGAGAGAGTGTCACAGAAATGATGCACGAGTTGGGGTGGAAATCATTAAAAGAAAGTCGTTATTCGTCGCGATGAGATTTATTTAGGAAATTTCTAATGTCCTCTTCCGATTGCGAATCTATTTCTTAGCACTCATCTACGTAGGGAGACATGATCACCTTAATAAAATAAGACATCAGATCGAAAATGGAAAGCTGTAGGTACTCCTTTTTCCTGCGCGCTATTAGAGAATGGAATGGTAGAGAAATATCATAAAAGCGGGTCGATGCATCTTCCGCCATGCGCTTAAATATGATTAGCGGAGTATTTATGTAGATGTAGATATTTTTATATTTTGTGTCTCGTTTCCGCCGGTTGTCCCGGGTGTCGGTGGCCGAGTAGGGAGAGACCGACACAGGGAAATAGGATGCACGCGTGTGCGGGTACAGAGTCTGAGGTCACCAGCCAGTGGGACAGCAGAAACTAGAAACACTAAGCTAGATTAGAACAAGATATATATTTCGTAGAAATAATACAATACTTAACTTGGAGGGCAGCAGACTAGTGGAATGCAGGCACATAGTTTTAACTAGGTAGAGGCCTGCCTACAGATGAGAGACGTAACTGTTGCGTGTACTATTGCCAAGTGACCGATCCAGTTCAGTGGTGGCCACGAGCGGGGTAGCCGCAGAGGGCGCTCGTGGCCGACGTCGTAAGAACGCCGCGCCATGCTTGCAGGGCAGCGCGCGGCGAAAGTACGTGGCGCGCACTTTAGACTTGTGCGACACCACATTATATATTTCATTTTAAATTATTTACATTTTTATTATTTTTTGCTATTTGCAAAATTCATAAAACTGTGTACCCCACCGCGATTTGTTGAACCTTTGGCGCCCCTCTACAGGAAACGTGAGATGCAGCACTCGTCTCAGCAGAAGTCCCGTCCATTTTCTCCCCTCCACACCTACCATGTCCGCGTTCTCCCATGAAAAAGCTAGTCTGGACTGTTCACGAACTTTGCTCTCAGTAGAAAAGAAACCTGCTTGTCATACAGTCTTAGTTATATGTTTACAGTACTTGTATTTCCCAGGAGAAAAACAATTACGATTACTTTACTTTCGCGTTTGTGTGTTTCTACTAGCAGCGGTGTGTAGTTAGAAGTTTAAACGAGTTAAGGTTACGTCTGCCTAGTCACCAGGAGACTGGGGTTCAAATTCCAGATGGCTACAAGTTTTCACATGATGCCGGAGCATGCAATCACTGGTGTCTGTGATTTATGTTTTATCTGTCTCCCTGAATATCAGGCACTTGGGCTCATTTCTAAAGGGAGGTGAGTGTTGGTGCCAGACAGTCACCATCTTTGTAACAATTTAGAATTCGGGTGTAGGGTAGGAACTCCTACTCTCGAAATTAAAAGACCTTTGCCATTTGTCTGGACAACAAGGCATCCTATCTACTGGTGGGACATCCGATAGCTACGAGGCGAAATGTCATCTCTGACTAAACAGTGTAGACTATTTGCTGCAGAGACCTGAGATCTTTAGCGTGTTCTGGATTTTACTACAGTGTAGAAGCTCTGAACGACCTCTTGTAATAAATAACGCACTTCTTTCATGTCTCAATTTATTAAACGGAGACTCGAGAGAAACTGTACCATCACCTCGGTATACCTCTTCCCACCTTGGTGACCCCGTGTTAATTGCGGACACGCGTGAATTCGATCGTTTCCGACAATGCGATCTATACAGTGAAAACGTGCATGATGTACACCGCATCTCTATCCATCGCATCTACACCTATGAACAGCGCCTTGCGTATTGTACAGGATAGGAAGTGTGTGCAGAAGTCCCACGCATTTGACCCCCTCCACTCTTTATCACATGGTAAGCCCCACCCCTTGTCTGCCCAGT
Source organism: Locusta migratoria (assembly GCA_026315105.1). Taxonomy (NCBI): domain Eukaryota; kingdom Metazoa; phylum Arthropoda; class Insecta; order Orthoptera; family Acrididae; genus Locusta; species Locusta migratoria. The sequence goes on along the minus strand of CM048749.1, from coordinate 226,471,905 downwards.
TGCTTCCGAGGGCTTAAATGTCGCCAATATGGCAGTCGTAAAACCAAGCACTCTTTTCTCCACGTAAAACATAAAAAAATGTTCAAATGTTTGTTAAGCTTATGGGACTCAACTACGGGGTCATCAGTCCCTAAACGTACAAACTACTTATGAACTACTTACGAACTAGGACGGCACAAATATCCATGCCCGAGGGGGAATTCGAACCCCCGACCGTAGTGGCCGTGCTGACGTAAAACATACTTAAATACTTTGCAGATCACATGAAATTAACGTCTTCCCAAGATACTATTGCGAAATGGGATGTGTTATTACAGAGTAACACCTAATAGCTTATAAAGATAATAGCGGAAAATCCGTGGCATTTACATGCGCTTGCCAGGCGACACTGCGAGAAGTGCCATCTGTTGGCTCGAGTTGTGCGCTGTACCTGTCTTCACGTCTGCTATTACGAATTTTATTTCCCTGCGTACCGCAATTACAGCGTAAGACTTATATATGTTGCGCCATTTAAGAGATTACTTTAGACGATAATTCATCTAAGGTGTATGGTTACGAAGAAACTAAAGCAATCGATTCTGTACAGTTTATTTTGGTAGAATTCGAACTGAAAATAATACAGTACATAAGTTTTAATCCAATTCATGTGCGCACATTTCGTGATCATTTAGACCTATTTGTGAATTACTTTCCGTAACATGAGGCTTCTCTTTCTGATTTGTGATGCTGACGTATCATTCTTCTTATTACAAATGCTTTGATTAGAATTGCAAAATATTTTTGTGGCATCAAGAAATAACAACTGTTATTACACACGCCTGCTAATTCGGCTCATTCATTCATGAGAAGGGAAACTAATTTGTTTCTCAAACCATAAGTGTTTTCAATAATGCTCTTATCAAAATCGTGTCTAAAAATTTCTGACATTTTATATGACACACTCTGAGGCCTGAGCACAACCACTTCGAAAAATCATTTTGTTTGTCATATTTGTTCATCGGTATATGGAAGTTGACAACTTCATGCTCATTATCGTTATATGATGCCAGACCCATTTTACATTTTTCATATTCTACCCCACTATATGCCCAGCCCATAATATAATTCCTCGCATTTGTTTCAATATGTTTATCTTCATGGATACTGATATCAGCGTACAGAGATACACTGTCTTCAGAAGACATTTCACTCACGTGTGCATTGAATTGCAGTTTTTTTTTTCAATTCATTTAATTTTACTAGGACTGCTGCTGCATCTACTTCACAGTGGCAGTCTTGAGAGAGAGACAGAAAACTATTGGCCATAACTGTCCTTATTGTACTGCGAAATTTATAAGCATACGAACAGAACGGGTTAATACCCAAAGCAATTATTTGTGATCAAGGTGTAAACAATGTGAAGATGAGGAATCGTATAGGTGTGACTTGCCCTTAAACGTTTATTTTTATATTACAATAACCACCTTTTTTCAAAACCACAAGCAGAGAACAAATTGCAACACTTACCGTTGGCTTTTTTTTCCTTTATTGTGTTTTCACACCAGCTATTACACCAGTAGGCTGGCAGCAGCTCCAGAGGCTGCTCTTCAGCCGAGAGAATAAAATACATGGATGAGATGAAAATTAAAATACAAGACAGGCGAAAAAACAACAGAGGAACAATGACATAGATATTCTCGAATAGCGAGCAGGAAGAATGAACACCTGAATCTCTCCGTTCGGGCTCTGATTTCTCGTATTTTATTCTGTTGATCATTTCTACCTATGTAAGTGGGAGTCAACAATAAATTTTTTTCGCATTCGGAGAAGAATGTTGGCGATTGTAGTTTCGTAAGTAGCCCACGCCGCAGAGATAAGCGCCGTTGTTGTAATGATTCCCATCCCAGATCCTGTATCATTTCCGTAACGCTGTCTTCCCTTTATCGTGACAATACAAAACTAGCTGCCCTTCTTTGAACTTCTTCTATGTCCTCCATCAAACCCATCTCATAAGGATGCCACACTGGCTAGCAATACTCCATAAAAGGACGGGCAAGCGTAGTGTATGCAGTTTCTTTAGTAGTTCTGTTGCATCTTTTAAGGCAGAGGTGGGCACAAATCGGCTCAATGAGCAGAGCTCCGGCTCAGGCAGGAAAAAGAGCAGCGTTCGCGCTCGGCCGGCAGTTATCCTAGTTGCCGCTAGAGGTCTGCGTGCTTGCTGGCGCACCTGACAAACGTACGATACGGCGAGTTATAGTACGCCGCGACAGACTCAAACTAGCGAAAGAACGTGATAACTGTGGACATAGTTCGTCGGCTACGACTTCCAAACTCTGCTTCAGAAATTCACCGTCACAAAATAGTATCAGCAAAGCTATTCTGTAACTAGCACGAACAGCTGCATCGAAGGGTGAGGCACCACATTCCTGTTTAAGAAATTAACAGAGTTGTAATTTCAAACGAAAAGGGTTTTATTAAACAAATTCACTGTGATTAAGTTATCTCGTAAGTAGGTAGAGCATTATAATACATACCTCTACTTTACCTCGCCTAGATTATTAAGAAGATTAAGTCGCATTTCACCTTCTACACTTCCACACTGTTTGAAGTGGTGTGTTCTATAGTGGCATTCTAAATTGTACTTTTTTATGCCTAGTATTTTACCACATTCCAAACATTTTGCTCCTCCTTCGCTTTCAGTGAACAAGTAATCACACTCCCAACTAGAGTTGAAATGGAAAATAGAACGCCGCTTTACCACGCCGATTTGACTAGCCATTTCAACTCCACAGCGTACTGTACCATGACGTAATATCATACATTATAACGAAAACCTTGACGTACAAAATTCGAACTAACAGATGGCACTGTTAGCGTTGTCTTCTGAAACAAAAGCAAAAAATCGCTCTTATCTTTATAAGATATTTGCCGGCTCGATTCCACGCACTGGACGTTTTAGAGAAGAGTTTCCAATACTATGTTTATAAGTTTACTTATAAACATAATAGCATTTTTCAGGAGATACCCCTAGCAGTGGAATCTGTTCATTCGAGTTGGATACTAAAGGGTTTGCACTATTATCTTTATAAGTTATTTTATAACGCACTCAGCCAGGTGCATTTCTGCGGCTACGTTAGCGCGTTAGCTGCACATAACGCCATCTAGTCATTGCAGCAGGAACTACGTGGTGGACGCCAGCTGCTCGCGGCTCTGCTCCCACGCAGGCAGGCGGCTCCGAGAGCCCACCTCTGTTTTAAGGGTTCTGCCAATAAAACGCAGTCTCTGGTTCGCATTTCCCACGACATTATCAACGTGTTCTTTTCAATTTAAGTCAGAAGTAATTGTAATTCCTAGGTATTTTGTTGAGTTTACGGCCTTCACATTTGAATGATTTATCATGTAAACAAAGTTTCACGGATTTCTTTTTGTACTCATGTGCACGACTTCACACTTCTCATTATTTAGAGTCAACTGCCAGTTCTTGCACCATACAGATAATTATCTTATTCAAATCGTTCTGCAATTGGTTTTGATCTTCATATGATTTTACTAGACGGTAAATGAAGGCGTCATCTGCAAACAACCCAAGATAGCTACTTAGATTTCCCCCTAAATCGTTTATGTAAATAAGGAACAGCAGAGGACCAATAACACTACCCTGTGGAACACCCGAAATCACCTCTGTTTTAGTCGATGCCTTACCATCGATTACTACGAACTGTGTCCTCTCTGAGAGTCACAAATTTGGGGCGATATACTGTAACCATGCAATTTGATTAAGAGCCGTTTGTGAGGTACGGTGTCAAAAGCCTCTGAAGGTAGCAGGGGTAAAATATAGGGACTGAAGAGTTATATTCAACCTATACAAAAACCAGACAGCAGTTATTAGAGTCGAAGGGCAAGAAAGGTACGCAGAGGTTGGGAAGGGAGTAAGACAGGGTTGTAGCATTTTCCCAATGTTGTTCAATCTGTACATTGAGCTAGCAGTGAAGGAATGGAAGAAGAAATTTGGGGAGGGGATTAAAGTTCAGGGAGAAGAAATAAAAAGTTTTTGGTTTGCCGATGACATAGTAATTTTGTCAGAGACTGCAAAGGATCTGGAAGAGCAATTGAATGGAATGGACAGTGTCTTGAAAGGAAGATATAAGATGAACATTAACAAGAGTAAAACGAAGTTAATGGAATGTAATGCCAGAAAATCAGGCGATGCTGAAAGAATTAGATGAATTTTGTTATAAAATGCAGAATGGCTATGTGGAGAAAAGCGTTTCTAAATAAGCGAAACTTGTTAACATCCAATATTAATTTAAATGTTAGGAAGTCCTTTCTGAAAGCATTTGTCTGGAGTGTAGCACTGTATGGCAGTGAAACGTGAACGATAAGGAGTTCAGACAAAAAGATTATTGAAGCTTTTGAAATGTGGTGCTACAGACGAATGATGAAGATTAGATGGGTATATCACGTGAATAATGAGTAGATGCTTAACCGAATTGGGGAGAAAAGGAGTTTCTGGCACATCCTGACTAAGAGAAGGGATACATTGGTAGGAAACATTCTGAGACATCAAGGAATTGTCATCTTAGCATTAGAAGGAAGTGTGTGGGGTAAAAATTGCAGAGGGAGACCAAGGGACGAATACAGTAAGCAGATTCAAAAGGATGTAGGTTGCCGAGCATATTCTCATATGAAAAGACTTGCACAGGAAAGGGTAGCGTGGAGAGCTGCATCAAACCAGTTTGCGGACTGAAGACCACAACAACAACAACAATAACACACACACGCACACACACACCCACACATCTACCTGCAATAAGTCTGCAGTTGCTTTTCCCTTGTTTTGCATATAATCCGTAACTACTTTATTTTGCATTGGAAGAGACTCCATTACTGTTTGACTGCTGAGTAAGAAGCATAGCTACAGTCTTCTTATTTCAAATTTTTCAGACTTGTAGCTTTTTACAATGCTGTCATTCATCTGGACAGATCAAGAGTAATTTCCCTCTCTTTTGCCAAAACTAGGAATCGATTACCTTAGCAGTTTGGTCCCTTAGAATTACAAAAATTTGAACATTTTAGTGGTGTGTCTACTCTACCAATGATACTTCTTCGTGACGGTTCTTAGGGTGGAAGTAATATACGGTGGAAGTAAACATTTTCGTAGCTACATATTTTTGCTTTAAGCTTGTTCAGGAGACAAATAACTGAACTAGAACTTAGATCACAGATAGTGGCACAGCCATAAAAAACTGAAAAAAAACCTGCACGCAATTTATCCCTACCAGCAATCAATGGTAAAGCTAAAACCGAAACAAAACCTGGTTTCCTGGAACATGTTGAAAATGAGACAACCTTGATGTCACCAGCAAGATCTGGGAGTGCAGACTTAATAAAGTTTGTGTTCTTAAGTACAAAGTTTAGAGAAATGAATTCCATAAATAAAATAGATCACAATGCTTCCATGCTTTGTGAAACGAATGATATTTACGGAACAAAGTAATATAGTAATGTAAAATGGTGAGAGACACAGAAAGGAAAGTGAAGAAGCATCCCTCTCATTAACCATATTGTAGATTGTAGTAGGTACAAATGCAAAAGGGTGGACGGTAGCTACAGAGAAACCTGATCAACAGCAAATGCACTTTTTCCTGGATGTTTTATATCTCCTTATTTGACTAGTACTGGCCTCTTATTTGTTTTTGCTGGGGAGAAATGACAGTACGGAATGCAGAAATATTATTTATGAAAGTGCCTGACTGATTAATTTGGTTTTAATCTGCAAGGAAGTTTGAAATAAACGTACACTCTGCAACAGAGTGGAAATTCATTCGGAATAACACTGAAGTACGGTATATAAATCGAGTCACATGTCAGTATAAAGTTTTAATTTCTTTCATATGTCCTTAGCTGAAAATAAGGTAGTGTTAGTTTCATTAGAAATCAATTATGATCTAATATTTGTTGATTAGTATAAATTCCACTTGTCGATAAATACAGGATTTCAGTAAAAAAAAAAACCAACAACATTAATCACCATGATTGCACGAACTACCATAGGAAACGTACCCACACACTACTAACGTAGTGCCCCTGCCCGTTTTCACTCATTACTCGCGGCATATCACCAATTCCCTTAACAGTTAGTTCATGGTGTGTATCCGCACTGAAGAAAGGATCACTGTTGTCTTCGCCTTCAATTATATATGTAAACTAGCTTATATGCCGAGCTTCGCAACGGTTGTTGAAGGAGCGCCTGTGTGTATCATGGTTTTTTAGGGTTCCGGATCTCAGTCAGTAAAAATAGAATCCTTGTTGGATCGCTCTGTCAATAAACTCAGTTGTCCTAGCCAAGATGTCAAATGTAAGTAAAAGTCATTGTCCGAAACGATGTATCTTCATAAAGTTTTTGATACAAAAGGTGAAACGTGCCGAAATAAGAAATGTCGCTAAATATTTAATAGACAAAGTGAAATCAGTAATACTATGTTCCATGTTTGTTGGTATTTGTAGACATTAGATTGCTTCAGTCTGTCACAGAAGTTCGCTTTCTTGTTGTACTACCCCATACTTAGGGATACATGACCAGTAGTTGATCAATTAACAATTTGATTTTATATTTATATTATTTATAGAACATCTACTTGAGGGACTAAGTTGATAATTACCCATATCACAGAGAAAAGTTTTCTGTGAAGTTTGACATGCCTACAATTAACATTAAAATGATTATTCCCTACATTTTCTGAATTTCAATTACAATGGACAAAAATTACCAGTAGTTGATCATACAGTTCCACAAAATGATGACCCATAGTCCACTAGTTGATCATTAAGTAATAAATAAAATAATATGAAATTAAAATGGTAATTACACCTGGAAACTTAATTTTAAAGCACTTACATAAATCACTGACATATTAAACAATTTTTTTCAATGAAATAAAACAATATAACACAGTAACCACAACAATGAACTTCACACATGTCTGCTCAGTTTCATTTCACTTTTCCAATATCAACAGGACATTGAAACTTGTAACGCAGCTTGTCTCCTGTAGAGATAATTGAGGGTTCTGGAAGTTTTGTAAAAATTTGTGAAGACTGAACAGTGCTTAAATCATCTTCATCAGTTTTGAACAGTGTCTTTCGTAATAGCTTTTCAAACCCATTAGCTCAATCTCATCTTTTGTAATTAATGCTACTCTTTGAACAATACATGTAAATTTATACTTATTGTTATTCTTCTGGCCTGGAATCAAGAGCAAACCAAAATCTTCTTCTTTAAATGTAGCCGTTCCATCAAGTATCTTCTCAGTCACAGCAAAGTTTTCCTTAATGTCCGTCATTTTCTGATGTTTCTTTAACAGGACTCCATTCATCACTGCTGTATTCTGACTCGGAATTTCTTTCCGTATATGTTTATTTTCGGTGGTTTCTGCTCCTCAGCCTCTGGAAACAGTTCAATTACTTCTTTTTTTTTCTCATACCTCTTGTTAGCCATTTTACGTTTTTCTGTTCTAGCTCATTTGGCTGTTTCTGCATTGGCCTTTAGGTCTTTCGATTCGTTCCAGTCTACCCACTGTTTGGATGTTGTTGCATATGGTAGGTACTCTCTTTTCCTTCCAGTTTTTATGGGGATTCAGTATGCCAGGTAATATGATTAGCAAAATGTGGACTATGGGAAGATGAAAACTAGTGGATGATCACCACCGATCAACTATTGGGAGCAATATAAATTTCACATTTACATCAGTATGGGTCAGAAGAAAGAAATCCCTACTCACTCCATGCTTAAAAAGCAACTCTTTCTGGAATGTATTCACGAAGTACCAGTAATTAATTGATCATTATGATCAACCACTGGAAAACATGCCTTTACGCATTCCAGTAATTACACGCTTTTACACATTCCAGTAATTGATATCCCCCTCTTGTAAATCAATAAACCAATAATTTACACTTCCTTTTCATGATAAATAACATCATCAGTCATTCGGAATGAGTTAGCTATCTATTAAAATAGTTCATAATATTTCAGTATTTAGTACGTGTGTCAATAAATATTTGTATCGCTGCAACCTACTTTACAACTAGTATGGATGCTCTGGTTCTCCACTTCTCAGCACAGCACAAAAGGAAAGATTTTCTCACCGCTAACAGTTCCCTCCAAATGTTGTAAAAATGGGTGAATCAGGTTTAACAACAATTGTTCTTTACATTCAGCAAAATTTTTAAAATAACAATTATATAACTTCAACACTGTATATTTTAATTCGTATTAGTTACACGATAAGCTTATTTCGACTTAATAGTCATCTTCAGGTGGCATGCCTGAATTCATAAGTTTTCATAAAATTTACTACTGTGCTGCCTACTTGTTTTATACAGATGTAAAAAGAAATGCTACATACCACATTCTGTTATGTTGTTCATTTCAATATTATTGTGACGTGATATATTTTTTAAATTATTTCTTCTTCTTTTATATAACTTATAATATTATGCTGTCATGCAAGATCTTTATCAAGTTACAGATTTTGACATTTACTTGACAGCTCTACAGAGATGTAATATGCTTACATTATTTGCACAGAGAATATATATCTATGAGGCAAAGCTTTTATTTAAAATTGAACGAAATATGTTGGGATATTTTATCTTTGATAATTTTGTTGTGCTATTATCTATGTTTGGCAGTGGGATTATTTATCCGTTGTCATGCACTAGAACATGAATAAAATTATCGAAATAATTTTTGTGCTTGAAATCCGTTTGATCGTTTAGCAAATTATTTGTGTTTTTAATTGCATGTAGGCATACTTCCATTTCTTCAAGAATATTCATCTCGTATCCCTTCTGAACAGTATGCAAAATTTCTAGTGCATTATCTATGCCGTCAACTGTGTGATTTTTCGGACTACAAATGTTGATAAAATGTGGAAGGGTTGTTTTCACTTTCTCTAGTGTGTTCTTTGTATCTTATAGTGAAATTTCGCCCAGTCTGTCCTATATAATACTTATTACATGAATTACAAGATATTTTATAAATTCCAGACTTAAGAAATTTTGAAGGTTTTGTGGTACATGTTACGCATTTGTGTTTAAGGGTATGTCTGTTCTGAAATGCAAAAGTGGTGTTAGTCTTTCTAAAAATTTGCTGCACTTTATTAGATATTTTACCTAGGTATGGTGCACTGATGTAAATTGGTTCATTTAGCTTTGAAGTTTCCCTCTGTAATGTAATTTCTGTTCGTGTTGTTGGTGGTCTAGGACTCGTGTAACAAATATGAATTAAAATATACAGTGTTGAAGTTATATAATTGTTATTATTAAAATGTCGATGTACGACATCACTAACACTGTGGGCCCTGCAGATAACAAATTTTTAAAAGTTTCAGTGATACCAACTCTTAAAATTTAAAGATAAAAGTGATACTGATCAACTACCAAATAGCGATCAACTACTGGCTGGTCACCCTATTATGCAGCAGCGGTGTTGATTAGTTCTTTGGTGCACCTCAGCGCCTCTATCGTTTCTTTGCTGTACTATGCAATCCATACTACAAGCATAACCTACATCTAAAACAATTCCCTGATTCCACTGTTATGAAACGAAGTTGCTCCATGCAAATCCGTGAAGTAGTTCAGTAGTATAGTTAGTATATTCTACTAGAATGAAAATTCTTTCAGTTCCAGTATGACTATTTGATTTGACTTAGTGTGTGCTCAGGCTGTAAGCCGTTAGCACGTGAGCAATGACAGCCGAAGGCCGCGTCGATCCACTCACTGCATAAAGGACACTGCTGGGCGGCGGGCGCAGAAGCAGCCCTTCATTACTGCAGAACACGCCTTGGACAACCAACAACCATAGTCGTAAATCACTCGCCAACCGGGGAATACGTGTTCACGTGTTCCGATACCATCTCTTCTGCCCAAGGACGGAAGATAACTGTTTCATCAAGGAGAGAGACATAGGACGTCTGAAAGCTGTTAGTCGGTCAACAGACTTCGTTCAATGTATGACAAACGTCCGTAGCAGTCCAAGATATTTACACTCGGTCGTTACAATTTCAATATTAGGAGACACAGAAAGTAAATAAATTTTACTTCTTGTGTATATACAAGACTAGCCGAAAACCGGCGTTGCCCGAATATTTATTTAGTTATTCCAGCTTTGAGTTAGCACTTCTCCTATCCATTTTCTATCTCTCTGTGAATCTCTTTTTTCTTCTAAAAGCATGTTATATTTATTGGAAAATATTTTAAGAAATAAGGTTGTCTTGCATAACTTACAAAATTATAAGTGCAGTATCCAAACAGAGAAAGATAGTAATTAAAATATAAATGATATATAAAATCCGTACCATCTCATATTTATTGAGTTATATATTGTAGAATTTTTCAGGTATATATTCATTTGTAGAAGTGCTATATGTCTGTAAAATCTGTTGGGAATACAATTAGTAGTAAAGAATTAATAGGTTAAAACTTGGTGCGTGATGGGGCAGCTTTCCATGAACGTTACTGTTTATGTGCTCATGTCACATGAACTACGTGTCGTATTGTGGTACGATATCTAAGATACATTCAGCTATATGTATGTATACTGTCTAAAATTTCCTGCGGCTACAGTTTGTAGTGTAGAAATTATAAATTGTAACGTCATACCGAATGCCGTAGTTTTAGTCCATAAACAGCGGGAAAGTAGTAACCGAGAAACGTTTTTCCTTTCATCATTTTACTGCGGTTATCAGTGAAAAAATAATAAAGGTTTGAAATTGTGTTGAAAGTTGGTTGCAAGTCACTAAGTACACTCTTTCTCATACAGTGTACGAATAAAGTCTCGTCTCATTATGTGGCAGTTTTTTGCGATTCATATTGTTTATGACGTCATATCTCCTGAACAATGTGTCGTACGTGATTCTTAACCCTGCAGGAACCATTATCTCACGGAAAGGAATACGTGTATTAAATTTGTTTGAAATCGGTCTAGTGGTTTAGGAGGAAATGTGCAATATTCTCACGTGATGTAGCAGTTTTTATCGCATCTCATTGTTTAAAATTTCGAACTTAAGTTCAGTGGTATGTGTGTATACTGTCTGTAACATTTCTCACGAATACAATTAATAGTGTACGAGTAATAAATTGTAACGTCATGCCAAATGCTGTAATTTTACGACATGAACGCCGTAAAAGTAGTAAGCAACAAACTTTTTTCCTATCGTCATTTAGCTGGGGTAGTCAGCGAGTAAAAGTTTCCGAAAGGTTTGAAATTATTTTTAAAGTTGGTTGCAAGGCACTAAGTGCTCTCCTTCTCAAATAGTGGACTGATAAAGTCACGCTATCAGGTGCCGCAAGATGGGGAGGTTTTCATTGTTTATGACGTCATGTCTCCTGAACTATCGGCCCTACCGCAAAATCCTTTCTTAGCTGGCGTCTTCTACTTATAAACTACATTCCTGCCAAATCTCAGCTTCATAGGTGAAGTAGGTTTTGAGATTTCGCGTTTAGTCAGTGAGCGAGTGAGTGAGTGTGTGAATGAGTGTCCTTTCGCTTTTATATAGATAGAGATATTAGGAAGAACAGGGGATTAAATTATGGAGTGATTACCGGTATAACTAGATGAAATTTAGTCTAAAGACCTGTTACTTCTGGCAATAATAACAAATCTAATTTGCGTATCGAGTCGATTTGAACTTGGGATACAGATTCATTAGATGATGTTCAAATGTTTGTAAAGCTTATGGGACTTAACTGCGGGGTCATCAGTCCCTAAACTTACAAACTACTTATGAACTAACTTATACTAAAGACAGCACAAACATCCATGCCCGAGGAAGTGGGGATTCGAACCCCCGATGGAAAACGGCCACACATATCGTGGCATAGCGCCTCAATGCGCTCGGCCGCTCCGCCGCGGACATTCGATATCATCTATCATACCTGTCATAGAAGCTTTTGATATTTGATGCTACAGAAGGATGATTAAGTTTCGATGAGTAGTCACATATCTGATGACTAGGTACTGAAGAGAAGTGGGTAGAATACAAATTTGTAGTAAATCTTGACTGAAACAAGGAATCGATTGGTAAGACACTGTCTTGGACTTGAAGGTTCAGTTAATTTAGCACTGGAGATAAAAGCACATAGGCAGACCAAGAGACGAATACTGTAAGCAGGTTCAAATGCAATTGGGTTGACGTTATAAATAGGTGAAGAGGCTTGCGCAGGATAGAGTAGCGTGGAGTTTTGCTTCAAAGCATTCAGACAGAAGACCACAACAACATAAGTTAGTGAGTGGTGGCACGATAGTGTCTCAGCAACACAGAAGCAAACATTTCCAGGAGATGAGATATCTGGAGAGCGTGCTGCACAGGGTATTGAAGTAGGTCAGAACTGTGTGAGCAACTTTCGGTCTTGAATTACGTAGTTGTAATGTCGCACGAGATGCCAAACACAGTGTATCGTATAGCAAATGCATAACGAATGATATTCATTTACTGGCTAAGAGGGGTTATTGGGCTGAGGTAGAAAATACAGCCTTGGTTGCGGAACTACTTTTATCAAAGGATAATAACACGTTTAGCGTATGGCAGGCATCAGGGGTATGTTCTGATCCTAACCAGTGCGAACGAACACCTTGGAGGATTTGTTACTAACAACTTACAGGCAGTAGTCCTGGCATATAAGTGTACGGCATTATTAGTTAGGACAAGAACACGGCCCTAACTTTTTGTAATGATCCGATGCTGCCCGATACAGGCGAAACGCGTCATTAACATTTGATGAAAATAAAGTTCCGCAACTTAGGTTGTGTTTTCTGTCTCATCCTCCGTGCTTTAGCAGCTGACATGGAATGAAATAATGGTTACTAAGTTGTTTACCCTTTGAAAAGTGTTCAAATATTAGTAAACCAAAGGGACCAAACTGCTAAGGTCATCGGTACCTAGACTTACAAACTACTTTATGTTACGCTAAGGACAACATACACACACACCCATGCCCGAAGGAGGATTTGAACCTTAGTGAAGAGCGGCGGCGCAATCCACGACGTGGCGTCCCAAACCACGCAGCCAGTACCGCACGACTTACCCTATTCAGTTCAGTTGTATAGCACCAGATACTGGGTCCATACGACGATAATCATACACAACTGCGAATGGTATTACTCTTCACTGAAGCTTCACACAGGACTGTGTCACTGTGATTTGGACACATCTGAAAACACGATGCGGTCCTACACTTCAGTCCAATGGTTTCGTTGATGAAGACAATCCCATATCACTTATACTTCTCAAGCGAAGTAGCAGCATTGGCCACCAAACTGACAATGTGTGGTGCTCCACACATAGTGAACAGTCTGCCTGCATACTTACTTTGCTACAAACAAGCCAAAAAACCCTGCCCCCCCCCTCCCCAAGAGAATTAACAAAAATATTCACATTGGTGACCAACTATATTGCTCAACACATGTTTGCACTGTCTGAGTGCACACTTGTCTTCTGGCAAACAACTGTATGCCCAACTGAAACTTCCTGGCAGATCAAAATTGTGTGCTGGAACCGCTACTCGAACCTCGGACCTTTACCTTTCGCGGCCAAGCGCGCTGCCGACTTAGCTATCCCGACACGTTCTCACAACTTTACTTCTGCCAATACCTCGCCCCATACTTTCCAAACTTCAGAGAAGTTCTCCTGCGTATCTTGAAGGACTAGCACTCCTGGAAGAAAATATATGGTGGAGACATGGCTTAGCCTAAGGGATGTTTCCAGAATGAAACTATCTCTCTGAAGCCCCAACGAATCGTTTCTTCCAGGAGAGCTAGTCTTGCAAGATTCACAGGAGAACTTCTGTTAAGTGTGGAAGGTAGGAGGCGAGGTACTGGCAGAAGTAAAGTTTGAGGGTGGACCGTGCGTCGTGACGGGATAGCTGAGTCGGTAGAGCGCTTGCCCGCGAAAGGCAAAGGTCCCAGAGTCCGGTTCCGGCACACAATTTTGATCTGCCAGGAAGTTTCATATCAGCGCACACTCCGCTGCAGAGTGATAGTTTCATTCTACAACCGTATACCTATTTGACACCTCAAAGGAATTAGCAACATTGCTCACCTTGCTAACAATCTGTAGTACTGGAAGAGTTTTCACACTGTTCGTGTGCATAATTGTCTTACTCCAAATAAGCGTGCATAAGAGTTTTGTTCCACAAGGGAAAGGGCAATCTGCAGTGATTCTGATCCATCTTTGTGCATATGTGTCTTGCACAAAGTAAGCCCATTCCTTGTGTGGACTACTATGGAAGCGGCAACAGTTGCAGCCGTGACGACAATCTGGTATGTTCCAGAGTACTTCGCAGTCTACATGTGCGTACTACTCTTTCAGTATTTTGTCCATCTCAGCAACTGTGATTAATTTAAATAAGGCAGAAACCAGTTGCAGGGTAGTATCTTATATTTCCGACATGTTTTGGGCAATTATTGCCTTTATTCAGGTGTATAATTGTGTCACTCTATCATATTCCGATTGAACATATAGGACACAATTATACACCTGAAGAAGAGCCTGAAAACGGCCGGAAATCAAAACTTTGACTTTGCAACTGGTTGCTACCTTATTTAAATTAATACTTGTCTTTTTGGGAACAAGACTAAACTTCGTTTCGTCCACAGGAGAATCGGCAACAATGGTCACTGTGCTGACAAGTTGTAGTATTCCAGCCATTGTCACATTACTCATGTAAATACTTTTCTTCCTTAAATCAAACTAATCTCCTTTTGCTTCACGAGAGAAGTGCATATAAACCCCTACCATTTCTTTTACGCCACAATTGAAGTGGCAACAATGATTTCTGTGCTGACAATCTGTAGAGCTCCAGACCTCTTCCCGCGACGCATTTTTTCCATTACAAGAGTTGTGCGATCTCATGTAAAACCAAGTTGGTTGTTTTAGTTAGTATATATGAAAGCATCTGTTCAACAACTGTGTCATAAATTATCTAATTAGTTATCTACCAACATTTATAGTGACTGTATCAATATTATACATCTTTGTTTCTATAATAAATATCACTACTTGGCAATTGCATACGTTTCTACTGCCAAAATCATCATTAATTACATATAATCCATCCAGACTTGTGACTAACAAAAGTCGCACGACTGCTTGACTGCAAATGAACAGTGAAGAACCAATGTCCATGGGTGCTTTCGTTTTTAAACACTTAACAACAGAAACAGTAGATTATCCTTACGCCATTACGTTGCGGTTCAAGATGTTGATATTAATATGGTCAATATCAATATCGCTAGGTTATTAATTAGATAACGATTTATGCCAAAGTTGTTGACTAGATACTTTCATGGATACTAACTAAAATAACCGACTTGGTTTTACGGTCCATGGGTGCTTTCGTTTTTAAACACTTAACAACAGAAACAGTAGATTATCCTTACGCCATTACGTTGCGGTTCAAGATGTTGATATTAATATGGTCAATATCAATATCGCTAGGTTATTAATTAGATAACGATTTATGCCAAAGTTGTTGACTAGATACTTTCATGGATACTAACTAAAATAACCGACTTGGTTTTACGTGAGATCTCACAGCTATATGCGGTGGAAGGAAATCGTCGCGAGACTTGTATTTTTGTACATTTTATGTTTTGACGATTTCTTTTTGTAGATGTTCCTCCTCTTTTTTCTTTTTTTTCTTCATGTATAACGTTCTTTTGCATCAGCTATGGATTTTCTTAATCCTCTCCACCCCCGTTTTTATACTCAGTGCACACAGGTAAGGGTGATAGACATTACGTTTTATTAGACTACTACTTTAAAAAAATGCAATACTGTGAGCCTTGATGACTTTATTTTCTTTTACATGAGTTTTTGAAACTACATTTTGGTTGTTTATCTTTTTTTATGATACCTCTTGAAACGATCTTCCGGGTTGCTCTTGCATGTTTTGCAACATGGCAATGTCTTGCTCCGATCATGTCCATACAAATTATGCTCGTAAGAAAAACGACAAAACTGGTCACTGTGCTAGCAATCTTAAGTGTTCCAGACGTTATGTACCCTTTCTGTATACCTAATTGTCTTGCTAAAAAGAAATCCATAATTATCTGTTTTCACCTCAAGGGAAATGGCTACAATGGACTCTGCGTTGACCATCTACAAATGTTTTAGAAGCAGTGGCGTATCCAGCAGGGGGGGGGGGGGGCGGGGGTGGCTGTCGGGCTGCAACCCCTCCCCCTGGATACGCCACTGCTTCTAAAACATTTGTAAATGGTCAATTCAGAGTCCATTGTAGCCATGTCGGCTGCAGCCCCCCCCCCCCCCCCCTCAGACCCTCCCCGAAGGGCTCGTCCGAACTGGGCTACGTCTACCTGTTGGTGATAAACGGAAGACTCGAACTGGGCAACTACCCCCAAAAGTGCCCCCTGAGTGGCACGCACGAACTGTGCAACTGCAGACCGACTGTACAATTTCGCAAAGTGCTTCCAAATCTAAACTTACCAAGTGCGCAACCTCTGACCCTATTTGTAGAGTTCTTAAGGAACAATGTCAATACTGTGCTAAGGAACGAGATATAAAAAACAAATTATATACAAATACAAAGATTTTATATCAAATTTCACATACAAAAATATTTGCAGAAAACAAATGCATTTAGTTTGGCTCGTATTCTGCTCACGCCTGCTTGGTATGAAACGCACTTTACAAAGTATAATTTGCAAATTTCAGCATTCCTAAGCACTTGTAATTTCTTTTGCAGAAAAACGTGCCTTTTCCTGGTCTTTTAGTCCGTTTAGATACTGATATTATTTTTTTCTGAAATGATTCTACGAAAGCAACGTGCCCACTTTCCATGTCATTATTAAGAACAAAGTCCTCGCCTTTTTTAGTTGCCACCTCCATTTGTGACAAAGAAATCTGCACTTACATCACCGATTTCGGCATACTCTTTCAGACGAGTGGGAATAATATTGTTATGAATCAACCTTACGTCCTTCCTTGTTAATGTGTACAAGGTTGTTGGTTTGGCATCAACTGCATTGCGTATAAGCTTTGACGGTCCTCTTTTTTTTTTTTTTTTTTTTTTTTTCCGAGAATTACATACCAGTCTCCTGTTTAACAAGTCTTCTGCGACAGGTGCGTGGTCATGAATACCTTCCAAATGCGAAAATATGTTCGCTGCTTACTGTAAATAACTTAACATACACCGCGAACGTTAACTGCAGCATCGCCATCCACGTTCTTCCATTGCTACAACTCTTTTGTAAAATGATTTACAATCCGTGGTGTACAACAGCAATCAGTTAGAATAAGTATTCCTTAAAACCGTCTTGATTGCAAATTTATTTATTAGTTAATTACTCGTTTCGCCCTTCAGCAGGGCATCTTCAGATTATCTGCGTGACAGAATTTACACAAAATTACAAGGCGGAATTACAAATGTTGTGTGGTTCTCCCACACAACGAACAAACCAATAAGGACAGATACCTTTCGTCAGGAGTCTACAAACTACAATGTCCCGAATGCCCAGCTGAATATATAGGACAGACAGGCCGGACCTTTAAAGTACGTTTTACTGAGCACCTTCTTACAAAAAAAGGCCAACTCAAAAAACATTCCCCTTTTGCGGAACACACTAAAGCATCCAATCATCAACAACCTACCATTGACAACATGCAAATCTTACATATAGCGCAG
This sequence comes from Locusta migratoria, assembly GCA_026315105.1. Classification (NCBI taxonomy): domain Eukaryota; kingdom Metazoa; phylum Arthropoda; class Insecta; order Orthoptera; family Acrididae; genus Locusta; species Locusta migratoria. The sequence goes on along the minus strand of CM048749.1, from coordinate 226,454,220 downwards.
AAGGGGCGTAAGCTAAATTTACTGGAAGAGTTTGAGATAGCGAAGCGCGCTTACTTTGGACACCCACACCGCCTAAACGATCAGTTGGCATGCAAAGATCAAACATTCCTAGATATTATGATGTCTCTGTTCAAATAAAATACCTCTCATTATAAACTTCTGTCCTGCTTAATAACCTCCCTTTCGTTAAATTTGTATTCAGATAGCTAGATTTCACCCGTCCCTTCTTATACATCGGCTTCCTATGTCGCTCCCTACCCACATTGTCTGTACAAGTCGGCGGAGCAGCACACCACGCCCGCCCACCGCCCGTGAGCGCAATTGTAAGCATGGGCTTATCTTGTGTCATCAGAGGCCACCGCTTCGATTAAGGTAATCTTAAAAATCGGTTTTATGTTTCTCACATCTTTACCGAGTATGTTCCAATTGTAATTCGTTGTTACCCGTACATTTGTAGGGCCACAAGGAAAACCGAAAAAACATCCCAAGAAAATAGAAACACCGCAATAACAACTTACGGTGTCACACCACGGAGAGCGCATTGTAAGCTTTGTTTACCATTTATAATGTCTTCTTAACACAAAATAAGCCCATGTACCATTATAACCGTTTGTAATTCCGCCTTGTAATTTTGTGTAAATTCTGTCACGCAGATAATCTGAAGATGCCCTGCTAAATGGCGAAACGAGTCATTAGCTAATAAATAAATTTGCAATCAAGACGGTTTTAAGAAATACTCTTCTGTAAGGTTTGAATTTATAACCGTCGAAGATCAAATGTGTATTACCATGATCACTAATAACAGATTGCAAATCGTAAGTTTTTGCCGTATTATTCGCTTCCATGACTAAACTAAAGTACAAAACGAAACACTATGTGACTGTACACAGGTGTCAGCGACTTGGTATCATTCACAGAACTGACGAGTTCAGTGAGGGCCAGGAAGGCCTTGCGTCGGACCGTCCTGCTACCTGCGAGCAGAAGTCGCCCAGTTCGAGTGTGGGATTAACTGTCCTTTCCAGAGTACCCTTCGAATGACCACCATAAGTTGCCCAGTTCGGACCAGACCCCCGCAGACCCTGCTGTAGCCCCCTCCAGACCCTCCTCGAACCCCCCAGACCAACCTGCAGCCCCACTCAGACCGAGCTCAGCCCCCCCCCCCTCAGACCATGCTTAGAGAGAGAGGGGAAAGAAAATATAGAAAGGGATCAATCCTCCCAATATGAATAAAGGCGACTTTTTTTCCTGGATACGCCTCTGTTTAGAAGTCATTGCATGGTCTGTGTGATACTTGTCTTCAACGAAGCCTGTACCCCTGGTGGTGGTGGTGGTGGTGGTGGTGGACATGAGGGACCAAACAACGAGGTCATCAGTCCCTTGTTATCCCTCAAGAGAATGCGCCTCCGTAGCTCTGTCGACAGTGTCGCTGACTACCACGCAGGAGACATTTGTTCGATTCCCTGCAGGGGACTGGGTGTTGTAAGTTGTCATCATCATTTTCAAGTCACCGAAGTGGCGTTAATTAAAAAGACCTGCACTAGGCGGCTCAACTATCCCAGGCGGGATCTCCCAGCCAAAACTGCCGTACGGTCATTTCATTTTCCTCAAGGGAAACGCCAACAATGCTCAATACGTTGACAACATTATTGCACTGTGCATGTGCAACATGTCTTATTCCGAACGAGCCACATACTTGTTTTGTTCTAGAAGGTATTTAGGCCAGTCAAATTAGACATTGAAAACGCAAATCGTGATGTAGTTCTAATTTTTTTTATATGTGGTTAGGACCTGTTAGAGTAGTATGAAACCAAGTTTGCAGCTTCGAAAACCCTGTGCTTCCCAAGTTATAAGTAAAAAACTCCGAAATTTTCGGACTTTTTTTAGATTTTGCCTTGTTGTGAGGCGGCATCGTGAGTCGTGTCGGGATAGCACAGTCGGTAGTGCGCTTGCCCGCGAAAGGCAAAGGTCCCAGGTTCGAGTCCCGGTTCCGGCACACAATTTTAATCTGCCAGGAAGTTTCATATCAGCGCACACTCCGCTGCAGAGTGAAGTTTCATTCTGGAATCATTAGAACCTGTTCGATAGTTAAATCTGTCCACAGCCCTGACCAAAATTTATGAGATCTGCGAATCGTGAAGTCTCCTCTAGTGAAAACAGTAAATTTCTCTGGGACCATTCGGTGTTGTAGGTTACTCATGTCCTGTAAATATAGACGAGCACTTTTAACGTATAAAAATAAATAAATAAATAAAAAATGGCCCGCTGAGTGAAAGAAAGGACGCATTTTGCACATTTCTTCAAAAATGTCAGTTTCCTGACTTTCCGTTTTTCGTTTTTGTACAATTTGAAAACTACTTGCTCTAGAGTGTTCGTCTTGTGCTTATTTTAAAGCTAATAAAATTTACTACAACTCCAATTCGCATGTCTATTCTCGCAGTATGAGCGGTTATGCCAATATTCAGCTCGAAATTAGAGTAAAACTTAAAATTTTCATTTTTGGAAAACATAAACCCATTTTTCACGCTTCATATCTATAAAAATATTGGACGTATAACGCTGCGGTTAGGCTTAAATTGTTACATATTCTATGTACTTTGGAAATGGTAAAAACTACTAACATCGTAAACCTCAGTTTATGCGTTAGAAGGCAAAATCTAAAAAAATGTCCGAAAATTTCGGAGTTTTTTACTTACAACTTGGGAAGCACAGGGTTTTTGAAGCTGCAAACTTGGTTTCATACTACTCTAACAGGTCCTAACAACATATAAAAAAATTAGAACTACATCACGATTTGCGTTTTTAGCCCCTTTATTTGTACGATTTGACTGGCCTAATTTGCCATGACGATAGTGCGCAGTGTAGGGCACCTGGATATAGACGGGCATGCGCATCCGCCATTTTTGTTCCTTCGGTTCGAAGCGCGATTGTAGAATATGACAGTCAGTACACTTTCATTATGGTGGGCTGTGCAGCTCCGAATTGTTCTAATCGTTCAGAAAATAGTTTTCGTTTTGTTTTCGTTTGCAATGGATCCCGAAAAGCGTAAAATATGGTAAATAAACTGTCGTCGTGACAAAGTCTTAAAAACTATGTGAGGTGGGTTAATTCATTTGTAGTTACGCACAATTTCTACACGTTGTAAATGACAGGTTTCGATACGTGTCCTTTTTAGCGAAAGTTCCGAAGCAACGAACTACTGTTACATACTTTTATTTATATATACATTGGCGACAACAATCAGTATCAACATTTAGATAATAACAATACTAATTACTTTTAAATGATGCTCACTGTTTTATAATTGCTCATTTGGCTTACAACGGTGTTTGAAGCAACTGCGATGTTATTTTTAGTTACTGCATCGGCGGCGTAGTTTCCTAATGTTTGCAACAAAATGTTCGCTTTACGAGGATAATTAATTTGCTGACGGGACAAGGGTACATACAAGAAGTTGGTAAACATGAAAAACTATTTTCTCTCATTCTAGCTGTTCGAGTTTTAAAAGAGCATTCAAACGTCGTTGCCAACATTAGCAATCTACGCCGCCAAAGTCGTAAGTAAAATTGATCAATTTTATCACAGACAGTATTTTATTAAAGCCCTGATAGCTGTTAAGATTCCATTAGCTGAAAAGTGTTTTCAAACTATAACTTGTGAAAATGCTTTACCTTCGCCTTGGATGACGATCGATACATTTGCTTAATTTTTGCACACAGAATGTATTAAACTAAACCAAAGCGCAGATTTGGTAGTGCATCTGGTATCCCCTAAAACTGAGCTGTCGAATGCGTAAATGTTGCTCATAATACACAGCCAGGTGGGAAAATACCAGAAAATATATTTAACGATTTGTGAAACCATGTTACAATAATTTATTACGAAGAGATACATTTTTAAACAAAATATATATTTTCTTTTTGGTATGTGTATTAGAAATGAAGCAAGCGACATTTGAAAGCAATAACAGCTGAAAAACTCCGCCTTTTACATGATCACGCTATCACCGCTCGGAACAAAAATGGCGGCGGGAGCTGCCACTACAGCAGAAGTACATGCGCTTTCCCGTCTATATACAGGTGCCCTAGCGCAGTGCTGGAGAGTGCATTGTCTTGCTATAAACAAGTCTGTATTTTGTTTGTCAGACATGCGGTGTCATTTCGCGAACTTTGTGTAGGCCATTGTTTATGTGTCTGAATTCCACCTCTACTTCTCCTATACATGCGAGGCGACATCAAAAAGTAACGGGAAGTTTCTAATTTCGGAGGCTTTGTATATCTGTCACTTTTTTTATCTGGTTGGTACACACGTTATCGATGTATGTTTCCAGTTTCACCTCTTTTGAATATTTGTTTTTGACAGTAAAACATGTTTTCGAGTGCTCGGCGAAAATTTTATTTTCGATAAAGATCGATCAAACAATTTGCATTACATTTTGTTCTAAAAAATTAAAGTGTAGTATAAGATTTCATACGTAGACTGCGGATTTTGACAAATTTGGTATGAGTAAAACAGGAGTTTACGAGTGGTAAAACGTTTCAGAGAGAGTCAAGGTGAAGATAGAGACCCATTGGACGCACCAGCACATCAGTTACTGACGAATGTGTGTTAAAGAAAATGGTTCTGGAAAATCTCTAAATCACCATCAGATAGGTTGATAATAATGCCAGCATATCCTTTGGCTCATGCGAAGAAATTTTTCGGATCTCTTTGGCATGAAACTTGTAATAGCAAAATTTGTTTCCGAATTTTTTGAGCTTAGACCAAACCTGAGTCGCGTAGACACGCTCAACAATTGCTGAATGAAGTCGAAAACGATCCAAAACTTCTAAAGAAGGTTATGGAAGGTGACGAAACATGGGTATTTGGTTATGGCGTCGAAACCATGGTCCAATAGCCCCAAATAAAATTTCCTGAAGGTGCATGACGGGGAAACAAAATCTACAAGGTCGATCGCATCTGAAGGTTACTCATAGTAGCGGATCCAGAGGGGAAAGGGGGAATGACTGGGCTCAAGGTCCATCCGTAAAATAAAAGTACTTAGTTTACCGTAGAAAATCCATCTTCTCGCTTATTCCCGCTGTTAACTTCGATTTCAGTTCGTTATGATGGTAAATATCGAGCTATGCACCATTTACGTGAAGCAGTGCGAAGAAAACGACCAAGGGTTTGGAATTTGCAACACTTTAATGGTCTTGCTCACACCGAATTTATTTATTTATTTATTTTGCGGGTGGTAGAAACCATACCCATTGTGTTATCTCCGCCACTATATTCGTCGGAAATGGCTACCTGCGATTTATTTCTATTAGTATTGAGGCTGAAGAGACTTCCTTTTGCCGTCAGTTTAATTTTAAAAATGTGTACTGCACTGACCCACAAACTTTGGACAAAAAAAATTTCGCTTCTACGAGATTTACATGTCAGAAAATGCACGCGTAAGATTTTGTTTCAGTTAAGCGTTGATCTATTCTCTGAAAGCGACGTGATTTTGTTCCACGTCATTCAGAGAAACAAATATCATTATTTAAATTATGTTACATTAAACTGACAGTAACACTTGTCCACAAACTGAAACCGAACTACAGTGACTAAATTTCAGCGTTGGCACTACGGAGGAAAAAAAAAAAAAAAAAAAAAAAAAAAAAAAGAAGAATTGTATTTCTCAGAGAAGAAGTGTTAAAAACTGAGTCGCTTGAAGGAGGTGAAAATTATACCGAAAAATAAGTCCCAGAGAGATTGGAAAAGTTGTTGCAAAAGTGTATTGTATCTTAGGCGGATTACTTTGAAGAAGGTAAATGTGATGATGATAAATAAATAAAAACTATTTAACAAAAAAATTCTCGTTACTTTTTGATCACATCCAATATAAAGCACCATGGGATTTTTTTGTTGACAATATTCACTCATTCGGAAGAAGATGTAGCGTTCGTTTTGTGAATAACAGATGAAAAACAATGTTTGTTCATTTTTATTATTGTCGAAATGATCGACTGGAGAGTGTCCGCGACTGTACTGTATTATTTTAAATGTGTTTATTTCCGTCAACAGTTGCAATATAATTGTTTAATTACATGTTTCGCTCACTTGGATCACCTTCAGATCTTATAGTTGCGTCCGCATCTCGTCTGGCTGAGTACTAATTAGTACCAATTAGTACTCAGCCAACGAGTTGCGGACGCAACTATAAGATCTGAAGATGATCCAAGTGATCGAAACATGTAATTAAACAATTATATCGCAGTTGTTGACGGAAATAAACACATTTAAAATATTTGTTCAATCATAAGGAAATCTTTATTTTTGGTCTTTTATTTATTCTGTAATTCTTTACACGTTTTTTATTTAGCCTTCTATAAAGGCGTGACATTGTAATGACCACGGTGGATTACATATCGCAGTGTTGGCTACCGTGACTTAACGCTGAGCTGGGAACGGTTTGAGTGCGGTATGTGAGGCTGTGTAGTAACCTGTCGTGTGCGCCGGACCGACTTGTCCGGGTCGGCCTTGCTGCTGTGCCCGGCCCCGGCATTCAGCTGATTGTGCAACGGCCGGCGGCCGGCGAAAGCCCACAGCTGTTCGGCTCCAGAAGACAGCGCGCCACGGAATGCAAGCCGACTCTGCTCTTTGTCCCACTGCAGCGAGTGACGCTGTCGACGTGTATGACCCAGAAATTTTTAGGCTTATATTAGGTACAGTGGCAATTTTTTAGTGCCAAAATGCTTTTGAAACGTGTCCATAAAAAATATTTTTGTAAGAAAATGTCTAATATTGTGCCTCCTGTTTTGTATCGAGTAACTTCCTTGCAAGAAAATGTATAATATCGCTTCTACTGTATGTATCGATATGTGTGAAGTTTCATCTTTGGCAAAGATCATGCATTGCATAGCATTGTAGCTCGCGCTGAGAGAGAGTAGCACTTGTGGTTCAGCTCGCTTAGAGAGCGGTTGAGTTGTGTGTATGGCTCCGATGTAGAGCAGAGGCTGCTTTGCCAGCAAGTCAGAATTTGTATTATGTAGGCAATGTAATGCTGATTATTAATAACAAGTAACTTGACCTTCCTTTCCTGTTTCATTTACGTAGCTAGAAAATTAACCTATTTCCTTCACTTGATAATTAGTTATTAGTGGATATAAAGTGCAGTATTGACTTTAATAATATTGTTGAACAGATTTCGTTGTTGGTGCCATAGTAAATGATAGTTAATTGACTATGATACTAAATTTCAATAATTAGAAACTGATCTGCATAAAATTCTCACAGTCAAGCATTAAGAAAGTGATTTGTGGTTTTTTAATATCTTTCTCGCAGTCAAAATTTTTGAGTATAGTCAGTGTCTGTTTCAAATGGTGACTTGTCACAGTCGTTCTTTGTTTAAAATATCCGTTGCGCACATAATCAGTTTAATGCACTGTTTCTTATTTAATAGTATATACATCAATATCAGGGCCATAATTAAACCAAATTGCTGTGTTAATGAAAAATTTGTTGTCTGATTTAACGATAGGTTCAACATCTACAACAAACACACAGCTTTTACTTTCTCAATATGAGTCGTTCCGAAAGTAATGTCTCCTACTTTCATTCATGGAAACTAGAAGAGATACATAAATCACACCAGCAGTGGCGGACTAAGGCTGTCGGAGGCCCGGGACGGCGGAAAAACAAAATGAGGCTCCCTCTCCACTTGGAAATACATGTATTGCTATAAAAAAGTAACTTATGTCCGAGTATAATGACATTTCTAGAAGCTAGTAATCTGCTCAGTAGGAATCAGCATGGGTTTCGAAAAAGACGATCGTGTGAAACCCAGCTCGCGCTAATTGTCTACGAGACTCAGAAGGCCATAGACATGAGTTCTCAGGTAGATGCAGTGTTTCTTGACTTGCGCAAGGGGTTTGCTACAGTTCCCCACAGACGTTTAATAAACAAAGTAAGACCAATTGTGTGATTGGATTGAGGAGTTCCTAGATAACAGAATGCAGCATGTCATTCTCAGTGGAGAATGCGGATGATGCTGTAGTATATAGAGAGGTTGTGACAATGGGATCCTGTATTGAAATTCAGAAGGATCTCAAACGTAGACAAATGAAATGTTCTGTGACTACATAGAAAGAAAGATCCTGTATCATTTACCTACACTATAGCAGGTCAACAACTGGAAGCAGTTAATTCCATAAATTATCTGGGAGTAGGCATTAGGAATGATTTAAAATGGAACGACCGTATAAAATCAATCGTCGGTAAAGCTGATGCCAGACTTAGATTCATTCGAAGAATCCTAAGGAAATGCAGTCTGAAAACATAGGAAGTAGGTTACAGTACACTTGTTCGCCCACAGCCTGATTACTGCTCACCGGTGTGGTATCTGTACCAGGTGGGGTTGATAGAGGAAGTTCAAATGCAAATGTTTGTATAGCTTATGTGACTTAACAACGGGGTCATCAGTCCCTAAACTTACAAACTACTTATGAACTAACTAATACTAAGGACGGCACAAATATCCATGCCCGAGGGGGGATTCGAACCGCCGACCGTAGTGGCTGTGCAGACCGTGACTGGAGTGCCTCAGTCCCCTCGGCCACCGCGGCCGGCGATAGAGGAAGTAGAAAACTTCCAACGGAGAGCAGCGCGCTTCGTTAGAGGATGATTTGGTAATCGAGAAAGCGTTACGGAGATGATCGACAAACTCCAACGGAAGACTCTGCAGGAGAGACGCTCTGTCGCTCGGTAGGGGCTTTTGCCGAAGTTTCGAGAACATACCTCTACCGAGGAGTCTAGCAGTATATTGCTTGGTCCTACGTATATCTCGCGAAGAGATCATAAAGATAAAATGAGAGAGATTAGAGCCCACACAGAGGCATACTGACAATCTTTCTTTCCGCGAACAATACTTGACTGGAATCGGAGGGAGAACGGATAGTGGTACTCAAAGTACCCTCCGCCACACACCATGAGGTGGCTTGCGGAGTATGGATGTAGATGTGCATTTGGAGGTCCGAGAACAGGAGGGACCGGGCAGTCCAAAAAAAAAGAAAATAATAATAAATAAATAAAAATAAATAAATAAAAATGCTTTCGAGATTTGGAGGCTCCAAAACGAGAGGCCAAAGGCAAAGGGCGCTCCAAAATAATAATAATAATAAATCTGCTTTCGAGGTATTTGGAAGCCCCCCAAGACGAGAATCCCGGAGCAGTCTAAAACCCCTCCCCGCCCCGTCCTCCTTAGTTGCCACTGCGCAACAGCATAGCTAAACAGATCAATATTTAATATTTCAGCTACAGACTGTCATTTTTCGACGTAGTCAGCACCATTCATTATTCCCTTTTCTTTTGCCAACGATGCACCAGAGGCTGCATGTCGCGCTATTAAATCCGAAACCAGGTTGGGCTGCCTCCTTCCTTACAGCTTTGACAAGTGCATCCGAGTCTTAGATAAGTTCGCCACGTAGTCCACCTTTCAGAGCCACAAAGAGAAAAGTCTGAATGTGCTAATTGGGAGTGTACGGTGGATTTGGCAAGACAGTCTAGTCGGATTTTGCAATGAGTTGCGTGATCGCAAAACTGGTGTGGGACCTGTCGTTACGATGTTACAGGTGAAAGTTTTTTCTGACCGTACCTGAAATTTCGGGCTTTAGGTTTATTCAGTGTCGTCTTGTAGCGTGCTGAATTGACGGTTTCTCCTGGCCGCAGGATTTTCGAAAGAACCACACCCTATCACAAAAGAAAATCAAATGTTCAAATGATTGTAAACCTATGGCACTTCTTTGGTTATTAGTCCCTAATCTTACAAACTACTTAAACTAAGTTAAACTAACCTAAGGACAACACACACACATACACACCTGTCCGAAGAAGCACTCGAACCTCCGACGGCGAGTAACCGTGCTGTCCGTAGCAAGGGGCCTTAGACCGCTCGGCCACTCCACCGCGGCAACATCACAGAAGACTGTGCACAACAATGTGACTGCAGACGGCTATAGCTAGAATTTATTCTTTGACGGAAAATGCGCATGTACCCATTACAGTAACTGTCTTTTGGATTCCAGCTCGCAGTGATGACGTTCCATCTTCGGTTATGATGCTACTCGGAAAATTGCGAACTGCAGCTTCATACTGGTACAGCAGGTATCGATGAGTATTTGTTCTCTGTAAGCATTCGCAGAGATTTCGATAGCTAAGATGTACCAACGTTGTTTCCAAGGCATGACAGCCGCCATATAGGTTTGAGCAACAATTCTCTGGTAGTTAACCACCAATAAGCACGGATGAGATGACTGCGATAGGATGACGGCTGTGCAGAGTCAACTGGATCGTCGATTCTCATGCACACCGTTTTCACCATTTTGAAAATGCCGTAATGATCGCCTCACATTTCTCACGTCTAATGTATCGTCTCCATACACTTTTAGCAAGCATTGCTTGTGTTCAATCGGCGCAAATTTCTCAGCTACGAATTATTTAGTCACATATCGCTGTTTTATAAAGGCGACCATATCAGACTCCAACTGGCGCCAGCTACCGAATAACAATGGAACCGCCTGCAACTGAAAGAGGAGGTTTGAAGCATTAGCACTACACCAACGGCATCTAGCGCGGATATTCGAAGCCACTACAACAAAATAGGAGGCATTACTTTCGAAACGAAACTTGTATTATTCAGTCTTGATTAAGCCTGAAGATCAACTGCAATGAGTTTCAAAGAAATGTTCAAATCTTTTAAATCTATGGAACTTACCTACTCTGGTTATCACTTTTCTGGTTATTTCACCTTTGCACGTATTAACCCTGTACATTCAAGAACTTATCCCATCTCTTTACAAGTACGTGAAAGCCAGCAGCAAAGAAGTACTTTGGTTGTTGTCGCAGCTGACGTGTAACCTCATAGATTACGGCATCAACTGTATCAAAATGATGGCCATCCAAATGATTTTTTTAGGTGCGTAAGTCAGGGCTGTGCGGTGGATGTTCCAAGCGTTCCCATTGAAATATTCGTGAAAGCTCCTGCGTTGGTCCTTTTGTGTGAGGGAGGGCATGTCATCCAGAAGGATCACACCCTTGGACGGGAGTCCAGATCGTTTGCGGGGAATGGCCTGTCGGAGTTTCCGCAGAGTGTCGCAGTAGACGCGGCATTCACGGCTTCACCACGAGGCTAGAATTTCTGCTGTATGACGCCTCGCATGTCCCAAAACACGGTGAGCAAAATTTTGCGGGCCGTTGTAATCGTCTTGACCTTACGTTGCGGACACAAACAGACAATCGTTTGGATTCGGATTGAAAGTGGTGAACCCAACACTTGTCGCCCGTAACCAGGACGCTCCCTATCTCTGATGATTTTCCATCCACGGTTAAACTTCTGAATCCAATGGAACACAGCTTTCAGTGAGAAACGTCATCATAGACGGGACGCATTTCACGATGAACTTCTGTGGACAGTCCTTTGGCCCACAAAAAACGCACAACTGCAGGCTGTTCTTCTCGTGTTCACTAATACAACACATCTGTCATCACGCATTATCAGCTTCGGACTGACTGAATGCCTAGATTAGAGCTCCTAAAAGCACAGTCTGGCGCATCCGCCATTTTCATTCCTGCGAATGCTAAACATAGAACGCAGCTTATACGAACCGTGTTGTTTTATTTAAGTTTAGTGAAATATTTTACAAGTGCCTGGCCTAGGGCCTTAGATCGTGCTACATTGAGCTTGAATTACACTCTTGTTTACATCGATATGCTGATTATACACAAAAATCTTGCGTTTTCTTTACTTATTGCTGCTTCTGTCCAAATACAGAAAAAAAGAGCAAGAAACATATATTTCTGTGATAAAAATCGCGTACTACGTTTAATACTGCCGAAACTGGTCATCTAGATAAAATTTATTAGCGATCTTGGCTTCTATTTGAATAATGACTGTCAATTTGCGAGGTTTGTTTGCCGTCTTGCAGTCAGTGTTTGTTGTCCGCTGTGACAAATTCACCACATGGCATTTTTGTACTCACATTGCTGAAAGTACTTCTATTATGTTACTGAAAAAGTTTAAGAATGTATAACAAACACTAAAACTAAAAAGAATATGTGTACAGGATCTAAAGTTTATGGTCGTAGAGGCACACGGTGCCGATATTGGCAACAACCTTTGAATGCTATTTGAAAACCTAATCGTATAGAATGTGTTGACCATGAAATAAATAAATAATTCTGTTCCTTCTCTAAGGCTGACAGGTTTTCGTATGTAACAGTACCCTTGTCGTTTGAGTAATTTAATAATATTTATAAAGCAAACATTTCGTTGCCAACATTAGCACACTAAGCCCCGGCAGCCGTAAGTAAAATTTACCCAGTATTCTTTGCCACTTATGTTACAGCCTCTTATAGATAAACGTCAATATTGGCATTTACTAACAAGAAATTGAATTGAGGGTGTATTTTGTGATAAAATATCAGGTACCGTACTATTCTTTCAAACTGCATACTATAGTTATGATGGTAAAACTTCGAAATACCACAAATAGCATTCAACGGTAGTTGCCTGTATCAGCACAATACGCTGCCACAGCCGTAACGAAACTTTTTGCCCAGTATATTTATATTTTCCGTTTTAGTGTTTGTAATACTTTCTCGCAATAGCGTAACAGAAGTACCTTCAACAATTTGTGCAATGTCAGTACAAAACCTTTTGATGAGGTGTATTTCTCAATATACAATATAAGACACACATATTGTGCCCTAAAAACAGTGTTCTGGGATGCTTTGCTGTAATATATTTTGAGGCTGCTAATTTCCTACAGGCAGCTTCCCTGTTAAGAGGTAGTACTTTCAGAAGAGCTAAACAAAAACGTAAGTTCAAATATCACTGACGATTTTTACTATTAAATATTGCTTCAAATCATAATAATAACTGTTTACTTACAATACATAACAGTGGGCTCGGTCCGGGTTCCCAGTTTTTTCGCCGACATTTAATGATCCATTTTTTCTTCTCTTAGAATCTCTCGGGAAACTAAACGTTCTGTAACCACCTCTTGAATGATTTGAGCAGTTTATGGCAACACAACCACCCGTAATGTCGTGCTAAAGTGCCGTGACGCGAATCCTATAGCACCGCAGTGTGTTTAACTTACGAGCCACAAGAATGAAAATGGCGGATGCGTCAGTTCGTACTTATAGGAGCCTTAGCCTGGATGATGTCGTACGACAAGCATACATATGCTGCCATCTGCTGGCGAAACTTGCACGCGAAATGTCAAATGGTGTACGACACACACATGTTTCTCACTTAATTATTGACTTACCCTCGTACTTAAACTAAGTTAAACTAAACTAAGGACAGACACACACACACACACACACACACACACACACACACACACACACACTCACTCACAAACCCGTGTCCGAGGGACGACTCGAACCTCCGCAGCGAAGCGCCTTATAACGCTCAGCCATTTCACGCAGCAAATGAGTTTCAGCTCCACAGAAGAAAAACAGAAAATGAATATTCATGAAATTATATCAGGCTGCAGCTCTTATAAAGCAGAGAAGATGGTGAAAAGTTCCATAACATAACTAAATCTGGTTTGCATAAAGATTTCCATGTATTTGACAATAGATTGCTTTCGGACGCTCCGGTACTCGTGGCTAATCCGCCGCGGCCCTTAGTCTATCTTTTCGCGTCATCCCATTCATCTTAACATTCTCATTTCTGCCACATCCATCTTTTTCTCTTGGCATTTGTAATTGACCAAGTTTCTGCACACATGAACTGACGAGTGCCATCGACAAGGGTTTTCAAATTGATACCGTATTTCTTGATTTCCAGAAGGCTTTTGACACCGTACCTCACAACGGCTTTTAATCAAATTGTGCGGTTGTGGTATATCAGCCCAAATTTGCGACTGGATGTCTCCTGTCAGAGAGGACACAGTTTGTAGTAGTCGATGGTAAGGCATTGACAAAACAGTGGTTATATCGGGCGTTCCACAGGGTAGTGTCATTGGTCCTCTGCTGTTCTTTATTTACATAAACGATTTGGGAGAAAATCTAAGCAGCACTTTTAGTTTGTGTGCAGATGACGCCGACATTTACCGTCTAGTAAAATCATCTGAAGGTCAAAACCAACTGCAGAACGATCTAAATAAGATATCACTATGGTGTAAAAATTGGCAGTTGACTCTAAATAATGAGAAGTGCGAAGTCGTCCATATGAGTACGAAAAGAAATCCGTTAAACTTTGTTTACAAGATAAATCAATCGAATATGAAGGACGTAAACTCCACAAAATACCTAGGAATTACTATTACTTCAGACTTAAATTGAAAAGAACATGTAGATAATATCGTGGGGAAGGCGAACCAGAGACTGCGTTTTATTGGTAGAATCCTTAAGAGATGCAACAGAACCACTAAAGAGACTGCATACACTACGCTTGTCCGTCCTGTTTTCGAGTATTGCTGCCCAGTGTGGGATCCTTTTTAGGAGGGTTAGACGGAGGTCATCGAAAGGGTCCAAAGAAGCGCAGCTCGTTTTGTACTGTCACGATACAGGCGGGACAGCGTTACGGAAATGATACAGGATCTGGGATGAGAATCATTACAACAACGGCGCTTATCGCTGCGGTGTAGGCTACTTACGAAACTCCAATCGCCAATATTCTCCTCCGGATGCGAAAATATATTCTTGACTCCCACTTACATGGGTAGAAAAGATCATTAGAATAAACTACGAGAAATCAGAGCTCGAACGGAGAGATTCAGGCGTTCTTTCTTCCCGCGCGCTATTCGAAAATGGAATGGGAGATAAATAGTATAAAGGTGGTTCGATGAACCCTCTGCCAGGCACTTAAATGTGATTTGCAGAGTATCCCATGTAGATGTAGATGTAGATACCGCGCTTCCGGATGAGGTTTCTCTAGGGAAATCGCTTGACCATTACAATTTGCTTGAGCTGATATCTGTTAGATTACGAGCGTAACTCGTGCGTCCAATTTTTGGCTGTCGGGAGAGCACTCGTGCTGTCCTAATAATTATTTTTATCCGGAACAACGTCCCAGAAATAAGTTAAATTGGTCCCACTCCTCCCGTTCTGACCAAGGTTTTTGAGAGGTTTTTCTTGGTTGTAAGGCGTATGCCGGAACTGGTAAGCCCCTCCCACATATTCCCAATTGGGATCCCCTTTTCCCCACTATCAGCTTGTCTGATAAAATGTTCAATTGTTTGTAAAGCTTGTGGGACTCAACTGCGGGGTCATCAGTCCCTAGACTTACAAACTACTTATGAACTAGCTTATACTAAAGGCAGCACAAACATCCATGCCGCGGTGGAGTAGCCGAGCGGTCTAAAGCATCTTGCTGCGGAGCGCGCGGTTGCTCGCCGTGGAGGTTCGAATCCTCCCAGGGGCATGGGTGTGTGTGTTTGTCCGTAGGTTATTTTACCTAGGTTTAAGTAGTTTGTAAGCTACGGACTGATGACCACGCAGTTTGGTCCGATAGATTTACAGACATTCGATTTGAAACATCCATGCCGGAGGGGGGATTCGATCCCCGACGGGGAGCGGCCTCCGCATCGGAGCGTAGCGCCTCAATGCGCTGGGCTACTCCGCCGCGGCGCTTGTCTGATAATTGGCTGAATAGAACCACGACTCTTTATGGGCCGGATCTCAAACAGCCCGCTACACTCCTCGGAGTGGACAATGAAAATAATAGTTTTTGACAATAGGACAGATTTTAGCAAATGAACTTCTTTTGTAACCAGTCTAAATGCCAGACTTAGTCAAACAAGAAAAATTTAGTTTCAACATCGCTGTGTCTGGACTATTTCTAAACAGAACAGAGTAGATGCAAGATAAGTGACTTTGTTCGAAAACTTGTGAATGGGTATCGATTAGTTTCATGCAGAAAAAAGTAACGTATGATTTGAGCGGGGAAGGTCAAATGTAATGGCCTCTATTAAATGCTTAATATTAGCAAATAAAAATTCTCCTATCACAGCGCAACAAAAGGTGAATTTATAAGGGCCAGAGTCTAATTTGTGAAAGAGGTGAACCAATTTCTAGACTTCTGTGGCAGCTTCAAAAAATTTGAATAAAAATTGTGACATATTTTCGCATGTGTAAAGTAAAATGATCATAATGTCATGTTGTAAAAGACGGCATTTCTCAAGTCATACAATCTGATTCTACATAGCACTGGAGTTTAGGATGCATACAGATTTACTGATTGCCTCCCCCCGCCCCCTCCTCCTCGAGAGCTCAGTGCGCCGGGTGTGTGGTGTCGCACAAGTCCAAAGTGCGCGCCACCTACTTTCGCCGCGCGCCGCCATGCACGCACGGCGCGGCGTTCTTACGACGACAGCCACGAGCGCCCTCTGCTGGAACTCCGCTCGTGGCCACCACTGAACGACATCGTTCACTTGGGACTGAGATAGCAACCAGTTAGGACCTTCGGAATCAGATAGGCACCAGTAAAGACTTGGCTATCGTATAGGCACTAGGCAGGCCTCAACTATGTATCAGCATTCTGTCATATTGAACTATCTAAAAGTTAAGTATTGTATAAATTCTGTGCAATATATATCTCGTTCTAATTTACTCTAGTGTTTATAGTTTCTGGCTGCTCCCCTCCGTACCTGCACCAGCGTGCTATCTTTATTCCTGTGTCGGTCTCATTCCTCTCGGCACCGACACCTACGACGGAAACGAGACACAAAAGCGGCGACGAGGCTGGGACACAAAAGGGTGGTTACGATCAACTCTTAAGAAAGCGTGAATGTGTCGAAACTTTTTGATTTAAATATTTTTTTCTGTCAGGTAAGTCAAAAAGCTCCTCTCTTACAACTTTGACTTGACCAGGACATATTCATCTTTTGGGGTCAGTAGAAGACCGGGATACCACCCATCAGTGTGTTGTCTTGCGTAACATTTTCCCTCTGTTAGGAATGTGTCGTTACTTTTTAAATGCACACTGATCAATTTACGTTCACTCATCCATTTTTTAATCCATGTTTTAATTAAAAAACACTAATCACTTGAAAAGTTGATCAATCGCAACTTCTTGGCAAAACGCTATTGCAAACGAAAGTTTCTTTGTGCATAATGGATAGTTTTACTTTTTGATTATTGTTTTGTGTTTCGAAATGTTACTATCCTGCATTTTTCCCCGTTTATTATATCTCCGCCAATGACGTCATAGGTCAAAATTGACGGGTGGTATCCCGGTCTTCATTTACGCCCTGTCTTGGTCGACAAGAGTTGTGAATCAGTCTTCAGCATTTTTTTACTACAATTTTTATAACTGCAATCTCTACGATTATTTTCCTGTACTTAATTGTAAGCATATTGAAATTAACTAACAAACTACAAGGCGTACAACGTTGCTTCCGCCGTTTTTCCCCAACGTTTGAGGATATAGTGAAACAAATAGTTAACAAATACATTATTAAAAGTATTTTCCATCGCTGGCTACTACTTTCTTCTACCTTTCGAGCAGTGTACGAATCTCGCGCCGAAAAAATTGTTCATCTTTCGAAGCGACCCACGAATCGATCCAATTTGTTACGTCTTCATCAGATCGGAAGTGTTGGTCAGCCACGCCATGAGCTGTTGATCTAATCAGGTGATAGAGGGAGCAATATTTGGAGAATACGGCGGGTAAGGTAGGACTTCTTATTTTAACGTTTCCAAGTACGTTTTGCTCTCTTTTGCAACGTGGGGTCTAGCACTGTCATGCTCAAAAATCACTTTATCGTGCCTCTCGCTGTATTACGGTCGTTTCTCTTTTAATGCTCTGCTCAAAGGCGTTCGATAACAACCAACTGTGATTGTTTCAACACGACGCCGAGCTGGTCCCAACAAATGGAGAGCATAATCTTGGAGCCGTGAATATTCGGTTTGGCGTCGACGTGGAAGCATGGCTTACGTTCCTACACTAACAGCGTCCTTACCATACGTACTTGAGAGCATTCAATGAGACTCAGCCACTTTCTTCTAATTGAAACAAAACAGTAACACCTCCCGTAAACAGGCTTTTGACATTTTCAATCAAGAGCAACTTTATGATGCAGACACAAATGGACTAATGTTTGAATGAGATTTTGTTGACCGAGGTCCAAGCTAACTGACTGACGTCTGCGATCTGATTCATCGACCGCTACTTACCGTTGTCAACTATCACAAAACGGCGGAAGCAAAGTTGTTTACCTTATAGGAAACGTTAGTTTAATGACAAAATACTGTTATATTTTAAGTCCACCATTGTCTGGACGTCCAACGTCTCAGCACGTGCTAAATTTAGATGGAATTATTGCAAACAGAGGAGACAAAATGATCACAATAACTCTATCGGCATAGCACTAATATCTTTTTCTTGCGTTTAGTACTGTGTCTGACTGTATGGTAGAGAAGGTTAACCCCCAAAACAAAAGTTCATTATACGGAATATTTTCAGTGCAATAACCAAAGGATTTTGTTTTGCGTGAAGGACACAGATTCACTAGTAACACCTTTAGACACAAACTAGCAACAGTCTGTTATTATCATTAAATTACTAAACTCTGAAACCTGTATGTCAAATAAAGTGAGATAGGAACATTTTCACTCTAATATTTCTATTGCACTACACAGGTTTTTGACAAACTACTTCCAACTGTTCTGTTCATTTTGAAGTATGAATCTTCAAAGTGACATTTGTGTAGATCGCTTACACTAATACACTACAGAAGAATACTATGTCTCAAATGTATTTAATAATTGAATTACTTATCTCAAACAGATGGCATACGCTACTGAATCATCGATTTCTATAGATTCATCTTCAAACATTCATATCCGGTTAAAAAGAAAACAGCCACTAGCTTCAAGGTTGCAGATTGATTAATAACCAGTTTCAGATAATTATTGCCCTTCTTCAGGTACATTAATTGTGACCTATATGTTATCACACAAAGCTCTAAGTGACCATATAGGGCATAATTAATATACCTGAAGAAGGGCAATAATTATCTGAAACTGGTAGTTAATAAATCTGCAAACCTCCAACTGGTGTCTGTTTCCTTTTTAACCTATAAACCAGTCTCTGGCGTGGATTAAACATTTAATTCAGTGTTTATTCTATCTACTATGCAATACAGCAAACAAAACAAATAGTGTGCACCTTCTACGTAGGTCTACTGTGCAAGCTTCAACAATTTTAGAAAGGTAGTGATATTTCGTGAACTGGTTTTCATTCTTTGATTACAGTAACTGGGATTCTGAAGGAAAGACTCTTCATCTACTGCTTTGTCATTCTGAGTGCCTGCTCTTTCTACCACTCTTTATAAACATATGTCTTAAAAAACTTTCAAGTGTTTGTAAACCTTATGGGGCTTAACTGCGGGGTCATCAGTCCCTAAACTTACAAACTACTTATGAACTAACTTAATACTAAAGACGACACAAACATCCATGCCCTAGGCAAGATTCGAGCCTCCGTCGCGGGAGGACGCGCGATCCACATATGTCTTCTGCAGTGGTGCTGTACTGTGTGTAGCGCTAGTAATACTCGAAAATAAATCTCCGATTCAGAAGAAAGCCGTGCAGGTCCTTGTCAGGTCATCTAAATGTAGGTTTTCCCTGAATCGCTAATACAAGAACGGCTGTTTAGAAAGGACAAGGCCGATTCATTCCCCTGATACTTGTTTATGGACTTTAATGTGGAGTTGACCCACATTCCACCTTTAGGGCTACTTAAACTCTGCTGGAAGTACTTTCAGTTATGTATCTTAATGTTTGAGGTGGAATGGCAACCCAGATAGGTTGTTTTACTGGATGCTGGTGTCTGGAGCTAATTAGATCTCATAACTGACCTCAAACGTGTTTATTTGGTTTATCTAGGAAATATGGACCGACCAGTCCATAACAGTGACGTTATTGGTTTTTGTTCTTATAGGGATATTATAAGTGGTGAAATCAAAGTAGCTGCTATATTTCAAATACTTACTATTTCGCGATACGACTGTTTCCGCTACTGTACCATTCTGTGTCTACCATTGACAATACGAAATTATGTTAGCCTGTATTTATGTTCTTATTTTTAACTATTGAGTAACTTGGGTGTTTGTATAATGATACGGCTGGTTGTATTTGATGCCATTAAAACATCGATTGATCATGCCACAATATAATGATTTAATACTTGATTCTTAATGTTCACAGTCTGTACCTCGAATCACAACGTGTTATAACTTTTGCATCATAACTGCTACGTCGAAATATTTACGGGAATGAACTTGTCAAAAAATGCTGATGTTACTTGCCATATCATATGACCCGCTTCCCATTAAGAAAAATAGAAAAAAATCTGACTTAGATTCAAGACGGCTGATTTTAAGTTGGCGCTCATGTTCGGCACATACCGTAAAATATAGACCATCTCACCCTCACCAGAATATTCATGTTTCCTAATTCCTGTAGGTTTAAAATAAAAAGGTTTCCAACTGTTTATAAATCTATGGGACTCAACTACTCTGGTCATCAGTCCCTAGACTTATAGTGTACTTAAACTAAATTATCCTAAGAACAAAACACACACACACACACACACACACAAACACACCCATGCGCGAGGGAGGACTGGAAACCTCCAACATGGAACGGCCGCGGCCGCGCCTGACGTAGCAAGGCGCCTTAGTCCGCACGGCTATTCAGCCGCGGTTCCACATCACAAAGGAATGTTTGTACTTATTCACCATATTGTTGGCTTGTCATAGTACAAATCAAATTTAATTGTATTATGGCATGCCAACAATAATTTTGGTAAATAAGTTAGCTGAAATTTATTTCTACTACGACAAAGCAACAATAATGTTAGTGAATAAGTTAGATTTTAAAGGGTTTCTTTTGTGATGTGGGACATGAAATGAAAGATCCGATCTGAATAAAGATCATAAACCATCTTGCCTGCTTTCAGTAATAAAATATCTGTAGTTCTATTACGTTCTTTTATTAACAAAGATAGCAACAGATAGCGTGCAAATTAAATCACACATGAATAGAGATTCCATACGCGACTGGAAAAGGAGGAAATGTCGGTAAACAAAGTACGATCCGCCAGAAAGTGAGATGCCTTGAGAACTGTAGATGCAAATGTAGATGTAGATGTACAGATACTGATTGCAGTCCGGCCTTGTCGGAAAACTATTAGACGCTTTATGCCCCGTGGAATACCATTGTTATCTATTATGCAAACTTTAAAAACTGAACTACCGTTTCTTTAAATGCTAAAACTGCATCATCTGATGTCACTCAGTGTCCAAAGAACATTGGCATTTTCTTCTCTCACCAGATAGAGATTAATGTGCACAGTGTAAATGCAAAAGGGTGGGCTGATTCCAGTCCACGGCTCCTTGACGTAATACGTGAAATTCGTATATGATATAAATTCTAAGTAAATGCTGCATAACTGCAATAAAGCCTAAGTAAGTAAAAGTTAATGATATATATTAAAATTACTTATTTCTACGAAATTTATTGCTCAAGTGATAAAACATGTTAATATACAGGCAATAGACTATTACTGATAATAATATATCTACAGTTATATGTGAAATCAGCAGATAAATAAAGGAAAAGAGCGAAAATTAAGACTGATAATGAGTACTTGTTGTGTAACTACAATGTTCTTTTAAACTTTCAAAAAAAAAAAAAAAATGTTCAAATGTTTGTACAGCTTATGGGAGTTAACTACGGGGTCATCAGTCCCTAAACTTAAAAACTACGTGTGAACTACTTACGAACTAGGACGGCACAAATATCCATGCCCTAGGGGGGATTCGAACCCCCGACCGTAGTGGCCGTGCAGACAGTGACTGAAGCGCCTCAGTCCCCTCGGCCACCGCGGCCGGCTTTAAACTTTCCTAGACACATTTGCCCACAGAGTACATGAGATACGTTTTTGTGATATTTAACATTAGTGAAAAGCCAAAGGTATTTCATTTATACCTGACGTATAAAAAAGAAGGAAAGAAAAGAAAGGAAAAAACTACTTTTCAACTTAAAGTTCTATACTAGAAGACTTCGAACGGTACGTTATCTTGCTTTATTGCTTGTGAATGACGTGTAGTGTAGGATTTTTGAATTTAATGTTAATCAATGTTTTCTTTCTTGTTTATTTTTATCATTACCTATACAGATAATGTGGTGTCGCACAAGTACAAAGTGCGCGCCACCTGCTTTCGCCGCGTGCCGCCATGCACGCACGGCGCGGCGTTCTTACGACGACAGCCACGAGCGCCCTCGGCTACAACTCCGCTCGTGGCCAGCACTGAACGTCATCGTGCACTTGGGACTGAGTTAGGAACCAGTAAAGACTTCGGAATCCGATAGGCACCAGTGAAGACTTGGCTATCAGTTAGGCACTAGGCAGGACTCTAGCTCAACTATGTATCAACATTCTGCAGTACTATGTAAAAGTTAAGTATTGTATAAATTCTGTGCAATATATATCTCATTCTAATTTACTCTAGTGTTTCTAGTTCTGGCTGCTCCCCTCCGTACCTGCACCAGCGTGCTATCTTTATTTCTGTGTCGGTCTCATTCCACTCGTCCACCGACACCTACAACGGAACGAGACACAAAAGCGGCGACGAGGCTGGGACACAAAAGTGGCGACGAGGATGGGATACAAAAGTGGCGACGAGGAGTGATAGAACCGTGGACTAGCCCGCTTGCAGCAGCCAGACAGCAGCAGTTGGAGCACGCAGAAATTGCTCCCGCCCACCCACCCTTACTATAAGATTTTTAGGGGAACGTTTTCAGTTACGTGTTTTGTGGACGTTTTTGTTGCATATTGGATTTTTCTTTCATATTGGATTTGTGTTTTGTTATAATTTACTTGTATGCGCGGCGCCTAATCGGTCAGCATGGCCACTACCCCGAACCCAAACTTAATGGAAATTATTCAGTTACAGACGTTGCAAATAACACAACTTCTCCAGGCGGTGGCGCAGTTGACGGCAACTCAACAACAGCCGCCGCTTCAGCAGCCCACACCTGCCGCTGCACCGCTTCCTACGTTTCGCCAGTACAACGAACGAGAGGAAGAATGGAGTGACTACTTCGCTCAATTTCAAGAACTCGTCGCGGCTCATCAAATTACAGGTCAGAAAGTGAAGCATCTGTTATTATCTGTGGTGGGCACCAACACCTTCGTGTTACTGAAGAAACTCTTCCCCCACGCATCTCCTCGTGATGTAGACTTTGAACAAATAGTAGAGGCACTAAATGCTCATTATGAGCAAAAAGTTCTTGTAGCCGCTGCACGGTACCGATTTTTCAGACTTAAAAAATTACCGCAGCAGTCACACCAAGAATGGATTACGGAATTGAAGGGCTTAACCCGCAAATGTAAATTTACTTGCTCTTGTGGACTTTCGTATAGTGACGTGATGTTGAGGGATGCGATTACGCAGAATATTCAGGACCCCAGAATTAGAGCAGCAATTCTGAAACAGTCTGACCCCTCATTAGACAGTGTACTGCAGCTTATAGATGCGCATGATACTTTTGACTTAGCAGATGTAGAAATGCAAAGCCACAGTGTTAATTCAGTGCGCCGCAACGGTCGCTTTCCTAGCCGTAGTTCTCAGTGTAGCACTAGTGATTCTTACAATAGTACAGGCCGTGCTGAACAGACAGTGAACAGTAGCCAGTGTAAAAGTGCGACACAAAGGTCGCCCCGTCGTGTTAGAAACAGTGATTTGAATAACGGGCGCCAACGCTCATTTCAGAAAAATGTACGTAAATCTTGCCCCCAGTGTGTGTCTCGCCACAAGCGTGCTCATTGCCCTAGTCGCAACGCAACCTGTTATCAATGTGGCAAATCAGGACATGTACAGTCTGTGTGTATGCAAATTAAAAACTCAAAGAACAGTGCTTCGCAGAGTGCGAGAACAGTTCATTCTGTAAATGTTATACGGGCTGTGGAATTGAACAGTGCTTTCCTTGGATCTCAATTGCAAGAAAGTAGTTCTGCTTTTTTTTTCCTTTATTGTGATTTCAATTCCCCTAAAAAAAAAAGGGGCGGGCCGGCAGCGCTCACTGGCGCTCTTCGGCCTACAGAAATAAAAAATTACAGCGGAGAACATAAAAACACAAAGGAGATAAAATTTTGGAGATAATACATAAAACGGAGATTTAAAATGGAGATAAAAAAAAGTACATAAAATGGAGGAAAACAGTGGTGACATAAAACACTTGGAACGACGAAAGTGGTGAATAAAACAGTTGCTCGAATGTCAGTGGCACACACACAGTTTAAAATGAGCATAGGGCGGCGGCCATATTGAGACCGTCCGCTGTTTGGAGTTAAAACAAAAAACACAACACACACTCAGAGAGATACACAAGTTGAAACTGACGGTGTCGGCTGCAGGTTGGCTGTCCACTGTTGTAAAAATAAAACAATGTAGCTAAAACACACCACACTTGTCGAAGCACAAGGGAGGTGGGGCACTGAGAGCATTTTAGATGTGGTGTGGGGGGAAGAGGGATAAAAGGATAGGGAGAGGGTGGGGAGGGGCCACAGAGCCGGTAGGGAAGGGACGGGGGGGATGGTGTCCCAGGAAGCCACGGGGAAGAAGGATAGGGGAGGGCAGTAAGAGGAGAATTCGGAGGGACGGGGGACAGAGGAGGGGAGAAGGGACAGGAAGGGAGGAATAGTCGGGGCCCTCAGGGAGAGAAGGGGGAGAGGGAGCAAGGAGAAGGATCACAGCTGGTATGAAGGGTAGATGTCAGGTCGGAGGGCATCATCCGGGAGGGGGAGGGTACGGAAATTGCCACGAGAAAGGATCCGGAGGGTGGACAAGTGGAGAGCAGGGGGAATACAGTGGTGGAGGCGCGGCAATGTACCAGGTGCAGAGAGGAGGGGATGGACTAGAGGATTAGGCGGATCTGATTTGCGGGATATGTAGTGGAGTCGGAGATTTTCAATAAAGAGGACGAGTCTGGGGAAAGGAATGAGATCATAGAGGATCCGCGTGGGGGAGGGGGGATAAAGGGGGATACGGAAGGCGAGGCGGAGGGCATGGCGTTCCAGTATCTCCAGAGATTTGTAGAAGGATGGGGGAGCGGAGATCCAGGCGGGATGGGCGACACAGAGGACAGGGCGGATGAGGGATTTGTAGGTATAGAGGATGGTAGAAGGGTTGAGGCCCCATGTTCGGCCAACAAGGAGTTTGAGGAGGCGGAGGCGGGGGCGGGCTTTTTCTTGGATAGCGCGTAGATGGGGAGTCCAGGAGAGGGTGCGATCAATAGTGAGGCCCAGGTACTTTAGGGTAGGGGTGAGACGAATGGGACGGTTATGGAGGGTCAGATAAAAATCTCGGGAACAGAAGGAACGGGTTGTACGACCTACGATGATCGCCTGGGTTTTGGTAGGATTTATAGACAGGAGCCACTGGTTGCACCAAGCGGCAAAGAGGTCAAGGTGTTCTTGGAGCAGGCGGTTGGGGCAAGGGTGGGAGCTAAGGCAAGGAAAGCGGTGTCGTCAGCATATTGGAAAAGGTGTACAGGACGGGCGGGCTTAGGCATATCCGAGGTATACAGGAGGTACAGGAGGGGAGAAAGGACAGAGCCTTGGGGCACACCAGCAGAGGGATAAAAAAGACGGGAGTCGGTGTTGTGGATGGTAACATAGGTTGGGCGGTTGGAGAGGAAGGAGGCAATGACCCGGACGAGGTTGATGGGAAGAGCATAGGTTTGGAGTTTGAAGAGCAGGCCAGAGTGCCAGACCCGATCGTAGGCCCGTTCGAGGTCTAAGGACACAAATATGGCGGCACGACGGGAATTTAGCTGGAGGGAAAGGAGTTGCGTAAGTCGAAGGAGTTGGTCGTCAGTAGAGAAGGAAGGACGAAAGCCACATTGGGTGTCTGGGAGAAGGTGGTGGAGGTGGAGGTGGTGATGGATGCGACGGGACAGAATGGATTTGAAGACTTTGCTGAACACAGGGGTGAGACAAATCGGGCGGTAGGAGGAGGTATCAGAAGGGGGTTTGTTGGGTTTGAGGAACATGAGGAGTCGGGAGATTTTCCACAGGCGGGGGTAGCAGCCAGTATAGAGGACGGTGGTATAGAGGGAAGCAAGAGTGGCGAGGAAAGGGAGGGGACATTCTTTAAGGTGGCGTTATGTGATGCGATCGTGGCCGGGAGCCGTGTTGCGTTTGGTGCGCAGTATCAATTGTATTTCGTGTGCAGTGATAGGGGTGTTAATGTCTGATGGGGGGATGTGGTCCAGGTAATGGAAGCCGGGAACCAGGGGTGGGATGGAGATATCGGTTTTTTCATGGACATCTGGGAACAAGGAATAATCAAAGTTAGGATTGTCAGGGATGGAGAAGACATCAGAGAGGAAAGAGGCAACATGGTTAGCTTTACTGGCATTATCAGGAAGGGGCTGGTCAAGGTGGAGGAGAGGGTACGTGGGCATAGGTTTCGATCCAGTGAGGCGGTGGAAGGCGTTCCAATACCGGGACGAGTTGATTGGGAGGTGGGCATTAAGCCGTGTCACTGTCTGATGCCAGTCCCGGCGTTTTTTGGCAGTCAGGAAGCTGCGCACGTGTCGCTGGAGTTGCCGGTGGCGGAGGAGTGTATCCCGGTCACGGGTTCGCAGGAAGGAGCGGTACAGGCGGCGGGATTCCCGCAGAAGAAGGACAGCCCGTGGAGGGAGTGTGGGTCGGTGTGGCTGGACAGCTTTGGTAGGGATGTGGGAATGGATAGCATCAGACAAGGTCTGCTGAAGGAAGGAGGCAGCTTCGTCGATATCATCGGGAGAGTGGAGGAGGAGAGGGTGGCTTTCGACCTGATGGGTGATGTTGTTGTTGTTGTGGTTTTCAGTCCAGAGACTGGTTTGATGCAGCTCTCCACCCTACTCTATCCTGAGCAAGCCTTTTCATCTCCTCATAAGAACGACAACCCACATCCACTTGAATCTGCTTATTATACGCGTCTCTTGGTCTCCCTCTGCGATTTTTACCCCACACACTTCCCTCCAATGCTAAATTCACAATTCCTTGATGTCTAAGAATGTGTCCTACCAATCTATCCCTTCTGTTAGTCAAGGTATGTCAGAAATTTCTTTTCTCCCCAATTCGGTTCAGTACCTCCTCATTAGTTACGCGATCCACCCACCTAATCTTCAGCATTCTTCTGTAGCACCACATTTCAAAAGCCTCTATCCTCTTTCTGTCCACACTGCTTATCGTCCATGTTTCACTCCCATACAAGGCAACACTCCATACAAATGCCTTCAGAAAGGACTTCCTTAGGCTTAAATCAATATTAGATGTTAACAAATTTCTCTTTTTCAAAAACGCCTTTCTACCCATTGCCATTCTGCATTTTATATCCTCTGTACTGCGACCATCATTTGTTATTTTACTGCCCAAGTAACAAAACTCATCTACCTCCTTTATTGTTTCGTTACCTAATCTAATTCCTTCAGCATCACCTGATTTTCTTACACTGCACTCCATTACCCTAGTTTTACTCTTGTTAATGTTCATCTTATAAGCACCTTTCAGCACACTGTCTATTCCGTTCAATTGCTCTTGCAGGTCATTTGCTGTATCTGACAGAATTACTATGTCGTCGGCAAAACGCAATGTTTTCAATTCTTCACCCTGAACTTTAATTCCTTCTTCAAATTTCTCCTTGCTTTCCTTTATAGCTTGCTCAATGTACAAATTGAACAACATTGGGGAAAGGCTACAACCCTGTCTTACTCCCTTTCCAACCACTGCATCCCTTTCATGCCCTTCAACTCTGACAACCGCTGTCTGGTTTTTGTACAAGTTGTAAATAACCTTACGCTCCCTATATTTTACTCCTGCTTGCTTCAGAACTTGAAATAGTTTGTTCCAATCAACATTGTCAAAAGCCTTCTCCAAATCTACAAAAGCTAGAAATGTTGGTTTGCCTTTTCTTAATCTATCTTCTAGGATAAGCCGTAAAGTGAGTATTGCCTCCCGTGTTCCTACATTTCTCCTGAACCCAAACTGATCTTCCCCGAGGTCGGCTTCTACCAGCTTTTCCATCCTTCTGTATATAATTCGTGTTAATATTTTGCAACCATGACTTATTAAACTGATGGTTCTGTAGTTTTCACACCTGTCTGCACCCGCTTTCTTTGGAATGGGGATTATTACATTTTTCTTAATGTCTGAGGGTACTTCACCTGTCTCATACATCTTACACACAATGTGAAACAATTTTGTCATGGCTGGTTCTCCCAGAGACTTCAGTAGCTCTGACGGGATATCATCTACTCCAGGGGCCTTGTTTCGACTTAGATCTTTCAGTGCTCTGTCAAATTCATCTCTCAGTATAATATCTCCTATTTCATCATCATCTACATCCTCTTCCCTTCCTACAATAGTGTCTCGAAGTTCATTTCCTTTGTAGAGCCCCTCTATATACTCTTTCCACCTTTCAGCTTTCCCTTCTTTGCTGAGAACCGGCTTTCCATCAGTGTCCCTGACATTCATAGCGCTGCCCATCCTATCGCCAAATGTTTCTTTTATTTTCCGGTAGGCTGTATCTATTTTTCCCCTATTTATACATTCTTCTACATCCTTGCATTTGCCTTCTAACCATTCCTGCTTAGCCATTTTGCACTTCCTGTCAATCTCATTTCTTAGTCGTCTGTACTCCAATTTGCCTGTTTCATTTACTGCATTTTTATATTTTCTCCTTTCATCGATTAAATTTAGTATCTCTTGTGATATCCAAGGATTTTTTGTAGGTTTTGCCTTCCTACCTATTTTGTCCTCTGCTGCCTTCACTATTTCATCTCTCAATTTTACCCATTCCTCCGCAACTGTTTTATTTTCCCCTGTTTCTGTCAATTGTTGCCTGAAGCTCCCTCTGAAATTCTTAAGAACTTCAGGTTCCTTCAATTTATCCAGGTCCCATCTCCTTATTTTCCTACCTTTCTGTAGTTTCTTCAGTTTCAGCCTACAGTTCATAACCAACAAGTTATGGTCAGAGTCTATGTCTGCCCCTGGGTATGTCCTACACTTCAAAACCTGGTTCCGAAATCTATGTCTTACCATTACAAAATCTATCTGGAATCTCCCGGTGTCTCCTGGTCTCTTCCACGTATACAACCTTCTTTTGTGATTCTTAAACCAGGTGTTTGTTATAACTAAATTATGTTCCGTGCAAAATTCTACCAGGCGGCTTCCTCTTTCATTCCTTTTGCCCAGACCATATTCACCTACTATCTTCCCTTTCCTTCCTTGTCCTACTACCGAATTCCAGTCTCCCATAACAATTAAGTTTTCCTCTCCCTTAATTGTCTGAATAATTTCCTTTAGCTCCTCATATATTTCTTCGATTTCCTCATCATCGGCAGAACTAGTTGGCATATAAACCTGTACTACTGTTGTCGGTGTTGGCTTCGTATCTATCTTGACAATGATAATGCGATCGCTGTGCTGGTCATAGTAGTTTACCCGCATTCCCATTTTCTTATTCATTATCAATCCTACTCCTGTGATACCCCCAACTGATTTTGTATTTATAATCCTGTAGTCACGTGACCAGAAATCCTGTTCATCCTGCCACCGAACTTCACTAATCCCCACTATATCTAACTTCAACCTATCCATTTCCCTTTTTAAATTTTCTAATTTTCCTACTCATTAAGGGATCTAACATTCCACGCTCCGACCCGTAGAATGCCAGTATTGTCTTTCCTGATGATCACATCCTCTTGAGTAGTCCCCGCCCGGAGATCCGAATGGGGGACTATTTTACCTCCGGAATATTTTACCCGAGAGGATGCCATCATCATATGTTCATACAGTAGAGCTGCATGTCCTCGGGAAAAATAACGGCTGTAGTTTCCCCTTGCTTTCAGCCGTTCGCAGTAGCTGTGTAGCAAAACCACATTAGCTGATGTTACAAGGCCAGCTCAGTCAATCATCCAGACTGTTGCCCCTGTAACTACTGAAAAGACTGCTGCCCCTCTTCAGGAACCACACGTTTGTCTGGCCTCTCCACAGATACCCCTCCGCTGTGGTTGCACCTACGGTACGGCTATCTGTATCGTTGAGGCACGCAAGCCACCCCACCTCGGCAATGTCTGTGGTTCATGGGAGTGGGTTGGGTGATGGAGAGGCGAAAGGCATCCCAGTCTGCTCGGGAGTAGTCATGGACGAGTTTAGGAGGTGGAGGGGGGCGAGGATTCTGTGGGCGATGGACATTGTGTGTGAGGGTGAGGAGAACAGGGTCGTGATCACTGCCTATGGGGTCAAGAACGTCGGCGGTGATGCGCCCAAGGAGATTGGGAGAGACATCAGGGGTGGTGTTGCTACATGGTCGGGTGTGGCGTGGGAGCGGGACAATGTCACCATTGATGGTAGGAATGAACTGATGCCACCGACGGAGTTCGGCAGGAGTGCGGGAGTGGATATTGAGGTCAGCGGCGACCACATAGGTAGTGAAGGTGCTATCGATGTGAGCAAGGATGGGAACATGGGAGCGGACATAAATAGTAGCACAGGTGACAGTGAGGGAAGGGAGGAAGAGGGTGTGGATGAGATGTTCATAAGGGATGTTGAGGAGGGGATGTGGCCGAACCGGGTGGTGTCGGAGATGGCCCAAAGCTACTCCACCTCGTGCAGGGGGATGGGGAGAGTCGTGACGGTGTAGGATATAGGGTGTGGTACTGACATGTATGTGAGGGAGGAGGAAGGTTTCGTTGAGGACAAAGGCATCCACGCGGTGTTGGTTTAAGGTGTTCATCAGGAGGAGCTTATTGGTGGGAAGGGAGCGAATATTGGAGTACAGGATGTTAAATCGTTGCTGCGCCATAATGAGGTTGAAAGGTGGGTAGAGGGAGAGGAAAAGGGAGCGGGTGTGGGGATTAAACTAGGGTGTGAGGGCGGTTGGTTCGGGAGAAGGTGAAGTGGATGTGATTTTGGGAGGTCGTAGCCTTAAAATCAAGGTTGAAGAGGGAGCGAGCGGCCAGGGAGTCTTGGTGGGCGCTGGAAAGGGTGGATATTTTGGAGGACAATAGTGAGGAACCGAATGATGTCCTCTGCTGTGGGGGGAGGGCATAAGGAGTTATTGGTAGGGATTGGGGGATCAGTGGGACGGACAGGGACGGTGAATTCTTCTTTGGTGGGAGGGGGGCGGGACTTGCATTTGTAAGAGTATGTGGGGTGTGCCCCACCGCAGGTGTTACAGGAGGGGGTGGCGGCGAGGTTAGGGCAGGAAGTTTGGAAGTGTTGGCCTTTGCAGTGGGGGCAGACAGGGGGGAGACGGCAATTTTCAGAAAGGTGGTCATTATAGGTGAGGCATCGGGAACTGCAGTATGACTGGGGAGGTGCTCGGGAGGGTTCCACCTGGTGCAGGCAGTTGTAAATGAGGGCCCCATTGCGGAGGAGGTGGTTGATGGATGGCGCGTCTTCTGTGAAGACGCGCATGAGGTAGGTGGGGCCCGTCGCATTGTTAATACGACGAGCTGAGCGGATGGATATGTGGGGATCCCGCTGGAGTTCCTCCAGCACCTCTTCCTCTGTGATCCCCGGGTTCAGTTTGGTGATCACAGCAGTGAGCGTGGGAGGACGACGGGGAGGAGGGGATTGGCGATTGGTGGCTGGAGGGGGGGAGGGGGACAAGGGTGGCACGGGGTCCAAAGAGGACGCGGGGGATCTTGTGGAGGAGCTGTGTGTGGAGGTCAGGGTCAGGTGATTTGAGGAGAACAGAGTCACTCCGTGGGACGATTTGGGAGATGGGGGCAGAAGGAGCATACTGCCGAAAGAGGAGAGTGAGGGCACGGCAGTCTAGGAGTTGGGGGTCAGGGTTATTCAGGACGAAAGTGTGGAGAGCAGGGGGTTGGGAGGGGAGAAGGGGTGGCGGGGGAGGTGGTGCAGGCTGGGTAGGGGGGAGAGGGGCGGCTTCCATCGGGACCGGTGGGCCAGTGGCGAGAGGGTCGGCGGGCTTTGTCGTCACCGAGGAGGTGGCGTCTGTGGATGCCCGTTTCGTCTTCTTCGGTTTGAGGAGTGCTTGGGAGGCAGGAGTGGGGACAGGGGAGACTGGAAGGTGGCGCGGAGCCGGCCCTGCGGCTGCGGTGGCGTCGTCGGGTGGGAAGAGGACAGGAGTCGACTGCGGTCTGCCGGGTGCGAACAGCGGCACGGTCACCGCGGGAGTCGGGGAGGGAAGGGAAGGAATCGAACGGGGGAACGGGGGAAGGGGTAGGAGAGTGTGGGACGAGGGCAGCAGCTTGTGTGGGGGCAGAGGAGAGGGCGACAGCGGAGGGAGTAGTGAGGGTGAGGAGGGAGGGAATTGTGGCTGGAAGAAGAGGGGAGGATGTGCTCCAGGAGATGGTGGTGGGGGCATGGGAGGGCGAGGTAAAAATGATTGTGGAGGACACAGTAGTAGGGGGGAGGGTCGACATGGCAGAGTCGAACAGTCACCTTAACTGTAGAACACTGCTCCAGGATCAGCGGCGGCGGCGGTCGTCCCTCCCGGCGGCCCAGGTGGGGGCGGGAGCGGTGGGACGCGCTCCGACGGGCTGGCGGCCGGGCCGAGCGCGCTGGGCGGCGTGGGCCGGAGGAGCTCCTTCCGGGGCGGCGGCGGCGGCGGCGGCGGCGATAACACCGGAGGCGTCGGACGCCGACGGTGCGGCGACACGACGGGACTGCAGTCCGGATCGGCCGGGCGGTGGGGCCCTGATCGGCAGTCGGCGACAGCGGCACTTAACGGCGGCAGACAACAGACAAAGACGATAACACACAAACGTAAGAAATAATAACTGCGAAGCACAAAACAAATACCGCACAAGCAAGGTAGTAAGAACGAATTGTGGTAGTTCTGCGCCTATGGCAAAACTATATAGTGCACCACGTAGCAAGCGCCGACGAGCGCGTAAAACAGTGCTACGGAAAAGGGTTCGGGACAAGCAAAATGACTATGAACAGTGCATTCCTGTAGTGAAAATAGTGCCTTCTGCAACTGCTCCTTGTAATAGTGCCCAGTACTGTGTAGCTAGTGACAGTAGACATCAAGTAGCTACTCAAAAGTGTAGTGCAGTAGTTAGTACATCTGGAGTAGCTTCGCATGCTTGCACGGACGCCGATCCGGCGGTAGTGCCATCTAGTGACAGTGTTGTTAATCCGCTGCGTGCCGAGTCTGCGCCGCTTACTTCACTACGCGGCCCGCGCAAGCGCAGTAAACAAACCGTAACAGACGTTGCCCACATTCGCGCACCTGTCGAGCGCCGCAAGCAAAAACTGTTTGTGACTCTCTTCATAGAAAATAAGACGGTGCAATTACAGCTTGATACTGGTTCCGCTGTCACGTTAATAAATAAAGATACTTATGAACTTCTGGGTTCGCCAAAATTGTCGCCGTCACAGCAAGTGTTAACAGCTTATACAGGTCAAAATATTCCCGTGCTAGGAACGTGTAGCCTGCCCGCCTCTTTTCAAGGTGTAACAAAAACAGTTGCTTTTGTAGTTCTTCAGGCCAAATCGACACAGAACATTTTTGGACTAGATGCTTTTGACTTGTTTGGTTTATCAATTCAAAGAGATGTGCTTCAAATTTCGTCAATAGTGCCTCAGGATAAAATCAATGTATTGTGTGACAAATATAGTGACTTGTTTTCGCCGGAACTAGGTTGTGCAAAAGACTTCGTGGCACATGTAACTTTAAAAGAATCTGCAGTTCCAAAATTTCGTAAAGCTAGACCAGTGCCTATCGCAATGCGTGATACAGTTGCCGAAGAACTTAAACGTTAGCAAGATAGTGGGGTGATTTCTCCTGTTTCTGCGAGTCAGTGGGCCTCGCCTATAGTAATTATACCCAAGCCGTCAGGAAAACTTCGTCTCTGTGCGGACTTCAAATCAACAGTGAACAGTCAAACAATTGTAGACACTTATCCCCTGCCCAGACCTGACGAACTAATGGACAAATTAGGACAGTCTCGTTTCTTTTCTAAGATTGATTTAGCAGAGGCATACTTACAGATTCCACTTGATGACGAGTCAAAAAAGTTTTTCGTCATTAATACTCACATGGGCCTTTTTCAATTTCAACGCCTACCCTTTGGCAGTTCTTCCGCTCCCGCTATTTTTCAGCGCTTTTTGGAACAGCTGACAGTTTCTGTACCGTGTTGCTCGAACTATTTAGATGATATTGTGGTATCCGGACGTACAGTTGAAGAACATTTAGCAAACCTGGACTGCCTTTTCAAAGTGTTGACTGCAGCAGGTCTACGTTGCAATAAAGCAAAGTGTTCGTTTTTTCAAACTGAAATAGAGTACCTACGCCATGTGATTAATGCCCAAGGAATACATCCCTTACAGTCACATCTTCGAGCAATCAAAGACTTGCCTCCTCCTAAGAATGTGCACGAATTGCAAGCAGTAATGGGAAAGCTTAACTATTATTTCAGATTTATTCCCCATGCCTCTCAGATTGCAGCTCCACTGCATCACTTACGTAGGAAGAATGTTTCTTTTGTATGGTCTAAAGATTGCCAGGTTGCCTTTTACAAATTAAAGTCTGCACTACTCAGTGATGCATGTTTGATTCCCTTTGACCCACAGAAGCCTGTAGTGTTAGCAGTTGACGCCTCGTCGTACGGTCTGGGTGTCGTTTTGTCACATCGTATTGGATGTCACGATCGTCCTATTGCCTTTGCATCCAAGCTACTGACGCCGACGCAACAGAATTACAGTCAGATAGAAAAGGAGGCCTTAGCAATCATTTACGGCGTCAGAAAGTTTCATCATTATCTCTATGGCAGAAAATTCTATTTGTTGACAGACCACAAGCCTCCCACGCACCGAGTCGGTTCGTATGGCGCTACGCGTTTTCAGGTTTCCACGCCGGTGCTGTACAGGGTGTTTGCTGGAAACAAGAAACTATGGATGCCGGGCACCATTCAGCGCGTGCTTGGTCGCAATATGTATGTCGTACGTTCTTCCACAGGGTCGGAGCTGCGGCGCCACGCAAACCAATTGCGCCTGCACAGGCCTCGCGATCCTGTCTCCGGTTTCTTGATTCCAGACCCAGTTCACCGCCAGGGAGCACAGACACATCGCTCGCCGCCGGACCCAGCTTCCCCGGGCTACGAGATCCCGATGGATGTAGACGCGCCTACTATGCAGTCGGCCCCTCCGCCTCTGTCGCCGCCTCAGCTGACAGCGTCACCGAGAGGGACTCCGGGACCGTGCGGGCCCCCCCAGGCTTGGGCTACGCACCACAGAAGATGACCTGCTCAATCTGGGCGGAAGCGTGCGCCCTTCCCCAGGTTTCGGCGGGTTTCCTGGAGGATCGCAAGGCGGATGCCGGGGCGCGGACGGCGTCTCGATCCCGGCCTCAGCTACGACGCTCGTCCCACCAGTAACGCCCCCGCCCAGGCCATCCACCCAGTGCCGTCGCCGTGGCCCTCAGCCGTACGCCACGACGGCGCGGCGGTTTGGGGGGGAGGGGTGTGGTGTCGCACAAGTACAAAGTGCGCGCCACCTGCTTTCGCCGCGCGCCGCCATGCACGCACGGCGCGGCGTTCTTACGACGACAGCCACGAGCGCCCTCGGCTACAACTCCGCTCGTGGCCAGCACTGCACGTCATCGTGCACTTGGGACTGAGTTAGGAACCAGCAAAGACTACGGAATCCGATAGGCACCAGTGAAGACTTGGCTATCAGTTAGGCACTAGGCAGGACTCTAGCTCAACTATGTATCAACATTCTGCAGTACTATGTAAAAGTTAAGTATTGTATAAATTCTGTGCAATATATATCTCATTCTAATTTACTCTAGTGTTTCTAGTTCTGGCTGCTCCCCTCCGTACCTGCACCAGCGTGCTATCTTTATTTCTGTGTCGGTCTCATTCCACTCGGCCACCGATACCTACAACGGAACGAGACACAAAAGCGGCGACGAGGCTGGGACACAAAAGTGGCGACGAGGATGGGATACAAAAGATAAAAATTCAAAATCTTTGTACTAAACACAGAAATGGTTGTTAGGAAAGTGGCAAACATATACCGATTACTTAAATTTTGGAACGGCTGCTATTTTTACTGTTAATTTATAAAATTCAACTGCATTTCAATCATTATGGAAGTTGCTTTCTTCCGCATCTTGACGTAGGCTACTTGCAATAGTGACCAAAACATGTATTTAAAATGCAGTCACACAGCCTGAAAATTTGTTTCGACAATGATAAAGGCCGCAGAAGCCTATACTTACATTGAAATGACTACGCATGATCTGAGTTTTAAAAGTGACGCGATGCCAATCTGAAATAAGGTAACTTTAATGTTCATGGCTGAAATTCCTTGGTGTCACTTTTGCAACGTGAAGAGACACGTGAATTTACTGACGACAATTTTAAAAACACGTGTTTCGATATTTTTTGAAATTCAACTATTAAGCGGGTGAAATAAGGATACATATTTTAAGGGTGCTACTAAGACTAGCTGGCCGCGGTGGCCGAGGAGACTAAGGCGCTCCAGTCACGGTCTGCACTGCCACTACGGTCGGGGGTTCGAATCCCCCCTCGGGCATGGATATTTGTGCCGTCCTAGTTCGTAAGTAGTTCATAAGTAGTTTGTAAGTTTAGGGACTGATGACCCCGTAGTTAAGTCCCATAGACTATACAAACATTTGAACATTTACTAAGACTATTTTGATGCTAGAAATGCAAAGATTTGGATTTGGAACCATGGTTAGAATTAAAAAAAAAAAAAAAAAAAAAATGTTTCCAGATGTTTTGAATTCTGTCATCAATGGTGCAAAAGGGGTGGCAAGTTGTATCAAAACACTTGATTAGGAAAGCATTTATAAAGCTAAATCTATGAAAATTTATATTTAGAAGTAGACAACCAATGCAGACCATCCAGACTACGCGTGCGAAGCTGCGGGAATTAAGGAAGTATAGATATATAAATGGTTGTATTTTATTTATTGATTGTGTTAGGGATGGCGTGATTTATTCAAAACATGTTAATGATTACGAATAACCGTCTACTTTTATTTAGTAAGTAAGGATAACAGAAAATCCACGTCGGTATTCTTTTTTACTGGACGAATTTTAAGCTAAGTCTAATCTCACAACACTACTGAATCTAAAGTACTACTAATGCTACGCCTTTCTGTAGCAACCACTTGTTAGAATACTTTCCGAAGTCTACGACTATCATGAACCCGGGTGAATTTGTGATACTTTGAAAGGTTTTCTTCGAACAACGATTTTTTTAAGAAGTCTTTGCAACAATATCGGTATATTGTAGTTTAATATTTGCCCCATCCAATAAAAATTGTACAAATTGCCTGGATATCACTACTTGACAAAAAATAGTCATAAATTTGACACAGTCACCCCATAGAGCTCGGCGACTTTGTGGCAGTACTTTCTCCTTCGATTTTTCAATGCTAATCTGTATATGGCATAATTACAACCTGCATCATGATACCTCTGTGACAGGAAAAGAACCAAATTGCAATTTCATAATTTTATTGAGGATTGCCGTCTTAATGTTACAAAATTACTGGACGCAAATTCCGTTTAATTCAGAAACACAAAATAGACCTCTTTTGATCTCAGCTCTGGTTTATTAATGTTTTGGATAACGTCAGTGTAAGGATAAACTATTCCATCTCTCTCTTTGGGCCACTTCCTAAGAGCAGCACTCTCTTGGAAATCATTCACTTTCTCTCATACCTGACGATCAGTCACCTACAGAAACATTTTCAGGAGACAGCGCAAGTACTGAATTACTGTTACAGGAATAATGCACCAATGTAGGCCCTTCAGTGCCGATAACTTCACTATCACTGTTAGGCATGCCACTGCTACTGTCTTGATAAGGAATATGCCCCTTATCTTTGGTGCCGTTCCCTGAAGATCATATTTTTCTTGGAACTACACAAAACAGTAGCAATTTTCTCAATTAGGCAAAAATTCAGAGAAATTTCTTTGAAACATCACATCACAGGCAGATGAGAAAATAGCACAAAATCACCCCCTGCCTTTCCGTTTCTATCTCGATAGCATCTGAAACCAAACTGTGAGAGAATGCTGAGATAAACTCACGTGATTCTGGTAAAAATTCTTTTTTCCGTGAACTACAGTAGACATTTTCAAACAAATACGTTGGTAGAACCAAGTACTGATTACTATAGACGATTTGGCACGATTATCCGAAGCAGAATATAAATAATGAATATACCTACACATTGCAGCACTATGCAGCTACTTTTTTGTCACTTCAGCGCTTTTGGTTGAATGAAATCAGCTTTCAGGAGGCGTTCGTTTGGAAGAAAGTTTGAGTTGCATAAAGACACACTCATGGCATAAAATCAGCCCGGCTGCAGCCTATTTAGTTATTTAATTACACCCGACGTAACCGGCCTTGAGAAATGCCCCGTGATTTCAGTTTATCCTGGAACGTTTCCAGTTCGTTTCCGACCCCGAGTGGATCGAGGTACAGATTTAGCATGCGCAGCCTTATGTCAGCGTCTCCTTCGCCGTCAGCACTTCGTAGTGACATAACCGTCACTGTTACGGACCTCTGGTAACAAACCACTGCGTCAGCGAAAGTTTTACTTACGTAACGTAGCTATAAGTGAGCGAGTGGCTTTCTCCGATGGTCCGTTCTTAAATGATTCACAACGCTTTTTCCCGCTTCATCCAATTTACGTAACAAGTGTAAAACTCAGATTCTCTACGACTGTTAAGTAATATATCGGAAAAAAAAAAAAAAAAAAAAAAAAACCTAATGCCCATCGTCTTAGTATACTCTTAAAGTAAATTTTACGCGAGAAATAACCCCAGTTCTTACCTCTCATACTGTTACAACTATCACGTAACTGGCCACTTCCGAATCGTTTTCAAGCACTTGTTGAAAATGACTGCTGGACCGGGACTCGAACCCGGAACCATGCTCTTACGGTCTGAGCTACCCAGACAACGCACTACTCCTCCTCACAGCTTTACTTCCGCTAGAACCCTATCTCATATATTCCATCTTTACAAGTCTTTTACGTGTGCCTGTCGACATAGGATTGCCACTTTCGGAGGAAATCATGGATCTGTTTTCAATACTTCGACCCTCTTGAAAATACTTACCTTCGTACTCCCTTGCGTTGTAAGTGAACATCGTAATCGTGCTGCCAAACTAAAATTTAGGAACAAAATACCTGATTGACGAGACATGTCAGTTACGTAAGAGGCCTCAGCACTAACTGTGTTATTATGACTGATGCGGCTGTATTTAAAAGCTGTAAGATTTAAGACTCAAACGGTATTTTAAATAACACTGATCTGCATTTTCATGCTCGGTGAATGGCGTGGGCTACATTACCACATTACTGTCTTCTACTTGCATTCTTCTGCTTACAGTGAGGTTTTCAACATCCAACGTCTGAGGCAACTGTTAAGTGTACGGCCTATGCAAACGACCACATATCGGGTGTGGGTGTTTCAGATTAGTAAAGTGTCCACATCAAACTACTGCGATCCTTGGTATCATGCACCTCACCCGATTAATTACTGTGCACGACCCGACTTCCTAAATGATATTAAGTACTACTCCGGATTATTAAAATATACAAAGTCCCTAGGATACCGACGGGTATGAGAAATACATAAGATCTAGGCCAATCGGAAATTGGTATTCTGACTGAAGACGAAACTGATAATAATTGATGTTGATATTCTTGTGGTAGTCTGTCCTAAGCCTGGTTTGATGCAGTTCTCGAGTATACGGTGTGCAAGCAAATAGCTTAAAAAGATAATAGCGGAAAATCAGCCGTGGAATGGGCGACGGCGCACCCGACACCTCCTAGCGGCTCGAGTTGTAAACTAACACAGGACGTGAACAGCTGCTTTACCTTGCTACACCAAGAAGACTTACTTTGTACGTCGTCTTACTTCATACAAGTAGAAAATGGTTGGAAGAGGGACTATATGTGCTATATGCGGCTGTAATAACTATTTAAACGGCAAAGCACTTCAAAATCGTTCTTCAGTTTTCCAAGTATGATAGCTTAAGCAGGCAACCATTAGGCCTAATCCCATCATATTCTGTTTTTACGCTCCGATGACCTTGTTTTCTATAATTTGTTTATAAATGCAGCCAGTGGGCTATTCTTAGTCGAAGAGCTGCTTAGGATGAAATTTTGAAAAAGAAGGGTCCCGAGCATTTGAATAAAAGCTGCGTTGAATGCTCAGACCACTTTGTGGAGTAAGATTTTAGAAATAAGAGTTTGTTAAGTGTTATAATTTGTTCTTTGCGTGTGTTAAAGAAAGGGTGATTATTTTAATACAACAAACGTTTAATGGCAAGTCACACCTAAAAGCTTCCTCATCTCATCATTGTTTGCACCTTGATCACAAATAACTGCTTTGTTATGTTGAATATGTATGCTTATACGTTTCGTAGTGCAATAAGGACAGTTATGGTCAATAGTTTACCGTCTCCCTCTCAAGAAGTAACTGTGAAGTAGATGCAACAGCATTCCTATTATAATTAAATTAATTGAAAAACTGCCATTCAATGCACTTGTGTGTTAAATGTCTGCTGAAGACGCTGTTAATATATCTCTGTATGCTGATATCAGTATCACTAAAGGTAAACATATTGAAACAAATGAAAGGAATTATATGATGTGCTGGTCCTGTAGTGGGTTGGAACATGAAAAATGTCCTATTCTATTGTTTGTATAGCTTATGGGACTTAACTACGGGGTCATCAGACCCTAAAGTTACAAACTACTTATGAACTAACTAATACTAAGGACGGCACAAATATCCATGCCCGAGGGGGGATTCGAACCCCCGACCGTAGTGGCCGTTCAGACCGTGACTGGAGCGCCTCAGTCCCCTCGGCCACCGCGGCCGGCGAAAAATGTAAAATAGCTGTGGCATCATATAATGATAATGAAAATGAAGTTACAGACTTCCATATACAGATGAAGAAATATGACAAAATGTGTTTTCCAATGGTTGTCCTCAGAGTAAGTCATACAAAAGTCAGAAATTTTTAGACAAAATTTCGATAAGTGAGATACTGAAAGCACTTATCGCATGAAAAGCAAGTTGACTTTCCTTACTCTTAAATGAATGAGCCGAATTATTTGTTCAAAAATGTTCAAATGTTTGTAGAGCTTATGGGACTTAACTACGGGGTCATCAGTCCCTAAACTTACAAACTACTTATGAACTAGCTACTACTAAGGACGGCACAAATATCCATCCCCGAGGGGGGATTCGAACCCCCGACCGTAGCGGCCGTGCAGACCGTAACTGGCGCGCCGCAGTCCCCTTGGCCACCGCAGCGGGCAATTATTTGTTGTTGGCCAAAAAATATTTTGCAGTTCTATCAAAGCATTTGTTAATTAAGAAAAATGATTCATCAGCATCACAAACCAGAAAGAGAAGACTCATGTTACGGAAAGTAACTTACAAATGGGCGTAAATGCTTACTAAATGTGCGTACATGTTCAGGATTAACACTTACGTATTGTATTATTTTCAGTTCGAATTCAACCCTAATAAACTGTACAGAACCGATTGCTTTACTTTCTTTTCATCCCTACACCTCAGATGAATTATCATGTAACATAATTTGTTAAATGGCGCAACAAATATAAACCTTGCGCAGCAATTGCGGTACGCAGGGAAATAAAATTCGGAATAGCAGACGCGAAGCCAGGTACAGCGCACAACTTGAGCTAACAGATGGCACTGCTAGCCATGTTGCAAACGCATGTAAATGCAACGGAGTTTCCGCTATTATCTTTATAAGCTACTAGCTGAAAACCCGGCGTTACCCGGGTATTTATTTATTTATTTATTCGAACCTTGAGTTAGTACTTTTCCTATCCACTCTCTCTCTCTCTGTCCATCTCCTTTTTTCTAAAAACATGTTACATTTATCAGGGAGTATATAAGAAATCACAGGTAAAATTGCACTCGATTCGAAGAATCCAATCACGAAATTCAACAATAATGATTGTAATAATATTACAGATGGATCACTTGATGTAATGCGCGAAACGTCAAATCGATTTTTTAACGATATGTATTAAAAGAAATTTCTTTGTTACTGCTTTATTTATTTTTTCTTATATTTCCTTATTCGTATGCTTATCCTTACAGAGAAAGAACTGGAGACAATGTAGCACGCATAGACCAAAGATATGGTCTGTGGCACCACGTTTCGCTGTACGTAACCTCCTTGCTATAGAGTCGCAAACGTCATCGCTGGCCTTCAGTCCGAATTTTTTTATAATCTGACGACTTTCAACCACCATATCTTCCAACCCCTATAGCTGTCTGCATGGAACTGCTATGGTCTAAAACGGGAGACTTCGGACAGCAATCACACACACCATTCGTTTGCGTTCTGTAGTTTTCGCTGCAGAGTGAAATATTAACACACACAAACATAGAATTTTATGTACACCGATAACTTTCCATCCCAATATACTCCACCCTTTTATCATTATCAACCCTCAAGCAACAATGCAACCAATAAAACAATTTTCGAAGAGTAAATATAATTTTTAAAGAATCATTATTGTTCCGCATTTCGCGTTATATTCTTCAAATTAGTAAATATCTATCAGATCGCTATAAAACCGTGCCTAAAATGTTCCACAGGTATAAATTACTAACTGTACAAATATTTAAGTCTCTGCGTCTTGTCGTTTGGATATGATAAGCGTACACCGAACAGACATTGACATTTATAGATATAGATTTCATGCAAGCCTCTTCCTCTCTGAATAACTACTGCAGCTCACAACCATTTCAACTTGGTTATTGTACTCGGCTATTGGTCTCCCTCTCCCATATTGACTCCTTACATTGGCCTCTAATACTGATTTCTTGATGTCTCATAATGTGTCATATTAACAGATGTCTTCTTTTATTCAAGCCGTACTACAAATTTATTCTATACGCTATCTTATTTAGTACCGTCAGATTAGTTACATGATCTTCCCGTCTTATCTCCAGCATTCCTCAGTAGAAATACATTTCCTAAGCATCCCTCCTCTTTTTTTCTGGATTTCTTGTCGATCACACTTCACTTCCACACAACGCTAATCTCCAGAAAAATACCTTCCGAAACCTCAACAATCAAATATTTATTCGATGTCAAGAAATCTCATTTCTCAAAAAAGCTTTTCCCACCATTGTCAGTCTTCCTTTTATAACGCGTAACAAATGTTAAATGGTTACTTTTCGAAGACTTCCTAATTGCCTCCCATTATGATAATACTGGATTCGTATATGCAATTGAAAGAGACCCCGCAACTCAGTTTGTAGTGGCACCAGAAGCTACAGGTCACACAACAAGCCATAAATTCTGCGTAGTTGCACCGTTTCGTTTTCAAAACGGTAAATGAAATGCAAATGTTGGATCCGTAAACAGATTTCATGTTGTTGTTGTTGTTATGGTCCTCAGTCCGGAGACTGGTTTCATGCGGCTCTCCATCCTACTCTATCCTGAGCAAGCCTTTTCATCTCCTCATAAGAACGGCAACCAACATCCACTTGAATCTCCTTACTATACGCGTCTCTTGGTCTCCCTCTGCGATTTTTACCCCACACACTTCCCTCCAATGCTAAATTTACGATTCCTCGATGTCTAAGAATGTGTCCTACCAAGAGATCCCTTCTTTTAGTCAGAGTATGCCAAAAATTCCTTTTCTCTCCAATTCTGTTCAGTAGATTTCATGTAGGAATTAAAAAAATTAACAAAACCAATTACAAAAGAAAGAACAGAAGATCTGCTTTTGAAAACCAGCCAAAATCAGGCATGCAAATGAAATATTATGATTTTATTATATTTGTAGATGTAGGAATTTCGAAGAAAGTACTGTAAGTTTTAATTTCATAGAAGCTGCATCACACTCAAGAGCTACACACATCAAAAAAAATCTGTTGCATCACCTTGGTTCCAATATCTCCTGAACATTGACGTTGAATGTGTATATGGCATCAAGAGCACAGTTCCCTAGATTGTCGACAGATGTGACTCAACCAGCACAAAGTTGTGAACACGCATGAGCAGCGTCAATTAGTGATGGGATAACCGACTGTTTTTAACAACCGATTGGTCAATCGGTTATTTTTTCAATTAATATGAATAAATGATCCCTGAGACGGATTTTCGTCTCAAATATGTCAAAGACATTATTGATAGATGTGAAGCATTGAATTAAAATTTGTGGTGCGGCCGGGAATCGAACCCGGACCTCCATGCTTACTAGGCAGACGTCTTAACCGTTAGACTACCACACCACTAACGATTAAGGCGCCTCGGAATAGTCTATGTACGATTTCCCTCCACAACGCAAACTTTAATTCAGCTTCTTTGTTCCAAAGATAATTGCCACTACTGCCAAGGAACAAAGAAGCTGAATTAAAGTTTGCGTTGTGGAGGGAAATCGTACATAGACTATTCCGAGGCGCCTTAATCGTTAGTGGTGTGGTAGTCTAACGGTTAAGACGTCTGCCTAGTAAGCATGGAGGTCCGGGTTCGATTCCCGGCCGCACCACAAATTTTAATTCAATGCTTCACATCTATCAATAATGTCTTTGACATATTTGAGACGAAAATCCGTCTCAGGGATCATTTATTCATATTAATTGATATTTATATCACCATAACGGGTTTGTTCCACCATGTCCATTGCTGAGGTGCTATTCCGCTGCATGGAGAGCCTTGGCAGTAGTGGCAATTATCTTTGGAACAAAGAAGCTGAATTAAAGTTTGCGTTGTGGAGGGAAATCGTACATAGACTATTCCGAGGCGCCTTAATCGTTAGTGGT
Source organism: Locusta migratoria (assembly GCA_026315105.1). Classification (NCBI taxonomy): domain Eukaryota; kingdom Metazoa; phylum Arthropoda; class Insecta; order Orthoptera; family Acrididae; genus Locusta; species Locusta migratoria. Next base: position 226,409,391 of record CM048749.1, on the reverse strand, counting down.
GTGGTAGTCTAACGGTTAAGACGTCTGCCTAGTAAGCATGGAGGTCCGGGTTCGATTCCCGGCCGCACCACAAATTTTAATTCAATGCTTCACATCTATCAATAAGGTTATTTTTTCGTTCAGCCGGTTTTTTCAGTCGAATGAAACAACCGAATGAAAATAGTCTCTGTGGCCGTATGAATGTTTTCACTCACTGGCGGGGTTTGAGTGGTTTCAGTCGATGTGAAACAATCGAATGAAACCAGTCTCTGTCGGTTGCAGCCGCTATGTGGATGTTTTCACTCATTCAGTGGGTTTGAGTGGTTTCAGTCGATGCGCGGGCACCGAATGGAACAAGTCTCTGTCCTTTATATGAATTTTCTCGGCATTGAGTGGTTTCACTTGATGCGATACAACAGACTGGAAAAAGTCTTTGTCAGTTTCTGCAGTTATATGGATGTTTTTATTAATTCATCGGCTTTGTGTGACTTTATTTGAATACTCCTTCAGCCTTTACGGGTATAAATGAACCGTGATTCAGCATGAAACATTCTTAGAGACAAATCTTAAAAATTTAGCAGTGTGTGCCTGTGTGTGTTTCTATTGCATGCAAATCTGCAGTTTTGTTCCAATCTTGGTGAAATTTTGCACTCTTGACCTTCAAAGCAAGAGGAACGTCACTGTCTACATCAAATTTTATTCGGTGCATGGCGGAGGGTACTTTACATACTGACTTCGACAAAAATCACAATTTGGCTGCGATCTTGAAGAAGTTTTGCACACTTGACCTTTAAAACAAGGCGAAGGTAACTGTGTACAATAAATTTTGTAGGTGCATGGCGGAGGGTACTTTACCTACTAACTTCGACAAATTCCGTTTGCATTCGAATTTTATTAACTCTTCACCTTCAAAGAAAGAGAATGGTCACCGTCTACATCTACTTTAATTTGATGCATGAGAGAAGGTATTCCAGACTTCGACGCCAGTATAGAGTTTCATTCCGATCTTGATGAAATTTTGCACACTTGACTTTCAAAACAAGTGGTAGTTCACTGTTCATCTAAGATTTTGTATGATACATGGCGGAGGGATGGAATAAACCTCCACACCGTATCACCGATAACCACAGAAATATCTGTGAGAAGAGTGAATAATTATGAAACTTGAGATGAATGTTTTCATACATGTTGACGAATACAGACGCGCTCAAGAAAATTTACAGCACTGATAAATGTTGTATGTCTTCTCGTACTCCTTCAAATTAGACGGAATTAACAACAATATTTTTATAAGAAATATTTTTTACAAAATACTTTACTTTTTTTACAATACCTAATGTTTTAGTGATTTTCGAATTTGGATCTAGCAAATATGCTCAAAGTTAACATACTTAACTCTGTCCTACTAGTACCTTAGATATGTATGAATAATAAGCCGCGAACCGCACGTTTCTACCTGTTCCCACTTCGGAGATACAGTATGCGAGATTAAACTTGTAGCGATTATTTTGGAACACCCTGTAGTTTCCACGCTTTTTTATTGAGATAGTAAGAAGCCGACAACAATCGGCGATGGCACGCCCCGCCCGCCAGACACTGTTGTGCAGAGCGGTAAGGCGCGCCTGCTGGCGCTGTCAGCAGTGAAAACGCCAGCGAGGCAGCACCCCCTCTCGTGTTCCCGCTCCCCGCGGTATTTCGTGGTCATCGGTCGGCACTTATCTTCTACAGATTGTGAGTGTCTGCGAAAGTAATCTGATCGGGCCCAGATGACCGGCGTTTTTGAGGTCTGGGGTGGGCAATGATAGTGATCGCAGGCCTTTTCCAGCGATATGACATCTAATTAGTTACTCGTTGATGGCACCTCGAACAATTTAAGCTACAACAAAATATGAATCACTGTTACTGTATATTATAAAACAAAAGATTACTTCATTCAGTACATAATTAACATTCATAGAATATATGACATCAACTGCGATTGGGCAAAGCTGTAAATGTGTACCCAGCCGGGATTCGAACCCGGGTCCCTGCTTTCTAGGCAGTTGCGCTGACCCCTACACCACTGGGGACAGAGTGATCACCGCACCTGCAAGGACTACCTAAGCACGTCTCCCGTCAGATACAAATTCCCAGCTTCGCCCTGCCCACAGTACTCAAACTCATAGTTATGAACTAATTCCCGTAAGAGTAAGGGCTTCAAACTTTGCCCACCCCTCCCCACTAACGATAGGATCATTGTCCGTCACCGGCATATTATATATATTTATATATATACATGTGGCGTCTGTTCCGAGAGAACAGACGCCACTTCTGATCCTGCAGTTGAACATTCATAGAATATATGACATCAACTGCGATTGGGCAAAGCTTTGTATCTGACGGGAGGCGTGCTTAGGTAGTCCTTGCAGGTGCGGTGATCACTGTGTCCCCAGTGGTGCAGTTCGCCGGCGGCAGTGGTCGTGAGCGGTTCAGTGCTGAGCGCCGCGGCCGATTGCGCTTTCGCTTGGTGAGTGTTTCGCTATTGCAGCTTGTAGCTGTAACTTATTCGTGGATTGAAGTCTCTGAAAGATGAGTCCGTGATGTCTGAGCCGTTTCGTATTGATACGTTGAAGTTCACGTTGGATCGTAGCCGTCCGAGACCGAATTCTTTTGAATTTGAAACGTTCCTTGAAGAAACAGTGAAGTTGAATTTTGACGACATTATAGGGATCTATATGTCTATCGTAAACAGTGACGTTTTTGTAAAGTTGAAAAGTGCGGAACTATGTGAAAAGTTAGTTCAGTCATGTGGAGGAACTTTAAAGTTCAAACATCGCGATGGACACATTGGCGATGTCGAAGTTACCCATGCAGGATCTCGAATTAGGACCGTACGAATATTCGAACTGCCTTTCGAGGTTTCGGCCGAGGAAATAAATGCAGTGGTGTCTATATACGGGAAAGTACTTAGCAATGTAGCTGAGAAATGGTCGACCTCTCATAAATTTCCCGTACTGAATGGTATCCGTCAACTTAAGGTCGATCTTCACAAGCACATTCCATCGTACATAAATGTTTGCGGGTACCGCGCCATAGTGTCATACGACGGGCAGCCCCGCACCTGCGCCGCTTGCGGTAAACAGGGACACGTGCGCGCCGAGTGCCTGCAGCGGCGCGTGGCTCAGCTGCCGGCCGGCGAGCCCGCCAGGCCAGCCGTGATGACGTCGCTGCCTGTGACGTATGCGTCCGCTGCCGGCGGCAGACAGCTCGTCACACACGCCACGGAACTGAACCACTCACCCACCGTCATTGACAAAGACGTCCCGATGCCAAGCCCTGAAATTGCCGAAGTTGTCTCTGCTACATCACAGTCCACTGATTTGTCGGCACAACCACGAACACCCCAGGTTGACAAAGAGGTTCCGATGGAAATCCCAGACACTGTGGCGGTTGTATCTGCTACATCGCAGTTAACCGATTTGCCGACACAACCACCACGGGAACAGAACAGCACCAACGTCGAGGACACAGCTACTGATGACACAACTACGGAAACTGAACTGACAAGTTCTGTAGAAGCTACGACATCCCCAAAGAAAAAACGTACCTCTCGGACTCACAAAAAGCGACGGATTGCACATGAAGGTGCAGCAGAAACTGCCCCCAAACTGCGAGAAAAAGCCAGACAAATCGCTAGTACGTTACCTGACAACGCGGGAAACCACTTCACCGCTTCCTTACCAGCCCTTGTACCAACTGCCACCAAAGCCGAGATCCTATCGGAAGCCAGTCAACGCGGTAGTGATGGGGAACCGCAAACGACTGCTGTGGATAATAATACAAGATTTCCGTCCACCGACTGGTCACAGGATCCAATGGAAGATGTCGATATGAGTGAACCAGGCATCGTTCAAGGTGAAGCATCGCCAAATACCACCGATCATGACAAGGCCAGCGGCTACGAAACTGACACGTACTGAAATGTTTGATAGTGACGTCTTTTCCCGATACCGGTTATTTACTCAATTATGAACACTTTTCAGGCCTATCGAATTGCTACCTTAAATATAACTAGTATACGAAGTTCAGTTAAGTTGGAATGTTTAAAAGACTTTTTATATGCTGCAGATGTAGACATTGCTATGCTCCAAGAAGTGACTGACATTGCCTTAGACAATATACATGGGTATAACGCTCACAGCAATGCCGGTAACGGCATCGCTTTGGGGACTGCAATTTTAGCGAAAGAGGGCATAATTGTCCACAGCATCGAAAAACTGACCAATGGTAGAGGAATAGCTTGTACCTTTCATAACGTTAGGCTAATTAACGTGTATGCCCCGTCAGGAAGCACAAATCGACGCAATAGAGCGGTGTTTTACAAACATGAAATCTTACCTCTGTTTGGACCCCGTCAAGACTGCATTATTCTAGCGGGTGACTTTAACTGTGTCCTGAGCCCAAAGGACCAGGTCCCTAATTTCAACACCTCTCCTGAATTGGACTATCTTGTTAAAGAACTTCACCTGACTGATACGTGGGAATACACACACGGTGATGCACCAGGCTTCACATTCATTACGCGAACTTCAGCGAGTAGATTAGACCGGATGTACGTATCGAATACTATGCACGACCGTATTTTGCACGCCGAAATATGGCCAACCAGCTTCACCGACCACGCTGCTTATATAAGTACAATCAACATGAAACGACAAGGGACCTACCGTGCACGAGGGTATTGGAAATTAAACGTCACCCACCTGCACGATGCAGGATGTCGTGAAAGATTCCACGAAACATGGGAGGCATGCGAACGACGTCTCCCGTCATACAATTCCGCTCTTAGTTGGTGGATGTCCTGTGCCAAACCTCAACTGAGGAGAATGCTGATTGACTACTCCAGGGAGAAAGCTTATTGGTACAAGAGGACATCTGAATTTTATTTCCAATGTTTGCGGGAATTATACACGCTTGACGGGTCAGTCATTGACAATTATATCCAAATAAAGAGAATTAAATCAAAAATTTTGTCTCTGAAGCGAAAGCAATTAAACGGCTATCAAGTAAGGGCACGTATACAGAATGCTCTCAAAGCTGAAGAATCGTCCATCTTCCACGTTATCCGGGAACAGAAGAGAGGTCAACAAAAAATAATCACTGAAATCAAAAGACCAGATGGAACCAGTCTTACTAAACAAAATGAAATTAAAACTGAAATTCATGAATATTTCACAAGTCTCATGTCCGGCGGTGCGGTTAGCGCTGAGGCGCAGGGAGATTTGTTCCGACACCTGCGAGCACGGCTCAGCACTGAGGCGTCTGACAGCCTGGTCGCTGAGATCGACGAAGACGACTTGGACACTGCCGTCCTACACAGTCCCAAAAACAAATCACCGGGACCCGATGGCCTGCCGGCCGAGTTCTACCAGGTTTTCTATAGGCAGCTGAAACCCAAACTACTCCTCATTTACAAAGAACTAATGAATTCCGACAGTGACATCCCAGAGGATTTTCTTGCCGGATTCGTTGCACTTATCCCGAAAAATCCACGTTCTGCGCAAATTGAGAATTTAAGACCAATAACACTGCTTAACAGTGATTATAAGATAATGACCCGCATTTTAGCCCGACGGCTCAAACTGATAATGAATGAGGTAACTGGTCCGTACCAGACTAGTGTTGGCAAGGACAGGTCAATCTTACAAACAGTGTGCGGATATCGCGACATAATAGCAACGGCGGATGTTCTAAACATTAATTGCGCACTAATGACTCTAGATTTTCAAAAGGCGTTTGACAAGGTCAATCATGATTACCTCCTCCAAACGATGTCCAGAATGGGCTTTCCACACCGCTTTGTAAACCTCATCGCCAGGATTTTAAAACACAGCACATCCAAAATTATGGTGAATGGCCAGTTCACCAGGAGTATTCACTTCAAGAGTTCAGTGAGGCAAGGATGTCCCATGTCCACGGCTTTGTTCGCCATTGCTATCGAGCCTTTACTCGCAACACTTTACCAGCAACTACAAGGACTACGCATAAACGATCACAAAATTGTCTGTAACGCCTACGCAGATGACGTAGGTGTCATAGTCACCAACAATGAAGACATAGAACGGACGTTGGAGGTTATACACAAGTATGAACTGGCATCAGGTGCAACATTAAACAGAACTAAATCCAGTATAATGAATTTAGGCCAAGGTCTATTGGTGCAGAACGTACACCTACCAGTGGTCGACCAGCGGACAATTTTGGGAATTACTTATCGGCGCCACATAAAAGAAACGATAGCAGTTAACTATAGGAACCTTCTTAACAGCGTGAGAGCCAGAATTAGGCAACACAGTATGCGACACATTGACGAAATCCAAAAGACAACCCTTGTCAATATCTACATCGCTTCCAAGATCAATTATGTCGCACAAGTTTTACCCATGCCAGGTGCCATTGCTGCAAGGATAATGTCAGCTTTCGGCCACTTCATCAGTCGTGGGAATCTCTTTAAGGTCAGATTCGACACGTTAACTCTATCAGCTGCAAATGGGGGGCTCAACCTTACTGATATCTTCATGAAATCCAAAGCATTATTTACAAGCAATATGCTCAAGCTCTGGAAGATGACACCTAACTCATTCACCGCCAACTTACTAACGGAAATTGCTCCTACAGATTTCACCCCACCCATTGACGTTCGGCACGTTCCCACAGGACTTTATCATTTTCAACAATTTCTAGTTGAACTTAGTTATCTTCCCACAAAGATCATAGTCCAGCAGACGGCCAAAGCGAAAACGATATATGACATATTGATGAAAACGAAACCCGGAAATGTGGTGGAACAGAAATACCCTGGTTATGACTGGAAGGCCATCTGGAGCAACATCAGTAGCCGATTTCTATCGACCACTGTCAGAGCTACGTGGTATAAAGCCGTCAACAGGAAATTACCGACCAATTCTAAGTTGCACCGCATCCACCTCGCAGACTCACCCAACTGTCCGACCTGCAATTTAGTTGACACTGAAGAGCATCGACTGGTTTGCGCTGAAGTCGACGAAATCTGGCAAATCACTCGACAACTCATAGCCAAGGTCACCCGAACGGCTCCACATACCGTTACACCGAAGGACCTTCTAAACCCCAGCGACGTGCCTTACCCAGCCACGAAAAGAAATGCCGTTAACTGGATAAAAGGGCACGCTTTACACTACATACTGGCAGAAGAAACGAAAAGCAAATATAGTTTCCACTTGTACCTCCATACACAGCACCAGAAGCTTATGAAAAGAAAGAACTACAAGAAGCTCTTCGCTAACTTTCTGCGATACACAATTCAGTGATTTCTCTACAACTCGTGCCACGTATGCACTCTACATGACGACGTTATTATGCCACGATTTCTGCGTTTTCCCGATGCTTGTTCATAGAAGAATGTTGTTTCACATTTCGAGTCAAAGAGAAGATTTACTGTTTTTGGATACAAGAAGAACATATTCTTTCATTTATTTATCTGCTGTTGAGAATTCAGCAAGAATAGATTATTTTCAGTATGGCAGCATTTTTCTGCTGCTCCATTTCCCAGAAAGATCGTTTTCGTTTACAATCATATAATGAAAAAAAAAAAAAAAAAAAAAAAAAAAAAAAAAAAAAAAAAAAAAAAAAAAAAAATAAAAAAAAAAAAAAAAAAAAAAAAAAAAAAAGTGGTGTAGGGGTCAGCGCAACTGCCTAGAAAGCAGGAGACCCGTGTTCGAATCCCGGCTGGGTACACATTTACAGCTTTGCCCAATCGCAGTTGATGTCATATATTCTATGAATGTTGAATAATAACAACTGCAGGATCAGAAGTGACGTCTGTTCTCTCGGAACAGACGCCACATGTATATACAGTACATAATTAAATGAACATGGTAATACGCATTTTATCTTTGGCATACCCCTTTTACATGGCGGTATAATGTAGCACCGCTGTAGTTATTTGATGTGCATGTCAGTTTCATTCTTATAAATAAATGGATAGCTCTGTAAGCTAAAACACTAATGAGTCGTTTCAGTTGGGATAATGACTACATGTTGCAACCGACAGAGAAATTACTGCCTCTTTTCACTTGAAAAGAAAGAATGAATAAGTGAGTCAATGTACAAAACTGCAAAAGTGTCGCATGTTTTCATTCGGTTGTTCCCACAGACTACTTTCATTCGAAAATTTATCCAACATAGTAAAACTACAACCGACTGACTGTTTCATTCGGTTGCTCCCACTGACTGGTTTCACTCAAAAGACTGAATGAAGAGGCCAACGTACTGTGTCAATTTTTTCATTCGGTTGGTCCCATCGACTGATTTAACTCAAAAAGAAGAATGAGTGGTCCAACCGACTGTGTCGATTTTTTTATTCGGTTACTCCGACCGACTGATTTCACTTAAAAGAAGGAATGAGTAGTCCAACCGACTGCGTCGATTTTTTCATTCGGTTGATCCCACCGACTGGTTTCACTCGAAAGAACGAATGAATAGTCCAACCGACTGAATCGGTTGTTTCATTCGGTTGGTCCCATCGACTGGTTTCTCTCAGAAGAACGAATGAATAATTCAACCGATACAAGAAACTAAAACCGAATGATCGATTTTTTTCCAACAACCGAATGAATCGATTGTTTTCATTCGATTGTTCCCAACACTAGCGTCAATGCCACGGAATGAATAAGACGGGCGAACAGATCCATTCATAACATCTGGGAGGAAGTACACTCTGTCCAGAAGGTTAATTCCGAATTGTGATCGTATCTGCGCTGTTACTTTGTGTCAGGAGGAACTCTCATCAAGGTAAATTGACATTCGTCTCTGAGTGAACCATAGCGACGTTTTTCGGACGTGGAGGAGATAAAGAGATACACGAACTGTCTATGACAGCGGTTCCCAGGCGGTGGTACACGTATCACTGATGATTTGCAAGGACATTTCAGGTGGTACGCGCACAAGTAAACATAACAATTACTTTCCCGGCGGCGTAGCTTCCTCACCTGATGATGGCGATCAGGAGGACCGGAGAAATATTGTGAACAGTTGCCAGCATGATCCGACTGGAAACCCGACAAGAAATTGTTAACAGTTACAGTTTAATTATTCCGTTACTTTATTCCATATTTAAAGTAAAACGGTCATTAACAGTGAAGAAAGTTGTAGCTGATTGCGAAGCACGCACTGTATAATACACCGAGAAGCAGTGACTACTAAGGACATGCCTGCAAGGGTTATAGTCTTTGATCAAGGCAAAGGCTCTAAGCTCACGGCTATTTCTTGTGTGAAGATATGGGAAGTAAATTTAAAATTTTGCTTCTTCATACTGAAATAAGATGGCACAGCAAGATTTTAAACCAAATATTAGGACTGAGGTCCGAGGTTTTTATATTGTTCAGTGAGGGAAAAAAAAGAAATATTTACATTAAATTTTTTTCACTGATGAACAGTGGTTATTAAGGTTGGAATATTTATCCGATGTCTTCAACAGGCTTCACATTTTGAATGTGGGCCTACAAGGACGAGACTCAACAGCTTTCTTAGCCGATAACAAAATATCATCTTTTAAAAGAAAATTAACCCTTTATAGATCACAAGTAGAGACCAATAACTCTTACATCATTTCCGGAGGACAATGAACTATCTCGCATGCAAGATTTAGTTCAAAACATTTCTAAACATTTAGAAGTCCAAAATGTTTTTGGAAAGTACTTTCCCGAAGCTTACCAAAATATGAATGGATAAGAAATCAATTTTGAGAAAAAGTAGCAGCTGAAGTAATCACGAGAGAAACTTTCATCAACATTTCTAGCGACAGTTCAATGGAAGGTCGATTGTAAGAAAAAAAACTGGTTTCTTTTTGGATGGGAAGAAAAACAGAATATCTTCCTCTTTTTAAACAAGCAGTCCGATTTTTGGTGCCGTTTGTTACTACTTACGTGTGTGAAAGTGGATTTTGTGAGTTATTGTACATTAAAGATCAATACAAAAACAAACTTAGTGTGGAAAAAGATTTGAGAGTTGAACTCATTCGAGCCAGACTTTGAATTTCTGAATAAGGATAAACAGCAACATTGTTACACCTGATTCTTTGTGGTCACTAAATTACTATGATCAGTTTACTACTGTCTTGCACAACTGGTTTATTTGTGATGTAAGAATTTGGTATTTAATACGTTTTTCCTCTATTAGTCATTGAATATTCAATATTGTTATCAGAACCGGAGTAATTTAATTTCACATTATTTGCTTAGTACATGTGAACATAAGGATTACGTAGAAAAAGTCTACATCTTCATCTACATATATACTCCGCAATTCACCGTAAGGTGCGTGGCGGAGGGTACACTGTACCACTACTAGGCATTTCCTTTCCCATTCCACTCCCAAATTGAACGAGGAAAAAAAAAAAAAGAATGCCTATATGCCTCCGTACGAGCCCTAATTTCTCTTATCTTGTCTTTGTGATCTTTATGCGAAATGTAAGTAGGCGGCAGCAAGATCGTACTACACTCAGCTTCAAATTCCGGCCCTCTAAATTTACTTAACAGAAATTCGCGAAAGAACGTCGTCTTTCTTCCAGCGATCCCCAATTGAGTTGCCGGAGCATTTCCGTGACACTCGTGCATTGGTCGAACCTACAGGTAACAAATCTAGCTGCTCGTCTCTGAACCGCCTCTATGTCTTCCTTTAAACTGATCTGCTGCGGGTCCCAAACACTTGAGCAATACTCAAGACGTGGTCGTACAAGCGTCTTATACGCGGTCTCCTTTACATGTGAAGTACATCTTCCCAAAATTCTCCCAATAAACCGAAGTCGGTGTCCGCCTTACTCACAACTGTCCTTACATGCTCGTTCCATTTCATATCGCTCTGCAATGTTACGCCTAGATATTTGAAAGACGCGACAGCATCAAGAAGCTCAATACTAATGCTGTATTCGAACATTATGGGATTGTTTTTTCTACTCATGCGCATCACCTTACATTTTTCTACATTGAGAGCTAGCTGCCATTCTTCGCACCAACTAGAAATTTTGTCTAAGTCATCCTGTATGCTATTACAGTCAGTTACAGACGACACCCTCCCATACACCACAGCATCATCAGCAAACAGCCGCTAATTACAACTTACTCTGCCCATCAGATCATTTATATAGATAGAAAATAATAGCGGTCCTATCACACTCCCCTGGGGCACGCCTGACGATACACTCGTCTCTGATGAACACTCGCCGTCGAGAACAACGTACTGCGTTCTATTACTTAGGAAGTCTTCCAGCCAGTCACAAATCTGTGAACCTATTCCATAAGCTCGTATCTTCGTTAGCAGTCTGCAGTGTGGCACCGCGTCGAACGCCTTTTTGAAGTCGAGAAAAACACAATCCGCTTGTTACCCTTCGTACATGGCTCGCAAGATGTCATGTGAGAAAAGGGCAAGCTGAGTTACATCTACACAGATACTCTGAAAATCACACTTAAGAGCCTGGCAGAGGGTCCACTTAACCATTTTCATAATCTTCCTCTACCGTTCCATTCTCTAATAGCGCGCGGGGAGAAAGAACACCTAAATCGTTCCGGTTTAGATCTGATTTCTCTTATTTTATTGGGATGGTCATGTCTCCCTATATAGGTGGGTGCTAGCAAAATATTTTCAGATTCATAAGTAAAAGTCGGTGACTGAAATTCGCAAATAGATCTCGTCGCAATGAATAACGTCGTTCTTTGAATGATTTCCACCTCAAATCATGCAACATTCCTGTGACGCTTTCCCTCCTGCGATGTGATAAGACAAAACTAGCTGCCTTTGCCTGATTCTTTTCAATGTCTTCCGTCAGTCCAACCTGGTGAGGGTCCCACACTGGGGAACAGTACTCCAGGAGAGGATGCATAAGTGTGATGTAGGCAGTCTCTTTGGTGGAGCAGTTGCATCTTCGAAGCGTTTTGCCAATGAAACGTAACCTTTGGTTCGCCTTACTCACAATAGTTTCTGTGTGTTCTCTCCAGTATAAGTTGTCCGTAATTGTAACTCCTAGGTGTTTGGTGGAATTTACGATCTTAAGGTCTGACTGATTTATCGTGTAATTGAAGTTCAGCGGATTTCTTTTAGTGGTCATGTGTATTACTTCACACTTTTCATTATTTAGTGTTAATTGGCAATTTTCGCACCATATAGAAAGTTTATCGAAATCGCTTTGCAGTTGCTTTTGATCCTCTGTTGACTTCACTAACCGATAAATGAGAACATCATCCGCAAACAGTCTAAGAGAGCTATTCAGATTTTCCCCTAAATCGTTTATGAATACAAGGAAGGCTAGGGAGCCTATAACGCTTCCTGGGGAACACCAGATATCAGTTCTGTTTTATTGGATGAGTTACCGTCAATTATTACGAACTGTGTCCTTTCTGATAGGAAATGTTAAGAATATATCTAGAGTTTTAGCTGATAATATAGTAATACTAATATAGTATGAATACCGATATGTGCATCATTTGGTACAATTTAGAAATTCACAAATGGAGTGGAAGCAGTTGGCCACAAGAAAGTCTTTTAGGTTTCTGTTAAACTGATCTTTATTTCTAGCTAAATTTTTTATACTTGATGGTAAATCATTGAAAATGTGTGTTCCTGAGTAGTGGACCCCTTTTTGAATTGAAGTAAGTGCTTTTAAGTCCTTTTTTAGATTATTTTTATTCCTAGTATTGTATGTATGAACTGAGCTGTTTGTTGGGAAAAGGGATATATTATTTATGGCAAATTCAATTAAGGAATAAATATACTGAGAGGCAGTAGTTAATATAACCAGTTCTTTGAAGAGGCTTCTACAGGACGTCCGTGAATTTACTCCACAAATAATACGTATTACACGCTTTTGGACTCTGAAGACTTTTGACTGACTTGAAGAGTTACCCCAAAATATTATAGCATTATGGAATGAAAGTAAGCAAAGTATGTAAGCTTTTTTATTTTTGTGTCTCCTAGGTCTGATAAAACTCTTATTGCAAGTACAGATTTGTTGAGTCGTTTCTGCAGTTGTTTTAGTATATCTCTGTTCGATTTTTATGTAAAGGGTCGTGAACCCGTATAATAGTGCTGATTCAACACTTTTTAATGTGTGTATTTCCTGCTAAAGTATGAATATCGTCTCGTCATTTAAAAGGCGCCTGTTAATAAAAGTGTTTTATCAGCGTTCCTGGTTATGTGTCACAAAAATACAATGAATCTATAGAAAACCTCAATGTTAAAGTCTGCAATGTTACAGTGAATTACACGATGAAGTGATAAAATAAAGAACCAAATCTTCCATCCCTCCGGAAAATACACACACACCTCCATGAAGTCACCCATGGAGTTAACACACACACACACACACACACAAAAAAAAAAAAAGAAAAAGAAAAAAAAAACCGCCATTGATGACGCTTCACAAATCAAGAAGCGAAACACGTATGGCACAAAAGACACCTTTCATTTACTTGCAATAGACGGAAATAAACCTCCACAAATATGAAATACTGTTTAATTAATACCTCGTTTCACCGAAAAGACTATAGTTATTCCTATATACCCACAGATAAAAAAAGCTTAGAGTATTAATGATTGTGTGAACTACGAATTCCTTCCCAGGCTATCATTTCCAGAAAAGGGTTCGATATCTTTAACAGTTTAACAGTTTATACCACAAAGCCGTGGTGATCTACTATTTCATGTCAGTGTATCAGAGTGAGTTACTTGTTTTAATAATATAGCCATTCTTCATTTTTACAATATTTAAATATTAATACACCTTTCATTTAGTTGCAATAGACGGAAATATACCTCCACAAATATGAAATACTGTTTAATTAATACCTCGTTTCACCGAAAAGACTATAGTTATTCCTATATACCCACAGATAAAAAAAGCTTAGAGTATTAATGATTGTGTGAACTACGAATTCCTTCCCAGGCTATCATTTCCAGAAAAGGGTTCGATATCTTTAACAGTTTAACAGTTTATACCACAAAGCCGTGGTGATCTACTATTTCATGTCAGTGTATCAGAGTGAGCTACTTGTTTTAATAATATAGCCATTCTTCATTTTTACAATATTTAAATACTGCAAAACAACTATATTTAATAATAAACTTTTACATAATCTCTAATTGTTCAGGACACAAAATTACTACATAATATTTCAAAATATCATTTTATATTTAACCTGAAACTTAAGTAGATGTTCAATTAACAATACGATTGATACTTGGTGTATAACGTGTTACACTTAGTCAAGTACAACAGTCAAGGTGTTCGTCAATCAATTTTGTCTGAGGTTATTTTTAATAAAATTCGTATTTGAAAACAAGTACAGCACACTAAGAAGAAGCAAACATGGCCTTTATTTCAAATGCAATATTAACTAATACAGATTCTTTCTCCTGGTGAATTAGAGCCCTACAGTGTTTGGGTTCTGCAATAATTTTGGAAACGAATAATTTTTGATGATACTTCAAGTTCTTGGTACAAGAACCTTTTGAATGTATTAGTCACAAAATATCCTATTCACACACTATAAAACGCAGAAGTTCCTAGTTTACCACACCAAAGAAGTAAATAATCTTCTTGAATGACACGAGGTACGAAACTTGACGCTTTCTCTACACACGTACCGAACAAATACTGCACCTTACATAAGATTAATCAAATAGTGTAGCAACGAATGGCACGCATGTAGTGACTGACTGAACCAATGTGGGGAAACACAGTTATAAAGGTTAAAGGCAGATGTTGATAATAGATTGTTAATAAGTAAACAAAACTTGCATGTCGAACAACCCCACATTTTGACTGTTACGAAAAACAATTGTCAATTTTATTCGACATTTTCTCTTATGCTCTGTCAGTATTCATGCGATCTACCAATCTACCGGCAGATCGCGATCGACGTGTTGCCGACCCCTGGTTTATAACGTCTGATGGTTGTTACCTCCACACAATTCGCGTTGCATTTGGAGAGGACTGGCGCGCTCGTCGCGACGCTCCCATACTGTTGATATACGAGCCAAAATCTCGAAAACGGAGACAGGTATCGCCCGGCTCTCAACTTTAAAAATAACTTCGAATTATTAGTTTCATTTCATCGGCAACGATGTATGGTTTAAAATGAACCATACGAAAAGTAGCCGGCGTCTACATTTTTCGATGTGAACACTTCAAGTTTAATGGAATGGATTACTTGAATAACTATGAGGAATTTTGTAAAAATAGACACTTCTTAATCATATCAACTTCGCAAATCATAAAATTGCCCGACGTCTGCTGCTCCTGTAAAATGGACAAACGATCTGCCACACATGAAAATTTGTGCCGAACTGGGACTCGAACCGGGGTCTACCGCTTTTCTCGAGCGGTCGCCTTAACCACTTTTTTTTTTTTTTTTTTTTGTTTTTTTTTTTTTTGTTTTTTTTTTTTTTTTTTGCTCTATGGGTAGATCTTGTCCTTGCGGACGTTGCTCATGATTGTTCGTTTTGGTTCTACGTGTTCTTTGGTTCAGCTCCCCAGCCAGACCCAAACTTCCACGTATTGCACTTGCCTCTTTCCCTCACATACTCGCACACGTTATCGTGTGAGTCCCGCAAGAGGGAGAGACACAATTCTAACACCGTAAGCCTGTCATGGCGTTAATATTTACTATTACGTTTGTTCCAAGGGAACAGACGTTGGCGGTATCAAGCTGGGGTATGAAACTACAAGGCACGCAAAAAATTTGGTTTTTGCATGTTATTTTCTTCAAACTCGACACAGATGTAATGAGGAGTGAAACAAAAGAGCACAACCGAAAGTAATGCTTTTTACCCGATCTACGGGTTTTATCGACAATACGGTAGTCAAAATCACGCGACTACATGTCCCACATTTGAACGTCCATGTTTTTAATCCTGAAAGACACCGATTTGGTATTAGACTTGGACCCATGTATTCGGTCCTATTGAATTTTTAACCAATTGACGGATGAAAGCAACTAGAATGTTGGAACTCAGTAACGAATTATGACGAGAGAAAAAATTTAACACTTGAAGATGCGTCTCTATTGACGCGAACCGGTAGTCGACCTGTATATAAAAGGATCTCAATAAAAACAGCTGACGGGTCTCCAGAATTTATTGGTTCTTTTATGAGAGGACATTGTAAGCCAATTTTCAAAATAGTGTTTCTGTTACTATATATAAAATCTTACAATTAATTTTTAAAACAATTGATATTTTTTTAAAAACAATTGATAAATTCACAAAAAAATGTATTTACTCAGCTGCGGATACCCCAATTATAAAATAACTTGTGATGCTTTTTAGTTTTTTAAAAGAAAACAAGAATCAGTAACGAATATCTGACTCCGGGAGCAGATGTAGCTGTGCTCCATTAACATACAGTTTTTTACAGCAAGAAAATCGAAAATTTTATTTTCGTCATATATTGCCTCAGTCGCAGAGCAGAGCCGCGTCTTGGTAAACGTCAGACGCACGCATCGTGTTGTCGCCTCGCTGCCGTCCGCCACGGCCTGAAAAGGGAGGGGGGCCGAAACGCAGTCGCAGTTAACAGCCGCGTCTTGGACAACGTACCTTAAGGGACCAAACTGCATCGCTCCCTAGACTTACAAACTACTTGAACTAACTTAATCTAAGGACAACACACACTGCCATCCCCAAGGACACGCACCCATCCCCAAGGCAGTAAGTGAGTGTTTGATCATTCGGGGGAAGTGACCGCATCTACATCTACATGGGATACTCTACAAATCACATTTAAGTGACTGGTAGAGTGTTCATCGAACCACCGTTATACTATTTATCTCCCATTCTATTCTCGAATAGCGCGCGGGAAGAAAGAAGTTCTGAATCTCTCCGTTCCAGCTCTGATTTCTCGTATTTTATTCTCATGATCGTTTCTACCTATGTACGTGGGAGTCAACAATATATTTTCGCATTCGAAGGAGAACGTGGCGACTGTAGTAGTTTTCGTAAGTAGCCCACGCCGCAGCGATAAGCGCCGTTGTTGTAATGATTCCCATCCCAGATCCCGTATCATTTCCATAACGCTGTCTCCCCTGTATCGTGACAATACGAAACGAGCTGCCCTTCTTTGGACTCTTTCGATGTCCTCCGTCAAACCCACCTGATAAGGATCCCACACTGGGCTGCAATACTCCAAAAATGGACGGACAAGCGTAGTGTATGCAGTGTCTTTAGCAGTTCTGTTGCATGTTTTAAGGGTTCTGCCAATAAAACGCAGTCTCTGGTTCGCCTTTCCCACGACATTATCTACGTGTTATTTCCAGTCTGAAGTAATAGTAATTCCTAAGTATTTTGTGGAGTTTACGGCCTTCACTTTTCATTGATTTATCTTGTAAAGAAAGTTAACGGATTTCTTTTCGTACTCATGTGGACGACTTCATACTTCTCATTATTTAGAGTCAATTGCCAATTTTTACACCATACTGATATCTTATTCAGATCGTTCTGCGGTTGGTTTTGATCTTCAGATGATTTTACTAGACGATAAACAGCCTAAGAGTGCTACTTAGATTTTCCCCTAAATCGTGAAGTGACGCTTTAGACGATGCGTGCGGCCATTCTCCGGTAGCAGGTTTTCATTGTTGAGGAGTGAAGTACTCAGTTTTAAAGTATTATGAACATACTAAAAATATAAAAAAAGCTTTGAAAAATACACTATGAGTCTCTTACATATTAGTAAAGTTCCATTGTTCCTGTTAGCTACACGCCTTGGGAGTCCAACAGTGATATTCGTAGCAATAGGTAGAGGGACAGGGCAATTTGTCTTATACACACATTCTTAATTCTCATTCGTCAATGATAGGATAATATTACTTTAGGCTGATTGTTTGTATTTTTTGTTAAGAACACGTTACTTATTTCAGTTTCGGTAACAATTTCAGCGGCGAGAAACTACGTTGTAAAATGAAGAAAATACTTGGGGACTCACACGCTGCGATTGTAGTGACGTAATGGGCTGGAGAGATGAAAACTCGTCTCGCCGAGATTGCGATTGTGAATTGCTGAGGAGTCCTTAACCAACATGCTCATGGGTCTGGTCATATATGGAAGAAACTAATATATGTAAGGTATTCTGTTCCCAGCAGCGAAATATGAGAACTGAAATGAAATATGCCATTATGCTGTAACTGCAAATGGGAATGGTGGTCGTAATTTTTGTTTAACTATAGTAGTGAGTGACGTCAAGCAGTAAGATGCATTACAACGGATTACCGATTTAATTACAATACTGGGTGACCGGGACTTGCTCGGGAATTTTTTTCTGTAACATTCTGATATCTATGAGAAGATGTTTATCACGTATGACTACTTTGCAATCATACCTTCACAGGAACTGTAGTCATTAAAGGAAAAAAATTATAAATGTACCTAGTGTGATAGTAAATATTTTTCTCAAAAATTTTCTAGGCACTTAGACGTGCACAGATTGACTACAAGCGCACAAAAGCACTTGCGTTTCTTGATGTGACCGAAGAGAAGCGTATATAACATTAGTTTGAGGCTCAAAAACGGTAATACCATTCGGTAGGATTATTCATATTCGGATAAATACACTTTCGAAAGTAAACTCAAGAGGCAAAACCTTATGTAAATTCATAATTTGATTCAAATTGCTTGAGCCGATACCGAGGTGCATGATAAGTGTAATACGAACAAACTCCTCGAAAGTCTTTCTAGCTGTAATTTAGTATCAGCTTAAGTGTGACAACATCAGTGTCAAAATTGGTCTACCCTGTTTAGTTTCTTATGACCTCGTGGAGATTCATGTAGAGTCTCCGACGCAGAGGAAAGTATTGCAAAGTGCGTCTGAAACGTTCGGTGAATGGTCCCATATTTTTTACAAACGCGCTGTCGAGGATGAGGTGCCCGCGCATATACATTGAGGACCCCCCTATAGTGCAAAGCACTGCACTGAAGCGGTGGTGCACGCTGCGACCGTAGACACGTAGACACACGGCCTGTGCACTGCCTGCCAAGAGCAGTCATAACACAAGCAAACTATTTGTCTTATGTAGCATTCTGCTGAGTGTGGGAATATGCACACGTTGCACACTATTTCAGAACGTACTTAATGCTATTTATGTGATTCACAGACAAATTTGTATTCGTATAAGATATTTATGAACTACTAGATGACCCAGTGATCTTCGTATCACTTACCTCGTAATATGAACCATATTAATTTAAATCATATGTATTTTAGACCCAGTAACTTTATAAAGGCATCATCAGATAGCCTAAGTAGCGGTGAATGTCAAATGTGCAAAATTTTATCGCATTCATATCAGTGGTATTGATATCCCAAAGAAAAGAGCTCTTTCAGTTTTCCACAAATTTTCCTATTTTCTGGCCAACTATTACAAACTTTTACTTCACTCAAATCTTCCTCTCGCTTTGAACGACGAATGTGCAAAATTTTATCGAAATCAGATGAATGGTATTGATATTTCATAGAAGAATCTCTTTCTATTTTTTCTGAATATTCCAACTTTCCGATAAATTTTTCCAAATTTTTATTTCATAAGAACGTTACTCTTGCTGTGAACGTCAAATATGCAAATATGCAATCACACGAATAATACTGATATCCAATTCAAAAAAGCTCTTTCAGTTTCTCGCGAATTTTCAAATTTTCCGGGTAACGTTCCCAAATTTTTAGTTCATAAGAACGTTCATCTTTCGTTGAACGTCAAATGATCAAAATTGTATCGCAATCGGATGAACGGTTCTCAACTTACAGTGTTGAGTACATTTAGAAACACATTGTAAAAGGTACTTGGTTCGAATTTTGCGACTTCCCTTTTTAAATGTCCCTATTTTTAGTACTGAAAACTTTTGCAAGACCATAATGAACAAAACAAAACAAATTACCCCTCTCCGTCGCTCGAATAGTCAGTTATAGTGCTGAATTCACTCAAAAACACATTTAAAAACGCACTTTCAGTTTTTCTCAAATTTTCGAATTTTCCAGTAGATTTTCCAAAATATTTAATTCATACAAATATTGTCCTATCAAGCCGTACTCAAGTAATGCTCTTACAACCATATCCATAGAAAAAAATAGTTTTCGGTTTCTCCTAAATTTTCCTGCTTTCCGGGCGACTTTTCCAAATTTTTATTTTATTCGAACCTGATTTGCAAATGATTAGCTTTTTCGGAGCATTCACACAAGGTTGGCGCCTGTGGCGACACCTGCAACGTGCTGAAATGAGGAAAGTTTTCAACCGATTTCTCATACACAAACAGCAGTTGACCGGTGTTGCCTGGTGAAACGTTGTTGTGATGCCTCGTGTAAGGAGGAGAAATGCGTACCATCACGTTTCCGACTTTGATAGAAGTCGGATTGTAGCCTATCGTGATTGCGGTTTATCGTATCGCGACATTGCTGCTCGCTTTGGTCGCGGTCCAATGACTGTTAGCAGAATATGGAATCGGTGGGTTCAGGAGGGCAATAAGGAACGCCGTGCTGGATCCCAACGGCCTCCTATTACTAGAAGTCGAGATGACAGGCATCTTATCTGCATGGCTGTAACGAATCGTGCAGCCACGTCTCAATCCCTGAGTCGGGGACGTTGCAAGACAACAATCATCTGCACGAACAGTTCAACGGCGTTTGGAGCAGCGTACAGTATCAGCTCGGAGACCGTGGCTGTGGTTACCCTTGACGCTACATCCCAGACAGGAGCGCCTAACGCACATTGGAAGCGTGTATTCGTCATTGCCATAATGGCGTATTCGCATCGACGGCACTTTGAACAGTGGCCGCTAAATTTCAGATGTGTTACGACCCGTGGGCCTACCCTTTATTCGACGCCTGCGGACCCTACATTTCAGCAGGATAATGCACGACCACATGTTGCAGATCCTGTACGGGGCTTTCTGGATACGGAAAATGTTCGACTGCTGCCCTGGCCAGCACATTCTCTGCATTTTTAATGGCCAGTAGTATAGTTTGCTTGTCTTATGAGTACTCTAGGCAGGCAGCGCACAGGTTTTGTATCTAGGTGGCGTTGCTGCGACCCACCTACAGTCTCAGTGTGAGAATTCGTGTAACAGCATCATGAAGTGCATGGTGGAGCAACGCGTTAACATAAAGTTTTGTTTCAAATTAGGCAAAATGTCGACGGAGACCCATGGGATGTTAGTGCAGGTGTGTAGTGTTGAAGCAGTCAGTAAAAAGTGCGAATCTGAGTGGTTTAAACGCTTTAGAGATGAAAAGGAAGGTGTCGAGGAGGAGCCACGTTCGGTGTCGAGCGTCCACAATCACAGACGACATCGAACGAGCGCAACGTATGCTTGTGGCTGCCTCTGAGAATGAAAGCAGGCGAGTTGAAGGTCAGCAGAGGCGGTGTGGAGATCCAACAATGCGTGACCTCGGTGCTTCGAGGATTCCAGGAAGCGTTTGATGACGTCAGTATTGTAGCCAACTGCATTTACTTTGAAGACCAGTAAAGGTATTTTGTTTTTAACTCTTCTATTGTTTCCTATATTTCCTGAGACCATTCACCGCACTTTTCAGACGCACTTGTACTGTTCGGCGCCTTCCTCCTCCACTTCCCCCCCCCCCCCCCACACTCTCTTTGCCACCACAGTGAAGAAGTACTGAATACAATACAGGCTGAGTGAAAAGTCCCAGTACACCCTTTTATTTTCAAAATCCTGCAGAAATTATGAAACCTGAATATTCTACTGAAGTATGAGTGAGGTGGCCTATCTTTTACGGCATATACGGAACACGGGTGCCGTCTTAAAATCGGCTACCATGAATTTTCGGATCTTTGGTACTTAACGTCTTTGGTTATTAGTCCCTAGACTTACAAACTACTTAAACTAAGTTAAACCAACCTGAGGACAACACACACACACACACACACACACACACACGCACAAGGGAGGCCTCGGACTTCCAACGGCAAACAACTGTGCGCTCCACAGCAAGGCGCCTTAGACCGCTCGGCCACTCCACCACGGTGAGACGATAATGATGGACATATTTGGTGAGGATGTCGTTTTGTACAGCTTCAGCAACAGTCTGGTGATGGAAGGAGGAGGCGTGTTCGATGTTGGCAGGAGTGTGGAGATGGATCGGTAGGCATCCCAGTCGGCACACAAGCAGTCGTGGACTAGCTTGGGAGGACTTACAACAGGCATCATGGGCACAGAGGTGGTGGAGGTCAATAGTGAGAAGTACTGGGGCATGGTCACTACCTATTAGGTCGAGGACATCCACCATGAGGCGTCCAATGAGGTTTGACATTGTGGCTTGGTGTTGCTTTTGGAGCAGGTGGGTTGTGGGAGGGTGATGAGGTCACCCTGAAAAGAGGTGGGGAAGAAAGGTTGAAGTCAGTGGCAACCACATAGGTCATGAAGGATCTGTCAATATGGGATAGGAAATCATAGGGGAGGGGTAAGTGGCTACAGATGTTCGATGGTTGCTAGGGTGACAGTAAGGGGAGGGGGAGAAACAAGCTAAGGATGAGGTGTTTGGTAAGATTATTGAGGAGGGATTGTAGCTGGACAGGGTGGTGAAAGAGGTGGCCCTTAGCTACTGTGCCTCGAGCAAGGGGAGGGGCCATCTGTGCAGTGGAGGACGTAAGGATGGAATGATGGAGTTGCAGGAAAATCTCGTTTAGGAGAAAGACATCCATGTAGTAATGCGATTTTGGGGACATAGTGAATTCTTTGTGAAACATCCGGCTGGTCAACTTTGTGAGTACAGTCTTTGTGGTGAATGAGCAGGGCGATGGGAGCGATGAGGAAAAGTACTTTCTGATTTCCAAAGACAAAGCCTTGTAGACTAGGACGCGGGATTGGGGTTGGAGAGGACATAGGTGTGGATGGCGAGATCAGTGGGGTGAAAGGTGTGGGGAGGGACAGATGCAGAGCTGGGGGAAGGTTTCTTGGGGACAAAGGGGGCGGGTTTTGGGCTGGGCCTCTTGGGTGTTGAAATTTTGGTTTTGACATGAATAGAGGAGGGTTGGGGGATGGGTTTGATGGGAATGTGACTGGGATTTGGTCACAGATGCTGGTGATCTGGGCTCAGTAACTGGTGTTTCTGCCACCATTGCATAGTGATGGTGGATTCTCGAAGGGCAGAGGGCAGGGAATTTGTAGGGTGATGTGAGGGGAAATGCAAGGAGAGGCTGAGGAGGGATCTGGGGAGAAGGAGGAAACGATCAACTGGATAGTGAGGACAGCAGTGGTGGTGGCTGATAAAACTACTGATAGGGGGAGGCCTTGCAATGGCTGATGATGTGATGGGCTCCACATAGTGGTCGTGGAAACCTGTGATGGCAGGATGTTGGTGGTGGGGGCCTCTTTCCTCACCACAACCTTTCCCATCCCTGACTATTGCGACTACTCCCTCTTTCCCAATGCCTATGAGTGACCTGACACCTCCACCCCCTGCTTGACCTACTTGGACCACATCAAAAATTAAGTCTTCAGAACTAAACATTCTGATCATGGTCCTGAACATAAACACTCTGCAACAAATGCAACACTGCTTCCGGTCTTGACCACTTGGCCTACTACCAGATTCGAGCCTGTCCCCCTCCTCTCACACTGCCCTTCCCTTCCTCTGAAATTTCATCCTCTACATCGGTTACTTCTCCAACCTGTGGAAAAAGTCCTGTATTTTGTTCCCTAAGCCCAACAATCTCCTGTATGGAACCTCCTCCTATTGTTCTGCCAGTCTCACCTTGATGTTCAACAAAGTCCTGGAAACACGCATGTCTCACTACATCCACAGCACCTACATCAACACCACCTCCACCCCCTCTCCCAATGTGACTTTCGACCCTCCTTCCCTGCTGATGACCAGCTCCTTCACCTTACCCACCTTCTCCTCTCCATCCAGCTTAATTCCTGTCGTTCTGCCATCTTTGTCTCCCTTTTCATAGAAAAAGCTTACATCCGTGTAGGGCATTTTAATCTCCTGTTCAAACTCCAGACCTACGCTCTTCCCATTAAGTATGTCCATTTAATAGCTTCCTTTCTCTCCAGTCGCCCATCCTACGTCATTCCAACTCCGATTCCCGTTTGTCCTATCGCACCGTTTGGTTGACTAAAGGTTCTGTCCTCTCTCTTCTCCTCTACCTCATCTGCTCTGTCTTCCTGACCCAACTCCAGCCTCCCATTCCACAATAGGCTGACGACACTGCGTTCCTCGCCCTCACAACCCCCCCCCTTTGCTCACTTCTAGCACCTCCTCCAATGCCATCTTTCCCAGTTCTCCACTTGGTGCAACAAATGTTTCCTCGCTGTCAACCCTAAAAAAAGGATCAGGCAATCATAATAGATCGTACCACCCCCTCCTTCTGCCTCCATGAGTTCTACCTCACTCTCCACAAATGTCCCATCTGCTACACTCGCACCCTGAATTACCTTGGCCTCACTTGGTTGCTCACTCTCTTGCACTCTGCACCTTAAAACCATCCATGAAAAAGTCCAGTACTGCCTGCACCTCCTCAGACATGGGGTCCACTATCTCTACACCAACTGGCCATTCATGCGTATCTTGCGTAGTTCCCACCCTGTCTGTGTCTCCGCCCACACCTCCCCTAGGTACTACAAATCTCTCCAGATCCTAGAAAGCCACGAACTCTGCTTTGCTTACCATATCTGCCACATGTCCTCCGAGTGGATCCTATATGCTATCATCCCCTTCCCACACATCCTATTGCTCCTCGAGCATATTCATATCCTTTACACGACCTACAGAATAATTCCCTGTTATTATACACTATTATCACTGATCCTGGGCCTCTGCCATGCCTACACCATTGCATTCTCCCCCCCCCCCCTACACCTTCACATTGTGATATTACAGATACAGGGGGAAGCTGATTGTTTCCATGTGAAAGGCAGGTTTTGTCAGGCTGTTGGGTTCCCTAGCCAGCTGGTTAACAGTTTGAACCTAGTGAATGGACTGGTAGTCAGGATTTCCCTAATGTGCTCGAAAACTGGTAACGCTTGGCTGAGCGAGGGCGGTTATTCCAGATTGCAACTGAAATACAATATAACCACAAACATTATTCTAAAAATCCGTATAAAATTAGGAAATGATCATACGGCAAATATAATTATATGAATGGATTCAGGAGACTTGGGAGAATCAAACGCCGTTATTACAATTATATTCCTTATAGATAAAAAGATGACAAATTTCATTACTATAATAATAATAAAACTTATATTCTCAATTATTGATACGTAGTGTTTATCAGTAACAATTTAAGAGGCAAATGGGCAGCATTGCACCACACTACCTATCCAAAAATACATACCACGTTATTTCCGTATTCTTTCAATAAACTTTATTTTATTCTCTTGTTTTGCTTTTCGTTGACGTAATAATATTCTTGTGTCAGAACATAGATTCCACCCCAGAAACACAAAACATAAGCCCAACAAAGCGCATTACATTTATGTATGTCTTTTATTATATTTAATATTATTCTTAGTAACGTTCCTTTTACGTTGTAGACTGCCACTTAAATATTTCATGGCCGACTAAAAATAGTAGATATATAAACAATTATATGTATTTGTGGACAAGAACTGAATATATTTACGTAAAAAGCCATGATAAATTAAATATTAATTGTGTAACTATTTTTCGACGGCGGCAGTATATTTCAACACTGAGACGCTACCTGAGCAAAGAGCTTCGGTCACAATCGTTTTTCATATTGTTAAATATATATTTGTTTGTTAAATGTAAAAAACATTTGTAGGGAGGTGGTCAAAGCATTTAATTCTGTGATATTGAAATGTATAATATTTAAGAAGGGAAATTATATTTCAAAGATGAGGTGTTAGGATGCGCGGAAGGATACAATTTTCGGAACAGAGAGAACAAGCTTTCGAACGCTTGGGAAGTGATTCGTAACGTGAATGTGGCGGTGAAAGGTTGTGACGCTGGGCGGTCTGAAGCCGCGTTACGAACTTGTTATGTGAAGAGATGGGCATGTGTGGACTTAGAAAATATACGGGATTGTGACTGAAAAACTTAGTCTCTGTTGAAAAGTGATAAACTATGCACGGCAGTAGGGCTGTGGAACTGTGATAATTCAGCAATCGTGTACTCGTGTGATGACAAACTGTGTTTTATAACAAATACTGAAATTAGTCGCGGATTAATTTGGAACTCCAATGTTCGATGGACTTCACTAATTTACGAGTGATAATTTTAAACTTTTACTCTCGAGTACGTGTGATACTTATTGTGCCTCTCATGAACAATAGTTGGGGAAATATTTAGTTATTTACCGATGTATAAAGTAGGACCACATCCGCATTTCATGTCCAATAAGAGTAATAAACTCTATTTATAAAGAATTACTTCGTGAGTGAATCACTTCTTTATCTTAGAATCCATTTTGTTGGTCATTCAGAGGTTCAATTTATGTTTGTTAAATATATTTTCATGTCATCATATGGAGATTGTTAGACTGGCTAAACTACAGAGTAATTATTGATCTTGTTTAAACAGATTGGGTAACTGTTTAGGGTATAGAAGCTGACATACCTAAGTCACTTCTATGAACAGAGACAGCGAGCCATAACCTTTTACTACCCGAGTTATGTATTGCCCAATTCTTATTGGTGAGCACCGATAGGAAGGTCGCAACACGCTCCACATCCTCTCCTTCCGCCGCTTCGCCCTACCGGATGATGCCCTCCGTTCGAAAATCTACCCCTCCTACCGGCTCTGATTCTTTCCCTGTATATATGGTGCTCCCGATCCCCCCCTCCCCCCCTCGTCATCCTCCTGCGCCTGGCTCTCCCCACCCTTCCTCCCACAGTCTCTGTTCTCCCCCTACCTCTCCCAACCCCTCCTGATCCCCTCCCTCTGCGCCTCTATCCCCCCTCTACCTTGCCCTGTAGAGTCTCCCTCAGTGCCATGCTACGACTTTTAATCTGTCCTTCGTGTTACAGTGCTATGTGACATTCGTTTTTAACGTGTGACAGCCGTTGCTTGCGGCAGAACAACCGTTGCCTGCGGATTTGAACGTGTGCCGCCGTCAACGTCTCCGTTGCGTCAAACTGTGTTTCTGATTTTAGCCACCGCTGCCGTTATTTCTGTTCCTCCATATATGTTTTAAACTTCACTGTTTTTATTTCGTCGCCTACATTTCGTCTTGCCGTTGTACATTCACCATTTTTTTACCTTTATTGGTAATATTCATGTCATCTCGTCAATTGTTTTATTCTTTTGGCTACACAGCAGCGTAAGAGTCCGCTGCCAGTCTGCCCCTTGGGGCGACGTGCGTTGAAGTTTACAATGACCGACTACAAACCAGGGATGTAACGGAAGTAGTTATATCGGAACCGAATTCGAAGCGGATTTTTTAAATTTGGTTTATCGGACAGGAACCGGAATCGGAACCGAAGTCGGAACTGGAAGTATAATAGCGCTATGTAGGTTTAATAAAATAAAATTACATACATTATTGGTCAGTTATATACTTACTATTAGTTGAAAAAGTAATACAGGAAGGTTTATGCTGTATACCTGGGAGCTGAAAATAGCCGCGGTGGAGCAGCTTCTAAACCGTATCACAGTACGACATGTAGTTCATTAGATATGAGCAGCCGCGGTGGAGTAGCCTAACGGTCCAAGGCGCCTCGCTGCGGAGCGCGCAGTTGCTCGCCGTCGGAGGTTAGAGTCCTCCCTGGGGCGTGGGTGTGTGTGCTTGTCCTTAGCTTAGTTTACCTTAGTTTAAGTAGTTTGTAAGCTACGGACTGATGACCACGCAGTTTGGTCCGATAGATTTACAAACGTTTAACATTTAGTTGAAAACAAAAACAAATGTCTTAAACACTAATAATAAATCAACCCAAATGAAGTGACTCCACTGCCACTGTACATCAACCTTCGATATAAATTCCGTTTAAAATTTATCTGAATCGAAGCAGCGAAATGAATCGGAAGTTCCGAACTTTCGGAATCGGAACTGAACCTCCGTAACATAACTGCTACAAACCCCAAATCTCTTTGAACATTTGATTCGGCGGAAAAATTTCAAATTTCACGTCTGTTCTGCTTTCAAGAACTTTGTCGACTCTCTCAAAACTGATCAAGTTTACATATTTTTATTTACAAATACGTGCCTCAACTGCTACCTGCCTGTTTGCTTTTGTTCTCTCTCGAACAACGTATATCATTATATAAATACGCTAACACGAAAATTGTGGTACAGATTACTAATTTATTCGTACAAGAAGGCCAATGACAGTTACATAATTCGAAAGACTGTTTGTCGTAGATTTCACGAATATAAATATTATGTGTGCATTTAGCCATTAAAGTACTAAAAGGAAGTAGAAATTTTCCTATCTACAGCTTGGATCAAGTTCTACATTCTCCAACAATAAACTCACTGATTGGCTATTCGCCTCCACCAAGGCGCTGTAATGCAGTGAATATCGAAACATGGATTGCTCCCAACTCACTTTCTTGTGCCGTTGAAATGCTTCATTTTCGCAGTGATTAAGAGTGGTTAAAGGAAATGGATGTTTTCATATGAATGCCGATATAAAGGATGATGCGCCGGGAGAGGCATCTAGCGGTGCTCGGATGGAACTACGAAGTCGAGAATGCCGATATAAATGATGTTACACCGGGAAAGGCATGTACGAAATCGACATGTTGTCAGCTCTGAAATTCTGAATATCGCAGTATCGAAATAACATTATTTCTTTGCGTTGTATAAATATACTAACACCGAAATTGTAGTTCCATTTCAAATATTAGGCTAATGAAAGTTATATAATTCCAAAATGGCATGAGAATTACATACTTCCGTTTTTATTTGTTGTTATTGTGTCAGGCATTTTCCTTAACACGTAAAAGATACCGTTTCATACCTCCCAGTGCCGGTTAAATTTTACCAAATATCCCAGCGGCCTCCTATGATAATGTTGGCAACAGATGCTGAATAGTGAGAATCCTGTGAGTCTTCATTTTAGCCAATCGCTTGACAACGCTGGTGTTTTCTCATGGAATCTTCGCTTTACGAGGGTAATTATTTTTAATGAGCGGATGAGGGTACATACAAGAACCTGTCAACCATAAAGCAGGAACAGCATTATTTGTTTACTTCATGGTCTGTACGATACACTAATTGAGTTATTGTATGTGGTTCGAACAAATGGGAAAAGATTTTCTATCGTGTTGTTGATGTTGCCGACATAATCACGCGAGGCCGCCGACATGATACGTGAAATGTTACCTCCAGTGACCATTGTAAACACAGTTTGTCGATTTTCGACCACAGGCAATACTAGTAGCAATAATTAGACGTCTACTGGTCAGTTAGGTACCATGCTCAATTCCTAAATCATTACGTGCTGGAATTGAGAAGTATATAACTCCTCCCTCTCCCCTTCCCTAGAGCCATAAAACTCCTAATTTCGGTTTGCCACTTGATATATATATATATATATATATATATATATATATATATATATATATATATATATATAAAAGTTAATAGTCTTCGTGATTACTGTGTCATATTTTCAGCTGCTGTCATCCGCAACGTTCAGACAGTAGCATTGTACCTACTGGCCGAAAGGGTGTCCAGTATTAATTGGCATAGCATTTAGCGATGAAATACGTTGAAGATATTCCACTGCGCGGGAATGGCCGTGGATAGGGATCGCGCGGGCGCTCGCGTCGGAGATTCGAGTCCTCCTTTGGGAATAGGTGTTTGTGTGTGATGTCCTTAGTATAAGTTAGTTTAAGTAGTTTGAAAGTCTAGGGACCGATGACCAGAGTAGTTTGGTCCGTTAGAATGAAAAACATTTGAATATGTTTTTGAAGATATTCTCGGCTCAACGGGGTCACGTACGGTTCAGGGTTACCGATTAGTTACGAAGAACAAAACACGATGCGACAGGAGAACTGACTTAATGTACATGTATATAAAACACACTTACTTCCGCCAAGATCGCTAGTTTATTTGCTAGTTTTTTTACATGTTTCAATGAACTGTGTAATCATCAGAATTTTTTTTCCATGTGAAAAGTCACGAAGATTGTTAAAATCTGTAAAGTCCTTGTTTGTATACAAATAGACTTTGAGGCACCCATGTAATTAAATTATCCACTTTTTCATGCGACATGAGGCATGCCACCTTTATAACCACATTGAATGCAATATTATGTCATTGTCATCTGTTAGTGATCTTCGGTTTTATATTGTATATACGTTTTATTCTCTGTACTCGATGTAGACATAGAGCTACTCTTGAATACACTTTCGTATTGATTCATGACATGAAAAGTGTTAAATAATTGTTACATCTTTTATATATGTAGGGAAAAAAAGCAGTATTGCAGTTCCAACGTGGGGCGCTGTATGGTAGTGGTAAATGTTTCCATGTTGTCTCTTTGTGACACCTATGGAATGTTTACCTCATTCAGTCTTCTTCTTACTTGTGGCAAGAACACACAGAGTATTTAAATGTGCAATACAGACGACGATCCACTTTGGTGATGCGAATTTTAATCATTTGACAATGTTCTTTTTCTTATATTACATTTTCCCTAGTAACTCTTTATTTTATGTGAGTCACAAAGGTTTTCTACGTGTTTTGTTAACTTTTATCTTCTTTTTATACAAACAAGGACTTTACAGATTTTAACAACCTTTGTAACGTTTTGCGGTGAAAATAGGAGAGCTTTGTAAAAAAAAAAATCTGCTGAAGATGACATAGTTCATCGAATACGGTAAAAAAAAAAAAAAAAAAAAAAAAACACCAGCAGATAAACTAGCGATCTTGGCGGAAGTAAGTGTTTTATATAAATTTTCGATCGCTCTCCATAGGCGTAATATGCCACTTAACTATTAATGTACATGTTTAGTAACTGTTTTAAATACTATTTGTCTTCAGCTTAATGAGCTGGATTTTAAACGGTTTCATTTGTACTCATATTCCTTACCTCAAATAAGCAAATTTGAACACACACACACACACACACACACACACACACACACACACACACACACACATATATATATATATATATATATATATATATATATATATCATTGCTTATCTGCCACCACGTTCACCAGTGCCGCCGCAACGTCAAATTACAGTTTAATAAACCTGTGCTGTTCCGAATCTCCAGTGTC
Organism: Locusta migratoria; assembly: GCA_026315105.1. Lineage (NCBI taxonomy): Eukaryota > Metazoa > Arthropoda > Insecta > Orthoptera > Acrididae > Locusta > Locusta migratoria. The sequence continues at coordinate 226,378,205 of CM048749.1, read as the reverse complement.
GAATATTCCAATGAGCTCAACTTTCCTGATGTGTTTTTTGTGGGTCGTCTCTTATGAGCTGCCGATCGGGTAGCCATTGGAGCGTTTGGTTTAAATTTAAATAACTGTCATTGGAGGATTTCTTTTTCGTTTGCTTATTGGAAGTGAGCATCTTCCTCTGTTATTTGTCTTTGATTCAGTTCTACCTATGAGTATTTTCTAGGTGTCTGTTGTCAGTATAAAACAGTTCAAAGTTCCCATGAATATTAAATCTCTCCATGCAGATTGCATTAATTTTCACTTTGAAGAAAATGGAAGTCATTCAGTTATAAAAGGTTTTCTCTAATTGGAAATTAGTTTGAAGTTTCTTTGAATGGAGATTGAATATTTCTCAATTTCTCATCCCTCACGTGATTTATTTCCTCTCTTCTACATTCTGCTATCAGTTTAGGTTTCCTTATGTACAATAATTACCTATCACAAGAATGTTTCTTATTTTGTTTCACTTTTCATACACAGGAGAGTGCACTTTGTTTCCTTCTATGCCACTGGAATCATTAAGTTACTGTTTCTTTAATTTTCATTAATTTTCAAATGGTGTGTGTTAGGATAGGTTAAAGGGGAGGTTGCAGACCCAGAGGGAGAAAACTGCAAAGTGGGGACGGTCGGCCAAAATTGAACACTGGTTTGGCACCCCATTTGTATTTTTAAATTTAGTTGTGAAAATTGGGAATAAATCCACTGTAAATGTTGTAGGGGGCCTCATTTCCGAACCGCTCAAAAACTGGAAAAGTAAATGTTGTTGTTGTGGTCTTCAGTCCGTAGACTGGTTTGATGCAGCTCTCCACGCTACCCTGTCCTGTGCAAGTCTTTCATCTGACAATACGTTCGGCAACCTAGATCGTTTTGAATCTGCTTACTATATTCGTCCCTCGGTCTCCAGCTACGATTTTTACCCCACACGATTCCTTCTAATGCCAAGTTGACATTTCCTTGATGTCTCAGAATGTGTCCAACCAATCTATCCCTTCTCTTAGTCAGGATATGCCAGAAACTCCTTTTCTTTCCGATTCGATTAAGCACCTCCTCATTAGTTACGTGATCCACACATCTAATTTTCATCGTTCATCTGTAGCACCACATTTCAAAAGCTTCTATCATCTTTTTATCTGAACTCCTTATCGACCACGTTTCACTCCCATACAATGCTACACTCCAGACAAATGCTTTCAGAAAGGACTTACTAAAATTTAAATTAATATTGGATCTTAACAAGTTTCGCTTCTTTAGAAACGCTTTTCTTCCCATAACAATTCTGCATGTTGTATCTTCTTTACTTCGGCCATCAGAAGTTATCTTGCTACCCAAATAACAGAATTCATCTACCACTTATATTGTCTCATTACCCAATCTAATTCCCTCAGCATCGCCTGATTTTCTGACATTGCATTCAATTACCTTCGTTTTACTCTTGTTAATGTTCATCTTATATCTTCCTTTCAAGACACTATCCATTCCATTCAATTGCTCTTCCAGATCCTTTGCGGTCTCCGACAGAATTACCATGTCATCAGCACACCGCAATGTTTTTATTTCTTCTCCCTGCACTTTAAAGCCCTCTCCAAATTACTCCTTCCATTCCTTCACTGCTTGCTCAATGTACATATTGAAAAACATTGGGTAAAGGCTACAACCCTGTCTTACTCCCTTACAACCTCTGCGTCCCTTTCTTGCCCTTCGACTCTAACAACCGCTGTCTGGTTTTTGTGTAGGTTGAATATAACTCTTCGGTCCCTATATTTTACCCCTGCTACCTTCAGAATTTGGAATAGTGTATTCCAGTCGACATTGTCAAAAGCTTTTCTTCAAATCGACAAACGCTAAAAACGTAGGTTTCCCTTTCCTTAGCCTAGCTTCTAAGATACGTCGTAATGTGAGTATTGCCTCCCATGTTCCTACATTTCTCCTAAATCCAAACTGATCTTCCCCGAGGTCTGATTCCACAAGTCCTTCCCTTCGTCGGTAAGTAATTCGTGTTAGTATTTTGCAACCATGACTTATTAAACTGATAGTTCTGTAATGTTCACATTCGTCTGCACCTGCTTTCTTTGGAATTGGAATTATGATATTCTTCTTGAAGTCGGAGGGTATTTCCCGTGTCTCATACATCTTGCACACCAGGTGATACAATGTTTTCACGACTGGCTCTCCTAACGATATCAGCTGTTCAGATGGAATATCATCTACTCCAGGGGCATTGTTTCGACTCAATTCCGTCAGCGCTCTGTCAAATTCTTCTCTCAGTATCAAATCACCTATCTCATGTTCCACCACTTCGTCTTCCAGTTCTAGAATACTGCCTTCAACTTTATTTCCTTTGTATAGAACCTCTATATACTCCTTCCACAGTTCAGCTTTCCCCTCCTTGCTTAGTACTGGTTTTACATCTGAGTTCTTGATATTCATACAAATATCTCTTTTTATTTTTCTGTAGGCAGTATCTATCTTTCCCCTAGTAATGCATTATTCTACAATGAAATAAAAAGATAAAGTCAGACTATGGCAAGAACTTAGTCATTGGAAATAGCCTCTTGCTTAAGAAAACATGCCCCGCTCACCATTATTTCGGTTTTCCAACAATCAGTTGTTCTTGGCGAAGTTAAATTTTCATGTTTGATCCAATAACAGAGTCATGAGGACTATCAACTCAACTAGCTTATCAGAGGAGGCTTCGAAAAGTATAACGAGAATTTGTTTGAGTGAGCACAGCTTCATGTTTTCCATACTGTGCTCATATCGTTCATCACACGCTTTAGTTATCGTAAAGCAAGATGGCGAAGACGCAAAATCCATCAGTATTCAAGGGGCTGACTAACTCTGCGTGGTTAACTCGAAATTAATTACTGCGGAGCTAAGCCCCTATCGACTCTTGCAAAAGCTGAGGAATTTATCGGATATATCGCGAGGGATAATGAATCCTTGCAGCCGGAAAATAACCCTGTCAGTGCTACAACTTGGGCATTACACGAGGAGAACAAAATTAATGTACTACAGTGTTTCGTACGGCCTCACTAAATTTCAAAAGCATAATGAAATTCTAATTTTCTTACTCCGAGTTATACACATTTTCTGACGCCACTGCTGTTAACAATATACGGGTATAGAAAATTTTCTAAATTCTTAATTTGAGGAAAAGGAGAAAAAATACGTTTCACTGGAATACACCTGCACACTATCATTTGACTAATGACAATGCCTGGTTGCCTGCGTTGCAGTACAGTTTCAGAGACGTATTTAAAGAGTTGTTCTCGCTCAGTAAGGGCACGTGACACTGTTCACTGCGATCCTTCCATCACATGGCTCATCTAGACACGGTGGTGCCTTTGGTGTTTATCGTGGAGAGAAGCATACGAGACGGCGCAGGGTTTCACCTGCTCCCTTCACTCATCATTGTAGGGTGAATCATAAACTTATAACCCTTTCCACCCGAACCTAAAGATCGTGAGGGGGTTCGGATTTTACTTTCTTACTCCCACGTCAATCTTCTGGCATGCTTCCAACCAACATGGAATGATAGTTCAGGCTCTGCTCTTCGCCTACACGATCATTGCATGTCGGTTGGAATCATATCAGAAGACTGAGGTCGGAGGAAAAGAGAAAATCGGAACTCACACGATCATGTAGATTCGGGTGGAAAGGGATATACATTTTTGAAGACGTTACAGCGTCCAATGAATGAAATAAATCGCAATTTGCGATCAGTTATGGTTACACTGAACTCGGTTTTAGATGGAATACCAAAGTGCGGCGAATGAAAATTTGTATCTGGCTGGGATTCGAACCCGGGATCTCCTGCTTACTAGGCAAACGCGTTGACCACTCCGTCACCGAGGACACAGTGACCAGCCCGACTGCAGTGGACTCTTCTCTGCACGTCTCCCGCCACACCCAAATCTCCATTCGCCACGCTGTCTCTTTCCTATTACCACAGACTATTAGTGGTAAGAGGAAAGAGACAATTTGGCGAATGGAGATTTGGGTGTGGCGGGAGACGTGCAGGGAAGAGTCCTCTGCAGTCGGGTTGGTCATTGTGTCCTCGGTGACGGAGCGGTCAACGCGTCTGCCTAGTAAGCAGAAGATGCCGGGTTCGATTCCCGGCCGGGCGAAAATTTTCATTCGCCGCACTTTGGTATTCCATCTAAACCTAGTACAGTGTAACCATAACTGATCGAAAATTGCGATTTATTTCATGAATCATAAAGGATAGCGCAAACGTACACGGTTGAAAGTACACGATAGGAGAAGCAGAAATGTCCCGGTAAACATGGGTCTGCAAACGAGCCGTTTGTGAGATAATTACGATGTATGGTTTGCAAGCCGCCATTGACGTCCTTATAAACATCGTTATTGTTAGTACACATTAAGTTGACATTTAGACTTCTATTTAAATTTGCATCGTATCTAGTTCACATTTCACTAACTTTATTGTGAACATCGTCCTAGTTAGTTGCATGGAGTTCTGGCATATTTTGCTGCTGCTGTGAGACGGCATCTAACGCGCAAATACGGCCAAAGAAGGATAGGTCGAGGCGGACCTGTACCTCGGCCTCCAAGATTACCTGATCTAAATCCTTTGGATTTATCAAAGAAAACCGTATGCAAAATTTAAAAAGGCACAGAATCCACAAACTGACAATCTTTTATTGAAACTCACAACCTAGCGCGGACTTCAATGCGAGAAGCCTATAGTAGTTACCACAACGAAATCCTGTCTCGTAATCTTGCAGAAAATCCAAAGAAATTATGAAGTACACTAGCGGCAAAACACAAACAATACCTTCAATACGCGATAGGAATGGTAAAACTACCGATGACAGTACTGGTAAGGCAGAATTACTCAACACCGCTTTCCGAAATTCGTTCACCAAAGAAAACGAAGTGAACACTCCAGAATTCAATCCAAGAACAGCTGCCAGCATAGAAAACTTAGATGTAGATGTTCCTGGAGTAATAAAACAACTTAAATGACCAAACAAAGACGAAATCTTCCGGGCCAGATTGTATACCAACTAGATTCCTCTCAGAGCATGCTGATGCAATAGCTCCGTACTTAGCTATAATTTACAATCGACCACTCAGCGAAAGATCCGTACCCAAAGACTGGAAAGTTGCCCAAGTTACTCCAATATTCAAGAAAGGCAATAGGAGTGATCCCCAAAATTACAGGCCTATCTCATTGACGTCGATTTGCAGTAGGATTTTGGAACATATACTTTGTTCGAACATCATGAACTACCTCGTAGAGAACGACCTATTAACCAATAGTCAACACGGATTCAGAAAGTATCGCTCTTGCTAAACACATCTTGCCCTTTATTCACATGAAGTGATAAGTGCCACCGACAAGGATCTCAAATCGATTCCATATTTCTGGATTTTCGGAAGGATTTTGACACTGTACCCCACAAGCGGCTTCTAATGAAATTGCGTGCTTATGGAATATCTCCCCAATTGTGCGATTGGATTCACGATTTCCTATCAGAAAGAACACAGTTCGTTGTAATTGACGGTAAGTCATCGAGTAAAACAGAAGTGATATCTCGCGTTCCCAAGGGAAGCGTTATAGGTCCCCAACTCTTCCTCGTGTTTATGAACGATTTAGGAGACAATCTGAATAGCTTCCTTATACTATTCGCGGATGATGCTGTCGTTTATCGGTTAGTGAAGTCAACAGAGGATGAAAAGCAACTGCAAAGCGATTTAGACAAAATTTCTACATGGTGCGAAAATTGGCAATTGACACTAAATAGTGAAGTAATACACAAGACCACTAAAAGAAATCCGCTGAACTTCAATTACGCGATAAATCAGTCAAACCTCAAGGTCGTAAATTCTACCAAATACCAAGGAGTTACAATTGCGAACAACTTAGTCTGGAGAGAACAAATAGAAAATATTGTGGGGAAGGCGAACTAAAGATTACGTTTCATTGGCAGAACGCTTCGAAGATGCACCAGCTCCATCAAAGAGACTGCCTACATCACACTTGTGCGATCTCTCCTAGAGTACTGTTGCCCGTTGTGGGACTTTCACCAGGTGGGACTGATGGAAGACATTGAGAAAGTTCAGAGAAGGGCAGTTCGTTTTGTTTTATCACGTTACGGGGGGAAAGCTGATTACGTGAGTTATTTACTGAGAAATAGTGCAATTTTCTTTTCTTTAACAAACTGAATAAAATACTTTTTCTGAGAAGTAAAATTATGACATTTACTATTGCTCCCTATATTAGCAATAACTTATCTATTATCAAATATGTTTTGCATCGTAATTGAACTGTTCAATTTAAAGCTTTAACCAAGTGCAGCAGAGCAATTTTAGCATATGTACATTGAGTATCTAACACAAAATTAATATTCAATACTTTGTACTGTTCAGTGATTACACAACATGCTCATAATAAATGACCTGCAAATGTTGATAACTGTACTTTGAATTTTTATTTAAAGGTTTTGTGTCCCAGCCTCGTCGTCGCTTTTGTGTCTCGTTTCCGTCGTAGGTGTCGGTGGCCGAGTGGAATGAGACCGACACAGGAATAAAGATAGCACGCTGGTGCAGGTACGGAGGGGAGCAGCCAGAAACTAGAAACACTAGAGTAAATTAGAACGAGATATATATTGCACAGAATTTATACAATACTTAACTTTTACATATTCTGTACTGCAGAATGCTGATACATAGTTGAGCTAGAGGCCTGCCTAGTGCCTATCCGATAGCCAAGTCTTCACTGGTGCCTATCTGATTCCGAAGGTCTTTACTGGTTCCTATCTCAGTCCCAAGTGAACGATGTCGTTCAGTGGTAGCCACGAGCGGAGTTCTAACAGAGGGCGCTCGTGGCTGACGTCGTCAGAACGCCGCGCCGTGCGTGTACAAAAGGTACAAATTGTTATTTGTTCACTGAAATCTTTTGAAACTCTACTGATTTTAATTAGATTGACGAGAAGTCTTTTATTGTTCGGGTTGAGCCTCGGGATATTAAAGGTAACGGAATAGGAACCTGTTTGGATAGTGCCGTAGGTGAATAATTTTATCGACACTAATTAAATTCACACAAGTGCTCTATTGATCCTTTGCAAAACTAACCGTTGGCTTAGCATCACATCAAAAGAAGGTTAATTGCTTAGATCTTACTTTGTATCGGTGGTGTGACGTAGCTTGTAATTGTTGCTGGCACTCTATAATGGTTGGCAAAAATGGGATCTTCTTGGCGACGAAATATTGTTTTAACATTAGGCCCACAGCACTTATCTTGACATTATAACTCTTGAAGTTTTAACGCTGTGCCTATGTTAATTATTTGCTAGTGCCCAATCGCCAAAACCGGTGCTTGTATCAACTCCTCGTAACTAACCACACTACTACAGTTTGCTGCTGCTGTCCAACTTTTGTACCTTCCATCTCGACAGCTCAACAACACTCTCTCGCGCCTCGCCTCAGACTGTTCTCAGCGATAGCAAATGCTCTACGCCAGGGGTGGGCACGAGAGCTGCTCGCGCGGCTGACCGCGAGCAGCGAGAGCCGCGAGGGCAGCGCTGAGCGGCCTTGAGAGCCAGCAGTGCGGGGAGCAGGGCTGTGCACTGTGGCTGGCCGGGGCAACTGTGCAGCTGTCAGGGCGCTGAGTAAGGACAAGCTGAAATACTTACTGCACGTACAAAACACATGAGGTCGCTTCAAGCTGATGCGGCTTCCGTGGAAAGGGCACCGGTACAATTATATCTGCCACAGCATATTTGAGTGGGAAGTAAGTGTTAATAGTGCTTACCCGAAAATTGTGTATCCTGTACCATGCAACGGTTGCTCATGTAAGGATGAAAAACAGTTTCGAACAACTGTTTAACCTACTTTCGTGGCCACAAGTAGGACATAGACGTGAGAATTAAGAAAAGACTCTTTTATTCTAAATTTTACGCTATATTTTCACAGAATTGTGTACATTTTTTTGTTTAACAAAATTTAACAAAACGAAACTTTCTGCAACTAAAAACCTGCTTCATTGCAATGACGAGAAACTGGGTGGTCGGTCAGAAGGTAACAATTATTAAGGCTCATAACATCCTTAGGAAAGGATGAATTCTGACACCATTCTGAAGGGGAAAAAATTCCAGAACTCGAGACCTGAGAGCAATGGAAAAAGTTCCCTGCCTATGTCAGTGGTATCACAACGAAGTTATCGTGGTACGATAAAGAACTTCTCAAAAATAATCAAATAACTACATGGTAAAATTTGTAAGCTAAAGGAAAATAAAATATCCCTGCTGCGGGAAGCAAAAACCTAGGAACTATTAAGATAAGTATAATTTATCAACTGTAAAACAAATACCTTCTCCCTGGAGGAAGTGAAATGGATAATTAAACTTAACTCCTATGATATATAGAAAACATAAAGGGGAAGAAACTTTATGATCACAAAGCCTATCAGTTTCCTGTCAAGATAAAAAATAAGGTGACATACACATAAAAGAATTGTCACTTCAGAGGAGAGGTACTACGAACAAAAAAGAAATAAGCATTAATTTACATCATTCTGGATTTATTTAAAATGATTTTGAACCAACAAGTTATCGAGAACGAGTGGTTCCGCGTTGTGTAGTGAGGTGCGCGGCTAGTCGAGTGTGAGTGTGGGGCACTGCTGGCTGGCGGAGTGGGGGGGGGGGGGGGGGGGAGCCGCGAGCAGGCCGTGTGAGCCGCTGAGAGCGCTCGCGCTCGCGAAACGGCATTTGCCCAGCCCTGCTCTACGCAAAGATGCTACGAACATTGCTTTCGCTAATACAACATATCTACTACAACACTTTACAATTCTGTTTTCTTTGTACAATATGTAACCAACTGAACATTCATAATTCACATAACTCATTTACACAGAAGAATTGATCATGTGACACACAATATATACGCAGGCAAAATGTTTGTAAACCTATCGGACCAAACTGCGTGGTCATCAGTCCGTAGCTTACAAACTACTTAAACCTAGGTAAACGAATCTAAGGACAACACACACACACACCCATGTCCCAGGGAGGACCCGAACCTCCACGGTGAGCAACCGCACGCTCCGCAGCGAGACGCTTTAGACCGCTCGGCTACTCCACCGCGGCTATACGCAAGCAGGCAGTGGCTTTGGTCACTGTGTTGCTGCATTACACTGCCACTGGTACATTCATGAAAAGTGACTTCACGTTGTAACTAACCATCAGATCGGTGGCAGAGATGAACATTCATTCTAATAGTATAGTTTTCAAAATGAAAAGCCAAGGTCGCACATTAATAATTTATTAAATGACGACCGGTTTGGGTGCAATGTGTCACCATCTGGTCACATATATGTTAAAAGCTGGTCATCTTGTTAAAAAAAAAAAATGGGTATAAAATAACAAGTGCAACATTGCACTTAGTCACTATACAAAAAATACACAAGTTAAAAACATGACAGCTTACAAAATACAAATATTAACTAATATTTTAACGTATGAAATAAAAATACTATTCCTCAAGCCTTGAAAAGAGTGGGGTTCAAGTTTTAATAATTGCAAATATCTGCTCAAACACCATAGAAGATGCGCCTGACGACTCTTTGTTCTGTATTTTATTAATCTCAGACCTTCGTAAAATCCGATAGATATTATGGTTTTAGGTACACAGAAGCTAAAATGCGTGGCCGTCTTGAAACTGATACTGTATAGCGCTTCATTACTGTTGTGGCTACTAGCATTTCTGTTAGCCGTTGTCCATTGTATTTGATACGGCAGACACCGACGTATTGGTTCACATATACTCGCCACTTCGTCCTCGCCCGAAGTGCCCCATCTCACGTGTGCCTCCGTGCCTCGCGCCGTCTACTACTGCCTCAGGGAAGCGCTACACAGCCACATCCGGAGTACTGATCAATTGCCGTGTTTTTCTGTCTCTGTTAATACATTTCGGTAAACCGAATATCACGCTAGACTAATTTAAGACTGCTCTATCGACTGAGCACAAAAAATCTCGCTTTAAAAATCTTTTTGTCCGTGGCGGGAAACAAACCGACGCTTTACATGTACATCGGGCGTCGCAGGAATGGCGTGAGGAGCAGGATTTGTTATCTGCTCAAACACAATAGAAAATGCGCCTGACGACTCTAGATTGCGACACTCGTTTCATGAAATGAATTGCGCGCAACTGATTTCGTGTGTCTGTAGACACGGCGCCAATACTACATACTTCAGTTTCGTTGTTTTGTGAGTGCCGTAGTCGCCGTAGAATGAAAGTTTTGGTAGCTCTAAGAGTTGGGGCGGAGCTATTGCTTCTCTGTGTGAAGTCGCTGCATAAGAGCACTAACACGCCGCTGATAAATCCTGAAACTGTTTAGTTTCGCCAACGATTTGTGGGAACGCCTGCCGCGCATGCGCACTGGCCAGTAGCGCAGTTTCATGAAACGTAGTGTCGTCATGTAAACTAGCCTTTAGGTGAGACACCCTGTATATTGTCGGGTATTTTGGGTTTCTGATCGGCGCGAATAATGTTTACGTCTGCAGTGATGGCAGACGATATGAGCAGCGGACGCTATATCATCAATGAAACTTCCATTCTTCCGCAAAAAGTCTTGTGTTGTTCAATACTTGATTAGCTGTATAATTACTGACTTCCGTTGAATGAGACGACTATCGAATTTCGCAGGATATTTTTCAGATTCTCTAACATCGAGGCGGGTCGCAGGATAAGACTTTTTTTTATATATTTTAATGAGTATCCTGCGAAATGCAGGGCATGTGGTCAGCCTGCGCAGCCGCTGTAGTGGCGTCGCGTGCATAGCCTACCCTTCCGTAGCGGCCTGAGGCATTGCGGCGTGACGCAGGGCGACGCGCTGGAAAATGAGATTCCGCCCTATCACTGGCCGGTAAGCGACGGCGCGGCGTCGCCCGTGCAGCCACGCGGCGCGGGAGCTCGTGCAGTGGAACTATGGATATCCGCGGATTGCTAAAATACAGTGCTGCGAAAGTATCTAGCAAAATACAGTGCTGCGATTGTACTGTATCTGAGATTATATGATTATTCTAAGATTATATGTTCAATCTGAATTTGTTTACTCGCTCGGTCTTTATTTTCTGTTGGTGACGGAATGAGGCTAGTTTTCCGATACATGGATAGGAATGTTGATATTTGATTTGTATTAGTTAAAAGGAAGTCAATGCAATAAAAATAATAGTAAAAAAGACAAATTTGCATTACGCGTTTCTCTTCTCGTAGAATAATAACAACAACAAAGAAGAAGTCGTCCCTCTGTACACATAATAAGGGATTTCTTGTCAGACAGGACACAGTTCGTAGTAACCGATGGTAAGGCACGACTAAAACAGAGGTGATATCCGGCGTTCCACAGAGTAGTATTATTGGTCCTCTGCTGTTCCTTATTTACATAAAGGATTTAGGGAAAAATCTGGGCAGCTCTCTTAGGTTGTTTGCAGATGACGCCGTCATTTACCGTCTAGTAAAATCATCTGAATATCAAAACCAACTGCAGAACGATCTAAATAAGATATCACTGTGGTGTAAAAATTGGCAATTGAGTCTAAATAATGAGAAGTGTGAAGTCGTCCACATGAGTACGAAAAGAAATCCGTTACACTTTGTTTACAAGATAAATCAATCAAAAGCGAAGGCCGTAAACTCCACTAAACACCTAGGAATTACTATTACTCCAGACATAAACTGGAAAGAACACGTAGAGAAAGTCGTGGGAAAGCCGAACCAGAGACTACTTTTTATAGCAGAACCCTTAAAACATGTAACATAACTACTAAAGGGACTGCATACACTAAGCTTGTCCGTCCTCATTTGGAGTATTTCTGCCCAGTGTGGGATCATTATCAGGTGGGTTTGACGGAGGACATCGAAAGAGTCCAAAGAAGGGCAGCTCGTTTCGTATTGTCACGATACAGGGGAGACAGCGTTACGGAAATATACAGGATGTGGGATGGGAATCATTACAACAACGGCGCTTATCGCTGCGGCGTGGGCTACTTACGAAACTACAATGGCCAACATTCTCCTCCGAATGCGAAAATATATTGTTGCCTCCCACTTACATAGGTAGAAATGATCTTTAGAATAAAATACGAGAAATCAGAGCCCGCACGGAGAGATTCAGGTGTTCATTCTTCCCGCGCGCTATTCGAGAATGCAATGGGAGATAAAATAGTATAACGGTGGTTCGATGAATCCTCTGCCAGGCACTTAAATGTGATTTGTAGAGTATCCCATGTAGATGTAGATAATCCAGGTGAGAATTAACGAAGAAAAGACTTCACAAAACTCTCATACAAACATTCAAGAGTATTTCAGACATCCTGAGGCATTGTAATCAGCGAGAAGCTATAAAGCAGATCTGACAAGGAACTGCAGCCATCTCACACGGTCGTAAATTCATCAGTTGATGTTGTGAATCTCCGTACGCGGACTCCAGATCGTTTTCTGATGCTTAGCTGCAAACGTCGTATTTACATGTTCTAGGAATTTACAGAACTTACTGGCATGACTCACAAATACGTAACATGTAGTTCACGCACATAAGCATAAAGACTTAACAGTAATTAGTAAATACAGATTAACTACAACAGTCGCTACATCCCACTGTTGACCTCGTTGACAGCGCTCCCATTGCAAACTGAGCCCGCTATGGAATTCCTTTGCTAAGGATGGGTAAAGAAATAGGCCCTGTTCTTTCAAAGGAACCATAAGGAACCATCCCGACATTCGCGGAAAACCTAAATCTCGTTGGCCGGAGGTGGATTTGAACCACCATCTGTGACGTCTACTCTCCTGGTTGCTGGTTGGTAGTATTCTACCAATTAGCAGGTGACTTAACTATTAGTTTCTGCTGCTGTGACCATTGGCAGCATCGGACCTCCTCTCTTCTAGCATGGATTTCTGTTATTTAATCTATATACATCTTATAAAATAGGCTGTATGTATGTATGTATGTTCCACATCTCTTCCTAGTCTACTAGACCGATTTCAGCCAGAATTAGCACACGTGTTCCTTACTATCAGGCAACAATCGCTGTCGGGGTAAGAACCACCTACGACACGTACGTTAGGATATATGACGTCATAAACAATGACAGTCGTGAAAAACGGCCGCATCATGCTATAATATTCTACATCTTCTCCTAAAGTAATGGACCGATTTCAACCAAATTTGGTACAAATATTTTTTAAGGTCAGGTATCATTTGCTATCGTTGCAGAACCCACCTACGATGCGTAGTTCTTACTATATCACGCCATAAACAATGAAAACTGCTCAATCATGATGCGCGTAACAGCGTAATTTTATACGTTAACTATGTTACAATGAGAGCACTTAGCGACTTGCAATAAACTTTGAACATAATTTCAAATCTTTACGAAACTTTTTCTCGCTGACAACACCCGCCCCCCCCCCCCCAAAAAAAGAAAATAATAATAATAATAATAAAAGGAAAAAAGTTTACAAAGTGTATCGCTTACTACTTTTCCGATATTCACGATGTGTATCTATGGCTTTTGGAATGACGTTACAAGTTATTACATCTTCGCTGTAAATTGATTTCGCGAGACATTTGACAGATAGTACACATACATACCACTGACTGCTCCTTCCGAACTATATCACAGTGCCGGCCGAGGGGATTGAGGCGGTCCAGTCACGGTCTGCACGGCCACTACGGTCGGGGGTTCGAATCCCCCCTCGGCCATGGATATTTGTGCCGTCCTTAGTCTTAGTTCGTTCATAAGTAGTTTGTAAGTTTAGGAACTGATGACCCCGTGGTTAAGTCCCATAGACTATACAAACATTTGAACATTTTATATCACAGTTCGACACATAGTTCTGATCTTTTGGTCTTTTTGGCGCATATCATCTCAGCAGTTTATCGCCATAAAACCATAAAAAATACATAGTTCGTGAGATATGAAGTCAGAAACAATTTGGCTTATGATAAACCGCATCATATCGCATGAGGTTTCGATTTATAACGTCTTTACTGCTCAACACCTTTCACGACATATTTTACAGACATTAGGCACATAAACATTAATGTACTTTCGAATTTACATCATAGTACGAGATATGACGTCGTAAACTATGATATTTCCGAATAACTGCTACATCCTGCGCTATTTTTCCACCTCTGCTCCTAAAATAATGGACCGATTTCAACTAAACTTGGTTCACATGTTTCTTACCCTCAGACAACAATCGCTGTGGGGTTAAAATCTACCTCTGATACACAGTTCAAAACATATGACGTCGTAAGCAATAAGTCGCAAACACTTTCCCATCACGCGGCGCGTTATTTATGAGACTTCATTCATCCACTATTTATTCATCGCAATATTACTCTCTACAAATATGGAAAATTAAATTAATTATACAACACATAGTCAAGGACATATGATGTCGTAAGTATTTAGCTGCAAGGAAACGAAACGTAAATGGACAAATGGACAGAAAGGGAAGGGCGAAGTGGACTAAGATAAGAAAGGAATAAATACGTGTAGTTGATGAGATATGACAATTAGGTTCATGCAAAGCCACTCTCCTAGCTCATGGAACATTAACAAGAAATATTGTTGATAATCAAATTTTGAATTTGGATACTGCACTTAAAAGTTTGTACCTTATGCGTATTTCTTTGTTTCGTAATTTCTAAGCTGTTTTCATGGATACATGAAGATGAAATCTTTTTCACGTTTTTATTTTCATTTCTAAGACTGTAAAAATGCATATATACCTGAGCACTGCAGGGTTTAGCAGCTATAGTCAGCGTCAGCTACGAAGGCGGCCCAGTTTTCAGCCGTTCTGCACATCCCCCTCCATTACCGCAACGACAGCCAATAACGTTCATTCTGTAGGCGCGTGGCTGGTCGCGAGTTACGCAATGTTTCTCCCGCAGGCGCAACTGTTGGCGCTCGGCAGTATCTCCTTCCCTGCACGCTTCCCCTACCGCACCACCTCTATGCGCGGAAGCGCCTTCTTATATGACGCCAGGAACAGTAAGTGAATAAAATGGTAGCAACAGGGATAGGCTACAGACCAGGAGTCGGACAGTTCAGCGAAATAATATATTTTGTAAATATAATACAGAATTATTAGGTAGACTGTTACATCTTACCAGTTACTAATTCTTGCTGCAAGACAAGAAAATCAAAAAGAAAGAAAGCATCCAGAAGAATGTACAATTAAATGAAGAGAGAGTGCGAATTGAGAGTGTTTCCTGAAAATATCCGTCAGTCACGAGTGCAGTAGACTGAGCCCTAAAAAGGGGTGGCACCAGTGGCAGATTTCCACATCTGCCGCTAGCAGGCAACTTAAAATTTGCCGCCCCTACTGACTTTTACAATTCGATACCCTATTTCGCACGAATTGTAGGCTGAAACTGAAAAAAAGAAAACTGCAGAAAGGTAGGAAAATAAGGAGATGGGACCTGGATAAACTGAAGTTCTTTATGAACTGTGGTATCGTGTTGAAGCTGCATGGGCATCTGTACCTGTGCACGCCATCCAAGCTCTGTTTAACACAATGCCCAGGCGTATCAAGGCCGTTATTACGGCCAGAGGTGGTTGATCTGTGTACTGATTTCTCAGGATATATGCACTCAAATTCCGTGAAAATATAATCTCATGTCAGTTCTGGTATAATACAGTTGTCCAATGAATACCCGTTTATCATCTGCATTTCTTTTTAGTGTAGCTATATTAATTGCCAGTAGTGTAGCTGTAGTCTCTTATGTTTAAGTGTTGTATTCTTTCCTTATTTCAGTTAGTTTTCGTTGGGCTATTTGAAGTTCTTCTGTAGCTGTTTCCAAATTACATGTGGTGTTCCACAGGATGCATCTTGTGTACATTAATGACCTCTAATCAGTTACACTGCCAGAAGCAGAGTTCGTTTTGTTGGTCGATGATACAAGTATTGCAATAAATAGCATGTCGAGCTTAGTTTTAGAAAGGCCTGCTAATGATATTTTCCTTAACATTACTAAATAGTTTAAAGCCAATTCATTGACATTAAACTTTGAAAAGACTCACTACACGCAGTTCAGAAAATCTAAGATATTCCCATCCACTATATGCATAAAGTATGAAGAAGAGCAGATAGAAGAGGTTGACAGTATAAAATTTCTGAGATTACAGCTTGATAATAATTTCAGTTGGGAGGAGCACAGCACCTAACTGTAGAAACGACTTAACAAATCTGTATTCGCAATACGAGTGGTTGAGACATAAAAATAAAAACGCTTGCATACTTTGCTTACTTTCATTTCACAATGTCATATGGTATAATGTTTTGGGGTAACTCTTCAAATCAAGCAAAAGTTTTAAGTGTCCAAAAGCTTGTAATACGTATTATTTGTGGTGCAAATTCACGGGCATCCTGCAGAAGCCTCTTCAAAGAACTAGGTATATTAACTGTCTCCTCTCAGTATATTTATTCCCAAACGAAATTTGTCATAAATAATATATCCCTTTTCCCAACAAACAGCTCAGTTCATACCTACAATACCAGGAACAAAAATGATCTATACAAGGACTTAAAAGCACTTAATTTAGTTAACAAAAGGGTCCACTACTCAGAAACACATATTTTCAATAATTTACCAACAACCATAAAACACTACAAATAAAGATCAGTTTAAGAGGGCCGGCCGCGGAGGCCGAGGGGACTGAGGCGCTTCAGTCACGGTCTGCATGACCACTACGGTCGGAGGTTCGAATCCCCCCTCGGGCATGGATATTTGTGCCGTCCATACGATTAGTTAGTTTAAGTAAATTGTAAGTTTAGGGACTGATGACCCCGCAGTTAAGTTCCATAAGTTTAACAAACATTTGAGTTTAAGAGGAGCCTAAAAGACTTTCTAGTGGCCAACTCCTTCTACTCCACTGACAAATTCTTAAATAGAACCAAATGATGCATTTATCTGTATTCATACTATTATTATATTATCAGCTTGTAAAAAGTGTATGTATCTGTATTAGTAATATTATATTCTCAACTAGTAAAAAAATGACATGTTCCTCATCAACGAGGATCACCTCAACCCGGATCTATGGAACGAACCAACTAATATAATCTAATTATATTTTTAATGAAATTTTTGCAGCTAATCGCGACGAAATCTTCGAGAGAACACGCTTTAGAACTCTTCTTCTTACTTTTGAAGTAGATATTGATGGTTGAAAGTGTGATGGATGTCCCGCAAATATCGATGGAACCGCACCTTTCTTCATATATCTTCTAAACGGAGAACTTGTTTGAAATGGGCACTGCAAAGGCGGCTGTGATTTGTAGGTTTCCAGTTATCCCTCCTTATTGCTAGAATCCATTTTTGTCGCAATTCTGAATCTTGAGAAAAACCGTGAAAAGTAATTTTTTTATTCCCTCTAAACCGTTTTTCACAGTGACACATGTTGAAGTTGGAAAATGTCGATGCACGATAATATCTGCATTACACAGACTTACGTTGTATCTGTAAACTGTAACTCGAACAGAAAACGAAACGCACTAGACGGGTTAACGCTCCACGTGAGAGGAATGTACTAATGAATGGAACCGCAGCGGAAAATACATTGTAGGCCCAGGCGTAGGTTACGGGATATCCCCAGGCGCTGGTACTCAGGGACTGGGGGAGGCTTGACACACCTCGCGCGCCCGAAGGCAGCTCTTCTACCTTTGGTGCTCTGTTATGCCACGTCACGTTGCGGCACTGCTGCGATATTTCTTTAGTTCTTCAGTGTAGGTGTCAGGAATTATTGTAGTCTATATATTTATTTTTTTAATTCATAAGGGGCCAAACTTCTGAGGAAATCGGCCCCTAATTTATATGCTACATAAATTAACTGATGCTAAGGACAACACACAAATCCATGCCCGAGAAAGGATCGAATCTACGGCGGGATAGGCCACGCGCCCCAGACCGCATGGTCGCCCTAATATGTAGAGTGATTCTGGAGGAAGATTCTTGTGTATTCACAAATTCTTCGTGTTAATTTCAGAGTAACAGTGAAGCCATCGCTACTGTGAAGACGATGCTTTGCCTATACGACTGACTGGGGATGGTTATGTTCAGCTACTTTGAGAGCATTTGCAGCCACATATGCACTTAATGTTCCCAAAGAGCGATGGAATTCTTATGGATGACTATGAGTCATATTAAATATTGTTGAAACGCGATAGAATGGCTGGCCAGTACTTACCTTTCTGCTGTACCACCGATAGTAACACAAATGAAGAAACAGAAAAAGGGGACAAAAAGGACAAGCTTTCGGAACACAGTTCCTTCATCAGGTGGGAGAGAAGGGAAGAAGAAAGGATGGGAACGGAAGGGAAAGGTAATTCACGACCTAGGTCATGAAGGTGGTGTTTCGGGAGTGTGGACGTCAGAGATAGTGGCCAGCCATTCTATCTCGTTCCAACAATATTTATCATCTCTGAGGAGAAGTTTCATCATTAATCGAATATGAGTCATGTTATAACACCAAAATTGTTTAAGATTATTTTCTACATCTACATCTGTACTCAATTCACCGAAACGAGAGACAGACTGTAAATAGGCCGGGGCACGTGACCGGGGGTACACAAAAAAGGGGCGTTCGCTCAATGTAGCTACCTGTGTATCAAGCTATGTGGTTCTGAGTTGTAATGGAATAGGACTGCGGCTGTTGGTCGACTTTTAATTCCAAAGTATTAACTTATCCACCAACAGCCGTAAAATTTATGTTGTTTTATTTAACGACTGGATTCGGTCTTACACTAATTCTTCTGTATATTTTGTGTGACATACATACAGCATGATATTATAGATACAACACTGATTTGCAACTTAATTTGTATAGGGCCTGAAGATGGTATTAATACCGAATCAGGTCGTTAAATAAAACAACTTAAATTTTACGGCTGTTGGTGGATAAGTTAATAATTTTGAATTAAAACCTCTGTATCAGTTGTAAAGCGGCTGTGTGTTTTTCTATATAGCAGTGATATTTTACGCCACAGATATACAAAATTCATTTCTTTTAATAATTCATAGAATCTCTGAAAATTCCTAATATCTGCATTTTCGTTTACTTTCTGTAAGCATTACTATATGATAAACTGAGGAACGACCAACACCCGTAGATGCACCTGTTTATATAACAATATCTGTCATTTATCGTTCTGGACACAACAGCTGCGCTTTATACACATTAAGAACTTAGTGATTTCTTCTTTGATCGCTTCTTGCGTGAATTTAAAACGTAGGATGACATAATGAATTTACACTTGCGCGATACAGACGAGGAAGAGCTAAAGAGACAATATGAAACTTAATACTTTTGCTCCTATTCAACAACTGGTCCTTTAAGATGAAATGTCTAGCCAGCCTCTAATATATCACCTCGTAACACAGACACGCTTTACACCTGAAATGGATGTGGCGACATTGAGCGGGTGCCCCTGTTTTGTCCACCCCTGGTCACGCGACTCGCTGTGTTTACAGTCCGTCTCTCGTTTCGGTAAACTCAGTATAGAGGTTCAGAACGTGACTGGCGTGAATATATATTTTAGCGCTTTGGAATCCTGCCATTTTCATGCAGATTCTCACATAACTGGTCGTTAGCAGTGTAACAAGCAGAATTTTACTCGTTAACTTAACGGGCAGTTTGAGGTCTTTTAACGTCAGGTTGTAAGAAAATTGCCTGTTGGAGGTCGTCAAAAAATCTCAAAATTTAGAATGCGTAATGATATGCTCTAGTAATAATAATTTTGTTATTGAAAGTTGTAGCAAATCACAACTAATGGGTCGCAATAACACTTTCGCATTGTAAGTTAGAATTTTGAATAAATAAAAAAAATTGATATTAATTAACTTAAAACAGTCACTGTAGTAATTAATTAAGCTTGGCCCTATCTGACTTAGCATTGACTACAGCCTCCAACTAGCACCTCTTACGATTCACGAACAGCACAACTTCACTAATAAATGTGTCAGAATTCATGTAGTGGTGATGGCGTGTTCGTGTTATAATCAAAATCGTAATAGCTGATAGACTCTGATTGCGATGATAATAGCTGAGTACTGTGAAACTGCGTGGTGCAATGAGCTTCACAAATACTACAGTTAAAGTTCCCAAATATTTTAATAATATAGTTTAAAGCATTCACCTTCCTTATAAAACTTTACGTAAACTATTTTTTTTAATTGGTTCCAGGGCCTGGGTAGCGTACGCATGTAACTGGCTGAGCAGAGTTTGGCATTTAACGTATTTCATAAAAAAATTACTTCAGTAAAGTCTGGTTACTTTCTACATAAATGAAACCAAATTTACTTTACTTGCAAACTCTCTTGCACTTTAATTACTAGTCTCTGTGGTTGTAACACGTTTAGCAATTCTTTAAATCGTCTAGCAATTTCTTTAGGACTGATCGTAATTTCTTTGAAAATGATTGAACTTGTTAGTCAATGTACAGGCTTGCATAATCAACATAATCTAATAATGGTGATAATGGGGTGACTACAACTACTTACAAAATTAAGACTGGTTTCAAAATATGTCATGTATAATTGAACCAAAGTTCTGATTACATGCATACAAAATAAAATGTTACAAAAGTACTCATCTGCTTTCGTCGTCTTCGTCGTGAAGTCCATACAAGACAGATATGATTACAATAGGTACTGTTACTACAACAACGATCACACTCGGTGACAATAGACTTGATACCAAACAATTACTTTTCTTGCACACATGAAAAAAGATTACACTGATCGAGTATAAATAAAATTATTTCGCACTTTCTTCAATACATTAAACAGTACGCCTCTCAGGCTTATTGCAATTGCATTAAACTCGCGCCACCCTGCGCCTACCGTGCCTCTGCACTATCAACAAAACATTTAAGTGTTTACTATAGCGAGTCCGCTCCGCGACTGCATTTATGTCTTTACTTTGGCGAGTCCGCACCGCGACTGCTTCAGCAGCGCGACACTCACAGCTACTACTTCTGTAGCAAAGACATTCTTTTCTACAGGTTCAACATTTTCTCTGGCGCATTGCTAACTTATAGCATAAGAATGTCCTTGCATTCATGCGGGTTTACACTAAGTGATTTAATATATAAAATGACGTTACATAAGAAATATATCTAGCATACAACAAATGAAAAATGCATGAACTAAACAAATTTAAGACAATATATACATTACGTTAAATCAAACTAAGATAAGCGACAGGTGTACTCTTACAAGGCTAACTCGTAACGGCCGCGGTGGAGTAGCCGAGCGGTCTAAAGCGTCACGCGGTTGCTCGCTGTGGAGGTTCGAGTCCTCCCTGGGGCATGGGTGTGTGTGTTTTCCTTACGTTAGTTTACATAGGTTTAAGTAGTTTGTAAGCTACGGACTGTTGACCACGCAGTTGACCGATAGATTCACAAATATTTGAACATTTTTTAACTCGTAACGAAACATTGACAAACGCAATTCTCCGCGAACGACAAGTTAAAATCTTAACTGGAACTTAACGAGACATTGAAAATCCGGCCCTAAATCGATCTTCTGTGGATTCCAAACACTTGAGCAATACTCAAGATGAGCTCGTCCAAGCGTTTCATATACTGTCTCCTCTACAGGCGTATCGCACCTTCCCAAAACTCTCCCAATAAACTGAAGTCTACCATTCACTTTGCCCACAACTATTTTTGTATGCTCGTTCCCTTTCATATCGCTGTGCAGCGTAACACCTAGGCATTTAATTGACGCGACTTTGTGAAGCAGCACACTACTAATGTTGTAATCGAACATTACGGGATCGATTCTCGTACTCATCTGCATCACTTTACATTTTTCTACAGTTAGTTTTAGTTTCCGTTCCTCGGACCACCTAGAAATTTGGTCCAAGTCATCCTGCAGCCTACTAAAGTGATTCAATGACGACTCCCTCTTGTACATCATCAGCAAACAGTTGCAGATTGCAACTCACTAGATAGAAAATAACAGCGGTTCTATCACACTTTCCTATGGCACCCCTGACGATGAACACTAGCCATCGAGGACAACGTACTGGGTTTGAGCCGGATCGCTCGTCGATTGTCAGCGATCGGCAGTTTATCTTTGCTCGGGCTCTGTAGGGAGCTTTGTACGCAGGAGTGGTCACGTGACTTTGACGGCAGTTGCGCTGTAGGGGCCGGTGGAAAGCGGGCTGAGTACGTAGCAGGGGTCTGTTGACAAGTGACGCCTTCCCTCGGCAGACGAGTGGCCCTGTGGATGGGAAAGGGTTGTCAATACGGAGTTGTGACGGCCTGGTGTGACTTCTGCTACGAGTGCGGGCAGCTGTTGAATTGCAATGGCTGTACTGATTGAAACCTGCGCGGTGCCCGGAGGAGTGTGTGTGTGTGTGTGTGTGTGTGTGTGTGTGTGTGTGTGTGTCCGTTTGCTCGGGACTAACAAGCATTTTTCCTTCTGTGGCCTGAGCGGAAGCACATCGGTTGTTACTTGTTGATTCTTCAGAGCAGTGGAGACGGCGTGGCAACGCATAACTGAGAGTGACAGTGGGTGAGCACTGTTTGTTTCATATCGGTTTTACAACCCGGTATTTGTGATTGACATTTATGTGTCAAGTTCTTCTCGGTCGCCTGCTGGCTCAGCCTCCGCCAAAAAAACATGTTTAGTATCAAAGGGAAAAATAAACAAATGACATTGTGCTTTTAGGGAGAGACTTATTCTCAGTAGAGAAATTAATATTTCACTTGCCGGCCGCGGTGGCCGAGCGGATTGCGGCGCGTCAGTCACGTCTGCACGGCTACTACGGCCGGGGGTTCGAATCCCCCCTAGGGCATGGATATTTGTGCCGTCCTTAGTAGTAGCTAGTTCATAAGTAGTTTGTAAGTTTAGGGGCTGATGATCCCGTAGTTAAGTCCCATAGACTATACAAACATTTGAACATTTGAATATTTCACTTAAGTTAAAGATTTTGACTTAAATGGAACTTTTTGTCAGGAATTTTGAACTAGTTTTCATTTCTGTAAATGAACGTTTCATGTTTTAGTGCTAAGGTACTCAATGCCGTTGAGCGTTTGTTGTAGGCTGCATCAATGTATAATGCAGAAGATTTGTGTTTAGCTTGTTCATTCATCCAGTCGTTCGGTTGCTCAGGTTACATAAAAACTGTAACGACCTGTTATTTAATGCCCTAATTGTTTTAATTAATCTTTAATTGAAGGGGCTAGACTTAGTGTTTGTGGAGAGACTCCTGATTCATTCTTATATTTGTTATTAGCATTCAGATGGCAAGGGCTGAGTCCCATATTTATTGCAGAAACCTCCGGAGGAATCTGTTAGTGTTTTCATCTGTTTTTGGTGTTTACTGCAAGTCATTAAATTTTTTCTTAGGATAACATGTGTTCTAGGCATTGAGCCTGTCCTAAGATGCGCTTCAAGCAAGATTGTTTATAATTATACTTGTTGTTAATAAAGAGTTTTTGCAGACAGTGAATCATGTGCAATCAGAGTACATGTCCCAGTCCTTCCTTAGAATATAGTAGTTGCATATTATATGCGGCACAGGGTTCTATTAATTGAGTAGTCTTCGAGCCACTAACATGTTTGGGTGCCTAATTCCATACGCTCGTACCGTAGTTAGCAGTCTGTAGTGCAGTACAGTGTCAAACGCCTTTCGAAAAGCAAGAAATATGCAGTCTGCCTGCTCACCTTCATCCACGCGTACATCCTACAGTTTTTCTGACAAAATCATAATAGAATGGAACAACTGTGGAGATATTCCATAAGCACGCAATTCGATTAGAAGACGCTTGTGACGTACAGTGTCAAAAGCCTACCTATAACCTAGAAACGTGAGATCGATTTGAGATCCCTTGTATATAGCACTCACCACATCATGCGAGTAAATAGCTAGCGGTGTTTTACAAGAAACACGCCGTATTCCATGGACTTAGACGTTACTGAAATATGTGTTTAGAGCAACAGTAAGTTTATATTATTAGATTGTGTCAGTAGATAGTTGAGTGGCACACCTATAGCGAAATTTGAGAAAAGTTACAGAAAGGTAAAGTCGTAGAGACACTGCTGAATGCAGCATAACGGCACGGCACTGAAACGGGATTGAAATTGCGCTGCTGGAATGAAACTGCCACAATGTTTCTGTCTTGATTTACTTTTTTGTGTGACGTTTGTCAGCAGACCAGAACTGCCTCACGTATGCCCGCCCCTTTTTATCCATACTTTTTGCCTCGCCACTCGCTGGACGTGACCGAGCTTTTGTACTTGCGCACACATGGAGAAGTGAGAGTGTGGGTTAGAGAGAGAGAGAGAGAGAGAGAGAGAGAGAGAGAGAGAGAGAGACAGAGAGAGAGAGAGAGAGAGAGAGAGAGAGAGACAAGCAGACAGCCAGAGAGCGAAAAACAGGGACGGCGGAAATGACAGGGTACCGGGACAAACAAGCTGCATCGCTTAATCAATTCTGTTGACGGTGTTCGCAGATCAAAAAACGAAACAAAAGACAAATTTCAGCAAAAAGTTCCGGAACCATACAAAAAAAGAGCAAAAATTAGTTAAACGTTCTGTCATTCTCGAATGGAAATGTTTTGGAATCCTAAAAGAATTAACAGGAACGCTGCTGTCTCAACACGACAGAACTGCTACAGGCAGCGCAGCAAATTTGCATTAACAATTTCCGGCCACCTGGTTTCTGTTCTCTGCACGAAACGTTTTTACAACAGAGCGGGGCTTTTTACGCTTGCATAGAAAGTGCAAGTTCGCAAAGCTCAGGTGTGAATTATTCCACTAAAAGAATCACAGCTTTACAACCTTTATCATTAGAAGACAAACACTTGTTAGTTTACAAACCGGAAAATAACACATATCAACAACGCTACAAAGACACCGCTCTCTTATAATTGCTTCCTGTGGTCATCCAACAGAAGGGGAAATTGATAACACCTATACGTCCTAAATTCTGTAGTAAAAAAAAAAGTTTGAGAATTATTGTGAATGTTTCCTTTCTCCACTTTGTAGGGTTTATTCTTCGAAAAACAGAACTATGACAATAAATACTATACACCACCTTTATGAAATCAGTTGCTTGCTTAACACGAATTCGTTTGCTCTGTTTCACAGAAAATATCAGCAATTTTCAGGTAATATTATCGATTAACAAAGTAGTCTTCAAAATATTGTGGCCTATTCAGTGTTGTTGCTAAAACCCTTAGCGCATTAAACAATGCAATAACGAAGTATCAACTAAACTATCGGTAACTGTCAAGTAAACTGTCTGTTGCTGTTTCGTCCACAATGAGATGCATAGGGCTTAATGTGTGTCGGATGAAAGTTACGTAATGGAACGCTAGTTTTTTGTGTCGGCTGTCAGAGGTTCGAGTCCTTCTTCTGGCATGTTTGTGTGTGTGTGTGTGTATGTGTGTGTGTGTGTGTGTGTGTGTGTGTGTGTGTTTGTGCGTGCGCGCGCGCGCTCGTGTGTGTGTGTGTGTGTGTGTGTGTGTGTGTGTGTGTGTGTGTGTGTGTGTGTGTTTTGTTGTTATAATAATTTATATTAAGTTGCTTGTAAGTTTAGGAACCGATGACCACTGCAATTAGGTCCCATAGCTTTATAAACATTTGAACAAATTTTTATTTCTGTTGCATTTATTAGTTATGATGAAAGAGTAGTAGTGGCTCTGTGATTCTGGATATATTCTCTTGATTATAAGGAGATAATTAACCATTCTTCAGAAGCTTTAATTGTGCTCAGCAATAATGCTGAACTGTCCTGGAAAAGATTAGAAATTTTTTATGAAGAAATTACAGTTTGGCTTTTGACAATGATCACTGTAGTACACTCTTAAAAATTCTGAAAGTAGCAGGGTTAAGGTATAGGGAGGGAAGAGTTATATTCAACTTGTACAGAAACCAGACCAGTTATTAGAGTCGAAGGGTAAGAAACGCTCGCAGTGTGGGAGAAGAAATAAAAACCTTGCGGTTTGCTGACGACATAGTAATTCTGTCAGCAAAGGACTTGGAAGAGCAGTTAAACGGAATGGACGGGGTCTTGAAAGGAGGGTATAAGATGACCATTAACAAGAGCAAAAAAAGGAATGTAGCGTCAGAAAATCAGGCGATGCTGAAGGAACAGGTTATGAGAAGTAAAAGTAGTAGATGAGTTTTGTTATTTGAGTAGCAAAATAACGTATGATGACCGAAGTAAAGAAGTATAAGATAAAGAATGGCTATGGGAAGAAAAGAGTTTCTGAAGAAGCGAAATTTGTTGACTTCCAATATTAGTTTAAACATTAGGGAGGCCTTTGTGGAAGAAAGTGCAGCGTTCAACGTGGACGATAAGGAGTTCAGACAAAAAGGTGATGAAAGCTTTTAAAAAGTTGTGCTACTGCCGAATGATGATTAGATGGGTAGATCACGTCACTAATGAAGAGGTGCTCAACAGAATTAGTGAGAAAAGGAGTTTCTCGGATATCCTGACTAAGAGAAAGGATAGTTTGGTGGGACACATCCTAAGTCATCGAGGAATCGTCAACTTAGCATTAGAAGGAGGAGTGTGGAGTAAAAATCGTAGAGGGGACCGAGGAGCGAATTCAGTAAGCAGATTCAAAAGGATGTTCCCGTTCGTATTCTCAGATGAAGAGGTTTGCGCAGGACAGGGTAGCGTGGAGAGCTGCATCAAACCAGTCTGTGGACTGAATACCACAACAACAATAACGAGTATGGTACGCCAGAAAGTGTCCTGGTTTATAAGCGGTCAATAAGACATTAATTTGTCACAATTTGTTAATGGAACCGATATTCCACAACAGAGCATTCACGATCTCCTGAATCAAAATCTTCACTTCAAAGTAACACCCTACGTCGTTATTTGCAGCAGCACGCGGGTCTGCGCCATGTGTGTCATGTCATTAGGAGAGGTTTAAGTTAATTTAAATTTGGTCATACAGATTTACAAATATTTGAACATTTTGGTTAGTTACAGGATACATTCCAGTCTTTACCATCCCCTTACGTTCTACCTTCTGCAGCTCCCTCTAATAACATGCCTTAAAACATGTCCTGTCGTCCTGTCTCCTCTTCTTGTCAGTGTTTCCCAAATGTTCCTTTCTTCCCCGATTATATGGAATCGCTTCAATCGTTCGGCCATATGAATAAAACTCAGAATGCAATTTATTCTCGTATTTTTAGGGAACATGCTCTGATTCGCATGAATAAAGAGAGTCGGAGAATATACTGTAATGGCGTCACTACTCGGCACAACGCCGGCGGTCTACACAAGTCGTGGCGCCACTAGAAGACTACGAGCGATAACTTGCTCCATAGCACTTCGGCCGCCGGGGGCGCCTTCAGTCTCGTTATTTTAGAGAGCCTGTACAGGGGGAGAGTGACCAGCTGGCCTGTGGTCGCCATGTTTTTACCAGACTGCGTGCGGGACGTGCTCTTATATAGCGACCCAGGCAGAAAAGCAGCCACTTAACGACTGAAATAAGCCATCACTTCCACCCAGGACACCAAAGCACACTTTACAAATCAGAACGTGGTTTAAGAAATGCCGTTCACCTATGTTCATTCAGGCCTAATAAATCTGTATGCAAATAAGTCTCGTGAAACAAAGACTGTAGAAAATTAACACCCTGGTAATTTCGACAGTTGGCATTTGTTTAATAAGACAGAGATACTCCATGTTATGTATCTCAAAGAAAATAATGATATTTCAGAATTCAAATTGTTCAAATGTTAATATAGTCTATGGGACTTAAATACGGGGTTGTCAGTCCCTAAACTTACAAACTACTTATGAACTAATTAAGACTAAGGACGGCACAAATATCCATGCCCGAGAGGAGATTCGAACCCCCGACCGTAGTGGCCGTGCAGACCGTGACTGGAGCGCCTCAATCCCCTCGGCCACCGCGGCCGGCATTTCAGAATTTTTTGTTTGAATATCCATCGCCGAAATTAGTACAATATAATCGCTTTCCTCCCCGATATAATGCATTTTAATTGTGCTGTCGATCTTATAACATTATCCTACACTGGGAAATACCGAAAACGTCATTCTATAGATACCTTTAGGGACAGAGTATCACAGAAAATCGGAAAAATACCGATACTATCTCTAGTGAAACAGCAGAAACAGATTCAAAATAGGTAACGGAATATTTACAATAGTCTCCGTCCCCCTCTTCCTCACGTCACATTCCATAACAAATTATAGGATTATACACAGCCAAGGGGGAGATGTCGTAGCAATGTTAAAACATACATTGTAGCACGACATATAAAAACCCAGAATCATAAACTAACAAAAAGCTAACAAACACTGTTTTTAAAATATTACCAATTATCGGATTCGATCACCTTCACATTATGAATTCAGTACGCAATCACTACACCACGCGGGAATTTCACAGGCAGTAGTTCTATTACTGAATTTCAGGAATGCATTTCTTGCTATATAAGTCGCCTTTATGGTTCCTGCTTTCTCGGTTAACTATCACTGCCCACTTTTCCCGTATTTCCTCATTCCTTGCGAACCCAAGCATCATATAACAAGCTTTACTGCGGTTTTTACATCCAACAGAGGAAGAGGAGCAGCAAGCCATTTCTCTTGATTGTGCTTAATGATTATGTAAAACACATTATAAATTGCACTCAGTAACCAACATGTAACCTTAAAAATTGTCGCGACGTTCTAAGATTATCGTCAACTACCAATGAAGACGTTAATTTACGTAAATAGAACCGACAAAAGACGTGCAAAAGTGGAGTAGGGCCTACCGTAATACAACATGTGTAGTGGAACGGTGACAGGATGACTGCGATGTTTAATATTGTTATTCATGTTCTTCTTTAGTCTCTAATCATGAAATTATTCTGACACTAGGAAAAGTTTTAATCAGTTGCTAGGACGTTGTTGATTAGTTATTTACAGTTACATAGCAACACCAACTGTCACAAGCTAACCGTATAAATTCTCTAGACTTCGTACGAAGTGTCCCGCACCACAACATAAATTAAAATTTGTAGGAATAATTCCTTTAAATAGTTCATCAAAAATAAATAAGGTTCTTGTACGAGCGGGGTATGAAAAATAGTCTGTAGCCGTTACTAAAATTTCATCAAAGTTAAACACAGGCACTTCTATTTGCTGTTCTTAACTCGTACTGAAAAATTGACAATCCACTGCCATCTAAACACTGGTTTTCAACATTCACACTAAATACAAATATAATGTCACATTCTAAGCTAATCAGTAGTGATTCAATCAGAATTGTTTTCTGAAATAAGTCGAGATTATTCACAAGAATCAAATTTCTCTTGCTATAAAATATTCTGGATCATAAATAAATCTTCATAAATGCAAGATATTTTTCAACATTAACAAATAATTCTTCTTCGTGTTAATACAGCGTCAGTTTAGCAAGAAACGTGAACATGGACAACTAGCTTGGACTGAATCTCAAACAAGACTAACTATAATTTAATATTCTTTTTTATTCTTTGAAACGATTGAAGCGCGGCAATAAAGAAGGCGTAGCAGCATTCGTAGCCCCGTAGCTGTCGGTTAAATTTTCATAGTGGCCGTCTGCTGTAATGTTGGCTGCGGCGTTGACGACGCTGCCCTTGTTGATTGCGGCGCCTCGATCGTACATGAAACATACAGAAACAAAACATTTTAAGAATCATATTATAAAAAATAACAATATTTACAAAAAAATCAAATATGTATGCATTCTAATTAAAAGGTTCGTTTGCTTTCATTTTTTATTTATAACTTCAAAAAAGGGCTGACATAGGAAAATGTAGTACGACTATTTTGTCCCACTACACATGCACGTAAATGTACAGTGAAATCGCTGTCAGAAGCTCTTAAGACGCACCACAGTACAGAAACGCACACTATAGCTATTCACACACATGTAAAGCCCGCCAAATCTGGTAAAAATATGGCGTCCTGCACTATCAGCCAATCAGGAGCGGTCTCACGCTTGGCCACTCTCTCCCTATGTACGCTCTCTTCGTTGCCGTATCTCTTTGCCTGCTCCGCGCGCCGGCCAATCGGAAGAAGAGGGCTGGGATGGATAGGCCGGCGCACCACAGCACTACCTAGAGAGAAGGTCGCGGCGCTCTCGTGTCACATGTTTAAATGTTTGTAAGTCTGTCGCACTCATCAGCCTGGTTATTAGTCCCTAGCTTACAAACTACTTAACATAAGGTGGACTAAACTAAGGACAACACAAACACCCATGCCCGAGGGGCGAAACGAACCCTCGACGGCGGAAGGCAGCGCGCACAGCAACACGGCGCTCCAGTACGCGCGGCTAATCCGTCGCGGCTCTCTCGTGTGACGTCAAGCAGAGTAGGTTGCGCGCGTATAGCTGACTGGGTAGCCGCTGGGGCGCGGCCCACTATGCCGAAGCAGCGAGCCAGTCAGCTATGCGCCGCGACAGCCATTACAGCGGAGGATTTGATTGATTTGATTTTTTCAGGGAAGCCAAAACAGTCTTGGTCCAACCCGCCACTGCCCGCACCGAAACTATGTTTATTGTGCGGTATCGCTCCCTGTATGTCTAGTAAAGCCAACCAATGCCCTTGAACAGTGCAAGGAGTCCCTTTACCAGTTCTTTATTAGACACAATTTTTTTTTGGGTCTGGTTGTCCCAAATGTTCTGTGCCTTTTACTCTCCAATGCAATGCATTCGTAGATTAGATGTGATGCAATTTCATCACCGTCATCACAGATCCTACATTTAGGGTCCTCTTCTGTTATTCCCATTGTATGTAGGTGTTTTTTGAAATTCCCATGGCCTGTCAGCAATCCAAGCATGAGTCTAATCTCTCTCCTGTTCAGACCCAGGATTGCAGAGCTTCTTTTAAAACATGGCTTTGGCAGCATTACCTTGCCATGTTTTTGTTGATGGACTTTGGTCCAATATTCTATGCGCTGTCTTCTAAGCCAGTTACGTAGCTCCAATTTGATCATTGTCTTGGTGATTGTCAGGACAGGTTCCGGTCCAATAAATGGAGTCTCTGCCCCCATCCTGGCTAATCTATCGGCATGTTCGTTGCCACTGATCCCCGAGTGGCCAGGGACCCACAATAGGTTTACTCTATTGCTTTCCCCTACAGCGGAGGACTGAATTAACGAGTAAAAGGAAGAGTACGGAGCAAATACAACAACCCAGTCGTGTACGTTAGCAGAACCCGGGAACACTACTATTGACTGATGGAAGATATCATTGCAGAATTGTTTTGTAGGTAGGAAGCATCTGTATTACACCACAAACACAACAGCTAAGTGAGTATTAAATTCAATTGTAATAAAAGTATATGTGAAGTAATCGCTTCTTTCAGTTGCAAAATCAAATGATTGTAGAGCTTATGGGACTTAACTACGGGGTCATCAGTCCCTAAACTTACAAACTACTTATGAACTAGCTAATACTAAGGACGGCACAAATATCCATGCCCAAAGGGGATTCGAACCCCCGACCGTAGCGGTCGTGCAGACTGTGACTGGCGCGCCGCAGACCGCTCGGCCACTGCGACTGGCTAGAACTTCACACTCTGTACCACAAAATAAATATTCTTGCAATACAAAGCGCACTTCAGTATTGCAAGAATAATATATACTGATCTTGTTCATTCTGTGAAAACCGGTAGACCTATTTATGAAACTTTTTTGACCACGTAAAGCGTAATTTCTGTTATGTTCGTAGGAAACAGATGCGACAAACATTAATTACAGATTAATAAAAACCAAACAGTCAGTTCATCGTAGCAAAACTATATGGCATTTTAGTTTCAATGCATGAGCAGACAAAAAAATAAATAATAAATAAATAGCAAATAAAATAAATGTTCAAATGTTTGTAAATCTATCGTACTCAACTGCATGCTCGTTAGTTTGTAGTTACAAACTCCTTAAACTAAGGTAAACTAACCTATGGACAACACAAACTCCCATGCCCGAGGGGGGACTCGAATCCCCGTCGGCGATCGGCCTCGCTCACCGCAGCACGGCGCCCCAGTACGCACGGCCAATCCGACTCGGCCGCGAGCAGACCATTGAGCGTCATCTTTAAACAAAAGTATCTCGTGTTGAAAAACTCTGACAAGAGTTCCCGCTTGAAACAGATGATAAACTGATGTTTTCTTAAAATTACTTTATCGTATTGTTTTAACCTAACTTAAATAACATTGTAGTTTCTAGCATGTCGCAAATTATGTAACATTGAAAGAAAAATGATTTCCGTAAAAATGTCCATATTTAGCCTAAGTAATTTTCTGCTGAACCAGAAACTAAAATCTAAACACAGTATAACACTTCCTGAATACGAAGACACCTGCGCCATGAGTATACACAGAATAATTTGCCAAACTTAGTTAGCTGAAAGAAATGTATTATGACATTGCCGGACACGACACACTGAGAACTTACTCGAGAAGAAGGGGAGGTAGTGCGAAAGAGCTCCGTTCTCAGAGCATATGGTTAGAATTTTTTACTCATACGAAATGTTAAATTACTCAGAGAACGTTATTTTGCTCTCAGATTCTTCTCAGGAGCATGTGCTCTTTGTTATTGATACGGTCCGTTATCTTACCAAAGTAATTTTCAGCATTTTTTTACTGATTTGTTTGTATTTAGCACGTTCCCAGGAGCCTGCTGAGGAGTCAGTCTCCATGGAATGCAGCACCCCATCTCAAATTCTTCGTTTACACTTTCTGGTTTAGACACTAAAATGTTTGTATAATTTATGGGACTTAACTAAGGGTTCGTCAGTCCCTAAACTTACAAACTACTTATGAACTACTTACGAACTAGGACGGCAAAAATATCCATGCCCGAGGGGGATTCGAACCCCCGACCGTAGTGGCCGTGCAGACCGTGACCGGAGTGCCTCAGTCTCCTCGGCCACCGCGGCCGGCGGTTTTGACATTATCCGTGATTCAGTGCCATACGATGGATGCTGTGTTTCAAACGTACATATTCAGAAGTTTCTGCCTCACATTAAGGTTGATAGGTTTTTGCCAGTAGAATCCTCTTGGCCATGACCACCACTTTTGCCTGTACCAATGTGTTAATTATGCCCTTGCTTCATCCGTCGTGCGATATTTTGCTCACAAAGTAGCAGATTTTCTCAACTTTATCTGAGTCATGATTTTGATTTCAAGTCTCTCACAGAGTTTTTCTGCTACTTCTGATTACTTCCGTCGTTTTGGGCTTTAATTTCAGTATATTTTCAGTACCCACTAGACCATTGAACAGATGCCGTAATTCTTCTTCAGTTTCGCTGAGAACAGCAAAGTAATCAGCGTTTCTCATCACTGATGTAGTTTCACTCCGAATTCTTATCCCAGTCATTTTGTTTTCGTCATTTCTTCTCCAGTTTGTATTGGAGAGTATGGAGGAAAGACCGCAACCCTCCCTTACAACCATTTTAATCCAAGAAATATATTCTTAGTCTTGCAACCTCACTATTCCGTCTTGGTTAATGATAAAACCAATAAACTACGACTGTGATGGCGGAAACAGCTATTGCGGCTCCTAGTATGGTAAGATTCCAACTAGTCTCCATATTTTATAAATACTAGTAAGGGGATGTGATGCATATCCTACCTACCAGAATAATGAAATAAAGCCCGACAAAGAAAATTGTTATGCGGATTTCGAGGGGTAATAAATGAAGTTCGCAGTACGTATGTTTTTGCTACTTCAATTTTACCTTGATCGTAAAAGGAATAATAAAAAGTAAATAAATTGATTTTTATGTTTCCCTATGGGTAGAAGTTTGCGCGGATGCGGATATCCGCAGTATTTCTTACTTTGCGGATAAAACTGTGAGCGACGCGGATATCCGCGTGTTATATGCGGAAAAAGAGTGACGTACCTGCAGACTACGTCTGTCGAAATGTTAGCTGAAAACTTCAAGCCTGTTGACATTCTGGGAATTCTTGCAGGGTCTCGGTAGAGCGGAAGTCTGTTGTCCTCACCCCATGCTTTGCTTTGTTACATAACCTCTTCTGCGTTAATATGAGAAACTCCCAAAAAACCGTTTTTTTTTCTTTTTTTAATGTAAACACAGGAAAATCTCCTCTATGCCGATGAGTTTTAACCACTAAAATTTAAGAAGACGCCTGTATTAAACGGCTGACGTAGTACTCCGACCAGACGGGCTTCGAAGAGCTATTGCGCTATTGTGTGTGTGTGTGTGTGTGTGTGTGTGTGTGTGTGTGTGTGTGTGTGTCCTGTCCGAAGCGCCAATGTTATTCCGTTTGGAATAGCCTGATTTGGAGTAGGTATAGAACAGTTACCGTGATTCAAGAAGTCAAAAGTTGTTAAGTTGTCGCAGAAGTGACATACTTAAAATAATTATATCCTTACGTACCCATTCAAAACTTTACTCTCTGCGGATGCGGAAACGAACTTGCGGATGTGGATAAAGTGCCGGGGATGCGGTTGCGAATATGGGTCTTGCGGATGTGGTGCGTATAACACTTTTCTTATCCGCGCAGACCTCTACCTTAGAGGCACGTCTCTAAGTGGCGGATAGGGTAATACTATGCAGTTATGTAGGGAAGGCGGGAAATAAAGTACCACCTGCGGATGTGGCACTTTCGAATAACAAAAGTTGATCAGTATTTTATTTTAGGAAGGTTCGGTAAGAATTGGGTACTAAGCCACGTGTTCGAAATAGTCTTGACGTTAATTGTAGAGGAATATGATGTAACACAGCCGGCCGCGATGGCCGAGGGGACTGAGGCGCTGCAGTCACGGTCTGCACGGCCGCTACGGTCGGAGGTTCGAATCCCCCCTGGGGCATGAATATTTGTGCCGTCCTTAGGATTAGCTAGTTCGTAAGTAGTTTGTAAGTTTAGGGACTGATGACCCCGTAGTTAAGTCCCATAAGCTCTACAAACATTTGAACTTTTTTTTGATGTAACAAATTTGCAATGGACACAAGAAACAGACAACATTAAATAAAACGTAGACTCGCGCTTCAGACATAGGTGAGGTAGATGTACGAGACGCTGAGCGGGTTCTCAGTTATGCGGCACTGATCGAAGAAGCCAAAAAGGTTCAGGCGTATTTTGGAAAGATAAAAAATTATATAAAATTATCGATTCTGTCCCATTAGATTCGAGGTGTTTATGCTGCCACACGGCACGGGCGCCTCAGTATGCTGTCGAGTCCACTTAAGCCCTTTCTACACGGGAAGTGAAAGCTTAGGAAATTACCCATGATGCACCGGTCACGCCGTCCGCATTAGAGGTCTGCACCTCGCTTGGTTGCTCGCTCGAATCGCGTGATACACGTCGTTCTGTGATAGTCCGGCAGGTGTCAGTACTGCAGCTTGCGGCAAGGCGTGTGGTTGCGCTCGACTTCCTCCACGCTCGTTCGAGCGGGGGACGCTCGACTGGCCCGACCGTCCACACTGCCCGCTCACCACTCGGTCGCCCACTGCAGCGCCACTCGAGTCCAAGGCGAGTGTCGGGAGCAAACTAGACGCCAGAGAATAAATCCTGACTGCCAAATTTGGAATACAAGTTATTATACGTGATTAATATAAAGTTTCTGTGCTAAGATCATTTACTAAATGAGTTATCCATGATCTTTCTTTCTTTCTTGTTCCCATGTTGTGGACTGTTAGTTCCTGTTTAGTGGTAGGTGTTACTTGCCGTCTTAACGAGCAAATGATTGTATTTTATATACATTCCTCTTATCACTTTCAATTCCTGGAATACTTTATCCATCTTTTATATTGATATTAAATACACGATATTGATGTACACCCATTAGGTTAGGTTTTTGCATCTCTCTCTGTTGCACCCCGTTAACATATATTCCCGTAGCATTTTGGCACTGTGCGTGCTGCTGCGCCTCTGCCTTTCCCGAGTGAGTCCTTAACGGGAATTCTTCCAATTGCAACATTCATATATCCCCACTGCCACTGTCGTGTTTCTTATCTATATAATAAAGAACGCACGTCGTCAGGGTCATATACCGGTCTAATGCTCATATATCCGGTACCTGTTTTAAATCCTCTTATTCCAATTGTTTACTTTACACAGCTGTACGAATATATGGTGCACCTGCTGTTTCAGTGATATCTGTATTATATTTATTTAGGGCCGTCTGAAGTATGTCACCCGGTTGCACCAGCCAAAAGAATGAACCGCATGTTTTCGGAATGGCTGGATAACAGATCGGCCTAGGTACATTGCAGGGGGAATAACAATTAGAGGAACAACTACCCTTAAAGTGACCAATTTTTTGTGCTCAAAAAAATTGTTTTAATTTAATCGAAGTTGAATCTGTGAAATTTCTATGTTATCAAAAGATACATTCAAACCAAAAATCATTACAATAGATTCACTAATCTCTAAGTTATCGCCATTTTTCTATTTTAGCCCCTATTTTGGAGGGACCGTTTCACGCCTTAAATAAGTTTTTTCCGCCGCTAAAAAAATTACGTGTCGCATAGTTTTCCATGTAGTATAACATATGCAAATTTCATAAAAATCGGAGAGTGACACTTGGGTAGGTTTCGTTGTGAGTACAGCGGCAGCACTACGCTGCGCGGCCTCTACCCGCCCTGCCCCACGCAGCCTCGTTCGAGTGTCAACACGCTCGCTCCGAGCGAACACACTCGGCGCGACACCGCCGAGCGTTGCACACTCGAGCGAGTACGAGCGAGCGAAACCGGCGATTTGCAGACCTCTAGTCCGCATACAGTGTAGACCAGGGGTGGGCACGAGAGCTGCTCGCGCGTCTGCCCGCGAGCAGCGAGAGCCGCGAGGGCAGCGCTGAGCGGCCTTGAGAGCCAGCAGTGCGGCTAGCAGAGCTGTGCGGGGTGGCTGAAGCACGGCGCACGGGGGCAACTGTGCAGCTGTGAGGGCGCTGAGTGAGGACAAGCTGTAATACCTACTGCATGTAGAAAGCACAT